>OX352762.1:35659159-37150997 GCA_947095585.1 Nephrocerus scutellatus
CCCACTAACACCCCAATAACTAACCAACTTACCAATCCAGAAAACTATAGAATCGACGTGAATTTGAGCCAAATCGTTCCATAAATAAGAATTTTCAGAAAAAAAAGACAAAAAAAGGACACCAGCGCCACCTATCGGATCCAAATTTTGTCAACGACTTTCTTTTTATATTATATGGTGTGAATTTGAGCCAAATCGTTCCATAAATAAGAATTTTCAGAAAAAACGATACCAGCGCCACCTAGCGGGTGTTTTAATAGTTATTGTGCTATTCCTGGCGGAGAAAAATCCAAAAAAACAAAAATCATAAAAATCGGTCCAGCCGTTCTCGAGTTATAAATGGTGTAACTAACCCGACTTTGTTTTATATATATAGATTATATGTGGGGAGATTATACATAAAGTTATTTTTGCGGAAATCTCCAACTCTATATATTGATACGAAAAGTAGTTAGTAGCGCAGATAATGAAGTTCGAATCCTAGATAAGTCGCAATGTATAGATACAGACTCGTCCAAAAATAAGCACTTAAATTAGAATTAAAAATAGCATACTTTTAGGTTATACAACTTATTAGATTATTTGAAATTTGAAATGTAACCGCCTGTTAGTTTGAATCATTATGTACTGATCAAAAATGTAGTCAAACCGGTTTGTGCGGTTTGTCCAGTTTTTGTAAAATAACCTGATTGAACATGTTGTTTATTTTTAGAAGATGACTCATTGCATATAAGTATCGTTAGTTTTAATTAAGGGAATAAGGCTACAATTTTCTGATCTTTTCTCGATCTCTCGATTCTCGCATTATACACATGTGTATCTCCGATGGACAACAATTTTTGTAACAATTTTGGAGACCGCGGGCCCCGAGAACGTAAGCCCCCATACAAAATTTTAAAAAAAATACACATACACATACACATGTGTATCTCCAATGTACAACACTTTTTGTAAAAATTTCAGGCCCTGAGACCCGAGTGGTGCCCATGTACATTTTTTAAAAATTAGCTCGATTTCCTTCAAATTTTAAACACATAATATGTATCTCCTATTAGAGAATTTACATGCAAAATTTTTATGGGTTGTTTTTTACTGTCTATTTGTTAAAGTTGTTATTTGAAAATTAATAAACTTGTGCTGTGTTTTATTAGCAGAATCCGTTATAAACTCGAAAGCCTGAATTTCTTAACAATTGGTGTCAGAAGTGGGATTTTGCAAATTGTGTGACAGTATAATTTAAAACAGTAAATTTTGCAAATGCTCGAACTCTAAAGAGGCTTCTAGGATTAGAGAGGTATGCTTTCGGTTTTACAAAACAAGCACTACAGAGGAAAACCGAACAAATTTTAAACAAGCCAGAAATGATTGCAATGCCCATCTTCAACGAGTCAAATTCGCCTACGACCAAAAATTGAGGCAAAAAAAACTACAATGTCCCAAAGGTAGTAAAAATGTTTGGTCATTCGCGAAAAGAATCAAAAATACAGCCTCGTCGTCCATTCCAACGCTCATTTATAATGACACTCCAGTTTTCAACTCTAAAGACAAAGCCAATCAGTTTGCTGCACATTTTGCATCGGGTTAATTTTTTTAAAAATTTTGAACATCTACACCCAAAATTATTTCTTAATTCGCAATCGAGGTCGCAATCTTTTTTATCGATATGAACTCTCCAAAAAAATTACGCTGTTATCCCTAAAGTAACTTAATTTTTTTGGGGCCCAATGACCCTGGGGCCCGGGGTCTCCAAATTTTTTACAAAAAGTGTTTTTCATCGGAGATACATACGTATATAAAATTTAAAGAAAATCGGGTTAATTTTTTTAAAAAAAGTTATGGGGCCCCACGAACCCTGTCCCCGGGTCTCCAATTTTTTTACAAAAAGTGTTGTCTATCGGAGATACACATGTGTATTAAATTTGAAGAAAATCGGGATATTTTTTTAAAAAAAAGTTATGGGGCCCCACGAACCCGGGCTCGGGGTCTCCAAAATTTTTACAAAAAGTGTTGTATATCAGATATACACAAGTGTATAAAATTTGAAGAAAATCGGGTAAAATTTTGTAAAATATTTGTAGGGGAGCCAACCGACCCCGTGGCCCGAGGGTCTTCAAATTTTAATAGAATGTGTTGTCATCGGAGATATGCATGTGTGCAAAATTCCAATAAAATAGGACTTTGGGAAGTCTGTCAAAAATTGATCGCAAGATTCCATGACACACAAATCCACAAACCCACAAACACACGGGCAAGTGAAGTTAATATAGAGAATGTAAAAATAAAATAACACAAGTTCACAATTAATGCTGGTGATACCTTTAAATGTACACAAAAACACTTATAATACTTGTACTTTACAATAATTCTCTTTGGTAGTAGCTTAATCACTTTGAAAGAACTTTTACCACTTCACTGGTTAAATTCCAATTAACTAATAATTTATATGCAGCGAACGCCACTTTTTTGACGTGACAACGTCTCACTACAAGGTTTAAGGGGTACATGTTCAAAAACTCAAATGTTAAAAGTCACTATTTAACAGATGTTAAGTTACGTTTTTATAAGATGTTATGTTGCGTTTTTGACAGATGTTATGTCAAACTTTTAATATCCACTGGGATTTGGTCATGAGGAACTAAGCAATTTCTCAAGCGATTCGTATGAAATTCGGTATGTAGGACTAAGATGCGACTATAAGACTTCTTCCTATGGAAATTCTGTGATCTGGCCAATAGGGTCTGGAATTTTGTTGACAAAGCAATTTCTCAAGCGATTCGTATGAAATTCGGAATGCAGGACTAAGATGCGACTATAAGACTTCTTTCTATGGAAATTCTGGAATATGATCATTATGGTCTGGAATTTCTGGAACAAAGCAATTTTTCAAGCGATTTGCATGAAATTCGGAATGCAGAACTAAGATGCGACTATAAAACTTCTTCCTGTGGAAATTCTGGAATATGATCATTATGGTCTGGAATTTCTGAAACAAAGCAATTTCTCAAGCGATTCGCATGAAATTCGGAATGTAGGACTAAGATGCGACTATAAGACTTCTTCCTATGGAAATTCTGGAATATGATCATTATGGTCTGGAATTTCTGAAACAAAGCAATTTCTCAAGCGATTCGCATGAAATTCGGAATGTAGGACTAAGATGCGACTATAAGACTTCTTCCTATGGAAATTCTGGAATATGATCATTATGGTCTGGAATTGCTGGAACAAAGAAATTTCTCAAGCGATTCGCATGAAATTCGGAATTCAGGACTAAGATGCGACCATAAAACCTTTTCCTATGAAAATTCTAGGATATGGTCAATAAGATCTGGAATTTTCGGAGCTTTTGCAGCCAATGCAGTAAAGAAAAATCGACTGCGCAGTTTTCGCAGCCACTTTAAATTGGATGCAAATAGGAAAATGTAAATGTCAAATTGTCGCCCTACAAGCAGACTGTAAGTCGGTTTAAAATGTAGCCGCAATTTCGTGTGTACCGACTGCCTGCCATTTTTTGTGCAGCTACTTAATTCTTTACCGCAGCCGTAGTGATAGTATAGTCTCTGTTCATTTTCTATCGGTGCTCTGCTCTGCTCGTTCTATCACCATTGCATAAAGTGATACAGTGCTCTCGTGTTGGTCGTCTTACAGAAAAACAAATCTACTAACTATAAGTTACAAAAAAGAGGCATATAACAATGAAAACCTGCAAGCTTCCTTGCAACTATTTCCTTTTCTTTTCGCTCATCTTATCCTTACTCATGTTTATAATAACTAGAGTAAATAACTCTTCGATCAATTACAGAAGGGAGAGAACCATGAAAAAGAAATTTAATGATGAATAATTGGCCTGCATGCTTCAAATTGACATTCTTAGCATACCATTTCGATGCATGGTTAGTGCAGCTCACTTCTTTTCTCTTCAAATTTAATTTGAAACTACTAAAATTTTTTATGAGTTGAAACCAAAAGCTGCATTACTCTGTTTGGGCAGTGATATGCAATATCCAATATGCAATATGCTGCCACTTCACAGTTAGTGGTTATGAACATTAAAATTCGCTTATAAATAATTTATATATAATGTGATGTGATGATGATGTATGTGATGAGCTACGGTGCAAGTCGTAGCACTGTCATATTTTTTTATAAAACTAACGAAAACAGTTTTAGACCTATCTTTGGACGTACCGATAAATTCAAACATTCCTTCTTTAGCCGCTCAAAAATGTTGTGTGAATGAATCTGTATTTCCGCATGTGTATGATATTCAGTCATTTAAGATACATGTGATTATGGATTGGCAAAGTTTATATTGAAATTACCGTGCAATATAATTAGTATTTTACCCCAATTGTTTTTGGCCAATAAAGCTGCACCTCCTGAAATATACTCGTATGCCGTCTAAACGTCACTAAAGACCATGTGATCCCGTAAACCAAAACCCTCTCTAGAGAAGTAGTAGTGTAGTATAGTCTCTGTTGGTTGGTTCTCTGCTCAACTCACATTACATTACTAATTGAATTGAATTAAAAGGTTTAAACTCGGAAATATTTATAACAACATAAACTGGAAAACTAGATATACACTTTAATTTAAGTTAAATGTACATACATAAAGATTAAATAAAATTAAATAAAAATACAAAATAAAAAAAATAAAAAATAAAAAATGCACTGTCAGTAAATGTTTGTAACCGTTGTCACGCTCTAAACCCTCGCGGCCGTGTAGACGACACAGCCTATCCTGCTCTTTTTTACTCACTGAAAAGCTTCCAAAAACTTCCGATCTTATAGACAGAAGTATCGAGAAAGGACCAGAGAATTGTAGCCTTATTCCCTTATTTACAACTAACGATACTTATATGTATTGAGTCATCTTCTAAAAATAGACTAAATGTTCAATCATGTTCTTTTACAAAAACTGGGCAAACCGCAAAAACCGGTTTGACTACATTTTTGATCAGTACATAATGATTCAAACATTTCAAATTTCAAACCATTTAATAAGTCGTATTATTTAGTTCTAATTTTAGTACTTATTTTTGGACGAGCCTGTACATTGCGATTTATATAGGATTCGAACCTAATGCGCTACTAACTACTTTTCGTAACAATACTTTAGATATCAGAAACCTGGACATTTCATCCGCGACTGCAAGGAACCAAGACCGGTACAAACTACAATGCAGCCAGTGAATCGTGTCAAGAGGCCTGAAAATTTACGGCAGATAGTGTCATGTTTGGAGGAATACTGTCAGGTAGCAATTTATCACGACGAAAAGGAGAAGGCAGCATTTACTGCGGGAAACGGCTTGTATCAATTTTATGTAATGCCGTTTGGTTTATGCAACGCTCCTGCTACGTTCGAGCGGTTGATGAAACATGTTTTGCGAGGACTTAGCTGGAAGACATGTCTAGTATATTTGGATGACATCATTGTTTTTGGTCGCACATTTAATGAGCACGTGAATAATCTTCGGCAAGTTCTGGAAACCATTAAAGCTACAGAATTAAAGTTGAGTCCGCCGAAATGTAGCCTTTTAAAAAATTAAGTGAATTATTTGGGCCACATTGTATCCAGTCAAGGAGTATGACGGATCCCATGAAGTTAGAAGCTGTTAACGAATGGTCGGCACCAAAGAATTTACATGAGCTGCGAAGTTTTCTGGGGCTATGCTCCTACTAACGACGGTTTTTGCCTAACTTCGCAGATGTTGCACGAATCTTCATCGCCTTACTGAGAATAACCAAAAGTTTCAATGGTCGATCAAGCACCAAAAATCATTCGAATTGCTAAGGGAAAGCTGTGCAGTTCTCAAATTTTGACATATCCACAGGCAGGAGAACTCTTTATCCTGGACACTGATGCGAGCAATGCGGAAATAGGAGCGGTTCTATCGCAGAATCAAGAAGGAAAGGAGCGTGTAATAGCGTACTACAGCCGTTCGCTTTTTCTAAGCCCGAGAAGAACTATTGTGTGACGCAAACGAAATTGTTGGCTGTTGTGGATAACGTCAAACACTTCCACAAGTACCTATATGGTCAGGAGTTTCTTCTTCGAACTGACCATGCAGCACTCAAGTGGGTAATGCAGTTTAGGAAACCAGAAGGTCAAGTGGCCAGACGGATCGAACGACTTCAGGCATACTCATTCAGAACAGAGCATCGAAAAGGAATGTTGCACAATAATGCCGATGGGTTATCCAGAAGACCTTGTCCACCCCAATGCAAACACTGTGCAAGGTAAGAAAACAATAAGTGCTCTGAAGTAGTTGCACAAATAAGACTACAGGTTAAAGATCGCTGGACAGAACAGCAGCTAATAGAGGAACAAGTGCGCGATGATTCGATTGCTCCAATATATCAATGGATGGAGCAAGGTGAAAGACCGGAGTGGAACGAGATTGCAACAGCAAATACTACAACAAAAAGTTACTGGGCTCAATTGCAGTCATTGAGATTTGGAAGATGGACTGCTGGTATGGCAATGGGAATCGGCAATGGTCGAATCACAAAATCACAGATTGTGCTACCGGATCAAAGAAGTTCTGCAAAAATTACTTAGTGGGACATCAGGAGCACATTTGGGCGTTAATAAGACGCTAGATAAAGTCAGGAATCGCTTTTATTGGGTAAATTGCCGTTGAGATGTGTAAAACTGGTGTCGAACGTGTGACATGTGCGCAGCAAGCAAAGGACCGCAACCAAAAACTAGAGGAAAAATGAACAGTACAATGTCGGAGTGCGGGTGGCAATGGGCATAGCTGGGCCATTCCCAGAAACAAGAGATGGAAATCGAGATGTACTCGTGTGAATTGATTACTTCAGTAAATGGGCAGAAGCATATCCCATCGCAAACCAGGAAGCTAGCACGGTGGTTAGGGACAATTGGATTTGCAGATTTGGAGTACCACTGGAATTCCATTCCGATCAAGGGCGGAATTTTGAATCGCTAGTCTTTCAAGAGCTGTGTCAAGTACTCAACATCAAGAAAACGAGGACTACTCCGTTACATACACAGTCAGACGGAATGGTCGAAAGGTTCAACAGGACGCTGGAAAAGCATCTGCGAAAAGAAGTTAACGCCAACCAAGATGAATGGGATCTTCAACCTGTTTGAACATATGTATAGTTTATTTTTAGAAGATGACTCATTGCATATAAGTATCGTTAGTTGTAAATAAGTGAATAAGGCTACAATTTCTGGTCTTTTCTCGATATTTCTGTCTATAATATTGGAAGTTTCTGGAAGCTTTTCAGTGAGTATAAAAGGTGGTGTTTATTGCAGAGATTTATTAGTTATTTGGAATTTAACCAGTGCAAAGCTCTTACTTGCAGAAATATTGTAAAGTACAAGTAATAAGCGTTTTTGTGTACATTTAAAGTTATCACCAGTATAAATTGTGAACTTGTATTATTTTTACTGTTTATTTATTAAAGTGTTATTTTTAAATTAATAAACTAGTGTTGTGTTTTATTTGCAAAATTGTTTACAAACTCGAAAGATTCGTAACAATATACAAAAAAAAAGACCGCACGTATTACTGCAAAGGGAAAACCATTAAAGACGAGATTACATTACGATGAGAAATTAGTTAGTTAGTTCCAAAAAATTCCAGACCCTATTGGCCAGATCCCAGAACAGAATTTCCATAGGACCAAGTTTTATAGTAGGATCTAAGTACTATATTCAGAGTTTTATATGAATCGCTTGAGAAATGGCTTAGTTCCCAAAGTACAAACACTATTGGTCAGATCTCATACTCGCATATTAATCCTACATTCCGAGTTTCATACGAATCGCTTAAGAAATGGCCTGGTTCCAAAAACTCCAGACCCTATTGGCCAGATCCGAGAATTTCAATAGGAAAAAATATTATACTTGCATATTGGTCCTACATTCCGAGTTTCATAAGAATCGCTTAAGAAATTGCCTGGTTCCAAAAACTCCAGACCCTATTGGCCAGATCCGAGAATTTCAATAGGAAAAAATATTAGTCCTACATTCCGAGTTTCATACGAATCGCTTAAGAAATGGCCTGGTTCAAAAAACGCCAGAACCTATTGGGCAGATACCATAATTTCCATAGGAACAAATCTTATAGTCGCATATTAGTCCTACATTCCGAGTTTCATACGAATCGCTTGAGAAATGGCTTGGTTCCCAAAAATCCAGACCCTATTGGCCATATTCCAGAATTTCCATAGGAACAAAACTCCCAGACCCTATTGGCCAGATCCCAGAATTTCCATAGGAACAAGTCTTATAGTCACATATTAGTCCTACATTCCGAGTTTCATACGAATCGCTTAAGAAATGGCCTGGTTCCAAAAACTCCAGACCCTATTGGCCAGATCCGAGAATTTCAATAGGAAAAAATATTATACTCGCATACAGTCCTACATTCCGAGTTTCATACGAATCGCTTGAGAAATGGCTTGGTTCCCAAAATTCCAGACCCTATTGGCCAGATTCCAGAATTTCCATAGGAACAAATCTTATAGTCGCATATTAGTCCTACATTCCGAGTTTCATACGAATCGCTTGAGAAATGGCTTGGTTCCCAAAATTCCAAACCCTATTGGGCAGATCCCGGAATTTCCATAGGAACAAATCTTATAGTCGCATTTTAGTCCTACATTCCGAGTATCATACGAATCGCTTGAGAAATGGCTTGGTTTCCGAAATTCCAGACCCTGTTGAGCAGATCCCAGAATTTCTATAGGAGCTGTGGCCGTAAAACATATGTATTTATATATATATAGTTATATTTGTAGTTTTATACATTTATAGTTACATACATATAAAATATATCCATAGAAAACGAGGCATAAAATTAACAAAAGTGAACAACAGAGCAATGTGTACAACAGAGTAATAACAGTGTAACGCTGTGAAAATTGTTGCCCCCTCCGTAAAATAGTTTCACTTCAAAATCTATTGCCGTGCATTAGTCTCAAAATAACTCGACCGATTTGGATGATTTTTAAATTCTCTATATTAACTTCGCGTGCCCGTGGCTGGCTGGCTGGTCAGATTTTCTGATTTTATTGAAATTTGCACATGTATATTTCCGTTGACAATACTTTCTATTAAAATTTCACAGAGATCGGGGGTCTCCTATACAAATTTTCCATTAAGCGGCATCAGATCATATCATACTATAATGACTGTGTCCTGTGTGCGCTGATGAGCTGTAAGCATTACGATTGGGGTTGTTTTGTTTTTGTGTTGCAGCAGAGAGTACAGAGATATCAGGAGGTAGTAGAACAAATATTTTTATACAAAACTGAATGGTTCCGCAATTGAAATGTGTTGTACACTCAGTTGTGTGAGTGCATTCTTAATTTGTGTTTTGTACAATATTACGAGTATATGAAGAACTGGCTACGCACTCACACTGCTTTACAGCTTAACTCAATTCAAAATAAAGTGGCTGCTATGTTTTCACTACTAACTGGCGAATTTCGATCAATTTCGATCAGAGAATTTACAAGAAAAATGTCAATTTTAAAATGCGCTTGCCGTGGCACGTGTGTCTGTCGGTCGGTCGGTCTGTTTGTCGTGGAATTTTGCGATCAATTTTAAACCCACTTTCCAAAGCCTGATTTTACTGAAATTTTGCACACATGTGTATTTCCGGAGACAAAACTTTCTATTAAAATTTGTGGCCTCAGGGCCAAGGGGTGCCCATATAAAATTTTTAAAGAATAACCCAATTTTCTTTCAATTTTATACACATATGTATCTCCAATGGACAACACTTTTTGTAAAAATTTTGGAGACCCCGGGAACCAGGGTCACGGCCGCCAAATTTAAAAAAAAAAAATTAACCCGATTTTCTTCAAATTTTAAAGAAGTATTGAAGACCGAGGGACGTGGAGTCGTGGTGCAACAACACCTTTTGTAAAAATTTTGGGACCCCGGGAACCAGGGTCACGGGGCCCCAACAATTTTTTTTAAAAAATTAACCTTATTTTTTTTAAATTTTATACACGCTGTTATATCCGATGGACAACACTTTTTGTAAAAATTTTGAAGACCCAGGGCAATTTTTTTTTAAATTTCTTCAGATTTTATACACATGTGTATCTCCGATGGACAACACTTTTTGTAAAAATTTTGGATACCCCGGGCCCCACGACCCGGGCCACAAATTTTTTTAAAAAAAAATTAACCCGATTTTCTTCAAATTTTATAGAAGTATTGAAGAGGGTTTAAAATTGCGTTTCATTTATAATCTACATACACGTATATTTTCTTTTTATATAAATTTGAAACTGTTATTTTTGCCGATATTAGTATCGATTATATAGTTTGCTTTTGGCTGATGTGTTGGATTGTTGGAGGGTGGTCAGTGGGCGGGTGGTCATTGAGCGGATGGTCAGTGGGATGAGCAGCCGGGAAAGGCCGGGTATTTCACATAGTTTCATATAAAATTCAAACTTCTCGAAACGGTTGATTAAGTATAAATACTCGATATTTTCTAGCAGTAAGTTAGTTAATATTTAATTATTATATAATTAATTCTACCAGACTACTTGACTAAATTTGTGAACTCTTCCAAAATGTTAGTTAAAGTTGTAAATTGTAAATAAACGAACTTGTGTAGTGTTTTTATTTACAAAATCCATTACAAACTCTGTAGAACGCCTAAATTTCCTAACAATGCTTGAGGCCGAATAACACTACATTTTTTCCCCATTTTCAATGCATTGCAAATAAAAAGTAGAGCAGTAAGATGGATTTTATATTCAACTCGCTGATTACCCGGCTTTGCCCAGTTATTTATTCATCCCAATCTTCTTCAGAGCCTTAAAAATACCCTTCCGGATAACACGACAATAAACACCAAGTCAGAGACTAAGTACCTGGGAATCAACTTTACTGAGAGGCTCAAGTTTAACTCTCACATCGATAAAACAATGAAAAAAGCAAACTACGCTCTTCATTTGGTGCACCCAAACGGACGGACGGAAACGGACTGTCCAACAACACCAGGCTGCTCATCTACAAGCAGCTCATCAGGCCAGTGATAACCTATGGCTATCCCATATGGTTCACCGTCTCACCAACAACGATGAAGAAGATCTCCCTATTTGAAAGGAAGGTACTAAGGATCTGTACAGGACTCTGGAGGGTGCCAAACAGCTATAAGTTTGTGTCGACTGCAAGACTTTAGGGAGCAGCAGGTCTGCTGCCAATAATCGACCACTTGTTCCAAATGGCGAGGAAATTCGTCGACGGATTGGAAACTCATCCAAGTCCTGAGATGCAAGGACTGAGAAGCGAAGAAATCGAGCCAAGTCACCGGTACATACACATCAGAGCATTCACAGATGCTAGATTCGACGACATCTTTAATAATCAGGACGTCTCCTTCTACGAGAAGGCCAGCAATCAACATTACAGAGGCTGAAGTTCGCCCTGTTTATACCCCCTCTTATATTTTTTTCATTTTTATTTTATTTTAAAATTTATTGTTTAAAATTAAATTGCTGTAAATATAAACATGTAGTAGGTTAAGTAGTCAAAATTATTGTTTAGTAATAAGCAATTCAAAAAAAAGACAATGTAAATACGTCGGGCCCCTATTGTTGAGCCGACACTTATTAATAATAGTTATAAGTTTAGTTTTAAGTCAAAATTGTATATTACTGAAATGTTTAATAAAAATATCTTAATCTAAAAAACATCCCAATCTTCTATTAGGCAGGAGAAGAAAAAAGGATGATATCTATCTATAAGGTAAAATTGCAGTTTTTATTAACAAAATGTGTATTTTAAATTAAAGCTAAAGTATTCAAATTATAAAATAAAATTAAAAAAAAATACATAATATGAATTTAAAACAAAACTTAGTTTTATACAATGTTTTTAGTTTCACCTTCAGGAGCAAGAATAAATAAATTCTTCGGTGAACCCACCCTAGAGCAAGCAAAACAAAGTTGCCTGTGGAAAAACATGGCGATCTCAAATCTACACTCCGCAGCACTTAATAAACTCTCCGACTTATTGATCGTCATCGAAAACGCAAGCTTTACTGAAATTGCAATTGTTTCACACTGTCCCTATTCTGTTTACCCGAGGGGCCCGCTGTATCTTACTTTTGCTGATAAATTTGATACTTGGGACAACTCGGAATATTAAGAAATAGTTTACTCCTAAGGGAGGACTGCAAAATAGTACTTATTCTCAAGAGTATGCTTAATGGCGCAAGCTCAAGCGGGGCTCAATCCCCAACTCTACAGACACTCGATGTCCCTATTCTGTTCCCCGTGGGTCCATCTGCAGCATAAAATCTTATCTGGAATGTTGCAGGACTTGAACACGGGATATTAAATTACGGTTTACTCTCTAAGAGAACTAAATGGTTCATAGTTCATGAGTATGCTTAATGGCGAAAGCCGGGTAAGCGCGGGGGCTCATCCCCAACTCTTTAACAATGTCCCTATTCTGTCAAGATAGTCGCTTCAATTATATTACCCAGCATCTTTTTAAAAACTTTTTTTACCTTGACTTAATTTTGAGGTCCTTTTTAACCACCTTCCACACGAACTATAGAGCTGAAATTTTGTGAGTGTCTAAGTCCAAAAAAGCATTTTTTATATTCCGAGTATGACGAGTGTCGCGTGTGGCGCGTGTGATGGGTTGAAACAATTGTTTTCGACTTATTTGAGGTCCTTTTTAACCAACTTCAACACGACCTAGAGAGCTGAAATTTTGTGAGTGTCTAAGTCCAAAATAGCATTTTTTATATTCCACGCATGACGTGTGTCACGTTTCGCGTGTGAAACGTATGATGGTTTGAATTATTATCTCGTTTTTTGAGGTCTTTTTAAGCCACAGGGGCCCATTTTGATATCCCGCTTTTGACGCGTGTTGCAGTTGCGTGTGATGCGTGTCGCAGTTGCGTGTGACGCGTGTAAAGAGTGGAAAAAAGAAAATTCTCTGAAATGGCGTTGACCTTAAAAACAGATATTTTGGCGATTATTACCAAATAATAAACGATTGTGTGGCGTGTTTCGATGTATATATAAAAGTTTATACCCGAAAAACAAAGTTTTTTTTACATTTACTTGTTTACACATAGTCTTGTGCCGTTGCAAACTTTCGACGAGACGAGATTCCGTAGTAAAATAATTGGAGATCCCACTGTAAGTAAAAGACGATGTGGTGGCAATACAGACGAATTAAGTCAGTTTAGGGACTCTGTTAGATAATTAACTTCCTCATCAGCATCTACTACGATATCGATACACTTATATTCAGTGACTGCGCCTATTAACATGGCAAGTATTTGATTGTTTGTTTCGTGGAAGTTTCTATTTTTAGCAGCAAGATTGGCGCTTTCTCGCAACCGGTTTAAAATGTGATAGTTTTGAGAAGCAGCCGGATTAATAGAATATAAAAGTTTTGCGGCAGTTTTCAAAAATTGGATGTCAATTTTATATTACCGTAAGACACGGCTACTAATCTAACTTTTCCGAAAACCCCGAAAACTATGGGATCGACACTAATATCGGTCGCATTCCCCCTCTGGGAATACAAAACACCCATAGGAGTGTTGTCTTCAGTGACCCCATCCCCCCATCACCATTGAACTCAACGACCCCGAAAACTATAGAATCGACACTAATATCGGTCACCCCATCCTCTCAGTTATCGACCCAGTCACACTAGAGCTGTCTTACCATCACTATTCAACTCAGCGACCCCGAAAACTATAGAATCAATACTAATATCGGGCACCATCCAGGCTGCGGGGATACATAACTCACCCTTAGGAGTGTACTACCAACACTATTCATCACGGCGATACTGAAAACTATGGGTCCGACACTAAAATCCGCTGCCACGCCTCCCCAGCTAAAAAACGCGCTACCCCCACCCACAGTATTTGATTCCAGATTGTAAGTTATGTATACCAAGTTTGGTTAAATTTTTTTTTAAAAATGAACCCAATTTTCTTCAAATTTTATACACATGTGTATCTCCCGAGGTGTCCCCGTATAAATTTTTTAAAAATTAGACAGATTTTCTTCTAATTTTAAACACATATGTATCTCCTATTAATGAATTTACATGAACATTTTTTATTTTTATGGGTGGTCTTTTACCTTTCAAAAAATAACTTACTTTTCGTTACTTCGTTTTTCCACGACTCTTTTTAAATGAATTTAAAATGAGAAAAATGTAGTGTCCTACGCTTAAAGTCCGTAGGACACTAAATTTTTCTTGGTGTTTCAAATAGATGAACAACAAATAGTTCGTTTCGTATATAGGAATCTTATAAGAAGGTCCGCCTTGGCCGCTATACTGCAGATGAGCCAACATTTCTCAAAACAGAAAAAACAAAATCATCACGTTTTTCTAAAAATAAAATGTCAGATAACAGTGGAAATATTTGAAGAGAAAAGTAAGATTTCTCGGTAGTGCATGAAGTAAGGTGTGGTTTGATGGACGCTTCAGCTCGTATTTATTGCTATTTAATCGTTGAATAAATTATGCATAAACTACGCTTGCTAATTATCATTTTTTTATCAAAGCTTGCGTTCAGTTGTGAAAACCTTACGTGCGGTAATCTCAGCGATGAATCCCATTTCTGGCCCAACGGCTTTGTTAATAACCAAAATAGTTGTCACATTTGGGCTAGTCCGCAACACGAAGCCATTCACGAAATTTCGTTACAACCACATAGACATATACCTCTTATTCAATGCTGTTGGCGCAGTCGTTCGGTGACCACGTTGTCTGATTTGAGGATATTTTAGGTCCATGCCAATATACCATAGACTTAAGAAGACCTCAGGATCAACATCGAATGCATAATTACTGGCATTTCATCATGGCATTTCATGGCGAAAACTTTATTGGGCTCAGCGCATTGACTCATCCATGCGTTTTCGTGGAGGACATTTAAATTATGTTTTGTTCCATAACTGTAGTAACTTTATATGAAAATATTTTTTCGATGACTCAAACACAAGATGTTTAATTTAACAAAAATCAAACTGGAGCGCTTATAATGAAACAACTTTTAAAATTTACAACATGCATGTATTATGCATGTATAGGCATTTGCCATAGAGGTCGGAACGACTGGTTTAATGACGGATGTAAGCTAGAACTGAACGTAAGACTGTTGTGTACCGAGCAATGCAACAATCTCATAAACCGCGGGCATGCGAAGAAGAAAATAATGAGCTCAAAAGATATGAAAAAACAGTTCACCGGCGAAAGAAAGCAGCCTGGGAAAAGAATCTCGTCCGGAGCTAGAACATTATGAGAGCGAGGACCGCATCAGGTGCGGATCTTCTACCAAACGAAAATTCACATCGCGTTACACATATCCGAGCGCCGAACTCAAATGCATCTTAGAGCAGCTGTCTCCCAATCGCCGTTGTCCATGGTCGTGCACACGCAAACGGTCAAGAAATATCAAAATAATAAAAAAAAAACCCATAAAAATTAAAATCTTTCATGTAAATACTCTAATAGGCAAAGTTTGAACCTGGTTTATTTGGAAAATATTAATATAAGAGCCCCTTTACTTCAAACTTTTTACAAAAACCGTTGTCACCGGAGATACATTACTTCCAAATTTCAATAGTAAGTGTTGTCATTGGAGATACACATGTGTTTAAAATTTGAAGAAAATCGGGGTAATTTTTAAACAATTTATATGGGCAAATTTTACTTGGAAGTGTGGTCACCGGAAATACACATGTGTGTAAAATTTCAATAAAATCGGGCTTTGGAAAGTTGGTTGAAAATTGATCACAAGATCTGACCAGCCAGTCATCCCGCCGGCCAGCCACGGGCACGCGAAATAAATATAGAGAATTTAATAACTGTTCGCGCGGTTGTCCGAGCAGCAAGTGCAAAGTGCAGTGTGTGGTGTCCGTGTACCTTAGTTCAGCTAAAGAATTCAGTGAATCATAACTGTCGTATGTTATGCATACGGCAGTGTGATGATCTAATGCTTTAGCAATCCGTTGTATCTGTTTCTTCTGGAGATTTGATTCATTTTGTCGTGAAGGTATAACACTGGCGACGTTTTATTTCAATAATTCATTTTGAGCCTTCCACTTCTAAGTTCGGTTAAAATAGTGGTAAACAGTGTTTTTTGTATTAGTGTTTTAGATGTTATGTGTATTTTCAGAGTGGATCTATGCAACATACGTGGGCTAAGATCGAATTTTTTCACTGTTTACGCCCATATAAAAGTCCATAGGCCAGCAATTCTGTCACTGAGCGAAACTTAGGTATTGAAGAATTCGGATACTTCGAATTTAAATCTGCTGGGTATAGCTTCGTGCCATTATTTTTCCCTCGATACGGACTCGCAATTTATGTCCGTAGTGATGTTGCGTTTCAACTTTTGCGTCATTCTGATTTGATCATGTTCCAATCCGGAATTTAACTTCATATATCTCAAAGTGAAGGTACAATAGCGCAATATGCACTACTGTTTTCTTTACAGAAGCCCCAAGTCAGACAATGTTTCAACTCATAGTGAGTATGATGCTCTGTCTGATTCAATTTTAAGAATTGTCACAAAATAACGTAAGACTGAAATCGTTATTGCGGGCGATTTTAATGTACACAATTCTGGGTAGCTTCGCCATTCTGGCCAGACAACACCCGAAGTAAGGCTGTTGAGATATTCGCTAAGATTAATAAGCTTACCCAGCTTGTAAATGAGCCTCCACGAATACTTGACATTGCAAATCACTCCGCGAACACCCTAGACTTGTTCCTTACATCTGATCCAAATCATTTCACCGTCAATGTAATATCGCCTCTGGGCTCATCAGACCTTAGTGTAGTATCAGCTAATTTCTCGTTAACAAACCACGTAGTTAGAGAAAAAAGTCCCAGAAAACAGTATGGCTTTACCAGAAAGCCAATTGGGATGGCCTTAACAACTGACTGGTCGCTATTATTTCACGATAGAAACGTGGATTCCGCCGCTGATGCAATCAGAAACGTAATTTTTATGAGAGATTTTATCCCTTTCAATCTCTTTGCTGAACATTTTGCAGCTAGATCCGCGCTTCCAGATTGTGTGTTGTTGCTGCCTACACATCCCAGTATTGAACACTTTATTGGACAGATTTACATGCGTACTCGTCCAGTTGCTAGAGTTTTAAACTATATCAACACTCACAAATCCGTTGGGCCAATGGCATTTCCCCACTAGTTCTTAAGATATGTTCTTCCAAGCCGGCATTACAATTGCGTAAGCTTTTCCATCTATCCTAAGATTAAGATTAAGATATTTTATTAAACATTTAGGTATTATACAATTTTGACTTAAAACTAAACTTATAACTATTATTAATAAGTGTCGGCTCAACAATAGGGGCCCGACGTATTTACATTGTCTTTTTTTTTGTATTGCTTGTTATTAAACAATATTTTTGATTACTTAATCTACTACATGTTATATTTAAAGCAATTTAATTTTAAACAATAAATTTTAAAATAAAATAAAAATGAAAAAAATGTAAGAGGGGGTATAAACGGGGCGATCTTCAGCCTCTGTAATGTTGATTGCTGGCCTTCTCGTAGAAGGAGACGTCTTGATTATTACGGATGTCGTCGAATCTAACATCTGTGAATCCTTTGATGTGTATGTACCGGTGACTTGGCTCGATTTCTTCGCTTCTCAGTCCATTTATCCTATTCTTCTGAACACTTCCCGAGAAGATGGAAAACAGCCTTTGTCCAGTCCATACCCAAACAAGACGATCCGTCGTCTCCTTCTTCGTGCCGACCCATAGCACTTACATCCATTCTTTCCAAGGTCATGGATAAATTTTCAGATCATGAAATATCTTAAAACTAATGAAATCCTTAGTGACCGGCAGTACGGATTCCGTAGTAAATGTTCTACTGGTATATCTCACCGAACAGTGGAACCGGTCTTTGCATCAATTCGGTGAAAGCAAAGCTGTTGCACTCAATTTGACAGAGTTTGGCAAAATTGCGTGCTTATGTAGTCGATGAAAAACTGCTTCATTGGATTAGAAGCTATGTTTTGCACAGCTCAATTCAAGTTGTCTTGGACGGTTTCAAGTCTAAAATACATCACATAAATGCTGGCGTTCCCCAGGGCTCTGGTTTGTCCCCGACACTTTTTCTCATTTTTATTAATGATCTCTTGCTCATTACTTCTAATCCAATTCACTCTTTCGTTGAGTGCTCTCAGTTTCTCATATAAGTTTAAGCAACGTTTCCTGCTTGTCACTCTTTTATCGCTTCTTTTACCAGCGGTACTCAACAGAAATAGCCAGTTGAATGCCACCTTTCCTGGAATACAACCGCAATACTCGTGGCGCTCTAAATGCTCATCAGTTTACCCTCGAACCCATCTTCGGACATACAGTTAAGTTCAGAGATTCGTTCTTCAGCCGTACAACACGTATGTGGAATGCTCTGCCACATCACTATAATCCACAGGCATTCAAAAGCTACTAGACATTTCCTTTTTTCTCCTTCTTTTCCTCAATGACCACGCTCTGCCAAGCATATAGCCGAGCATTTTAAGGGTGCGAAAACCGCGTGCGCAAATTATAAAAAAAAAACAAAAGCGATGGGAAGAGCCCTCTCATAAGCTCACTTAGGAATTCGACGCTCCACCCATGGCAGACGATCACACTATACTTCGCGCAGAAGTTCTGCCAAAGAGTCCGCGGTATGACGCAATATACACCGCGTTGCACATACTGCAAAGACAAAGAGGGTAATCTGATCGCCGATCTCAAAGGCATCTTAGAGCGATGGGAAGAGCACTTTCATGAGTTGCTTAATGGCCTGCTAACTGAGGAATTGGAGGCTCCACCAACGACCGAAGACCACACTGTGCTGCCGCCACCAAGCATAGCGATAAATCGGCTCAAAAATAATAAGGCCCCGGGATCTGATGGCATCTCAGCGGAGCTGACAAAAACAGGAGGTCCTGCAATACACCAAGCAATTGATGAACTAATAGTGCAAGTATGGGAGAAAGAAGCGATGTCAGAAGACTGGCGAGGAGGCATCCTGTGCCCTATACATAAGAAAGGAGATATCACAACATGCAGCAATTATCGTGGTATAACAATGTTTTTCTCCTCTATCCTTCAAGTCAGGATAGCCCCATACGCTAAAGTCATGATTAGTCTATACCAGATCAGATTTATACTCTTAAGCAGGTGATGGAAAAATGGCTAGAGTTTCAAAACTCACTACACCATCTTTTTATAGACTAATAGACTTTAAAACCGCCTATGATAGCATAGCCAGAGTAGAAATTTATAGAGCCATGAAAGAATTCACCATCCCAAATAAACTGACCCGACAATGTAAACTGGCCATAAGCAATGCTAGGTTAGGTTGCGTTAGGTTAAGGTGGCTGTCAGTGAACCGACACATTTAGACCAATAATGGTCCATTGTGATACCACACGGATCAGAAAAATTTCGATCGACCTACTCGAAGAACCAATTAGAGCTTCGTATGAAGCGTAGGAGACTACCAATGTCAATGTTGATGTGATCATTAGTGTCGTTGTTGAAGAAAGCTCCCATTAGGAGTTTACACTTTTGGGAGAGGGCTGGATAAGTACATAGAAGATGGACGATGGTCTCCTCCTCCTCCTCATCCATGCAGCTTCTGCAGAAGTCATTCGAGAAGACTCCAAGTCCACAATGTCCAGTCCAGATCAAACACTTGGAGCGTTTTGGATCCAGCTTGGGCCAGATCTGCTTTGTCGCTATGCAAGTTGTACCGTTTGACCACCTACAGTTAGTTTATACATTAGCATCCTGCTTTAACAAGAATTTGCATGTAGCGATGGGTATGCCTATAGAACCATATTCAGGTAAAAGGGGTAGTGTAGTTGCTTTCTTGGCGATTTCGTCAGCCATACAGTTTCCCGGAATGTTTCTGTACCCCCGCACCCAAAACAGGTGGATATTAAACTGCTCCGCCATCTCCACGAGAGATGATCGGCAGTTAATAGCTAAAATTGAATTTGTGGAGACTGATTTCAATGATTGTAGTGCAGCTTGGCTATCCGAGAATATACGGATATCCTTAGCGGATATGACGTTTCTCTTCAGTCAAGACAATTTCAGCCTGGAAAACACTACGATGATTTTGAAGACGGAAAGAGAGGCTACGATTTAGCTTTTTTGGGAAAACCCCTCCGCCGACTCCATCATAAGTTTATTACCCGTCTGTGTAAAAATTAATGTGTTCATCTTCCATGTAAGCGTCCTCGTCCCAGAATGATCTGGAGAAAAAGGTGACCTGGTAGTTTTTGTTGAAATGGAGTTGCGGTATGGTGTAGTCTATGTTGTCTGGGATCCTGACCAAATTCAGAATAGAGGAAAGACCTATTTCATTTCTAGTCTACTGGGAGATAGCATTAAGGCGAATAGACGAACTAGCAGCTACTTGCCTGCTGTAAATGTCGAGTGGTGTAAGGTCGAACAGAATATCCAATGCGGCGGAGGGGGTTGTACGAAGTACTCTGCTCATACATAGACTAGCTGATCTTTGGACTTTGCTTAATTTATCAATGTTTACTTTCTTATTTAAGGCAGTCCACCATACAGTCACACCGAATAGAAGAGTAGGTCTTACTACCGCTGTATATAGCCAATGGGTTATATGGGGTTGAAGGCCCCATCTGCTACCAATAGTTTTTTTTTACATGAGAAGATTGCCACTGTGGCCTTACGAACTCTTTCTTGTTAGGTGTCCAGCTCAGCTTCCTGTCCAAAATAAGACCCAAATACTTGGCTCTATCAGAGAATATTAAGCTTATAAGTAAGTTAATAAGTGGAACTTTGTATTTCCTGGTGAATAGCATAAGCTCAGTTTTGTGAGGATTTACCCCTAAACTACAGCGATTTGCCCAGCAAGATAGCGTGTTGAAAGCATTTTGCAGGAATTCCTTTAAGGTATTCGGGTATTTTCCTGAGATGGCAATAGCAATCCGCATAAGCGATTACTCTGCATCCCTCACCTCTTAGGCTTATCAGCAGTTCATTCACCATTAAGTTCCATAGAAGGGGGGATAGGACGCCACCTTGTGGGGTTCCTCTGCAGACAGATCTTCTGGCGGACGACACGCGCATCTTTAAATTATAATCCTACTTGTGAGCAGATAATTAATCAATTCGCCAAGCGAGTCGTCCACCCTCAAAGTCGACAGCGCATCCGTAATCGCAGATGTGTTGACGTTGTTAAAAGCGCCTCAATGCCTAAGAATACCACTTTTGTATTCTCCTTGTGGTGAAGGGAATGTTCAATAGAACATAGCTGTTTCCACAGACTTACATTTACAATACGCGTGCTGATCTGTAGACAGGACTCTTTTGTCAATGCGTTCACGTATGTAGATATCGATCAGTCTCTCCAGTGTTTTTAACAGGAATGATGAAAGACTTATTGGTCTGAGATCCTTTGGACTATCATGCGAGCATTCATATGATTTCTATAAGGCCGGCCCGCGCCCGTCGGCAGTAGTCAAACCACCACCCACCGTTGCAGGAGCATTACCGGTAGACAGCAAAGACACCGTACTACCATCCGACAAAGAAGAAGTACCAGTCTTTGTGCTAGTTTTCTCAAAACTAGCAAGAGAAAAATTATTTCTGTCTGTCATTTGGATTCCCACGAGTGGCGGAGAAAGGGTGGTCCATCTGCACAGAGATACGCATTATGCAGATTAGGCAAGGGGGATAGAATCTGGAGGGCGCCAGGTATCCAGATACTCCGTGATCGACTGGGCTATTTATAAACTGGGCTCCCAGCCAGGCTGATCCTCGGCACGGAACGAATAACATCTTAATCCAGCTCAGGGGATAAGGATTGTGATTGGGAGAGCGATCTTTTTTTTCAGGACTCATCTAGAGAAAACTCTCAAGAATCTTTGACCTCACTTAACCCCTACAACTCTTCAAGTTCGATGATCGGGTAGGAGGACCAATCCTATAAGCCAAATAAAAATATCCGGATCACTATCAAGCCCATCCAACATCTATAAAGGGGTCCGACAAGGGGATAGACTGGCCTGCGTCCTCTTCAAATTGGCGTTGGAGAAAGTGATCCGAGACTTTGACGTAATGGCGAGAGGAACAATCCTTTATAAGTCCATTCAGATACGGGCTAACGCAGACGACATTGACATCGTTGGTAGAAACCCAATAGCTGTACAAGAATCTTTCATCCAGATCGAGCGGACGGCACGAAATCTTGGGCTGCATATAAATGCGAGCAAAACAAAGTATATTGTGGCTACGTCTGCGAGTAGAAGATCCAACATTGCTTCCTCAATTAAAATAGTAGAGCGCGAATAGTACAATCCTTTAACTATCTCGGGTCAAATGAAGTAGCCGATAACAGCAGGGAACCAGAAATACTCGCACGGTTGCTCAAAGCCAGACTTTAGTCCGCCAAGACTCTTCAAATCCAGAAATTTAACCATAAGATCCAAACTGCTGGTATATAAGACAGTGGTCATACCAGTACTTACATATGGATCTGAGATTTGGGTTCTTAGCTAAAAGCATTGTGACCTCTTAGCCGCGTTCGAGAGAAAATTCTTACGGGGAATTGTTGACCCCCTGTGTGAGGAAGGACGATTCCGGAGACTCTATAATGATGAGCTCTACGATCATTAACGCGATGTCGACATCGTGAAAAGAATTAAGCTCGGTAGGTTCCGGTGGGCAGGACACCTAGCTCACCTGAGCGGGTCCTGAGAGGATCCTGATCGGAAAGTCCTTTTTGGAAATGTTTATGGAACACGGCAGCGAGGCCGGCCAAGTCTACCCTGGAAGGATGGCGTAGACCAGGACGCACAGAGATTAGGGATGCCAAGCTGAATGACATCGGCTCAAAATCGAGACCGGTGGAGAGATTTTTTGTTTGCCGGGGCCCAGGACCGGACCTCGGTTGTAGAGCGAAATGTGATGTTGTTGATGAAAGACCCACAAAAAAAGGCTTTTAAAATTCCCACAAGACCCCATCAGAACCCCCTCAAGATTTCGTTGAGACTCTATGAAGACGACCTCAAAACCCCACTCAAGACCCTCTCAAAAACACCTCAAGACATCTCTATACCCCCTTCAGAAACCATTTAAGACCCGACTCAAGACCCTTTCAGCACCCTCAAGACTCCCCTTAAGACTTCTCTCAAAAACACCTCAAGACGCTATCAAAATCTCTTCAGAACCTCTCTCAAAACACTCTCAATATACCCTTGAGACCGCCTAAAGACCCCACTTAAAATCCTCTTAAATTCATCTCAAGATCCAGTTAAGAACACCCTAAAACGCCATCAAGAACACCCTCAGGACTCACTCAAGACCCCTTTCAAAACTCTCTTACCTCTCTCCCCACTTCAAGAACCCCCAAAAGGCCATTAGGACCCCGTCAAGACCACCTCAAGACGCCCTCTCTCTCAAGACCCCATTAAAACTGTTTAAAAAAAACTTTCAAACCTCCTTAATATCCTCACACAACCTCGTCAGGAACCCTCTCAAAAACCGTCAAACCCCCTCAAGAACCCTCTCAAGATCACCTCATCACCACCTCAATACCCTCTTAAGGCTCCGTTAAGACCCTAATCAAGACCCTCTCAACATTAGGATCCCCTAAGGAACCCTTCAAGACTCCCTAAAGACCCCACTTAAGGCCCCCTTAAAACTACCTTCTTAAGAACACCTCAAAAATACCTAAGACGGCCTCAATACCTCCACTCAGGACCCTTCAAACCTTTTCAAAAACTCCTCAGGACCCCTCTTAAAAAACCCTCAAGATCCCTTCAAAACTTCCCTGATGACCCTCTTTACACCCCTTTAGACGTCACCCAAGACCCTCGCAAAACCACATTAAGACCCCCATTCAGACCCATAATGAACCCACGAAAGACCGCCCTAAATACCCCTCAAGACGTAATCAAGAACTTACTCAACGCCCTCAAAACCTCATCAGAACCCTTCGCCTTCTTAACCTTCTTAAAAACCCATCCAGACATACCCTCAAAAACCCCTCAAACCTTTCAAGACTTCACTAAAGACACTCTCAAAACCCCCTTAAGACCGCCTTATGAACCCCTCGAGACACCTCTCAAGACCCGCCCACGAAAAGACTTCCACAAAAACGCGTACGTCACCTGTGGATCGTGCGAAAGATGGTTAAAAAAGACCTCAAAAAACGTAAAAATGGCGCGAATACAACCAATCACACGCACCACACGAGAAACGCGACATGGGTCATAGGCAGAATATAATGCTATTTTGGACATAGCCACTCACAAAATTTAAGCTCTCTTGGTCGTGTGGAAGTTGGTAAAAAATGACCTCAAAGTAGTCGAAAATACAGACAAACAGGTGTCGTCAAGTTTATTAAAACTTTTTAAAAATGCATGTGCGCACTAAAAATTTGCATCGAATGAAGAATCTGGGCTGAATCTTATAAACAAACGAAATTAAACAAGCGTTTAGTTATAAGCTAAAAAAATATTTTATATTAGTTTACTTGGTTGTTGAGTTATTTTTGGTTCATCTTTAAGCCGGAAATTTGAAATTAAGTGTTTGCAGCAAACTCAATTATTAATGCTACATCATTGTTTTCTCAAAGTTGCGTTATCCGAGCTGGTATATTGTAAAAGGTGAAAAGTGTTAGTTTATTATGCTGTAATAATAAATATAATATAATTTTATAATTTGCAAATAGCAAATGTCCTTTTTTTTGCTAAAATTTAAAGATTTTAAACCAAATCATTACGTTTATAAAATTTTAATATTTAATTTATGAGAATTATTTACCATTACCATTTCACCATAACTGTAAAAAATTAAAGAATCAATCAAACTTAAAAGCCAATGAGTATACAGATTGAGTATATTGGTATTTTCTAAATGGTTTTGTCTTCATACGTTAAAGCTACTTTTTTTCATATGAATGGATATTTCAATGTCAAAATATTTGATTGGGTGCAAATTCGCATATAAATACGAGGGTAGTATGATAAGTACCTGGCCTAGACAAGAGATGGCGTAGCTGAAATTTTTAAAGTTATATTTTTCTGTAGTATAACCTTTGCCGTCGCTATGGCAAAATTCCACGAATTACGATACGAATTGGTACCGCATCCACCATATTCGCCGGATTTAGCACCATGATTATTTTCTATTTCCAAATATGAAAAATGGCTCGGCGGAAAAAAATTTGGCTCTAATGATGAGGTTATTGCTGAAACAAACGCGTATTTTGAAGGGTTGGAACCATCATATTTTTTGGAAGGGATTCAAAAGATAGAAAAACGTTGGACTAACCGTTGGACTAAATTTATCGAAGTGAAAGGCGATTATGTTGAAAAATAAAATTAATTTGAAACAAATAAATGTTTATTTCTTGTCGAGGCCAGGTACTTATCATACTACCCTCGTAGATAGGCATAAAAGTAAGCAAACTCGGACAAATCTCATTAAGAAAGGGTCTTAAAAAATTGCTTAGATATACAAATGTATGTAGTTCACTACCTGTATCAACAGAATATAATTAAGACTAAAAAATTAAATTATTTTAGTTCTACATTCAGTTATACATTCTAAAAAATTTCACTTACAGATGGAGAGCGATATAAATTCAACAGAACAATAAATTATCCGAATTTGATTGAAATAAGCGGAAAGATAGAATATAAAATGTTTCTAACGCCCACTTACCAAGAAATATACTGAACACAAGGCAGCATAAAATTGCTATAAAATATTCTACATGGCTTGAGGTTTAATGATGAGGAGAAGTTTGCTTATGGTAAAATTAAAAATTTTTATTTTTTGTTTAATAAAATCCTCCCATAGGATTGATGCAGCAGTTTGTAGTGTTGGTGAGATGTGAAGAAGATGTGACAATAATTTAATATTGTATGGTAATTTATAATACCGTAGAAGCTGTATAAATTTTGATTTAATTAAAACTTGACTATTTCTTTAATAATGGAGTATTTTTAGTTTTTTTACCGCCTTTACATACATGCTTGCTTCTTGCCACTCACAGTGTCATAAATTTGTCAAGAAAATTTAATAAAATGAATTTTTTTATTATCCGCCACCCGCTATTTATAAAAGTATTTTATCATTTCGATATTGTTTCTAACATTCGATATGTAGCGAGTTTTTAAAACCAATTCACTAGAAAAACAGTAAATAACTAACAAAAGTTGCGTTGCAAATACCTTTAAGGGTAAGATATTTTGTTAACAAAATGAAATTCCTAGCCAAAAGTGGTAGGCTAACTGGTTTACTATGGTTATTCACCTCAGTTGTGAACGTTGCATGTGTAACAAACATCCAAAAACAATTTATGGAAATTTTTTGTCTGGTAGAAAACTCCGTGACGCGTTAGGTTAATTGCCAGAATACACGCAATAAATAAAAAATAAAATAAATAAATAAAGTTGTAGAGTCTGCCTTTAATCCAAGAGGTGAATTTATACAAATTGTTACTGTACGTTTGAAAGTAGCTTTTAAGCTCATGCTTTATTAAAATAAAATACAATAAATACAACAGTTCCTTATATTCGGAAAGAAATAGTGAAGCCAAGTTGATAATTTCTTCTGTTATATATTTTCTTGATGACGCGGCGTATTTTGAAATGTACTGTACAATAATCTACGCTCCAATTGAACAAGGTATAAAAAAACGGTATTGCGTTTTTGATTGCGTTTTTTGATTAATCAGCATGCGTTTCCTTTCTGTCCTCAATCAATCAATCTTTCTATTATCTTTTAACTCTCCTTCTTTTAATGTTTTTTAAAACGTATTTATTAGCTCGCTTTCGTGTATGTCTGTCTGTACGGGTGGAATTTAGAAATTGATTTTAAACTAACTTCCCATTGAGCTAGAGACTTGTAATTTTAAACATAGCTCAGAACTGGATGAACATTGACAAATCACAAAAACAAGACAACAATTCCCCAAAAAATTCCAAAATAAAAAAATTAATTCAACGCGAGTTTTAAATTTGTTTCAGATCAAAGCAAACTACTACGCACAATACTCGTTTCAAACGTTTTAAATTAAAAATGTATTTTTATTAGCTAACACGTTTTAAGTTCAAGCAACTTTCGAAACTAAAATGTCTCTATGAAATTGGGTATAATTGAAAAACCCAACAATTAATATCGAAAACCGATTGAGATCTTTGTCATTGCATCGTTCGTTTATTCGTCCTCCTCTTGTTGTGCTTGTTTAGGTTGGTAGCTACAGTGGCGGTCCCAGTTGCGCTTGCGAGATCAATTGCGCTTTTTTGTTACCCAGACCTCGAGAGATCTATCAAGGGCTATTTGTATTGTTTTTAAGCGTGGCTATCTCCCGGCCAGTGACTCGGAATACAGTAGTTGGTAGGCGATGGTATCATACATTCAGGTAATACCTGCAGTATGTTGCACTGCCAGTATGGACTGGTGACAAACCACCCAGATTCTAGCGGAGTTTCCTATCCAGGATGACATCGAGATATTCGGCGCTTGGGGTAATAGTAAGTCGTTTTCTATTGAGTTTCGGTAGGACTAACGCCAGTATTTTAGATTAAGTGGTTAAACATTGATTTTTTCCAAGAGATTACTCCAAAGATCCCAACGCGACTACTCTCGTCCCGTCTCGCTCAAGTGTTAATAAGTTTTTGGTGACGACCATTATTCAGAGTAAGGGCGAAATAACCCCTCCTTGGAAGTGCCTCTGTCGACTAACTCGAATTATATGAATATCTATCATTTCCTTTTTCTTTGTGAAGAGCACATCTCCTGAATGGGTCTTGAATGGTCTGAATGCGAACATAGTTGAATATTAAAAATATTATCTAGTCTGCCTTTTGAGCTTGCATAGATTTTCACTTCATCCCTGGATTATATAGGGTGTCCCAACAAGAGCGCCGGATTTAAATTTGCCGCCATTTTGTTAATACGAGTTGACATTTGCCACATACAGACCACGCGATTTAAGAATATGGAGAATGTTTGCTTAATTCAAAAATAAATGTGTTTTTTCTTTAAAATTTATATACAAAAATTTTAATTTGAACACAAGAGAATCCGGCGCTCTTGTTGAGACACCCTTTATTGCTGAATTTCTTCCATTTAGTTCTTTTAATAGTTCTATACGTTTTGATCTACTTCATCTGTTCATTATGCATTTGTGGTCAGAGAAGGAATTAACACTCCAGTTATCAACTGTAAAGATGTTATTATTGGTAATCAATTTAATATTGGTAACATGAACCTTTAACAAGATCGGGAAGGTAAAGCTTAAAGTTTTACCAGTATTACAAATCCTTAGGTTAGAATTGATAAGGAAAATAGTTAAGGACTCACCCAATCTGTTGTCCTACGAACAGCTCAGCATATGCATCACACCCTATGAGGATGCTGTCCCTATTTAACTTGGATACAATCAAAGAGTATAGAGATATCAAGAGGAACGAAGTAGAACAAACATTGTTATACAAAAAAGAATGGGTTCCGCAATTCAAATGGGTTGTACACTCAGTTGTGTGAGTGAATTCTTAATTTGTGTTTTGTATCATATTATATGAAGAACCGGTTACGCACTCACCACTTCAAAAGAAAGAATTTAGTAGTACTTCGTACGTCGTTGTATGCTCATCGCACTGTGATGGGCAGAATTGGTTAATTTGCTAACCAAGATCGAATTGTTTTTTTTTCTTGATAATACTTTCTGTTTGGGGCCCCTCGACCCCATTTTCTTAAAATTTTATACAAATTCGGAAAACACTTTTTGTATAAATTTTGGAGACCCCGGGCCCCAGGGTTGTGGGGCCCCATAAATTTTTTTAAAAATATTAACCCGATTTTTTTCAAATTTTACTGAAGTATGTATCTCCGATGGACAACACTTTTTGTAAAAATTTTGGAAACCTCGGGTCACAGGGTCATGGGGCCCCAACAAATTTAAAAAAAAAATAACCCGATTCTTCAAATTTCTTCAACACATGTGTATCTCCGATGGACAACACTTTTTGTACAAATTTTGGATACCCCGGGGTCGTTGGGCCCCAAAATTTTTTTATAAAAAAATTAACCAGATTTTTTTCAAATTTTATATACGTGTGTCCCTCCATGGACAACACCTTTTGTAAATATTTTGGAAACTTAACCCGATTTTCTTCAAATTTTATATTAAATGTATCTCCGAAGGACAACACGTTTTGTAAAAAATGTGGATAAAATTTTTTAAAAAAATAACCAGATTATCTTCAAATTTAATATACGTGTGTCCCTCCATGTACAACACTTTTTGTAAGAATTTTGGAAACTGAACCCGATTTTCTTCAAATTTTATACACGTGTGTATCTCCGATGGACAACACTTTTTATTTTGTCTCCGGAAATACACATGTGTGTAAAATTTCAATAAAATCGGGTTAAGTTTCCAAAATATTTACAAAAGGTGTTGTCCATGGAGGGAAAGTGGGTTTAAAATTGATCGCAAGATTCTACGACAAACAGACCGACCGACTGACAGACGTGCCACGGGCAAGCGAATTTAAAATTTAAAATTTTTCTTGTAAATTCTCCGATCGGAGATTCAATTTTGTGGTGAAAACATAGTAGCCACAGCACACGGTTGATGCGACGTACACAGAACGACGTACGAAGTACCACTAAAGTTCTTTCTTTTGAGTGGAGTTAAGCTGTAAAGCAGTGTGAGTGCATAACCAGTTCTTCATATACTCGTAATATTGTACAAAACACAAATTAAGAATGCACTCACACAACTGAGTGTACAACACATTTCAATTGCGGAACCATTCAGTTTTGTATAAAAATATTTGTTCTACTTCCTCCTGATATCTCTATACTCTCTGCTGCAACACAACAACAAAACAACCCCAATCGTAAAATAAGCAGCTCTTCTTGCGCTCATCAGCGCACACAGAACACAGTCATTATAGTATGATATGATTTTTCGATGCCGCATTTGTATGGGAGCCCCCCGATCCCTCAGACCGATCTCTCTGAAATATACATGTGTGCAAAATTTCAATAAAATCCGGCTTTGGGAAGTGGGTTAAAAATTGATCAGAAAATCTGACCTCTGACCAGCCAGCCAGCCACGTGCACACGAAGTTAATATAGAGAATTTAAAAAACAACCCTTTTTTTTAGATGTTGACAATTGTTAACGTCAATCTCAACAACGTCAATTTATTATTTATGGTATACATTCAAGTTGATTAAACTGTATGACAAAGACAATATTATAGTAATAATTAATTCTTCTGTGCGTGGCTGTTCTTGGTTTCTTTTATATTTTCACTTCTCTTGAAAACCAATCCTGTGTTCCGTGTGACTACGTTTAGACCCATGCCGCCAAAACGTGGGGGCAGTAATTTGGGTCGAAGAACTCGAAATGCTACAAAGCAAGAACAACGTGAAGAGTGAAACGAAATTGAAAGGATTAGGTTACGTGCAACGCGTCGTCTTCGAACTACTTCCAATGTTTCACAAGCGGATTTCAGTAACGATGTTTCAATTGACTACAGTTCATACGAATGCGTTGCTATTGGACCTATGAACTTAGTTGGCCCATATTGTGAGGCATTGAAATACAAAACTGAAGCAAATAGAAAATTGAAATTAGCGCCATTGATTCCACCACCAGAGCCATTCTACTCATTGGTTACAGGAACTGGAATTGATTCTATACATTTCCTTACATTTGTTCGTTATGCTCGCGGAGAAATTTTTAGCAAAAGAATATTCGGGAAAAATACAAAAGGAAGTAGGAAAATTTGGCAAACGATATTGTTTGAGGAAAAAACTCTATTGAATGTTTTCGGTAAAATGAAAAATCTGGAAAAACGAAAAAAAAAATTATTTTTTTTTTACTTTTTATTTGATTCGCGATCTCTTCAATACAAGTCGTTATTTCATTTCTATTCCAATAGATTCCAAAAGAAAGAGTTTACCGAATTTTATACAAATCAGTTTGTTGTTAAGCTATGAACGCACTCCATATTGTCATCTGTCATTACTATTATATTGAAATATATTCTTTCTGTTTGATTGTATCACTTGTAAAGGCAACATCGTTTTCTTTTCAACCTCGCTCTGCTAATAGGTTATGGGCCCAGTCCCAAGTTAATTAAATCTGAAATCATCGCGAATATATTAAATTATAAATACATTTGTTGTATACAATTAAATAGTTAATTGTTTAATCAAGTCACTGGACTTTGAATTTAATCGCAATTCAGATTGATTTTACATTTGTTGTAAAATTTGTATCGTCATAAACACGTTTTATGAGAAGAAAATGGCAGGATCAAACAGCAAATCGGATTTTTACATCCAAAAACCACGCGGTGCGGATAATTATCATATGTGGTGTTTTGCTATGCAGAATTATTTCGATATGAAAAAATGGCATAAGTGTATCCAGAAGTCTCCAGACGATGCTAAAAAGCCGGTAGAAAATAATGAAGACATGTTGCGTGAATCAAAATCTACGTTGGCTCTGAGTGTGGAGCCTGAACTTTTTGTTCACATTTTAAATTGCAATTCAGCCCTTGAGATATGGGAAAAATTTAAAAATTTGTATGAAGACCGTGGATTATTAAGAAAAATTACGTTGTTACGAACTCTCATTTCAATTCGTTTAGAAAGTTGTGAAAACATGCAAAATTACATTGACGAGATAACCTCAATTTCGTGCAAATTAAATAGCATTGGATTCAAAATAGATGATGACTGGTTGGCTGCAATTATGTTGGCAGGTTTGACAAATGAATTTAAACCTCTTATTCTGAGTTTTGAGGCAAGTGAAACCATCAATGCAGATCACATCAAAATGAAATTACTTGACACACAGTATGTATCAAAGACAAACGAAAGCAATGCGTTTTTCAGTAAATACAATGTAAAAAATTCATCAAAACATAAAAATCGTCGTACTGGAAGTATAATTTGTTATGAATGTGGTGGTAAAAATCACAAGAGTTTTGAATGCAATAAAATCAAAGAGAAGCAGAAGTCATTGTCTAATTTTGAGAATAATAAAAGTCAAAACAATGTTAAAAGCTATAAAAGTGAATCGGCTAAAAGAGCATTAGCTGTATCTTTGTTCTCGAAATCAAATATATCAGATTGGTTTTTAGACAGTGGTGCGTCGAGTCACATGACGCCTGATGCAAATTTATTAAAAAATAGAAGATCCACTAAAGCTGCTGAAATAGTAGCAGCAAACGACACGAAGATGCCAGTGAAATGTGTTGGTGAAACTGTTCTATCAATAAAAAATGATACAATATCAGTAGCAGAAGTTTTGCATGTTCCTGATCTGTCTGCTAATCTTTTATCTGTCAGCAAAATTGTTGAAAAAGGTAATAAAATTGTTTTTGATAGTGATGGTGGTAAAATTTATGACAAAAATGGTGATTTGTTTGCGCAATGTCAGTCACAGGATGGTGTATACAGGATTTCAACCTCTACTGATAAATGTATGTTGACAAAATCAAGAGAAAGTAGTGCATTGACATGGCACAGACGTCTTGGTCATGTAAACTACAAAACACTTTGTGACATGCGTAATGTAGTAGATGGAATGATGTTCAAGAATGATGAAATCTTGAAATGTGAAGTTTGTGCAATGGGCAAGCAATCGCGCCTCCCTTTCAAGCCTAGTGGTAAGCGTTCAAATAATGTGCTGGATTTAATCCACTCTGATGTTTGTGGTCCGATGGAGAAAAATTCAATTGGTGGCGCAAAATATTTCTTGTCATTCATTGATGATTATTCAAGAAAACTATTTGTCTATTTTTTGTCGTCCAAATCTGAAGTTTTTGAATCATTTGTTGATTTCAAATCATATGTAGAAAATCAGACTGGTCGTAAAATAAAGAAATTCAGAACTGACAATGGCACTGAATATTGTTCCAAAGAGTTTGAGATTTTTCTTAAAAAATGCGGTATACAGCATCAATTTACAAATGTGTACACTCCTCAACAAAATGGTCTTGCGGAGAGAATGAACCGAACGATTGTGGAACGTTCAAGGTGTATGATGTTCGATGCTGATTTGGACAAAAGTTTTTGGGCCGAAGCGGTTGCAATGGCAGCCTACATTATCAATAGAACAACTTCAACAATTTTGGTGAACAAAACTCCTGAAGAAGTATGGACGGGCATCAAAGTAAATGTATCTCATATGAAAATTTTTGGATCAGCTGTAATGGTACATGTTCCTAAACAAAAGAGGAAGAAGTTCGACTCGAAGTCGCGAAAAATGATATTCGTGGGGTATGACAGCAATACAAAAGGTTTTCGTTGCATTGATCCAAAAACGAAACAACTAACAATAAGTAGAGATGTTGTTTTTCATGAAAAAAATTGTGATTCGATGGTGACGTTATCAACTGATAACAATGTGAGTCCAGCTGAAGTGAGAGATTATGAGAACAATGAAGATTCATCGTTTGAAACTGATGTTACTTTGATTGATACTGGTGAAATTGATAATATTGATGATCGAGATTATCAACCTGAAAAAGATGTTGCGACACCTGAAAATGTATTAAGAAGATCTACGCGTGAACCAAAGCTTCGAGAATTTAATGATTATGTAAGTTATTTTTCATTAAATAATATTAACGATTTTGATCCTCAAACAGTAAAAGAAGCTGCAGCACGTGATGATTCTTCAAAGTGGCAGTGTGCCATGCATGAAGAAATTGCATCGTTAGTAGAAAACAAAACTTGGACTCTCATCAAATTACCACCTGGAAGAAACGCTATCAAGACAAAATGGGTATTCAAACGCAAATTTGACAATGATGGCAACGTATTGCGTTACAAGGCTCGCTTGGTTGTGAAAGGTTGCTCACAGAAATATGGTGTAGAGTACAATGAAACTTTCTCGCCTGTGGTTCGCTATGCTTCGATAAGATTTTTGATGGCTTTAGCAGTTGAAAATGGTTTGAAAATACATCAAATGGACGCTGTCACCGCTTTCTTGCAAGGCGACATTGATGTAGATGTGTATATCGAGCAACCGGAATGTTTTAATGATGGAACAAATAGAGCTTGTAAACTGAATCGAGCTATGTATGGACTCAAACAAGCTGGACGCCAGTGGAATATTAAACTAGTAACTGCATTAAAGGAATTTGGTTTAGTAAAATCCGAATTGGATCCGTGCATTTATTTTAATCGAGGATCTAATTTAATAGTAGCTTGTTATGTAGATGACTTGATGATATTCTGGAAAAATGAAGAAGATTTAATCAAGCTTAAGCAATTTTTATGCACGCAGTTCAAAATGAAAGATTTAGGTACTGCCACGGAATGCGTGGGTATTCGCATACAACAAAATAAAAACAGCATTGAGCTGGACCAATCCTCGTACATCAAAGAAATATTAACTCGTTTTGGAATGAAAAATTGTAAGCCGATTGGCACACCCAGCGACTTGAATCAAAAACTTTCAATAAGTATGTCGTCAGATGGCAAAGAAGAAAACTTACACGACGTACCGTATCAACAAGCTGTGGGATGCTTACAATACCTTACGCAATGTACGAGACCAGATATAAACTTTGCAGTAAATGATGTAAGTCGTTTCAATTCAAATTTCGGTAGTGCGCATTGGAAAGCAGTGAAAAGAATCCTGCGATATTTACATGGTACAAATAATTATAAACTTCGGTATGAAAAGACTGATGATTATTCAATCATTGGATTTAGTGATGCTGATTGGGCATCGGACGTGGATAAACGTCGATCTTGTACAGGTTACCTGTTTAAATTAGCAAATGCAGCTATTACATGGTCCAGTAAACGACAACCAACCATCGCTTTATCTAGCACTGAGGCCGAATATATGGCAATGTCCTCAGCAACCCAAGAAGCCATCTGGCTGAAGCAATTGGCTGACGAACTCGATCTCAAATTGCTCAAGCCGGTTAATATTTTCTGTGACAATCAAAGTGCAATATGTTTAGCTGAGTTGGATGCTTATCGACCAAGAAGCAAGCACATTGATATTCGACACCACCATATTCGAGAAAAGGTTAACGACAAAATCATAACAATACGCTACACTCCAACGAATGAAATGGTTGCCGACAGTTTAACTAAAGCAGTCACTAAGGACAAACATAATTTTTGCGTCAAAGCTATGGGATTATGTTGAAGAATCTTAAATAATTAAAATTAACTTTTAATTGTTTTATAATTGAATTAAATTTTTGTTATGTTAATTTTTTATAACTTAATTATTCAACAAGTGAGAGTGTTGTTAAGCTATGAACGCACTCCATATTGTCATCTGTCATTACTATTATATTGAAATATATTCTTTCTGTTTGATTGTATCACTTGTAAAGGCAACATCGTTTTCTTTTCAACCTCGCTCTGCTAATACAGTTGAGAACATTTTAAAATCTAACACAATAATGTGACTCAAAATCGCAACACAAACGAAATAGTGATGTTCAAGCGAATAATAAAAACAAACAAATGCTTTGTTTCGATTGGTTTTCTATGACATTGCAATCGAAATAGAAATGTAAATAAAATACATTGAGATTCATTGTAATTTCAAATTTAATAAAAGATAATAAATCATTTGGTTGACGTTTTTTTTCTTATTTTTACTTTGATTTAATATTTGGAATAGCTTTACACAAGTCCACAAAACGATCACAAACAAATTTATTGAATGTGGGACAGGACAACGTCTGTCGGGTCAGCTAGTTTATAATAAAAATTAACCCGATTTTGGTAAAATTTTATACACATGTGTATCTCCGATTAACAAAACTTTTTCGACATTTTTTGAGCGAATGGGCCCTGAGGCCCGGGCGTGCCCGTATAAATTTTAAACATATGTTTATACCGATGGACAAAAGTTTTTATAAAATTTTTGTAGCGAATGGGCCCTGAGGCCTGGGGGCGGTGCCATACATATTTTTTTAAAAAATAGCCCGCTTTACTTAAAATTTTAAACATATGTGTATCTCCGATAGACCTTTGTAAAAATTTTTGAGTTTTTGATTTGAATTTTTTTCCATACAATTTTTTTAGACATGTGTATCTCCGGTGAGAATAGTTTTTGAAAAAATTTTGAAGTGAAGGGGGCTCTAATATTAATTTTTTTCCAAATTAACCCGGTTCAAACTTTGCACACATAGGGTATACATATTAGAGAATTTACATGAAAATTTTTAATTTTTATGGGTTGTTTTTTTAAACATGACATTCGGACTTCGAAACGCTGCTCAGACGTTCCAAAGATTTGTGAACAATATTTTTGCAGGAAATGATAACGTTTATACGTACATAGAAGACTTGCAAGTAGCTTCTGAAGACCATGATTCACACATGCGACATCTCATTGTAGTTTTTGAGACATTGCGTCTAAATGAAATAGTGATAAATCAAGCAAAATGTACTCGTAAATCTGGATAGAAAACTGTCAAATTTTTTAGTCATCTCGTTTATGAAAATGGAATGCATCCGTTATCTGAAAAATAGCAGTGATGAATTTTCCTCAACCATCCGAAGTTTGTGGTTTAAAACGTTTTCTCGCCATGACCGACTTTAGCCATCGATTCATTTCAAGTGCGGCTCAAATTCCATTTTTTCTGCTGTTTTTCATTAAAGAAAACAAAATATTGACAGAACAAAAATTGAATGGGACGATAAATGGCGAAAGGGATTTCGGAATTGTAAAAAATTTTTAGCATCGTGTGCACTGTTAGTTCATCCCAATTCGTCAACTGAAATTAGATTGATGGTTGATGCTTCAGAGATAGCTTTAGGAGCCGTTCTTCAACAACAGTGTATTAATTCAGGGGTTCCTTTAGGTTTTTTTTTCAAGAAAATGAACAAAATTTGAAAAAAGTATGGCTGCGAATTATTGGCAATTTACTCCGCAGTATGATTTTTAAACATATGCTTGAAGGACGAGATTTTTCTATATATACTGTCCATAAACCACTGGCGTTCGCTATTCAGTTTTCCATTGATATAAGGCACATCCGTGGCTCAGAAAATATCCGAATCTATAAGCTTTCCGTCAAATTACAACATTAAAGAACTGCCAGAGGCTCAAGAGAATGACTCTGAGGATAAAGAATTACTAGATGATAAAATTCGTCCATATGTACAACTAAAGTTTAGGAAAATTGTGTTTCTTGATCTACATGGTTTATGTCATCCAGGTGTTAGATCGACTGTGAAATGAGTTACATCTCGTTCTCTGGCGTTCTATTCGAAAAGACGTGAACTCCAGGGCAAAAGCATGTTTTCAGTGCTATCATGTTTTCAGGGTCCCTTACCCGTGTCAAATGGAAAGTCATATTGTTTGACATGCATTGACCGTTATTAGAGATGATTCGAAGCTTTTCCCATGCCTGATATGAGTGCCGAATCTGTTGCACGAACTTTACTACCTGGTTGGATTTGGCATACCATTGAAAATCAAATCGGACCAGGATCGACAATTCGAGCGCTCATTATTTTGTGAGTTGGAGGTATTGTTAGACTTTAAGCATCATAGTACGATTTTGTATGGCCCTTCTTCAAATGGGATCATTGAACGTTCTCATAGGGAGCTAAATGACACGGAACAGGAAATTGGAGTAATATTTTACCCATCGTTTCGTGTGTTTGCGTTACTAGCATGACATGTTTTGTTTATTGTTAAAAGCGCGTCCGAAATGAATTTTAACAAAAATTTAAACTATGATTATGTTGATTACAAATTATTATGTGTGTATAATACAGTTTTAATAAAAGATGAAGTTTTAATTTAATTTTGTACATTGATTGTGTCCATGGAGATTGCTTCTCTAGAGGAGGAGAAGTGTGGCTAACACATATTTTCGTAGGTACTATTTATGGATACGTCTGAACCATATTTCTTCAATTTAAAAATTCATATATATATATATCAGTAGTTTAACGTAAATTCAATTGTAAAATTAATTCTTTTTCATTTTGTATTAATTTATATTATCTGGCAATACTGTACTACATATCATGAGTCATGACAACAAAAACGGAGTAAGGTAGTTCCGTCTCCCTTTTGTTGTCATTCAGTCGTCAGCTTTTGTGCTCACAGCATGTAATGGTTTTTTGTTATAGCATGCAATTGTTCATTCACTCAATAAAATATTAAAATTTTAAAAAATATTAATGACGTGTTTTATTCTAACCCATATGTTTCTTTAAAATCTATAGATAGCCTAAAAGTATCTACAGAGTTTTTTTTTTTTCATATTTGTTGTTCCTTTATTTGTAACTAGCTGTTCCCGGGCGCTTTGCTACCCGCACACATGAACCCCCGGGGGGACGGGAGTACTATAGCCTATAACCTTCCCTCAATTCAATCAAAAAGTTTCACTATTATTTATATAGATTTATATTGTTCGCTTTACTTTTTATATGGCACACGGACTGCAACAGATATACCATTAACCATATTGCAAATAAAAAAAAATATCAATCAAATTTAAAAAAGCCAAAAGAAAATAATATCGTTTTTAAGTTGACTAAAAATTTGTCGCTAATTGCCTGTTGGCTGTCAAGTTGTTCCATTTGCTACAATATCCATCGGCGAGAGCATTGCGCTGATCTGTATATTTCTGCAGATTTATACCTCTTTTTCCTTACACCTACAACTTATGCTTATTGGTTGGAACGTTCAGGAATGCACAATACAAAATATACAGATTCGGTTCTATTTGCAGGAACTGACCGACCATCGACTGACACACACAACTTTACAACTACTTTGAACATTATGTGGTTTTTTAAAAAAAAAATCTGTTTTGAATTTAAATAAAAACAGGAATTGTCATATTTGGGAAGTGGTCGGACAATTTGGTCAGGGGCTCTCATACAAAGATTTTTTCCAAATCTTATGTTTTCATAAATTGTCCAGAATTTTTATTCATTAAATTGATTAAATTAAATATTGCAAAATAACACGAATCCCTCATATTTTAGAACGGGACCTCTCGTTCGATGTACCACACACTCTTTTTTAAATTCTCTATATTAACTTCACTTGCCCGTGGGTCGTCGGTCGGTCGTCTGTCGTGGATTCTTGCGATCAATTTTTAACCCACTTCCCATGGCCCGATTTTATTGAAATTTTGCACACATGTGTATTTCCGGAGACAATACTTTCTATTAAATTTTGAGGCCCCTCGGGCTGCAGGGTCGGGGGGCTCCCAAACAAAAATTTTAAAAAATTTACCCGATTTTCTTCAAATTTTACACACATGTGTATACCCAATAAACAATACTTTTTCGAAAATTTGGTAGTGATCGGGTCCCGGGTTCGGCCGCAAGGCCCTTATACATTTTTTAAATATCTGTACTGGCATCAGATATTCGTCGCCCTTTATGGACTGTGTGCGGTGTGTGCTGCGCAGTCGGCTGCGCTGCATGGTTTAGGCGGTGGTGGAGAGAGAGAGAGAAATCTTAGCGCACGCAAAAATGAACCCAGCAAATGAAACGAGACATACATGTTTTATGCTTACTTCAACTTACATTTTTATTTACTGAATTGTATTTTTATTGATGTCGTTTTTTTTGTTGTCGATATCAACTTACAGATAGAACAACAAGTTTTCACAATATTCTGTCATTTGGCGTTTTCATAAATTATTTCAGAGCAGTCAAAGAGTTCTCAAGATAAATGTTCGTGTTTCTTATTTGCTCAGAGTATGAGCGTGCTCTAAGTGCTCAGAATAAAATGATCTGAGCTTTTTAAATTTTAACATCTGATGTCAAATGTTTGTTTCGATGATTTTCTCCTACAATAAAAAAAAATGGCCCAGGATCGAGGGGCTCCCATATCAATTTCTGCGATTAGAGAATTTAGATGAAAAATTTTAATTTTTATGGGTTGTTTTTTTTGTTATGAAACATCTAAATGTAGAGGGTGGCGCAGGCCCATAAGTAGAGAAGCGTGATAGCGTTCACTGGCTGTGCGGGCGAGGAAGCGGAAATATAATTATCATATTCAATAAAGCTCTATTGAAAAAATACTAAATAATAATATAAAATATCGCCTCAGCTTATCGGAACTAAACTAAAAATTAACTGACAGCATAAACCATATACTTAACATGGTGAAGCTTTTCACATTGCACCATCAAATATTTATTTTATGCATATGCATAAGTGATGTATTAACTTCATCTATTAACAGAGGTTATCAATATAATGACACCAATAATATTGCTAAAAGACACTTACTGTGATTAAATGGAAACACTATTTAAAAGATGATTGTAATGTTTTAATGTGGCGCTTAAAACAAGTACTTGTGCTCTCATTGCGTGCAGTTGTGCAGTTTAGCGCTTGTCTAATATAAATGAAACATATTTTCATTACGTATTTAAATATATGTGTATTTATCCTTTTCACTATTAGTCCCCCGCGTATCGTAGCTTCCTAAAATTTGGTACGAAAGTATTTGAAATTCTATGAAACCATGAACTGTTATATTTTGGAAGGTGTGGATCAGATACCCTGGCTCTCATACAACTCATATTTTCCAGAATACATTTTATCCATAATGCCACCACATGACTTCATGCATACGCAGAATATGCTCGGATTTGTAATCAGCGCTAGGAAACTTACAAACATGTGTAACCGAGGGTGTAAAAATGTATGTATGGAAGTGAAAACTAGGCAATTAGTGTAATTAAATGCCATGCTGCTTCTTCTTCAGTTTATTGTTTTTTACATCAAGAGAAAAGGGAGTGCTCGACATAAACAAATAAGATGACAATTGGAAAACGCTATGAGTTTATCTATATAAAAAATAAAACAACCCATAAAAAAACAGCACATAAAACTTAAAATTGTTCTTGTAAGTTCTTTAATGGGAAATACACATTTGTATAAAATTTGAAGAAAATCGGGTATATTTAAAAAAAATGTTTCGGAGCCCCCTGACCCAGGGAACCGATTACTTCCAAATTTTTATAAAAAGTGTTGTTCATCGGATTAAACCTAAGTAAAAAATTTTAAGAAGATCGGGTAAAATTTTTAAAAAATTTGTTTGGGATCCCCGCACCCGGGGCCCGATCACTTCCAAATTTTTACAAAAAGTGTTGTTCATAGGAGATATACATGTGTAAAAATGTTTAAGAAAATCGGGTTAATTTTTAAAAAAAATATATCAGCACTGAGGCTCCAAATTTTTATAGAAAGTGTTGTTACCGCAAATACACATGTGTGTGTTTCAATACAATTGGGCTTTGGGAAGTGGGTTACAAATTAATCGCAAGATTTCACGACAGACAGACAAACAAATAAACAGACAAACAAACACGCGAAGTAGATATAAAGAATTTAAAAATGATTTGTTTGTGAATTATTTACGGATACTCACATTTACCAACCGATTTTTTTTAAATTTTCAATGTATATTATTGGTGGGTGGAGAGAAGTTATATCACAAATAATATAATATACAGATGTCGCATGCCCATGCATTCATTTGAGGCAAGTCGGTTTTTATCTTCCATCTTCGAAGGTTCGAACTCAATATCAAATAAATTTTCGAATTATTTGTACTTGTACAAGGCATAAAGAAAAACCTGAGTAGATGTTATATGGAACTCGAATTTTAGAAGTCGAAATAAAATATAATAGATATGAAGAAGAATAAGTGTACTTGAGTGTAGATTTCATATGGAACTAAATTTTTAAACGTTGAAGTACAATATACTAGGCAGAAAGAAGAACAAATGTAGTTGCGCATAGCAAAAAGTATACGCGCATGTGTAAAGTACATAGTGTGCATTTTGGAAGACAGCAAATCTCATAATTATTCTTTTCCTTTCCTTTCTTTTTTTAAATTCGCTATATTAACTTCGCTTGCCCGTGGCACGTCAGTTTGTCGGTCGGTCAGTCGGTTTGTCGTGGAATCTTGCGATACATGTGTATTTGCGGTAACAACACTTTCTATTACAAATTGGGGCTCCATCGGACCTCAGGACCGTGAGGTGCCGTTATAAATATATATGTATCTCCTATTATCTCATATTAGTGAATTTACATGAAAATTTTTAATTTACAATGAGCACCCCTCGGGCCTCAGGCCCGAATACTCCAAAAATTTTACAAAAAGTTTTGTCCATCGGAGGTACATATGTCTTTAAAATTTGAATAAAAACGGGCTAGTTTTTAAAAAATTTACATGGGCACCCCTCGGGGCTTCGGGCCCAATCACTCCAAAAAATGTACAAACAAATTTGACTATCAGTGATACACATGTGTTTAAAATTATAAGAAAATCGGGCTAATTTTTAAAAACTTTATATGGGCACACCTGGGACCTCAGGGCCGTTTGACTCTAAAAACAAAATCTCCATCGGAGATACGCATGCGTTTAAAATTTGAAGAAAATCCGGTTAATTTTAAAAAAATTATATGACCACCCCTCGGGTCTCAGGGCCCGATTACTGCAAAAATTTTACAAAAAGTTTTGCCTAACGGAGATACACAGCTGTTAAAAATTTGAAGAAAATCGAGTTATTTTTAAAAAAAATTTATAGTCTGTCTCTCTCTCTCTCGCGCGCGCAATTAAAAACAAACGGTTCACGTGTGTGTGTTTAGTGAGAGTAAATTGCAGTGTGTGGTGTCCGTGCACCCCGTCCCCAACATCGCAGCTAAAGAACTTGGTGAAACATAACTGTAGTATGTTTTGCATGCATTATTATTGCGCTCTTGTACCTTAACTTTGAGCCAAATTAAATTGAATTCCGGTTTGGAACTTTGGCTAAAATGAAGCAAAAGCTGAAACGCAACATCACTCCGGACATAGATTGCGAGTCCGCGTCGACAGAAAAATAATGGCACCAAGCTATCTATACCCAGGCAGATTAAATTCCGATACATCAGAATTATCAAACACATTAGTTTCACTCAGTGCCACGTATGTTGGTGAGATCCACTCTGAAAACACACATAACTATAAAAAAAAACCCATAAAAATTAAAAATTTTCATCTAAATTCTCTAATCGCAGAATCTGATATGGGCGCCCCTCGATCCTGGGTAATTTTTTTTTATTGTAGGAGAAAATCATCGAAAGAGACATTTGACATCAGATGTTAAAATTGAAAATGCTCAGATCATTTTATTCTGAGCACTTAGAGCACGCTCATACTCTGAGCAAATAAGAATCACGAGCATTTTTCTTGAGAACTCTTTGACTGCTCTGAACTAATTTATGAAAACGCCAAATTACAGAATATTGTGAAAACTTGTTGTTCTATCTGTAAGTTGATATCGACAACAAAAAACGACATCAATAAAAATACAATTCAGTAAATAAGTAAGTTCAATTAAGCATTAAACATTTGTGTCTCGTTTCATTTGCTGGGTTCATTTGTGTGTGAGCTAAGATTTCTCTCTCGTGATTTCAGTTTAACGTTGCATTTGCGAACTGTGCCTGGAGTATGGTTTGATTTTATGTACCTTTGTTTTGTAGCCGATAATGTTACTTTGCTACCCGTCGGCAATCGGGTACATCGGGCACTCACCTCGTTCATCTCGAAAACTCTGTCAATTTGAAAGCTAACCTTTGGGTATGGTTTCGGATACGGTTTGTGCAATTGGAAAGAGGCATTAGTAAACAAAATACATACATACAAATTACTTAAATATGAAATGGAATGTTCATAATCGATTCGACTTTTATACTATTACGCACATTCATGGTAACTTTGTGAAATGGCATTAATAATGATTGTGTAAGTCGGAGTAGTGTGTATTGATGCTTGAGAAATGATGTGAATCCGAAATTTTCTGTTTCGTTCATTATAAGAAATAATGACACTATTAATAACCGTGTAACTGCCGAGTTAGAAATATGGCGACACAAACTCGTAGTGCTTCCATGAACAGGCAGAATAGATTTTGCAATCAAAATCCACCACCCAAAACCAAGCAGCGCAGCCGACTGCGCAGCACACACCGCACACAGTCATTAAAGTACGAAATTTGAAGAAAATCGGGAACTTTTTTCATAAAATTTGTATGGGTGCCCCCCCGACCCAGGGACCCGATCACCTCCAAATTTTAAAAGGAAGTATTGTCACCGGAAATACACATGTTTACAAAATTTCAGGATAATCGGGACTTAGGAAATGCGTTAAAAATTGATAATTAAAAAAAATAAAATTTGTATGGGCACCAAATTTTAATAAATGTTGTCATGGGAGATACACATGTGTGCAAAATTTCAATAAAATCGGGCTATAGGAAGTGGGTTAAAAATTTATCACAAGATTTGGTGTGCCTGCCAGCTAGCCGGCCGCCACGGGCAAGTAAAGTTAATATAGAGAATTTAAAAACAAACACACAAAACACAACTTACCGATTCTTTTAACCGAATTGAGAAGAGTATGTCTCAAAATGGATTATTAACATAAATTATCGCCAGTGTTATGCCTTCACGACAAAATGAGTTAAATCACCATAAGAAACAAACACTCACAATCCGTTATTCTAATAGCTAACGAGTTAGATCATCAACAAACTGCCGCATGCAAAAGATGATTTCACCAAGTTCTTTAGCTGCGCTGTTTGGGATGGGATCCACGGACACACACACTCCACTTTGCACTTGTTGACCGCGCGAGCCGTTATATGTAAACAACAACACAACACTGAATTGATGTTGCTTCGATTTATATTAGCAACAACGCGCGTGCTGAAATGCAGCACGTCCGTGCACCGCGGCGATTGAGAGACAACTGCACACATGTATATTTCCGATGACAATACTTTCTATTAAAACTTGGGAGTGAAACTTTAAAAAAAAAAAAAAACCTTTTTTAAAAAAATTTTTTACACGCGCCACATTCGTCCCACGCACGCGCCACAATTGTTTTAAAACTTGTCCCATTAAATTCTGACTGGTAGAAGCCGAGATATATGATTTCCTACCAAAAACTTTCCACTACTATAGACACACGAGCTAATGTATTCTGCTATGCGAGTGACTACACACACCCGTGTATGTATATGTATTTAGTTGTAATTGAGTCTTACGACTAATTTATCGTAGAAGCCTAATAGTATGCAACGTAAAATTTAGGTCTTTCATTCATAAGTCAAAAGCGATTTCTGAAATAGACTGAAAAAAACAACCCATAACAAAATCGGGTTTTAGCAAGTGGGTTGAAAATTGATCACAAGATTTGGCCAGCCAGCCACTTGTAAAGTTTCGAATAGCTAGAACAGATCTAACGCTATATTGAAAAGGACCAAAATAATATATGACCTTAAGATTCGAGATAGCATGCGAAAAATTTTGGATTCTGATTCAAACAGTCGAAGCTTTTGGTTAAAAGAAACATTGCAGACAATACTTCGTCTATTCCGTCTTTATTTTTTAGTGGTATTCATTATATAACTGATGTTGAGAAAGCTAATCTCTTAGTGTCTCATTTCGCTGGTGCGTCTACCCTTCCTTTAACTAATCAAAGCCCTCCAATTCTCCCGAGTCTTGGCCCAGGTATATCTAAAATCTATTTCCGGCCACGGGTTGATTCAAAGATTCTTCAAGAACTTGACCCCAATAAAGCGACTGGCTCCGACGGTATTCCACCATTAGTATTGAAAATATATCATCATACTTTGACAAAACCGCTTAGCAAATTGTTTCATTTCTCAATGAAGTGAAGTGTTTTTCCATCAATTTGGAAAATAGCAAATATTCAACCCGTTCCAAAAAAAAGGTGATAAATCGCCACCTAGGAACTACCGTCCTATTGCTTTGTTGTCGGTTCTATCGAAGGTAATGGAATCTATCGGTAATTTCAGACTTATGAACTATCTGGATTCGAATGTTCTTTTATCCGATGTGCAGTATGGATTTCGTAAAAATCGCTCTTCAGGTGAACTTATGACGTGCATGACTCAGTGTTTGGAGCGAAGCATTGAAAACCTAGGTGAATCAAGCGTTGTTTCCTTAGATATTTCTAAAGCTTTTGATAGAGTATGGCATGATTGTCTTATTAATAAGATTCGTGCGCTGAACTTACACTCCTCTCTCATTGCATGGATTGAGGATTATTTATGGAACCGTAAAATAAAAGTTGCATTAAATAGTATGTCTTCAGCTTCACATGGGATCAATGCTGTTTTGCCTCAAGGGTCATCATTGTCGCCAACGCTCTTCTTGATATATATTAACGACCTGTTGTCTTCTACAACCTGTGATATTCATTCATTTGCTGATGATACAACACTATCGGCTTCCATTGAGTTTGTCAGTCAAAAATAATGCAATTTCCGCTTGAATGGTTTGCGTGAATTAATGATTTGACTATTCTGTCGAATATTCAAGTCGTTCTCGATTGGGGCATTTCTAATAGAGTAGAATTTAACCCAAATAAATTCCAGTCTTGTCTTTTTTCTCAGAAGACAATTCAACATTACGTTCTACCTGTTATTAATGGTGCCCCTATTGCGAGATCTGATTCACCGCAGCCCGATCACTCACAAATTTTAATAGAAAATATTGTCATAGGAAAAACATATGTGTGCAAAGTTTGAACAACATCGGAATTAAGGAAGTGCCACGGGTACGCGAAGTTAATATAGAGAATTTAATAAAAATGAAATGCTGTTCGTTGGTAACCGCATAACTTGAGAACGGCTGGACGGATTTGGCTCATTTTTATGTTCGTCATAATCTGAACTTTGTAAATTCTCTATATTAACTTCGCGTGCACGTGGCTGGCTGGGTGGCTGGCTGGCTGGTCAGATTTTGTGATCAATTTTTAACCCCCTTCCCAAAGCCCGATTTTATTGAAATTTTGCACACATGTATATTTCCGGTGACAATACTTTCTATTCGGATCGGACCTCGCTCCCATACAAATATTTTAAAAAATTTACCCGATTTTTTTTAAATTTTATACAAATGTGTATCTCCGATGGAAAACACTTTTTGTAAAAATTTTGGAGAGATCGGGCCCCTGGGTCGGGGGGGCACCCATACAAATTTTATAAAAAAAGTTCCCGATTTTCTTTAAATTTTATACGCATATGTATCTCCGATGGACAAAACTTTTTGTAAAATTTTTGAAGCGATCGTGGCCCGGGGTCGGGGGGCATACAATTTTTTTTTAATTATCAATTTTTAACGCACTTCCTAAAGCCCGATTTTTCTGAAATTTTGTACACATATGTATTTCCGGTGACAATACTTTCTTTTAAAATTTGGAAGTGATCGGGCTCCGGGTTCGTGGGGCTCCCATACAAATTTAAAATAAAAATTACCCGATTATTTTCAAATTTTACACACATGTGTATACCCAATAAACAATACTTTTTCTAAAATTTGGTAGTGATCGGGGCCGCAACAAATTTAAAAAAAAAATTAACCCGCTTTTTTTTACATTTTACACACGTGTGTATCTCCGATGGACAACAATTTTTGTAAATATTTTGTAGACCCCGGACCCCGGAGACGTGAGGCACCATACAGATTTTAAAAAAAAAATTAACCCGCCTTTCTTTAAATTTTATATACGTGTGTATCTCCGATGGACAAGATTTATTCGAAAAAAGGCCGGGCCCCGGGTGTTATACAAATTTAAAATAAAAATTAACCCGATGTTCTTAAAATTTTATACGCATGTGTATCTCCGATGGACTACACTTTTTGGACATTTTTTGACGGGATTTAATACAATAATTAAACAAAAATGTTTGTCTGTTTGTGTGTAACGCTCAAAGATAACTATGGTTATTTTTTTGAAATTTTTTTTTTCCAATTTGTTTTTTTTTTTGCACTGTAAAAAAAGGTTACTATAACAGCAAATTAACAAATAGCAATTCAACAAAATGAATTGCAACTCGAATTGCAAAACATGAGGAACAAAATCATTTGAAAATTGATTTGTTAATTTGTTGCGGTAAATTCTGTTGATTTTTTTAGCTATTTCTAATTTAGCAAATAAATTATTATTAAAATGTTCGTGCCTAGGCACGATGGTCATTAAACTAGTTTTGCAAATAAAACACAACACAAGTTTATTAATTTACAAATAATAACTTTAATTAACTAACAGCAAAAATAACACAAGTTCACAATTTATACTGTTGATAACTTTAAATGTACACAAAAACACTTATTTCTTGTACTTTACAATGATTCTCTTAGGTAGTAGCGTAATCACTTTGCAAGAACTTTTACCACTTCACTGGTTAAATTCCAATTTACTAACAATTTCTCTGCAGCGAACGCCACCTTTTATACTCATTGAAAAGCTTCCAGAAACTTCCAATGTTATGGACAGAAATATCGAGAAAAGACCAGAAAATTGTAGCCTTATTCACTTATTTACAACTAACGATACTTATATGCAATGAGTGATCTTCTAAAAATAAACTACATGTTCAATCATGTTCTTTTACAAAAACCGCACAAACCTGCTTGACTACATTTTTGACCAGTACATAATGATTCAATCTTACAGGCGGTTAGATTTCAAATTTTAAATAATCTAATAAGTCGTATCACCTAAAAGTATGCTATTTTTGATTCTAATTTTAGTGCTCATTTTTGACGAGCGTGTACATTGTGTTTTACTAGGATTCGAACCCCATTATCTGCGCTACTAACTTATTTTTGTAACAATATATTTTGACCGTTTACGTTAAAATAAACTTGCTTTGTCAAAAAAAAAATGTACATAATTTTATTTTGAAAAAGATCTACAATGATCTTGTAGCTAAAAGCCTGCAGGAGTTACAGGGTGTGAAGTGATGTAAGGTCAAAATACGTCTTTTCACATTAAAACGCTACGTACACCGCAGGGGGTGAAAATAGACCCCCTCCCACCCGTACGATTTTTTTTTCGAAACTAATCAAGGAATCACCCCTTTAAGTATTTGCCACCTTAATGGATATATATATTATATTAAAAGCTTCAAGTGCGAATCGCATTGACCCCAAGATCCTCGAGAAACCCAACCATCCATCAAAAACTCCCTTCCCTATTGTCAATTAGAATTCCGCCTAAGACTGCTACGCAGAATAGGTTAGTACTGAGAGGCTTGTAAATATAATAATATTCTTAAATATTTATCTATGCTGACTCACAAATGCCTTTAATGAGATCGAATATAAACTTTCAAATTTTAGAAAGTAATTTGGTAATATGGGTTTGTGCACTTCAAACTAGCGCAAAAGGTTTGGGTTCATTTCTTATTGATTTAAAAAAAAAAAAGTTATTTTTTTTCTTTAAATGTTATTTTAAAGTAATATTTTCAGACTTTTGTTGTTCAGCGCGAAATGCGCCCAAAAACAGCTTTATATGTAAATATATGATAATGGATAATAGAATAGGCACGAAGCATGTTGTGTAGCATTGCATGATATTTTTGAAACAAGAGCATTCATTGTTGTTATTGCTTTTCGTGCTATTGATCCATGCGACGATTAGTTCAAACTATGGGAACATCATATAAATTATGGTATGATAGTTTCTGAAGTTTTCAATACTGAAAATACTTGATTATATCTATTATTTGTTCTTGTTTTGTGTATTATATATTTCCCTACATACGCATAATTCTGTTGAACTCGGCTGCGTAGACGGCTAAGCATGTAGTCGACAATATGCAAAAAAAATTCAAAGAACCTTATAGCATAAATAGACGATCGACTACAATAAAATGACAGTGAAAAATGAAAAGTCGCATTCCTTCTTCATCTACTCAGAAAAACTATGTAATAATTGGGTTGACATAAGGGAATACAGCAACTGCTTCGTTGTTTTTGTTCTTTGGTTTGTGTCTATATTACGGAAATGTAATATATCTCAATTTCAGAAAAGACCACATAAAATCATGTCGATTATAAAACTTTGAAATTTTTTGTATTATAGAATCCGCCGGAAAACTGCATTATCAATTCGCAATAATCTGCAATTTCGACAGCTGTCGAAATGTTGACAGTTCAAATTAAATTAAATGTAGTGTTTTTTTTTTCGAATTACAACTGTTTTCAATTCCCAAAAATTTTAAAAAAGTGAAATGGACACAATTAACCTTTTCTTATATTTGAACGAAGAAGAAGAATCTTCGAATAGAAAAGAATGCAGAAAAACAGTTCGTAATTTATGCCAAGACATATTCCAATTATCAAACACTCACTTAGTAGAAATGATTCAGAATTTGTGATTAAGATTAAAACGTTTATTTATTTTTTAGATTTTTAAAAAACTTTAGGCTAAATAAAGCTGCGTTTAAATATGTTTTAGCAGAGTTAAAAACTAAATTACCTTTAGTGGTAAAGTCATCGTCAATCACCCCAGAATTGAAGCTTGCGGCGACATTACGGTTTTTAGCTGAAGGTGGCTACCAAAATGGTGTTGGCCAGGATTGTTTTGTAGGGATGGCACAACCAACGGTTTCTGTGGTTTTAAATGAAGTTCTGTAAATTTTATAAGATATTTTATGTCCAAAATGGATAAATCTTAAAATGACCGATGCCGAGAAAACAGAAGCTAGACACTACTTTTTCTCGAAATCAAAAATTCCCGGTATTGTTATGTGTATAGATGGGACCCACATAAAAATTGCAAAGCCATCAGGAGATAATGCCCACCTTTTTTTATAATCGGAAAGGATTTTTTAGTCTGAATACGTTGATAGTAAGATTCATTCTTACGTTCGAGTGAGCGTTAATTATTTCTTCTTTTATTTATTTTTTTTTTGAAGATTTGTGACTTTTGATTTGTTTATTATTATCCAAAACTTACTATTTACTCCATGGCAAAAAAAAAACTAGAATAACAATTATCAATTACTGAGATAAATAACTATTCTCAATCCGCAGTGTTTTTGATGCGAATTTACAATTTAACTTTTTGCGTTTCACTTGCGAATTCTATAATAAGATTTTGCGAACTGCATTACCGTCATTCGTTCACGTTGTATTCTATAATACCTAAAACGTCAAAAGAGAATGAAACTCCCTCCGCAGTTGATCCGGCGAGTTCTATAATCGACGTGACAGAGCATCTTTCCCTAAGTGTAAGACATCTAGGTATTTATTATCTTTGATTTCAGTTTCAGTTCTGTGTGGGCTTAGTGATTATGCATGTATATCTGAACAGGGGGTTCGTAGTCCAAATCCCAGAATATACCGAAAGTTTTTTTTACAGTCCCACCTCTCGCGAATGTCTGACAAACATCCGAGAGTAATTACTTGTCACGGAAGTTTCTCAATTCGTCGTTCGAATACGGCATTAAATTGTAGGTCCCTTTCATTTGTGTGCAAAAATATACATAAACAACACAAATGGTCGCGAGAAGCTAGGCCTTGGACCGCAACTGTCTGTTGCGCCGAATATTATTATATTCGGCAGAGGGCATTGCAAAAGAGGGCGGGCATAAACATTGGTATCAAATAAATGGTGAAAATTTGTTCTACATACATTATGGGCGTGACCCAATCTTTATTTAATAAAAATACAAGAAGAGATGATATGATTCCCTCGCTTATTTTGTTTATATTCAGATATGAGTTTTTCCTTTTTAAAAGGCGTTTTTAAACGTTATGGACACACTGTAAAGTAAAGTGTGCTCAATTATTTTTATATTTAGATAGGAGTTTTACACAGTCATACTTTTAGCAAATAGTATGGCTGTGCAGAAGTAATTTTTACCATTCATTTTCTAACAATATTAAGGCCCACTCACTTTTAAATAAGCCCCCTGCTGAACTTTAATGTGAAAATAATGTTTTGTTTATAACTCTGTCGATGCGGGTTGATTAAACCGACGGTTGATAGGCGTGGTGGGGGGGGGGGGTAAAAATTTCAAAATCCCTTAAAATTCGGTAAAACACATATTTACCCAGGATTTGAACCTCTTTTAATTTTATTTGTGCAAAGCCTCCATTTTAAAGTATTGTGCTCTCCTGCAGCAATGTTTGTATCCGCGATGTTATTTATAGGACAGCTAATACGATTATTATAAACTGAAAATTTCAATAGGATTTTAATGTTACATTCGTGAACAAAGAATTTCCGAATAAGGGAGAATTTCCTTAATTTAGGTTATCTTAAGTCTAATTAAGCACAATCAAAGTGTATAGAGATATCTATTTATCTATCTATCTATCTATATACTCTTTTGTACAATACATATAATTTAATTTGAGCTTAACATTGTTATTGATGAGAGTTATACAATTATGCTTTTAAATCTCTTAAGCCTGTGCGGCTCATGCTGATGTAGAAGTTTATTAATCAGGGGGTTAGGATGAAGGTTAAGTTTTCAGGTATACTTTAGTTTTTGAATATTGATTTCTTCTGTGATAGTCGCGATACTCAGGTCTCTATGCAGCAGGGAGTTTCTAAAGTATGTACCATGGTGCACCCGTGTTGTTCCTAGGATTCTGGACTCCAACGGTTGTGCTTGTTGAGCCCCAGAGCTGTATGCCATGTGTCCATATTGGCTTGATGATTGCTTTATAGAGAAGGATTCTGTTATCTAAACTGATGGTAGAGTGTTTGTTGAGCATCGAGTGCATATTGTAAAATTTGAGTTTGACTTGATTGTGTTTAGACTCAATGTGTTTTCTCCAGGTAAGCCGTCTGTGAAGGTGGATACCGAGGTACTTCACATCTTTACTTTGAGGAATTAGTGTGTTGTTGAGGGTGATAGGTGGGCAATCCTCTTGCCTGAGGGCAAAAGTGATGTGCGTGCTTTTCGTTTACTTTAATTCTCCAAGTGGTTAGTTAACCAAAGTTCGAGTCGCTTTAAGTAGTTAAGTAGGTTATGAAAAGCTATTTTTGGGTCGCTGTGGGTGCTAAGTAATGCGGTGTCGTCCGCAAAGGTAGAGATGGTCAAGTTGTTGTCCATCGGAAGATCTGATGGAAATAATATGTATAGGAGTGGGCCAAGGACACCTCCTTGGGGGACACCCGCTCTTATGGAGTGGTCTTTTGGTATACATAAAGGATTTTTAATTTTTCTTGAATTGGCAGTTTAGAAGGTACGATTTTAGGATTTTGCGAAAGTTTTTTGGCAAAAAAAGATGAGCCCATGGTGCCAAACACTTGTGCATCGTCAAGAAACACAGCCGTACAGTAATGACTATTATGGTAGGGTCTTCTAGCCTCATCTACTACCCTATGTACCTGTTCGATCATCCCATTCTTAGCTCTGAATCCGAAGTGGTGTGGAGGTATTATTCGGTAGTGTTACTAATGCCTAGGCATGCCTCGATTTTCCGTTAAGTCACATGGCGATCCTCTTCAAACAGTTTTCTCAAAGCACCGATGTTTTCTGGCACAACAGCTGTTTTTGGGCGACCTTCACGAGGCTCGTCTTTCAGTGCACGTCGTTCGCGTTTAAATTCACTGTTGTTGAATTGCCCATTTCGAAAATCGTAAAAAAATCATCACTTGAAAATTTTCACGCGATAATTCACTTTTTTTTACCGAATTCAATTTTTCAAGTAAATAGAAAACAATGTTGCGATGTGAACTTACAGATTACTTTTGAGAAACATAACCTCCAAAAATGTTGAAATTTTTGACGGACATAGAGATTTGCATCGGAAAACACTAGTATTACCATTTTCTAAAAACATTTACGGCATCCTATGTAGATTTGGAGTAAACACTTTCCATAGATGTTCTGCAAAGTTTTTCCTTTTTCCACGCCGGTTCTTGCCCCGTTTGGTAGTCTGATTGGTGGGTCATGCTGCTTTTGAGCTATGGTTTTCTTTGCCGCTTTTCAGAGTGAGTGGTGGTTGGTCGCATTAGGTGAGAGGTCTTCGAGATATTTTCTTAGGCTCCTCTCATTTTCCTCTTTGAAAAACCTTTGGAGGGCTTTGGTCGCCTCTTTTCAACTTTTCAACTTTTGCTTCGTGAGTATCTGTGCTTTTGCCTCTCCCGTCTTAATTTGCGTTTATTGCGGTTCATTTGTTCAATTAAAGCTGGTGTGCGTAAATTCTCTATATTAACTTCGCGTGCCCGTGTGCCCGTGTGTTTGTTTGCTTTTTTGTTTGTTTGTTTCTTGCGATCGATTTTTAACCCAATTCCCAAAGTCCGATTTTATAAAAATTTTGGGGCCTCTCATGCATTGGGGTCAAGTGGCTGCCATACAAATATTTTACAAAATTTACCCGATTTTCTTTAAATTTTATATACATGTGTATCTCCGATGGAGAACACTTTTGTAAAGAATTTGGAGACACCGGGCCCCGGGATCGTGAGGCCCCAAAAAATTTTTTTTTTAAAATTAAGCCGATTTTCTTCAAATTTAAACACATGTGTATCACTAATGGACAACATTTTTAGAAATTTTTTTGCAGTGATCGGGGCCTGAGGCCCGAGGGGTGCTTGTGTAATTTTTTTTAAAAATTAACCCGATCTTCAAATTTTAAACACTATTGAAATGAAACACTATAAAAAAATTTAAAGCAAGTGGCGCTACTATTAATATTTTCCAAATTAACCCGGTTAAAACTTGGCACACATATGTATCTCCTATTATAGAATTTATATGGGTTGTTTTTTATTTCAACTTCACAAATAAAAAAAACTTACCAACAGGCAAATAAGAATATAATTTGTGAAATTGAAAAAAAAAACACAAAAAAATTCATTTAATTTTTCCGAAGACGAAGGTAAATTGATTATTTTTTTAATAAGCAAAGCAAAGTACATACGCGCTTTTAATGGTTGCGACGAATTGTTTTGTGATGAAGTGCTGCCACTATGAATTGTCCTTGCGATCATTTGATATACGATGAACCAGCCTAGAATCGTTATAAATTCTCCAAATATGGAGTCTAGAATGAGAGCACGAAGTGATCAAAAATGTTTTTCTTACATAGAGACAAGCAGTGCAGTTTTCTAATGCAACGTTCAATTGATGATCTGATGGCATATATGGAACCAGTCATGAAATTGCAAAAAAAAATTTGCTGCACATGATATTACCAAAGCATTTAACAGCGTGTGACATTTTACCAAAAAAGTCCCTATGGAATCGATTAACACCCATTAGATTTTGTCACCGTTTAATTAAATTGCAGCAATGTTTTCTACTTGTCACTGTTTCATCCCTTTTCCACAAGCGGTACTTAAGCCAAATAACCCGGTGCATCCCGTCCATCTGCAATACTCGTAACTCAACCTAAAATTTACAGGCAGAGATTTGGTCTCTAGCCGCACGACACATATATGACCCAAATGCATTCAACGCGCATATGCGCACAGATGTTATAATTTCATCTCCTCCTCTAAACGCCACGCTATGCCATGCTAGGCTAGGGAGCAAATCACTTCAGCGTGCGTATTATTTAAAAAACTGCAACAATGTGTCGTTAATCTTTTTTTTCCCCGATAAATAATAAAGAAAAAATTGTAAAATAAATACATATTATAAAGTACACAATGCAACACATATAGTAATATTTCATTACTCATTAGAACATTAATACTTTCGTAAGCATATTCTTATGTGTAAGTAATATCGTGTATTTCATAAGAAAAAGAGATCAATATTTGGTAGCAATTTTTCCTCCTCTAATTTTTTTGGTTATTTTAAGAAAATGTATTATATTTTGTAATACATACATAAAAACTCAATGATACTCACTCTGTCTGATATTAGAGATAAATTACGAATACGACTACAGACCAGTTAATAGAGTAACGACGTTATATTTTTATTTTTGGCTGAATTAAAACGTAATTTACGCCAAAAGATTTATTTTTGAATGTGTTTCGATTTTTGAATTTTTAAGTTTAAGTAATGAAAAATTTGTATAATGTTTTTTGCAATATTTTCCCTCTAAATTTTATACACGAAATTTCAAGCTATTTTCTTTGCAATTTTAATGTTGTATCGGTTTTATAGATAATCAATTCACAACACTACATTTATGTATAATATTTATTATATGTGTATATGTACCTTTATTATAATTTAATTAATTTTTTTGTGGTTTCAAGTAATTTTTATTGACTGCTTGAAAAGTAATTTATTTTATTATTAAATATTTATAAGTGAAAAAAGGTTTGAAGAGGTTTTCTTTTTTAAAATCAAAAATAATATAATAAATAATAGGTATAGTAAGTGAAAAATAACAATTAATTTTTTTATAAAAATTTTGTTGTATAGGTTTAAATTTTATGAATTCTTTTGTTTTTTTTAGAATAATCGGACTACATATTAAGAATATATTACGACAAAAAAGGTTGCTATTTCCTTGAAATATTTTAAAAAGGATTATTTCTAAATTTTGAAAGATGATTAATTAAATGTACAATTTATATCTGCAAAATTTTGCTGTTTTAGATAATATAGCTGATTTTTTTTATTTATTATAAATGCATTTGGTTATTCGAATTAATATATTTGTATAGAAAATCCTTTTAAAATGTACATATTTCTGTTTTTTGTATATTCCAAAAGTGGTGGTTAATTTTGGTTGTAGGCTCAAACTTCTAATTGGTAATATAGTATCGTATAAATATTTTAATTCAATTTTAAATTTTCCGTATGTATGTACGTATGTGTATTATGATTTGTTTGATGTTTTATTTTGGTATGTTAGAAAAATTGTTGTGTTCATTTAATAAAGAGGGCTAGTTTTCTATTGAATTAGTGCAAAACAAGAAAATATTTTTTTAAATTATTCAAAAGGGAGCTTAATTTAGTTTTCTATTGAATTAGTGCAAAACAAGAAAATATTTTTTTAAATTATTCAAAAGGGAGCTTAATTTTTAGCTGAACCTAAAATATTTACAAACTTATCACAATTCCTAAACAAATGGACGAATTTTGCCGTTGTCGAAATTCTGAGGAAATCAAAACGACAAGTTTTCTGCAGAAAAGTTTAATCCGTTTGATGTAATATGTGCAATGACACTTCTGGTTAACCCACAATTTAGTCTAAAAAGAAAATAAATCGAAATATTTTTTACCTAACTTCTGTATTTACTCTTTTTAGTCGGAGCACACATTTCTATATTTTAGTTCAGTCTTTTTTGAATTTCATTGTATGCGTGGATAAATGGTAATCTGGTGATGATGTGTTTATTTTCAAATCGTGTCTACTCAACAAAATAAACCTGTAACATAAAATTTGCAAATTCCAAATAAAATAAAGACGCAAACAAGAAATTTGCAAATTCAAATAAATATTAAAATTTAAAAAATAAAATAAATCAAGAATTGTATTAAACTTCTTCTTTATTGTTGCAAATATAAAAATTAAACAATACTATTCTTATATTAAAATAATATAAATAGGTAATTTTCGTGGTTACTAAATAAAACGATGGTATTCTTAAAAACCAAGGATAAGTAAAAACATTGAGTTATATACTTAAAAAAAGCCTTGATCAAGGAAAGGTTCATTTCTTCTTAGCTAAAAGTGTAAATAATAGAATTTTCTTTGTGGGTGGTATTCAACAATTGACATTTAGAAATCAGAAAACATTAGCAATAATAAAGCATTTAAAAATTAAAATCACGTTAAACAAAATAATATCGAATTATAAGGAGTTCTATACTATATATGTATATATACATATCTATATTTGTAAAATACGTTAATGACACGAACAACACAATGGTTAATATATAGATATTGATAAATATGTTATTACATTAAAAAATATTGGGAAATGCAATAAAATGACTCACTGTCTGCCTTACATACTTAAAAATTTGTGGGCTTCACAGCAAATACTCGTAGATACATGAGTTAATTGTGCTTGTTACTGCTTAAATGACTAAAAAGTATTTTGTGTTTTACATAACATACAAGTACATAAATGTAAAGTGAATATACAGTGAGAAAACGTAAAGACAATGCTAAAATTAAAATGACTTTAATTATAACACAACGATAAAAATAAATTGTAAACACCAAGTGGGATTTCTTCTGCTATTAAATATCACTTTCACTACGTAGGAAAACTGTCTTGTTTCGTTCAAGCTTAGTTGATGTTTACTTTATGGATTGAGCTTAACAACATTGAGTATTTTTAAATTTTAACATTAATTATTAATAATAATGATTAGAGTAAATAATACAGTTAATAGGATTCTGGCTCTGGTTTTATTGAAGAGTTCTTATTAGACAATGTAGTTATACAGATACATATACGTTAAATAGATGATGATATATATGTATACATAAAAATTGGATATTGAAAACATTTGTTGTTTGACAAGACCAAACAATTTTTACTCTTGTTTGTTATCTGCTGAGTTTGTGTTCAATACATATTAAGTATGAAATTTTACTTTTTGTGGTATGTTTTATCTGATAAATTTGTTGCTTATATTGTTGTGTTGTGTTTTTTGTTGTTACACATAATTTACAAATTACACTGCCATAGTATCGTAGGCTGTGAATCCTGCACCGCTTTGTTGTTGGAGTTGTTTTGGATCGGCTTCGTTTCTGCGAGTTGTATAGATTTAAAAAAGAATAACATTTTATCAATATAGTTTTGTGAAAAATAAAATGGGATAATGCGATTAACAGCTAACTGAATAGTGGAACAAAAAGCAAGCGTCTGGAATTAGGTGTAACATTAGATTAGTTTACTTTTAAAGTTAAATATGAAACGTCTCCAGCTGCTAAGCTGTTGATAAGCTTTGGTTATATTTAACTGGCATTGAGTTTGTGTTTATTAGGCATTGTTTTTGTGTTTCTTTTTTCAGTATAATAAGTAGTTTGAGTTTAGTTTAAATAGACTTTTATATTTTGTCCCTACACCTTGTTGTTATGATTAGATTAGAGTACATTTAGCAATGTTAATAATAATTTACATTGGCCAAATAATTTGCTTTTGTCCCTCTGTCGGAATTAATAATTGACTAAACTTACCAATGCCTGTCTGCCAATGAAGAATGTTTGCACTTTCTTTTTATTATCTTTTTAACAAATAAGAGGCAATTAATTCCATTAAATTTCACATAATATAAACCATATTTGCGAAAATTCTTAAATTTAAACCTAGCAGACAAGCGAAAAAAAAATTCCTAATTTTGCTTGAGTGGTCATTCTTTCAGCTAGCTAGCTGCGAAATGTGAAGCATTATTTATAGAGCGGACGGTTGGAATGCCATTGTGAATGAGCGTTGGAAGAGGTCAAGGGTGTAAGCGTGATTACTTTCAATGTCGGGTATTCTAGTATTCATTTACAAGCTGAGTGAGATTGTTTAACTCAGCATCTCTCAGTTTTGGTTTTCCCCTGTAAGTGACAGAATAGCAGGTTTGTGTACTGCTAAATGGATCCCATGGAAGAGAGATTAGATCTTAGCACTCGAATATTACACACGTCATTTCTGAATTCACGAATCTGAGCAGATATGCAGACACGCAAAACACACTCCGACTTAACATAACTGAACCATGAAGTGAAGGTCCAACGTCTATACCTTCCTTTATCCTCAAGCACTCAAGGATAACATTTATTTGTTAGCAATCTTTGTAAAAAAAAAATCCGCTACAAACTGCATCAGTAAATTGTTTTGCTCAAGCATAGTATAGCAACCTAAATCCATAAAAAGGTAAAATTTTATTTTTATATATCGTGTGGTCAATACTTTTAAAATAGGGTTGTCTGGAACTTCAAAGCCCTTGGAGCTATTCTGTACTTTTTGCCCCTTCCACATGCAAGGATGGTTCGATTTGGCACAACTTTTTTTTAGAAGTAAAAGTTCTTGCACTGCCATTCAATTCAAACCAAACAACCACCCATCCTGTTTAAAACGCCTCAGAAATACGATAGAGTACCAAAAGAAATTTTTGGTCGGTGACAGCTAGAATAGTATCTTTTGACATATTGACTGTCCGTCCCACAGGCAAGGGTGATGCTTGATAATTTGATGAAACAGCCCTATATCTAAACCGGCTGTATAAGCCAGATATTTACGTTTTATTTAATACCTTTGAAGTAAACCGCCCCAGCAGACACGCCCATCAAATGCAATTGCATGAAAAATCAGTTTTCATCCCTCCAAACAAACAAGGACATCCGATTGGCCTCATATTTTTCGCTGTACTCTAGGTCTGTATAGTGTAGTATGCCCAAATTTTTTTTTTGTTTTCATTGTTGTTTTCATTAAAACAAAAAAAAAAGAACAGCAATTGGTTAAAAAATAATTGTTAAAAATTTACAATTATGTGTTTGGTTATCGCCTTAGTACATATATGATATCATAAAATGTGTATGTATATAAATAATTTTAATTTTTACTGTGGTTTGCTAATCGTTTTTAATGTGTGTCATATTGTGAAAATCGTTTTACTATTAAATAAGCAATCAATTTAAACATTCTATGAAGGTTAAAACAAATACTAACTTTAAAAGATACATTAGGAAAATAATTACTTAAAAAATAATCCATGCCACGATGCGAAAGTATTTAGTAAGAAGATAATGCACAAATATTTTTAATTAAAAAATTAAAACATGCATAACTTACTGCTTTCGACTAGCGATTGGTGACAGACGAAGTGACACCCAGATACGACATTAGAATGTTAATGGTTACGTGAATATTGTGAAACAACAAGAGAAATTTTTAATTACATGTTAATTCAATCTTGGTTATTTAATTATCCGTTTTTTTTGTTAAAAATAATTTAATATATCAGAAAAATTACTTGCGTAAAAATTATATTTTTTTTAGTAAATATTAACGGAACGGACTACATCACAAAATCTTTTTTAAATTAATCTCGCATTACAAAATCTTATTTTTTTTTGTTACTGCTACTACTATCTTGAAGATGTATATCAATTTTATTTAAATTTTGCTTCGAGTAACTTTTTAATCAATGTTACGTAGCACAATGAATAGTAGAAGACAAAAACCCCAAAAATACCTTAGCCCAAAAAAAAAATTAAATATTTGGTAACTTTTAAAAATAAATAAATGCGTATTTGTTGTTTATTTTATGTTTAAATTTAAACAAAAAAATAACTGTGTAAGGTACTTTTGCAGCCAGATTCTGCAAAAATCTTTTATCTCTTACTATTTTTAAAAACTTTTATTTAACTTGACTGTCTGTCTATATTTTTGACTACTTTGAGGTCCTTTTTAACCACCTTTCATACGACTTAGAGAGCTGAAATTTTGTGAGTGTCTAAGTCCCAAATAACACTTTTAATATTCCGAGTGTCGCGTGTCGCATATCGCGTGTGATGGGTGGAAATTTATTTTTCAACCTCTTTATGGTCCTTTTAAACCTTTCACACAACCTAGAGAGCTCAAATTTTGTGTCTAAGTCCCAAATAGCATTTTTTATATTCCGCGTGTGACGTGTGTGATGGGTGCAAATGTCACCATTTTCTCGTTTTTTTGAGGTCCTTTTTTACCACATTTCGCACGACCTAGAGAGCTGAAATTTTGTAAGCAAGGCCACTTTTTTGTGTCAAGTGTCGCGAGTAGCGTGTGTAGCGTGCGATGGTGAAAAAAAAAATACTTTGAAATAGGCCCGACATCAAAAACAGACAATTTGGCGGTTATTACCAAATAATACAATGCAAAAATAAAATGACTGTGTGGGTTATGGGGTGTGTCGATCTATACATAAACGTTTTTATCAAAATATATGTCAAAAAACAACAGATTTCTCTTATAATTGGTATTTCGTAGTTTTCTTTTCGAAAAATTTGTTAAAATAATATAAGTAATAAGAGCTAGAAAACTAAGACTTTATAAAACTAAAAAAAAACTTTTAACGCGCATTCGGTGTTATTAGAAGTTTACTACTGCTCCATATACAGAAGCCCCAATTTAGACAGTGTCTCAACTTGTAGTGAATTAGATGCACTGTCCGACTCTATCACTAGAATTTTATCACTTGATGGAATTCTCTGAAATTGTAATTGCGGGAGATTTCAACATACACAATTTTAGTTGGCTGCGCCATTCAGGCTTAACAACACAGCAAGGAAAGGATGTTGAGTTATTTGCTGATTTTAACCATCTCACTCAGCTTGCGAATGAGCCCACTCGAATTCCAGACATTGTTAGTCATAACGCTAATACCCTTGACTTGTTTCTTACTTCTCTTCCTAACAAATACACCGTCAGTGTATTATCGCCTCTAGGCTCTTCAGACCATTGTGTAGTATCAGCAAATTTCTCGTTGTCAAACCACACAGGTAAACTCCTAAAAGAAAAGTATGGCTATACGAGAAAGCCAACTGGGATGGCCTCAATAATTTCTTTAGAAGCTATAACTGGCCACTTAACGCCAAAAGTGGTGTGGATGCCACTTCTGATACGATCACTAACATAATCCTCGAGGGTATGAGACAATTTATCCCTTCCAGGACAAAGTGTATCAAACCGAAGGAAAATGCTTGGTATGACTTAAGCTGCAAAGAGGTTACTAGGAACCGTGAGGTATGCTTTCGGTTATATAAAAAAAAACCCCACTGTGGAAAACCGAACCAAATTTAGACGAGTCAGAAATGATTGCAATGCCTACCTTAAACGCGCAAAATTCGAATATGACCAAAAACTGAGGCAAACAATACTTCAATGTCCCAAAGGAAGTAAACATTTTTGGTCATTCGGGAAACGAATTAAAAATACTGCCTCGTCTTCTATTCCAACACTTAAAACAAGGCAAATCTGCTTGCTTCACATTTCGCAGCTAGCTCTACGCTGCCACATAGCGCGTTGTCGCCGCCTGTACTTGAAAGAGTTGAATCCTCTATGGGACAGATTTACTTTCGTACTCGTCAAGTGGCTAGAGTATTAAATGATCTCAACATTCATAAATCTGCTCGGCCTGATGGCATTCCCGCTTTAGTTTTGAAGAGGTGTTCTTCAACGTTGGCATTACCACTGCGCAGACTTTTCCATTTTTCTTATTCTTCTGGAGTCGTCCCAAGGAATTGGAAAACAGCCTTTATCCAGCCTGTTCCTAAAAAAGGCGAAACGTCATATCTTTCCTCATACCGACCCATTGCGCTAACATCCATACTCTCCAAGGTTATGGAAACCCTGATCAATCGTAAGCTTATGCAATACCTTGAATCACGTGAAATCCTTAGTGACCAGCAGTACGGTTTTCGTAGGCAGCGCTCTACAGGTGACCTGATGGCTTATCTCACTGAAAAGTGGAACCAGCCTATTCACAAATTTGGTGAAAGTAAAGTCGTTACACTCCATATTTCCAAGGCATTTGACAGAGTCTGGCATCAAGCTCTTTTGTCGAAAATGACTGCTTATGGAATTAACAACACCCTGCCCGATTGGACTAGGAACTACCTTTCTGACCGTTCAATCTAATCCAATCCATTCCTTTGCTGACGACAGTACTCTTAGCTTTTCATATGACTTCTCGCTTTCTGCGTGCCCCTCTTCGGCACAAGTGGAACTTGAACAACAACGTATGTTAAGCACGTTAAATTCTGACCTTGACAGCATAACAAGGTGGGGCCTACATAATAGAGTTGAATTTAACGCTTCTAAAACCCAATGCTGTCTTCTGTCGTCTAAGCGTAATTTAAACCCCCAAACTTTAACCATGAATGGATCTTGCATCAAAGAAACTGAAAAACTCTCAATTCTCGGTATGTGTGTCAACAACAAGCTTCGTTGGAATGACCACATATTTGCCATCGCCAAAAATGCTGCGAGATGCTTAGGTTTCCTAAAACGGTGCAAGATGTACTTCACTCCTTCAGATCTGGCTACTATTTACAAGGCGTATATTCGCCCTAAACTTGAATACAACTGCATTGTCTGGGCAGGTGCTCCCAAGACCACATTGCATCTACTAGACAGAGTTCAGAACCGCCCGTTAAAACTTATTGGTGATGTACATATCGCGAAAACAATTGAATCGCTTGAACCTCGTAGGAATGTTTCCTGCCTGTCACTGTTTTATCGCTTTTTCCACAAGCGGTGTTCAAAAGAAATATCCAGATGCATCCCGCCCATTCTCCAACCCATCCGTAATACCCGTGCCTCAACTCGAGCTCATGGGTCCACCATTAAACCTATCTTCGGACGTACTAACCAATTCAGAGATTCCTTCTTTAGCCGCACGATAGTTATGTGGAATGAATTGCCTGATTCTGTGTTTCCGCATTTATATGATCTGCAGTCGTTTAAGACACGTGTGCATAGACATCTCATCCTTTCCTCTCCCTAATTTCCTAACGCCCACGCTGTGCTAAGCATTATAAGGGTGCAAACCCCTTTATCGTGTGAATATTATAAAAAAAAAAAATAAAAAAAAATAAAAAAAAAAAATTTCGTTTCTTCCAAATTTGGAATATTTGTGCGTCCATCATTTCTAGCCGTTCCCTAGCGCTCCGCTACCGGCACACATAAACACCCGCCTTCCTATTGCCACCGCAGGTAAGGGGTGCATATAGCCTCCACCAACCTGCCAGTAATATGTATTGAAATTTTTCATTGAACTAAACTCGGTTTGTAAATGTGGCTGATACATTTAAATTTTCCACCCTCTAGGAGAGGGAAGGAGGTGTACTATAGCCTATAACCTTCCTCCACCTGCATATAATATACATTAGAAATTTCATAAAAAGCAAACAAAGCTAATTACTGATTTCATGTCGATAATATACATGTCGATTTCTGCTTAGCATAGTCAAAATAATTATAAGGTGGTTGTTACATACTGCCACTTATTTTAGAGACTAATGAGGGAACTAACCTAACCAAGTAAGCGACACGTGTCTTATGAGCACTTTAATGAAACTAAAATCATTGGGTAAAAAATATTATGAAATGAAATATGGCGAAAACCTACTTAACATGGTATTTATAATCCGATTGGATGAACGGCCTTGAAACGTTAAAAGGACTTACGTGATAACACATAGATTTTCTTTTTCATATAAATAAAAATTAAATTAAATAAATTTCAAAAACTGTGCTTTGTGTATCACTGTTTATGCCAACGAATATCAAACTTGACTTTTGTAGAAAAGGGATCGCTTTTGAAACAGAATATTGAAGAAACGGGTACGCTCATAAAACAGATATAATCATTGATAAAAACACGGAGTCCAGAATAAAGAATAAAGAATTAAATAAAAGAAAGAATCTCAATTAAAAAATAAGAAAATTTAATAAAAGAATAAGAGATTTTTGCAGAATTATTACAATAATGAGTTTTTTGAATTTTTGTATACGCCAGGATTTATAGTGCTAATCTTTGGTTCTAGAAGTCATGGATGGCATTGCAAAATTCCCAAAAAAAAACCATTTATATTATACATATACTAGCTTTTCCCGGGAGCTCTGCCACCCGCACACATGAAAGCACGCCTTGCCATCACTACCACATGAGGGGTGTTCTATTAGCTAAATCTAAACAAAGCGCCACCTTGATCATATTCGCACTGTGTGGTTTACCGATTTCTTGTTAAGATTCTGTGAAAGTTTCAGTTTGAGTTTTAATGTCGTATTACAAACAAACAGACATTCATTTTTATATACATACAAAAGATAATCAACAATCATCAACAACAAAAGAGAAACGCTATGTCCCGCAATTTTTAAATCATCACTATCACTATCACTAGATAGTATAAAACAAAGTCGCTTTCTCTGTCCCTTTATCCCTATGTACGCTTAGATCTTTAAAACTACGCAACGGATTTTGATGCGTAAAAAGTAAATGACAAAAAAATTTTATTGTGGGATATCCATAAGAGATAGACATATACCATCACGGAGTTTTCTGTAGACCTTTTCAATGTGTACAATACTTAGTACATTATTTTGATAAATCTCGTAGGGTTCAGCCTGCGTTTGCAATGTAAGCGGAAAAAATGTAATTATTTACGACATCACATTAGAAACCTCAAAAATAACAGTATTTCTCCACTATTTAATGGATGTTATTATACATATAAACCTTCCTCTTCAATCGCTCTATCTATTAAAAAAAACCGCATCAAAATCCGTTGCGTAGTTTTAAAGATCTAAGCATACATAGGGATATAGGGACAGAGAAAGCTACTTTGTTTTATACTATGTAGTGATAGTGATACATTATTTTTGTGTTTAATTTTTTTTAAATTGTTCCTTAATCCATTAAACTATAATAATAAAAACTTTGCTCTAACACATCAACATTTTTAGTGAAATTAAGGAAGCTTGTTAACAAAAAAGTAAAAAAAATACATTACCTTTCGATTAACTTTCGCATTTCTTCAGTAGTACGTTGATCCTTTTGATGTGGGGATCGTTTATTAGCTACACATAGAGGTAGTTTTTGCAGTTTATTAAATTTTTTTTATGATTTTTATATTATTTTAGTTCATTGAAAGTCCCACAGAATGAAAAACGATAGTTGTAGATACAAGAAAAAATAATAAAAAAGAAAAAGAATAATTATAATTCAACATGAATGCGTAAAAAGATATATAAAATGAAAAAAATATACTTTAATTTTTAACCATTAGACGTAATCGTGTGAGATTTAATCTCGTTAATCGTTAAAAGTTGTGAAAAATTAATTGTTATTGTACGAGTTTTATCGTGAGTTTTGTGTGTAAATATATAATTTTAACACAAAATAAGTTGAAAAATGCATTTACCGGATAAACACAACCATAAAAAGCTACATGGAAATTTTTAATTTGATTCTCTATGTATTTAATAAATAAAAATTGTTCAACCCAAAAGATAATATACTAAGCAATATAAAGTCATGCCACTCAAGTAAAAATTATGTACTTACAAAATAAATTTTATGATATGATTGATGAAATTAGTTACATTTACACGAAATATTAAAAAATACAAAACATAAATAAATATACAATTTGATTACGGACCCAGAAACCAATATGATGAAATAAATCCAAATAATGAAATAAAAACTTGCAAAAAACGACATCGTTACAATAATTATAATTAACCAATCAATTATTAAATATTATGTATTATAATTAATCAATTATTGTAATTATTTTGTATGAAAACATAGTTTTGTAGCAAAACACAGTATGAAAAAGAAAGTTCTTAAGCGATAGCTTTTGATTATTTTGTATAATTTCGCCTGTACTTAAGTTTGTTATAATGTATATAGTAGTTTATAAGGTAACTATTTTTTATGCATTCCAATTGTCAACAGGGAATAAAGCCTATACATAATGGAATCAAAACGCTTTTAATACTTAACAATGCACTGGGGGGTTTTTTTTTGTATAATGTGCACAATGTGAAAAAACGATTTATTCACGCGACTAAATGAATTTTAAAAGTCGTGTCAAAAACCCCATTCATTTAATATGAGTAAAGTATACAGGTATACTGGTAACTCGACGTATTCCTTGCGGGACGTAACAAAAGGTTAAATTGCAAAAAAAAAAAAAAACAATTGCACTAAACTACATTTTCTATCAACTAAAAGTAAAAAATTAAGAAAAATAAAATATTTAGTCAGTGATCTTTTAATAAAATTGTTCGAATTTATGTATGTACATATTTGTTTTATTTATTTTTTCAAAACTAGTTTTATTTTTTCTTTAGTTTCTTTAGATAAGGACTTTATCGTAGTAATTTATACGCGACGGTAGTAATTATTTTTTGCACTAAACCACATTTTCTATTAACTAAAAGTAAAAATTAAGAAAAATAAAAATTTTAATTAGTGATCTTTGTAAAACTTTAAGGTATTTTTGAACTTGAAAATATTAACTGAATTTCGGAAAAACTTTTTTCGCTCAATTTGTTACATCTACTATATTTACTATAACGCCGTGCAAGGAATACGTCGAGGTACCAGTAACTTTGTATATACATATATGGATGGTCCAACAGTAATGATAAAAATCACATGGTGTTTTATATTGTATATCAAACGTTCTCATTCAAATGACCTTAGGAGTGATGATGATTTTAATTGTTTTTAATGAAATAGCTTTAAATGCCTTACACACACATTACAAACATTCCCATTCAAATGCTATCGTGTGGATGAACATGAAATGCCTCAATGAGAAAATGAATATTCTATATAACATATTGTATATGTCGAGCTGTCAGAGTTTTATTTTTTAATGAAAAATATAAAGATTTTTCGTAAATGAAATTCTATCGATATCAAAATTTACGAAACAGTTTTCATATCACTCACCCTCCTTGGAGTCTTCTGTGATTTCAAAATGAAGATTTTTATTTTAATTTTTTTAAAGATAACAGTTTTAAAGGTTCCCGAGAATGCAAAATATTGGCATGAAAATAATACAATATTTACATCATCATCATCATCAATACAATATTTACTTATGTACCTATCAGCAGTTTTTTTTATAATGGATTCATTGTTATCATATTTTTTTAATTTTATAATATTATGTTTACAACCATTTTTAATGGCTTAAAAAATATTTTCACTCACCGCCATAGTTGCCCCTTGGTCCGTGATCACGATCACATTCAGCCTCAGAAATTTCATTACTTTCTTTTGAGTCATTGAACGATGAGTTGCTCATATCATGATTGCGCGGTGGAGGTGGTGGTGGTTCAGGAGACCCATTGCCGGGCATATTCCGAGAAGATCCTGCTGATTTATACAGTTATTATTATTTAAATAAGAAGTCAAACAATGCTTCTAAGTTAAATAAAAATGAAGCCTAAATAAATAAAAGAGATAAATTATTGGCAAAAGCGAAACTGACCGCAAGATTAAAAAATGAAGGCACGGTGACAATTTGACTAATTTACATTAGTCAAATATCTTTAGTTCTCTACATAGTCTCCTTTTAGTTCCATACACTTTTCCCAGCGATATTCAATAGCTTCAATATCTGTAAACTGGTGCATTGTATTGATGAAACAAAACCTTTTTCCATTCCAAATGCGGCCGGTTTTCCTTGATTTCATCTTTCAAACGCTGCAATAAGTTCGCATAAGTCAGCAAAAGAATGAAACCAACCGTGCAGGTTGGTGTCATTGCTACTACGTATATACGTACGTATGTAGACCGAATGCACAAATATTGTCCATGTTTCCTTTTCTTAAATTCTCTATACTTCGCGTGCCCGTGTGTTTGTTTGTTTGTCGTGGAATCTTGCAATCAATTTTCAACCCTCTTCCTAAAGTCCGATTTCATTGAAAGTTTGCACACATGCATATCTCCGATGACCCATACAAATTTTTAAAAATTAACCCGATTTTCTTTAAATTTTATATACATGTGTATCTCCGATGGACAACACTTTCTGTAATTTTGGAGACCCCGGGCCCCGGGCCCAATACAAATTTTTTAAAAAATTAACCCGATTTTCTCCAAATTTTATATATCCGATGGACTTTTTGTAAAAATTTTTGAGACCCCCGGGGTCGTTTGGCCCCGTAGAAATTTTTAAAAAAAATTAACTCGATGTTCTTCAAATTTTAAACACATCTGTATCTCCGATGGACAAAAACTTTTGTAGAATGTTTGGAGTGTACGAGCCCTGAGACCCATAACAAATGTTTAAAATTAGCCCGATTTCTTCAAATTTTAAACACATCTGTATCTCCGATGGACAAAACCTTCTGTAAAACTTTTGGAGTGAACGGTTCCTGAGGCCCGAGGGGCCCATACAAATTTTTAAAAAATCAGCCCGATTTCTTCAAATTTTAAACACATGTATATCTCTAATGGACAAACCTTTTTCTAACATTTTTGGAGTGAACGGGACCTGAGGGCCCTTAGGCCAATATAAATTTTTTAAGAATTAACCCAATTTTCTTCAAATTTTCAACACATGTGTATCTCCGATGACAACACTTCCTGTTGAAATTTGGAAGTGATCGGGTCCAAGGTCGGGGACTCCCAAACAAATTTTTTACACATGTGTATCTCCGGTAACTACAGTTTTTGTAAAAATTTTGAAGTAAAGGGGCTCTAATATTAAATTTTTCCAAACTTATATGTATCTCCTTTTAGAGAATTTACATGAAAAATTTAATTTTCATGGGTTGTTTTATTTTCTTTAAATTTGTGATTGTATTACTTTTTTAATAATAAATAATAATTTAATAATTGAAATTTATATTTTAACAAAAATAGACGAATTTCCTGAGAAGAATAAAAATTGTTCGAGAATAATTGTTCGAGAACAATTGTGTGAGAACTCTTGTGCGGAAATAATTTGGCGAGAACAATAAGCTGGAGTCTCTGTCGACTCTCACTCTTGTTTTTTTACGAAAATCTAAGTCCAAGTAAAGCCTCAACTATAACCGACTATGGTAAATATCTTATAAAGAATCGTAGAGCTATCGATAGATTGAGAAATAGAGATCTGTTTCTATTCTTGAATTCCGAGGCATAGCGATATTATATGTACATAGCATGAGCACAGTGAGCACAAAATAGCATCACTAAATCAAATCATGATTATCATTTTAATTCTGAGTTTGCAACAAAACTCACCGACACTGCGGCGTCCAACCGATCCACGTGAACCATAATGATCGTATGGGGTACCATATGGGCCTCCATATTGTGATCCATATTGATCCTCCTCGGGTGCACAATTTGCTGGGTCGTCATATTCGGGTCCAGGTCCACTGTATAAACTGCCGCCCTGAGAATTGACGCGAGTGTAACGGCGCTGCAATGATCAAAAAATGTTTTAATATCCTTTGCCTAGATTTGTAACTTTTGCTTACATATTGATCCTCCTCAGCACAATTAGCAGGGTCATCGTATTCTGGTGCTGGTGTATAAATTGAACTTTGTCCTCCCTGACTATTCTTGCGTACATAACGGTTTGCTCGTGGCATCGACTGTGATCCTGATCGTGAATGAACATGGCCTGGGTGTCCTGGTGGTCCCATGGTACCAGCATGACCAGGTGCTGGTGCATGGCCGTTTTGATGAGGGAATGTCTGGAAATTAATTGCCTTGGTTGGGTCCATTTCTTCACGGAATCCGAGCAAGTGAAAAGTGGCATAGGGACAAATTTCGTCTTCCATGCCTGTAGTTGGTTTTGTGGTTGTTTTCGTAAGAATAGCGGTTAGATGTCGTATTTGAATACTTAAGTTAAGTTGATGTCATATAAGATATTATACATGTATAGGTACAAAGATGTTCATGCAAGAACTACTAATCTAATGCTATAAAGACAGTATATAAGATGTTATAAATAACGTTTACCTCCCTTCATTTGACAATGTTAGTTATGATGTTAGTTACCGCAACACGATATATGTATACAAATTTGCAATTGTCTCTAACGGAGTTCCGCTTGATGACGTGTTACAATGGCACAAGACTACTTTTAAAAATTAACAAAATACTATATAAACTAAATATTTGTAATGAAAATAATAAATTTGGTTTTTTGAATATGTTAAACAACAGATTCTAAAATATGTAATTCAAATAAGAAAAATGGACAAAAATTCGGTCAATACTTTCATATCAGTTTGAGCACAATTTAGTAAAAGATATATTATAAAAAGTAGAGACCTTTTATATAAAAAAAATTCGGATTCAAAGTAGCACACAGGAAAAATTATTTGAATAAAATATATAAATTCCACAACAAAAAATTAATTGAATTAAAAATTCAATACTGGATAATATCAGCTGAGTGCAAATGCAGTATATTCTTTTGTGGTATACATGGCTGCATTGTTCATTGCACCCGAGAGGCCAAGACAAGACCGGCTTTGGAGCCAAATATGACGATGCTCATTGTACTGCTTAAGGCGTGCAAAACCGTGTACCCGAGAAACGGTAACCAGGATTTTTTAAAAAACCGAAACCCGGTTCTGATAAGGCGTCAACACCCGGTTCTAGTTGTACTTTTTAAAACCACAATTTAAAAATAAAACGTTTGAGATGTTTATCTTCATAAATTCTCTATATTAACTTCACTTTCCCGTGCTTTGCTTGTCGTGGAATCTTGCGATCAATTTTTAACAGACTTCCCAAAGCCACTTTGCACAGTTCCGATGACAAGACTTTTTATAAAAAACTTTTTTCAGTAGTGTTCGTTCATACTTCATTTATAGATGGATATAACATATTATTGGTAAAATATAAAATTAAAATTAAATTTTATGAATTTATTAGCCTCCACAAGCACATGAAATCGGGACACTCTATCTTCGTAACGAATCCAGTAAAGACGCACAGAATTACCAGTAAAACGCACCACTTCCATGCCATCAATTACAAACTACTTTATTGGACGTGATAACTCATTGGAAGCTGTATTGGCTCGTATGACAGCAGCTGATGGTTTGCCATTTAGTATTTTTATAACATCTGTTGTAATGCGCAAATCGATTTTAGCATGGGGATTCGATGTGCCAAAATCAGCCAATACTATTCAAAGCATGGTTATCAAATATGGTAAAATGGTTCAGCAACAGTACAAAAATGAATAACAAAGCTTAAATTCACAAGGCAAGCGATTCAGTCGAAAGCCAGGCGAAAGCTACATCAAACTGATTGAAGAGAACTGAAAGTATATGGTCTGAATTTGCATGAAGACATTGTATGCATCACAACAATCAATGCGAATATTTGGAAAACTACTTTCTTGTGAGCACAACACAACTTTGCTTTTTGACCCATGCGGTGCATTTTACAGTTTTGGATGGAAGAAACCAAAATCTCCACCAAAGGAAGTCGTTTTCGAAGACAATGAATTATCTCGTTTCCATGAACCCATGTTGAACCTGGGTTAGCGCTCATAGAAACAGGGTTCAGTTAAGTTTTCGTTAAACTCAGTTTGAACTCAACGAAAATACCTGGATTGTGTAGAGTTAAAATTAAAAAAGGCGATTTTTATTATTTTGTAAATAGACGTCGGATTTTGTATTATTTTGTCAAAATTTCAACTCTGTTTCAACCTGATTCCATGGAAACGCGTGACGCCATTTTGCATTTAACGAAAATAAATTTCAACCCATTCCAACTCAATCCAGGTTCATGGAAACGCACTAAATGTTATTTAAACGACGAAGATGAACATGTCACAAAAATAATAATCAAAAAAGAGCTGGCAAGTTTTGAAGTTGGAAGAACCATTGAGCGAATCTCGAAAGATGCTTTGACAATTTAAATTCAATACCACTTGTCAGTTGTAATCCGATCGAGTTTTTTTTATGTGGAAAGACCGCTACAAAGATCAGATCTTCGCTAAATGGTGAAAATTTCGATATTTTATTGAAAAATGGAGTATATAAATGGAGTATAAATTTGTTTATTTTATTTTATTTCTTAGAAATTTCAAAATTTTCTCAGAACCGAGCAAGAACCGGATACCCGGTTTTCAAAAAATTCAGCACCGAAATCCCGGTTCCGGCAAATGAATACGATTAGGCATGCCTTAGTACTGCTATAGGTGCTTACGACAAATATGCAGAAAAATACTGAAACGCAAAAAAGTTTTGAAACCCGGATTAATTTAATTTTTAAATTAATTAATCACAAAGTGCCATGAATGCTTTCTGTAATAATACAAAAACCTCTTTCTGACATTCAATAAATTTGAATTGCGTTATTGTCTGCGTAATGCGTATAAAGCAGATTTAAATCATTTAATGTAAAAACGTCATGAGTTGTTTTCCTTACGAGTTTTCCTGAAAGTGATCTTGAACTATTTGCTATTTAAAACCCTTAAAGATATTTTTTTGTCAGAAAAACGGTTAGAGAAAGTACGAATCAAATAAGCGTTAAAGAAATTTGCTTGGACGCCTTTCTTCAAAAGCTGACTTCTCACAAAAAATTATTATTTGTTAGTATTGCACGAAAAGGAGCATTAGTGACTGACTAAAAAACATACAAATAAATAAATGCAATAAAGTAAATTAAAACTAATAATAAAAAGGAATGGTTTAACAAAAATCCTTCCTACCTCGGTGCCTGTAGTGGCATTCAGTATTACCATGACTATGTTCATAATAATTACTACGTTGTGGTACTGGTGGAGCTTTTAATTCCTCGTAAATTGGTCTTCTTGGATCCCAGGTGGAATGATTCGAGCGAATGCCACGGCCACCTTAGTTGGTGTCGTGATTATTTTATATTAATTTAGTTTAAAGAGGTGAGATTCGTATACAATTTTACAATATCAAATTTCTCAAACAATAAAGTCACATGTTAAAAGAAGTGGTGAGTGAGTTGAATGCAAAATGAAATAGAATTTCTTACTTTTAATAATTAATTTTTAGGTTCAGTTTTTGCAATGGATGCAATGCAATTTCTCTTTTTTTGTTTAAAAATAGGTCTTGATTCCCATTTGACTTTTACCAATTTTTTAAAGCAAAAAAATGAACAATATTCTACCACTTCTTTTACTTGAGTTAAGTTAAGTTAAAAAAGTAATCAGCTATTAAACCACAAGCACGAAAACTTATAAATCAGAAGGGCAGAAATATGTACATACACAAAAATATTGAAAAAAAAATGTAAATTTATTATTACACAAAAGTTCTATATATAGCTAAAAATAAATAAGAAAATTTTCTACGATCAAATTAACCCGAAGCCGATATATCCGGCATATGTATGTATGAAATACGAAAAAAGAGAACAATTTACGAACGAAGAACTGTGTGTTTCCGTTCTTGTATTTACTGCAATTGTTGTCTCCGAACTTTTTTTTGCTCTTTAAATGCAAAATAAAAACAAAGATTATATGCTTACTTATCACTGTACCTCGCTTAATTCGGTCGCATGTGTTGTAGTTAGATCCAGGAACTGGGGGCAATTTCCTGTTGGGTGGTGCAATGTATCCCAATTCGTCACGCAAGTCTGGTCGTCTCTTGTCCAGTGTTGCTCCGGGTCCCATTGTCTGATTGTAAACTACATCGTCTAAAATTAATACATGACATCGTTTTCTCAATTTTTGACTGAAGATGCTTTTTTACCACGGTTTCACTTTATCAATTAACAATAATTATCTTTATATTTTTTAATTTTACTTCTGTTTTTGTCTAGCAACATTATTAAATTTTGTTCATCTCCGAAAGAGAGAGAGAGAGAGAGAGCGAGCGAGAGAATACTTCGAAAACAACTGCGCAAACGGATATATTTGGTGCACTTTTAAAAACCAAATACAATTAAAAAGTTGCCACTCACAATTAAAAAAATTTATTTTAGCTTTAACTTTTGGTGCAATAATTTTTTGATTAAGAGATTATATAAAATACAGTTCAAGTTTTTAATGAAGATAAATTCTAAATAACAAATTAATTTTTTTTAAATTTATAATGATGAAGTAATGATCTTTATTTGACTGTTCCTTTTGTTTGTTCTTACGATAATTAAAAGCATCTTAGTTTGGTTTAGGGCTTAGAAAGCTGAATTTTCTTCCAAAGTTTTAAAAAACTAAAATATTTTTTAAAATATATAAAATTAGGAAAGAAGGGAAAGATAAAACAAAACATGTCGAGTATATTTTTTCTTTATATAAATATAAAGATATATATATATATATATACGTATATTGTACTCAAACACAAGACAACTGTATTATTGTATTTTTCTGCTTTAATTTATTTAAAGCTACATTAGGATGGTAAAATTAGATTATAATTTCATTCAATTTTGTTGGTTCGACCAATCTAAACTTAAGTCAATTATTGTGTTTATTGATTTCGATACGATTTGTAATGTTATCAAAATTTAAGATGACCGTTATATTGCTGAACTGATCGATGTTTTAAATGTTGAACAACACAACATACATAAAACCATTTCTTTTGCATTTCTGCGGCACCTATCAATTGCAAGTAATTTTGCAAAAACCGCGAGAACAAGGCACGTGTGACGATTTTAACTTCTTTAATTCATTCTAAATATTCCGGTTTTGATATAAAACGTTATTTTATTTATTCTTTGTATTCTATTCCTTTTTTGGCTATTCTTTTATTTCTTCGGAATGTTTAGAACGTATTCTTTTTATACTACATCGATAGGTAGAATTAGCAGAATATTTTTTGGTCACGTGATTGATATTCTTTTCTTTCTATTCTTTCTTTAGAATGAAATAAAGAAAACACTCTCTTTTTTAGTTTGTTACAATTGTCAAATTGGTATTGGGTCAATTTTACGGTTAGATTGTTTGAATTAACTTGACGTGGAAAATGGCGAAATCTGCATTCGTTACAAAATCGTATAGTAGCTTTGATGACAATTGTACAAATAAAGAACTTAATCGTGGATGTGTTTTTCCAATACACGACCACTGGAAGGACGACCTACAGCCATGACTCTTGAAAACAGAGCGTTCGTTGTCTAAAAATTGGACAGGACACAACTTCGATAGATATTAACGCTTCCTTGATCACATGTATAACCCATTTAATAACTATTTTACACGATCAACACGCCGTGAGGAAGCTCGAGCGATGTCACGAAGGACGGATGGATAGTTTAGTTGCGAAGCAACGCAAATCATTACACACAACACAATTTTCTGTATATTTTCTTTTAAAAAAATCTACAAATTTTGTAAAATAACCTCGCACCTTTAAGAACCTTAAAGGTTCATCTGTCTGTTTCAATGATACGAGTATATGTAATATAAGTGAACTTTTCTTTTACATTTAATTTCTCGCGTATCTAATTCTGGTGACACAAGTCAAAAGCAATATTTTCGAAATAAAAAAAGCTTAATTTAACTTTTTCTTTTCTTTTCTGTGTGTCTGTATGTTCTCTATGTTTCCACACCGTACTTCAAATCGGATTCAAATAAGGTAGTGGTTCTATACCATAATTAGCAGAATTACGTTATATTTCGGTAGTGGTCAAAACAACACAAATTTACTCCAAAATCATGTTTCAATGATTCGTCCAATTTTTAAGAATTTTTAAAAACAAGAACCGCCATATTTTTGAATATTCGAACACTTGAGTTAGCGGCATAGGATCCCATACCCATTGCAAGTCTCATGATTTCATAATAGCTGTAAGCGGTTGTACAGAAATTGTACAAAAATGATTTTGGATCTCATAAATCGATATTATGAATAAGCACAAATACAAACATTTAGGCAAGATATTTCCAAACGCTGATGTAGATGAAGATGAAATGTCAAAAAAATAGGTTCCATGACATTTTCTAGAAAAACATTTGCTCGAAAACATTTTCTCGAAAAACATTTGCTCGAACGTAATTTTTTGGTAAAATAACCGAAAAATTTAAAAAAAAACTCGCGTTTCGCGAACAAAAATTACTCGCGATAGTTTTTAGAAGGTTGAAAACATAGACTATTTAGTTTTCGAGAAAATGTTTTTCTAGCAAATGTTTTTCGAGCAAATGTCGTTTTATACATTTTCGAGCAAATGTTCTTCGAGTAAATGTTTTTCGAGTAAATGTTTTTCGAGAAAGTGTTTTTCGAGCAAATGTTTTTCGAGTAAGTGTCTGGATACCAAAAAAATATATACATAATATATTTAACATAAACCCATTAAACAAAAACATGTTCAGCAAAACTACATGTACATTAACATTGAAACAAGGCGTTAGCATACAATTAAACCGTATTTTAACCTACAATATATAAATATGTATAAAAAAATACGTTAGGTAAAGGTAAATGATAATGATGGTCTGTAAGTTATGTGAAATGAAATTTACTTAAAGAGTAAAAAGGAATTTATAACCATTAGCACTTAACATTTACACATGCGCACTATGTAATGAATATTCTGGTTTTAAGTAAAAAAATCAATTTATATTCAATACAATAAGTTATTATTTATAAATTAAAGACACCAAAAATATAAAAACAAATATTATTGAAAGGTTTTCTATGACACTTATTTTAGTTGCTTTCGAGATCGTTGTTGAGTAACATTCCCGAATTTTATTGTGTTAAATATAAAATTTTGTGGGCGCCGTGGCTCATTGGATAAGAGCATGGACTTCTGTTCGAATCCCAGTAACACCAAAAGTATTTTTCACGGTGTCCCACCTCTCGCGAATGGGTGACAAACGTTCCGAGAGTAATAACTTGTCACGGAAAGCATCTCAATTCGCCGTTCGGATCCATTCAACATTCAAGTTTTTCTAACGATTTGCTTTCAGTGGACAACCATAATTCTAAGCGGGTTAAGCGTTTTCGGAACTGCTCCGTTACTATTGCTCTAGTAATTTTAAATCTATGAATACAAACAGATTTTCGAATTTTAATACATCAATGACGAAGGTCGTTGCATCCTATTGTCCAAGTGTGGGGCTAGCAATACTTTTTGTGCAAAAAGCAAGTATATAATATATTTTTATATTGTACACACGATAAAGGAATTTCAACCTTCTAAAACATAGCACAGCGTTAGGAAATAAAAAAGAGAAAAAACCTCCCATAAAAATTAAAATTGTTCATGTAAATTCTCCAATAACCAAAAGTTAAGCAAGCAGCGCTGCTCACTGCGCACTAGCGTACACAAAACACAGTCATTATAGCATGACACGATCTGATGCCGCTACATGTAAAAAAAATTTGTATGTGAGCCCCCCGACCCCGCGGCTCGATCACTCTCTAATAGAAAGTGTTGTCATGGGAAATACACATGTGTGCAAAGTTTGAATAAAATCGGACTTTAGGAAGTGGGTTAAAAATTGATCAAAAGATCTGCCCAACCAACCAGGGGCCCGCGAATTTAATATAGAGAAGATGAGATTCTTTATCTATGCACGCACATGCGTCTTAAATGCCTGCAGATCATAGGAAACACAGAGTCGCGCAATTCATTCCACATAATTATTGTGCGGCTAAAGGAAGAAATTGGTTGGTACGCTCGAAGATAAGCTTTATGGTAGACCCCTTGGGTCCGAGTTGAGGCACGCGTACGTATTGCGGTTGGCTTGGAGGATGGGCAGGTTGCACCTGGATATTTCTTTTGAACTCCGCTTGAGGAAAAAGCTATAAAACGATGTTCAAGCGATTCGATTGTTTTCTGTTATGTATTCTGTCTAGAAGATGCAATGTGATCTTGGGAGCATTTGAACAGAAAATACAGTTGTATTCAGTTTTGGGCGAATATATGTCTTGTAAATAGTCTGAGGAGTGAAAAACATCTTGCACTGTTTAAGGAAATCTTAACATTTCGTAGCTTTTTTAGCGATGGCGAATATGTGGTCGTTCCAACGAAACTTGTTATTGACCGCACATACCGAGTATTGCGAGTTCTTCAGTTTCTTTGATGCAAGATCCTTTCATAGATAAAGGTTCTGGGTTTAAATTACGCTTAGATGACAGGCGTTCAAAAAACCGAAGTATGTATTGATATTACTCAGAAAAACCCAAAAATTTAGGTTAGCACAAAAACATGTTTTCGCTGCGTTTTAAGTGTTTGGACCATAAAAATGCAACAAAAAAGTTTTTTTTTTAATTTTTAAAAAGTCATTTTGCATAAATATAGGTTAAGTGCACTCAAAAAATAAATGAACATTGTCAAAATATAAAAATACTTAGATTTTCGAAGTTTTACATACTTAAAATTTAAATAAAAAAATGTATTAATAATATTTGGCGCAACAGTCATTGTGGTCCAGGCCCTAGCTTCTTGCGACCATACGCATGCGTGTTATATTTTTGCACACAAACGGAATGGACCTACAATTTGTAAATCCTTATTCAAAAGAAAAATTGAGAAGCTTTTTAATGACAGTTACTACTGTAGGACGTTCGTAAGACATTCGCGAGCTTTTTGGTATTTTACTGGCATTCAAACTTCAAACAGCTCAGTAGTCCAACGCACCAACACCTAGGCCACACCAGTTACAAAAAAAATTTCAATTAATATATCCTCTAAAAGCAATTCACAAATTTGAGATATGTTAACTAAAAATCTAAACAAAAACAGAAATAAAATAATCACAGATATTGTTGTGTACCTATTATTGTTATTTTCTGGAAAAATATGAATATATATTATATGTTAAAAAATAATACTACGTATGTATGTTATATTTTGAAGTAAAACAATAATTAAGTGGTAGCTTTGCAAAACAAAGCAAATAATCAAATTCAAACACCTACAGTAGACATCCTTTTGTCCGCCACGTAAATCGTCAGCTCTTCGTCTTGATAGCGCTACACACACAACTAGTATACCCACCGCAACAACAATGCATGTAGCAATCAATGGCACCATGAAATTCAAATCTAACCACTCAGGCATCCACGCTGGCATTCGAATTCTTGTATGAATGCTGCCAGAACCGATGCCGCCATCCAATGGAGCAATTGTGCCTGATTATAATCAATCATGTCCATCCATCCAAGATCCGTTTGCAGGGTTTTTTTTTTCAATGTCATCATTTAATACATACCATACCATTTTGTGATTTACAATTAGAATTGAGCAATTCGCAAGGCACACATACACGAAATATTTTTGTTGTTTGGTTTTGTTCGGTGAATATTATAAATGAGTTTATGTGTGTAATAAACGTTCACATTACCAGACGGGATGCATTAGATATATATTATATATTTGTTTCGGTTTGCAGAGTTTAATTTTTTTTATTTTAAAAAATATATATATATATGTATTTATATATATATGTATGTATGTTTGTATATATATATATGTGTATATATAGAGCAGAAGTATTCAGGAAAGACAGAAAAAGAAACGAAAAAACGAGAAAAAATTTGTTAATAAAATTTGTGTCAATACCTTTGTGATGATTGCCTTTGCTACGCAGAATACAAATAACAATAATGGCAATTATTATAACAAGTAGAGCAGCTACCACAGGTACAACTAAATTTAAATTCGACAAGATGATGCGAATAGTATCCTCAGCGGTTAATTCGGGTAAATCACGCGAAGGGGCGATTGTCCCTGCAACAACCAAAGGTAATTTTTGTTTTTTTTTTTGTCTGATTGTGATCTGTTTATTTCGCTTATTTTTGTTCAAATAAAAAAAATATATCATTGACTTTTGTATCTACTCGCTCACATACAAATAGACAAGAAATTTGCATTTTTTTACAAATGTATTTGTAAGATTTTATCGTAACTTTATGGTATGTATTTTAAAAAGAACTCATTGTATTATGTACGAGTATATGGTAACGAAACAGCAGGCACTAAAGAAACGTAGTTCAAATCGACTATAATTTTTTCAATAATTCCAAAACGTAACTGTGGTAAAACTTTAACGTTCAAAAAATTACACAAACTTAAGTAAAAGTAGAAACTGCAGCGATATATTTTGTGACTCAAGTGCAATTTGTTTTTACCTTTGAACTACTTCATTACCTTTAATTTAACGGTAGTAAAAAAATATTTTTAGAACAGCGTTAACAGCATTAAGTACTATTTTTAATTATTAACGAAAACTAGACATTCTTTAATAAATATGTTCAGTTATATATAACTATATTAACTTATAATAATGATAATAACGAGACAAACCAATAATTTTAATTTATAAAAGAAATATTCACGTAATATATAATTAAATTGAATTCAAAATTTAAACATAAAAATGAACGAAGTAAACGAATTGTTCAAGAGAATTTAATTTATCATAATATTAATTTATAATTTAATAAATAACTTTGGTTGCTTCAGGAACAAATCCATTTTTAGAATTTTAGACAATTGCAACATATTAAGTTTAAAATTGTGTCCCCATTTGAGAAATAATTCGTATTTTTTAAAAGAAACTATTTGCAGTTTTTTTAAAAAATAAAAAAATTAACATACATATATGTATGTTGTTTTTTATGCGTTAAAAATAATTTGAAATAATGAAAATGATAAAAAGAATAATTCTCTAATTATTACATTTGGTAAAAAGGAAAAATGTAAAATTATGGCTAGTTGTTATTTTGTAATTTAAACCTTTTTTTTTTAATAATTCCTTAAAATAATAATTCTAGCATTTATATAATGGTCACGTAACGATGGTATTTTTTTTTAGGTATTTGGTTAATTTTGGGGTGCTAAACATCAATGCGTGCTGAAGATTTGTAAATAAAACAACAAAAACTGAAATATTCTTTTTGTATATGTTAGGTTTCTTTTGTTTTTTTTTTTAATTATTACATGATACATGTATTAAATCAAATATAACAATATATAAGAACCGTTCAGGAAACTACAGACTCGACAGACAAGAGTAAGGATTGTCGATGGCCAGAAGATGTCTTGGCTAAGCCGTTTTAGGAAAATTAAGCATATTGTGTATAAAATGCGGAATGATGAATGCTGAAATTAATTGCAAGTAATTGTAACGCTTTCAAGATGCACTAAATCAGTAAATATGCTTTAAAATAACAGGCATTTTATTGTGTTTTGAATTAATAAAAAATGAAAGCTTTGTAAATGGCACTTATGCTTTATATTGAAAATTGTTACAAGAATTAGTAACTATAATAATATTAGAATCGGTGCATATATTGTTCAATTTTGTTTACAAAGCTACTACTTGAATATTTTTGTGCCAATATAAATTAGAGATAGTTCCGATACAACCGTTATGACGTTGAACTAAATCATTTGGTTACATTCACGACAGCATTTTTTAGAAAACAAGAAAATTGTTCTATTGGCCACGTCAACTCATAAAATGTTCCAAGGAAGAGTCCAGTTCTCACCTACTAAATAATAATTTATATTCTAGTACAAGAAATTTAAAAAACTAAGCAGTTAACTAAGAATTCTTCGAGCGAAAAAAACTGTTGTGTTCTTAATCATTCTATACAAAAAAAAAAAAAACATTTTAGTGGATTTAAAATTAATAGTATACAATAAAAACTCAAAAAAGAATAATTTAAAGTAAATTCTTATCGTTTAAATATCGGGATAAATAACGACTTTAAGTAATCAGTTGCCCAAACCAGAGATAAGTAAAAAACTAGTTTAAAGTCGACAACAAACTTAGCAACTTAAAATATGTTTATTTATTCCAAACATAATGGAACAAACGCGAAACTAATGGCAGTGCGGATAATCGGAGGTCTGGCTATAAATGGTGAATTCATCTATCCTTTTATGCAATTATATACATTACATAACATTTTAACACCAGGTTGGCGCGTAAGATATTTCATTTTCAGCCATTAAATCAAATCAACACTGCCGGAAAAAAATTCCTTATAAACATGAAAATCTTTAATGCCGGGAATTAATGATAATTTATATAGCTGTTCGATAAATAGATCAAATCAAAGACAAAAGATCAAAAGGCCAAACACCAACCACCAAAAAGGTCAAAATTTCCTTCAAAGAAAACGAGAAAAAAATGGTATTGAATAGATATGCATTTAAGAAGCAAATGTAATTCGTAGATACATATTATTACTGTTTTTGTATATATATATATATATATATATATTGCGCGCACGTTAAGGGCTTTGCACTCTTATACGAGGGGCAATCAAAAGTACCCGTGTTAGGAATGAAGATGCAAGTTTTTCGCACTTTTTTTAAAATTTTCTACGAAATCTCCTTTTACGTCGATACACTATTCACAACGTTTCTTCCATTTCTTTAACCCCTCTCTTTGGAGCAGATTCACCCGAAAAAACTCCATTGTTTTGACTGTCGCTTGGTATCTGACGATCAATAATGTATCCAGGATTTATCAACGCAAAAACTCCAGCTAATTTCGCTTAAAGAGGTCCAAACACTGCTTCGACATTGACAGCCGTATCCGCTTGTTGTCCACTGCGAGCAATCGTAGCATCCATCGGGCCGACACTTCTCTCACTTCTATCATTTAAAATATCAGTTCCCGTTCCGTACGACACGCCTACGGCCGCTGCTACTTCGCGCACTTTAGTTTCGCAATCAGCGGTCGTGGACCTTTTGAACGATTTCCTCTGTAACAACGTCTGCCGGGCGATCTGGCCGGTCTTCGAAAACACGTTTAAACCAATATCTCACGGTTTTCATAGATGGTGAATGGTTCTAATGGACAGCATCCAACTTCGCTTTTATTACTTCGCATGTTTTTCCATCCAAAAATAAAAAGCGAATTACGAATCGATATTGCTCTGAAACACGAAACACGAGTGATACAACTGGCTGGCAAATTAAAACCAACCTATGAACTAGTCTGAAATTTAGTATGGTGTCGTGTGACAGATGACGGTACACGACGGTAAGTCCAACTTCCATCAGCAACGCCACCTATTTTCAAACGCGGGTACTTATTGATTGCCCCACGTAATGATCGGCTATATATTTGCACGGGCGTTGAGATAAGGGACGATACAAGAGGAGATGTCTGTAAGCTTGTGTTTTGAATGCCTGTGGATCGAAGCAACGAGGAAAAGCAAATATTGGCGAAGCATTTCACATATGTGTTGTACGGCTAAAGAAAGAATCTCTGAACTGTACGGACGAAAATGGGCTTGAGGGTAAACTGATGAGCATTTAGAGCGCCACGAGTATAAGATTTGAATTTACGGAGGGGTCAAATACAACATGCTATTTCTCTTGATCACAGCTGGTAGAAGAAACAGTGAGAAGCTGGATTTATTTCGCCATCGATAAGTTTTATCGCTCGGCTTTGAATTCTATCTAGCAGATGCAAGGTAGGTGCACCTGACCAGATATGACAATTGTACTCAAGAATCACGAGTTTTTTTTTAGTTTCCTCGATGCAAGTAACATTCGTTGATAATGGCTGTGGGTTAACGATTCGCTTGGATGAAAGGAGACATAATTGTGTTTTGGAAGCGTTAAATTCTACTATATTATCTTTTCCCCATTTTGTTATACTGTTCAGGTCAGAATTTAACAATCTTAACATATGTAATTGTTTGAGTTCCACATGAGAGGTAGGGACGTTCCTCAAACTTTTATGAGGAGCTAAGAGTCCTTTTAGCAGAGAAAGAGTGAATTAGATTAGAAGTAACAGACAAGAGATCATAAATAAAAATGAGGAAGAGTGTTTGGGACAAAACAGAGCCCTACAGAACGGCAGCATTTAAGACTTGAAACCGTACAAATCAATCAACTTGGATTAAGTAGTCCAAAGATAACTTATAATATAGTGAAGCATGTTTTTCATCGGCTGCATAATCATGCATTATTTTTAAAAGTGCTTTATTTTGAAACTCTGTCAACTGAACTGGTTCCACTGTTCGGCCAAGAAATGCAGAAATGTGCCGTATTCTACAGCAGAAGACAGTTGGTTTATACTTAGTGTTTTAATGAACATGTGCCTGCGTTTAAGTTAGTTTATTTTAGGTTTAAATTAATAAAATAACAACTACTTTTAAAAAAATTCAAAATAAGTACAAGGTAAATAAATTAAATATTCTTTTTTTTAAATGATTTTTTTACTCTTTCTTACTCTTTTGCAATGTAATGTGGAAAAAACAAATTGCATTTACGCAATTAAAAATGTAGGTATTAATATTTACTATTAATATTATATTATAACAAAAAGTGCTTTTGTAGTTTTGGTTAAAAATTTGTTACAATTATTCATTGAAAAAACAAAATTGATAAATATCGTAGTTGATCAAGAAACTATATAAAAAAAACTATACCAAAAACTCATGTATAAAATAATACAAAAAAACAATATTTAAATATGAAAAAGCAATTGTCTACTTGAAAAAGCGGGTGTATTTGGTATCAAATCAAACCAAATTTTTTGTTATTTGTATACATGTGGGAGTAGAGAATTTGGAAAGGACATTTTGCTTACGATTCAGAAATTTGGTCAATTAGTAAATGCTCAACGATCACATTTTTATCATATTCTATGGTGAAGCCCACGAAAAACGAGTAGTAAGAATGCCTGTCCAAACTCTCACATAAACAAACATACGTTGTATGTATGTACAAAAGCAATATGAATTATTAAAAATTTCAATATTTACAAAATAAAAAGAAAATACCTCCAGTAACAGTTAAAGTGGCAAAATCGTATTCAGCAACAGTGAATCCAGCGGAATTGTGTGCAGTTATACGCAAGTTATACCACGTAGCGGGTTCCAAGTCGAGAACGACATAGTTGTTATCGGGCTTAACATTGTTTGAAATTTGATTCCAATCGATTTGGTCCCTACATTGAAAAGCAGCAAGACAGAAAAAGGGCAACAAAAATTAAAGTTAATCGTGAAATCAGCAAAATTTACCTTTTCTTATTCTCAACAACGAAATGAGACATTGGGCATCCGCCATCTTTCCATGCCTTGAAGTGCAAGCTAACAGAGTTGGATGAAACCTCAATAAAGCGAGATTTTTCAGGAAGCTTTGGTTTGTATCCTTTGGTACGAGTATTTAATATATCAGATGCTTCACCTGCTCCAATACTAAAAATATGATTTGTTATATAAAGGTTCCCCGAAAATATAATTGTGCTAAATTTATGTCTAACTTGTTAAATCCTGTCGAGTAAACTTGATATCTAGATCCACAAAATAAGTTCTCAATAGTGTACTTTTGAGCATCTACAGAGACTTCAGCTGTTTCCCATTCACCAAATTCTGCAATCATAACAGAAGAAACAAAGAACCAAAGCGTTTAGTTCTTTAGAGAACATGCTAGTTCTGCGAATCAGACGTACCTGGCTTGTAATGCAAAGTATATCCGTGCAGAGGTGCTGAGTCACCCTCATGAGGCTTTAGTTTAACAGTTAAAGAATCGGTGGTGGTGGCTGAGAGTGTAACCAGAGGTGATTGAGGAGGTGCTAGAACAATTAACTTATGGCTAATCGAATCCTTAGCAATCGAGTTCTCAGCATGGCATGAATACTCTCCAGCATCGGAGCGAGTAACAGATTTAATTAGGAGCGAGCCATCAGGCAACAGACGCATTCTATCGTTAGCGGAGAATTCAACACCTTTGATTTTCCAAGTGATATCGGGAGTTGGAGAACCAACAACGAGGCACGGCATCTTGGTGTCTTCTTTGAATGTGGCAGTGAATGTGTCATCGAATGAGGCGATCTTGGCCGGAACCTGGTCACTAGGCATGGCAATAATACTCTTTGAGGGTTGACCTTCACCAATGTTTGTGCTGGCTGTTACCCAAAATTCATAGGGTTTGTTCTTTTCCAACTCGGAAGCTTCGTAACTCATTTGGTAGTGTGGAATTTTTTGACTCTTTGGTTCTCCTCCTTCAGCTCCTTCAACTTTTGAGTAAACAGTGTATTGTTGGATAACACCATTGGGCTGTGCTGGTGGTCTCCATGAAACGAGAATGGCTTCATGTCCCATAACTAATGCCTTAACATCGGTGGGAGCTTCAGGAACTTTTGAAGAATAAAAAAAACATTTCATTCATTATTGAATATTCACACAAAATAAATATATTCATACATTAATGCATATAATGCTTTTAGATTGTTTTACAATTCCAACCTGCGAAACAAAAAGCTTTGTAATTATTAATTAGGAATTAGTAAAATGACAGTTCCTTCAATGTGCAAGGCTAATACCCATTGCCCGTAAAAAACTCTCATTGTGGAACGATAAATCAGCCTCGGAAACTCTGATTTACGAGACGACGACGACAACAGCATCTAAAACGACTAAACGATTTAAAAATTTTCTAATGGAACGACGGTCACTGTCTAGAGTTCGAGATGCAGAGCCGCTAGTCGATAGCCTGTACGTGTACTTGGACTGACATAACAGCAATCCATGAGATCTGGTGGACGGGAATGGTGTCTTACAAAATCAGGAAATTACATATCTATACATAAACGCATAACGTTGCATTGTTTAATTGGTATATTTAATAAGACTATGGAGTACAATATCAGAAGAAGCAGTCTTCTTATAATGTAATTTTTGAGTACCGCGTATAACATTCGTTGTTGTTCCATGCGAGTTTGACTTAAATTCAAATCAAAGTTGTTGTTCAGACCAGATTTTTATCCTTAAACAGGGATATTCCAAAACTCTCTACACCATCTGTTTTGTGATGAGAGTTTGGCATCCCAAAAAAACTGGCACGACTATATCGCATGAACATGCCCCATGTTATAAGCTACGTAAAAACGTCCGCATCACTACCAAATCCATTCAACACCTATAATGGACTCCGATAAGAGATTGGACTGGCCTGCGTCTACTTTAACCTAGCGTTGGAGAAATTTATACGAAACTCTGATGTAATAGCGAGAGGAACAACCCACTATGTCCATCCAGATACTGGCTTACGCAGATGATATTGATATCTTTGGTAGAAACCCAAAAGCCGTAAGGGAAGCTTTAATCCAGATCGAGCGGGCGGCACATAGGGGACCGCGAATTGCAGAACCAAAGCCTGCTTTAGTCTGTAAAGACTCTTTCAATCCAGGGTTTTTCCCATAACATCCATGCTGCTGCCGTATAACGCAATGGTCATGCCATTATTTACTTATGGATTCGAAACCTGGGTGCTTTGCAAAAATCATTCTGACCTCTTAGCCGCGTTCGGAAAATTGTTGGCTTCGTATATTGGGCGAGTCTATAATCATGAGATCTATGATCATTACCGCGATGTCGACATCGTGAAGAGAATTAAACTCGGTAGGCTCCGGTGAGCAGGACACCTAGCTCGCATGAGCGAATGGAGTCCTGCTTGAAAAGTTTTTGCGGTAGGACACGACAGCATGACCGGCCAAGCCAACTCTGGAAGGATGCCAAAATGGGTGACATCGGCTGAAAATCGGGACCGGTAAAGAGATTTTTTGCGGGAGGCCAGAAGACTCAGGACTTAGGTTGTAGAGCCAAATATAATGATGAAAATAACGTTAAATTTAATCGGTTGCTAGTTAAGAACTACTTATAGTCGACATGGGTGTTTCCGTATTACCCTTAGAAAAACTTACCATCAGGCTCAGTTTGACAATGAATAGCGGCACTTCGAACACCATCACCTCCAGCTGTAGTGGCCAAAACTTGCATTGTGTAGTTGGTGTATTTCATAAGACCATGGAGTACAGTATCAGAAGAAGCAGTCTTCTTATAATGTCGTTTGGTTTCATCTACAGGCGAAAAGTTATTTATAAATGAATTGACAGTGAAGTTTAAAATGAATGTAAAATACTTACCATACCACAATTCGCTAGGAGAATAAACAACTTTGTAGGTCTTAATGACGCCATTGGCCGATTCTAATGGGGGACTAACCCAACTGACGCGAATAGTTTGTGATGTTAAAGTAGTGCAAGACGTGTCACTAGGTGGCTGGCTGGGTGTACCTTCTGCAGTGAATTGCTTCTCTTCTTCACTCAAAGGGCCTGCTCCAATTTTATTAAAAGCCTGTATGACAACCGAGTATTGAGTGTAGACGCGTAAGTTATTTAATTCCAAGCTATGTTCCTTTCCTTCCTCGGTAAGGAAGTTTACAGTCTCGAAAACATATGAGCTATTTGTGTTTGATCGTTTATATCCAATGTAGTAGCCTAAAATTTCGCCATTCCATTCGGCTCGAGTAGGCGGTTTCCAGCTAACACGCAATGTAGTCTGATTGACAGGTTCAACTTTGGTATTCTGTGGTTTTCCTGATGGTGCTTCTTCGGCAGTGATAATAGTAACAGCCTCTGACGATTGTGATGTTCCGATAGCATTCTCGGCGACAATTCGAATGTTGTACGTAGTAGCAGGGCTGAGTTTTTGGACTTGAGCTTCGGTTGTATGCCCTGGCACCATGACGCGATCTATTTCATCCCACGATGCACGCGATCGTTTAAATTCAATAATGTATCGGTTAAGGGGAGAGTTTCCATCGTAGGGTTGTGCCCAACTTAATTGCACGGAACGTCCCGATTTGTCAAGAACTTTTAGAGCATATGGCATTTCGGGTACTTCTTGAATGATCATATTAATACTCGCATCATCAGATCCGAAGGCGTTTGTGGCGACACATGTGAAAAGTGCAGAATCTGAACGTTCGGTACGTTTAATCGACAGACTGGACATAACTCCAGTCGACAAGATCTCTTCGCGAATGGTATAGCGATTGTCGGTCTTAGGGTCTAAACGCATATTGTTCATGTTCCACAAGATACCAATGGGTTTCTCGCCTTTAGCTTCGCATTGCAAAACAGCAGGTTCTCCACGACGGGCGGTCTGATTTCGAAGCTTTTCAGTAAATTCTGGCGGGGCCTGGACACTAACCATAATTACTGCCGAGAGACCAGAGCCAATGCCATTGATTGCTTCACAGAGGTAGTAGCCTTCGTTATTTTTCTGGATGTTGTCAATGTGGAGAGTGCCTTCTTCGACGCGAATATTGTCATTTTTCTTAAGGTCCTTGTATTCTCCAGGAGTATCGCCTGGATAGTATTTTTTTTATTATTTTATTTGCTTTAGAATTCTGAGATATATATATGCATACCAACAGCTTTCTTCCATATCACTTGAGGCTTAGGAAAACCATCGGCTTTGCATTCAACCTTAGCGTCAGATCCTTGAGCAAAAGCTTTATCGGTTGGTTCCAAAATCCATCTTGGTGGAACTGTTTTTGTAGGATTTATTTATAAATGGTTTCGTTTAAATGACGAGAAGAAAGAAAAAATATGTTAGCAAGAAATGCCTAGATTTTTTCTAAAGTTATAATGTAAATAAAAGCATGCGGCTATGGTACTCGTATGCTCACAGACAGACAGACTTACGGACTCACTATTGAAATGGTTCTTGTTTTCTTTTATACTTATTAAAACATTATTTTGATATGTAGCATTAAGTCAATCTAGACAATTTTTTTTTATTAAAATCATACTTTTGAAAAAGCAGCTTTTACTGCAATGGCATTTTTGACATTCAAATTACAAATACATATTAAAAATAAGCCTACAAATATGAAAAACCATTTCGTTGTGATAAGTATACAAAAATATTTATGAGATCTTTAAAAAAAAGAATGAATTTAAATTTATACTTTTTAATTCTGGCTTATTTAAATTTTATCATTTTAAATTACTCATTGTATTAAAAAATTAACTATAAAATGTTGGTGAGATATTTTGGAAACAAAAATGTATAAAAGACATAAAATTAAATTTATAGAATGTAACTATGTATGTAGAGCTACAAAATAGACGCAAATTATTATTCTATTTTTATTTTAAAACTATTAAATATGCTATCACCTTAATACAAAAGCAATTAAAAAAAAGTTGTCGATCAAGTACAAAGGACAAACGCACACATTTAATTCATAAGAGTAAAAGTTTAAATTTAAAACGTACGTTATGAAAAGAATTAATTACGTTTTGGCTTAGCTATGAGTAATGAATTTTTGATATAAGTTTAATCAGCATTTAAGGAATTGCACAAAATCAGAATCTATGTGCTAACGAACTCACTTTCGTCGCATCAATATTTTTGTATACAGTTTAGTAACCAACTATGTATGAAATAATAAAAACACTACAACAAATAGCATACTAACGAAAACAGAAATATAAAAGGACAACACAAAGAGGACTAAAATTAAAAAAATAGAAACCAAATAAATTTAAATAAAATATATTATGCATGCAATCGAATGAAAAATTGGCAGAAGAGAATTTCGCAAATGCATTTTATCTGGACGGCCAACATGACTTCGATATATAAAAATTAGTCGTAAATGAACGAGGAGGATTTTAGGCGAGTAGGGAGAGATTGTGGTTCGTATTTGGAGGAAAAGTGGAATGGAAAGCGTATGAGGAATTGCAATTTTGAATTCGTAAATTGTAAGTTTGCAGGATATATCTTTATGTTGCTCAAAGCTGTTTGGCTTCTTCCATGACCAGGAAACATACATTAATGCAATATCAATATTTATGTCTTTTTGAATTATGTAAAAGATATTATTTTCGAACATTATACAAGAAAGAAGCATATTACATTCTATTCCGTTTGTTACATGTTTTCTTGTAAGTTTGAGAAACCAATCGAAAAAAGTTGTTCAAACTAAAAATTGTGCAAGATTGTGTGTGTTCGTGAATTGTGGCAAACTTTTATAAATTTATTTTTTATTTTTTTGAATAAGTAGTTGTGTATGAGTGTGGAGTGCTTGTGAAGATGTATGGGAGTTCCGCTGTTTCGCCATTTTACAAAAAACATATCAATATCAAATTAAATAAAAGATTCATTCATTTATTCACATGAGGATTCTTTTATGTGGTCTAGTAAGATTTCAACTGTTGTAATTTTTATTTGTTCCAGTTATTGCTTTGATGGGCATATGAATAAAATGAAGGCACAAATAACATCGCATAAATATACTATATACATGGTATTTTTGTTTTTATGAAAAGTCACCCTCAGAATTGTTTGAAAATTTGTACATTTAAATAAAAATAAATAATTCTTCCACATTTATATTAATTTTGCATTTTTCAGGTTTTGCTTTCAATTAAGTTCTATCTGAAAAGTCAACATTTTTTTAATTGATCATAACGAAATGTAAGAATCAAAAGGCGCTATGCAAAACGTTTGTGGATTTGTGGAAAGTGGAATAGAATAAAGAAGAAATGCAGCAAAAAAGTTAATACGCAATATCACCATAATATCACAAAAAGTATTGAGTAAGCTGCTACCTTTGACAGCTAAATTTGTCGTCTGAACGGAATTCCCGGCTAAATTGGATGCCTCACATGAATAGCGGCCGGCATGATAAAAGGAAACCTTCTGTATGATTAAGAGACTTGTCTGTCGACCGACACTCATTAGAGTAGCAATTGACGTTGTTATCGGCAGATTGTTTAGGTACCATTGAAATTTAATTGGAACATCTCCCTTAGTACAAATGCATGTCAACTGTACGAATTCACCTTCTTGACTTATCTCAGCCGACAACAATAAGGGGGCCAGAGTTGGAATTTCTTGAAACGAGTAAAATCATAAATAATAAAACTAATTAGCTCAACACAAGAGGCGGACAAGGAGAACAAAACAACATAAAAAGTGTAGATATAACATCACAAAAGTAATCCAACTTAGAGAATTTTCGAACCCTTGACTTTTAGCATAGACGACTTGCGAGCTTCACCAGCAGAATTGCTTGCCACGCACGTGTAATTGCCCGAATCGCTAATGGTCACCTGACGAATTGACAGCATCAAGGTGAATTCATCAATTTTATGATGAATCGATCGAAGCAGAGGCTCTGCATCCTTAAGCCAATATAAATCCATTGGTAAATCACCCGATGTAATAACACACATAACGCGAACCGATTGTCCACCGTTCACCCCATTTGGATTAAAATGGAATTGATCAATTTGTGGGAGTTCTTTTGGCGCGCACATAAACAGAACAAATTATAGTAGAAATAAATAAAAACTATAATAAAAAATATTAAAAAAAAAATATGTTTGATTGAAGGTGAGTTATTAGCAATATTTGAGATGAGTTTTACAACAACAACAGCAGTTAATATTCAGAGTTTCATTATGTATTGATTTACAAAACATTAAGGCAAATGATGCAATTTATTTGCGAAATTAATAATTCTTATTCACACTCACTGCTGCTTTGAAGATGAAGATGAAATTTTTATGAATTTACCCAATGTACCAACTCTGTAAAGTAATTGTTTAATACAAAGATGATACAAGTATTACTTAAAATTAATACGACTGCATTGGAAATAATAAGTTTACTATTTTTATTTAATTAACTAATCTAAGAAAAAAATAACAAATTAATATAAAAACCAAAACGGAAAACGAAATAGTATTGAATTAGGAAACAAACTATGAAACGATCTTTCTTTTTGCTTTTGCTATTTTTCACTTTTGGTCAACTAACCCTTAACCGATAAGATCGTCGTAACCGTCGCGTATCCAGCTCGATTAGCACCCAGACAGGTAAACTTTCCTGCATGTTCTCCACGGACACTATCGATATTTAAGGAACTAGATCGTTTGCCATGCATCAGGATAGTAATGCCGTCAATCATGTTGGCCGGTTGATCGTTGTAATACCAGCTGATGTTGTATGGGAAATCACCGTGAACGACGGCGCATGTTAATTGAAAGTAATCACCAACGTAGAGGGGTTCATCAGCGTTTGTTGGCAGTGGAGCGAGTTTGGGAGGAACTGATATGATGCAGATGGAAATAAATTAAAAGAAAATATAGTGACAGGAAGCAATAAGTAAGGAAAAGAATAAAGAAAAGATAACAAATAATATAGCTAAAAATAGAAATTACGATTAAAAAAAATCGATCTAAGAGAGAGCTATGTATCACGACCGGTTAGCGCTAACCATTGACCACAAGTTGAGCTGTGTTATTTGCAATTCCTGCCGAATTTTTCCCAAAACACGTGTAGTTTCCAGCATGCGTACCCTGAATGGATTCTATAGTGAGAACACTACTTCGTGAACTCATTTTCGAGATAATTATTCCAAGGGATTCGGTGTAGCTCTCATTCAGCTTTACATCGTTGTAGTCCCAATAGATGAGAAGTGGAAGATCGCCGTGGATGATTGAGCATTGGAGAGTAAAGTATTCCCCAGGGAAAAAAGCTTCAGCATTCAATGCGAAAGGTGCAATTTTAGGAAGGACTGTAAATGAAAATTGTGTGAGAATTATGAATTGTTAGCAATCACTCATTGTGGCTTTTCCCATTTTAGACCAAAAGTGAAATTGCTAGTCTATATGACGACCTCAAAACTAAGTATGTATTAATAAGAAACCAAAAACCGACTGCTTCGGGATCAAAAACTATCGTACGTTCTTCATAATATTGAGCACGAATAACACTTGGAGTTTTCGTTTAGATATTACATCTGATTTATAAAGCTAAACAAATGTTAAATAGATTTACAGATCTTGTTACTACCGGTTTAGTTTTTAGTCTTGTCTAGTCCACATCTAATCTGCGGTGTGTTTGTAGCTACAACTGTGCAATGAAAGAATAACTCCTGGTAATATGTTATTCTTTCGTGTTAATTGCTTGCTAAATTCTGCTTGTGTTGAGCATATAAAAAATTAAATATATTTAAGTTGGTGAAGAAAATATTTCCAAACTAAGTACGTACGTAGAGGGCGCCGTGGCTCAGTGGATAGGAGCATGGACTGCTGAGCAGGGGGTTCATGGTTCGAATACCAGTAACACCAAAGTATTTTTCACGGTGTCCCACCTCTCGCGAAAGTTTGACAAACATCCGAGAGTAATAACTTGTCACTGAAAAAAGCTTCTCAATTCGCCGTTCGGATCCGGCATTAAATTGTAGGTCCCTCCATTTGTGTTCAAAAATATGCATGCTCAACACAAATGGTTGCGAGAAGTCGGGCCTTGGACCGTATGGTCTGTCGCGCCAATATTATTATTATTTAGTACGTACATTGTCGAAAATTTAATCTGCAAAATCTTTGTGCGCTGTACATTCTTTCCTTTCACTATAAACAATTTGAAAATCTAACACAATTCAAGTTTAAAAGTTAAATTTAAAACAAGTTGTGTAAAAGCAATCAAGAGGTTCCATTTAGTTAAAGACTTTTGTTTAACTTGACTTGACCCCTGTTTGTCTGTTTGTTTCGATTTCTGCGAGGACCTTTATACCCAACTTTCAGACGACTTGGAGAGCTGAAATTTTGTGAGCTTAGTCTCGTAGGGCAATCCTGCGTGTGACAATTGTCGCGAGTGGCGCGTGAATATTATTTTAAGCAGCTCAAAACGAAATGTATGCCGATAAAAGTTTGTACCCTAAAAACGAAGTTTTGTTACGTTTACTTATAAAAATTAATAAAATGATTTCTATTTAAAATTCTATTTATCAGACCTTTAGTACGTTTTCATGCAATCTATCATTTTACAACCATCGGTCCTCTCTAGGCGTTGTGTACTTAAACCATGCATTTATATTGTTTAACTAAATTTCAAACAAATATTTACTTCTTCGCCTATCTTTACATGTCTGACGTGCGGTACAAAATTGCGTCTAAAAAAATTACAAGAGCAAGCAAGAGCAAAGAGTTAGTAAAGAAAATTGTTAAGCGCACAGACTAAATTATCTCTGAACTCGGCATTTGAGTGCACTTATTAATTCGTATACTTTACGAGATGTGTAAACCTTCTAACCATAAACTTTCATTTCTGTTGAAAAAGTCCGCAGGCCTGCACGATTTTGGGCGTGACAGGTAAAATTTCCTGCATGATGATCATCAACAGAATCTATTGTGAGCACACTGCTTCGTTGGCCAGCCTTAGTTGTTGTTATTCCTAAATTTTTACTGACCAACTGATCGTTGAGCGTCCATTTAATTTTTAACGGCAGATCACCCGCAGGCACCGAGCACTGGAGTGTTACATATTGGCCGGTTTGGGCAGGACCCTTTTCAAATGCAAATGGAATAATGCGGGGAAGGGCTAAAGAGAATGGGTGCAAATCAAAAGTAAAAATTAACCTAAATAATACTGCAGTTTGAATTTTAAAAAAAGGTTCTGTGACCATATGACCTATAACTATCAATTGCGTAGTGGAGCTAGTTTTTCCTGCCAAATTGGAGGCCTGACACGTGTAGTTTCCAGCGTTTTTATCTTTGACGATCTCGATTGTCAAAACACTACTTCGACGACCCATCTTCGCGATTAAAACATCTTGATCATTGGTGCTTACAATGGGTTCCTTATTAAATATCCAGAGGATATTCAGCGGTAGGTCACCTTCGGTTATTGTACACTGATAGGTGATGTACTGCCCCAAATGAACGGGCTTATTTCCAGACGAAAATGGAGTGATTTGAGGTAAGACTGCGATTAGTTGTGTAAAGGATTTTTTACAAGAACGTAAAGGAGAAAAGAAGTGTAAATTATATCTAAAAAAATGACGATAAACAACAAAAAAGAACTATAAAGAAAGCATAAAAAGAAGGATATGTGACGCCATTAACCATTAACTACTAATTCAGACGTGTATTCCGAGAAATCAGCTTGATTTTTCGCTCTGCAGGTGTAATTCCCGGCGTTGTTGCCGCTAACCGAGTCCATTGTCAGAATACTGACCTTTTTCCCAATCTTCGATGTAGTCACGCCAACATATTCATTTATTGCGTAAAAATTAAAAAGCCAAAAAATATCAATCGGGAGATCACCCTTTGAAATAGTACACTGAACTGTAACAGAGTCACCAAAATTCGCTGGTTCATCGCCAAAATCGAAGGGCGTTATTCTCGGGGGGACTTCACGGCGAAAAGGGCGGTACATGTTGGATTATATATTAAAAAAAAATCAGTACTTTAAAACGAAAAAATTAAGATAATATTAGTTTTGATATACATGTTTCATGTGATTGCACTTCTTCCTAATACCATTAACAAACAATTCGGCTGTGTGAGATGCCTGTCCAGCTGCATTCCGCGCACTACACGTATAATTTCCAACGTGGCCGGCATGCACCACGTCAATGGTCAGCACACTGACGCGCTTGCCACTTTTCAATATTGTGACACCATTCAAATAAGAGTCCATATTTTCATTATTAAAGAGCCATCCGATGTATATAGGTGTATCACCAGACGATATAAGGCAATTTACCGATACGGAATCCTCAAAATTCGTTGGCTTATCTCCAAAATCAAATGCGACTACTTTCGGCAAAGCTAAAAATGTGCATTAAAAGGAAACGTATGAATTACACGAAACTTAGCCGAATCTCTGAACTTTTGTGTACCTTTAAATAATCTGAGTCAATTTATTTACAAATTAGGAAGATTTCGAATTTACCAATGTATCATCGAACAACTATTTTTTTGATTTGGGGAAGTTTATTTTACTATTAATTAGTATTCATTCCTTCCTTTCCTTTATAACACATTGTATAGGTAGTATTATAGACAATTTAGTAAAAAATAATTTAGCACTAAGTACAACTAAAGCTGCAGCAAATTCCGATCCGGTTAATTGCAAGTATATTAATTATTTTTTTTTTATTTTTTTAATCAAACAAAAGCTCTAAATTTTAATTGGTCTAAGTCTAAAGCGTTTTTCATGCATTTTAAGCGGGGAATTACGGCTTAAAGGAATTACTTACGAAAATAATGTAACATAACTTTTAAACAATATAACTAATAAGCAATTTTTCAACGCAATTTAAAACGCATACCATTAACAATTAAAGTCGCGGTAAAACTAACAGCAGCAGCATGATTTTTTGCTTTGCAAGTGTAGTTGCCAACATGCCCTGCATGAACCGACTCAATCATGAGGACGCTCAAGCGTTTTCCCATCTTAGATGTCGATACCCCGGAATAGGAATTAATTGGATAATCATTAAATAACCATTCAATATCTAATGGTAGATCACCGCTCGAAACAAGACAATTCACCGAAGCAGAGTCTCCGAAATTCGCCGGCTCCGAGCTAAAATCAAAGGGGGAAATTTTCGGAGCAACTACGGATTAGGAAGGAAAATTAAAATTATTGGTAACAATAATGTAAAATAAAGCAATATGTTCGTTCCTTAATGCGCAATATGTTAAATATTGTAGGATATCTTAAACTTAAAACTATGTAAATTATGAACGTTTTAGTTCCCCAAAATACTAATGTAATTTCTAGCGTTAACAACTAATTCAGCAGTATAAAGTTCTGCTGCAGCACGGTTTTTCGCTTTGCACGTATACTGGCCAGAATGCCGTGCATGTACGTTATCGATTGTCAGCATGTAAGTGCGTTTTCCGCCCTTTAAAATGGTAATACCCGAATATGATTTTATTGCGTAACCATTGAATAACCACTCAATATCGATTGGTAGATCGCCCGATGAAATCAGACAGGTTACCGAGACTGAATCTTCAAAGTTAGCGGGTTCATCGCCGAAACCAAAGGGTGTGGGACTAATGTTAAGAGGAAAAGTCAAGGGTTTAATTAAAATATAATTCGTTATGAATTTTGTTAAATTTAAAAAAAGAAAAATCAATTATAAAATTATATTAGTCAAACCATTAACAACAAGCTGCGCCGATTGCATTACTGCATTGGCGATATTTTTGGCTTTGCATGTATAGTGACCAGCATGGCGGTCATGAACGTTATCTATGGTCAGGATACTCGTTCGTTTCCCGCCTTTGACGACAGTAATTCCCGAATACGAATTGATTGCATAACCGTTAAACAACCATTCAATGTCTATGGGCTGATCTCCAGACGAGATGAGACACGTAACCGAGACAGAATCTTCAAAATTCGAGGGATTATCACCAAAGTCAAATGGCATAATTTTTGGCGGCACTTGAAAGATGGAAGGAGGAAACTAATTAAAGGGTATAAAAATAAATAACTACTACTGATAAAAATCAAATTAAGCTCAGCAGCTGGCTGACCATTGACAATCAATTCCGCAGAATATTCACTCGACGCTGCTTTGTTTTTTGCTTTGCATGTGTAGTTTCCAGCATGTCCCGCATGCACAGAATCAATTGTCATAAGACTTGTACGTTTTCCTCCACGCATTACGGAGATCCCAGCAAACACATTAACGGGTTGTCCATTAAAAAGCCATTCGATGTCGATGGGCATGTCTCCAGATGTTATCAAGCAATTAACAGATACAGACTCTTCAAAATTCGCTGGTTTCTCGCCAAAATCGAAAGTGGCGATTTTCGGTAGAGCTAAATTAGATGTTTTACAGGAAAAATATATTTTCGGTTTGCTTAGCTCTTGTTTGTCCAGAACTAAATTCTTTTCTAATTACTTAGTAACTTAAATAAAACTAACTGATAGATGATATAGGGGATGTAAGTACAAATGTCAACCTTATTTCCTGCAAGCTTAAAATCGTTAGAATGTTTAAATTTTAAAGCAGCGGTTTGTTTTACAAATAAAAACCATAATCGACATCTTACACCCACATTTCGATGGGATCTTTATTAAAAAAGCCAAGTAATATTCATGGAATATTGTTAAAAACCTCTAACAATTTTACTATTAACTAATAAGAAAAAATAATAACGACGATTTATTGATATTAAATAACCAAGCGAATTTAACCGGGAAATCCTTGAAGTCATCACCAAACACTGCACACTCGTATTTTATCAAAAGAAGTTAGTTCGGGTTAAATAAAGTATATAGACGATCACTAAATTAAATTCATTAATTGTAATCTAAAATCTATCCATAGATAGATAATAAGGAAGTTTAACATAAATAACAAGAGTTATATAGCTCCAATAATATACATAACAAAAAAATGAAGGTGTGGGCACAACACAACTTTCTTTTACGGACGTGGCAGGAATCTTTAGTAAATGTATTAAATTTTTTTTTATTTTTTTTTTATTTTTTTTTTATCTTGTATTTGTTTAAATTTCTGTTGCACCTAACAGATTTCTCCTAAGTGCTATACTTTTTGAGTTATATGCAAAAACTCGAAAAACTGTCTAAGTAAACAGTCACTTCCGGTTGTCAGATTTCCGTCAAAAGCATCTCAGACAGACGTTTTTTTCTCGTTTTTTCTGACTCAGGAGATACGGTAATGGAAAAATGTGCAAAAATCCCGAGTATGAACATTTTCATGATAAGACAGCTTATTCAGGTTTAATTTAAATATGTGACAAGATTATTTGTACATATATATATAATAATATATAAAACAGAGAATTTATTTGTATGTATGTATATTTGTTTGTGGGCACTAATTCTGCAACGCCTGAAGCAATTTCTTCCAAACTTGAGACATATCCAATAAAATCTGGAGTCAAACATAATTGGTTGGAGGTTGGTATTGAATGAGTGCTCCTCTACAGCAAATGTTGATACTTCTTTTCTTACTGTTGTCATAGAGAGATCTCTTTGAATCGACTTGTTTCTTATACACAACTGATCTGGGATCTAGTAGTCCAACAATTCTCTTAGCTTTTATTGTTTTTGTTGTGTTTGTTTTTGATGTAAGATTTATAATTAAGACCACTATCGAAGACTATTCCAGGATATTTCTCTGTAATACACTAAGGAATTGTGTTTCCATTCAAAATAATTGAAGAGCAGTCAAAACGACGTAAAGCAAAAGTTGTGTGACAAGATTCATCAGTTTTGACATTTACGTTCCAGTTATGTAAAAATGGGTCGAGTGGATTAAGCTCATTTTTAAAGATCTCCTGCTTGAGCAGGAGAATCGCTTGATCCGATAATTGTGTGTGTGATAAGATTCATCAATTTTGACATTTACGTTCCAGTTATTTAACCATGGGTCGGGTTAATTAATCTCATTTTAAAAGAAAGAAGATTCTTAAGCAGGATAATCGCTTGATCCGATAATTGGGTACGTAGCTAATATTACATTATCGCTTATTGCTATATCTGCGTTGTAAATCGTGTACAAGATCGGGCCTAGTACACCTTCCAATGGGATTCCAGCATTTGTATCGTTGACTTTTACATAGCAAGGTCCTAATAATAGAAGCAGACAAAAATATTTTAATCTTTTGCAGGACCTCCTGGTGCTATACTCTATCAAAGGCATGTTGAACGTCACTGAACAGTATCTCTTTTCTCTTGAGCATCAGTTACAACGTTGACAAATAGGTGAACTTGTACGAGAATACCGTGGTTCTGTCTGAATCCAAATTGATGTTCCGGAATATTTCAGGCTTCTAAAACTGGCGAAAGTCACCACAATAATATTTTAGAGAATACCTTTTTGGTCTGTATGACGTTACAAATTCTCCGGATTATTGAATTAATTATTCCGCACATTTCCAGTGCGACGGATAATGTTTAAGCTTTAATATTACTTAGAAATAAGAATTAGGAATACTATACTTTCACGGCTTAAGTTATTAGCAACATTCCTATCAATAAGATCATATCGAGATTTGTTTTTCTTTAAAAAAAATTGGTTCATACTTTGTTTAGATCGGAGTAAAATGTTCAATTGGAAAATCCATTTCCAAAGAAGATGTTCATCACATTTAGAATTATTTATTTCTTCAAGGAAAGCAGGTGTTTTACAGCTTTTTTTTAAAAAAAACTTTTATTTAACTTGACTTGACCTTCCACACGACCTAGAGAGCTGAAATTATGTACTTAATCAGCATTTTTTATGTTTCGCGTGAGACGCGTGTCGCGTGTGGCGCGAGTGATGGGTTGAAATTTTTGTTTTTTCGACTTCTTCCACACGATTTAGAGCTGAAATTTTGTGGGTATCTAAGTTCAAAGTAGCATTTTTTATATTCCGTGTGAAACGCGTGTCGCATGTGGCACGTGTGATTGGTGGAAAATTGGCCAATACGTTGGTGTTCCCGTAAATAAAGCTGGATAGTTTTTCTTATTTAGGCGTTTATAAAATATTTTTTCCTTGTATTTATTGGTATGGGACCCAACCACCTATGTTTGGCGTTAAAATCAACAGCAACAAAGAATCGGACACCAAGTGTGTCGAAAAAACTCTTATAATCATGTCTTTTGATATTGTATTGGAGAGACAAATATATAGTTGACACAGCTTAATCTGAATGATTGTATTGATTTATGTTGTATGGAGAAAATTTTGTTTTACTCTATTTAAGAAAATATGTTATTGTTGATTTGATTAAAATTCCGTTGTATGGGTGGTTAATATGAATAAAATCCTTTAATTAATTTTAAAGAAGCTTTGGGGTACAGTGTTTATCAGAGTATATTATTATAGCTGTTATCAGTAGTTACTCGTTTAATTTGAAAAACTATCGGTGACTGGGTACTTTGCCCATTTGTTGTAGCATTTTTAGATTTAGGAGTCTGCCAGAATTTATTTCTGTTACCAGGGGGCAGTTTTATTCTCATTGCAAATAGCAGAATAATTATTTTATTAATATAAAAACACTTATTATTTATTATTAAACCTTTAGAAAATTCAACTTGTTGTAAGATAATAACAATTTAACAAGTATTTTATAACAATTGTTGCTTTGTGGAATGAGAGAAATTAGCAAATTTCTCCCTTAAAGTTTACGAAAACTATTGTTTATCGTTTTGTCGTGCAGAAAATAAATTATTTATAAAAATTTGCTTGTTTAGTAATGCTTGTTGCTTGGTGGCAAAATGTCTCTGGTTGTCATATTATTAAAAAAGTATATTAATAATTCCGACGTTTCCGTTACTATCCGTTTTAAGATGTGTGGTTTGCTCAAAATTCGATGCAAATTCAAATACGTTCCACAAAGTTTAATTAAAAAAATTCAAATATTTTTATTTTAAGATAAATAAAAATTGTTGGTAATAGCAGCGCAAATGATTAACAGTATCTATCACAGTACAACAGAACAGCTCACAATGAACTCATTAAAAAGTTAAAACACAAACAAACCGTTTACTTTTAATTCCGCCGTGTGATTCACAAACCCAGCTTTGTTCTTAGCAATACACGTGTAATTTCCAGCATGCTTTGCCGAGACGGATTCAATTGTCAACTCATGAATTCGTTTTCCACGACGGTCGGATAATATTTCTAAATACAATTCCAGCTGTTTGTTATTTAGTGTCCACGTTACATTCACTGGTAGGTCCCCGCCAGAAATCGTACACTGCACGGATACAAATTCACCGTAACGCATTGATTCTTCGCCAAATGAAAAGGGCAATATTTTTGGCAGAACTACAGAGAAGCAGTAAAATTTATATTCAAATTCGAAAGGATTTATAAAAAATAAAATGTCAAACCCGAACAATTTCGCAATATTTGAACACGCCTATTAATGTGATTGAGGGGAAATGGAGAAGGGGTAAATTCGGAACAATTTGAAATTTAAATATGTATGCCATTAGAGCATAAGAAGCCATATAATTTATTGAAAAAAGTATCAAATCCAACCCACCGTTAACGACTAATACAGCCGAATGTTGAGTAAACCCTGCTGTATTGCTCGCCATGCAAGTGTATGTTCCGGCATGTTTTGCAACAATGCTATCTATCATTAAACTATGAATACGTTGGCCACGTTTTTCTATCAGAATCTCAAGTTCTGGAACTATAGGATGTTTGTTCAGTGTCCACATCACGGAAACCGGTAAATCTCCACCCGAAATTGTGCAATGTACTGAAACTGGTTCACCGAAGTTCATCGGTTCTTCGCCAAAGGAAAATGGTGTGATTTTTGGAGGGACTTTAGGATTAAAAATTTAAAAAAAAAATTAAAAAACATTTTAAAAATTTAGGCAAACCATTAACAATCAAGGACGCAGAATGTGCCGTAATGCCAGCCTTATTTTGCGCATGGCATGAATACTCTCCAGCGTGGTGCCCGGATACTGATTCTATTGTCAAAACATTTACGCGTTTACCAATTCTTGACATGGAAATATCATGAAATGTGTCAATGGTCGCGTTATTCAACAACCATGTGACGTTTATGGGCAAATCACCTCCCAATATTGTGCACTGCACTGACGCTGGTTCGCCGTAATTCAAAGGTTCCTCGCCGAAATCGAAAGGTGCAATTTTAGGAGCAACTGGCGGTTACAATTATCAATTTAAAGAAATATAAATTACAAAAGAATGAAGTATTAAAGTAGACCAAGTTTTTCTAATTCCAGTTCAAAAAATATGTTCTGAAGTTATTGACATAAAATTCCAATTTTTAAATCTAATTTCAAATAGTACTTAAAAATATAAAATCAAAACAAAAAAATGATGATGTGGCCGCCATACGACTTTCTTTTACTGACGATATTAGCAGGTTATAACATCAAGTGGGGCATTTAAATGAATCATCTCTCTCCTAAAAGAGACGATTATAAATAAATGTTTCTATCCCCCATGTATTTATTTATTTTTTGTAATTTTTTTTGCATTTTCTCATAGTAGTTTACTACTACGACTACGACTTCCGTTTGGCCGATTTCCGCCAAAATCAACTGGGCCCTCCCAATTTATGTAAAAAGCTTAAATATGAATTTTTGTCTCAATCAATTCAGCCGTATGGGCTGAAGAGTGGACACAGAGCCACAGACACAGAGCCAGACAGAGATTTTTTTTTGCTTTTTCTGACTCAGGATTTACGGTAATGGGTAAATCTGCAAAAATCCCGAGTTCGAAAATTTTCATGATTACTATATACTTATTTTTACTACTAGTAAAAGAAAGTAAAAAACTTTACTTTTTGCAATTTGTAATTTAGTAAAAGGGTCACACCAATACCTTCTTTAATCAAGTAACAATAATAATTGAAAATACGAGGGCGGGTTGCAAAGTAATCGGCCTAGGCAAGAGATGAGGCTACCAGTATCAAAGCAATGTTTTCTTTAGTAGATACTATCGATCAAATGTTTTCTGTCAAATTTGTTGCCAGCTGCGTCATTTAGTTTGTGTATAACACTCATTGAAAGCAAACCATTTTTGTGTTTTTACAAAAATGAATAAAATTAAATATCTGTGGTAATTGAAGATCGAAGAGTGATGGTACGCGAGATTGCTTAGGCTGTGGGTATTTCACTCATACGAGTAAAGAAAATACTGCATAAATATTGGAGAATGAGGAAGCTCGCTGTCAGATGGGTGCCAAGTTGGCTTTCTTTTGACACCAAGCTGTGACCGTGTGACAACTTCAAAGGAGTGTTTGGCTATGTTCAACCGCGACAAAAATATGTTTTTGCGACGTTTCGTAACCATGACAACACCCCTGAGACAAAGCAACAGTCGAAACAGTGGAGTGTTCCTGGCAAATCGAAGCCGAAAAGGGCCAAGTTGGGTCTGTCAGAAACAAGGTCATGGCTACAGTTTTTGTTTTTTTGCACGCGGTATCATTCACTTAGATTATCTTGAAAACGACAAAACACCTGCTTATATTATTTTCAGGTTGAGGATCGATTGATTGGACGCTGATTTAAAATTAATTTTCCACCAAGACAATGTACAATGAATCGTACTACGAATTGGTTCCACCTTATTTACAGACTTGGCATTCAGAAATCGTATTCTTCGGAGGGCATTGAAAAATTGGAATATCGTTGGACGAAGTGTATTAATCAAGAATGAGACTTTGTTGAGAAATAAATTGAATTTTGCCGAGAAACTTTGTGTTTTCTTGCCTACGCCGATTACTTTTCAGTCCAACCTCGTAAGTTGGTACCTGAGCATCAAGTACAAATCAGTAGAGTCACGTTACATAGAAACGTAGACACTCGTAGTTTGTTTCGCTAAGAAATATTGCGCCATTCAATTCACTAAATCGAAGATAACGCACTGAAATTTATAGGTTTATCGCCGAATTGTAATAGTGGTGTGATACGGGTGAAACTACCAAATAATACATGAATACATGGGGCACGGGAGAGGCAATTTTTTAGGTATAGGAGGTACTTTTTTAGTTAAAGGCATCGATGTTGCCATTAAATTAAAAATACACTTTATTTGCTGCAATTTTTTAATTTTTTATACGTCACTGTCAAATTTGTTTGGTACTATGTTTGCCCAGCTGCATTCGTTCGATTAAAGGTGTCCGTGTCTGCCGGAGTTGCTTTGGGAATCATAAGAACACTAGATTTGCCGCTGAAGCGGTTTGTACGCATCACTGCTTGCATTTCTTGGAATCTGCTTCCCGATTTGGCAATATGAGTCCACCGTATCCCCAGTGTTGATAATATCGTCGTATGTAAAAGGAATAATTTGTGGCAGGACTACAAAGGGTAGAGTAATGTAAAATGTACTTTCATATTTCTACCTCATTTACTACAGAGGCATATCTACATTAGTGTATTTTTTTTAAGCTTTGCCAGAGTTGTTGAAGGTAAACGTAATTAGCTTAAATTATATATGATTTCAGGTTATGATTTCCAGAAATTGTTGAAAAATATATGCAATTTGTGCTATCTGGCATAATCACAAATACAGTTAAATCGCAAAATCACTTATGAAACATAACACGAAGAGTGGGATTACTAAATTTCCTGCTGAATTGCTAATAAATGCATAATAAACCTAAAATCTAAAAGTCTTAGGAAAACCCATTTTAATAAAACTTTCAATTATAGTGTTTGTGTGTGTATAGTGGGTTTTTGAAAAACAATAAAAAAAAGTAAATGAATCTATTATTTCTAGTTGTATTTTTATTTACGTTAGTACCATTAACAAATAACTCAGCTGTGTATGAGGCACCTCCTGCACTATTCGATGCGGTGCATGAGTAATTGCCTGAATTTTCCGCTTTAACCGATTCTACAGTCAGTAGACTTATGCGGTCACCAATCTTACTGGCCATCACTCCCATGTGGGAGAATATTGTAAGACCATTATGCGTCCAGCGAATTTTCAACGGTAAATCGCCTTTGGCAACATGACAGGTCAGTTGAACGCTGTCACCGGAATTTGCTTCAGCGTCAAAGCTAAAAGAATGAATGGATGGAAGAACTGGATGGAAAAAAGTGTTAAAAAGCTACAAAACTAGCAATAACTAACTAATTACTAGAATATTTCAAAAATGGCCATAGAAATTCAGCTCCACTTGAAGGAAGTATTGACGGGCACGACAAGAAAATTATATATATATTATAGTCAACGAATGTGTAAAATATATATTACATCGAAATCGCCATTGACCAGGAAACGATCGTTGAGCGCCCTTGGTGTTTCTATCGCTAGGTCACCTTTGCTCTCCGAACACTTCACACGTATGGAATTACGCGATTTTGTTGCTTATTTACCAAATGGAAATGGTAGAATTAAGGAAGGGACTGTGTTGGTTTTGGGGAGTGGTAAATAGGAAGTTAAAGATAATTTTCAACCTAAAGTTAAGGCATTTACGAAAATATTAAATGCACTAAGCACCATTAATAAATAATTCTGCGGAGTGCTCAGCTACACCTGCTGCATTCACTGCAATACATTTGAATGTCCCCCGATAATGATCGCTGATTGTCTCAATACTTAGTGAACTCAATTTCGGTGACATTTTAATGACACGAATTCCATTGTGTCTGCTTGATATCGGTTGTCCATTAAACGACCACTGAATTTCTATTGGAAGGTCACCTTTAAAGACCATGCATTGAACGGCAGTGCTATCACCATAATATGAAGCTTCATCACCGAAAAAAAATGGTATAATTTGTGGTGCGACTGTAATTGTGGTGAGCCAGTTAACATAAGAAGAGAAAAATGTTGTTAAAATTTTAAGAGACATAAATGAAAAATCAATTAGATCCGAATCAAAATATATAGCTATAAATAAATATTTATTATTTAAATTTATATTATATAAAGGGTGTTTTTTAATTAGCGTCCAGATTTTGAATTTGATTAATTTGGTATTAAAAAATAATAGACGGTGAGGTTAAATAAAGATATTTGTTTAAAAAACAAAGTTCAAAAAAAACCCCTTCTACTGCCCTTTGAAACATTATCTGTCAGCGCACTATTCGTTGCGTCACATTTAAAAGTACTATATTTACGTTCGAAAAAATCAATATTTAGCGAACTGATACGCTAAACTGAATCTGTATTCAATATTAATAATAAGTGCAGAATTAAGAGTCCATCGAATTTCAATGGGTAGATCACCATTTGGAACTAGTTACACCAGCGGCATCTCCCATATCTTCAGTATCTCCATATGAAAAGTTTAGAAGGAACTTAATACAATATGAAAAGGGTATACAAATAATTATGACGCAGGAAAATTAATTACCAAAACCATTGTGTAATTAAATTAAATTATTACAAACATAAATTTGCCTAAATATTAAATACTACATTATGTATACATTATGCCCAACTAACCATTAACACGTAATTCAGCTAAGTACTCATGACTTCCAGCACCATTTTTTGCAACGCACTTGTATGTTCCCCGATGCTTTGCTTCTAAAGAATCAATATTGAGGGAGCTGGTACGTTGATTCATTCGAAATAGTGTGAAGCCATTTTCGCCTGATATAACTGGTGCTAAGTTCAAATGCCAGTAAATTTCGAGAGGTAGGTCACCTTTTGTAATCATGCAGTTAACACCAGCTACTTCACCAGTATTTGCTGGCTCATCACCAAATGAGAATGGTTGAATTTGGGGTGGAACTTTAACAAACAGAAAATTAATTGTATGGTAGGACCCTTAGGTCAAACAAAAAAGTTCAAGAAAAAGCAGTTATCTACACTTACATAACTATATTTTGAATCTCTTAATTGACCGAAATATTAAATTGAAAATTAGTTGAATGTCCCGATGACGCAGTTTTATTTGTTGAGATGCACTTGTGTATTCTACGATGCAACGAATCAAGTTTATCAACATTGAACGTACTTGTAAATGGTTTTGCATTAAGAGCGCCCTATTTGTTTTTTTAATAAAGTAGCCTGTGTTTGAGGTATTAATTTAATTTATTTTGGTTTAGAGCACCATTGATGCCATTAATTATCAAATTTAATATCTTTCAAATGACTTCACACAGGATCGCATATAAGAGTGAATGCGCTAAACCCAATTTTTCATGATTTTTTACATAAACCGGGCGATATGCCTGCAATTTCCCGCGTGATGTTGGTCTTGAGTTTGAGGACTTGAAATAGCCCCAAAGAAAAAATTCAAGAGGTGTCAAATCACACGAACGAGCCAACTGTCGGGTCAATTTCTGGGAAACAACCGAACTTCGACTTTAATAAACTCGATTGTTTGACCAGATTAGTAGCATGTGGCGCCTCCTTGAAGAAACCACATATGATCCAAGTGGACTTCTTCTGATTTTTTCCAAAAAATCAGTCAATATGTCTGTGGCTGCGTTTTTAGCGTCATTAAAGGAGAAGTATGGGCCTATGACCCCTCCAGCAAAATACCCACAGCAAAGTCAATTTTTGCGGGTGATATGGCTCCGGGTTACTGACCTGCCGAAGTGTGATAATTTTGTTTATTGATAAAGCCGTTGAGCCAGAAATGGGCGTCATTAAAAATTTATCCAGTTAGCTCAAGTAAAGTTGTCGCAACCACGTACACATTTATAAAAAAAAAAATTGCAATTTACAAACCTATCAAATAAAAAGGGCTGAACTTGCTATGCAACTATTAAGCAGGAATGAAATAATGTTAGAAGAGGGATAGGACAAATAACTAAAGTAAATAAATATTTATAACAATTCTACAGTATACTGTTGGGTGTGACAAACCGTAAACTTCCAAAACAGCTATGTACTCGGAAAAGCCAGCAGAATTATTGGCTATGCATTTGTAAACACCCCTGTGATTTGAATCGAGTGACTCAATGTTTAATGCACTAGCTCGCTTGCTCATTTTCAGCAAGCTAAATCCATTCTCTCCGCTTACAATTAGTGCTGAATTTAATGTCCAAAAGATCTCTAGTGGTAAATCACCTTTGGGGGCCATACAGGTGACGCTGGCGAATTCGCCCCGATTCAAAGGTTCGTTACCGAATGAAAAAGGTGTAATCTGAGGGGCAACTTTGAAAAAAGATGTTTAATGAGAAATGTTACATTGGAAACTGTACTGCACTCTTTCAATTGATTAATTTTTAATAAGAGTTTGGAATGGATAATAATACATATAGAACAATACTTTTACTCCAATCGTCTTATAAATAAATGATAATGAAGTTATCTGTAAAGAAATTTTTTAATATAGAAGCAGAATGAAATTCTTTTCAGCGATATATTCAATAATAGTAATGGAATGGCAAACAAATTAAAGATGTTACTAATATTAGGAAGCAGTAACTAGCACGTTTGAATTAAGTTAGCGCTTGACGGTCTTCTTGTACAAAATAAAAGAACTACTAAATTTAGGCAAATCATAGTAATAACTAATAACTAGCTGAATCCGACTTAATTTTGTAGTGGTGGTGTCGGGTTACACAGATACTGCATTCATTTTAGTTTGATTAAATTGTATTGTATTGTATTGTTTCTGAATTTAAACGGAAATGTAACATTACGTAAGTGAAAGAAAATTTCATTGTCCAAAAGGACGATATGCGAAAATTAGTTTTGGCTATTAAGAATGTAAAATAAAAACAACATGAAACACTCTATCACTGAGAATAATAAAATAGGCTAATCGCTACTCAGCTCGCAACGTATGCTTTTATTTATAAGTATTCATCAATAAATTTTAAGAAAATGGCCAAACAACGAAAGTAAAAAAATAAACTTGAAATTAGATACGACTTTATCAGAATAAACTTCAATATACACAATAGTTGTAGGAGTCTGACCAACCGTTAACTTGTAATTCAACTTCATATTCTGCTAATCCAGCCAAATTAATAGCAATACACCGATAGACACCTCGATGCTTTGCCTCGAGGTAATCGACATTCAAGTAACTTGTTCGGGCATTCATTTTCATTACAGTGAAGCCTTCTTCACCAGAGACGATATGCGCAGAATTAATTGTCCAGTGAATGTCAATAGGCAGATCCCCTTTTTGTACTACACAGTTAACACTTAAAACTTCACCCATATTTAGAATTTCTTCGCCAAAACTAAACGGCATTATATGTGGAGGCACTAAAAGGATCATGGGGTATTTTTTGTAAAAATTACTTATCAACTTTAAAATGGAAATAAAGTTCTAAAAAGAACACAAAATTATCATCTAAAATATCTACAAAAATTAAGTCCATTAGGCTAACCATTAACATATAATTCAGCTGAGAATTCAGCAAAACCGGCCTTATTATTGGCAATACACTTATAAACGCCGCGATGAATACCTTCAAGGTAATTGATATTAAGTGAACTGGTTCGGGGATTCATACGAAATAGAGTGATTTCGTTTTCACCAGATACAACAGGTGCTGAGTTTAATGTCCAATGAATATTTAACGGCAAATCACCTTTAGACACCATACATTGAGCCCCAGCCATTTCACCAGTGTGCATAGCTTCATCCCCAAAACTGAATTGCATTATCTGGGGTGGAACTAAGGATTAAGTGAGGATTTTGAGTTCTTTAAGTAAAATTTTTAATAAAAAAATAAACAGCAATACGATATGACAAATAACGGAGGGGCAATTTATCGAACCGTTAACTTTTAGATTAGAACTTAAGTTAGCAACTCCGGCATTGTTTTTAGCAATGCATTTAAATACGCCACGATGATTCTGCCCTACTGAGGCGATATTCAAAACGCTTGTTTTGGAAGAGAGCATCAAAATCGTTACTCCATCTTCTCCGCTAATAATAGGTCGGGAATTTAGTGTCCATTTAATAGAGACTGGTATATCTCCCTTTATTATCATGCACTGTACACCAGCGCTTTCACCAGTGTTAGCGGGATCATCACCAAAAGAAAAAGGTGCAATAGAAGGCGGAACTAGTATCAAGTAGAAAAGAAAAAAAGTGGTCATAGAGAAGTAAGTACACCACTTACTATAACATAATTAAAAATTCCACAACAAAAACCTTTACAAATCTGAGGAAGTTTAATGTTGCTAATAGTTTACGCTTTTCCGTATTTAAATTAAATCAAATGGAAATTATTTTATCAGATTCCTACCATCTCTCGAAGTCTTTCCTTTAGAAATTAATTTGTGGAAATCTGACCAGTCCTGATTAAAACTATATACTTTTATCCAAATTTCTCGTGAGCGCTAATCTACGATGCTGGAAATATTACAAAGCAAATATTACAATACAAAAATTGTATTCTATTTTTATAATTCTAAGTAAAATTAAGGAAACATTACATTTAAATGTTTTATTAAAATGGGTTATTCCAATAACAAAACATTTTGGTTTGTTATTACTGGTAAGGAATTAAAGAATGCAAAAATTCAAAAGAAAAACTCTGCAACAAAACAGGAATTATCCAGATATTAAATTTAATAAAATAACCATTAACTCCTAGCATTGCTGAATTCTTAAAAACCCCAGCTGAATTTGTTGCCACGCAAGTATAATTGCCAGCATGTCTTGCGCGAACTGTTTCTATACTGAGAACACTGATCCGGTGGCTGGTGCGTGTAACAACAACTCCATCGCTGGTAAAAACGTTCCCGCCATTTTTTGTCCAAATAACATCGATGGGAAGGTCTCCCTTATTCACTGCGCAATATGCTGACACCATGTCCAGCTCATTAATGCCCTCTTCACCAAAATTAAAAGGGGCGATTTGTGGAAGAACTTTCATTCATTAAAAGTTCAGGGGAGAAAAACTATTTTATTTAGTTGTTCAATGAGAAGAGGAGAGGTTTAAAATAAAAACTTTAAGAAAAATTTGATTCTTCAATTAGGTCTTAATCCTTCTCAAACCATTGGCACTCAGTTAGGCTGTATGTAACGCTCGCTAAATTTCGAGCCACAAATGTATAGTTGGCTCTATGTTGAGCATGGACTAATTCAATCTTTAGCATATTAACACGTTGGATTGTCTTCATGATAAGAATTCCATCATTCGTTGTAAGTTTTCTACCTGAATTCGGAGATGGCGCTGTTGTCCAGTAAAGGTCAAAGGGCGTATCACCCTTGTTTACGGAGCAGATAGCTGAGACCAAGTAATGCATGGTAACATTTTCGTCACTTAAATCAAAATGTACAATTTGCGATGGTACTAAGTGTGTTGGTAAGATCTGTAGTACACATTTAATTAAACTGAAACATAAGCCAACGATGATTTTCAGAAGAGCGCTGAATCAGCTTTTGGCGATGTTGTTGGTTGTATAAAAATTTGATTATTTATTGATAACATCAAGGTATTTACCGCGGGATATCGTATTTATCTAGGTTTCTTGACAGACTGACAGACTGACAACGACATGATGTACATCAATTTACTGCGACAAAAAATAGCGCACACTTGATTTATTACATTATTAATCAAATGTACGCTACAGCTATTGAAATTTAAATATCTTACCCATAACTTGAACCTCAAGTGAACCACGGGCAGAGTATCCTTCAGCATTTTTGGCAACACATGTGTAGGTAGCTTGATCTGAATTACGTTCAACGTTCTCAATGATAAGGGTTCCGTTGGCAAAGACCTTTTGTTTGCGATTGATTGGAAGGGCGCGGTTATCTGTCGAAGAATTTTTAAGAAAATTTATTTTTTCTGGTTTAAATATTTATAAATAACAATAACACTCACCCCTTTCCCAAACAATCGAATCGATTGGGTACCCAGCGACGGGACAAGTCACAAATAGATTCTCTCCAGCTACAATTGCTTTTTTTTCCATTTGACGAATATAGGGTAATCCGTAAACATTTAGTTTAGCCGAATGTTCAGCATTTCCGACTTTACTACGAGCAATACACTTATAAAGGCCACCATCGTTGGCATGAACAGATGTAATATTTAAATACGATACAACATCTCCATTGACTGTCACATACTGGCCAACTTGGTAGCGATCATTATTGGCGATTTTTTTACCATCGAGCTCCCATGAAATTTCAGGAGTGGGATTGCCGCCAGCCACACACTTAAGGAATACACTTGGTCCAGGTTCCATTGTCTCTTCTTGGAAAGCCTGACGAATAACCGGTGGATCGAAACGTCCTCCTAACTTTAGTTCAGCACTTGCTTCTGCGCTTTCCTGGTCATTGCGTACAAAACACTGATACATGCCTTTGTCCTCTTTTTTGATGGATTCAATTCGGAGCACGGGATCACTGTGGCCGATCGATTTTCCATCCTTTAACCAACTGACAGTCTTAATGGGGTTTCCAGTGTACTGGCAAGTAAACAGAGCGGGACGGCCAAAATCGACAGTTTGTGTAGGTGGGTCGATTTGAGCAGCCAATGGTGCTGTTACTGTGAGCACTGTTTCAACGCTTTCACCACCAACTGAATTGTTTACAACACAAAGGTATTTTCCGGAATCCTCGACCACGGCGTCCTTAATAATTAATGTTCCTGAGACTTGCTTTACTCGATCGTTGAGCACTACAGCTTGTTTGCGTGTAGTTCCTTCAATGAATTTGTACCACCTAAAATGAACATTTTCATCTCGATTATTGATTATTATTTAATTAATATTTAATTATAATTAAGTATAAGAGAAATGAGAAAATGAAATTTGTTTATGTAGTGGAAATCGTGCAATGCATGTATTAACGAATTTTTAAGCGTACATTTATATATTTTCTTTATTAAACCTTTTTTGTTTATTTTTTTAAATAAACTATGGTCTTAGCTAATGAGCTATTAGAATTACAGTATTATGTTTTAATTAATATCAATATTTAAAGTTTTAAGTAAGAAGATCATGAGCAGCGATTATTTTGATTAACTGTTTTGACCAGCTTTAATTTACTTATCAAGAATTCTCTATAAAAAAAGTATTCGATTATATGGCGAAAATGTACCGTATTCCGTGGTCCCAAATTATCGATATCGTGAAAAAATTGTTCCGCGGGGTAAAACATAATAATGCATAATACATCTAGATAAATAGTATTTTGTAATCGAAACAACGTAAATTTTTAAAATTAAAAAATTTATAAAAAAATTATAATAAATAGAAAACTATGAGATGATTACAGACGTGTACTTTCGTTTATTTGTTTAATATTAATTAAGCATTTCATTTTCTCATTTTTTTATTTTTTTACATGTAGTTTCATTAGAAAACCCCCAGAAAATTCGAATCTAAAAGCAATTTTTTAACATATCGGTACATTAGATGTAAGGGGAAGAAGTTTATTTTTAAATATGTCCACTTTTATGCGTTGTCGTTCCTTAGTTAGAACTCTGATCTAACTGAAACCTGCAGTCATTTTTTATCTTTTAGAACTGTAAATATGACTGAATAAAAAAAGCACTTTAGACATTATGTGCTCTATGAGTTCCAAAAACGAAATAACGCGGTACAGGCTGAACAAGTGTTTGGAGAGGCCGCAGTATCAGCTCCAACATGCCGAAGCCGGTTTACAAAATTTCGTTCAGGTGACTTTTCTTTAAAAGATGATAGCCCAGCAGATGTCCTCACATTAAATTCCATACACTTGGAAGTCATCGGACAACTGCATTGCATCACATCAAATGGCTTGGTTTCTTGTCAAAGCTCTGTGTTGGTGTACCACACGAACTAAGCGAGAAAAATTTAATGGATATAATTTCGGAATGTTCTTTGTTCTTTAAATCTTGCTCGTCACAAAAGAAAGCCGTTTTTGGACCGCTTGATGATTGGAGATGTAATTTGGATAGTGTATAAAAACGTGGTTAGTAAAAAAGCCTATGTTTACGCGGGAAAACTCCGCCGTTTACGCCAAAAGCTGGTGTGCATCAGAATAAAGTTATGCAGTGTAGCTGGTGGGAATGCAAAGATGCACAAGGGTGAAGTGTACTATGAGTTGCTTTAAAAAAGGAAACGGTTAATGCTGATCGTTATTGTTCGCAACTTGATGTTTTGAACACAAAAATTCACTGCCAGGTTGGCAGTGGAGGAATTTTTGCCTCCAAAAGAGAGGAATTCTTTTCCAGCGGATTGGATAAGCAGCCTTCGTTAGTTAAAACTGTTAGCATACGAACAGTTTACATCATTTACGAACAGATTGCATTGCAAATTGCAAATAAAATGTGAAAACGAAAATGATTTTGTTTTCTTTAAAAAAACGACAGATCTAGCAAAATCCCTTTCACCTAATATTTACTGAGTTCCATTATATATATTATCAAAAATTTCTACCGATTAAATTTCTATCAAATTTCTTATGAAATTATCATTTCAAACTTACCAATTTAATTATAATGTTTTAACACAGTATTAATTTTTTACAAATGATTATGTTCCAAAAAAAAGTACTTTCTGGTAATGCTACCACAAAACGTATTCTGTTGTCAACCTGTTAACAACATAAATATTGAAATAACAACATTATAAAGGGTGTTTTTTTGGGAGGTTTGTTTTTCCGATAGATGTCGTTTTATTTTATGACAGTTGTTTTGACAGCTCAAAGTGGCATTTCTACTCAGTATTGTTTGGCAAATCATTATGAAAAAAAAAAAAAAAAAAAAAAAAAAAAAAAGACATTTGTGAAAAATAGTCGTGGTAGCCATATGCCAGAAATTGTGTTTAAATGTTAAATGCCAAAAAATTATCTACCAAATAAAAAAAAAAACGTTATATCTAACGGGTGTTTTTTTAAGAGCTTGCCGATTTTTTTTTGAATAAAACACATATAAAATTATGAAATGACCAAAATTTTTTTTTATTTGGTAGATAATTTTTTGGCATTTAACATTTAAACACAATTTCTGGCATATGGCTACCACGACTATTTTTCACAAATGTCATTTTTTTTTTTTTTTTTTTTTTCATAATGATTTGCCAAACAATACTGAGTAGAAATGCCACTTTGAGCTGTCAAAACAACTGTCATAAAATAAAACGACATCTATCGGAAAAACAAACCTCCCAAAAAAACACCCGTTATTTATAATCGGGGCAAAGGCCTACAAATGAGCTTAATTAACAAATACAACTGTTTGACACAGCTAGCGATTTTAAGAGCATTTTTTAACGTACTTTCTTAGTTAAGATTAAAATCGGCTGAATGTAGGAACTTTTACCATTAACTGACTCTAAAACTTTTAGCTATTGGAGTTCTACTTTCAAAAGCAAATGGAGAGCTTTTTCTCAGTTTCCCCACGTCAAAATTATGTAGTCTCGGCAACATATTAGATAGTGGCTTTATAATTGTATAATTTACACAGAATTATAATTGTATAATTACACTCCTTGAGAATTCAGTAAAACCTTATCGCAAATTACCTAAATGATATCGTCAGATACGACAAAAAAATGTAAGTTTACGACTGTGTAGCGTGGTCAATTAAGCCACCACCAGATACTTTCTGTGCAACACTTCCGACAGGTTGAAGAAATATAAAATATGGTTTGTAAACTGTAACTCTAATAATCGAAGATATTCCTCAATAAATAAGGTGGAATGAAAAAAGTCAAGAAACTTCATACAATGAAAACGAAAAAAATAAAGAGGTGACAATGACAAAAGCTTATTACATATAGCAGATGCTTTAAAAATAATATCAGACTTATGTATGACTTTAAAAAAATCGTTTATGGATTAAAAAAGAGACAGAAAAGTATGACCAACTTACCTGCTACCGTGGATGATCTGTCAACGATCCCTCCGTCAGTAGCAGGTCCATCGAACTTCGTCTACTTTTGCAGTCGCATACGTTCACTATTTGCTTTGGATTTTATTTTTGTGAAAAACTTGAATTTTTGTCTAAAAAGTGGAAGAAAGAAGATAAATGTGTAAACATTGGTAAAGAATTTATGGGTTTTTGTCTTTTTAATGTTTGAATACAAAACTAAAAATTACATATCGAAAAACAAATCTAGCATTAAAAGCTTCTTACAACAAATAGAAGAAATTTAAAACCCAACGCTTTAAACACGTAATCTGACTTTAAATTGAATAATTCATTAAAGTGGTAAAAATTAAACAAACTACTGGGTAAGCTTGCACTTTACGCTTGAAAAAATGTTAAGCATTTTACATCATTTCAAACGAATTTCAATTTAATTGTGACGGTTTTCATGAACTTAATCGACTGCAAGCGAAAGCTCTTTGTACCAAAAAGCAGGCAGTTTTTGACGCTTTAAACTCTGTTTGCGTCATATGAAGTGCTTTCGCTTGCAGCAGTAAATTGTATTCTTGAAAACCCCCTGTATCTCGTATTAGCATTTGCGAAAACAAACCTAATTATTGGGACAGGATATGCTTGAGCTTGACATAATAATGCAAAACTGAGGCCGACTTCTTTTAGAAAAGTAAAACTTTTCGATTCACCGGAAAAGGAAGGAGCTTTTGCGCCAACTGGTTCTAAAATTTGATCGTTATTGAAGTACCTAAATATTAAACAAACATATTTTGAACTTGCCTATTAAACTGGGATAAGATTTTTAGACTTGATACTTGACTTGATCTTGAGGATTAACGTTTACGCGTTTATTTTTTAATTCTCTATATTAACTTCGCGTGCCCGTGTGTTTGTTTGTTTGTCGTGGAATCTTTCGATCAATTTTTAACCCACTTCCCAAAGTCCGATTTCATTGAAATTTTGTTCACATGCATATCTCCGATGACAACACTATCTATTATCTATTTGGTGCTCCTCGGGCCCGATTCCCATACAATTAAAAAAAAATAACCCGATTTTCTTCAAATTTTAATCTCATGTGTCTCCGATGGAAAACCCTCACTTTTTGTAAAAAATTTGGACACCCCAAGCCCGGGGTCGTAAGACCCATACAATTTTTTAAAAAAAAATTTCCCGATTTTCTTCAAATTTTATACACAGGTGCCCATGTACATTTTTTAAAAATTAGCCCGATTTATTTCAAATTTTAAACACATAATATGTATCTCTAATTATAGAATTTACACGAAAAATTTTAATTTTTATGGGTTGTTTTTTTATCGACCAACCAACAATCTAAGAAGACACACTTGTCCTAATAAAAAAAAATGTTGAAGCTTAAAGGTGTTTGTTGAAAAAATCATTTATATTTTGTATACATATATTAAATTAAATTAGGACTACCTTATTAGTGGGACAGGAAACGCCTGTGCTTGACACAGTAGCGCAAAACTTTGACCAAAATGTCGAATAAACGAGAAACTCTTGAAATCGGTTGAAAAGGATGGAGCTCTTGTGCCAACTGGTTCTAAAAATTTTACAAACATTAATTGAAACAATAAACCTAATAAAAAAAAACTAAGCTGAAAAGGGTACTCTGTTATCGCTTATGTTTGAGTTAAGAATCAGTGAAATAAACTCATGAATTTAAAAAACAACCCATAAAATTTTTCATGTAAATTCTCTAATTTGAGATACATATTATGTGTTTGAAATTTGAAGGAAATCGGGCTAATTTTTAAAAAATTTACATGGACACCACACGGGTCTCACGGCCCGATCACTCCAACAAATTTACAAAAAAATTTGTCAATCGGAGATACACATATGTATAAAATTTCAAGAAAATCGGGTTAATTTTTGAAAAATTTTTATGGGGCCCCACGACCCCGTGGCCCGAGGGGCCTCAAATTTTAATAGAAAGTGTTCTCTTCGGAAGTACACATGTATGCAAAATTTCAATAAAACCAGGCTTTGGGAAGTGGGTTAAAAATTGATCGCAAGATTCCACGACCGACTGCCGACCGACATCCGTGCCACGGGCAACCGAAGTTTATATAGAAAATATAAAATCAGAACCCTTATGCGTAGTAACATAAAAATTAATGGGTGAAAATTGTTTACAGTAAACTATTGGTTAAAAACCAGAACCATATAACTTGGACCTACTTTTGAATAAATTGATTATTAAAACAATAAAAAAACAACCCATAAAAATTAAAATTTTTCTTGTAAATTCTCTAATCGGGGATACACACACACACACACACTGCGTGCTCGTTTTGTGGCAAAATCATCCACCAAATGCCGCAGCGGCAGCGAACAGCGCTGCTCACAAAGCACAGAGCTCATACCGTGATCCAATTTTTTACAAAAAGTGTTTTCCATCGAAGACACACATGCGAGGGGCCTCAAATATTAATAGAAAGTGTTGTCATGGGAGATATACATGTGTGCCAAATTTCAATAAAATCGGGCTGTAGGAAGTGGGTTAAAAATTTATCGCAAAATTCCATGACACACAAATCCACAAGCCCACAAACCCACAAACACACGGGCAAGTGAAGTTAATATAGAGAATTTAAAAAATGGAGGAGTGGGCACACCACGACTTTCTTTTACGGACGGGGCCGGAATTTTCAGTAAATGTATATTACATTTTTTTTAAATTCTCTATATTAACTTCGGGTGCAAGTGGCTGGCTGGCGGACAGGCACACCAACCACACCGAACAGGTAGAAAGTGTTGTCATGGGAAATACACATGTGTGCAAAGTTTCAAAAAAAACTGGCTTTAAGGAGTGGGTTAAAAATTGATTACAAGATTTGGTGTGCCTGCCCGCCAGCCACTTGCACGCGAAGTGTATCTCCAATGGAAAACATTTTTTGTAAAAATTTGGAAGTGATCGGGCCCGGGGCCGGGGGGCACCCATACAAATTTTATAAAAAAAAGTACCCGTTTTTCTTCAAATTGGGCAACACTTTTTATAAATATTTGGGAGTGATCGGATGATTGTATACGCGATTGTATCTCTGACGGACAACACTTCTTGTAAAAATTTTGGCGTGATCGGGTCTCGGTGACGGAATGACCCATTCAAATTTTTAAAGATTTACCCGATTTCCTTCAAATTTTATATACACATGTTTAATCCTATGGAAAACGCTTTTTGTAAAAAATTTGAAGTGGCCCAAAGGCCGAGGGGCTTCAATATAAATTTTTAAAAATTAGCCCGATTTTCTTTAAATTTTATAGACATGTGTATCTCCGATGGAAACACGAAAAATTTTAATTTTTATGGGTTGTTTTTTTTTTTAATTTAAATTTTTTAAATTTTTGTAAAAATTTGGAAGTGATCGTTGCGTGCTCGGACTCCGGTGTCGGAAGGCCCCATTAAAATTTTAAAAAATTTAACCGGGCACTGAGGCCCGGGGGTGCATACATACATTTTTTTAAAAATTAGCTCGATTTTCTTTAAATTTTATACACATGTGTTTCTCCAATGGAAACACTTTTTGTAAAAATTTTGAAGTGATCAGGATAAGGGGGCTCCCAAATTTTGTTTGAACATTGTATATCAATTAGAGAATTTACACGAACATTTTTAATTTTTATGGGTTGTTAAATTCTCTATATTAACTTCACTTGCCCGTGGGTCGTCGGTCGTCTGTCGTGGATTCTTGCGATAAATTTTTAACCCACTTCCCATGGCCCGATTTTATTGAAATTTTGAACACATGTGTATTTCCGCACTTTCTATTAAATTTTAAGGCCCCTCGGGCTTCGGGGTCAGGGGGCTCCCAAACAAAAATTTTAAAAAATTTACACACATGTGTATACCCAATAAACAATACTTTTTCGAAAATTTGGTAGTGATCGGGTCCCGGGTTCGGCCGCAAGGCCCTTATACATTTTTTAAAAATCGATACTGGCATCAGATATTCGTCGCCCTTTATGGACTGTCTGCGGAGTGTGCTGCGCAGTCGGCTGCGCTGCATGGTTTTGGTGGTGGAGAGAGAGAGAAATCTTAGCTCACGCACAAATGAACCCAGCAAATGAAACGAGACATACATGTTTTATGCTTACTTCAACTTACATTTTTATTTACTGAATTGTATTTTTATTGATGTCGTGTTTTTTGTTGTCGATATCAACATACAGATAGAACAACAATTTTTCACAATATTCTGTCATTTGGCGTTTTCATAAATTAGTTCAGAGCAGTCAAAGAGTTCTCAAGATAAATGTTCGTGCTTCTTATTTGCTCAGAGTATGAGCGTCTGATCTGATCTGAGCATTTTCAATTTTAACATCTGATGTCAAATGTCTGTTTCGATGATTTTCTCCTACAATAAAAAAAAAATGGCCCGGGATCGAGGGGCTCCCATATCAATTTCTACGATTAGAGAATTTAGATGAAAAATGTTAATTTTTATGGGTTGTTTTTTTTTTATTTTATTTTAGCTTTTTCTTACTCAGGAGATACAGTAATGGGTAAATCTGCAAAAATCCCGAGTTCAAAAATTTTCATGAGTACCATACTACCTTTTACTATGTAAAAGAAACTAAAACCCATAAATCGAGTTAATTTTTAGAAAATTTATTTTTATAAAAAGTTTTGTTATCGGAGATACAAATGTACAAAATTTGAAGAAAATCGGGTTAATTTTAAAAATTACATGGATGCCGCTTGGCCCTTTGCCCGATCACATCCTAATTTTTAATAAAATAAAATCGGGCTTTGGGAAGTGGGTTAAATTGATAACAAGGTTTGGCCAGTCACAAACACACAGGCACGAGAAGTTAATATAGAGAAATAAAAATCGAAATTGTTTCGCCTATAGCTAGCCTACCCCTTAATAATTTAATAACAAAAAACAATATAAAAATTTATTTTATATGGATTTCTTTTTTCCTCATAACAATTGTAATATCTATAGACTTATTGCTCTTGTCAGTCACTCACTCAAGAACGCACGCACCATTGTGATTCTAAAACTGTGATGAAATATCATCCCTATACGTTCACAAACTTTTAACAGAGACATAGACCAGCAGCTCTTCCAGTCACTCTCAAACTTCCATAATGGCATTAAAACAATTAAGAGAGGATCCCCCTTTAATTCGTAAAAACAAAATGATTAAGATTTATATATCGAAAGCAGCACTTTTATGAGATTGCTTCAAAACAATGTGCATAGTGTTTTGAGGGCTGGTTCAGTAGATGCATATGTGAATAAAACATCCCTGTGAATATTTCGATAAACAATTTTTAGTCCAAATTTCGATTTTTGCTTTCTCTAACGCAAAATATTTAAAACTTTATACTTAATAAATTATTTCCTTAAGAAACTACAAAACTTTTAGTTTTTTTTTACGTTTTGATCTAGCTTAAAACATTTACTAGATATATTTTTTAAAAAAGTTAAATTTAGTTAATTAATGACAAATTTTAAAGTGACCTAAAAATCGGCACTGGATATGCCTGAGCTTGACAAAGAAGAACTAAGCCGCTGCCACGTTGTTCAACAAAACTACTAGTTTTCGATGCGGAAGCAAATGTTGGGGCTTTAGCGCTGACAGGTTCTAGAAAATTAAATTTAAAAGATTACGAAAATAGGTATAATTTTTCACACACTGAATGTTCGGAATAACAAATACCCCCAATATTTTGTTTACCTTATAAGCGGAACTGGAAATGCTTGAGATTGGCAAAGAAGAGCAAAACTGGAATGAATAGATCGAACGAAAATACTTCCCTTAGAGTCGGATGAAAATGTTGGAGCTTTGGCACCAAGAGGCTCTGTAAATATGGTAAGGACAAAATATATATTTAAATAAATAAAAAACAGCTTTAAGCCCCTTGAATGTTGAGATTATAATGATAACTAGTTTTGCGAGGAAAAATAGAAAATTATAGGGGCCCATCGACCCAAGTGTCCGATACCTTCCAAAGTATGAAATAAATAAAATTTCCTGTTTTCTTTAAATACCGAACTGGTTTCTATATAAAAATTCTGAAAAACTTGGGTTTTGAAGATTTTTATTTGGTGGCCCCTTGGCGCCGGTATATAAAACTTTCCAAAACATCAAAGTTTATGTTGTCTTTAAATACCAAACACTTGTGTAAAATTTCAGTAAGCTTACATGTATATAAACATTTCTGGAATACATGATTTTTTTAAAGGTATTTGCATCGGAGCCCCTTGTTTTTCTATTTTGGAGTTAAAAAGGAACAGACAAACATACGAAAGTAAATAAGTAAGGAAGCTATGTTTTATAATATACGATCTGTTCCCGGGCGCTTCGCTACCGGTACACATGAACCCCCGGGATGGGGGGATTACTATAGCCTATTTTCAAGAATTTATATTGAAAATTTAATAAAAATTGATTTTTAAATGCGTCCCCCTCATATCCTATAACCCATAACCCAAACTGCGAACAATATACATTGAAAAATTCATTAAAATCGGTTTGTAAATGTGGCCGATATTTACATGTTACATTTCACCCCATGGGAGTATGAAGGGTAGGTTATACTATAGCCACCATAGCCAACCATCCTCCACCTGCTTATAATATACATTGAAAATTTAATTAAAATTGGTTTGGATTGGCTGATATTGACATTTTACATTTCACACCCCCCGGGGGAGGAGGAAGATGGGTATACTATAGCCACCATAGCCAACCATCCTCCACCTGCCAATAATATACATTGCAAATTTCATGTTTTGTGATGTCTAACACACAAAAACTCAGAAATTGATTTTAATGTATATAAAAGATTAGATATATGATTATGAGCCTGAAAACTGGTAGTGGATAAGCTTGTGCCTCACATAATAACGCTAATGTTGATCTCTCTAGCGAAATGCTTGCAAAAGAGGTAGCACCATTTGGAAGTGATGGTTTCTCGAAGCCAACCGGGTCTTTAAATAAATTATGCAATTACTGAAAATACCGCTATACATAAATTTGGCTGTTTCACAATTCTGCATTGAATGTTAGGTATTATTAATTCGTGAGTATTAAATCTTAGAAAAACTATATTCCTTGACTTAAACTTGATTGACAGATCTTTTTCACAAAAATTCCCGAATATATTATAACTTAAGCTAGATTTGACATTTTCTTTAGACTCCATTTGTAGTTTTAATAAACTTACATAAAAACTGGCACTGGATTAGCTTGAGCCTCACATTTCAATGCCAAAGTGGTTTTTTGTTGTGAACTGATTGTAAATGTCGAAGCAACACTCGGGAATGATGGTGACTTGAAACCGACAGGTTCTAAAATAATTTTATTAATTTGTTTACTTTAAAAAATACCATAACTTCTACCGAAAATTTTTAACTAAGCGTTTCACGGCGTTTAAAAATAGGTTGCAGTTATTGTAGAATCAATTACATTGAACATTTATAAAATAAAATTTGAGAAAAGGTAATAAAAGGGAAAAGGTGAGTGGATACGATAAAATTTAATTAAAGCGTTGTAGTTTGAGTTTTATAACCAAATTATATACCTAATTGGAGCCACTGGAAATACTTGAACTTGATCTTGAGATCGCATAACGAGCACAAATATTTTTTAACTTGGTCGCATCCCATTTTGACGCAAATAAACCAGCCGTTCTTAGTCTATGTGAAACTATGGTTTCTTTTATTGGTGCCCCAAATGGTTTTCAATATCCGAGGTATTTCCCCGACAATTTGGTTCCACATCGAGGGGGTTTCTCTTCATTCGGGAAAATATCTGTTTTAGTGTTCCCAAATTTATTGTTCCGAACTGTAATTCTCTTTTAAATACATTATGGATTGAAATTAAAATTTCAAACCATTCCATGTTTATTTGTTCCCTATATCGTAGTCCCAATTTGTCACCTGATGACACTTGTAATGTGTTTGACTATTTATCGGAAACTACAGATAATATTGACCAGTCCTCACCAGCTTCGGAATTGAGTCTTGGGCGATTTCAGTGTCCACAATGATACTTGGATGACCTAACTATTTCAAATATTAATCTTTTCACCCAACCCATTGATAAGCAAACTAGGTATCCCGATACTACCGGTCAAACACCACACCTTTTACATTTAGTTCTAACTTCTATGCCAGAGAAATATTTAATTGGTTTATCTGCTCCATTAGGACTTTCAGACCACGCGCTGGTAATAGCCAAATTTTCAATTTTTTTACCCCAGCACTTGTAGAGCCTACTCGTAAAGGCTACTTTGGCACTTCAAAAATGTTATCCGGGAGTTCCTGATCCAATTTTATAGCTCATATGATTGGTGAACCTGTTTTTAAACAATAATGCTGATGTAGCTTCACAGCTTATCACGTTAACCCTTTTAATTATAATAATAATAATAATATTCGGCGCGACAAACCATTGCTGTCCAAGGCCTAGCTTCTCGTAACCATTTGTGTTGAGCAAGTATATTTTTGCACACAAATGGAGGGACGACCTGCAATTTTATGCCGGATCCGAACGGCGAATTGAGAAGCTTTCCGTGACAAGTTATTACTCTCGGACTTTTGTCAAGACTTTCGCGAGAGGTGGGACACAGTGAAAAATACTCTTGATGTTACTGGGATTCGAACCACTCAAAAGCCTTTTCTGGAAAACAAAGACAATTACAATGGAAAGTCGAAAAATTCGGACAAACAGCAAAAATCATCATTTTCTTATGCAGTCTCGATCACAACTGACGATAGGAACGACATATTTAATTGATGATGATTCTTTTTTTGTTTTTTCGTTATAAAATTTTTAGCAAAAGAAAGTTCGGTAAAATTACAAAAGAGGGTAGGAAAATTTGGAAAACCGTAAATTGGATATTTTTTTGAGGAAATAACTAAATTGAATGTTTTCGGTAAAATGAATAATCTGGAAAGACGCATTCCAGCCTAAAATAAAATACGTTTTTACGTTTGTGTTGATTCTTGATATGTCCAATAAAAGCCGGTTTTTAATTTCTATTCTAATAGATTCCAATAGTTGGCCAATATCGTTTGGCAGCTGATCCATTTGCACGGTCTTTCTTTTGCGATCTGTCAATGCATCCCAATGATTCCGACCGACACGCCATTAGACTTTAAGCACTTGCAGTTTCGGGTGCGGTTTTATTCGCAATTAGAACAAACACATCACAATGGCAGTCATTGCGTGTTTGCGGCATTAACCTTAAAAAAATCCGTGCTTATCGCGTTGTTAGTTGTATGTCGCCTAAAAATTCGCTTTTCCTTTCATAATACGCTACTCGTTAAAAAAACGAAACGAAAAAAAAAATTGCACACAAAATGCAGATGCAGAATGAATATTTGTTTTAAAATGGTGGAATGTAAAGTTTTCGGATTTCGGGGATTGAATGTTAACACAATCCTGTCATTAAAGCCGCAAAATTTCAAGGTAAATGAATCTGATTCGGTCCGGAACAAGAGGTAAAGTACCATCTTTTAATGAAATGAAAATCAAAAAGGAATATGCATACGAAAAAGCAAACTCTTACAACGGCGAATTACGTCCAGGTTTTGATAATGGGCGGATTGTTGCACATTTGTAAACCACCAGTGTATTATAATTAAGATCTAAAAACTACAATTAAAATGTTTATTGACATAATTAAGGAATTCGAAATTGTCAGAATGTTTTGTAATTTAGGACCGACAAATCAAAAGTTACACTAAGATTTAAGTAATCCCCCGCATCTTGTAAAATAATTGAAATTGCATTTTTATTTAACATTAGGTAGAATAACAAACGTTGTTTGTCCTATAAATTAAAGTGAATACCTTTATATGCCAACAAAATACACACAACTCTTGGAAACATTTTATCATTTTGTCAACGAATGACGTCATGAAGAGAGAATAAAAATCTCTAGCACATCTTTCATCAGTTGTCATGGATTTAAAGGGAAATTTTCTCATAAGCCTCGGAGAGAAATACCCTTCAATTGCTTCAATTTACTTTCGGTTCTCACTTCTCTCATCGAGATGTGTGGAAAGAGAACACAAAGAATATAAATGTAAACAACACACAACACCAACATGCATCCAACTGGTTTGGAAAAGATGTGCTCCTATGAATGTAAAGAGAAAATTTCTCTTTATCAACAGTAGTGAGTAGTGACTACTGACTACTGACTAGTAAGCACTACCAAATTTTTTTTAAAAGAGGATTTGTTTGAGCACTACGCTCAAGAAGAACAAAACGAAGAATGAAATAAAACAACCCATAAAAATTTAAATTTTTCGTGTAAATTCTCTAATCGGGAATAAACAATGTGTAGTTTGAATAAAATCGGGTAAATTTTATAAAAATTTTTTTAGAGACCCGACCCCGGGGCCATTTTACTTCCAAACTTTTACAAAAAGTGTTGTCCATCGGAGATACACATGCGTATAAAATTTGAAGAAAATCGGGTAAATTTTTGAATAAAAACGGACGATAGGAAGAAGTTAAAAATTGATCACAAGATTCTGCCCACCAGCCAGCCATGTACGTACGTGATAATTTTTTGTGTTCTCGTTCGTTCTCGTTCTCATAAACCGAACACTTAAAATAATAACACAAAATCACGAAAAGACGATGACATAAAATTTAACATATTTGTGATACCATAGCCAGGTACGTAGTTTCTTGACTATTTCTATGTCTGTACAGATCAAAGTTTTGATATTTTTGGGAAATCATTTGTTTTTCTAAAGGTTTTTAAAAAGTAGGGTTGTTAGCTTTCAATTTTTTTCTTTTGGGGGAAGCTTCTAAAGACTAGGCGATTTTTGTGGTCGGTTGTGGTGGGGATGTTTGGGAGAGCACTATCCTTGGTCGCTATGCTGTAGTATGACCAAAACTTTTACACTTTTGAATCGTATAGTAACGTATAGTATAGCACACATAACACTAAATTGATTAACTACCGCAAACGTTTGCATCCATAAGAACAACTCTTATTGACCCCTTCTAACGAGGGAACTATTAGAGCGCTTTTAAAACTGTAAAATAAGTAGTAAAAAAACAACCCATAAAAATTCAAATTTTTCATCTAAATTCTCTAATCGCAGAAATTGATATGGGAGCCCCTCGATCCTGGCTTATTTTTTGTTTATTGTAGGAGAAAATGATCGAAAGATCATTGACATCAAATGACATTAGATGTCAAATTTGAAAATGCTCAGATCATTTTATTCTGAGCACTTAGAGCACGCTGATACTCTGAGCAAATAAGAAAAACGAGCATTTATCTTGAGAACTCTTTGACTGCTCTGAACTAATTTATGAAAACGCCAAATGACAGAATATTGTGAAAACTTGTTGTTCTATCTGTAAGTTGATATCGACAACAAAAAACGACATCAATAAAAATACAATTCAGTAAATAAGTAAGTAAGTTGAATTAAGCATAAAACATTTATGTCTCGTTTCATTTGCTGGATTCATTTGTGCATGAGCTAAGATTTCTCTCTCTCTCCACCACCAAAACCATAGAGCGCAGCCGACTGCGCAGCACACACCGCACACAGTCATTAAAGTACGACGGTATCTGATGCCACTATAAGAAATTAAAAAAATGTATAAGGGCCTTGTGGCCGAACCCGGTGCCCGATCACTACCAAATTTTAGAAAAAGTATTGGTTATTGGGTATACACATGTGTGTAAAATTTGAAAAAATTGGGTAATTTTTATTTTAAATTTGTATGGGAGCCCCACGAACCCGGGGCCCGATCACTTCCAAATTTAAAAGTATTGTCACCGGAAATACACATGTGTGCAAAATTTCAGGAAAATCGGGCTTTAGGAAGTGCGTTAATTGATAATTAAAAAAAAATAAATTTGTATGGGAGCCCCCCGACCCCGGGGCCCGATCGCTTCAAAAATTTTACAAAAAGTTTTGTCCATCGGAGATACACATGCGTATAAAATTTGAAGAAAATCGGGAACTTTTTTCATAAAATTTGTATGGGTGCCCCCCCGACCCGGGGGCCCGATCTCACCAAAAATTTTACAAAAAGTGTTTTCCATTGGAGTTACACATTTGTGTAAAATTTTAAGAAAATCGGGTACATTTTTTAAAATATTTGTAAGGGAGCCCCACGACCTCGAGAGGCCTCAAATTTTAATAGAAAGTATTGTCACCGGAAATACACATGTGTGCAATAAAATCGGGCTATGGGAAGTGCGTTAAAAATTGATCAGAAAATCTGACCAGCCAGCCAGCCAGCGACGTGCAGTTCACCTGCTGTAAGTTCTTGTGTAATATAGAGAATTTAAAAAAAATTGGAGTGCATTAAAGCCTAAAAACCTTGAGTGTTGATTTGCAGTGCAGTGAATTTTTTCAAGCAATTTTTTAATTTATGTCCTTAAAACCAATACATAACTATGTGCATATTGTAAAAATTTCTTACTTAATAAGTGACGTTAGTTGTCATTTATGCAACATTGAAAATTTTAAATAGCCAACCTAAACAGCGGCATCGGAAACGCTTGTGCCGGGCATAGCAGTGCAAAATCCACTCCAAGACGTCGTTCGATTCCAGACCATTTTGTATCAATTGACAGTGAGGGGGCTTTTGCTCCGACTGGTTCTGCAGCCGCGAATAATGATTGAATAATATACTTAGTCTCCTACTTTTTTAGAAATATCATTCATTTTTATAAAAAAAATAACCTGAATCCTGGAATTGGGCTTGACAAAATATTGCAAGTGTGAAATTTTGCTATAGTTCAATCTATAAACGTTTGATATCGTTTGACAAGAGCGGTGCCGTAAAAGTTTTTAGTAAACGTAATAAAAAATTAAAAATTTTCATCAAAAATTGCTCTAATGCTTTTTAAAATATTCGCCTTTAAGATCTATATACACTTTTGCATACGCTCAAACCATTTATCGAAACACTTTTTCCAGTCCGAAGATGATAGCTCCAAAACATGGATTTTGAACACTTCAACCGCTTCTTGAGGCGATAAAAATCTTTGATTGTTCGCAACAGGAAGAAGTCATTGGGTGCCAAGTCGGGGCTGTAAGGCGGATGACCCATCAATTCGATCGTTTGAATGCTCAAATACTCGCTTGTTTGATGTGATGTGTGTGAGCTCGCATTATCGTGATGCAAAATGATTCGCCGTTTTGGGTTGTTTTTCTCAATTTGTTGAAAACCTCAGGCAAGCAAATGGTCGTATACCAAGCTGAATTGACTGTCACTTGATTTTCAAGAGCCACGTAGCCACATGACCGATTTTCTTGAAGAAACACTCCCATTTGCTTCCCAACGCTCCGAGCTCGCACAATTTTTGTTGGATTTTCGTCGAATTTGAAGACCCAAACAGTCGATTGCCCTTTCCGACTCATACGCAAATATCCATGACTCGTCTCCTGTCACGATCTTGAATACATTTCTGGAAGTACCTTCAAGGAATTTTTCAACCGTTTGGCGGCACCAATCGACACGAACCTTTTTTTGTGCGCGTGTCAAAAATGTGGAATCCAACGTGCACATAGCTTCCACACCTTTAAATGTTCATGTAAGATCGTATATACGCTGGTGTTACTAATGCCTAGGCATGCCTCGATTTCCCGATAAATCACATGACGAGCCTTTTATTAGTTTTCTCAGAGCACGTTTTCTGGCACAACAGCTGTTTTTGGACGACCTTCATAAGGCTCGTCTTTGAGTGAACGTCGTTCGCGTTTAAATTCATTGTACCAATTATAAACACTAGCCAAGGATGGTGCAACGTCACCAAAAGTCGAATGAAGTGATTGTTGTTGAGCTAGCCCCTTTCGAAAATAAAATCATCACACGAAAATTTTCACGCGATAATTCCATTTTTTCACTGAATTCAATTTTTCAAGTAAATAAAAGAGATTTGCATCGGAAAACACTAGTATTACCATTTTCTTAAAACATTTACGGCACCCCTCGTACTACCTACTGGTTCTGGATAAGTATGCAAATTATCAAAACATCAAGAATCAAAAACAAAAACATGTTCGTATGTCTATGTAATAAATTAAAAACTAATTTTTTATTGTTGCTCACCGAAAACTTGGAGCCGGGTACCCTTGCGCAGGACATAAAATTGATATAAATTGATTATTACGAAGATCTAACGGTTTTTGAATTAGGGATGGCATTTTCGGAGCTGTACTTGATACAGGTTCTAAAATAGAAAATTCGCGCAGAGAAATTGATTGCAGTTAGTTGTGAAGATACATCATTTGATATGAAGTTGAAATTATTATACATAGGTAAAAATAATATTTTTAACCAATATTTACCATTTACAACATTAATTTACCTAAAAGATAGAGGGGGAAAGAAAGAGAGAGATATAGAGAGAGAGATAGATGGAGATAGAGAGAGAGATGAAGAGAGAGAGAGAGATGGAAATATAGAGATGGAGATAGACAAAGGTATTCACGAGTACACTATTTGTTACTTTTCATATTAAATGATTTGAGCTTCTATTTAAACGTCATTAATGAATAAACGCCCTGTTTAATTAAGCTTTCGCAATGTGATTTGATTGATTGCAGAACCTTTATTGAGATCATCATCATATTTTCTGACTCTTAAACGTGGCCCGAGGTCTTATTCTTGATCTTTTACGAAAAAAAATTCAACCTTTAATCACGGACCAGATAATTTCTATTAAAACAATGGATCATGGTCATATTATGCGATTAAAACAATTTATTTAAAGAAATTAAAATTATTTGGTTTCAACCTAAAATTTGGAGCAGGATATCCCTGAGCTGGGCACAAAATCGAAATGCTTGTGTACCGGTCAACACTAATTGGTCGAGCGCTTAAAGGCGGGAATTTTGGAGCAGTACTTGAAACGGGTTCTAAAAAACAAATTTAAAGTCAACAATAAATAAAAAATATTGCTTAAATGTTGGTTAGGGCTGCGGTTGTTACAAGAAAACTTCTGCGACTGATAGTTTTTACTTTCATTGGGAACAAATATCGTTGAACTGGTAAAGAGAACAATAATAGCTTAGGTTGTTAATAAATACCATTACTCTTTTGTTGAGCAGAAAGAGGTAAGTGAACTTATGTAGAATGTAAACGAATTATTCGACAACAGAAAAATTAAATTAATTCCCACATTTAAAATGTACCTAAAGTACGGCACAGGGAATCCCTGTGCTGGGCAAAGTATTGCAATGCTTAAATTTCTGCGATACGATTTTACGTCGAATTTGGAAAGCGACAATACTTTCGGTGTTGAACTACTCACAGGTTCTGAAAAGACATACATACCACGGTACATGATAAAATTAAATTTAATAAAAGGCTCCGCTTGAATTTGTCTCAGGTATCCTGTTGGCAAATTTATTACATTTTCTCGGCAAATTTATTACATTTTCTCAATGTTTTTTAAGGAAAATAAAAATGAAAATACAAAATCTCACTGGAAACTTAGAGCTAGAAATTTCTGTGCCGGGCATAAATTCGCCAACGAAAAGTAAATGCAATTCAAATTTTTTGTATGAGCGCAACACGTGGTGCAGAACCGTTAATTATAATATATAAAAATTATTAACAACAAATAAATTCGATGTGGGAATGAAGGGACAGTATTATATTGCACGAGATTTAATTTTTATTGAAAAAAATTACGAATATGCAAGCACCGGAAACGATTGCAATGGTACTGAAGTGTCGTACTCTGCTGACGTTGTATGTTGTCATTCCAAGTTTTATCGCCATACGTTAGACCAGTGCTAAAACTACTAACAATAGACTTAATATTTAAATGTTTTTATGCTTAAAAGTTTAATTTGAAAACTTTCAAACGTTGGGATAGGATATAATTTCTACCAACTGACTTAAAACAACAAATATACAATATACTCTAACTCATTTATTACCTAAAAACTGGTACAGGATATGACTGAGCTGGACACAAAAGTGATATATTACGGTGCAAGCGTCCTCGTACAATATTGAGCTCATCATTAGCATTAAATTTAGGACTAACACTTCCAACCGGTTCTAAAGGCGTAAGAATTTATGGAAAAACTGACGTTTTGAAAGTTTGTGCTAAATGTCAAATAAAAGAACACCAAAAATGTTGGGATAGTGGGAGAGCGTTTATAACAAAACTTAAATTTGAAATGTAAAATACCTAAACACCGAAACTGGATATGACTGAGCCGGACAAAAAAGCGCAAAACTTTTCCCAGTTTGAGACTCAGCATTTTTCAAACGATTTTCAACACTAATTTTCGGAGCAACACTGCCAACAGGTTCTAAACATTGAATGAAATCAATAGAAATATGTATGGAGAAATATTTATTTAGGCTTCCAAGTTATTTAAAAACAGAACTGAATGTTGGGAGAAGAGATTTATAATTTTTATTTTTAATTAGATTGACTGATTGATCCATTAAAGTTCCTAACCTATAAGCCGGTACAGGATACGATTGCGCTGGACAGAAAAGGGTAAATGCTCGTCCTTGTTTTGCCCCAGCGTCTTTCAGACGCTCACCAATACTTATCTTTGGAGCTACACTTCCAACGGGTTCTGGTAATGTGGTTGGAAAAAAAAGCTAATTACACATCAGTTCTTTATGAAGGGTATTGAATAAACTTTTTGAATGTTGGAAAAGCTTTTTAGCAAAACTAACAAAAGGACAAAATTTACGATTGTGCGTAGCAGAATATGCTCAATGTTTGATTTAAGTAACCTATTAGGTCAATTTGACATTGTAAAATCATTGCCACGAGAAAAAGGACCTGGCTTAGTTTAAAAGACTTTAGGAAAGGGAAATGAACTACGAAGCTAAATATTCTAAAATATTAATAAACAAAGAAAACGGCTTCAAAGAGTTTGCCCTGGCTCTAGTGGTTAGTTTGTTACACTTCTGAGCAGAAGGTTCGAAGTTCGAATCCCAGAAAAACACCAAAAGTATTTTTGACGGTCTAAACTCTCGCGAATATCTGCCAAACGTCAGAGAGTCGGATACGGGTTTAAATTGATCTCTCCAGTTTTGTGCAAAAATATAAGACGTACATCTCGAATGTTCGCGAGAATCTAGACATCATAGCACAACGGTCTGTCGCTCCAAATATTATTATTCATATGCGAGTTAGAAGCTTGAAGCACGAAGCGGTAGACGCGAGCGGCAATCTAACGAGCACGATAAGCACTTTTAAGCGAGTAATGTGCTATTTTTCACACGACCAAAACTATTTCTCTGCTATACTGCTCATTGAGTTATTCGCTGAGTTTAACCACCTTACTCAGCTTGTAAATTAGCCTACCCGAATACCTGACATTGCATATCATTCCGCTAACACCCTTGACTTGTTCCTTACCTCTCGTCCTGAGAAATACTCCGTCAATGTATTATCGCCTCTAGGCTCGTCAGACCATTGTGTAGTATCAGCTAATTTCTCGTTAATAAACCACGTAGAGAAAAAACTCCCAAAAAAATAGTATGGCAATACGAGAAAGCCAATTGGGACGGCAACTTCAACAACTTCTTTGGGAGAACTAACTGGTCGCTATTTTTTCGTGATAGTAACGTGGATGCCGCCGCTGATGCAATCACAAACATCATTCTTATTGGTATGAGAAAGTTTATTCCTTTCAGGAATAAATCTATCAAATCAAAGGAAGATGGATGGTATGACTTGAGCTGTAAAGAGGCTTCTGGGATTAGAGATGTGTGCTTTCGGTTTTACAAAGCAAACCCTACCGAGGTAAACCGAAAAAAATTTAAACGAGCAAGAAATGATTGCAATGCCCATCTTCGGCGAGTCAAATTCGCCTACGACCGAAAATTAAGGCAAAAAATACTACAATGTTCCAAAGGTAGTAAACATTTTTGGTCCTTCCTGAAAAGAATCAAAAATACAGCCTCGTCGTCGATTCCAACGCTCATTTATAATGACACTCCAGTTGTCAGCTCTATAGACAAAGCCAATCTGTTTGCTGCGCATTTCGCAGCTAGCTCTACGCTTCCAGATTGTGCATTGCCGCCTCCTGCACCTCAGAGTATTGAACACTCTATGGGACAGATATTTATTCGTACTCGTGCAGTTGCTAGAGTTTTAAATGATCTCAACACACACAAATCCGCTAGGCCAGATGGTATTTCTCCATTAGTTCTGAAGAGGTGTTCTTCCAAGCTGGCATTACCATTGCGTAAGCTTTTCCATATATCCTATTCTTCTGGACTCTTCCCGAGAAGTTGGAAAACAGCATTCGTCCAGCCCATTCCCAAAAAAGGCGAGCCGTCGTCTCCTTCTTCGTACCGACCCATAGCACTTACATGCATTCTTTCCAAGGTCATGAAAACGCTGATCAATTATCAGCATAAGAAATATCTTGAAACCAACGAAATCCTTAGTGACCGGCAGTATGGATTTCGAGGGCAACGTTCTACTGGTGATTTGATGGTATATACAGTGGAACCGATCTTTGCATCATTTTGGAGAAAGCAAAGCTTGTGCACTCGATATTTCAAAGGCATTTGACAGAGTTTAGCATCAAGCTCTTTTGTCTAAAATGCGTGCTTATGGTGTTGATCATAAACTGCTTCATTGGATTAGAAGCTATCTTTTGGACTGCTCAATTCAAGTTGTTTTGGACGGTTTCAAGTCTGAAATACACCACATAAATGCTGGCGTTCCCCAGGGCTCTGTTCTGTCCCCGACACTCTTTCTCATTTTTATTAATGATCTCTTATCTGTGACTTCTAAACCAATTCACTCTTTCGCTGACGACAGCACTCTCAGCTTCTCATATAAGTTTGTGGAACGTCCCTTCACCTCTGATGTGGAACTCAAACAACTTCGTATGTTAAGCTCGTTAAATCTGACATTGAAAGAATAATACAATGTGGAGAAATCAATCGAGTATAATTTAACGCTCCCAAAACCCAATGCTGTCTCCTGTCGTCTAAGCGAATCCTTAACCCCATGCCATTACCCATGAATGGCACTTGCATCGAGGAAACTGAAAATCTTGCAATTCTCGGTATGTGCGGTAACGACAAGCTTCGTTGGAATGACCACATATTCACCGTCGCTAAAAATGCTGCGAAATGTTTAGGTTTTCTAGCCCGGTGCAAGAAATACTTCACTCCCTCTGATCTGGCTACCATATACAAGGCTTTTATTCGCCCAAAACTTAAGTACGATTGCCATATCTGGTCTGGTGCGCCTAAGACTACTTTGCATCAGCTAGATAGAATACAAAACCGCGCGATAAAACTTATCGGTGACGAAAATATAACGAAATCAATAGATTCGCTTGAACACCGCAGGAACGTTTCTTGCTCGTCACTTTTTTATCGCTTCTTCTACCAGCGGTGCTCAAGAGAAATAGCCAGCTGCATGCCACCTCTCCTTGAATTCAACCGCAATACTCTTGGCGCTCTAAATGCTCTTCAATTTAACCAAAAGCCCATCTTCGGACGTACAGTTAAATTCAGGGATTCGTTCTTCATCCGGACAACACGTATGTGGAATGCTCTGGCAAGCTCTGTCTTCCCACATCACTATGTTCCACAGGCATTCAAAACACAAGCTCCTCTTTTCTCGTCCTCTTCCTTAACGCCCACGCTGTGCCAAGCATATAGCCGAGCATTATAAGGGTGCGAACCCCTTGAAGCGAGCGCGAATTATAATAAAAAAAAAAAAAAAAAAATGTGTGTTCGATGAGACTGCAGTAAATAACAAAAGGCTTTTCTATGTTAACACATTAGTGTGGATAATGCCTACTTTCGAGGGTACGTTATAACGTAGAAGCAGTCACTTTCGTCTATGGTCGTATAAAAAATATTTAACAAAAAACTTGGCAATGCCAAATAAATAAGTTACCTAAACGCTGGTATAGGATATGACTGTGCCGGGCAAAATATGCAAAGCGTGTCGTTAATTCTTGCTTCGGCATCTTTTCGTCGATCGCCTACACTTATTTTTGGCGCAACACTTCCAACCGGTCCTGAATAAGTAATTAAAATAAATTTTATTGATTTAATAAAAAAAAGAACCTCCCTAAATTGTTATGAACTTATCGATAATTTCTGAATATTGGAAAAGGCTTCAAGCCAAAGTAGGCACAGAATAAAAAAAAAATTCGAAACACCGAAGAAACATTTCCTGGGCTGGGATGTTGTACCATCACTTTCGTTCGATACTATCAGCCCTGGTTTAGAAGCAGACTTAAGATGCTTTCCAAAACTAAAATGTTGATTTATTAAAATGAATAAAAATAAAAAACATTAATTTTTCTGGATCTATACAATTTACAATGAGACTCCATAAAAGAACTGCTTTAGAATGCTAACGGCAAAAAATTTAAATTCTATCTAATCTTAAAATTGTTCATTACCTATAAGCTGGCACAGGGAACGATTGTGCTGGACAGTGCAAAGCTATAGTATGACCAAGTCGGATTCTATCATGTACAAATTCATCTTTCTTGTTAACTTTAGGTGCAACACTACCGATTGGTTCTGGAATTAAGTTTATTATGACAATGAATTACTTGCTTGTTTTTGAATGCTGGGATATGATTTACAAAATATTTAATTATTGTATAAAAGAAAGTTTTGGATAAGGTGACTAAAAAAAACTTTCAACAATTTAATTTGCTTGAAAATCCCTTCAATTTCGACTGAAGAACTATAGTAAAAGTGATCAAATGTTAACCACCAATGGTGAAAAGACAGTATGGAAAGTCTAATTTATATACCTAAAAGAGGGCATCGGATAAGACTGTGCAGGACATATTAAGCTCAGTTTAGAACCTCTTCGACTGTCTGAATAGTTTATACGATCTTTTGAGTCAACTTTAGGGACCACACTGCTGAGGGGCTCTATAAAAAATAGTTGTTAACATTGTGCAACAAAGACTGAATACTACCTGAATGTTTGGACTGATTCACTTAACCCAACTAATCTAAAAGTCGAAAAGGAATATTAAGACATATTAAGCTCTATTTAGAGCCTCTTCGACTCTACGATACGATACGATCTTTTGAGTCAACTTGAGCGACCACACTGCAGAGGGGATCTAAAAAAGTTGTTTCAGGCAATAAAGTCTGAATATTAATTGAATGTTTGTACTGGTTCAATTAAACCAACTAATCTAAACGCCGAAACCAAATACGATCCTCTCCGCTCGTGCGAGGTGCATTGAAAACGTACGGTCATGACAATTAATATGTTTCTAAGATTCACGTAATGTCCATTTAATAAAATTGGTTGGTGCGGTCAATGCACGTTGAATTATAAAAAAATTATCCTATTCCCACAGGGATCACAACCAAAAAAAGCATTTCGTTGTCAGAATTTCTTTTTGTTTGAAGAAACCTGCGACATCGAAAAATAATTTTTTGCAACAACAAGGACGAGTTCTTGTAAAATTACTTCGATCTCATAACCGGACCCAGCACTAGCACGCTTTTTAAATATTACACTATTTTGTTTACCTCACTACTGGTACAGGATATGCCTGTCCAGGACATTGCATAGAGTATTTACTTCCAATGACAACTTGAACTACTTGAAATTTGTCATGAAGATTTAGTTTCGGTTGAACTGATCCGATAGGTTCTAGGGTAAAAGAAAATTAAACCAGAATTCATATCAAATAAGGGCAGATGTTGGAATTCGATATTGTTGACCGGAAACCCGAAATAGTGTTAATAATTTAATGCAAATGTCTGCTTATCACGGGCGCTGGAAAGAATTGCTGCTTTTTATAATACGTTTATTGCTTAACAATATTTATTACCTAACAAACGGTACTGGATAGGCCTGCCCCGGACATTGCATTGAGTAAACAACACCAAATGAAACCTCCACATTACGAAATTTTTCAAGCAAATTTATTTTTGGTGGGACGCTACCAACAGGTTCTATGTTCATACAATGAAGGAAAATAAAATAAATAATTTTAATATTGTCATACAGTTTATTTGAGAAAACCGGCTGAATATGGGATAATGGCGTTGAATTTATTTCTACTAACAATGAATTCTCACATACCTATAAGCTGGAATTGGATATGATTGCGCTGGACACTTTAAGCTGAAACCTTCTCCACTGATAGCATGAGAATTCGACAGTTCATCGGCAATACTGACTTTTGGTGGAACACTGCCCATTGGTTCTAAATAGGTTTATAAGGGAACTTATTTACTTATTTGTACATCAAAGTCTTTTCTTAATGTTTGCCTGAATATTGGAAATTGTTCTAAAAGTTTCTGACCCAACAAAGATACAAGCCATTTTTAATTTCTCTATGTCAACTTCACGTCGGCATGGTTCTATCGTTCCCTCTTTCGTTCGTTCGGTGGTGGAATCTTGCGATCGAAACTTTTCATAAATGTGTATTTCCGGCGACATCACTTTCTATTAAAATTTCCTAGGGGGGCTTCCATTCAAAATTTTTAAGATGGAGTTCAAAAATAAATTCAAAGAGCTCGGTTTATCACCCAAACAAATTTACAATGGGGACGAGTCCGGCCTATTTTTTAAACTCATGCCAAATAAAACGCTTTTGAACTTTAAAAAAACAAGCGCTCCAAGTCGGAAATTATGGAAAGAGAGAATAACTTTTCTTGCTTGCACTAATGCATCTGGTATGCACAAAGTAAAATTATTCGTCATCGAAAAAGCGGCGAATTCCACTCAACTTTTATGCCAGAGTTATGTTTAATGAAAATGATTTGATAGACTTTTACAACTTTTTTTTGTTTTTGTTTCCTTTTTCTTGGTTTAGCTAAGATAATTACTTGAATCAAAAAATCTTCCGAAGAAGGCTCTGAAGCTGTTGGACAACGCAACGTATCACCCAAAGGATGGCAAGATAAAAAGTGATGTTGGAATGATAGTCACAATGTGTTTACCAGCAAACTCCACCGCTATTCTCCAGCCGATGGATCAAAATGTAATCAACTTGACTAAACTTTAATATAAAAAAAGTCTGTTGGCACATTTGGTCTGTAGCGAAGGGTCTAATTTGGAAAGCAAATTAAAGGCATTTAATTTACGACATTCCGTATGTCTCCTGGGTAATACATAGAACAAGGTGCATACGGCAATACTGCAAAATTTAAAAGTGTCAGGCGTAAAAAAGAACTTTGTATCCAAAAAGAAATACTAAAAAAATTCACAATTTTAAAAGAAAAAATTAAAATCTGTGTACTTTTTATTTAGTAGTAGTAGTACTAGTATTAATGTTGTATGTATAAATGTGTGTCCTTATAAAATGAACTAAATTATCAGTTTTGTTTAACAGTGTACAAATGTTTTTCGTTTAACTTCTTATGTATTTAACTTTTCAGTCCACTATTTTTTGACTCGGTAATTGCAACAACCTCAATTAAGGCAACTGCCCGAATTTCTACTAGTTGTTTTTATTGTTTTATTGGGGTGGCACTGTATAAATATAGTCTCATTGTAAATCTACACACTTTTCCCAGCATCTCATCTCTTCTCTTTAACCTGTCCAAGTAGTACTCGGCGTCTTTTTCTGCAAAATAATTGTTTACGACGGTGATGGCCACCACTTGGGGCCTCTGGTGAGTAAGGAGGGTGGTCAGTCAATCAGGGTTTTCCTTTTTGAAGATAATCAATTAAGATAACTCCATGACTATCTATCTCAGCCAAAACGTGAGCAAACGTGGTATCCAACGCGCGGACAGCTTTCTCATTCCTAATTATTCATGCAATATGTGACAAACATGTTCTTTGCACATATTCATACCTCTGCTATCTCTCTCACTTTGATTTGACGGTCGTCTAGCACTATTTGTGTGAACTTGAGCGATGTTATTGTCAGTGCTTGCAGTTTTTGGACGTCTCGAACGTTCATCGTCTCGCAAGTTGGTACGGGCACGTTTAAATTCAGCTGCCCAAAGTTAACGGTGTTAAATGATAGTTCAGAATCCCCGTACAAAGTGTCCTACTCGTCCTTGATTTGCGTAGAAGTATTGCTTTTTTATAATGTACACACACTCAAGGGTTTATACCCTTATAATGCTTAGAACAGCGTGGGCGTTCGGAAATTAGGGAGAGGAAAAGATGAAATGTCTACGCTCGTGTGTCTTAAATGACTGTAGATCATACAAATGCGGAAACACAGTCGGAATTCATACCACACAATTATTTTGCAGCTAATGAAGGAATCTCATGGCTCAGTGGTTATTGTGTTGAACAACTGATTAGAAGGTTCTATGTTGTAATCGCAAAAAACCTCTTTCGCCGACCAAAGTCCGGGAGTACTAACTGTCATGGGAAAACTTCTCAATTTGCCTTTCGGATATGGCTTTAAATTAGGTCCCTTCCATTTGTGTGCAAAAATAAAAAACCCACAAGACGGACGGTCAAGAAAAGGAATTCTTACGCCAAATATTTTTAATTAAAAAAAATTGAGTTATTTATACCTATGCACTGGTGCTGGAAACGATTGCGCTGGACATAGTAAAGCAAAACTGCTACTCTGCGTAATTTCTCTGGTTTGCAACTTATCTTGAACATTAATTTTGGGTTTAACACTGCCGATGGATTCTTTACAAAAGTGAATAATTTTTTTTAATAAAGGTCAGAAGTGGGTATTCTTTTATTGAAATCTGCCAGACGTAGGGAAGTGCTATGTTAAGTAAACAAAAAATGTTGTTGCTAACGATTTACCTATAAGCGGGCTCCGGATATGATTGGGCTGGATAGAGCAAGGAATAGTGATCATCTTTCCTTACATCTAAAAACTGATGTTTACAATTTGCAGTTATTTTGGGTGCAACACTACCAACCGGTTCTATATGTATAAATAGATATTGTTACGAAATTCAGGCTTTCGAGTTCGTAAAGGATTTTGCAATTAAAACACAACACAAGTTTATTGATTTACAAATAAAAACTTTAATGAACAACAATAAAATTAACACAAGTTCACAATTTATATTGGTGATTATTTTAATTGTACACAAAAACACTTATAATACTTGTACTTTACAATAATTCTGCAAGCAAGAACTTTTACAACTTCTCTGGTTAAATTCCAATTCACTAATAATCTTACTTCGGCTGAACGCCTCTATTTATACTCAATTACAAACTAGACAGAAATATCGAGAATAGACCAGAAAATTGTACCCTTATTCTCTTATTTACAACTAACGATACTTATATGTAATGAGTCGTCTTCTAAAAATAGATATGTTCAATCATGTTCTTTTACAAAAACCGGGCAAACCGCATAAACCGGTTTGACTACTTGTTTGACCAGTACACAATGATTCAAACTTGCCGGCGATTACATTTCAAATTTCAAATAATCTAATACTGTATGCAATTTAAAGTGCTTATTTTTAGTATGCAGTATTTACATTGGGATTTATCTTAGGATTCTAATTCTATTATATGCGCTACTAACTACTTTTCGTAACATTACCCCCACCTTAATTCTGTTCGTCCCGAACAGATTCAGCACTCCTTCTGTTGTTGTACCTTGTCAATCTGTCAATGTGAACAACTTTCATTTTACATCTGGGGCTTTGTTGAATCCGATATACAACATCATTAATCCTCTTAACGATCTTATAAGGTCCTTCCCAACTTTGCTGTAGTTTTGGAGATTTACCTTTTCTTCTCTTGGGATTGTAAAGCCAGACCAAATCTCCTTCCTGAAATCCACCACAGTTTGCTCTCGCAGGTCATATCGTGTTTTCATCCGGTTGCTGGCATCCACTATGTTGCTCCTTACTGCAGCATGAACAGCGGTCATCCTCTGCCTTAGATCACTAACGTAGTTCTCCTTTGTTGTCGGCTCTACTGGTGGTGATCCAAATTTGATGTCGCATGGTAGACGAAGTTCTCTACCAAATACAATCATTGCTGGAGAGTTTTTAGTTGTGTTGTGAACAGCACTACGATAACCCATCATAAACAACGGTATACAACGATCCCATTCATCTTGGTTGGCATTAACTTCTTTTCGCAGATGCTCTTCCAGCGGTCTGTTGAACCTTTCGACCATTCCGTCTGACTGTTGATGTAACGGAGTAGTCCTCGTTTTCTTGATGTTGAGTACTTGGCACAGCTCTTAAAAGACTAGTGATTCAAAATTCCGCCCTTGATAGGAATGTAATTCCAGTGGTACTCCAAATCTGCAGATCCAATTGTCCACGAATTCCCTAGCCACCGTGCTAGCTTCCTGGTTTGCGATGGGATATGATTCTGCCTATTTACTTAAGTAATCAATGCAGACGAGTATAAAGCAATTTCCATCTCTTGTTTCTGGAAATGGACCAGTTATGTCCATTGCCACCCGCTCAAATAGTGCTCTAACATTGTACTGTTGCATTTTTCCTCTAGTTTTTGGTTGCGGTCCTTTGCTTGATGCGCACATGTCACACGTTCGAAACCAGTCTTTCACATCTCTACGGCAATTGACCCAATATAAGCGATTTCTAACTTTATCTAGCGTCTTATTAACGCCCAAATGCGCTCCTGATGTACCACTATGTAATTCTTGCAGAACTTCTTTGACTCGATTCGTTGGTAGCACAATCTGTGATTTTGTGCTTTGATCATCAGCCGATTCCCATTGCCTTGCCAGTAGTCCATCTTCTAATCTCAATGACTGCCATTGAGCCCAGTAACTTTTTACTGTAGGACTTGCTGTTGCAATCTCGTGCCACTCCGGTCTTTCACCTTACTCCATCTATTGAAATATTGGAGCAATCGGGTCATCGCGCACTTGTTCCTCCCTTAGCTGCTCTTTTGTCCAGCGATCTTCTACTTGTAGTCTCATTTGTGCAACTACTTCAGAGCAATTCTTGTTTTCTCTCCTTGTACAGTGTTTGCATTGGGTTGCACAAGGTCTTCTGGATAACCCGTCGGCATTATTGTGCAGCATTCCTTTTCGATGCTCTGTTCTGAATGTGTATGCCTGAAGTCGTTCGATCCATCTGGCCACTTGAACTTCTGGTTCCCTGAACTGCATTAACCATTTGAGAGCTGCATGGTCAGTTCGAAGAAGAAATTCCTGACCGTATAGGTACTTGTGGAAATGTTTGACGCTATCGACAACAGCTAGTAATTCCCTTCGTGTCACGCAGTAGTTCTTCTTGGGCTTAGAAAGCGAACGGCTGTAGTACGCTATTACACGCTCCTTTACTTCTTGATTCTGCGATAGAACCGCTCCTATTCCTGCATTGCTCGCGTCAGTGTCCAGAATGAAGAGTTCTCCTGCCTGTGGATACGCCAAAATTGGAGAACTACACAGCTTTCCCTTCAGCAAGTCAAATGATTTTTGGTGCTCATTCGACCAGTGGAACTTTTGGTTCTTCTCAGTAAGGCGATGAAGGCTTCGTGCAAAATCTGCGAAGTTAGGCACAAACCGTCGATAGTATGAGCATAGCCCCAAAAAACTTCGCAGCTCATGTAAATTCTTTGGTAACGGCCATTCGTTAACAGCTTCCAACTTCTTGGGATCCGTGCGTACTCCTTGACTGGATACAATGTGGCCCAAATAATTCACTTCATTTTTGAAAAGCCTACATTTCGGCAGACTCAACTTCAATCCTGCAGCTTTAATAGTTTCCAGAACTTGCCGAAGATTATTCACGTGCTCATTAAACGTACGACCAAAAACAATGATGTCATCCAAATAGACCAGGCATGTCTTCCAGCTAAGGCCTCGCAAAACATGTTCCATCAATCGCTCGAATGTAGCAGGAGCGTTGCATAAACCAAACGGCATTACAGAAAATTGATACAAGCCGTTTCCCGCAGTAAATGCTGTCTTGTCCTTGTCGTTGTCATGAATTGCTACCTGCCAGTATCCGCTTTTCAGATCCAATGTACTGAAGATTCTGGCTCCCGATAAGGTGACCAACGTGTCGTCTGTACGTGGTAATGGATAACTATCCTTCTTGGTGACATCGTTCAGTTTCCGATAGTCCACACAAATTCTCGTTGAACCATCTTTCTTTTGAACAAGCACTACAGGTGAGCTCCATGGGCTTTTGGACTTCTCTATGATTCCATCGCGTTCCATTTTCTTAACCAGAGTTTCTGCTTCTTGTTGCTTAGCAAGTGGTAATCGTCTTGGCGCCTGTCGAATTGGAGTCGCATTTCCTGTATCGATTCGATGTCGCACTATATTGGTTTTACCCATGTCGTTGTCGCTGACAGCAAAATCGTCGGCAAACTGTTCTGCTGCTTGTCACTGTTCTGCTGGAAGATGTTTACTTAGCGAAACGAATTATCTGCTTCCTTTCCAGATGTAGTGGCGTATTCTTTACTTTTACAGGCTGACAGTTTGCGATACAGCTTACTCCCTGAGTCTTGCCAATGACTGTTCCTTCTTTTATTACCTTCAGTGATGGGCTAACGTTCATTATTCTCACTGCTATCTTGGGCTGGAAATTCACTAGAGTTCTTCCGCATAATAGTCCGTTCTTGTTGAAATTGGTTGGCTCCACTATTCCCACTCTACTGTCCCAAAGATCACCGTTCACCTTGCCATAGATGATTTTCTCTCACATCGGTGGTATCTCTACTTTTTCTTCAGAGATGATTCTTAGCCCGCCAACCTGGTTGTCGTTTATATGGAGGGGTACTTCCACATACGCCATTTTAACACGTGGTTCTTCATATCAAGGGACATCTCGTGCTCTGTCATTAAATCCAAGCCCAATATGCATTCATCAGTAATGCTGGCCACAATAAACCGATGAGAAAACCGTATTCCTCCAAACATGACACTACAGGAGCACTCTCTTTTAATTGCTGCAACTTCACGAAATACTTTTTCTACTTGACCTTTGGACACCACTTTGTGATTTACAACTGATCTGGAAGCTCCTGTATCCAAGGTAAACGTACATGGTTTTCCTTCTAACACACCACTAACAACCAAGCTGTTGCTGTCCTTTCCAAGTTTGGCAATGTTCACCGTGATCCTAAGGGCTCTCTCCCCTCTTCACCAGCTTACGCCCCGTAAAGCTGGTGTAAGTTAGTTTTCCTGGTCTGCAGCTACGAGGTAAGCTGACTGCTGTACCTCATTCATCTGTGATGCCCCTATCTGCCGTAAATGTTCAGGCCTCTTGACACGATTCACTGGCTGTACTGTACTTTGTATTGGTCTTGGTTCCTTGCAGTCACGGATAAAATTTCCAGGTTTCTAACATGTAAAACATTTTGGACGAGAATTAGATGTTGGGTTTCCGTCGTTCTGAGGGCTTCCAGTTTTTGTTTTTCGGATTTCCTCTTTAATAACGGCTTTTATTTGTGTAATGTCCACTGTTTCCAGCTTGCGCAATCTAACCAATTCAGTAGACAAACTGGCTCTAGCTGCTTCGTACTCCAAAGCCAATGCCAACACCTCATTCATCGACTTTCCTCTGGCTGTTGTCCTCAAATGAAGCTTCAACTGTTCATCTCGAATAGCATTGATGAACGCATCCACTGCCAAACCCGCTCTAATTCTTGAAGTCGTTCTCCTCTTTGTTGTTTCTTCATCTGGAGCTGTATTTTGCTTAGCTCCTGTGTGTGAGACTGTCCATATCGCAAGTCCAACTCTTTCAAGATTCTTCCAGAACTCATCTCAGCATTTGGAATCATTTGCAATACGTCTGCTGCCTTGCCCTTCAACGCTAGAGTAAGAGAATTAATCTGTTCTTCCGCACCCCATCCATTGTGTTGTACAGCAGCTGCAAACTGGACTTTGAAATTCTCAAAAGCTGTCTCGCCATCGAACGCAGGTGACTTCAAAATTTCCCTGACGAACTGGGTACGGTTATCCAATCGGGTCTCGAATTCTTTAATTTTTCCTTCCAGACCACTCACCATTCCTGCCATATTCGTTATTTCACTTCCTCTTGAAATGTTGTTTGAATTTCATTTATTTCACCTTTAAGCGATGTTTGTATTCCAGTCATTTCACCTCTTAACTTTTCTTGGATTACATCGAGCTTTTGATTTTGCTGATCAAATTTGGAGTTTAATTCCTGTTTCAGGTTTTGACGCTGCGATTGTTGATTTTGCCGATCCAATTCTTTCTTCATATTTTGGCCTTGCTGTTCCAACTTATCACTTATTTGAAAATTCAAATCTTTCTTCAGACCTTGACTTTGCTGTTCCGACTTCTCGTTTAATTTGGAACTGAATTCCAGATTCTGTTGCTGCGATTGAGAATTCAAATCTTTTCTTAACTCTTCATTTTGTTCTCGCTGCTCAAACTTGCTATTTATTTGTTGCATTAGAACTTGTAACATCGCTTCCATGTTTGGCACACCACCATTTTCTTCCGAAGTGGACTATAGGATTTTATGTTCACTGCACTTTCCATTTTGTTATTAACTGTTTATCGGTTTGTAAAATTTCACTTAATTTATTTACTTTCTCAAAATTATCAAAACCACCAATTAATTTATTGTTCAACGAAAATTTTACTATATCTCAATTTGCAAAAGTTTATTCTCTCAATTAAGGCGATTTGCAAAATTTTAATGTCTCACGATTTGCAAAATCCCACTTCTGACACCAATTGTTACGAAATTCAGGCTTTCGAGTTCGTAAAGGATTTTTGCAATTAAAACACAACACAAGTTTATTGATTTACAAATAAAAACTTTAATGAACAACAATAAAATTAACACAAGTTCACAATTTATATTGGTGATTATTTTAATTGTACACAAAAACACTTATAATACTTGTACTTTACAATAATTCTGCAAGCAAGAAAGAACTTTTACAACTTCTCTGGTTAAATTCCAATTCACTAATAATCTTACTTCGGCTGAACGCCTCTATTTATACTTAATTACAAACTAGACAGAAATATCGAGAATAGACCAGAAAATTGTACCGTTATTCTCTTATTTACAACTAACGATACTGAACGATGAGTCATCTTCTAAAAATATACATGTTCAATCATGTTCTTTTACAAAAACCGGGCAAACCGCATAAACCGGTTTGCCTACTTGTTTGACCAGTACACAATGATTCAAACTTGCCGGTGGTTACATTTCAATTTTCAAATAATCTAATACTGTTAGCGCCTAAAAATATGCAATTGAAAGTGCTTATTTTTAGTATTCAGTATTTACATTGGGATTTATCTTAGAATTCTAATTCTTTCATATGCGCTACTAACTACTTTTCGTAACAATATGATAATTAGGAAAATCGCCATCAAAGATTTCTGTTGCATATCAAACATTGGGAAATACAAACGTGCTAAGAAGAATCGCAAAACTTAATGAATGATTAAAACAAAGCAGTTACAAATTTGGAAATTCAATTCTAGCGAAAATCGGTACTGCACTTGAGAAATTTGGTTTCTAAAATTCAAAAAACAAAATCAAAATGCAAATGCTTGCATTAAATTTTTTTTAATTATTTCGTTACTACTAAAGCATAAGAATCTCCGCACTTTTTCTCTTTAATTTTGAAAATCTTATATGCTAGGACATTACCGTAAAACTGAAAAAAAAAAAACAGCATTTTCGACACTTATCAACCCAGGACATAAAGCCTAAAGACAGCTTTTATACCCTTGCCAGTAAGATATCTATTAAATGCTTTTATTTTATATCGGAGTTACTGAAATTAGACTAATATTAACATTTCATGAAATATACCTATGGCGTAGGATACGATTGCGCAGGGCACAGAATATTAAATGTTTGGTCTTTTTTTGCTTTAATGTGTTTAAAGTCGTCACCTGCACTAATTTTTGGACTTACACTTCCTACAGGTTCTGAAATTGGACCAACAATAAAAATTGCGTTAAATAAATAGACTACATAAAAAAGATTATGATTGTACTAAACTGCCTGCCTGTTTTAAGGTTTTAAATATTTAAGTGTTAATTCCTTTTTAATTTTAATAACAAGCGTATGTTTTATTAAAACCAAAACAACCTAAAATTTAGCAGAACTAAGAAACAAGTTATTTAAAAACAAAATCGAAATATTTGTTGCAAAACATATTCTTCTTGTAACCAGAAACGGATATCAAATGTTTCTCAACTTGATTTGTAATATAAAATTGAAAGTATTGAACTACTCTGTTCAAAGCTGTGATTTCCGAATGCGAAACGTTTTCCTTTTGTTAATGGAAATTCACTCATGCAATGAACAACTTAATGTAGTTATTTATCAATAAATATGAAAGAATATTAAAACATATTTCAGGGTTTGTAAATCGTTATCCATATTGTTAAGAAAAGTAGTTAGTAGCGCATATAAAAGAATTCAAATCCTAAGATAAATCGCAATGTACATACTGCATACTAAAAATAAGCACTTTTATGTAGCATACTTTTAGGCTGTAGGACTATTAGATTATTTGAAATTTGAATTGAAACCGCATGTAAGTTTGAATCATTACGTACTGGTCAAAAATGAAGTCAAACCGGTTTGTGCGGTTAGCCGGTTTTTGTGAAAGCACATGATTGAACATGTAGTTTATTTTTAGAAGATGACTCATTACATATAAGTATCGTTAGTTGTAAATAAGGTAATAAGGCTACAATTTTCTGGTTAGACATCTTATTTGCTCAGAGTATCAGCGTGCTCTAAGTGCTCAGAATAAAATGATCTGAGGATTTTCAAATTTGACATCTGATGTCAAATGTCTCTTTCGATTATTTTCTCCTACAATAAAAAAATAAAAAACACAACCCATAAAAATTAAAATTTTTCATGTAAATTCTCTAATAGGAGATAGGTATGTGCTAAAATTTTAAGAAAATCGGGCTAATTTTTAAAAAAATTACATGGACACCACATGGGTCTCAGGGCCCTATCACTCCAACAAATTTACAAAAAGTTATGTCCATCAGTGATACACATATGTTAAAAATTTGAAGAAAATCGAGCTAAATTTTAAAAAATTTATATGGGCACCCCTTGGATTTCAGGGCCCGTTCACTCCAAAAACTTTAAAAAAAATGTGGTCCATCGGAGATACAGAGGTGTATTAAATTTGAAGAAAATCAGGTTAATTTCTTTGAAATATTTTTATGGGGTCCCACGACCCCGGCCACAAAAATTTTTGCAAAAAGTGTTGTCCATCGGAGATTCACACGTATATAAAATTTGAAGAAAATCGGGTTAATTTTTTTTTTTAATTTTATGGGGCCCCACGAACCCGGGGCCCAGGGTCTCAAAAATTTTTACAAGTGTTGCCTATCAGAGGTACACGCGTATATAAAATTTGAAGAAAATCAGGTTAATTTTTTTTTTTAATTTTATGGGGCCCACGAACCCGGGGCCCAGGGACGCAGGCCAGTCCATCCCCTTGTCGGAGCCCGTTATAGATGTTGAATGGGCTTGATAGTGATCCGGATATTTTTACTTGGCTTATAAAATTTGTTATGGTCAACTCACATAGTCGTGTCAAGTTTATTTGGGATGCCGAATTCTCTCATAGCTTTATAAAATTCTACTCTGGTTATGCTATTATAGGCGACTTTAAAGTCTATAAAAATATGGTGTAGTGCCTGTGATGAAGCTATACTGGTATACTGGTATGGAACAATGATGACTTTAGCGTATAAGGCTATCCTGTCTTGAAGGATAGAGAAGGTAGGTTTCTATAACCACGTCAACCGCTCTTAAAACATTAATACAAAATCAATGTGTCGAAAAATCTCTTTACAAAATAAAAATAAAAACCAATAAAATTTAAAAATTTTCATATACAATTAATAAAATTAATAAAATTAATAAATTAATAAATTCTCTAAATGGAGATACACAACTTGAAGAAAATCGAGTTAATTTTAAAAAATGTATTGGCGCCCTTTGGTCTTCTGTCCCAATCGCTTTCAAATTTTTATAAAAAGTGTTGTTATCTGAGATACATATATGCACAAAATTTAAAGAAAATCTGGTTAATTTTGAAAAAATTTATATGGCCGATCACTTCCAAATTTTTACAAAAAGTGTTGTCACCGAAGATATACATGAGCATAAAATTTGGAAAAAATCGGGTTTATTTAAAAAATAATATACGGGAGCCCCTCGAGCTAAGTTTAAATAAACACGGGCTTCAGAAAGTGGATTAAAAATTATCACAAGATATTTTTCGGGATTTTTTATTTTTGTCAACAAGCCTAATGATTATTTTTGTTAAAAAGCCTAATGATTAAAAAGGAGAGATTTTTTTTGACAGATTGGCATTTGCAGTCAATCAGTTGAAGTTGAAGTAGATTTTCGAAGAAGTAACCAGAAAAACTTTTATTGATGAAAATGAAAAAATAAGAAAATTAAAGATATAAGAGTTTAATTACAGAAATTATAAGTGTTTTACTTTAATTGATTCATTATCAAACAGATAATGGCCTCCCAGCCAAAACAAACGATCACGTGAAGTTAATATAGAGAATTTAAAAACCAAAAAACATTTCGAACATGTATACAGGGGCCGGCGATCGAAATGTTACTAAATCAAAAGACTACTTTCAACATTTATGGATATTTTTATTAAAAAAATTTTAAAAGCACTTCAAATTTTATGTAAAACACGTTACTGCTCGATATAGCCACCTTTGGTGCGGATGAAAGCGTCGATTCTCGTAACGAAGGCATTGCATGCTGCAGTGATCTGTTGGTATTTTGGCCCATTCTCTACGAAGAGCTGTCTTCAATGCGACATTGTAAAATCGTTGTGTTAAATGAGCTTTTTTTAATGGTACTGAGTCCTGTTGAAATGTCCAGCGGTTGTTACTAAATTTCTTGTGTGCCCAAGGTAGCAACGCATCATTTAATACCTTTAGCTGGTACACTTCTTGATTCACAGAAGCCGGCGCTTGTTTGTGAAGAGCAACTCGCCTGTCCAAACTGTCGTTGGACTTGCCCTCCAACCACACATGATCATTTTGCTTCTTTACTGTTGCCGTTATCAGAAAAAACCAAGTTGACGAAATCGTTACGTTCATCATCATCGTATTAGGCTCCCGCAAAAAGTCTCTTCTCCTACTACGCCATCCTTCCAGCGTAGGCTTGGCCGGCATCGCTGTCGTGTTCCATAAATCCTACCGCAAAGAACTTTACGAGCAGGATCCTCTTCGTTCATGCGAGCTAGGTGTCCTGCCCACCGGAGCCTACCGAGCTTAATTCTCTTCACGATGTCGACATCGCGGTAACGCTCGTATATCTCATAATTATAGTCTCCGGAGTTGTCCTTTCTCACATACGGAGCCAACAATTCTCCGTAAAACAACTGGTATCACTATACGGTTGCCATAATAAAGACATTCACCTTCCGTGTTTAAACTAATTCTCTTCTGATAATATTGTCGTAACTCATAATTTTCAATAATTTGAGGCCAACCATTCCTCACATACACAAAAACTTTGCTTAATACTTTATATAACCTAAGGTGTTCTGCAATTTCGTTTATGGTTACTGGATATTCATCTGTAAAATTTAGAAAGTTTATGCTACTATCTTCATCCTCCTTTTTTTCCTCTAGCGGTAATCTTGATAAGGCATCAGCATTTGTCATTTTTGCGCTGCTTCTGAATTTTATTTCGTAATCATACATTCCTTGAATCAGAGACCAGCGTTGTAATCTGAATGTTGCCACTGCTGATGTACCTTTCCTTGGTTGAAATATCTCTATTTGCCGCAATAAATAGTAAATTTTTGTCCATAAATGTACTTATGTAATTTTCGTAATGCGAAAATAATTGCAAGTACCTCACGGTGAAGTTGTGAATAATTTTTTTCTGCACTTGAAAGGCTGCTTGATACAAACATTACTGGTTTTTCTTCTCCCTCTATTAAATGCGAAAGAACAGCTCCGACTCCATATGGCCTAGCGTCCGTCGCTATGATAATTGGTCTTCCCGGATCATAGAGCTCTAGGATATTGTTTTTTATTATCAATGTTTTACTTCTTTGAAAACTATCTTCCTGCTGCTGTTTCCACTCATACGGATCATCTCTCCTTAATAATTTATAAAGTTCTGCCAATTCCTATGACAAATTTGGGATAAATCTTCCATAATAATTTATTAAACCTAAATATGATTGTAGTTGTTTAAAATTTTTAGGGGTTGGCGCTTCTACTACCGCTTTTATTTTATCTTTATTTGGGGTTATACCTTCGGATGAAATTTTACGTGACCCAGATAATTTACTGATTTTTCTAAAAATTTTCATTTTTTAACATTTATCTTAACTTTATGCTCATTTAGTCTTGTTCACTACATCCTATTATTTGGTCCATTACTGACTGAAAAATTGATGGTGCGCTGGATACTCCGAAAGGAAGTCTGTTATATTGATGTATTTATGTGTGTTAATTACCAGATATTCTTTCGACGTGTCTGAAATAAGGAGCTGTTGATATGCCCCGCCAAGTCTACCACGTAAAAATAATGACAATCTGCAAGATTTGCAAAAATGTCTTCTATTTTTGGCAAAGGGTAATGCTCTGTTTCAATAAATTTATTTATTGTAACTTTACAGTCGACACAAATTCTTATATCACCGTTAGGTTTTGGTACAACAACTATAGGACTAGCCCATCTACTGTGTTTTATTGGGCTTATAATGTCCTCGTCCACTAATCTGTTTAACTCCCTTTCAACTCTGTCTCTTAATTTATAAGGAACAGTATAAGCCTTATGAAAAATTGGATCGCTTCTGTTCTGTTAATCGACCGGACACAATATTTCCGAAAGTATTCCAAAACTCATTTTCTAAGTCAGTAGTGTTAAAATTTACCATATGGATGCTGTCGTTGTTTTTGCCAATTGAAAAAATGTTTCTCCAGGATTCAACGCCTCCAACCACGTTCTACCCAACAGTGGTTTAAACTCCCGTTCTGAGTTGATTATTATTATCTCTAAGGTTTTATGTTGATTCGCCACTTTTACTCTGACATAAAGTGTTAATCATACCTGAAACTGAAAAAAAAATTTTAGGAATAAGTTTAAAATTCTTAAATAATTGGTTGTACTGTCCTTCAGTCATTATCGTTGAGCATGCTCCTGTGTCTATTTCCATCTCTAAATAGTAGACTTCCACGTTTACATGCACTACACCCGGTTCTACATAGCCCATCGTTACACTCTGAATGAACTGCACTGGTTTGTTTCTAAAATAACAGGATCGCGCCACATGACCATACTTTTTGCATATATATATAGCACTGTATTGAACGGCAATTTTTTCGCGTTTTTCTCCGTTATAATTTTAGCACATCAATCGTTGATTTGATTTAACGCGTACTCGATATATATTCCCCGATGGAGATCTTGCACGATTTTGACACTTTCCGTAATCATTTTTATATATTTGATGAACTTTTAATTCGCTATCTGTAACTGCCAGCTGCAATTTAGGTTGAAATGCCTGCGATTCGCGTTCACTCATTTTCATTGTTAATGCTTTATTACAGCATTGTTTTGTTTTCGTTTAACAATATTTGCTGGATGGCTTCGTTTTTTAATCCGACAAGAAATCTATCGGTTAAAGCGTCATCTATTGCCAAATTTTTATATTTCTTTATAATTTTTGTGTAGTCTTCAACTGCCTGACCTTCTATCGTTTTGTCTAAAAATTCACAAAAACGACATGTGGCTTTGCCATCTCTTTTAACCTAACTATAAATTCAGTTATAGATTCTCCTTCATTCTGTACTGTACAATTAAATTTGTACCGTTCCGCCCTTTTGTTAATGCGTGTCCTAAAATGTTTAGTCAACGCAATTGAAATTTCTTCAAGGCTTTTTGTTGTTGCATCTTCGGGAATCATAATTGATTTTAAAATTTTGTATGTCTTCGTTCCCATTAATGTTATGAACAGCGACGTTTTATCCTCCTCTTTTGTTTTATTCACTTTGAAATACATTTTTAACCGGTCAATGTACGCGTTCATGTCATCGCCGGATTGGTATTCTTCTAATTTTCCTACCATTTTTCACTTTACTGTACTTTTTGAATGCAACGCTAATCACTAGTTAAAAAATGCCGATTAACACGATTTTTCACTCCTCTTTCCACTACGATTTTTATCGTATTTTATTTTATTTTATTTGTTTGTTTATTTAATTTTATTTCTCTAGTTTTATGTTAAATAATTTTTATGCGTTAAGTTCTTACTACCTCGTCGCCAATTGTTCTGTTCTTTCTTTTTAAATAAAAAACACACCTCTTATGCTTAGCTAGCTGTTTATTCTTCGGCTTCTCTTATTCGACTCACTTCATTATTACATGATATACTTAGTTATTCTATTTGGTCTATTCTAGCATATACATACACTCTACTTGATAATACAGTGCAGCCTCAATAATCTAACTTCATTATAACAATTTTTCATAAAATAAATATAATCAATATTATAAACTTATTTATATATATATGATGACTGTCTTGAAGGATAGATAAATCTTATACGCGTATGTTCGTACAGACGTTTTAGCACTTTGCATTTTTCAAGTCGAACTGCCTTTTGAGCCGTTGTTAAATCTAGCACTTTTTGAATTTTCTTTAATTTTCAGTATCCGTCTATCGGAAACGTGCAGATTTTTTCCAGTTTTTGTACACTTTGTTGTGGATTTTGCTTTATTTGGAAGGCCACCTCCATCGCATTTTGCGATGCTACTAGTCTCGTTGTAACGTGTGATGGTCCGATACACAAACATTTTATTCACATTCAAATTCTAGAGCTGTTTGAGAAAGCCGGTTGTGACTTTCCAGCCAAAAACAGTGCAGCCGTTTGGCTGATACAGCAGCGTGAAATTAGTAACACTTCGATCGCCGATGCAAAGGCCATAAAAAAATATTTCTAAGGTTGTTTCGCTGTTCGTTAAGCTTACCTTAAAACAGGCACTGGGCACACAATGTAATTGGACTAAGAAATGATACCATCAAAACTTTAATATCATTTCCATTAAGAAGATGTGGTCCTACACTTCCAATAGGTTATTTTAATTGAAGAAGAGTTAGCGGATTAGATTAAGCAAAAACAAATAAAAATACTTCTGATGAATGTTGAGTTAGGAAGTACCTACTCGTATATGATGGAAACCATCTCAATATTTCCTTCTGTCTGGCGTGTTAAGTGGCTGGAATTACTATGAATTTGCGTAGGGTTGTTATACCATAAGTAGGAGGATTCACTCATAAATTGGAAGTAGTGAGTCTCCTGGGTCAAGGAGGAGTCACCAAATCTAATGTTTTTATGAATTTTCAGAATTTTTAAATATAAATTTTTTACACCTGTTTGTTATTTGAAGAAAATAAGAACCACCCTATTTTGAAGCGGTCGGATACTTTGGTCAGATGGTTCCCATACAAAACATTTTTCCAGCATTTTTTTTCATGGTGTTATGAATCCTCTAAATCTAAATCTATCATTTCACATAGTGCTTGAAGTGCTTGATCTGTGGCTGGTAGCGAAGCGCCACCGAATTCAGAATTTCGATTTAATTCTTTCGACACTAAAAAAAATAATTTGAAGTTGTCACCATGCACAGCTTTTCATTATTATTGTATTCTTATAGAATGTTCCAGGAACAGTGGTTAACATAACAATTCCTTTTAATATGATGGAAATGTTTCGTTTGTTTAAAAAATTTCATTGATTGGACAGAGGAAACCTAACAAGATAAATGCCCTACCTAAATCCTGGTGCTGGGTATGCCTGTGCCAAGCAAAGCAGGGTTAAACTTTCATCAGTTGCTGCCGCAAAACTGCTACTAGTGAGAGTTGTTGAAAATTTTGGCGAAACTCTGCTAACTGGTTCTGGAATTTATCATATTTTCTTGGTTATTACAAGATTTGAGTTGGCATATATACATATACATTGAACAAAATTTAAGAAATATCTGATTTCTAACTTACCTTCTGAGAAAATTTTTTTGTTTAATTTAATGTCTTGATAAATAAGTGTTTTGCATTTTACCAATTCAAAGAGGCTCCGTTTCTCAAGCTCAAGTCAAGCATTTGCATTATTCATTTGTAAAAAATTTTAAGCTCACGATTTCAAAATAAGTGTTTTAATTTTATTTAACTTTGGCAAATAGTTAAATTAATTTATTATTTTTTTAACCGGCGCAACAGGGTACCCTATCCCAACATTCAGGCAGTTTTCAATAAATAAAGAGCAACAATTTTTCGACGAAAAACAGGAACAAAAATATTAATAAATATTGTAAGAATGCAAAGAAAAGGATTTTAGGCAAAAATCCTTTTGATTGTACTTTAATTTTTATACAACGATCAATTAAATTGAATTTAGCAAATTTACTTGGTCTAAATATTGTTGCTCGTTAAAAAGTATAATGTATTTAAATTTACTAAAATGTTTTAATATAAACTGAGCATTCTTATTGTAATTTAGTATTTAAATAAATTAACATTTGTGATTGATTTCAAAGTGTCCAATTGTAATTGAAAAATATTCTCAGTTTATTTTAAAAGTTGAAAAAGCAGAAATGTTTTCATGTAACGGAAAAAATATACAAAAATATATATCTATGAAAATACTTTTATTGCCAATTCGAATATTAAATTACTTTAGAATCAAAAACTACGTTAAAAGAAAACATTTCTGCATATAAAATGGTGAAAAGTGTTTGCAATAAAAAAATACTCGTAGTTTTTGTTTTTTGTTAAATCATTAAATTTGCATTGTAGGAAATAAAGTTAACTGTCAATTTTGTTTCTGTAATAAAAACAATAGAGGATGAACTTTTTAAAATTCTCAGATTTTTTAAAGAGCAAAGACGTTCTACTCAAAGAATTGCCTTTATCGAGCCATATGCAATATGAGAAATAATGCGTTTCAAAAAAATATAAACTCAAGGCTAATCAGGTGTTGATTTAAGGTCTTGACACTTTTTTAATGTCAATTGGACAACTGCCAATGAAAAAAATTAACTTAGCTGTCTAAAATACTCTCTCAAAAAATATCCTATTCGGATATTGATAAACAGACAAACAGACAATTGGACTTTTAAATTGCAAACACTTTTCAATTGTGATAATTTTAAACAATAAAATATAATTCCAACTGTTTAAATAACTGCAGTCAGAATATGGTACTTACCTGTAATTACCAAACGTCCCTTGGTCGCACTTAGTCGGGTTTCACCAGTCAGGCGATGTTTTGTTCGACATTGGTAGCTTTTGTAGCCATCTTCAGGTCCTACTTCACGAATGTGAAGTTCACCGGAAGGCAAGACTAAATATTTACCATCTAATGGCAATTTAAGGAGTGAAAGAAATTCAAAAATAATCTATTAATAAATGCTTGTGTGAATCAAAATTTAATTTAGCAAATCTATATTAAGGCCGTCATTTGTATATATTACAAAAATTTAAAATGAAAACATTCTTTATGATGTGGTTAATATACGTCTTCATATAATTCTAGAAGAGATTTAAGTTCTTACTGAATCTAATGTAAGTTTTCATTTTAAATTTAAGCTCAGGCTTTGTTACAAAACATGCATAATTTGTAAGTAATTTTTTACGTGTTAAGTCACTATGCTGCATTCTTTTTTTTAATTGAAACTTCATATGCATATAATAATCCAATATTTGAAATTTGTATTAAAGTAAAAAAAACATTTGTATATATATATACAATCGAGTACATGAGTAAATATAATTTTTTCATTTCTGAAATTTGTGATTGTTTTTTAGCAAAAATACAGCACAATTGCTTATATATAAGATTAGTTTAATTTATGTAGCTTAAGGTTCTAACTTCAAAATTAAAACCTTAACCTTAACTGAACAACTTGCAAATGATTTAAAAAGAGAAAAGAGAAGAGAAAAAAAACATGTAAAACTATACACTCCCGCAATTTCAAGTCTTTACTATTTGTACTATTTTTTAATTTTTATTGCACCTTGTTGTTGTTTTCGATTTTTTTTGTTGGTTAGTTCTGCTATAAAAATTTTTAAAATTGAAAATCTGTTTTTGTCAAATTAAATAAATATATTCAAACATTACAATATATTTACTTATTTTTACGAAAACATAAATCGATTCCGACAAGGTGTAGGTTTCTGATTTTCTTTCTGTTTTGCGTTAATAAGTTAAGATTCGTTAATTTTAGTATAGATAAAGTACAAACGAGCATTTTTCTTAGGCAAAAATATATATCTGAATTTGGAATCAAAAATTACTTTATATGTAACGAAAGGGGTAAAGATCCTTCGGCAACAAATTGTTCAGTTTTTTATTAAAATTTAAATTATAAAACATGCAAAACGACCAAGTTTTCATAGATTGGAAAAAAAATTTACATTTATACAGTTTATTGTTGCAAGTCTCTTGAAAATTTTAGTTAAAATGGAAAACATTTTAACTTCATTTAACAATTGAATTATGATAATCTGTCAAAATCAATTTCCAATTTATGAGTTCGTGGTGAATCTCTCAACATTTCTACATGAAGGGGGATTTTTAGGAAAGGGAAAGCCTTGCGGCTTGTGGATATTGGAAAAGGAATAATGGTGAAAATAAGTGTAATTGCAAAGAAACGAAATAACTAAAGTAAAAGGCACGGTAAAAAAAATATTTGGAATTTAATTGAACCTCACAGTCTAATCGAGCCTATTACCTATATATATCTAAGCTGCAGAAAATGTTTAAAATGTAAAACACTGCGTTTTCATTTATATATGTGATTTTATGTGATTAGGATTTGAGAAGGAAATGATGGACACGAGGTGGCATCACAAAAAGATAATCTAACCAAACAAATGAGTTTTTCTCAAGACACGATAATATAAACAAAAAACCGGATATAGAGCTTTACCACTTTGATATTGTCCATCATCATTTTTAGCGGGGAAAATTTCCCTGTCTTCATCTTCGACCCACGACGAGACAGAAATAAAATCGCCGACAAAACTCGGTATGTGGCATTTTAAGATGGCACTGTTGCCCCGTAACACCGCCTCATCCATTACATTGACAGTGAAGGATTGTGGTACGACTGCGAAATGAATATTCGAACTGATTGATTATATAAAAATCTTTAAGTGTTTATATGGTAGTTTAGTAATTTATTTTTATTTTAAAAATTGGTAGCCTTCTAAAAAAAATCGTCCACGTTTGTTAAAGGATTAAGAAAAGAAGGGATTGAGGGACTAAGGAACTCTCCTGCAAGCTATTAAGTTGTATTAAAGATAATTGCTTAAAGGTCCTCCTACCAGTTGAATTTTTTTCATACATTGATCCCTCTGAGTCAACCCAGTTGGTGACATCAATATGATCAGCAACAAAGGATGGGGTTTGACATTTAAATATTGCTGAATTGCCCTTAATAACATATTCATCGTAGACCTGAGACTGAAAATATTGATTGACAACTGAAAAAAAGAAATGAAAGATTCATGTTCTGCTTTTACGAAAACTGTAAATTATAATGCCAACCCAAAAGCAATGCTTGGGTTTATTTTTTATAACTGAAAGCACAATTGAATGAATCTCTAATCAGATATTTAGCATACTTTAACAAAACGACCTTACTATTTTTCCTGGCACTATAGATATATATCTCAAACAAGGCCTAAGCATAGTGCTAACCCTTTCTTCTCTATGATATATAGTAGTTTATTCTTATATGCAAGCACTACTCAACAAATACTGATTGACAACCTAAAGCTTCAGAAATAAAGCATTTGTTATCGAGCCAGGGATTTTTACAAAATCATACGAACAGATGATCGGACAAATATATATAATAGCTAACCTTCAATTCCCTTATCGTTTAAATGTAAATAAAAATACAGAAAAAATAGCCATTAACAATTTTATAACTCTACATTTAACAATAAAATAGTTTGCACTAAAATTTGAAACACTTAAAACAGGTTTCAATTTACCATTAGCTTCATTTTCCTTTGAGCTTAAAATCTCAACTCCCTCCTCATCGACCCATGACTCAACTGCTATGAAATCCGCAACAAATGAAGGTACTAAACATTTCAAGATTGCTGAATTGTCACGCAAAACGAATTCATCGATAACTCGTGTCTGATAGAATTGATGAACAACTAGGAGTGAAAAATTCGAACTTATTGAAACAATTTGGGAAAATGGAAATAGGAAAAAGTTTAGTGATAAAAACTAAAGATGCCTACTAGAAACATAAGATCAATCTAAACGCATAAAGATACCAGTTTCTTTGTCATCCGGATAATAAGTGCGTCCTTCGGAGTCTATCCATAAATCAACAAAGACAAAATCCGCAATGTAAGATGGGATTTCACATTTCATAACAATAGAATTGCCTCGAATTACATATTCGTTGTCAGCCTCCGCCTCGTATGTTTGGATGACAACTGCAGCGTGAAAAAGTTATAATCATTACAACGCAAAAAAGGATTAAGGACGTGGCATGGGATGCTTATGACTACTAAAAAAACATAAAACAACATCCTTTAAAGTATCTAACAGTTGGTACCATGGACATTCGATGAATTATTTCGCCACAATTCGACGCCTTCCTCATCAACCCAAGCTTCGATCTGAACAAAGTCCGCGACGAACGACGGAATTTTACATTTCATTACCGCAGAATTTCCCTTAATTACGTATTCATTTTCTGCTTCGGTCATATAAAATTGTGAAACAACTGTAAATTTAAAATGAGGAAAAGGGAAATTATAACCAAGAAAGTAAAAATAAACAATTAAACAAAATAGGAGCTTTATGGAATGTAATGGAAACAGTACAAGGAAAACCATAGCGCAAAACCATAATAGTACTTGAAAATTTGCGTGCGCACCATATTTGTCAGAAAATGTCAAAACATGTCCATCTTCACCGATCCACGATTCAACGCGTACAAAATCTGCTACAAATGATGGAATGGAACATTTTAAAATAGCAGAATTTCCCTTGATAACGTATTCAGTCATAATTTCGGCTTCGTAAAATTGATTAGCAACTGCAAGGGTTTCAAAAGATAAAAGCGTAACTTTTGACACTAAAAATGCATTAATTTAAATACATACTCCTATAATAAATATCCACCCAGCCATAAGAAAATAAAAAAATAAGTAAGTAAAATAAATAATATAGGAGAAGGAATACTGTAATGGATCATTAATTAAAAATAAATTTTGCATAAGACGACTCATTCAAACCATAATTATCAGAATATCTTAATTCGTTGCCCTCTTCGTCTATCCATGACTCGACGCGAACAAAATCCGCGACAAATGATGGTATGGAACATTTGAGAATAGCTGAATTTCCCTTTATTACATATTCCATTAAGATATCAGCACCGTAGAACTGAATCACAACTATAAAAGATAGCAAAAGATCATGATGAAATAAAAACTGCTAATTGATATATTCCCAAAATGTTCTTCCCTCTATAGAATTCAACAAAAAATATAATAAACTATATTCCATTGAAAGAGAAAGGATCGATAGGAAATTGGAGAATGCGGTTCAAATTTACTTGTGGCTTGGTAAAACTATTTTCTGTGTAATACCGAAATTGTCTGCTGGTAAAAATGCAGTCCCGTCACTAGCAACCCATGCTTCTACTTTGACAAAATCAGCTACGAAACTGGGAATAGTACACTTTAAAACCGCTGTGTTCCCTTTAATAACATATTCAGAAACGACTTCAGCTTCATAATATTGATTCACAACTGTAAATGAGAGTAAATTGAATAGGTATTGATTGAGGCATTTACCATGAGCGAACTGTTTCTAGATTCACTTTTTGGGTTTTGAGAGAACGATTTCATGTTGAAAGTTATTTTAATCTATATATATAAAAATGGATCGTGGTTTGTTCGGATGCTTAAAACTTGAAAACGGCTGGACCAAATGGGATACTTCCTTCTGCAAGTTTGTTCGTAATTGCTACGCGAAGGTTTCTGAGTTGGTTCAGCCCCGTTAGGTAGCGCTGGTATCGTTTTTTTTTCTGAAAATTCTTATTTATAGAACGATTTGGCTCAAATTTACTCCATATAATATTTAAATAAAAAGAAAGTCGTTGACAAAATTTGGACCCGATAGGTGGCGCTGGTGTCGTTTTTCCCGAAAATTCTTATTTATGGAACGATTTGGCTCATATAATCACACCATATAATATAAAATGTAGTTTTCCCTGTATATAATCTTCATATAAAGAATATTCGAACAAGTGTACATTTTTTGCCTGTATAAGTGTCGATTCTACAGTTTTCTGGATTGGTGAGTTGGTTAGTTATTGGGGTGTAAGTGGGCGTGGCGTCAGTGGGAGGGTAGCAAAGCGCCCGGGAACAGCTAGTTTTCATATAAATGCTGAAAATAATGGACCTTAAAAACTAAACATTAAAAAAATGAAATTTTGGAATTTGGATTTGGATTGGAATTAAACAGATTATGAAATCACTGCACATATGTGTGCCTACTATCGTAATCACAGGCAAAAACCAAACATGTACCCTGTCTGTAATCTTGCTCTTTCATTGATGCATACATTGTTCCAGTTTCATCTTGCCATGAAAGCACTTGTACAAAGTCCGCAACGAACGATGGAATGGAACATTTTAATACAGCTGAATTACCCCTGATAACATACTCATTATTCACCTCAGAATCATAGTTCTGCTGAGCAACTAAAATAGGTATTTGTATTTAAATAAAAAGAGAAAAATATAAAACGGTTCATCTTTATCTTAACATATAATTCAATTCAACTAACTCTTAAAGATAAAGACACAGACCTCTAGATGGTCATGGAAGGGCGCCAATTGTATACAAGAATTCTTCATTGAAAGATGGGCTGTGGCTCAAAGTTACGACAGGCTTTCATAAAATAAAAATCCATTCGAACGTGTTTATGTCGCTGAAGATATATTGGTGAACATCACGTAATCATTTGAATAACGAAATTATCAGGAATTATCACGAAATTCTAAGTATTGTTTGGCTACTACCTAACTACCTAAAAATAACTATATAACTATAAACGACCAACGTTCCGAGAAAATTTTATATATCTTTCTAATATATAAAAATCTCGTGTCACGGTGTTTGTCCTCCCTCTCCCACCTCCGAAACGGCTTGACCGATTGTTATGAAATTTTTTATATATATTTGGTAGGTATGAGAATAGGTCGTAAAGTATGTTTCATACCGCTAGGTGATTAGGGTGTCACTATCCAGAAAAACATTTGAGAACAACTGGACTGATTTTGCTTACTTTTATTTTATAACTATAGTCCAAATAAGGTTTATGCGGGAACAAAAATAGAAAAGATGCCCGGAAAATTGTAAAATTCGGAAAAAACTGAAAGTGCTGGTTTCCATGAACTGGCGACCATAACTAACGATTCGAGCAATGGATTAGCGTAATTCTTTTTTTGTTTTGTTCGTTATAGTACTGGGAAACAAAGACAATTACAAAGGAAAGTCGAAAAATTCGGATAAACAGCAAAAATACCAATATTGTGATTCAAAATCGCAAAACAAATAGCTTTTCACAAGTTCACAAAACGATCACAAACAAATTTATTGAAAGTGGGACAGGACAACGTCTGTCGGGTCAGCTATATATAGAGAGAGAGAGTTTCTTCTCGAGAAATCTCATCTCGAGAATTCCCGAAATTTTTGTATATTTCGGGAATCCCGTTTCTCGAGAATAATTTTTTTTCGGTATTCCCGTTTCCCGTGAAAATAATTGACAATTCTCGAGAAAAAAATTTAATTTTTATAATTAAATTAATTTTTTGTTATTATGTGATTTCACAAATAAATTCCTTATTTCACTCTGATTTGTGTGTTGGGTATCATTGATATTTTCGAACGTTAAAAGCTGAAGGAATTCTTAAATTTCTGTTTAAGGCACCCGAAGACAACAAATTATTCCTTAGCGCAAAATTTGTGGATGCTATAAAAGACAAAATTAGTGTTCGACGAAATATTACGATTATTTCATTAATGAAATACCTACAGGACATGTTTGCGACGCCTAGAAGATGACAATTTTTTTTTATTTCAACAAAAGCGGAAATAACTAAATTAGCAAAATTAATTTTGAAAAGACTTTATGCAGTTAACAGTATTATCGGTGAGGACGAGGATCAGGATCACATTGAAATTATTGAAATTGAACAAAAAGAAAATCGTGCAAATAATAATTGTAGCTTATCTGAACAGTTGGAGGGATTCATTCGAAAAAGTGCACAATGCTCGAGTTTAGTCATTAAGAATACTGATTTTCAATTGGTTAAAAATGAGATGAACCGTTTCAAAGGATCGGGGAAATTAACGGATAATTTACAAAAACTGCAATCAGCATTAAACACAATACAACCAACTAGCACGCAAAACGAAAGAAATTTTTCCATTTCCGGAAATTTAGTATCTAAAAGGCGAACCAGGTTATCAGATAAATCAATAGATTGTCAATGTGTGCTCAAAAGTCATTTCAGATAAATATTTATTATATATATTTAATTTTATCTTCTACTTTCTTATTATTTATTTTTTTTATAGTACCTAATGGATATATTTATTTTATGTTATAAATATTATTATATTTTATAAACTATATTTTGTGCAATGAATTAAAACAAAAAGATGTTTAAATAAATATCTATAAAAATTTGATTAATGTAATTATTTTTATTGACAAAAATGAGAAATTTTATGAATAAATTCTCGAGAAATTCTCGGGATTTTTCTGTGTTTTTATTGGGAATCCCGAATCTCGGGAAAAAAAATATTGCAAAAACGGGATTCCCGAATCTCGAGACTAAAAAAATGTCGGGAATTGCGCAATCTCTCTCTATATATATATATACTAGCTGACCCGACAGACGTTGTCCTGTCCCACTTTCAATAAATTTGTTTGTGATCGTTATATATATGATATGTGATATATATACGCCACGGCAATAAGGTGGGCTATGATCCTTATTAAAATTACATAAAATCGAAGGAATGTAATTTACAATAAATCTCTGATTCATTGAAAAAGCACACAAAAACAATCACGAAACTAGAACGACGATTAAAAGTTACGGGAAACACGGTCTCGACCAATTGATTTTTTTATAATGTACACACGCTAAAGGGGTTTGCACCCTTATAATGCTTAGCACAGCGTGGGCGTTAGGAAATTAGGGAGAGGAAAAGATGTCTATGCACGCGTGTCTTAAACGACTACATATCATACAAATGCGAAAACACGGAATAAGGCAATTCATTCCACATAACTATCGTGCGGCTAAAGTAGGAATCTCTGAATTGGTTAGTACGTCCGAAGATAGGCTTAATGGTGGACCCGTGGGCTCGAGTTGAGGCACGGGTATTACGGATGAGTTGGAGAATGGGCGGGATGCATCTGGATATTTCTTTTGAACGCCGCTTGTGGAAAAAGCGATAAAACAGTGACAGGCAGGAAACATTCCTTCGATGTTCAAGCGATTCGATTGTTTTCGCGATATGTACGTCACCAATAAGTTTTAACGCGCGGTTCTGAACTCTGTCTAGTGGATGCAATGTGGTCTTGGGGGCACCTGCCCAGACAATACAGTTGTATTCAAGTTTAGGGCGAATATACGCCTTGTAAATGGTAGCCAGATCTGAAGGAGTGAAGAACATCTTGCACCGTTTTAGGAAACCTAAGCATCTCGCAACATTTTTGGCGATGGCAAATATGTGGTAATTTCAACGATGTATGACGCACATACCGAAAATTGAGAGTTTTTCAGTTTCTTTGATGCAAGATACATTCATGGATAAAGGTTGGCGATTTAAATTACGCTTAGACGACAGAAGACAGCATTGGGTTTTAGAAGCGGTAAATTAAACTCTATTATGTAGTTCCCACCTTGTTATGCTGTCAAGGTCAGAATTTAACGTGCTTAACATACGTTGTTGTTCAAGTTCCACTTGTAACGAAGAGGGTCGTGCAGAAAGCGTGAAGGCATATGAAAAGCTAAGAGTACTGTCATCAGCGAAAGAATGGATTGGATTAGAGGTGGTGGATATGAGATCATTAATGAAAATTAGAAAGAGTGTCGGAGATAAAACAGAGCCTTGAGGAACACCGTCGTTTATGCGTTGAACATTGGATTTGAATCCGTCCAATACGACCTGGATTGAACGGTCAGAAAGGTAGTTACTAGTCCAATTGGGCAGGGTGTTATTAATTCCATAAGCATTCATTTTTGACAAAAGAGCTTGATGCCAGACTCTGTCAAATGCCTTGGAAATATCGAGTGCAACAACTTTACTTTCACCAAATTTGTGAATAGACTGGTTCCACTTTTCAGTGAGATAAGCCATCAGGTCACCTGTAGAACGTTGCCTACGAAAACCATACTGCTGGTCACTAAGGATTTCACGTGATTCAAGGTATTTCATAAGCTTACGATAGATCAGGGTTTCCATGACCTTGGAGAGTATAGATATTAGTGCGATGGGTCGGTACGAGGAAAGGGATGACGTTTCGTTTTTTTTAGGAACAGGCTGGATAAAGGCTGTTTTCCAATTCCTTGGGACGACTCCAGAAGAATAAGAGAAATGGAAAAGTCTGCGAAGTGGTAATGCCAACGTTGAAGAAAAACTCTTCAAAACTATAGCGGGAATGCCATCAGGCCCAGCAGATTTATGAATGTTGAGATCATTTAACAATGACTTGACGACTACGGAAGTAAATCTGTCCCATAGAGGATTCAACTCTTGAAAGTACAGACGCAACGCACTATCTGGCAGCGTAGAGCTAGCCGAGAAATGTGAAGCAAGTAGATTGGCCTTGTCTTTTGAGCTGACAGTTGGAATGTCATTGTGAATGAGCGTTGGAATTGAAGACGAGGCAGTATTTTTAATTCTTTTCACGAATGACCAAAAATTTTTACTTCCTTTGGGACATTGAAGTATTTTTTGTCACAGTTTTTGGTCATTGTCGAATTTGGCGCGTTTAAGGAAGGCATTGCAATCATTTCTGACTCGTCTAAATTGGGTTCGGTTTACCACAGTGGGGTTTTTTTTATATAACCGAAAGCAAACCTCACGGCTCCTAGTAGCCTCTTTGCAGCTGAAATCATACCAAGCATTTTCCTTCGGTTTGATACACTTTGTCCTGGAAGGGATAAATTGTCTCATACCCTCGAGGATTATGTTAGTGATCGTATCAGAAGTTGCATCCACACCACTATTGGCGTTAAGTGGCCCGTTAATGCTTCTAAAGAAATTATTGAGGCCATCCCAGTTGGTTTTCTCGTGTAGCCATACTTTTCTTTTAGGACTCTTTTTTTTTTTCTATCAATGTATCATCAATGAGCGTGTATCAAGAAATCTGGGGAAACCAATGGAAGATACAGATAAATACTCGTATTATAATATATAAAACACATTTTCGTTAAGTACAGGTATAGCTGCTTTCTGAAATATTGCACCGGTGTTTGGTATTCCAAGAAGAAAATTAATTGTAAGTTTTGGGTAGGATACCGAAGTCAAAAAACCAAATTTTTCGAGAATTGTTGCCAGTTGAGTACCGATTAAAAGAAAACTCTTAGTGTCATATTTTGAACAGTATCGGTCACTTCTGCGGGTCCTAAGTTTTTTGTAGCGCATATGTATGTTATCATGATATCGAGAGCGCGAAGCCTTCCACACATACCTAGTATAAGATAGTAAAGCGAGCTTCTGAGCTCGCCATATGGATAGTTTTAATTTAGACTGACTTATCAGCTAATAAGGATTTTAGTTTAATTTTTTGTTCCACACACCACACGCAACGCGTCACACGTGGAATATCAAAACTGCTGTATGAGACTTAGCTTCTCACAATTCAGATCTCTAAATCGAGTAAAAGGGGGTTAAAATGTCGAAAAAAAAAAAAACACTTTTCCATGCATCACACGCTCCATACACGTGTATTTTTAAATTCTCTATATTAACTTCACTTGCCCGTGGGTCGTCGGTCGGTCGTCGGTCGGTCGGTCGTCGGTCGGTCGTCGGTCGGTCGTCGGTCGGTCGGTCGTCTGTCGTGGATTCTTGCGATTTTTAACCCACTTCCCATGGCCCGATTTTATTGAAATTTTGCACACATGCGTATTTCCGGAGACAACACTTTCTATTAAATTTTGAGGCCCCTCGGGCTGCGGGGTCGGGGGGCTCCCAAACAAAAATTTTAAAAAATTTACCCGATTTTCTTCAAATTTTACACACATGTGTATACCCAATAAACAATACTTTTTCGAAAATTTGGTAGTGATCGGGTCCCGGGTTCGGCCGCAAGGCCCTTATACATTTTTTAAACATCTGTACTGGCATCAGATATTCGTCGCCCTTTATGGACTTTGTGCGGTGTGTGCTGCGCAGTTGGCTGCGCTGCATGGTTTTGTTGGTGGTGGAGAGAGAGAGAGAAATCTTAGCGCACGCACAAATGAACCCAGCAAATGAAACGGACATACATGTTTTATGCTTACTTCAACTTACATTTTTATTTACTGAATTGTATTTTTATTGATGTCGTTTTTTTTGTTGTCGATATCAACTTACAGATAGAACAACAAGTTTTCACAATATTCTGTCATTTGGCGTTTTCATAAATTAGTTCAGAGCAGTCAAAGAGTTCTCAAGATAAATGTTCGTGTTTCTTATTTGCTCAGAGTATGAGCGTGCTCTAAGTGCTCAGAATAAAATGATCTGAGCTTTTTCAATTTTAACATCTGATGTCAAATGTTTGTTTCGATGATTTTCTTCTACAATAAAAAAAAATGGCCCAGGATCGAGGGGCTCCCATATCAATTTCTGCGATTAGAGAATTTAGATGAAAAATTTTAATTTTTATGGGTTGTTTTTTATTATTATATAGAAAGACGAGCGGTAACCAAATGTTTTAAAACAAGTCCCCCCAAATTCTGACTGGTAGAAGCCGAGATAAACGAGAGGACAAACTGACGTACACTTGAAAAATTTTACTGTCCTCTGATAATTAGCTTCGCCCTTGGGGCTCGCAATTATTATCTTTTCAAAATGGAGGTGTGGCCACAATACGATTTTCTTCTACGGACGGGACCAGAATCTTCAGTAATCAATAAATAATTCTAAAATCAATAAAATCCCCCATGTATGTAACATAGACACAGTCATCAGTAGTGGTCAGCAGTAGTTAGTCGTTAGCAGTAGGCAGTAGTCATCAAGTAGTCGTTACAAGTAGTCAGTAGTCAGTCATCGGCAGTAGTCAGTCATCGGCAGTAGTCAGACATCGGCAGACAGCAGTATTGCGTAGTGAGCAGTAATCAGTCGTGAGCAGTGTTCAATCGTCGCCAGTCGTGTGGGTCATCATCTCAACATCATCATTATCATCTTTGTGGTTACTCTTGTGCTAGCTTTTCACTTTGTCAATTTATTTTTTAATTAACCATCTTTGGTTAAACCTATGATTAATAATCTACTTGATTATAATAATAAAATATAAGGGTAGTTAAACCCTATCATTTTTACATTTGGGGGCTCAACCGCTTCAACTCATACGCATTCAATTGTCCTCTCGGAGATTGGCAGAAAGGCCGTCGTGATTCGTTAAAGCAATTACAAAATGCAAACATTTTTGTGAAATTCACGCTGAAATTGGTGGCTAAAAAACGAAATCGTTAGTAACGGGCATTCAACAAGCCGTTATACAAAGATAAAATACGCAGTTAGTTCATGAGTGAAAAAATTAAGTCGCTTAGAACCACCGCAAAAAGTAAGCAGCTTTCACCATCAGTGCAAGCGAGACGTATATGCAATACGCGGTCGGCAAAACAGAAAAATACAAAGATGTATGATTCAAAGGAGGATCTGGAAAACGGGCAGCAGCAGCAGCAGTCGACATCAAAAAACAACAACGAGCAAGGAAGAGATGAACAAAAGGAAGAGAAAGATAATAAAATTGCCGAAAACAATGCAATGTTACAACAGTTAGTTCAATTGCTGACGCTAAAAATTCAGGCGGATGAAGTAAGCAAAAATGATTCGAAGTTGGTTGTGGAGAATTTTGCTAAAATAATTCCTGATTTCGACGGAGAAGATACGCAAGTGCGGCAGTGGTTTGCGAATTTCGAACTTAATGCTGATGCATATGGACTAAACGAAAAGCAAAAATACGTACAAGCCCGTGCCAAGATGACGCGAACAGCCCAGTTGTTCTTGGAAGCAACAAAAGTATACGAATATAAAGAACTACGTCAGTTAGTAATAGAAGAGTTCGAACGTGAGTACGTTTGCAGTGCCGAATTACATAAAGAGCTGAATGCACGCAGGAAACAAAAAGACGAAAGTTTTCACCAGTACATTCTTCATATGAAACGAATCGCAGCACGCGGCATTATTGACACAGAGTCAGTAATTAGATACATCGTGAGTGGTTTGAATCTTCTAACTGATTTCAAATATAACCTATATAGTTGCAAATCATATAAAGATTTGAAAAACAAATATGAGGTCTACGAGAGTGTGGCAAAGACGTCTCAAAACACAGATAAAAAGCAGCATATATCCAACAATAACAATAGCACGTATGGCAGAAGTGAAAAGAAGCGGCATTGTTTTAACTGTGGCTCAGCAGAACACTTGCGAAAAGACTGCAAAGGAGATCCGAAATGTTTTCGCTGCAATAAAAGTGGACATATGTCAAGAGAATGCCCAAATGGAACAGCTGTTAATGTTGTATATGATGCCAAGCGACTAAAAAGGCTAATAATTAACAGCGTAGAAGTGAATGCGCTAGTGGATACGGGCGCAGACGTCACAATCCTGAGGAATTCTGTGGTCAATAAAATCAAGGATGTAGTGCTGCAGAAGAGCATGACAACGCTACGAGGATTGGGCAAAAATACAACGCGACCTGTGGGCTATTTCATAGCAGACGTGGTGCTCGACAACATGCACGTTGCCCAAAAATTTCTTGTCGTGGCGGACGACGCCATTGGATTTGACGCGCTGCTTGGTCATGATTTTGTCAGCAAGTTCAACTTCAAGTCAACAGCGGCTGGCTATAAGTTTTCTCCTCTGTTAGAGGAGGAAACTGAGGAAACAAATCAGATAAGTATCTATAACATTGTTGGGACAAATAATGATTCTGATACCCCTCCGCAGTTCAAAGACATGGTGCAAGAAATGATCGACAACTACAAACCGATTGGGTTCGCTACTGAAGGCCCGGTCAAACTGAAAATTGTTCCAGATGGCGATATGATGCCATTCCGGCACGCACCAAGTCGCATTGCAATGGGCGAGATGGAAGCAGTGAAGAAGCAGATTGACGAATGGCTCGACGCAGGTATTATACGGCGCTCTTCGTCAAATTTCGCGAGCCGTATTGTCATTGTCAAAAAGAAAGATGGGACTAACCGTGTTTGCGTCGATTTTCGTCAATTAAATAGAATGGTGCTTAGGGACTGCTTCCCAGTGCCGGTAATTGATGACGTGCTGGAAAAACTTCAAAAGGCAAAGTACTTCACTATTATGGACTTGGAGAATGGTTTTTTCCACGTTCCAATCGAGGAAAGCAGCAAGAAATTTACAGCATTTGTCGTCAAGGATGGTTTCTTCGAATTTAATAGAGCCCCTTTTGGATTTCGAAACTCACCAGCAGCTTTCATCCGTTTTATTAACTATGTATTCCGAGATTTGATAAACAATGACGTACTTGATCTCTACATGGATGACATCATCATACATGCAGTAACAGCTGATGAATGCTTCGCAAAGATGGAAAAAGTTTTCAATACAGCAGCAGCATCCGGACTTAATATAAAATGGAAGAAATGTCATTTTCTCCAGTCGTCAGTTCACTTCCTAGGGCATACCGTTGAATCTGGTCAGATAAAGCCGGGTATAGAGAAGACAAACGCAGTCAACAGGTTTCCGGTTCCAAGAAGTATCAAAGCTGTACAAGCTTTTTTAGGACTAACTGGGTTTTTCCGCAAATTTATAAGGAACTATTCACAGATTGCAAAGCCGCTTACAAACTTGTTGCGGAAAAATACTGAGTTTAAAATGGATCAAGAACAGTTGCACGCATTCCGGCTGTTAAAAGAGGCATTGGTCAACGAACCTGTATTGAGGATATACAACAGAGAGGCTAAAACTGAAATACATACAGATGCATCGAAGGATGGATTTGCTGCGGCTATGTTACAGTGGTGGGACGGTCAGCTGTATCCCGTATACTTTTGGAGTAAAAAGACTACCGATGTGGAAGCACGGCAGCACAGCTATATACAAGAGGCTAAAGCTATTTACCTGGCGTTTAAGAAGTTCCGTAGGTATATACTGGGCATTTCATTTAAGCTAGTAACGGACTGCGCCGCATTCAAGCAAACGCTGAGCAAGAAGGACGTACCGCGGGAAGTTGCGCAATGGGTCGTTTACTTACAAGATTTTGATTTCCAAGTAGAGCACCGAGCCGGCGAACGGCTGAAACATGTAGACTTTCTTAGTCGATATCCGCAGCAGATTATGTTGGTTTCATCAGAGCTGTCAGCTCGAATCAGAAAAGCACAACAGAACGATGCAATGATTAAAGCCGTTTCAGAAGTGCTTATCAATCGTCCTTATGAAAACTTCAAGCTAAAAGGAGGCCTTATGTTCAAAGCAGTGGACGGTACAGATCTTTTAGTGGTGCCAAAACATATGGAAAGAGAAATTATCGCTGATGCTCATAACGCTGGACATTTTGCCATCCAAAAAACCATTCACGCTATAAAGCAGAAGTACTGGATACCGCATTTGGAGAACAAAGTCGCGCATGTCATAAGAAACTGTGTTAAGTGCATTGTCTACAACAAAAAGCTTGGCAAAAAGGAAGGCTTTTTACATCACGTCGAAAAAGGAGTCACGCCGCTACACACATTGCATTTTGACCACCTTGGCCCTATGGATGCCACCGCAAAACAGTATAAGTACATCTTCGCCATGGTGGACGGATTTACAAAGTTTGTATGGTTATACCCGACAAAGACGGTAAGCTGCGAAGAGGTGCTCAGAAAGCTGGCAGAATGGGCTGCAATTTTGGGCAACGCAGTTCGAATTGTAAGCGATCGAGGAGCAGCATTTACGGCAGGTATGTTCGGGGAGTATGCAAAAACAAATGGCATCGAACACGTATGGAGCACTACAGGAGTACCAAGGGGGAATGGCCAAATCGAAAGAGTCAATCGGTCGGTGCTGGCAATCATATCCAAGCTATCATCAGAGGAGCCAGCTAAATGGTTTAAGTTTGTGCCGAAAGTACAAAAAGCCATAAACAGTGCCATTCACGTTTCTACTAAGAGATCTCCTTTTGAATTGATGTTTGGTATCAAAATGAATAACATGGCAGAAGATCGTATTCTGCAGCTACTTGAAAAGGAGATGTATGACAATTTCGATGACGAAAGGCAGCAGATGCGTCAAAGAGCAAAAGCAGAAATTCAACAAGCTCAAACCACTTACAAGGAACAGTTTGATAAAAAACGTAAGAGCGAATATGGGTACAAACTTGGCGATCTAGTTGCAGTGCGTCGAACACAGTTTGTGGCTGGAAGAAAGCTGGCTAGTGAATACCTTGGGCCGTACGAGATTACCAAAGTTAAGCGTAATGGGCGATATGAAGTACGCAAGGCTGCAGACGTCGAGGGACCCAACAACACGGCCACAAGTTGCGATAATATGAAATTGTGGAAGTATGCAGTATACAACGAAGAACCTTGGTCATCGGAGGCCGATGAATAATCAGAATGGCCGAATGTAACATAGACACAGTCATCAGTAGTGGTCAGCAGTAGTTAGTCGTTAGCAGTAGGCAGTAGTCATCAAGTAGTCGTTACAAGTAGTCAGTAGTCAGTCATCGGCAGTAGTCAGTCATCGGCAGTAGTCAGACATCGGCAGACAGCAGTATTGCGTAGTGAGCAGTAATCAGTCGTGAGCAGTGTTCAATCGTCGCCAGTCGTGTGGATCATCATCTCAACATCATCATTATCATCTTTGTGGTTACTCTTGTGCTAGCTTTTCACTTTGTCAATTTATTTTTTAATTAACCATCTTTGGTTAAACCTATGATTAATAATCTACTTGATTATAATAATAAAATATAAGGGTAGTTAAACCCTATCATTTTTACATGTATATATAAACCATTTTTATGACGCCGTGGACGGATATATCTGGATAAACATCGAGTCCGCATTTTTTTTTATTTTTTTTGCTACTTACAGAGTTCTCATAAGTGCTATACTTTTTGAGATATTTGCAAAATCTCGAAAAACTGTCAAAGTAAACTGCCACTTTCGGATGGCCGATTTCTGCCAAAATCAACTGGGCCTTCCAATTCCAATATAAAAAGATTATATATGAATTTTCATCCCCATCTAGTCAGCCGTCTGGGCTTTAGAGTGGACACTGACAGACAGACTCACACACACGCAGGCGGAGGATTTTATGTCGCTTATTCTGACTCAGGAGATACGGAAATGGGTGAATCTGCAAAAATCCCGAATTCGAAAATTTTCATGACTGCTGTACATACTTAATTTTACCAAAGTAAACGAAAGTAAAAAGCTGATGTTTTATCATCTTAAATAAATTAATCAAAACTGTTGATCAACCAATAAATTAGTTAAGGATGTTTCTTCTTCTTGGAAGTTTTAATAATTATTGAAAAATGTATCGTTATATATATATAATTGTTGGTGCATTTGTTTGTTATTCAATAACTTTTTAATGGCTCAACCAATCTTTTTGAAATTCTCAGATAATATTTTTATTGTCAATACGCGTAAAGTAGGCTATTAAAACATTCTATGGGTGGCGCTAAAGTCGGTATTCCAAAAAGCTCATAATTGCACATTATACTCGTATTCGCGTGATCGAGAAAATGATTGGGGTTTAATTTTTTTTAGGTGGGAGTGAGTGTTGATGGTGGGAAATTGTCGTTGTTTATGACGATGGGGGGTAGGTTGGTGTGGTGGGTGGTCGAAGAGGACGGTATTGTTAGGGGTTTGGTCGTGGGGGAGTGGGTCAGTGGTAAGTGGGTCGGTGGATTGCATCCAAAACAACGCGAGTGTTTCTTTTTAAGTCTTCTTTTTATAAGTGTACGCAATCCAACATCGCACGAGTATCTAAGAACAGTCAATGGTCAAATTTGTCAACTTTTCGCAACATAGTTGACAACATGTTTCCCAAAGAATCCCAATGGATTATGGGAAAAGTATAAAGACTCAACGAGCGAAGAAGAGCTACATAGACATATAACAACAAATCAAGACTTAAATATACAACTCATACCTGAAATTTATAACGAAGCACTGATTATGATCGAAGATATATGTGTTTACTTATTTCAAATGAACCGCTTAAAAAATTAGGATTGCATTCGCCAAATCGTTTCGTTTAGCAACCGAAATAATAAACAATGATATGCAGCGCGAACTACAGTACATCACTGAAGATTTGGTTGAATTTGTTACGAGGAATGAACAAATAACACACCAACAAAAGGTATTTTTTTTTTAAATTTTATATACGTGTGTATCTCCGATGGACAAAACTTTTTGCAAACATTTTGGCTTCGATAAATATAGGGGTTTAGGCGGGATGAGGCGACATAAAATCGTTATGCTCCCAAAGAACCTTTTTTGAAGGATTTGGTGACATGACAGCAGGATACAAATGCACAAATCATCATTGAAAAAATGGCCGAAGAGAGGTGATGATCGGGTTTTGAATGCGATTGCGGCAAAGGAAGGAGGCTTTTTTTCTTGGACGCACCAGGTGGAACTGGAAAACTTTTTTAATTTCACTTTTTATTGCAAAAGTTAGAATGCAAGGAAGCATCGCTTTAGCAATTGCATCATCTGGAATCGCTGCAACATTGTTTGATGGTGGTAGAACTGTCCATTCGGCACTAAAGTTACTATAAATAAAGATGCAGTATACCACATAAAAACATTCAAACATGGCTAAAGCACTGCAAAAAAAAAACAACCCATAAAAATTACAATTTTTCATGTAAATTCTCTAATAGGAGATGGGTATGTGTTAAAATTTGAAGAAAACCGGGCTAATTTTTTAAAAATGTACATGGGCACCCCTCGGGCCTCAGGGCGCGTTCACTCCAAAAACTTTACAAAAAATTTTGTCCATCGGAGATACACATCGGAGATACACATTTATATAAAATTTAAAATTTAAAAAAATTCGGGTTATTTTTTTTTTTAAATTTTTGGGGCCCAATGACCCTGAGCCCCGGGGTCTCCAATTTTTTTTTTTTCAAAAAGTGTTTTTCATCGGAGATACATACGTATATAAAATTTAAAGAAAATCGGGTTAATTTTTTTTTTAAATTTTGGGACCCCACGAATCCGGGACCCAGGGTCTCCAAATTTTTTACATAAAGTTTTGTCCATCGGAGATACACATGTGTATTAAATTTGAAGAAAATCGGGTTATTTTTTTAAAAAAATTAAGGGGCCTCACGAACCCGGGCCCGGGTATCCAAATTTTTTACAAAAAGTGTTGTTAATCGGAGATACACATGTGTATTAAATTTGACGAAAATCAGGTTAATTTTTTTAAAAAAAGTTATGGGGCCCTACGAAGCCGGGCCCGGGGTCTCCAAATTTTTTACAAAAAGTGTTGTCTATCGGAGATACACATGTGTATTAAATTTGAAGAAAATCGGGATCATTTTTTTAAATAAAAGTTATGAGGCCCCACGAACCCGGGCCCGGGGTCTCCAAAATTTTCACAAAAAGTGTTGTATATCAGAGATACACATGTGTATAAAATTTAAAGAAAATCGAGTAAAATTTTGTAAAATATTTGTAAGGGAGCCCACCGACCCCGTGGCCCGAGGGTCCTCAAATTTTAATAGAAACTGTTTTTATCAGAGATATGCATGTGTGCAAAATTTCAATAAAATAGGACTTTGGGAAGTGGGCCAAAAATTGATCGCAAGATTCCATGACACACAAATCCACAAATCCACAAACACACGGGCAAGTGAAGTTAAACAATTGCTGGATTTTGGTGATGGAAAAGTAAGTCTTTATGAAGGCACACAACTTATTAAATTGCCAGAAAACTTTTGTTATATTGTTAATTCGAAAGATGAATAAATACAAAGCGTGTTTCCAAATATGCGCCAAAATTATCAGAACCAGCAATGGCTCTGTGACAGAGCGCAATCTAAATCCACCTAAATTATGTAATGGTTATCAGTTCTATCAGATTAGTTATCAGAAAAATTATGGAGAACTTAATTGAATCAATGATAATAAAAGGGAAGTTCAGTGGAGAAAATGTATTGCTTCCGCGCTTACCAATGATAGCAACCGACGTTCCAATACAATTCAAACGAGTACAATTCCCGATTCGTTTGGCATTTGCGATAACAATTAATAAATCACAAGGCCAAACATTAAACGTATTTGGACTGGATTTACAGTCAGCATCGAGCGCTCAACACGAGCACATCTTATACGCACCAGATCGCTCAGCTACCTGCTACCGGCTACGGAAAAAAAAAACCTCACACCAAAAAGCGAGCATTTCGCTACCTGCGATATTTTAACATATTTACTAATTACTTTTTAATTTCAGGCACATATTTATAATTAATAGTTATTTATTTTCAGATTAAGTTTTTTTTTCATCTTTCAGCCCTATAAAATGGGGAAAAAAGAAAAACGGAAGGAAAAGGTTAATGAGGTATTAACCTTAATATATATCCTTATATGAAAGGCTGGATGAAGTCAACCAGCTGTGCGAAGACTCAGCTTCCTCTGAAAAGAAGAACATGTGCCTTGGCGAGTTAGCGGACAATGAACGGGTACCAACATCGAAACCATTTGCTATGCCGCCAATAGTCTGTTTTAGACTCAACGTTGCTGAACTATCTAAGTTCGCGAAGAGTGCCAACAATAGTTGCAGAATTCGCAACATCAACACCAGTAAGTCGGTCGTTACGGCCATAAACAAAGATGGGCACCAGAAAATTCGGTCTTTCCTACAATCGGGAAAGACTGAATTTAACATTTACACTGCTAAGGAGGACCGTAAAGAAATGTTGGTCCTAAAAGGCATACACCACTCCTTCGATACTGATGATGTCAAGGATGCATTAACGGCAGAGGGTATCCCTGTACTGGAGGTCAAACCCTTCAAATCTCAGAGGACCGACAGGAAAAGAAGATGGAGCAGCATAAGTTCGCCCAGAAATCTGCTGCAAAAGCTATAGTGAAAGGAGTGAGCTTTGCTAGTATAGCTGCTATGGGGACTGCTAGCAAGCCAGCAACAATCAACAATCCACCACCAACAATCCAAGCAAGCAAAAACCAGTAAGTAAGCAAGTTCCAAAACCGGCACCATCTACTGGAAAGTCTAACATCTTCGACGATACGGAAAGGCCTTTTCACTATTTTGGAGAAAGCAAGAGAAGTCGTGCCTGCTAATTATAGCAGTCTTGATGGCAGGTCCAAAACAACCGTTTTGGGTCGACTTATTTGTGTATTATGTTCACAATAAGCAGGATAAGTATATTCTCATATAATGTAAACTCTATTTATTCGTTAGCTAGGCGTATCACACTAAAATTATTTATTAAAACTAATAAACCTGACATTCTTCTTTTACAGGAAACTAATCTCACAGGGAGAACCCCTTTCAGTCCAGACGGATACAACATCCACAGGGTCGACAAAAGCAGTAATTACTCTGGGACGGCGGTCCTTATCAGGAACACTATGGCAGGCGAAAAGGTGCAAATCAGTGGTTTGCGTAGCATGGAAGCAACAGCTGTCAGCATCAAAGTCAACGAGGTTGAGACCTTGTTGGTAATATCAGTCTACAATCACTGTAATGGAACGAGGGAAAACATTCAACGGGATCTGCAAACCGTCTGCGGCATCTCCTCTGGGCACACATACTGTGTGGTTGGAGGGGATTTTAGCGCTAGGCACACCCGATGGCAAGATGAAGTATGCAACAACAAAGGAAAGGCCATTGCAGATTGGCTGGATTCAAATCCTCAGCAGGATACCATAGCTGTTGTTTCCCAGCCCCGGAAAACATATCTTCAGACACCATCCACGCTGGATTTCTTCTTGGCAACGACAAATTTTGTCAACATTCTGCCGGAATTAAGGAATTATTCCTGTTTTGCACATGATAGTGATTCGGATCATTTGGCCATAGAGCTTCGAGTGAGGTTGAATCAGCGAATTGTAAAAGTTACCCCAACACCTGAACTACACATCAACTTTGCGAAAATAAACTGGAACCGGTTTAGATCAGAAGTTGAAGCTGGTCTTCAAATTCCAGCGGCTTGTAGAAATCTGGAGAATAACGAAATTGATGATGCTATCAACAATTTCGAGAGTTCAGTTAACACAGCCATAGATCGGCAGAAAACTGTTCGCTCTAGCAGGGATCGGTTTCAACATCTACCTGAGAATATTCTGGCAATATATGCTAACAAGCAAAGGCTAAGGAAACGGCTTCAGAGGATCTTTAACAGTACTCTAAACACAGTTAATGACGAATATCAGTCTGTATTTTCGCAACTGCGTTGTACATTTATCATGCTACGTCAAGCTGTGCGAAGTTACCAGGAAGATGAACTGACGAAACGACTTCAGAACATCAAACCAGGCCCGGATGCTTTTAAAAAGCTGAATTCTGTGGTCGGAAAACGTATTTCTATTCCAGAAAGTATCATGTTTGGAGAGCAAGTAGCACCCAGTTCTGTTGAAAAAGCCGAAGCCTTTGCCTGTCATTTCGAATGGAGCTTTACAGACCGACCACCAACTCATCTTCCAGAATTCATAGAGCAAGTTGAAAGTCTTGTGGAAGACACCACTTCCCCAAGAAATTTTGAAGTGCAATTCAGCGAAGACAATCCCGCAAACGCACCCGTAGACGTGGATATGTTTGCAGGGACAGCTGTTGTCAGTGATTTAATTATGAGTGGAAACTCTAAAAAATCATCGGGCACTGACGGGATTTCAAATTTCCTGCTTAAAAAGCTGCCGGGTATGGCAATTTTGATGTTAACCATCATATTCAACAATTGCCTTAAAAATGGATACTTTCCAGACAACTGGAAGGTAGCCAAAGTACTTCCAGTACCGAAGAAAACCGATCGCTTCACTGTAACTGGTTACCGCCCCATAGCTTTACTGTGTTGTATCAGTAAAGTATTGGAGTCTTTGATCGTAAAAAGATCAATGCGTATTGCTCGGAAAGAAATCTAATTCCTTCCTTTCAGTTCGGCTTTCAAGAAAAGCATTCTACGGTGCACCCTCTGATGAAGCTTTTCACAGTAAAGTCACTCGAGGACTGAATGTCAAAAGTAGTACAGTAGCCTGTTTGTTAGACATCGAAAAAGCTTTCGATAGCGTCTGGCCAAACGGGCTTCTGTACAAACTTATTACATTTGGTTTCCCCAATTATATTGTGAAAATAATTAAAAATTTTCTTTTCAACAGGGTCTTTTTTCTACAGGTGTAATGCAGCCTATCGACAAGGAAAAGGATTAAAGCCGGAGTTCCCCAAGGACAATAAACACCAAGTCAGAGACTAAGTACCTGGGAATCAACTTTACTGAGAGGCTCAAGTTTAACTCTCACATCGATAAAACAATGAAAAAAGCGAACTACGCTCTTCATTTGGTGCACCCGCTGCTAAGAAGATGAAACGGACTGTCCAACAACACCGGGCTGCTCATCTACAAGCAGCTCATCAGGCCAGTGATAACCTATGGCTATCCCATATGGTTCACCGTCTCACCAACAACGATGAAGAAGATCTCCCTATTTGTAAGGAAGGTGCTTAGGATCTGTACAGGACTCTGGAGGGTGCCAAACAGCTATAAGTTTGTGTCGACTGCAAGACTGTACGACGCGACAGGTCTGCTGCCAATAACCGACCACTTGTTCCAAATGGCGAGGAAATTCGTCGACGGATTGGAAACTCATCCAAGTCCTGAGATGCAAGGACTGAGAAGCGAAGAAATCGAGCCAAGTCACCGGTACATACACATCAGAGGATTCACAGATGCTAGATTCGACGACATCTTTAATAATCAAGACGTCTCATTCTACGAAAAGGCCAGCAATCCACATTACAGAGGCTGAAGATCGCCCTGTTTATACCCCCTCTTATATTTTTTTTCATTTTTATTTTATTTTAAAATTTATTGTTTAAAATTAAATTACTGTAAATATAAACATGTAGTAGATTAAGTAGTCAAAATTATTGTTTAGTAATAAGCAATACAAAAAAAAAAGACAATGTAAATACGTCGGGCCCCTATTGTTGAGCCGACACTTATTAATAATAGTTATAAGTTTAGTTTTAAGTCAAAATTGTATATTACTGAAATGTTTAATAAAAAATATCTTAATCTTAATCTTAAATCGTGGACTGGATTTAGAAAATCCATGTTTTTCGCATGGGCAGCTTTATGTTGCATGTTCCCGTGTTGGAAAACCTTCTAACCTTTATATAAATACTCAAAATGGGCAAACAAAAAATATTGTCCATGATTTTGCTTTACAATAATTTGACTTTAAGACAAATCATAATAAATAAACCACATAAAATTAATCAACATTTATTGATATAAAATGTAGTACTTATTAGGATTCGAAATAAAATGAAAATAATTATAGCATGTTCGTTTTTTTTTGCAATTTAAAAGAAAAAAATGAACATTAACATTAAAATGCTAAAGGCATAACAACGTCTGCTGGGCCAGCTAGTATCTTATAATTCTTAAATACCTCCTGATTTTTCCTTAATAAGTAATACTTGTGGTCTTGGTCTATATTTGCATGATGAACCTTTATTAAAAATAATAAGATCGTAACTTATAATAAAAAGAATTACAAACAAATAGAATTAGAATTAAGGATATCGTATGAAGCACCCCCTTCATTTAGCAGTTGTATAACAAAGGCAAAATCAAATTAAACCAATTCCAAAAACAAACCATATTCCGTTCTCGCAACAAAATCTTCATTTTGATCTGTATGCCATGAAACAACATTCACAAAGTCAGCAACAAATGAAGGAATTTCACACTTTAGTAGACCTGCATTACCACGGATAATATAGGCTTTGTTGACATCGGTATCGTAGTACTGAGCGACAACTAATTGTATACGAATACAAGTACGAGTACATGTATGTATGTTGTGGTTGTATTTATGTGGTAAATCGAAGCAGAAAACGATACAAAAAAAAATGATATAAAGAATTATTTGTATCCAAACGATTAAAAACTTTAACTTTTCAATAGGAAAGAGATGAGCAAGAAAAAAGTGTCCATCCCTTTAATTGACGGGTTTGAGGAGGGGTTATTTATACATATCGGTGAATACCTTCTGCGCAGAGCACATGATTAATCAAAAAATGCAAAAAACAAAAAGAGGACGAGGATAAAGCGGATACTTAGGGACTTAATAATTTAAATATTTTTTTGTAATACACATTCTATTTTCTTTTACGTGCAAGTGGTATTGTCTTTTTAAGAGGTCTACATTGAAAACCAAATTAACAATAAAGACACGAACTTTTATAGCATCATGTTTAATATGAAAGGGTACCATCACATTTGTTTGTTTTTTCTTATATTTTTTATTTATTAATTTAAAAAACAAGCACTTTAATGGATTTTTCATTTTTTCAATATTTTAATGGGTATCGAAATTTTTGTTTGTATCTGAAAAAGCGAACGTAGACAGTAAACCAGCAATCAAAACTGTTCTTTATTGCAATATTATTTATTTAATCTAAATATACAACGTACAAGCGTTTAAAATTCAGATGAACAAATACAGTATATTCTCATTATTTACAAAATTTAATATTATTTGCTATAGTAATAAAAGGCTAAGAACATAAATGCGATACCCTTTCTCATTAGAGATTATGGCTTGTACTTTCGTGATTATTTTGATTGATAGGCGAGGTTATAATTAGCAGTATACTTTGTACAAATACAGTTAGATACTTTAGTTGTTAGACGGGGACGAACCATATTCAGTTCCGGGAAAGAAATTCTCTTCCTGATCAGTGTGCCAAGAAATGACACTGACAAAATCAGCTACGAACGATGGTATATCACACTTAAGGATAGCTGAATTTCCCCGAATTACAAAGGCTTTGTGGATATCCTCTTCGTAGTGCTGTGAAACAACTGCAATCAAACGTTTCAAGGAGAAAAAAAAGGAAAAAGTGAGTACGAAAAGGAGAGGTAAAAAAAATATGATTTTGGCGTGCAGGTGGATTGATGAGAGAGTTCACAAATAAATAAAAAGAAAAAAAAAACAGTAATATTCAACCAAAGTGGCATTAACTTCTAGGACTAGGAAGCGCTCAATGCAAAAATCGCAAGTCTACTGTCCGCATGATTAGTCCTTAATTAATATAACAACAATGTTCTGGCGTCCGCACCATATTCCGTTCCAGCGAAATAGTTTTCATCGCTATCCGTGTGCCAGGAAACCACCTCTACAAAATCAGCAACAAAAGATGGAATCAAACACTTTATGACGGCCGAATTACCCCGAATCACATGCTCCTTGTTAACATCAGCTTCGTAGTATTGAGCGACGACTGTAGGTTAAAAAATGTTATGCCGATAAAAATGCTCTCGCGCAACACAATGAATGCTTTTATTAAATTCTTTTATATTAAGTCTGCTTGTCTTTCTGTCGGTTTACATATCATTCTGTAACCCTTTTGTCATTTAAATGCTGTGAGTTGACGTCCCGTACACGTCTTGAGGAATGATCTTAAGGGGTCTTGAGGGAGGTGTTGTGGAAGTCAGACGGTCCTGAGATGGTCTTGAGGGGATCTTGAGGTGGTTTTAACAGGGTCTTAAGTAGGATCTTCAGGGGGCCTTGAGGGGCCTCTTTTGGGGGTCTTCGGTGGGATTTTATGGGGTCCTAAGGAGGTATTTAGGAGGTCTTTAGGAACGTCTTAAAGGTCCTGAAAGCGGCTCGAGTGTGCCTTGAGGTGGTCTTCCGGTGGTCTCGAGTGGATCTTGATGGGGTTCTTTGGGGGTCCTTTGGGTGTCTTTTGAGAGTATTTTGGGTGTCTTTTGGAGGTCTCCATATTGCTATCCCATGTAATATATTATTGAACTTATACAAGGTGTTTTTTTAAAAAAATGCCAGGCTTTTATCTTGAGAACGGTGCTACATAGGAAAAAATGACTTAATGAAATTTGTTAGGGGTCGGGGGGACCGTCTAGTGGTGATCTTGAATGAGCTTGAAACTTATAAGTTTCGGAGATATAGACTAAAGTTAGGTTTTTTCAACAAATTTTGAACATTTATTTAATTATTAAACATTTTTATGAAACAAATTTTGTTTTTTTTTTTAATTCTTTAAATTTTTATTTAACACTGAACACTGAACATCAATTTTTGTTCATACCTCTGAAATCATAAACTTTACAAAAAAAAACTTTTTTAGCAAAAAGTATTTACTTTTAATATCTTAATAAAAACACATTCAAAAGTATAGGTTCTAATTTAAAAAAAACTAACTTAACTAACTTCAATTTATTTCTCCGAAACTAATAAGTTTCAAGATACCACTAGACTTTACTAAAAACGTTAATGTACATGTGTACGTGGTTTACAAGGCATTTACGACTTTAGGTGAAAACCCGTAATGTGGTAACAGCATAACAACAGTACACCATTGGCGAAAACGCAATTGAACATCCAGACACAGGCGGAGATAAATACACAAATAATAATAATAATAATAATATCTGGCGCGACAGACCATTGCGTTCCAAAGCCTAGCTTCTCGCAACCATTTGTGTTGAGCATGTATATTTTTGCACACAAATGGACGGGACCTACAATTGAAAGCCGGATCAGAACGGCGAATTGAGAAGCTTTCCGTTACAAGTTGTTACTCTCGGACGTTTGTCAGACTTTCGCGAGCTGTGGGACACTGTAAAAAAAACTTTTTGGTGTTACTGGGATTCGAACCACAAACCTCCTGCTCAGAAGCCATGCTCTTATCCACAGAGCCACGACGCCCACTAAATACACAAAAGCCACACGAAAAAGGATATTTTTTTCTTTAAAACAGAAACTCATTTACAAGTTGGAAACTTCCTGAAAACCCAACGAAAAAGACATCCCTTGGACCAGTTGAAAAGTCTATTCAAATCTGAAAATTTAATTTGCTGCACGGAATTGTCTTGAAGTTATTTTACTTTTCCATACAATTAACTTCAAGAAAATTCACGCGCGTATATTTGCGGGTCTATTACACCAGCATGCTCTCTAGAACAATGCAACTCACCAGCGCGCACGTGAACATCTCGCGAGATAATCGAACCAAATTGATTGCGAGCCAAACAAGCGTAGATCTGAGCGTGAACTTCCTGGCGGTAGTCTTCAGCTCGGAACGGTGGAAAAACTAATTTTCCATCAGATGATACCTGTCGTAGACCGGGTACATCACCGACTGCTGTTCCGTCGCTACGAATCCATATAATCTCAGGCAATGGGTTCCCGCTCGCTTTACATTCAACTTCGGCGCCCGTCGAATTGGAAAAATCGATTCGGTTAGTTGGTTCTTTCAGGAAGACTGGTCCTTTCTGTTCTGCATCGGTTGGGTTGGCTGCTTCAATCGAGCTTAAAGCTAAAATGATAAAAAACACTCTTATTAGTGAATTAACTCCTCAGCTTTTACTTATAAAACTTCAATGAATTGAAATCCAAATAGTGGGTTATTGTTGTTGGAGAATTTATTAAAAGATTTAAAATATATAATAAAGAAATAATAAATTGTTTTTGTACCACAAATAAAAAAATAAAAGAAACAACATGGTTTTGACCACTTTCTATATCAAATAAGCTATTCGGGGGCGCTGCGCTATAAATTTTTTTTAACCAGTATTTTGTGGGTATATACTAACAGAATCTCTCCCACAAACACTTCTTCTTCGCAATTCAAATGGGTTGTACACTCATTTGTGTGGGGCATTCCTAATTTGTGTTTTGTGTCATATTATATGAAGAACCGGTATACGCACTCACTCTTCTTGACTGAACTTCAAAAGAAAGAATTTTAGTAGTAGTTCTAGTGATGGGCGAAATTAATTAATTTTCTAACGAAGATCGAATTGGTTTTTTTTTTCTTCAGATTAACCAGTTAGTTTAGCCTTATCTTTTAATCAGGTTATTAACCAGTTTGAATGTCGATTGGTTTTATAGATACTGACAACGTGTTATGAGTAACGAATTAATAAAAAACAAACGACGAAATAGTGTTGGAATATTAGTATTATATTATATTATATTGAAACAAACATAAAGCATGTTAAAACATATTAAACAAAAAAACAATTAAAATTTTTCGTGTAAATTCTCTAATCGGGAATACACAATGTGCAGTTTGAATAAAATCGGGTAAATTTTTTAAAATTTTTGTTAGAGAGCCCTTCGACCCCGGGCCATTTCACTACCAAATTTTTACAAAAAGTGTTTTGCATCGGAACATGCGTATAAAAATTTAAAAAAATCGGGTACTTTGTTTTTATAAAATTTGTCTTGGTTCCCCCCAACCCCGGGGCCGAATCACTTCCAAATTTTTACAAAAAGTGTTGTCCATCGAAGATACACATGCGTATAAAATTTGAAGAAAATCGGGTAAATTTTTTAAAAAATTTGTATGGGGTCCAAATTTTAATAGAAAGTATTGTCATGGGAAATACACATGTGTGCCAAATTTGAATAAAATCGGACTTTAGGAAGTGTGTTAAAAATTGATCACAAGATTCTGCCCACCAGCCCACCCAGCCAGCAACGGGCACGCGAAGTTAATATAGAGAACTAGCTGACCCGACAGACGTTGTCCTTTCCCATTTTCAATAAATTTGTTTGTGATCGAATTTATAAAATGAAAGTTAGCCAAATCGGTCCAGACGTTCTCAAAAGGTTTTTTCACTTTTAAACCTATTCTCATACCTACCAAATATGTATACATAAAAAATTTCATAACAATCGGTCGAGCCGTTTCGGAGCAGTTGGAGGACAAACACCGTGACACGAGATTTTTATATTATATAGATTTAAAAAGCCACTGCATGGGTTTATCTTCTCATTAAAAGAAATCACTTTTTTTGGCTTTTGAGTTTCAGTCGATATTGCTTCGGTTATATTGATTTTCACAATAATTAAGAATTTCTGAAATTTCTCTGTATGCATTATATCACTAAAAAGGTAATTTTGGCAGTTTTTCAGTTGCCTTGTTTATTGTCCGTAATTAGTTTTTTAGTAACAGCCTGTAATTTGTTAAAAAAAAGTCAATACAGTCTGCTGGCAGGAAATAGTTCCATGTTTTACCGTTTTCAGCAAGTCTTCTATACACCAAAAACATAAAACGATTTCTTTGCAAGAAAATATAACTTTTAGTTATAGAAAAACAAAAAAATTTTCTGTGCATACAAAAAGCATGGATTGCAAAAATAATATTTTCGACTAAAATCCTTAAAAAATCCTAAAAAATTTAAGCTTTCGCTTATAATACTACAAAAACTAAATGGCCGATTAAATTAATAGTTACGCAGGTATTTAAAATATGCTATAATCTACATACAATTATTTATACAATATATAAAAAGTGCCAAACTAGTTTTAAATTACAATTTAAAATTTGGCAAACAATTTTACTGATTCTGATGTTAAACAGTTTGATTCTCATATAAAAAAAATGCTACACGTGGAAAAATATTTTGCCATGTGATTGCGAATCGTAACTGATATAATATTGAACTGTTGTAAATCAAGTTTCATTTTCAGTTGTTTTCAGTGTTCTATGTAGCAACGCTTCTTTTTCCCACTCATGAAAAATATGCGTTGGTTAGTTCGATGTTCGACAGTTCGATATTGCTTAGTTAGTTAGTTCACGAACGAAACACACGAGACAAAAGAAATTAACGAATGAACGAGTCGATCCTTTTTAACTTGATGTTTTGCTAACCAGTTCGTAAAAGAACGAATGAAAAAGTCGATCTTTTGCTAACCAGTTTGTAAAAGAATGAATGAAAAAGTCGATCTTTTGCTAACCAGATCGTAACCTGATCTTTAACCCTAGGTTAACTCTAAGTGGAACTAAGTACAGTTCGTAAATGAAACTGAACGAGTCGATCTTTTTTAACATGATATTTTGCTAACCAGTTCGTAAATGAACCAATAAATCTTTTATCGATTTCGCCCATCACTATACTTCATACGTCATCGTGTGCACGTCGTGCCAACCGTGCGCTGTGTGTTGCTATGTTTTCCCATTTCGTGGTGGATATTCATCACAAAATCGAGTCTCCGTTTAGAGAATTTATAAGAAAAATTTAAATTTTTTAATTCTCTATATTAACTTCGCGTGCACGGTTGTCGGTGTGGCTGGCTTGGCTGGTTGGTGTAATCTTACGATCAATTTTTAACCCACATCCTAAAGCCCGATTTTCTTCAAATTTACACATGTGTATTTCCGGTGACAATACTTTCTATTAAAATTTGGAAGTGATTGGGCCCCGGAGTCGGGGGGCTCCTATACAAATTTTTTAAATAAATTACCTGATGTTCTTTAATTTTCTTCAAATTTTGTGTAATTAATCCATGCCTCAAGGAACAATAATATGTTTTTATATATTTTTTCTTTTTAAAAAGTTTTATTTAACTTGACCGCTATTTGTCTTTATTTTCGACTACTTTGAGGTCTTTTTTCACCACCTTTCGCTTGACCGAGGTCAATTTCAACAATTTCAATTTCAATAAAGGTCGAAAACGAAATTATTCATTCAGCATTTGAAAAATATAGTGACAGTATATAAAAAAAAGCACCAAATCACTGTAGTGTTTTCTTCTTTTTGCAGTTAACGATTAAACAACAAACTAGCAGAAAAATACATTTTTAATCCTAATATATAAAAATGTTAGTGCGTATGTATGTCAAGATTAAGATTAAGATATTTTTATTAAACATTAAAGTAATATACAATTTTGATTTAAAACTAAACTTATAACTAATATTAATATGTGTCGGCTCAACAATAGGGGCCCGACGTATTTACATTGTCTTTTTTTTGGTATTGTTTATTTTTAAACAATATTTTTTACTACTTAATCTACTACATGTTTATTTTTAAGGGAATTAAATTTTAAACAATAATTTTAAAATAAAATAAGAAGGAAAAATATTAAGCGGCGTATAAAAAGGGCGAACTTCAGCCTCTGTAATATTGGTTGCCCGCCTTTCTTTGTCTTTTTTTTGGTATTGTTTATTTTTAAACAATATTTTTTACTACTTAATCTACTACATGTTTATTTTTAAGGGAATTAAATTTTAAACAATAATTTTAAAATAAAATAAGAATGAAAAATATTAAGCGGCGTATAAAAAGGGCGAACTTCAGCCTCTGTAATATTGGTTGCCCGCCTTCTCGTAGAAGGAGACGTTTTGATTGTTAAAGATGTCATCGAATCTAGCATCAGTGAATCCTCTTATGTGTATGTACCGGTGACTTGGCTCGATTTCCTCGATTCGCAGTCCTCGCATCTCAGGACTTGGATGTGTTTCCAATGCGTCGACGAATTTCCTCCCCATTCGGAACAAGTGGTCAGTTATTGGCAGCAGACCTGCTGCTTCGTATAGTTTTGTAGTCGACAAACTTATAGCTGCTTGTCACCCTCCAGAGTCCTGTACAGAACCTTAGTAACTTCCTTTCAAATAGGGAGATCTTCTTCATCGTTGTTGGTGAGACGGTGAACCATATGGGGTAGCCATAGGTTATCACTGGCCTGATGAGTTGCTTGTAGATAACCAGCCTGGTGTTGTTGGACAGTCCGTTTCGTCTTTTAAGTAGCGGGTGCACCAAATGAAGAGCGTAGTTTGCTTTTTTCATTGTTTTGTCGATGTGAGAGTTAAACTTGAGCCTCTCAGTAAAGTTGATTCCCAGGTACTTAGTCTCTGACTTGGTGTTTATTGTTGTGTTATCCGGAAGGGTGATTTTTAAGGCTCTGCACCGGCTTGCGATTTTTCTTATCCTTGTTTCGGTTGCTGGTACTCGGAAGCAGATAAGTTCCGTTTCATTGGCGTTGATCTTTAGTCCCCACTTCAGGTAGTAGTCCCAAAGATTTCTGAGGTGTTCCTCCACTCTTCGGGCAGCTATCTCGGGAGAGCGGGAAACTGCATACGTTATGGAGTCATCCGCGAAGAGCATAGTCCTTATTCCGGCTGTATTTGTGGGTTGATCCGCCGTGAAGATGCTATCCAGGACTGGTCCAAGTCTGGAACCTTGAGGAACTCCGGCTTTGATCCTTTTCCTTGTCGATGGGCGGTCGTACACCTGTACAAAGAAGACCCTGTTAAAAAGAAAATTTTTAATTATTTTTACAATATAATTGGGGAAACCAAAACTAATAAGCTTGTACAGTAGCCCGTTTATCCAGACACTATCGAAAGCTTTTTCGATGTCTAGCAAACAGACCACTGGACTACTTTTGACGTTCAGTCCTTTAGTGACGTCACTGTGAAGCTTCAGCAGAGGGTGCAGCGTAGAGTGCTTCCCTCGGAAACCGTACTGAAAGGAAGGAATAAGATTTCTTTCCGTACAAAACGTATTGATCTTTTTACGGATCAATGATTCCAATACTTTACTGATACAACACAGTAGAGCTATTGGACGGTAACCAGTTACGCTGGATCGGTCAGTTTTCTTGGGTACTGGTACTACCTTGGCCACCTTCCAGTTGTCCGGTGAGTAGCCATTGTTTAGGCAATTGTTGAAAATGATGGTTAACATCAAAATTGCCATACCCGGTAACTTTTTAAGCAGAAAGCAGAAAAAGTCTGATGATTTTTGTGAGTTTCCACTCATAATCAAATCATTGACAACAGCTGTTCCGGTAAACATATCGACGTCTACGGGTGCGTTGGCGGGGTTTTCTTCACTGAACTGCACTATAGTATTTCCTGGAGAAGTGGTGTCTTCCACAAGACGTTCAACCTCTTCCAAGAAATCTGGAAGATGCGTTGATGGTCGGTCCGTAAAGCTCCTTTCAAAATGGCAGGCAAAGGCTTCCGCTTTTTCAGCAGCGCTGGATACTGTTCGATCTTCAATGGTGATAAGCTCTGGAATGGAAATACGCTTTCCAATCAAAGAGTTCAGCTTCCTAAAAGCATCAGAGCCTGGTTTGATGTCCTGGAGCCGTTTGGTCAGTTCATCTTCCTGAAACCTCCGCACAACTTGACGACACATGTTAACTGTACAACGCAGTTGCGAAAGTACAGACAGGTATTCGTCGTTGACTGTGTTAAGTGTCCTATTGAAGATTCTCTGAAGGCGTTTCCTAAGCCGTTGCTTGTGAGCATATATGCTCAGGCAAGTGTTGGAAGCAATCCCTGCTAGTGCGAATTGTTTTCTGCCGATCAATGGCTGAATTCACTGTAATCTCAAAATTTCTGATAGCCATCATCAATTTCTGTATTCTCCAGATTTCTGCAAGCCGCTGGAATAGGAAGTACAGCTTCAACTTCTGATCTAAACCGGCTCGTTTATTTTCTTAAAGTTGATGTGAAGTTCAGGTGTTGGGGTGACTTGCAAAATTCGCTGGTTCAGCCTCACTCGAAGCTCTATGGCCATATGATCCGAGTCGCTATCATGCGCCAAGCAGGAATAATTTTTTAATTCTGGGAGAATATTTAAGAAATTTGTGGTTCCCAGAAAGAAATCCAGAGTTGACGGTGTCCGAGGGTACGTCTTCCGGGGCTGTGAAACTATAGCCATCGTGTGCTGATGCGGATTAGAGTCCATCCAGTCTGTAATGGCCCTTCCCTTGTGATTGCACACTTCGTCCTGCCATCGAGTATGTCTAGCATTGAAATCACCTCCAACAACACAGTATGTGTGTTTAGAGGAGGTGTTGCAGACAGTTTGCAAATCCCGTTGGATGTCTTCCCTCGTTGCGTTACAGTGATTGTACACCGATATCACCAGAAAGGTCTCCACTTCGTTGACTTTAATACTGACAGCTGTTGCTTCCATGCTACGTAGACCACTGATTTGGACCTTTTCGCCTGCCATAGTGTTCCTGATAAGGACCACCGTCCCATAGCGTCCACTGCCTTTGTCGACCCTGTGGATATTGTATCCGTCTGGACTGAACGGATTTGGAACGGAATGGATTTCCGGTAGATGGTACAGGTTTAACGGCTGGCTTTTTTATTGGTTTGCTGTTTGATGCTGCATGGCTGCTTGTTAGAGGCTTGCTGATCGTTGCTGGCTTGCTGGAAGTCCCCATATCAGCTATACTAGCAAAACTTACTCCCTTTACTATGGCTTTTGAAGCAGACATCTGGGCGAATTTATGTTGTTCCCGCTTCTTTTGTGCGGTTTTAAGCTTTTCAGCCATCTTTTCCTTATATTTTGGACATCCTTTATAGTTTGCAGGATGTCCATTTTTCTGGCAGTTTGTGTAGAAAAGTTGTCCTCTTTTATATTGTCTGCATTTCTTGGGCATTGGCCAGGAAAGGGCTCGTCTTTACACTTGACGCATCTGTATTTCATGCCGCAATTACTTGCGACATGTCCAAATTTTTTGCAGTTTCTGCATTGAGTAATGCCCGCCGATTTTAGTTTTTCCCAATGCACCAACTGGTTCAAAAGGAGGGTTTTTGAGCAAACTGCCGCTTTATCGCAGTTCTTCTCTAGCTCGACAATGAAATGATTAAATTTCTTGTCATTCCTTTGAGATTTGAAGGGTTTCACCACTAGTACAGGGACACCCTCTGTCGTCAACGCTTCCTTGACATCTTCAGCATCAAAGGAGTGGTGAATACCTTTTAGGACCAACATTTCTTTCCTGTCCTCCTTTGCAGTATAAGTGTTAAATTCAGTCTTTCCCGATTGTAGGAAAGACCGAATTAGCTGATGGCCATCTCTGTTCATGGCCGTAACGACTGATTTGTTGATGCTGATTCTGCAACTAATGTTGGCGCTCTTCGTGAACTTTGATAGTTCAGCGACGTTTAGTCTGAAGCAGACTATTGGCGGCATGGCAAAAGGTTTTGCTGTTGATCCCGTAGTTTGGGATTTTTGGCTTGATGGAGCGACTGGTGGTGGTGCCTTCTTATTTGAGACCTTTTGGGACTCTTTTGGTATAGCTGTTTTATCAACAGCAATTTTTTTATCAACAGCAGCCACTGCAGGAGAAGATGATGTTGGTGGCGATGATGGTCTGGAATTTCCAGACAACCTCCTTTTTTTGCCTTTGCGGGCATGGTTTCGGGAGAAGACCAAGCTTTGCGACTGTCTTCGTCGCTGGAGTTACATACAGCGTATGTATGTCTGACTATTACGGCTGAACCACTGAAGCTTTCCAACTTATACCACACTTCCTGTGGTGCTCCGGATTGTTTTTGTTTATGTGAGACCCCACTAGGTGTCGCTTTTTTCCGAAAATTCTTATTTATGGACCGATTTGGCTCTGAACGACTGAACGAGTCAATCTTTTTTAATCTGATCTTTTGCTAACCAGTTAATAAATGAACGAATAGATCTTTTTTTGCTAACCAATTCGGTCATTTTGATTTGAGTTGGCTCAAATTCACACCATATAATATCTTAATAAAAAGAAAGTCGTTGGACCCGATAAGTGGCGCTAAATAAACTGGTACACTCAATTTTATTATACAATTTAAAATTGTTTTTTTGTTTATTAATTATTGGCCCCACGACCCCTGGGACGGGGGTCTCCTAAATTTGTACAAAAAGTGTTGTCCATCATAAACATGTGTATAAAATTTGAAGAAAATCGGGTTAATTTTTTAAGAAATTGGTATAGGCTATAGGGTCCTCCACGACTCCGCGGCCCGGGGTCTCCAAAATTTGTAAAAAAAAAAAAAGTTTTGTCCATCTGAGATACACATCTGTATAAAATTTAAAGAAAACCGGGTTAATTTTTTTAAAAAATTTGTATGGGGACTCACGACCCCGGGGCCCGGGTCTCCAGAATTTGTTAAGGCTAAACTACGGTACACGTGTTTCTCGATTTGGCCTTTTTGACACCCCTCCCCTGAAAGCCCTAATTGAGCAGATTGCGAAAATCGCCATCTTGTTTGTGGGAGGCGCCCACTTTAGGTGGGAGGGGCATCCAAAGTTTTGAGTTTTTTTTAGAAAAATTAATTTTTCTCCAAGTTTTTAGAAGGAGGTATGGGGGTTAATTGGTATCATACGAAAGGTGACAAAAATACCTTCCATTTAAAATGGGGCCAATACCCCCCTCGACGGAGTAAGAGTAAAAAAAAATACCGTAACAACGGTTACCGTAGAAACACCCTGTTTTCTTCGGCTTCCATCTAGTGAGTTAACAAAATTATTCATTAGAGCTACCCTTTTACTAAGAAGATAATTGTAACACTGTAATACAGTTTTCACTCGACCATAGACGAAAATGACTATAACCTAGCTTCGAAAGTAGCTACTAATACATACTAGTAAATTAACATACAAAATACTTTTGTTATTTACTGCAGTCACAGCGAACACACATTCCCAGAGTAATTTTGCATTGCGCATAACCGGTTTAGCAGAAAAACCGGTCATGGTTGTGTGAAAAATAGCGTACATTACTCGCAGAAAAGTGCTCATTGTGCTCGTTACATTGCTGCACTCGGCTACCGCCTCGTGCTTCAAGCAACGAACTTACACGATTCCTTGCTCGTTATGTAATAATCTATACTAACACCGAAATAGGCGAAATCCATAATAACAAAATACAAGTTATTGAAAAAAAATAAGTAAAACAAAATATGAGTGAATGAAAGTTAAATCTTTTAATTAAATCCATATTAATAAAAATAAAAATCTGTATGTACGTATGCATGTTTGTCTATTTATCTGATCGGTCGTACGAGTAAAAGGTGTATTACATATATCATAATGAGCAAGTTTTTGTTATATTTTTAAAATGGTCATACTTCCTAAGACAAGGGTGACCATACGAATGATTTTTAAAAATAAATTTCTATTTTTTAGAATTTAAATATGTATTAGCGTACTGAAATTTTACGCACCTGTATGGTATTTAAAGAAAATCAGAACCGCCATATTTTGGAAGGGGTTCGAAGCTACCCCCCCCTTCAATACAAACATTTTTCGAAATCTTATGTAAACTCTCTAGAGTTTCTATGTAGAAGCCTCTTTAAATTTTGAAAATGAGCTCGACGAACCCGTCATATTTGGAAACGGGGCCGCTGTGTCAATGGACCCACAATCTAAATGGGATAATTAAGGTATTATACAACAGAGTCCGAGAGAGGGCTTTACTACTCAATTGTCTTCTTAGCCTATAGAAACAGCGATTAGCTAAAATGATGCTTCGCTTGATTTCTGAGCTGGTGTCGTTATTATATGTTATAAAATAGCCTTAGTAGACTTAGTCTTCGGCCTCAATGCAGGCAATGCAGTGACAGACAGCTCGCTGGGTTCCACCAATGATATCGAATTTGTCAGCGTATGACAGCAGTTGAAAAGTCCTCAACCATTTTCTTGAAGTCAAGTCTGTCCAAGTCGCTTGCGTAATACAAAAATTGTTACTCCCAAAGCATACACACATATAATCTTAAACACATCGAAAATCAAATTAACTTTGAATAACTCAAAAGATATACATATATGGATTTTTTCGTGTTCACACACATGTGTCCATGTCCACCAATCATATTCATGCAATTAAATAATAGATATATTGTAAACTGTAGGAATTTTGGATTTCACAAATTCGCTTTAAATTCGTTATTTTTATGTTTATTGGTTTATTACGTTTCCGCAAATTCATTTGAGTAAACGTCATGTGTTCCCAATTTTTAAATTCTCTATATTAACTTCACTTGCCCGTGGCTGACTGGCCAAATCTTGTGATCAATTTTTAACCCACTTCCTACAGCCCGATTTTATTGAAATTTTGCACACATGTATATCTCCCATGACAACACTTTCTATTTGAGGTCTCTCGGGCCGCGGGGTCGGGGGTCTCCAATACAATTTTTTTTAATTATCAATTTTTAACGCACTTCCTAAAGCCCAATTTTCCTGAAATTTTGTACACGTTTAAAATTTGGAAGTGATCGGGCCCCGGGTTCGTGGGGCTCCCATACAAATTTAAAATAAAAATTACCCGATTTTTTTAAATTTTACACACATGTATATACCCAATAAACAATACTTTTTCTAAAATTTGGTAGTTATCGGGCCCCGGGTTCGGCCGCAAGGCCCTTATACATTTTTTAAATTCTCTATATTAACTTCACTTGCCCGTGGGTCGTCGGTCGTCTGTCGTGGATTCTTGCGATCAATTTTTAACCCACTTCCCATGGCCCGATTTTATTGAAATTTTGCACACATGTGTATTTCCGGAGACAACACTTTCTATTAAATTTTGAGGCCCCTCGGGCTGCGGGGTCGGGGGGTTTTTTTGTATTGTATTTGTATTTTTATTGATGTCGTTTTTTTTGTTGTCGATATCAACTTACAGATAGAACAACAAGTTTTCACAATATTCTGTCATTTGGCGTTTTCATAAATTAGTTCAGAGCAGTCAAAGAGTTCTCAAGATAAATGTTCGTGCTTCTTATTTGCTCAGAGTATGAGCGTGCTCTAAGTGCTCAGAATAAAATGATCTGAGCTTTTTCAATTTTAACATCTGATGTCAAATGTTTGTTTCGATGATTTTCTCCTACAATAAAAAAAATGGCCCAGGATCGAGGGGCTCCCATATCAATTTCTGCGATTAGAGAATTTAGATGAAAAATTTTAATTTTTATGGGTTGTTTTTTTTAATTTCTTATAGTGGCATCAGATACTGTCGGTCTTTAATGACTGTGTGTGGTGTGTGCTGCGCAGTCGGCTGCGCTGCTTGGCGGTGGAGAGAGAGAGAGAGAGAGAAATCTTAGCTCACGCACAAATGAACCCAGCAAATGAAACGAGACAAATGTTTTATGATTAATTCAACTTACTGCTGCGTAATTTTTGGATGATTTTGCCATAAAACGGGCACGCAGGTGTGTGTGTGTGTGTGTGTGTGTATCGCCAATTAGAGAATTTACAAGAAAAATTTTAATTTTTATGGGTTGTTTTTTTTTTTAAATTCTCTATATTAACTTCACTTGTTTGTGGCTGGCTGGCATACCAAATCTTGTGATCAATTTGTAACACACTTCCTAAAGTCCGAAATTTGCGGCACCCTGGGCCTCGGTGTCCGATTTTCTTCAAATTTTATAAGCATGTGTATCTTCGATGGACAACACTTTTTGTAAAAATTTGGGAGTGATCGGGCCCCGGGTTGGGGGCCTCGGGGTCCGATTTTCTTCAAATTTTATAAGCATGTGTATCTTCGATAGACAACACCTTTTTGGGAGTGATCGGGCCCCTGGGTCGGGGGGCTCCCATACAAATTTTTCCATTTGCGGCATCAAAAAACATACTGTTACGAAATTCAGGCTTTTGAGTTCGTATAGGATTTCGCAAATAAAACACAACACAAGTTAATTAATTTAAGAATAACAACTTTAATGAACACAAGTTCACAATTAATAATGGTGATTACTTTAAATGTACACAAGAACACTAGTACTTCACAATAATTCTCTTAGGTTATAGCTTTATCACTTTACAAGAACTTTTACAACTGCACTGGTTAAATTCCAAACAACTAATAATCTTACTTCGGCCTAATGCCTCTATTTATACTCAATCATAAGCTTCCAGAAACTTCCAATATTGCAGACAGAAATATCCAGAAAATTGTAGCCTTATTCCCCTATTTACAACTAGAGATACTTATATGTAATGAGTCATCTTCTATAAATAGACTACATGTTCAATCATGTTCTTTTAAAAAAATCGGGCAAACCGCACAAACCGGTTTGACTACTTGTTTTACCAATACACAATGATTCAAACTTGCAGGCGGTTACATTTCAAATTTCAAATAATCTAATAGTCTTAGAACATGAGAGTGCTTATTTTTTAGTACGCAGTATTTTCTTAGTTCTAATTTAGCACTTATTTTTGGTACATTACGATTTATCTAGGATTGCAAACTTCTGCACTACCGACTACTTTCGTAGCATTTACTTATTTTAAGTATGCAGTATTTGCATTGCGATTTATCTTAGGATTCTAATTCTATTATATGCGCTACCTTTCGTAACAATAGTATAATGACTGTGTTCTGTGTGCGCTGATGAGCGCAAGCAGCGCTGGTTATTTTACGATTGTGGTTGTTTTTTTGTTGTGTTGCTGCAGAGAGTATAGAGATATCAAGAGGAAGTAGAACAAATATTTTTATACAAAACTGAATTGTTCCGCAAATGTGTTGTACACTCAGTTGTGTGAGTGCATTCTTAATTTGTGTTTTGTACAATATGATGAAGGTATATGAAGAACTGGTTATGCACTCACACTGCTTTACAGCTTAACTCCATTCAAAAGAAAGAATTTTAATGGTACTCGTACGTCGTTCTGTGTACGTCGCATCAATCGTGCTGCTATGTTTTCACCACAAAATTGAATCTCCGATCAGAGAATTTACAAGAAAAATTTTAATTTTTAAATTCGCTTGCCCGTGGGACGTCTGTCTGTCTGTCGGTCGGTCGGTCTGTTTGTCGTGGAATCTTTAAATCCACAATTTTAAACCCACTCCAAATCCAAAGCCCGATTTTATTGAAATTTTGCACACATGTGTATTTCCGGAGACAAAACTTTCTATTTAAATTTTTTTTAAAAATTAACCCGATTTTTTTAAAATTTTATACACTTATGGATTTTTAATGGACAACACTTTTTGTAAAAATTTTGGAAACCCCGGCCCCTCATAAATTTTTTAAAAAAAATTAACCCTATTTTCTTCAAATTTTATATAAGTGTGTATCTCCGATGGACAACACTTTTTGTAAAAATTTTGGATACCCCGGGTCATGGTCATCTCCGATGGACAACACTTTTTCTAAAAATTTTGGAGCTCAGAGTAATGGGACCCCAAATTTCAAATTTTATACACGCTGTTATCTCCTATGGACAAAATTTTGGAGACCCCGGGCCCGGGGTTGTGGACCGCCTACAAATTTTCTAAAAAAATCAACCCGACTTTCTTCATATTTGGTACACGTGTGTATCTCTGATGCACAACACTTATTGTAAAAACTTTACAGACGCCGGGCCCTGGTGTCGTGGGGCCTCATACAAATTTAAAATAAAAATTAACCCGATTTAGGTAAAATTTTATACACATATGTATCTCTGATGGACAAAACTTTTTGCACATTTTTGAGCAAATTCGCCATGTGTACCGAGGGGTGGGGAGGGAGGGGTTTAAACATATGTTTATCCCAATGGATAAAAGTTTTTGTAAAATTTCTGGAGCGTATGGGCCCTAAGGCCCATAAGCATATGTGTATCTCCGATAGACCGATCTTTTTTTAAACATTTTTGAGTTTTTGATTTGAGTTTTCCCATACAAATGTGTATCTCCGATCTCCGGTGAGAACAGTTTTTGAAGAAAAAAAATTAAGTTAAGGGGGCTCTAATATTATTTTGTTCCAAATTAACCCGATTCAAACTTTGCACACATATGTTTCTCCTATTAGAGAATTTACATGAAAAATTTTAATTTTTATGGTTTTTTTTTTTTTAAATAAATATAACAGAAAATTTGTTCATAGCCGCGTTCGATTGGCCTGGAAAGTACAACTGTTCACTTCAGAAATTTGAGGTCTCTGCTCTTCAATTGAGCTTCTGAAGTGAAGAGACTGTTCGATTGGTATTCTTCACTTTAGATAAATGTTAATGTTACTCATCTGAAGTAACTACACGAGCAGAACGCCTCTTTACTTACTAAGCTGCCCAATTTCTCCCAATTTTTTACTGAAGTGAAAATCGAACAGTCTCTGTTATTTCAGATACAGACTTTTGTATCTTAAGTAGAATTATATTAAAAAAAACACTTGTTCACCTTTTCACTTCCAAATTAAGACTTATTTATTGATCTTCTTGTACTTCCTTAAATACTAATTTTACAATTTATTATTTTTATAAAAATTTGCTTTGTCAACAATTGTTGCAAAAGCGATTCCCAATAAATTTGTTTAAATGTTGGAGTTGCATTTATTTATTGGGAGTGCAAATTATTAATGGTGAACTAAATAAAGTTCGTAAACAGTTCTTGGAATTTGAGAATATTGATAACGTAAGTAAAGTATGTATTGATTTGAACAGTTCTTGGAATTTGAGAATATTCGTAGCGTAAGTAAATTATAGTATGTATTGATTTATGTACGTATGTTTATGTATGTTTATATTATACTGGCTCGAGTTAAGGGAATAACAGGGGACATCATAACACCCCCACCGTTAGATTGAGGCTCCGACGAAACTTTATAGATTTGTTTTGGTCTTATAATATATATAACTACTAGAATGATGCATAAAATAATTATGATGTCAACGCTGTAACTAATAGTTTTTGTTGTCTTATCGTAGTATAATACATTGTTTAAATTTTCTTCGTATTTTAATTGTTTCAAATATAGTGTTTCTAATTTTAAATCGTTTTGGGTAACATTTTTGTTGTTTTTGATTTTTGTTATAATATTTGGTAATATTATTTTATCTCTAATTCTTAAGTTAACATTAGTAAAATTATTGTTGTTTGTTAAAACCTTACAATTTTCGAATTTTATGAGGAAGGTTCCTTTAATTTTTAATTCTTCTTTGTTACAGTTATGTTTAAGATTTTGGTAATAATTTTTAAATATAAGTAGTCCGGGAAGTATTTCTACTACTTCTTCCGTTTCAAAATTTTCCATAGGACAGTTAGCTTCTTTATATTCTAAAATATTTTGTATACAGTCATTTTTAAGAGTGATTAGGTTTTTCTCTAAGTTATCTTGAAAAAATGGCTTATATATTTTTTTGTTTTGATCGGTAAGTATTGTATGTGGTTTTAATGCTAATGTTTTATTTTTAATATTCGGAATTGGTTCGAAAGTGATTTTGTTAAGAGTGTATTTTGAATATAAGGGTATTTTGAAAATTAGTAATATATTTTCGTCGTGAAGGGCCGGCCACAGACACTTTTATGTTTGTGTAGCTGTCAAAATCTGTTATAAGGTCCGTTTCCTTTGGCGTTAAAATGTCTGTTGGGATAATTCCAAGTTTGCTAGAAAAAATTACCTGCCCTATGTCGTCGATATGATCTCGTAAAAGTGATATGTCGTTGCTAATTTGATAGATGTTTTTCATAAATACTACCTCGTCCTCTAGTGTTGTTATTTTATTCTGGAAACTATCTTTGAATTGATTTAAGTACTTTCCTATGTGTGTTTGTTGTATGTTAATATGATTCGTTATATTCTGTATTTGCGCTGATAGTAAGTTGTTGACTTGTGTTAGGTTATGTATTGTGTTAGTTAAAAGTCCTTCGTTTTCGTAAAGTTGTTTCAGACTTGTATTAATGTGTTCTTCGTCTTCACTGTCCATTGTTCCTGCTATAGGGTGTTTTTTTGGGAGGTTTGTTTTTCCGATAGATGTCGTTTTATTTTATGACAGTTGTTTTGACAGCTCAAAGTGGCATTTCTACTCAGTATTGTTTGGCAAATCATTATGAAAAAAAAAAAAAAAAAAAAAAATTACATTTGTGAAAAATAGTCGTGGTAGCCATATGCCAGAAATTGTGTTTAAATGTTAAATGCCAAAAAATTATCTACCAAATAAAAAAAAAATTTGGTCATTTCATAATTTTATATGTGTTTTATTCAAAAAAAAAATCGGCAACCTCTTAAAAAAACACCCGTTTTTTTTTTTCCATAATGATTTGCCAAACAATACCGAGTAGAAATGCCACTTTGAGCTGTCAAAACAACTGTCATAAAATAAAACGACATCTATCGGAAAAACAAACCTCCCAAAAAAACACCCGTTATAACTTTTAATCCTTTCCCTAGTATATTGACCAGTCCTCGTTTTTGTCTGAATTTTGGATTCAAACTTTCAATCTTAGCCTTAAGTATGACGAAGTTTTTGTCAACAGTATCTAATAATGTCTTAGTGTCCGTGGTAGTAGTTTTTAGTATAGCTATGTTATGTGCAATTAAGTCAAGTGTTGTCCCATACAAGGTTGTATTAATCACGTGTATTATTTTGGAGTAAGATTCTATCGGTTTGACTTCGTCTAGTTTAATTGGAATATATCCATTGTTGTTAGTAAGGTCCTGGATATCTAAATATTGCGTTTTTGTGATTGTGAAGAGAGTGAATATTAGCGCCCAAGTTGTCATCTGAAAGGGAATTATTTTGTGGATTTTATAGTAGGATTGTCTCTGTCCTGGTGTTTTCTTTTGTGTTTAACGTGAGATTTATAATATTTGTGCCCGGTTCCTATTGTCTGTATATGATCCTCATCTATTATTTTTGTATTTACCTTTCTATATTTTCTATGATTCTTCCCACCTCTTATTTCTCTAATATAGTTTGTTCCATCTTCCAGTTCTATATCTTTTCTATTTTCATTTAATGTTTGTATATATTTTTCCTTTTTTGAGTTTATTAGGATCTGAATTTCTTTATACCTATCTTCATGTATCTTGCCATTTAGAAAGTCAATTCCTGTTGTACTATGGATTGTATTGTTGTAGAAACCTATTATCCTTATCATTTTGTCTTCTATAGTTTCGTCCCTATTTCTGTCATCATGTCTTAGTAAACGTATGTGCTCGTTAATAGTATTGTGTAACCGTTCGATGTCTGCGTTATATGTGTGATTGCTATTAGATGTGAAGTGTATTTCAATGTCCTCCTCTTTCAAAAATTGTTGCATCGGAATAGCCTTAAATCCGAGTTCGTTGTCCACTATAATTTTATTTACTTTGCCGTACGTATTTATAATTTGCAGTAATTTGGTTTTAAACTCTGTCCAATTCCTTCCATTAATTTGAAATGCCATTGCGAGTTTGGAGAATTTGTCTATTGCTGTCATGAACATTTTTTTTTCTAAAGTGTAAAATACATCCAAGTGCATCACTTCGCGGGGTCTAGATGGAGTTTCAGAAATTTTGTACGGTATTTTGGGAGGTTTCCTCTCGTATTTCTCAAGGTTGCATATTTCGCAGTTGTTTATAAACTGTGTAATTCTTAGTTTCAATTTAGGGTTGTAGATACGTGTTATGAGTTCTTTAAAAACTGTTCACTTTTTATGGTCTCCGTTAGTGTTTCTTCGTCTTCTATATCTTCTACTAAGTGAAAGCATCTTATGATCCTAAATTTTGTATTATTTGCTAAGAGTTCGTCGAACGTGGTTTTTAGCACTGTATAAAATTCTTCTTCTAATAAAACAGCATTCAACTGCGCAGGGTTAAAATGGTTCTTAAGTAGGATGATTGCTGTTTCTCTATCAAGTCCTTTAGTATGGATAGTTTTTCTGTTATTTCCAAAGATGGATTTGTTTTTTATCCTCAGTGAGCCTGATGTTACCTTTTTTATAACAATTTGATTTTTAAATATGTTAATTGGGGATTTGGTTTCTTTTATTGCTGTGTGGTTTAATTCTAATGTATTAATATTTCCTGAATCAGGTTCGATCCTGGATAAGGCATCAGCGTTGCCATTTTTAACCCCTCTTTTATACTTAATCTGGTAATCGAATTCCGATAATTTAAGTCTCCATCTTACGAGTTTGGAGTTGGGTTCTTTTATTGAAAAGAGCCATGTTAGAGGTTTATGGTCTGTTTCTATTAAGAATCTACGGCCAAAAAGGTAAGGCCTGAAATACTTCGTAGCCCATACAATAGCTAGTAATTCCTTTTCTATGGTACTATAGTTAATTTCATGTGTGTTTAGGGTACGACTCGCGTAACATATTGGATGGTCGTTCTGTGATAGAATTGCTCCCAACGCGTAGTTACTGGCATCTGTTGTCAGGGTAAACTGCTTTGTAAAATCCGGATACGCCAATATTGGGTCATGGATAAGTAATGTTTTAAGCGTGTTAAAGCTTTTTTCGTATTCTGGGTCAGATATATTTAGTGTTGTATCTTTTTTCAAGTATTTTGTCATGGGTTTAGCGATTAAAGAATAATCTTTAATAAATTTCCTATAATAGCCAGTAAGGCCTAAAAATTGCTTGATTTGTTTTGTGTTTTTAGGGATCGGGAAATTTTTAACACATTCTATTTTTTAGGGCTTGTTTTAATACCTGCTGGCGTTATTATATGACCAAGGAATTCCGTTTCTCTCTTGAGGAATTCGGACTTATCCAGTTGGATCTTAAGATTTGCGTCTTTTAAGCGATTAAAAATAAGTTTAATGGAATTTATATGTTCTTGTAGAGATGTAGAAAAAATGATTACATCGTCTAAATAAACAAAACAGATTTTGTTTACGTAATCTTTCAGGATGTTGTTCATTAGCCGCTGGAACGTCGCTGGGGCTGTCTTCAGTCCAAACGGCATTCTGAGGAACTCGTAATGTCCTCCTTCGACGCTGAAGGCGGTTTTATGAATATCTTGCTCTTCTATTTCAATTTGATGAAATCCCTTGGCAAGGTCAAGTGTGGTAAAATACTGGCATCTTCCCAGTTTATCCAAGATTTCATCAATATTGGGTATTGGATATTTGTCATCGATAGTTACCTCGTTTAATTTGCGGTAATCAATGACAAGTCACCATTTTGTTTTTCCACTGGCGTCCGCTTTCTTGGGAACAATCCAAATGGGTGCCGAATATGGGGAATTGCTGTGTCTTATTATTCCGTTGTTGAGCATTTCCTGAATTTGATTCTCTACTTCATTCTTATGAATGTAGGGGTATCGGTATGATTTGGTAAAAATAGGAATATTGGTCGTAGTTCTAATGCTATGCTTTATAGCGGAAGTGAACGAAAGTTCTTTATTCTCTTGATAAAAAATATCATGGTACTTGTTTATTATTGGTAGTAATTGTGTTTTTTCCTCGGAGTTTAGATGGTCAATTCGAATCTGACTTCTTAGGGGTTGCGAATTTGATGCAAAATTTAATTCGATGTTCAAAGGGTCTTTTATTATTCCGTTCTTATAAAGGGTGATCAGATTGGAGGTACTTTTTCCAATAGGATTTTTTTGACATGTCACGCGTGACTACTCTCAAACTAAATACATAATTTTATTCAGTATTCATTGACATTTCATCATGGAAAGACTAACGCCTCAACAACGTTTACAAATCGTACAGTTTTATTACAAAAATCGACGCTCTGTGAAAAGTGTTCATCGCGCGCTCAGGCCAACTTATGGTGTTCAGCGATGAGTCCCATTTTTGGCTTAATGGCTTCGTCAATAAGCAAAATTGCCGTATTTTGGCTGAAGAACAACCCGAAGCCATTCACGAACTGCCATTACATCCATTGAAAACTACCGCTGGGTGCGGCCTACAGGCTGGAGAAATCATCGGACCATATTTCTTCAAAGACGAGGCTGGCGCCAATGTAACAGTGCATGGCGAACGCTATCACGCCATGATAAACGTCTTTTTGTTGCCGGAAATTGAAGCCCGTGATCTCCACGACATTTGGTTCCAACAAGACGGCGTTACATCTCATACAGCCCGTGACACAATGGATTTACTGCGTCCTCGTTTCGGTGAGCAATTGATCTCTCGTGTCGGACCGGTGGATTGGCCACCAAGATCGTGTGATATCACACCTTTGGACTTTTTTTTGTGGGGGTATGTAAAGTCTAAATGTTTTGTGGATAAACCAGCTACGATTGAGGCATTGGAAGCCAACATCACTCAAGTTATTCGCGAGATACCGACCGAAGTCCTCGAGCGAGTCGTTCAAAATTAGTGTTTTCGGATGACCGAATTATGGCGCAGTTGCGGCCAACATTTGGAAGGGATTATCTTCAAAAAATAAATGTCATAAATGGTTCTAATCTAAAATAAAAAAGATTGCCCAATCAATTTGAATGTTTGTTGTTTTATTTCAATTTAAAATCCGATACCTCTAAATTGATCACCCTTTATAACTCGTTGACGTAATTATTTTCTTCTTGTTCAATATTTTCCTTATAGTAGTCTCTGTTTCTAACATGGAGTTGTAGTGTGTTTTCTCCCATTTTTATTGTATTGCTTTCATAACAAATTCGAGCTTTTAATGGTCGGAGTAAGTCGTTGCCTATAAGTCCGTCGTAGTATTCATGAAAGTTTGTTATGTAAAATTCTATTGTGTCGAGTACTGTACCAAATTCTTGAAAAACGGGAATTTTGACTTTCTCATAAATATTTATTTCATGTTGCAGTGTTTTTATAGGGATCGGCTTAATTTTTTGTGTCCATTTGGGATGACAAATATTTGGGTTCAAGATGGAGTTGGTTGCACCTGTGTCTATTATTAACTTTAGGTGTCCCAACTTGGTTCTAATTTTTATATATGGTAGTTCCCTGAGGCTGAAGATTGAAAATTTTCGTTTTTACGTATGTTTTGATCGTGATTGTTCGGTGGTTCGAACTTATTTACATCCATTGGTTCAGGTGTTGGAGGGCGGTTGTCCCATTGTGGGTTTGTTCTATCTTGTCGTTTAAAAGGATTCCAATTATTTCGTCCATCGTGTTGGTTATAGTTATTCTGATTATTACTTCTTTGTGCGTTATGTTGGTTATAGTTATGCTGATTACTTCTTTGTGCAATATGTTGGTTAGAGTTATGCTGATTATTACTTCTTTGTACATTATGTGGTGAATATCGTCCATTATTTTGGTTATATTTATTTCGGTCTGTTCGTCCTTGTCTATTATGCGAAAAATTCTGTCCGTTATTGTTTGTTTGTCTCTGGGTTTGTCGGTTGTGGGAGGAATTTTGAGTACTACTATGATATTGTTGAGGATTATTTCGTGGTTTTCCGTATGAGGAAAAAATCCCATCTGTAGGTGAATTGTATGCGTAACCTGCCTGAAACAATATTTCTATTGCGTCTTCGAGAGTTTCGGGTTTTCTACACGTTAAAATCGTGCGCATAGGTTCAGGTATTTTTTCTTTGAACACGTTTAGAGCAGTTTTCCTGTTATGTCTTGCGCATTCGTTTGTTGCTGGGCCCGGTCCGATTGTTGTTATTGTCTTATTGTTAAGATTTTTTTTTATTTCGTTGTAGAATTCAACGCTGTTGTTAGTGAAATAAGTGCTCCTTAGTTTGTCGAACAATTCTTCTAGGCTACACCTGTCGCCAAAGTTGTGGTTTAGTATTGTCTTAACATCTGTCCAAGATTGAGCTTGGCAGTTAATTTCTATGATTTCCCGTGCCCTCCCAGTAAGTTTAGCTTTAATTAGGTCTGAGAATAAGAGTTGGGATGGCTCGTCATATGCGGCCAGAATCGGATGTACTCTGTCTATTAAATTAATGAAATTTTGTAGTTCGCGATAATCCCCATTAAATTCGGAAAGATGATCTAAGTATTTTATTGGGTCTATTCTAACTGCAAGTGGTCGGTTTTGTTCAGTCATTTCTGTTGTTATGAAAACGTCTTAATATATTCCTAAAAAAGCGTCTATTCCTAGTAATTCTTCTATGTGGTTCTGGTATTTTGACTTCGTTAATGTCCGTCAGGTAACCTTCAGTCGATTCGAACCCTGAGTCTAAAGTATATTGTGGGTTGGGGTCTATGGCTTCTTCTACGAATTCTATGTCTGAAGGATAGTCGGATACTGAACTATTATCACTCATGTATATATATTGCAAAAATTCCGATCGCCACAAATTTATTGTGCCTCTTTTCTCTTCTTCAAAAAAATTTGTCACCCAATTTTAATTTATGTATAAAAAGAAAAATATAAAAATTAATCTAATCTTACTTTTAGTTAATATTGTTGTCCTCTTGAAGGTGTTGTCTTCTTGGAACTCGTGCAGTTGTTTTCTTGATGAACTTGAGGTTTTTCGTGAGTTGTTGCTATTTAAAGTTGTGGAGTTCTCGGCGTGAACTGGCTTTCTTCCTTCAAGGATATACTTTTAGTTGATTGGTTGATTATAGTGTCGTCCTCTTGATGGTGTTGTCTTCTTGGAACTCGTGCAGTTATTTTTGGTTGTTATTTTCTTGATGGACCCCCTTTTTTTTATGAAATGCTGCTATTTATGGTTGTGCAGTTCTCGGTGTGAACTGGTTTTCTTCCTTCAACGATATACTTTTTCTCTCTAAGGATATATCTTTATATCCTTGTTTAAAAGATAAATCTTTTTATCCTTTTTATGTCAAAAAAAAAAAAAAATTCTTTAAGGATATATCTTTATATCCTTATTTTAAAAGATAAGTCTTCTTATCCCTTTAAAAAAAATTTTTCTAAGGATATATCTTTATATCCTTGCAGAATCCGTATTAAGGATAAAAATCCTAGTACTATCACAAACAAAGATTTTCACTTTTTACTTTTATGTTGGATAGGACTTACGAATCCTACCGACTGCGCCACTTTTGTATCTTAAGTAGAATTATATTAAAAAAAACACTTGTTCACCTTTTCACTTCCAAATTAAGACTTATTTATTGATCTTCTTGTACTTCCTTAAATACTAATTTTACAATTTATTATTTTTATAAAAATTTGCTTTGTCAACAATTGTTGCAAAAGCGATTCCCAATAAATTTGTTTAAATGTTGGAGTTGCATTTATTTATTGGGAGTGCAAATTATTAATGGTGAACTAAATAAAGTTCGTAAACAGTTCTTGGAATTTGAGAATATTGATAACGTAAGTAAAGTATGTATTGATTTGAACAGTTCTTGGAATTTGAGAATATTCGTAGCGTAAGTAAATTATAGTATGTATTGATTTATGTACGTATGTTTATGTATGTTTATATTATACTGGCTCGAGTTAAGGGAATAACAGGGGACATCATAACAATACAGCTATTAATTCAGTTAATTTATGGCATTCAGGGGTCTTGAGGGCGGATTAAGGGGAATCTGGAGATGGTCTTTAGTGGGGTAGGTCCAATCGAACGCGGGTCATACAAGCATGATCGTATTTCAAAAGAAGAGTAGCAAAATGTCCTATTTACAAACATTTTTTAAAAACAGCACATGTAAAACAAAAATATACGTATCATAGAGCAATATAAGCACATAGAGTATTTTTCTCTAACATGATGTTAGTCAAATACAAAATTTAATTTGTAGTCCAGACGAAATATGTTGTAACAGTAAAGAATATTTCGTCTTTCTTTTCTTTTACCTCTTCTTAGGTCCTTACTCTCTTTAATTCTCTGTTGTTTTAAATTGTTCCATGATCACGAGTAAGATTGGTATGCCAACATGCGTATTAAATGCGTCCTGCTAGACTTTTATTCAGTAGACGTTTACTACGTTTTCACACGTCCATAGACGAAAATGACTGTTTCATCCACTATAGACTAGCTTCGAAAGTCGACTTTATGCACTCTAGTGAATTAACATATAAAATAATTTTGTTATTTACTGCAATAACAGCGAACACACGATCTCAGAGTAATTTTGCATTGCGCATAACCGGTTTAGCAGAAAAACCGGTTTGGTCGTGTGAAAAATAGCGTACATTACTCGCAGAAAAGTGCTCTCAACTAATTTTGGCAGGACCAACGCTTCAATTTTAGTTGAGAACCACTCCACTTTCCTCGCTCGTTATGTAATATACTATTCCATAACAAGTACGACTCGAGTTAGGGTTTCATGGAGTTAAGAAAATGGCACGCTGGAGTTTCTCTGAACAGAGTAGTGTTAATTTGACAGATGCGTTGTAGTTTCTTAAAAATGAAATTTCGGACAAACCTAACTAAACTTCTCTAGTTAGTAACCGGCCGATTCCACTGGCTCAATTCCACTAGGCACAATTCAACTGGGGAACAATTTAACTTGCACAATTCAACTTGCACAATTTAACTTGTATAGTTACACGGAAACGCAAATACAGAAATACACACATTAATATTTTATTTGGGTTGCATGGTTTTAATTTTACAAAAAAAAAAACACTCGCGCTCGCGTTTTACCACCCTATCTGCGTTAAATATTTTATTTTCACACGCCCATAGACGAAAATGACTGTTTCATCCACTATAAACTAGCTTCGAAAGTAGCCTTTATGCACTCTAGTGAATTAACATATAAAATAATTTTGTTTTTTACTGCAGTCACAACGAACACACATTTTCAGAGTAATTTTGAATTGCGCATAACCGGTTTAGTGAAAAACTGGTTTAGTCGTGTGAAAAATCACGTACATTGCTCGCAGAAAAGAGCTCATCGTGCTCGTTAAATTGCTGCACGATAAACTACACTTAGCTCGCTCGTTATGTAATATGCTATTGCGCGGGCGTGGTTTTAATTGTACCGTGTATCGTTTTTCGTTGTTTATGGTTTTTTTCAAATATTTTTGGAATTTTGGCAAGTGGAATTGTGCCAGTGAAATTGTGTCCAGTGGAATTGTGTCTAGTGGAATTGGCCTAGAATCCTCTAGTTTTTTGGAGTTTATTTGGGTTTAACGAAACTCAACACTAATTAGCGTGTCCACGCACATAAACCTAAGTTAACGCTGGGTTTACTCATCATGGAAACTTAGTATATATTCTTTAGGAGATTGTGACTTTAGACAAAATGCTTATCAACATTTTAAGCGATTATTTTTCAAACTATGGTTATAAGCAGAACTTAATTACCGAAGTTACGAAAAGTAATATTGAAAATGTACTGAAAGTTTTGATATTAATAATCACTGTTACCTCCATAACATACAAATTTTAGACTTTTTGTAGTTTTCGTATTAAATAAAAAAAATATGTAGATGGGAAGCTGAGAAAACTATACTTAGTCAACGGGCAAAAAAAAAATCGAAAAAACAGAACAAAAATATGAAAATACCAACGTTTTAGGAAACGTAAAGAAGGACTAACATAGCCCAGCAATTTAACAATTTTAAATAAATGACTGATTCAGTAGTTAGCCCAACTGCAAATTACTGACACAGGTTACTGTTTTTTTACGTTTTTGTTCTCGTTCGGAAAGTTGAGCTAAAAAAAGACATTACCGCTTGACCAAATATACTTTATTTCCATTTAAAAGAAGTTTTTGTACGAATTAAAATAAAAAAAACATGTTTTCATTTACTACTGAATAGATATAATATTTTCACTCCATTAAGAAATCACTGTTTTCACATAATTTTGTATATAAAATAGTGACACTGTACTTCCCACAACACTTTATTAGATAATATTAGGCCTATACGGTTTAGGGTTAACATAAAATATACGACGTACATAATTTCTGTAACTGACTGAATCTCAAACTCAAACAGAAAACAAAAACGTATGAGTATTGCTCTCATAACTAATCAACACAAAACTTGCCAAAGTCGAGTTTATTAAATTCGGGTTCCACATTTAGGGCAGACAGCAGATGTTGATTTCGTTTTTAATGTATGTTTCGTTTTAATGTGATGTCGATAACACCATTTATGGATTTGTGACAAAACCTTCTCTATAGAAAGCCCAACTGTTCCGATCGTACACAGATACATGCTTAGATTCATCCAAAACTTATTTGTATTAGTAATCAACAAAAGAGCAAAATCCATATAAAATTTTTCTGTTTCCCACTACCACATCTTACGTTTCTATCTTACGTTTCTCGCTCTTTGCAACTGCTTATTTTTTGTACACTGTATTCACATCCCACAAACACACATGCGTTTTGGATTGGTTTACAGCATTAGTATGCGTAGAGTTTGGCTTTCTATAGAGAAGGTTTTGATTTGTGACATGTGAATACAGTGTAGAAATACTAAGGATACGAATTTTATGAAACGCGCCAACTGGCGGTAGTCAAAAAAGCGAGAATGTAAGTTGTGTAGGAAAAACAGAAAAATTTCGTATGGTTTTTACTTGGCTTTTGGGCTTAATTTAATCACGAATACATAAATATTTCGTTAGTATCTGTGCTTCAAGAACAGTTGGGCTTTCTATAGGTAGGGTTTTGGTTTTGGCTGTCCATAGGAACAAATTTTGTTAAAGAAAAATACTCTATGTTTATTTCTATATGGTACTATCGACATCGCTACATTAAAAACGAAATCAACATCTGCTGTCCGCTTTAAATGTGCAATCCGAATTTAAAACAAGTTCTCTTTGAAAAAAATTGCAGCTGCTCAATAATAACAAAAACATCTGCTCGTTAAGACCTCGACTTTGGCATGGTATCGTATGCGATTTGTTTGATTTTCATTCCTAGAAGATTATGTACAAATTTGTTTTTTTAAATTCTCTAGATTAGGATCGCGTGCGCGTGGATTTGTTTGGCTGTCTGTGTTCCTAAATCCCGATTTTGTTTAAACTTTGCACACATGTGTTCCCGTATATCCAAATAAAGAATTTACATCAAAAAATTTAATTTTAAATGGGTTGCTTTTTTATTTGTTGGTAAAGCTATAAGTTAACGGTGTTAACGGCCAACGACAAAATGGCAGCAATTGTTTAAGTGCTGATCATAGGAAATCCACATTTTTGATATAATAAAGTCACCGGCTTGCTCAAAGAAAATCAATTGCAAATTAACAATAGTAATTATCAGAAATATTTTGGAAATTCTATTTTAGCTCGTAGGAAAATTACATAGTAAAAGTTAGTTTTAGTGCAAATACCAATAAAGGCGGTCAGCGTTCTTTATTTGAATTAGTCCTTTATTTGAACTAGAAAGTGAATTGTAATTACATATTTTCGGTCAGTTCAAAAGTAGTGAAAAACAAGTAAATGTAAAAATACTTTCTTTTTCGGGTACAAACTTTAATATTTATTATTTTTTCGTAATAATTGCTAAAATATCTGTTTTTGAGGGTGTCCGGCTAATTGTTCTCGCACAATTATTCTCGCACAATTGTTCTCAGGCAATTTTTTGAACAATTGTGCGAGAATAATTGTTCAAGAACAATTGTGAGAGAACAATTGCCTGAGAACCATTGTGCGAGAATAATTGTGCGAGAACAACTGTCCGAGAACAATTGTGCGAGAATAATTGTGCGAGAACAATTAGCCTAGACTCGTTTTTGAGTTCGGGGCTATTTCAAAGAATTTTCTTTTTTCCACGCATCACACGCACTACACGCGACTCGCGACATGCGTCAAAGGTGGGATATCAAAATGAGCCCCTGACATTGAGTCCCTTACAAAATTTCGGCCTCTTGGTCGTGCGAAAGGTGGTTAAAAAAGACGATTTCAAACCATTACACGTGCCACGCGTCATACGTGGAGTATAAAAATATTTTGGAGTTAGATACTCACAAAATTTCAACTCTCTAGTTGGTATGGAATGTGGTTAAAAAGGACCTCAACGAAGTCAAAAAAAATGTTAACCCATCACACGCGCCACACGCGACACGCGTCATACTCGGAATATAAAAAATGCTATTTTGACTTAGACACTCACAAAATTTCAGCTCTCTAGGTCGTGTAAAAGGTGATTAAAAACGACCTCAAATAAGTCTAAAAAATGTCCACAAACCTTTGACATACAAACTGAGCAATAGAAATACGAATAATACTCGAAAAATCTAAATATAAAAAAATGAAATGCTGTTCGTTGGTAACCGCATCACTTGAGAACGGCTGAACCGATTTGGCTCATTTTTAAATTCTCTATATTAACTTCGCGTGCCCGTGTGTTTGTGGGTGGATTTGTATGTCATGGAATCTTGCGATCAATTTTTAACCCACTTCCCATAGCCCGATTTTATTGAAATGCACACATGTATATTTCCGGTGACAATACTTTCTATTAAAATTTCAGGCCCCTCGGACCTCGGGGTCGAGGGGCTCCCATACAAATATTTTAAAAAATTTACCCGATTTTCTTAAAATTTTATACAAATGTGTATCTCCGCGGTCAGCGTGGAAACTGATCGATAAAATATTTTTTTAATTGTTCTTTATTTGAATTAGTTTTGAACCAGAAAGTGAATTGTATTTACATATTCTTCGGTCTGTTCAAAAGTAGTGAAAAACAAGTAAATGTAAAAATACTTTGTTTTTCGGGTACAAACTTTTATATTTATTATTACATATTTCGTAAAAATTGCTAAAATATCTGTTTTTGAGGGTGTCCGGCTAATTGTTCTCGCACAATTTTTCTCAGGCAATTGTTCTCCCACAATTCTTCTCGTTCTTCTCAGGAAATTCTTCTCAAAATTTTATTTTGCTAAAATATAAAATTACTTAAGAAATGAAGTTTTTTCTATATTTGTAATAAAAAATTTTGAGAACAATTGTGCGAGAATAATTGCTCAAGAACAATTGTGAGGGAACAATAGTGCGAGAACAACTGTCCGAGAACAATTGTGCGAGAATAATTGTTCGAGAACAATTAGCCTAGACTCGTTTTTGAGTTCGGGGCTATGTCAAAGAATTTTCTTTTTTCCACCCATCACTAGGTCGTGTAAAAGGTGATTAAAAAGGACCTCAAATAAGTCTAAAAAAATGTTCACAAACCTTTGACATACAAACTGAGCAATAGAAGTACGAATAATACTCGAAAAATCTATATATATAAAAATGAAATGCTGTTCGTTGGTAACCGCATCACTTGAATACGGCTGAACCGATTTGGCTCATTTTTAAATTCTCTATATTAACTTCGCGTGCCCGTGTGTTTGTATCTCCAATGAAAAACACTTTTTGTAAAAAATTTGGAGTCCCCGGGCCCCAGGGTCATTGGGCCCCAAAAATTTTTTTAAAAAAATTAACCCGATTTTTTTTAAATTTTATATACGTGTGTATCTTCCGATTGGCCGGTTTCCACCAAAATCAACTGGCTCCTCCCAATTTATGTAAAACCCTTAAATATGACCTTTTATCCCAGAGATTTTGTTTTTGCTTTTTGTGACTTGGGAGATAAGGAAATGGGTTAATCTGCAAAATCCTGAGTTCGAAGATGTTCATGAATACTATACTTCCTTTTACTATGTTAAAGAAAGTAAAAAAGTGCGCGTACCTTTTACGAGCATTTGAAGTGAAATTGAAGTGAAACTTCTTTGATGTTGTTGACAAAAAGACTTCAAAAGACCCCCAAAACACCAAAAAGAATCATAAAAATACCTACTAAAGTAACTAAAAAGAATCACAAAAGAGCCTTCAAAAGACCCCTAGAAGACAGAAAAAGACCCCAAAAGAGCCGTAAAAGGCCACCAAAAGACAAAATAAGAAGAGACAAAAGAATCATAAAAGATCCCCAAAAGTCCCTTAAATGCCCCTCAAAAGACCACCCAAAAGACCCTCAAAAGATCTCCAAAAAACCCTCAAAAGGCTACTCAAAGGACCTTAAAAGACCATCCAAAGATGCTTAAATCCGTCAAAAACCCTAAAAAGACCCACAAAAGACCTCCAAAAGACCAACAAAATACCCTCAAAAGACCTGCAAAAGGCCCCAAAAGGTTGAGAAATGACTTAGTTCCCAAAATTTCAAAATTTAACACAACAATGTGACCAATAATTTGACTCAAAATCGCAACACAAAATTATTTTTGATACCGCACTAAATTTTCTACTCGCCGCGCTGAAAAGATAGTTTCACTTACAAAAATGTCGTGTATCATAAAGCATTGCAATAAATATAATAGTGATGTTCAATCAAACAAACAAATGGTTTGTTTCGATTGGTTTACTATGACGTTGCAATTGAAATCGAATTTTAAATAAAACACATTGAGATTCATTGTGTTTTCAAATTTTATGAAGGATATAAATCATTTGGCTGACGTTTTTTCTCAATTTTACTTCGATTTAACATTTCAAATAGCTCTTCACAAATTTGCAAACCGATCACAAACAAATTTATTGAACGCTGGACAGGACAACGTCTGGCGGGTCATCTAGTATAATATAATTCAATTACCAATTGAATTACAAACCAGAAAAGGAGAACGTCGTAGAAGATTGTCTGTTGCAATACAGGAAATCTATCCTATCCCCTTCAAAAACTATCAGGTTCGTTTCACCCAAACCATCGTACAAGACGTAGAAAACGAAAAGTAACAGAATAAAAGAATTTACACCGAACACCGAAGGGCACATAGAAAAGCTTGTGAAAATCGTTTCCAAATCCTGCAGAAGTATTATTTTTCAAAAATAGCTGGTAAGTTAACAAGAATATTAGGTTGGAACACTGCCAACTACAAATAAAACAAATATGATCGCACATTGTTTTATATGCTCGAACGCTCGAGTGCTACAAAAAAGGGCAAATCTTCATCAAAATCCTGAATTGGAGAACTTAGCCAGACTAAGAGGAACCACAGAATATATATATATATATATATATATATATATATATATACCCCGCAATGGCGCTCATGAATTAGAGTGTTGGGTCTGACAACCCCTCGGACCCTACTCACCTGGCAGTAGGTATGAAATGCAAGGATTGGTTCCCCGATATGGGGGGACGGTTATCCTTAAGCCTTATGGTAAAACTCGTCAATGAACCAATCCAACCTTTTTGATGGAAGGAAACTACATCGGATATGCAGGCCCAAAGGCGGCCAAGGGCGTCTCGTCACCGAAAAGGAGTAATCCTGTATCTCTGAGGTACGGGAGTTAATGGGTAAAGTGGATGAGACAACACTGGGCACTATAATGTCTGTGCTAAAGTCGAAAAGGCGATGGGGAAAAAAGAAGAGGCGTGAAAGATTGGCTGAAATGAAAATGGATGCCGATTTGTCACAGACCACTAATTCAATTCCCACCGGCGGTACACGACCTAGACCTGGTGAGGAATCGTCGGATCTGGGGAACTTGTCAAATACCCAAGTCGCCAATGAGAAGAAGAGGAAGACGAAGAAAAGGAAAATCGAATCCCGTTCTGACTTGACTTCGGAATCTCTGACTACAGCGCTGAACACAGGAATAGACTGCTTGCCCAGTTGTTCAAAGGCTTTAAAAACTCGCTGAGGTAGACAAGTCGACACAGAGGCGCAGCTATTTTGAAATAGCGGCCAAAGTATTGACAGCTGTTATATCAGCGAGGAAGGATGAAGGCAAGATGTCCAAAAAACAACTTGACTTTGTCCAAGAACGCCTTTGGAAATTTGTGGTAGAAAATGATTCATCGACATTCGAGGAAATGAGCCTGGATCAGGGCACCATCAAAGTGCAATGTTCCAATGAACGCTCTTCGAATGATTTTCATCAAAGGTAGGAGCTTTACCAGCCTTTGAATTCAGTACCTTCTTCGTAAGCAGAGGGGAAAGTCAAAAGCTGGTAAAGGCGACAATCCGCTTGACTGAAAAACTCCGGAAGCCTGCGGAAATTGTCGCAAGACTCCGAGCCAAAAATCAGAGTCTTGACACAAATAAATGACTCACAGAAAGAGTGTGGAGGTGATGCATCCCTGCTCTTTGTGGGAGTGGATGAGCCATCTGTCAAGATTCTGAAAGAAAGGTTCGGATTGCGTCCCTACTACTTTCTTGGTCGTGCCTCAGTGCTCATCAATGGAAGTGGCGAGGATAAAGGGGGTAAAAAATTATAGATAATGTCTATAATATTTACTTAGATTAACTTGCAGCATAGCAAATCTTCTACTGCTCTGCTATGCAGTAGTCATGCGAAGTTGCAAACATCACCTCAAATAATCCTTGAGCCTTGGGTATATCGTGGACGTATCTGTGGCTTAGGCATGATTAATTGGGGCACTGTCTTTTATCATGAAGGCAGTAATCGTCCTCGTTCCAAAAATGTATCTCAGTCAATTTATTGCGACAGTTCTGTTCTTAAGATCTTGTCGCAGTTAAAATATCTTAATAGATATTTGGAAGAAAGGCAGAAATCATTGTGGCATCGCTTATCTCCCATATGACTCTATTAGCCCCCCTCCATCAAGGGAACTGTTGGAACTAGTTAGATACTCTGAATCTAACAATCTGGGTTTGATTGTTGGATGCGATGCGAATTCTCACCATATCGTCTGGGGAAGCAGCAAATGACACAACAGAGGACTTCAACTGTTGGACTATATACTTTCCATAGAAATAGTAATAAATAACATTGGCAATGAGCCCACTGTTACGCACAGGCTCCCCGTGCTTTCACGTAGAGAAGAGGTTGTGTGCGGGCGAGTTGAATGTTAAGTTAAACACAAACGTTGAATTGACTTTATGTAATTTATTAGTATGTACGTTTATTATTATCAATTTATTATTATAAGGCAGTTATATTAAGAGATTTGTGATGTTGTGTGTTGTGTTCTTAGATTTCAACTGCCGCCCTTAGTAATCGCAGCAGTGGTCTTTTATAATATTTTGGATGGATCGACCTACCAATATGATTGGTTGGTTGCGAACCACCAATGGTACGTCAGCATCGTGTGCATGAACAAGGGTTCAATACACAAATACAAGTGCAAGCATAGAACACACACAGTCGGCCTGCGACATCTGTTTCCCTTCTGCAGTCGAGCCACTTAACGGTCGCCTTAAAATTGCCCTCCTGCTGATATTACTATTTCGTAATATCTGCATGTGCACCAACTATTTCTCGGTATCGTATCGGCATTAATGAGCTGTGTGCTGTGCTCGAAACTCGAGATGAATAAAGGATCAAAAATGCCTTTATCGTATCTCGATCGGTTTCTTATTACAAACACCAGCCATCCGTACGTACTCTGCAGATTAGTGGTGGATGTGAATTCGGAAATTCGGTACACGAATGTACTGGCAATGTGACAGGCTGTGCCGAACATAAAATAAGTAATTTATGAAAAGCAGATGTGGGTAGAGTGCAGCGAGTGTGTGGTCAGGGATCGAATAGTTGTGCCGGTCACAACATCCCTTCCCCCTACGAATAAGAAAATTCTTTACCAGGAGTAGGTAAAAATTTTCGTTAAACGGGAATGAACTTGCCGCGGTGATTTGTCGTTATAAGAATACCAGAAAAAACCACTGATTTGAAAACCTTGGTTGGCTTACAAATTTGTTTGTATTGTATATGTATAAATGGGTTAAATGCACAAAATTCTTACAAAAAATAATTTGTAATTACAATAATTTTATTTTCTTCTTTTTATAAGTGAATGTAGTAATATTATATTATTATGTTTAAAATAGGTAATTTATAATATATATAGTAGTAATATATAGATAATAAAGGTTAAAAAAAATACTAATTTATTGTGATTTTTCTCTTTTTTTTTTTTTTTTTTTTTTTTAAGATGAAATCACATATGACAAAAATGAAAAAGGGTTTTTCTCGTTGAATTTTTAACACGAATTTAGTTGCTTCGGGACTTTCGTCGATCTGTTCGCGACTAGTTTCTATTCCGGTGGGATTTAATTCTTGCGGAGTTAGTCGTTAGTTAAGTTTCAACGCTTTATACTTTTTAAATGAGATTGCAGTTATAAGGATGAAAATTATGGTAAAAAGCGGGTGTTCCATCATGCATGCGTACATATTATGGTTTGGTGGTGAAATTTTTGGCTGTATAAATACCAACTTTCCAGCATGTGCCGAAGGTAAAGGAATAAATAAATAAATAAATAAATAAATAAATAAATAAAGAAACAAGTGTGAAGTTTTAATCGACAAAATGCTTAAGATGGCTATTGTGTATAAGCCTTGTTTTATTTTTGATTCTAATAACACTGTTTTCGTTTGATATAATTTTGTCTATTTCGTATGGTCTTTCGCGTGTGGTTACATAAAAGTACTCTATCACCTACATTGAATTGTTTTGATACAGTTGATTTGTCAAAATATTTTTAAGCGTTGTCTTTCCATTTAATAATTTTTTTCCTCGCTGTTTGATAACCGTGTTGAAGTCGTTCTTTTATTTCGTTTGCAAAGTTTTCGTAATTATAGCTCACATTAGGGCTTTGTTTCATCGGTATGAGTGGATTTCGTCTACTTTTATTTAACTGGCAGGAGGTGCATTTTTTAATATAATTTTTAATGTCTGAGTTCATTGTAGGCCAGAAGTATTTTGATTTTATACGTTTTAATGTTCGTTGGATGCCTTGGTGTCCTCCGAGTGGTGAGTCATGATATTGTATTAAAATCTCTAAAATATCTTTTTCGTCATGTAAATGTATTTTGTCATAAATATAAAGACAAATGTCAGCACTTTGGTTGCAATATACTTCTTCTAATAAACGTTTTTGGCTTCAAATTCAAGTTTGGGAATTGAAAATTCGATTTTATGATAGTCTTTTGACATAAGAATGTCGTTAATCACTTTTAGTGTCGCTTTAGTCGTGTTTTTGTCTGTGTTCGTTCGAAAGGGTATAGGTAAGGTAGTGCAATAAAAATCTGTTTTTCCGTTTGAAAAGGTTTCTATTTGTGCTATGGAAGGTTTAATAAACTTTTCATCAAGGGTTTTAAGAATAAATTCGTCAGGTGACGATACTAAAGGTAAAATTATTATCTTTGGTTCTGGGTCGTTGTTGGCGAAGATCGACTTCTTTTTTTCTATTATTTTAAAATTTTGATTGTTTTTGTTCGTTTCGGAACTATTTCCACAATTGTTATCCTCATTAACCTATTCCGAAAGAATTCGTTGCTTTTTAGCATGAGATCTGGTTAAAACCATACCATTATTATCTTCTATTTCACTTTATTTTATGCGACTTAGAGCATTTGGCGTGCTTTCATACCGATGTTTACGATTACCTTTTATATGACACGTAGGTAGTACCCTTTTATTCGGTAAGAATTTTACTTCATTATTTTTAAAAAATTTTTAGGATTACATTTTGTTTTGTATAATCAATTTTACACCCATATTTATTCAAAAAATCGTTTCCTAATATACCATCGTAATGTAAATGAACATTGTTGGTTAAAACATGAAAAGTGTGCTTAAAAGAAATAAATTCTGCATCTGAATCGAATTCTATTGAACCGACAATTGTGCCAAGAGTGTCCATACGATCACCGGCAATCGTTATAGTGCACTTTGGTTTTTTCTGTGATTTGTAAAAGCAGCTGAATTTTTTAAAAGACTAACCTGAGCTCCTGTATCGATTAATAAATTAAGATATCTTTTTTTAGATGGACTAAATAAAACTCTTATCACCGGTTCTTTGTATGGTGCCGAAAATGAAATATTGAGTTTTATTGGTGTTTGTGAATTTCGGCAGTCATTTTGAATTGGGAACGATTGGCGTCTACCTCCACCGACTGAGATGTGCGGGAAGTTTGATCTTGTGGTCGCGGATTTCTTTGTAACTCGTTTCTTTGCCGCGTCCTGCATTCTTGATACGAGTGATTAGACTTATTGCAATAACTACAAATTAAACGCTGTACTTGTTTTTTTATATTTTTCGGGATAAAATTTGGGAAACTTTTGTTTCGAAAACACATTGCATTGCAAGTATTGCAGAATATGTGTTCATTTGGCCTTGTGTATCGTTCAGTTGTCCTAACCGTTGGTTGTGCTCATTGGCATAGTGGGTGGCCTGTTTCACATCCTTCATTGGTCGCGCCTTTACGAAAATCCTAAGGTCATGACTTTAGGGCGTTTAACAGACTACTTAGTCTTTCACCGAATTCCTGGACAGTTTCTCTGCTAGTTTGCTTAGCTTTCGAAATCTCTCCATGGATCGAACTTCGAGAGCGATCATCTTTAAAATGGCTCTCTAATTCTTTAACCAATTCCGACCATGTGGTTACATTGCGATATTGAATAATATCGAATGCTTTCCCATGCAATTTCGTTTTTGCAATTTCCAGAAATAGTTGCGTTTCTACTTCGGACTTTGTATGCGCAAAAATAGTTTTACAACATGATACATATTTATTTAATTTACCAGGAGTTCCGTCAAACTCTGGTATTAAATTATATGCATCTGACATGGTAATTGTAACTTCCATTGTAGGAGTTTTAGGATTCAAAAAGGGATAGCACTGAAAAGGTAAATCTTCGAACAGGTTAACTGTCCTTAAACGATTACGCGTAAAAATTTTGAAAAATTACTGAGCGAAACTTACGCGAACGAGAATAACCCTTTACACTTTACAGGATACCAATTATAAGAATATATATATATATATTCTTATATTATTCCTATTATAGAAATTATATAGGAATAATAAAAATTATCGATTTTGTCTTGTTTTGTTTTGTTTTTGTTTTTTTTTTATATAATAAAATTTTTTGTATTCACCCTGAATAAAATTTGTATGAATGATGGTGCTGATAATGCTGGCGCTGATGATCCTGCTGATGTTAGTGATGATGATGCTGATGATGATGATGATGATGATGATGATGATGCTGATGCTGATGCTGATAATCCTGCTGTCCGCCCCCTAGTTTGGCGGGTGTTGTTTTTTCCAGTTGCTTTTTTTTTTCCTCGATCAATTTTCCTGCTGTTCTGCTGCCGTCGTTGATGATGATGATGCTGCCAGGTAGGCTTCGCGCCCTAAAGTTGGTATTACGACCTGGTCTTTTACACTGCCCAAACTTTGCCTCCGGCGTCCACTTAGGAATTCGCCAGGTCTTACTGTCTTGGGTCTTTTGCACTTTTATCACTTTTTACAATTATTTCCCTGTTCTAGCCGGGTTTAACGCTTTATTAATTTTAATTTCACTACTTTTCATGGTGTATAGCCCCAGTACGCTGATTTTAATTTTTAAAATATATATATGTGGGAATTGGCAAACACGCAATACAATACCCTATACTTACAACAGACAAACAACTTACTCACTACAGAACGACCGTGTGATGAGAGAACTTGCAAACTTGCATTCCCTTTCACACCAGCCACCAGCATTTCATTTTTACTTGAAAGTTAGTTCCTTTTGATTACACCTCGAGTTCGGTCACGCGTTACTTACTTACTTCCTTATTTCACAATAACTAAATTGTCTAGAGATGCCGACAACGCAGAAGATGCCGACTCAGTATCAGTAAGTACTAGTGGTACTAGAGGAGTAATATTTACTCTTCGCGATATCGAAGACTCCTTTATGCCATTCAGCGGAGTAGGTCACCCAAATATAAACGCATGGATACAAGATTTTGAGGATAATGCACTTATTGTACAATGGACCAGCATACAAAAATTTATTTATGCCAAACAACTGCTCAGAGGTGCCGCTAAGCTCTTTGTACGTAGTCAAAGGGGCATCGACAGCTGGTATGCACTTAAAAATTCTTTGGTTAGGGAATTCGGCGTGCAAATGTCTGCAGCGGAAACCCATCGCTTGTTGAGAAATTGTAGAAAGAGGTCAACAGAGTCGCTTCGGGAGTATCTCTATTGTTTAATGGAGATTGGGAAAGCAATCGATTTGGACGAGCGGAGTCTCGTCGAATATTTTATTGATGGTATTCCCGACGGCAGGCAAAATAAATCTATTCTGTACCAGGCCACTAATATAGGCGAGTTGAAGACGCAAATCAATATTTATGAAAAGGTACGTGGTCCGAAGCAGCAGCCATCATGCTCAAGTGGAGGCCAATCGACACCAGCAACAACCAGTGGTACATTCGTCAAGCGGGAGAGTGAGGCGCGAAAGTGCTTCAAATGTGGCGAAACAACACACATAGCAAGAGACTGTAGGAAAGTACGCGACGTGAGGTGCTATAGTTGCGGACAGTTAGGACACAGGTCGACTGAGTGTAAGGTCAAAGCCCCAACCAGACAAAGGGACGTAAACAACGTGCACACCGCAACAACAGTGGACACGGAGGATATTCCTGAGTACAAAATACCTTTGGCAGTTAATTGTAACCGGATTTTTAAGGATATTTTGGTGAACGGAAAAAACTTTTCAGCGCTGTTCGACACCGGAAGTGATCTCAATCTCATTCGATACGACAGTCTCACACTATTAAATCACGTGGAGCTGCGCACCGTAGAAAAAAGTTTGTCGGGCTTAGGACAAAATAAAATTGTCACTTTAGGTTGCTTTGAAGCGAAGGTGACAATAGACGGATTGGACTTATTGTTGACGTTTCATGTCGTTAAGGAAAAGGATATACCATATTCAGCAGTAATAGGGAACGAGGTCCTGAGGGAGGTGGATGTTCAGATAACCACGGAAGGTGCGATTTTCACAAACAAGAGAAACGTAGATGAACCTGTGGGCAGCAAGGTAAAATTAATTCCGGAAGCTGGGCCCGTAAGCAAATTGGCAATAAGCAGAATAGGAACCAGGAGCGTTGGAAGCAGTCTAGGCCGTGAGCATTTGGCCAACGGGGGCGAATGTAGCTAGGAGTTGGAGGTGCTAAGACGGAAAGATTGTGGACGTGTGGTGGTTGAAGATAACAGTAGATACCGTTCAGAACTGGACGTATTACTGATCGAATTCGGAGCTATTTGCCTGTCGGCTGTTTGTGTTTAACGAAAAAATTATTATTGACCACCTCGAATGCTGCAACAGAGAAAAACTGACCTGCATCATCAACAGTTACAGACCGGAAAAGAAGAAGCCCTCGCCGGTGGAGATGAAACTTATAATGAAGGATGAGATCCCAGTATACCAGGGGCCACGAAGACTGGCATACGCGGATCAACAAATTGTGGATTAATGAAGGAATCATACAACCCAGTACATCAGACTATGCGTCACCAGTCGTGCTAGTCCAAAAAAAAGACGGAACTAAACGACTCTGCTGCGACTATCGGAAGCTCAATGTGAAGGTGGTTCGTGACAATTTTCCGATGGTGTTAATAGATGATGTGATAGAAAGGCTACAAGGTTCGAAAGTATTCACCACTCTTGATTTGGCCAATGGATTTTTACATGTTCCAGTCGAGAAGAGTTCGAGGAAGTACACCTCATTTGTGACCCATCATGGCCAATTTGAGTTTCTGCAAGTACCCTTTGGCATTTCGAACTCGCCAGCAGTTTTTTGCCGTTATATCTCGGCAATACTGAGGCCACTTCTTCAAGATGATACAGTAGTAGTTTATATGGACATCATTATTCCATCTTCAGACGAAGAGGAAGGACTACGGAAGCTGGAAAAGGTGCTGGAAGTCACTGCGGAAAATGGCATGCACATTCATTGGAAAAAATGCCAGTTCTTGCAAAGGAGAATTGATTTTCTAGGCTATGTATTAGAGAATAATTCCATACGACCGTCTATGGAAAAGACTAAGGCGATTAGAGAATTCCCCATCCCAGCAGACCAGAAATCGCTTTAACGTTTTCTTGGTTTGACTTCGTATTTTCGGAGATTCGTCGAAGGATTTGCTATGGTAGCGAAAGCATTATCCGATTTGTTGCGCAAGAAAGTCGAATTCAAGATTGGTGTTGAGCAGTTAGTGGCATTGGATCATCTCAGGGAAGCCCTAATTAAAGCACCGGTACTGAAGCTTTTTGATCCTAAGGCAATAACCGAGCATGCACGGCTACGGAGCAGTTTTACTCCAAAAGGATGTAGAACACCAACAATTCCACCCAGTGCAGTACATGAGTAGGTAGACAACACCGTTCGAAGAAAAGCTTCACTCATACGAGCTGGAAGTGTTAGCGATCGTAGAGGCCTTGAAGAAATGGAGAATCTACGTCTTGGGCGTCAAAATAAAAATAGTGACTGACTGTAACGCTTTCGCTATGACTATGAAGAAGAACGACGTTCCGTTAAGGGTATCGCGTTGGGCCATGTTTCTACAGGACTTCGATTACGTTATCGAACACCGACCAGCCACGAAGATGAAGCATGTAGATGCCTTAAGCCGAGTGTGGTGCATGATGATCGATGAGTCTTTAAACCATCGCATCAAGGAGGCCCAGTCGAGCGATAATTGGATCAAAGCTCTTAAAAAGATTCTAGAAGATAGCACATATGAAGACTTTTTTATGAAAGCAGGTGTAGTACACAAGGACCCAGCCAAGGAATTGATCGTAGTGCCTTCGGCAATGGAGCAGGAGATCATTAGTTTGGCACATCAGCAAGGACACTTTGCCGTCAAAAAGACCCAGGATCTGATAGAACGAGACTTCTATATCCAAAATCTGACGAAGAAGGTAACAGACGTCGTGAGGAGTTGCCTGAAATGCATAATGATCGAGGCAAAAGCAGGAAAAAAGGAAGGTCTGTTAACGCCTATCGATAAAGAGGGCAGACCGCTGGGGACATATCACGTGGACCACGTGGGGCCAATGGAGTTGACCCATAAACAGTATAACCATCTGCTCGTGGTCACAGATGCTTTCTCGAAATTTACTTGGCTCTATCCAGTTAAGAGTACAGGATCCACCGAAGTTATTGAAAGGTTACAGAGGCAGTCTGCAATCTTTGGCGATCCGAAGAGGATAATTTCAGATCGAGGAGCGGCCTTTACCTCAACAGCGTTTAGTGAATATTGTGGTCAGCGAAGCATACAACATCTGGTGATCGCCACGGGAGTTCCGAGAGGAAATGGACAGGTGGAAAGAATCCACAAAATTGTCGTGCCTATGCTAGCTAAAGCATGCGTTAATAGTCCTCATCATTGGTATCGGCATGTTGATAAAGTTCAGCAAACCCTCAACAACACACCTCCCAGAAGTACCAAATTCAGTCCGTTTAGGATACTCACCGGTGTAGATATGCGTGTTGCAAATTTAACGGATCTGCGAGACCTGATGAATGAAGCTGTTATGCAAGAGTTGGACCGCGAACGAGACGAAACACGGGAGGAAGCTCGGGAAAATATAAAGGCCATCCAGAAAGAAAATAAAAAGAGCTATGACAGAACCAGAGTACCGCAGCGAGAATACGCCTTAAATGAGTTAGTTGCCGTTAAGCGCACTCAGTATGGAACGGGAATGAAGCTGCGGCCAAAATATTTAGGACCCTATAAAATTACTAAAATCCTGAAGAATGGACGTTATGAAGTCCGGAAAGTCGGCGACCACGAAGGACCAACCAACACTAACACCGTTGCCGAATACATAAAGAAATGGGATCGTTCATTCGGGGTCGAATGAGACGTCAGGAGGGCCGAATGTGGGAATTGGAAAACACGCAATACAATACCCTATACTTACAACAGACAAACAACTTACTCACTACAGAACGACCGTGTGATGAGAGAACTTGCAAACTTGCATTCCCTTTCACACCAGCCACCAGCATTTCATTTTTACTTGAAAGTTAGTTCCTTTTGATTACACCTCGAGTTCGGTCACGCGTTACTTACTTCCTTATTTCACAATAACTTAATATCATCAAATATTGTCTTAATAATAGCATCATAATAATATAGTTTATAATATTACGGATTCGTGTTTTATTTATCTGGTCAAATAATCCCTAGACAGCGATCCTACATATATATAATAATTTTAATTAAAAAACAATTTTTTGATTGGTAGTCGGGCCCTTTTTAATGGGATCCCACCGCTGCCACCAATTTTGTTACGCACAGCCTCCCCGTGCTTTCACGTAGAGAAGAGGGAGTTTGCGGTCGAGTTGAATGTTAAGTTAAACACAAACGTTGAATTGACTTTATGTAATTTATTAGTATGTACGTTTATTATTATCAATTTATTATTATAAGGCAGTTATATTAAGAGATTTGTGATGTTGTGTGTTGTGTTCTTAGATTTCAACTGCCGCCCTTAGTAATCGCAGCAGTGGTCTTTTATAATATTTTGGATGGATCGACCTACCAATATGATTGGTTGGTTGCGAACCACCAATGGTACGTCAGCATCGTGTGCATGAACAAGGGTTCAATACACAAATACAAGTGCAAGCATAGAACACACACAGTCGGCCTGCGACATCTGTTTCCCTTCTGCAGTCGAGCCACTTAACGGTCGCCTTAAAATTGCCCTCCTGCTGATATTACTATTTCGTAATATCTGCATGTGCACCAACTATTTCTCGGTATCGTATCGGCATTAATGAGCTGTGTGCTGTGCTCGAAACTCGAGATGAATAAAGGATCAAAAATGCCTTTATCGTATCTCGATCGGTTTCTTATTACAAACACCAGCCATCCGTACGTACTCTGCAGATTAGTGGTGGATGTGAATTCGGAAATTCGGTACACGAATGTACTGGCAATGTGACAGGCTGTGCCGATCATAAAATAAGTAATTTATGAAAAGCAGATGTGGGTAGAGTGCAGCGAGTGTGTGGTTAGGGATCGAATAGTTGTGCCGGTCACAACACCACCTTTATGAACACCCAGATGGAAGAAGTGATTGATCTAACCCTGTCAAACGACAAGATGATCAACCAAATCAAAGGATGGAAAGCGATGATCTCATTGTCCGACCATCGATATATTGGCTTTTAGTTAAGCGCCGAATTTAACACAATTCCCGCCGGCAGAAATCTAGGAAGAACTGACTGGACGAAATTCCAAGAGTCTCTTAAAGCTAAAACTAGTCTTTGGAGCCGCAAAAGGGTGAGCTGAAATTGAAGAAGGAGCACAAATTATGTGTAAATCATTAAATGATAGCTTTCGTAAGTCCCGTCCAGCCAAAAAGGAGTGGAAAGGGAAAACTGTTCAATGGTGGAACAGTGAACTTCAAAAACTTCGCAAGGTCTCACGGAAGCTTATCAATAGATCCTTAAAAACAGATCTTGAAAGCGACTGGAAAACTTATAGGAGTAAGCAGAAAGAATATAAGGCAAAAGTAAAGAAGGCTAAGCTAGAGTCCAATGGAAACTTCTACTCCGAAATAAATGAGATAAGAGAAACCGCAAGGCTCAGCAAAATCTTTCAGAAAGACACCGGAGCCAAACTCAACTCACTCAGGAAATCTGATGGCACTTTCACCAACTCTATGCAGGAGGTCAATGACATTTTACTCTACATCACTTCCTAGGAAGCAGAGTGCTAAGGGAGACTAAAAGTGTCAACTTGGCTCCAGATGGAAGAAATGTCACCAGATATGATTGGTATGTAGCAGGACAGGTGGCTAAATCGGAGGCAATAGAATTCTCTATTTTGTCCTTCAAGGATTTTAAAGCACTAGGTCCGGATGGTATATACCCAATAATGCTGAAACATGGTGGTAATAGACTTATAGACGAGCTAAAACTGATTTAAACATCTAGTTTGGCCTTCGGGTATGTTCCTACATGTTTATGCAATGTAAGAGTAGCGTTTATCCCAAAACCAGGCAAAAACGACTACTCACCAGCTAAAAGCTTCAGACCAACGCTGGAGAAAAGAGCAGCTAAGGGAGGAACAACTGCGCGATGATTCGATTGCTCCAATATTCTCAATGGATGGAGCAAAGTGAACACGACACAAGGTGGCACGAGATTGCAACAGCAGTCCTACAGTAAAAAGTTACTGGAATCAATGGCAGTCATTGAGATTGGAAGATGGACTACTAGTAAGGCGATGGGAATCGGCTAATGTTTAAAGCACAAAATCACAGATTTTGTTACCAACGAATCGGGTCAAAGAAGTTCTGAAAGAAAAACTCTCCAGCAATGATTGTATTTGGCAGAGAACTTCGTCTACCATGCGACATCAATTTTGGTCACCACCAGTAGAGCCGACAACAAAGGAGAACTACGTTAGTGATCTAAGATAGAGGATGATCGCTGTTCATGCTGCAGTAAGGAGCAATATAGTGGATGCCAGCAACCGGATGAAAACGCGATATGACGCGAGCAAACTGTGGTCTGGCTTTACAATCCCAAGAGAAGAAAAGGTAAATCTCCAAAACTACAGCAAAGTTGGGAAGGCCCTTATAAGATCATTAAGAGGATTAATGATGTCGTATATCGTATTCAACAAAGCCCCAGATGTAAAATGAAAGTTGTTCATATTGACAGACTGACAAGGTAAAACAACAGAAGGAGTGCTGAATCTGTTCGGGACGAACAGAATTAAGGTGGGGGTAATGTTACGAAAAGTAGTTAGTAGCATATACGAGTATAATAGAATTCAAATCCTAAAAAAGTCCCAATGTAAACACTCAAATTTTAATAGAAAGTATTGTCACCGAAAATATACATGTGTGCAAAATATCAATAAAATCGGGCTTTGGGAAGTGGGTTAAAAATTTATCAAAAAATCTGACCAGCCAGCCAGCCAAGCCAGTTCGCCACCCACGGGCACGCGAAGTTAATATAGAGAGTTTAATAATATCACATAATAGCACAAGATTATGTTTTAGTAAGTTACATTAATAACTAATTTGTTATGTCTTAAAAATGAGGTCCCTTGGATGAAAAAAATCAATTAAGCAATTAATGATGCAACTGGGAAACATATACACCGTATTGCATATAAAGCACGTTTTAAAGAATCATGCACATCACACATTTACGATTCTCTTGTAAAGGGTGATCAGATTGGAGGTACTTTTTCCAATAGGCTTTTTTTGACATGTCACGCGTGACTACTGTCAAACTAAATAAATAATTTTATTCAGTATTCATTGACATTTCATCATGGAAAGACTAACGCCACAACAGCGTTTACAAATCGTACAATTGTATGACAAAAATCGACGTTCTGTGAAAAGTGTTTATCGCGCGCTCAGGCCAACTTATGGTGTTCAGCGATGAGGCCCATTTTTTGCTTAATGGCTTCGTCAATAAGCAAAATTGCCGTAGTTGGGCTGAAGAGCAACCCGAAGCCATTCACGAACTGCCATTACATCCATGGAAAACTACCATTTGGGCCGGCCTATGTGCTGGAGGAATCATCGGTCCATATTTCTTCAAACACGAGGCTGGCGCCAATGTAACAGTGAATGGCGAACGCTATCGCGCCATGATAAACGACTTTTTGATGCCGGAAATTGAAGCCCGTGATCTCCACGACATTTGGTTCCAACAAGACGGCGCTACATCCCATACAGCCCTTGGCACAATGGATCTACTGCGTCCTCGTCTCGGTGAGCAATTGATCTCTCGTTTCGGACCGGTGGTTTGGCCACCAAGATCGTGTGATATCACACCTTTGGACTTTTTTTTGTGGGGCTATGTAAAGTCTAAATGTTTTGTGGATAAACCAGCTACGATTGAGGAATTGGAAGCCAACATTACTCCAGTTATTCACGAGATACCGACCGAAGTCCTCGAGCGAGTCATTCAAAATTGGTGTTTACGGATGACCGAATTACGGTGCAGCTGCGGCCAACATTTGAAAGAGATTATCTACAAAAAATAAATGTCATGAATGGTTCTAAACAAAAATAATAAAGATTGCCCAACCAATTTGAATTTTTGTTGTTTTATTTCAATTTAAAATCCGATACCTCTAAATGGATCACCCTAGTATCAACATCATTTGAACGAACGTGTTTTAATAAACTCTAATTGAATGATGACCTATACAATCAGGACAGGCGATATAGCGACACGACATTTACAGCAATATACAACAGTCGAGAGTCGACGCTAATAAGTTTTAATATACCAGTAAATTCTTTCTGCTCATATTAAAATTGGAAAATTCACATTACACATGAAGTTGTGCGAAACATCCATTTTATTTGTTATATCGGGCATTGAACAATAATACATAAAATGTCTTTCCATTGTTTCCGAACTTAAGTCAACGCTGTAGACCTTCTGACTTGCATTCGAAATGTCGAATTGTTCGAGATCAAAGTTTCATTCGAGTAACTTTTTTAAGATTCCAACTTTTCGAATTTAAAGTTCATTTTCGAGTGATTTCGTCAAAAAATAAACCTTTCAAAATTAACAGTTTTGTGTTTTGATTGAAAATTTGTGATGTTGTTAAAATTTCTGCTGCTTCTTTGCCGTGCACTCGGTTTTTGCTAAATTCTTCTGATATTAAAGCCTTTTTCTTAGCACCTCACATTCTTGTCGACTGAGTTTGTATGAATGAAACGAATGAATAAATATAATTGTCAAAAGAGCATACAAACTGCTGTTAACATTTTACTTGGCTATATGTATGTATTCGAATGTTTTTTTTGTACGAATAAAAATGGACAATTATTTTAGTTCGTTTAAATATTGAATATGATGAATTGACGAATGAAAAGAATTTTGATTTGTTTGTATTGCTTCCAAAGGCGCATGAGATAAGTTCCAAAAGAAAAAATTGGGACTTATGTCCCACTGTTCCCGGGACGTAAGTTCCAAAAGAAGTCAAATCGAATAAGGGACTTATGTTCCACCCCATCGAGACATAAGTCCCAAAATATGTTTTGGGACTTATGTCCCATCTTATTGTATGCCATTTTATGTAATGTAATGAAAGTCCACAATTTTTTTTAATTATTATCTCTCCGAGAACTTGGTACTTATGACCCCCATCTTCGACAAAAAATTTTTGGACTCATCGGTTGGGACATAAGTCCCTAATTCGATTTTGGTAAATATTCTATTAAAATTTGAGTGATCGGGCCGCGGGGTCCCATACAATTTTTTTGTCATATGCGGCATCAAATCATGTGGCGCTGTAAGCATTTTAATTTAATTTTTATGGCTTGTTTTTTTATATGTGAAATACAGCTTCATTTCTCTTTGTATTTCTCTTGTAGGAGAATTTTGTGTTTACACTGTTGCAAGACGTTTATCCATTCTAAAATATGAATAATAATAATATCTAATAATAATCTGCAATCGCCAACTTTTATACTCAATGAAAAGTTTCCAGACAAAACTTCTTATAGACACAAATATCCAGAAAATTGTGGTAACTTCCCTTTATATAAACTTCATATGCAATCATGTATTTATACAGAAAGCGAGCAAACCCAACAAACCGGTTTGACTACATTTTTGGCCAGATTTAAACTTACAGGAGGTTACATTTAAAATAGTCTAATAAATCCTACAGCCTAAAAGTATGCTTTTCAAAAGTGATTAATTCTAATTCAGTGCCTATTTTAAGTATGCAGTATGTACATTGCGATTTATCTTATGATTCGAATTCCATTATCTGCGCTACTAACTACTTTTCGTAATATTACCTCCACCTTAATTCTGTTTGTCCCGAACATATTCAGTACTCCTTCTGTTGTTGCACCTTGTCAATCTGTCAATGTGAACAACTTTCATTTTACATCTGGGGTTTGTTGAATCCGGTATACTACATCATGATCTTGTAAGGACCTTCCCAACTTTGCTGTATTTTTGGAGATTTTCCTTTCACCTTTCTACGCCATTTTTCCAACGTAGGCCTAGCCCGCCTCGCTGTCGTGTTCTATTAATCCTACCGCAAAGGACTTTCCGAGCAGGAACATCTTCGCTCATGTGAGCTAGGTGTCCTGCACACCGGAGCCTACCGAGCTTAATTCTCTTCACGGTGTCGACATCGCAGTAACGCTCATAGATCTCATCATTATAGAGTCTCCGGAATCGTCCTTCCTCACATACGGGGCCAACAATTCTTCGTAAGACTTTTCTCTCGAACGTGGCTAAGAGTTCAGAATGATTTTTGCTAAGCACCCAAGTCTCGGATTCATATGTAAGTGCTGGTATGACCATTGTCTTATATACCAGCAACTTGGATGTTATGCTATACTTAAGAGCACTCCTTGTTTTCTTGCCTTGTGCAGTGGGTTGGGCTGCACAAGGTCTTCTGGATAACCCATCGGCATTATTGTGCAGCATTTCTTTTCGAGGCTCTGTTATGAATGTGTATGCTTGGAGTCGTTCGATCCATCTGGCCACTTGACCTTCTGGTTCCCTGAACTGCAGTTACCACTTGAGTGCTACGTGGTCAGTTCGAAGAAGAAATTATTGACCTAATAGGTACTTGTGGTATTCTTAGACGCTCTCCACACAGCTAGCAATTCCCTTCGGGTCACACAGTAGTTTTTCTCTGGCTTAGAAAGCGTACGGCTATATTACGCTATTACACGCTCCTTTCCTTCTTGATTCTGCGATATAACCGCATTGCTTGCGTCAGTGTCCATGATGAAGAGTTCTCCTGCCCGTGGGTATGCCAGAATTGGAGAACTGCATAGCTTTCCCTTCAGCGAGTCAAATGTTTTTGGCGCTCGCTCGACCATTAGAACTACTGATTCTTCTCAGTAAGGCGATAAAGACTTCGTGCAACATCTGCGAAGTTAGGCACAAACCGTCGATTATATGAGCAGCTCATGTAAATTCTTTGGTACCGCCCATTCGTTAACAGCTTCCAACTTCTTGGGATCCGTGCGCTGTCCTTGACTGGATACAATGTGGCCCAAATAATTCACTTAATGTTTAAAAAGGCTACATTTCGGCGGACTCAACTTAAATGCTGCTGCTGCTTTTATGGTTTCCAGAACTTGCCTAAGATTATTCACGTGCTCATTGAATGTGCGTCCAAAAACAATCATATCATCCAAATAAACCAGACATGTCTTCCAGACAACCATGTTCCATCAGCCGCTCTAACGTAGCAGGAGCTTTGTATAAACCAAACGGCATTACAGAAAATTGATACAAGCCATTTCCCGCAGTAAATGCTCTCTTCTCCTTGTCGTCATCATGAATGGCTACCTGCCCGTATCCGCTTTTCAGATCCAAGGTGTTGAAGATTCCGGCTCCAGATAAAGTGTCCAACGTATCATCTATACGTGGTAATGGATAATTATCCTTCCTGGTGACATCGTTCAGTTTCCGATAGTCCACACAAAATCTCGTTCAAGTACTACAGACGAGCTCCATGGGCTTTTGGACTTCTCTATGATTCCACGATGAAAGATCTTCTTGAACAGTGTTTCTGACTCTGGTTTTTAGCAAGTGGTAATCGTGTTGGCGCCTGTCGAATGAGAGTAGCATTTCCTGTATCGTTTCGATGTCTCACTATATTGGTTTTACCCATGTTGTTGTCGCTGACAGCAAACACGTCGGTAAATTGCTCCAACGCCTTTTCTGCTGCTTGTTGCTGTGCTGGAAGCGTTCAGTTTTTTCTTCTCAACAATGAGACGCCCTATTTGTGTGATGTCCTCATTCTAAATAAATCAGTAGACAGGCTCTGCTCCAATGACGATGCCAATACTTCATTGATTGTCCACAAATGATACAAACAAACAAACTGTTCATATCGAATAGCACTGATGAAGGCATCCACTGCGAGTCCACCCAAGACATCAGCCGGAACCCCACATTAGGCTTGTCGTGTTAATTTGGTTATTTCCCATTCCAAATCTTGAACTCATTCTCCTCGTTGCTGTTTCTTTGTCTGCAATTGTATTTTGCTTAGCTATTGGGTGTGAGAGTGCCAATAACGCAACTTTTTCAGGATTCTTCCGGAAGGCATCTCTGCATCTGTAAATGAAAGTTTACCTTCCAGTCCACTCACTCGCCTTTTCTGTCATGTTTGTCTCGAAAGATTTCACTTTTTTTTTTAATTCCATTTATCTCGCCTTTGAACATTTCCAGCTTCTGAGTTTGTTCATCAAATTTAGAATTAAGTTCTTGACTTTGCTGATAAATTTCCTACTTTACATCTTGTGTTTGCAGACTAAATTCCTGGTTTTGTTGCTACAATTGCTTATTTTTTCCACTCAGCTTCTGGCCTTGCTGTTCCAATTTGCCGCTTAGCTTAGAATTCATTTGTAGATTCTCCTAACTCTGTTGCTGCGATTGACAAATACCAAAACGTAGGCGGGTTGAGAACAAAAAATAAATGAGCTGTCCTTGGCTTTAGTTGAATGCGGTTACAATATTATGGCTATCACTGAGAGTTGGCTTAATTCAGAGATTTCTTCGAGCGAACTTTTTAATTCGAGTGATTTTATTGTATATAGAATAGATCGAGATTCTACAAGTATTGGCTTTTCAAGAGGAGGTGGTGTTTTACTGGCGGTAACTTCGGATCTATGCAGTTAAAATCGTGCTGCCTTTTCATTCTGATGTAGAAATTGAGAAAATTTGTATAAAAGTTATCTTTAAATATTGCCAAGTAATTTTGTATTTTTTTGTAAGGTATATTCCACCTAATAGCAGTTTTGAAATTTATTCAGCGCATGTAGACAATATTAGTTATATAATGGACTCACGGTGTAACAAGGTTTTCCCAGCCGGGGTAAAACTCAATGTGACCCGGGTTCCAGATGGCTGTGATGGCGGTAACGGCTGTGACGACCGTGTCGACTGTGATGACTGTGATGGCTCTGTCCGTTGTAGTGACTGCGGTGATTTAGCTGGCTGTCGAATAAATCGACGGCTATCATTAATAGCGGCTGCTTTATTCCTTGATGACATATTCTCTGGCTGCGGTTGGTTTCTGGTGACAGAAATTCTTCTCGATGATGATTGCTGTTCTACTGTTGCAGACGACTTTTGGAAATGCTGACTCTTGGGGTGTCTGTGGAAACTTCTGGTGGAAGTTCTGACTGAAGTAGGCTCAAACGGATGTGGTAACACTTGAAGGTTGCGATGTATCAGGTCAATTGTTGCACTGTGCTGTTTTGGAAAGAGGTTACTTTCGTAAACTGTTGTGCTTGTGAATGTAGCAGATTCTGTGACGTTTGGCGACTTTGAATGCATCAGGTGACTACGACGTCTTCTGCTTGACGGTGCGGCTAATGACGACTGCAATTTTGACGACTGTGACGACTTTGACGGCTGTGACGACTTTGACGACTTTGACGACTTTGACGACTGTGACGACTGTGACGACTGTGATGGCTGCGACGACTTTGCCGACTGTGACGACTGCTGCATGTTTGAAAATTGTGGTTGCTAAGGTTCCCAGAGTGTGTTGCAAGTCTGAAGTTTAACCGGCCGCGCTGGCCTAGTTTGGAGTGTTATACACTCACCTCCGAAGCTTAAAGTGGCTGTGGACCTTGTAAGAAAGTCCATCCCCAGTGTGAATTCACCAGCGGCGTCGGTAAAACCAGCAGGCGCATTAAGCATGAGGATTTCCCAAAGCGAACGTTGACGTTCAACTCTTCGCGGACTGTCGTCTGACTCCCGTTGGCCATTCGAATTGGGATGTGCACAGGGGTTGTGTTGTCCAAATTTCGGAGTCTCTCAGCCAAAAGTTCGTTCACGAAACTGCGGTATGCGCCGGGGTCGATGGTGGCCTGAATGGTTTCACGGCCGATGATGATGCGAGCGAGAAGTTGATTTTAGGCATGGATCAGGGCTGTTTTCTTGTTGGACTGTAGCGAATGACGCTGCTCAACGTGTTAAATACGTTGACGGCGGCATTCGATTTTCCTGATACTCCGTTGGCCACAATCCCAACAGGAAATCACCCGTGAATTAGTGCACTCCTGTTGAAAGTGACCTTCCTGTCGGCACCATCGACAAGTCGTTTGTGGATTGTATAGTCCTTCTTCAGGCTGACTCACCATGCAATGCCTTTCCTGTGGACTTTTTCGAGATGTCGTCATTATGCTTTCTTGGTTTTCCTGAATACTCTCAAAGTCCTCTGCCAGGCCAGTGAGTTCTTTGGTATTCTCGCCGGCAATTCCGGAAGATCCTATCGACCTGTTGTGTACTGGTGTAGTGTGCGTGCCTCATGAGATTTTGCATCACGATTACAAAATCCTTGAATCGTTCTCTTGGTTTTTGCTGGCGTTGACGAATTTCGTCCTCCAGGTGTTCTCAGTACCTGGAGGGCAGGAAAAACTGTAGAAAGTCTATCGTGAAGGCGTACCAGGTCTCCCATTTTCGGTTGTTGTTGTGGAACCATAATAACGCACGGTCACGGAGTAGTTCCGGCATGGTTCTGGGCAGGAGGTCCTTGTTTAAACAGTAGGCATCCGCAAGTTCTTCTAGCCTTTCAATGAACAGAAGAGGCTCCTTACTACCATCGTACTTCACCGACCACTTCCTCACTTGGTCCATGAGCGTACGACGTAACTGTCGTGTCCGTCCTGCTTCGCGTTAGAACCACTTCCGGTGGTGTCGGAGTTGCTGCTCCCCTTTGGGTCGTCGCGTGCCGTAGCTTCAAACAGATTCAAAGTTATAAGGTGCAATGGTGATGGGCTGCGTCTATGCTTCTCCTCCAGTTCACTTAGGCGTATTTCGTCCTCCGACGTAACATCTCGTCCCGAAACGTAGCTGGAAAATCTTTTCCTTAGTTCTTGCACTACGCCGTTGCTGTCGATCCTGAACTCGCTCATGTAGCTCTTCAGCTCCTCCTTTGACAGCGTATAAATCCAGCTGGTCTTAACCATCTTGGTTCTGTAATTGTGTTATTTTTATTATTGGTATCGCTTCTTCTTACCAAATTCCAGAGTCCCTGCTCGGGCGCCAATTGTAACGAGGTTTTCCCAGCCGGGGTAAAACTCAGTGTGACCAGGGTTCCTTCTATACTAAGGTCCATACAATAAAAATAATTTGTTTGTTTAGGGAATGGAATTCAATCGTTTTTATTTTCTTGTTCTCTTCGTTTGATCTGTACACTTAAACTATTATTTGCTTAAAGCTATATACTATTTGACTGTGTTTGTTTTACTTATGATTAAAGGAGAACGACGTATCTCCAGGAGGGATGATAGTTTATTCTCGCGTAGAGCGTGGATGTGAAGGCAAGGACTTCACTCTTGAGCCTTCAATCGTGTGGATAATGTCTAGCGTAAAGCGTGGATGTGAAGGCAAGGACTTCACTCTTGAGCCTTCAATCGTGTGGATAATGTCTAGCGTTAATCGTGGATGTGAAGGCAAGGACTTCACTCTTGAGCCTCCAATCTGGTGGATAATGTCTAACGTAAAGCGTGGATGTGAAGGTAAGGACTTCACTCTTGAGTCTCCAATCGCGTAGATAATGTCTAGCGTAAAGCGGGGATGTGAAAGCAAGGACTTCACTCTTCAGCCTTCAATCGTGTAGATAATGTCTAGCGTAAAGCGGGGATGTGAAGGCAAGGACTTCACTCTTGTGCCTTCAATCGTGTGGATAATATCTAGCGTAAAGGTGGATGTGAAGGCAAGGACTTCACTCTTAAACCATTCACTTTGACTTGTTGCCGGGAGGATGGATTACTAGGAAAAAAAGGAAGACTGTGTGAATTCTTGGCCTTTTATAGTCTTCCATCGAGTGTGGAAATCCCGTTGATGCAACGATAAGGAATTCCGCTAAATCGCATGATGGTGTATTGTTGTTGTTGCTTCCTTCAATGTGGTATGGTTGTTGTTGTTTGGTTTGGCCGATCAGTATTGCTGCGCTTGATAGTGTTTTGGTTCAAGATCCCGTTGGTGCAACGATAGGGAAATCCGCTAAATTGCATGATCGGTGGGATTTGGTAGTGTTGTTGTTGCCTCTTTGTTGTTTGTTGTTTCAAGATCCCGTTGATGCAATGATAGGGAAATCCGCTACATCGCATGATCGGTGTAGTGTTGTTGTTGTTTTGATTCCTTTGTTGTTTGTTGGTTTCCTTAAAATGTGTGCTGCGGCTGCCATGTATTGCATGTGTTTTTGTTGTTGCTTTCCCTCGGCTGCCTAATAACGCTGCAGACTTCTGGATGTATGCCGTGTTTTTTGTTGTTGCTTTCTTTCGGCTGTCACGTTATGCATGTTGTTTGTTGTTGCATCCTTCATGGGTCTGCGCCGTCTTGTACTGCATGCTTGTTGTTGTTGTTCCCCTCGGCTTGTCTGATGCTACTGTAAACTTCTGAATGTACGCTATCACATATTGCATGTTGTTTGTTGTTGTTTTTCATATTGGTCGGGTATTCTGTGTCTGTGGCACCCACGCTTTGACGAATTTGTTCCTCACACACTCAACGCTTGCTTTGCAGTTGTACTAGGCGATTTTAAATTAGGTTATCATACTTGGGTTTATTACGACGAAGCAAAATGTCTTATACCAGTAAATTTATCAAAGAATATGGATCATAAAACAATTGATTCAATGTTTGCTTTAAATTTTATACAGATTAATAATGTAAAAAATGAAATTAATCGCATTTTAGACCTTATTTTTATCCAAAGAAAACTTGAAGCTCAGATTTCGTCTGCAAATGTTCAGCTATTAAAGGATAGTATTCATCACAAGTCTTTATGCATAGATTTTAACCTAAATATCCTTTGCAATATTGACTTGGGCTTAAATTCCTTGATAAGTTTCAAGTATGATTTTACTGCAGTTAATTTTAATAATGTCAAAAATTATCTGAATACTTTTGACTGGAGTCATCTATTCAAGAACTTAAGTTTAAGTGAATGTTATGAAGTATTCATGAATAAAATAGATTTAATTTTTCACATTTTTGTTCCAAAAAAAGGTAATAAAAGGAAACAAGCCTATTTGGTTTAATAATAGTCTAAAGAGATTGAAGAACTTAACATCTAAAATGGCAAAAAAACAAGAATAATTCATGTTTGCGAATGGAATTTAATCGATTAAGAAAAGAGTATGAATTTCTTAAGAAATACACCTTTAGTCAATATTTAATGTCTGTTGAGTCTGATATTAAGAGTAATCCAAAAGTTTTCTGGAATTTCTTGAATAAAAAAAAGAAAACTTTTGGATTACCCTCTAATCTTTCGTATTATGGGGAGACATCCGCTGATTTAAAGACCATTTGTAACATGTTTGCAAATTATTTTAGATCAAATTATGCAAGAGAAACTCTGAATAAGGATGATGCTAAAAATATTGGTGGCGAACTAACAGATTTGGGTCAATTATCTCTTACGAAAGAAGAAGTTGAAATTGAACTATCAAATCTTGACATCATTAAGTATGGTGGGCTGAATGATATTCCTCCAGTCTTTTTAAAAAATTGTGTGGTAAGCATTACTGAACCATTGTTACATATTTTCAATAAATCTCTGAAGCAAGGAGAATTCCTGGAAGAATGGAAATTTTCTTATATTTCACCAATTCATAAATCTGGATCTCGCCTACTTATTGAAATTTATAGGCCAATTTCAAAGCTACCTTTAATACCAAAAATTTTCGAGGCTTTAAGGAATAGAATTTCAGCATGGCTTTTTAACAGGCCGTTCTACTGCGACAAATCTTTCATTTTTCACAGATTATTGTGTAAATGAGATAGAGTATGGTCGTCAAGTGGATGTGGTTTATACAGACTTTGCTAAGGCTTTCGACCGGGTGCAGCATAGCATTTTGATTGCTATCCTAGAAAAATTAGGATTACATTCTTCAATAATGGCTTTCTAGCTACTTATTGGGCAGAAACCAAAGAGTAAAAACAGGTGGGGTAACTTCCGACTTTATATTTAATTTCTCTGGCGTTCCGCAGCGTAGTCATTTGGGGCCTCTTCTATTTATTTTGTTTATAAACGATTTGACACTTTATGTTGAAAATGCAAAATGCTTGCTGTATGCGGATATTGTTAAACTGTTCTTTTCAATCAAACGGGAAACTGATTGTTTACTACTTCAGAAGGACATTGATAATATAAGAAGATGGTGTAACATTACCAAGCTCTATTTTAATATTAATAAATGCAGTGTTCTTTCATTCCCAAGGAAAGCGCATCCCTTTTTGTCAAATTACAACATTGAAAAAGTAAAGTTGAAGTTCATCTTTACTACGATTTTGATATTGCTACAGCAAATAGAATGTTAGGTTTTGTAAAGCGGAACTCTTTTGAAAATAAAAACACATCACAAGTTTAGTTTAGTTTATAATTTACAACTTTAATTAACAAAAAGTAAAACAAATAACTAAAGTTTGCAAGTTACACTGGTGATTACTTTTTATGCAAAAAAAACAATTATACTTATATCGTTATTTTTTAATCTGCGCAGATTGATTTTTTGGCTGTCAAGTTGTTCCTTTTCTATTTAAAAACTCAATCTACGGTAGATCGGATTTCCCCTCTAACAGATCTTAATATTTTGGGAGACTTACCCCTCTTTTCATTAACTACAACAACAACACATGCAACAAAACTATGTAAACAAAATATTCTCGGCTTTCGTGTTAATTTCTTCAAGAAAAAATCTGAGCTCGAGCGCAGATTTCTAAAACAAAAAAAAAACCATAAAAAATTAAAAATGTTCAAGTAAATTCTTTAATAGTAGATACATGTGTTTAAAATTGAAAGAAATCGAGCTAATTTTAAAAAAATTTGCATGGGCACCCCTCTGGCCTTAGGGCTTAGGGGTTTTAATTAACATGGGCACCTCTCATATATAGGAGATACATATTAAACACATATGTATCTCCTATTAGAGAATTTACATGAAAAATTTTAATTTACAGGGGCATCCCTCGGGCCTCAGGACCCGATCACTCCAAAAATTTTACAAAAATTTACATGGGCACCCCTCGGGCCTCAGGGCCCAATCACTCCAAAAATTTTCTCCATCGGAGATACACATGTGTTTTTTTTTTATAATGTACACACGCTAAAGGGGTTTGCACCCTTATAATGCTTAGCATAGCGTGGGAGTTTACGGAGAGGAAAGGATGAGATGTCTATGCACGCGTGTCTTAAACGACTTCAGATCATAAAAATGCGGAAACACAGAATCAGGCAAATCATTCCACATAACTATCGTATAGGCGGGATGCATCTGGATATTTCTTTTGAACACTGCTTGTGGAAAAAGCGATAAAACAGTGACAGGCAGGAAACATGCCTACGATATTCAAACAATTCGATTGTTTTCGCGATATGTACGTCAGTAATAAGTTTTAACGCGCGGTTGTGTTTCCGATTTAAAGATCGGGTTAATTTTTTTAAAAAAACTTTTATGGCGCACCCAGGGGCTCGGGGTTGATTTCTAAAATTTTATACTCGGGCCTCAGGGCCGAAAATTTAATATAAAGTGTTGTCTCCGGAAATACACATATGTATGTGCAAAATTCAATAAAATGGGGCTTTGATAAGTGGGTTAAAAATTTATCGCATGATTCCACAAGAAACCGACCGATCGACAGACGTGCCACGGGCAATACGAAGTTAATATAGAGAATTTAGTAAAACGAAAAACTAATCTACTTTTTATAAAAAAATTTATGGAGGTATATACCGAATTAATCTTTGTAATATGCCCTCCTAAGAACAGATAATTTGGCGATAATTAGCAGATAATACGACATAAAAATAAAAGATTATTGTTATTGCTGCTAGTGAACAACAAAAGTAGTAGTAGTGTTTTTACTTCGTATTATGTGCTAATCGCACCACTATTTAAGTAGTTTGTCTGTTTTCGCGAGCGTCTATTCCAAAAGTAATCCTATAACACTATAGTAAATCATAGGTTTCATTCTGCTTTGTAGTAAAATGTCTTTGATTCGAAGGAAATGTTCTTTAAAAACTTGTCCAGGCACTGGAAAAAGATATTTTAAATTTCCTTTAAAAGATCCTAAGCGCAGTGAATGGTTTGAAAAATGTTACCAATCTACTGAAAGAATTTCAACACTCAAAAAGCCATTGATTTGTGACGTACATTTTGAAAAAAAGCATTTTGGGAAACATAAATTATACCCTGAAGATTTTCCTTCTTTGTATTTAGAAACCCCTGAAAATTACGGAAGCAATACAGAGAATGATAATGATGTGGATTTTTCTATGGAGGAATTAGATCAAATTTGTAAATGTATCCCTGGACAATCAAATGAAAGTGCCGTGGAGGTACCAACTTGTAAATACTGTATAAAAAAAGAAAAAAATATTAGTTTTTATCGCCAAAAATATCAAAATATTAGGAAAAGATTGGAGTCAGTTTTGGCAAAAAATAGGATACTGAGGAAAGAAAATCAACAAAATAAACGCCTACAAATTTCTACAAAAAGACGTCTCTTAGTGATTTGACACTGATGAAGAAAAAGAGCTGGCACAAGTTGTGTTTTTTAAATCAATAAGTGTTTGTTTTCTTCGAGATAAACTTGAAGTTCATCTTCCTTCTATAAGTTCCTTATATAGATGGCTTCCAATAAAAATATTGAACGTTGGAGAAAATGAAAATTTCCAACGAATCAAAAACAGTGTGGAATATTTAAACGATAAAAACAACCCATAAAAATTTTCATCTAAATTATCTAATCGCAGAAATTCATATGGGAGCCCCTCGATTCTGGGTCATTTTTTTTTATTGTAGGAGAAAATCATCGAAAGAGACATTTGACATCAGATGTTAAAATTGAAAAAGCTCAGATCATTTTATTCTGAGCACTTAGAGCACGCTCATACTCTGAGCAAATAAGAAACACGAGCATTTATCTTGAGAACTCTTTGACTGCTCTGAACTAATTTATGAAAACGCGAAATGACAGAAATTGTGAAAACTTGTTGTTCTATCTGTAAGTTGATATCGACAACAAAAAACGACATCAATAAAAATACAATTCAGTAAATAAGTTAGTAAGTTAAATTAAGCATAAAACATTTATGTCTCGTTTCATTTGCTGGATTCATTTGTGCGTGAGCTAAGATTTCTCTCTCTCTCTCTCTCTCTCTCTCCACCACCAAAACCATGCCGACTGCGCAGCACACACCGCACACAGCCATTAAAGAATCTGATGCCAATATAAGAAATTAAATAATGTATAAGGGCCTTGCGGCCGAACCCGGGGTCCGATCACTACCAAATTTTAGAAAAAGTATTGTTTATTGGGTATACATATGTGTGTAAAATTTGAAAAAAAAAAAACGGGTAATTTTTATTTTAAATTTGTATGGTGGCCCCACAAACCCGGGGCCCGATCACTTCCAAATTTTAAAAGAAAGTATTGTCACTGGAAATACACATGTGTACAAAGTTTCAGGAAAATCGGGTTTTAGGAAGTGCGTTAAAAAATTAATAATTAAATAAAAAAAAATTGTATGATAGACCCCCGACCCCGGGGCCCTTAAAAAAATTTACAAAAAAATTTGTTATAAAATTTGAAGAAACTTTTTTCATAAATTTTGTATGGGCCCCGATCTCTCCAAAATTTTTAAAAAAAGTGTTTTCCAGCGGAGATACACATTTGTATAAAATTTTAAACAAATCGGGTAAATTTTTTAAAATATTTGTATGGGAGCCCCCCGACCCCGCGGGGTTAGAAGTTTGTATGATTCATTTAAACATGTCATCTGGTATGCAACATCAGAGCATGGAGTAGAGCTGTAAAACTATCGATAGTATCGAATATTTCAGTTGGCACTATCGAAACTATCGAATTTTTTAATTTGGCCACACTGAGCTTCACTATCGAATGGTTCTTAGCGAATAGCGATTGTGAAATACGTTATAGTTCGCTTGACCATCACTATTTTGTTTTAGCCGTTGTGAAATCAAGTGCCTTTACAATGATCTCGTATTGTCTGCGACAATAATTTTTGTTCAAAAACATACATAAGTCCGTCTGAAATGATCTCGCATTGGATGTATCCATAATTTTTCTTTTTAACCAAGTCTATTCACATTTTTTGGGTTTAATGAAGATGTCTTATACATATGTACTCTATTGATTTTGTGTGACTTTGTTGCTTAGGTTTATTTTTCGCAATGAATGCGAATTTTTGTGTTCCTTACATTTTATTGTACTTAAATAAACATCGTTAAATATCGTAATATTAAATATATCCGATACTATCGATACTATCGATGGTTTTGGTTCAAACTATCGAAACCATCGAATGGTATTGCTGCGCACTATCGAAAACATCGAATTGGCCAACTATCGATAGTTTTGCAGCTCTAGCATGGAGTGACAAATGAAATATTAAAGATCATGGTAGAGAAAAACATTGACATATGTCAAAAATTAGGTTTAAGCGTAAGAGCGCTTTGTTGTGATCAAGCAAGTACCAATCAAAAGTTTTACGATAAGTTAGGAATTACAGAAGCACAGCCTTAAGAAATAACAAGAAAATTTATTGTTTACACGATGTTCCTCACGAGTCACGAACATCACGAAGTAGCTAAATGGAAGATAATAGAAGAAATTTTTAACCAAGATCGACAAAATATTACTCGAATGTGTCCAAAATATACAATTAAACATATCGCGCCTAATAATTTTGATAAAATGAAAGTAAAACTCGCTGTACAAATATTTAGTAACAGTACAAGTGCAGCAATAAAAACAATGCACGATTTAAATTAATTTAATGAAATTCAAAACAATGCTTTACCAACAGCTGAATTAACTAAAAATTTGAATGACATATTCGATTCTTGCAATAGCAAAAAAAAGTTTTCTAATAATCCTTACAATTGTTTGCCTTATAAAACTTTGTGTGAAGCAAAAGAATTTTTGTCAAAGTGCAAATTTTTAACGAGTAGTAATAATGTAAATATAAATTGCATTAAAAGCCTAGTGCTTACAATTGAGGGCATTCTTCAGTTGTCTGCATAAATTTTTCGGAATTTACTGATTGGCAATATTTATGTACAAACAAGATGAACCAAGATATTCTCGAGAATTTATTCAGCAAAATTCGGTACAAGAAAGGAAACCCTACTGTTGCAGAGTTTAATGACATTCTCAGACGAGTTATAGCAGTTAAATTAATAAATTCTTCAGTTGTAGCGAATTGAGAAGAAGATATCGATTGTATCTTTGACTTGGATGTAGATTGGAATACTTTTATAGGAGATGGAGATATTAATGATGCACCTAGGACTTTAGAAGAATTTAATTGCCGAAATACCAAAATTTGTATTGAAAATTGTAATTACTGGTTTGTGATGGATGATTGTTACTTCCATAAGTTAAAAATTTTAGATTATTTAATTCTCATATTAATAAGAAAAATGTGTCGTTGGGAAGCAGAAAAAATTATCTTCAAACAAAAAGAAAAAATGAAAAAACGAAAAGAAACAAAAAATCGAAAACTGCAAATATTGCAGAGTTAAAAAAATAAAGACGCAGTACATATAAATAAAAGCATAAAAGATATTTGGTAGTCAATGCAACTACAAACCATTGCCACTCTTTTATTTTATTTTGTTTTGGTTCTCGCAAATGTAGCAGAGAGAACTGGCATAGAAGAAACAATAAACAAACTGAGTCTCTGAAGTCTAAAGTCAAGCATAGCTCTCTTTCATCACTAATCCACACAAAACTTTCGAAATTCGAGTTTTGGCTGCCCATTAGGAAAGAATTTTGTTAAAGAAAAATACTCTATGTGTTTATTGCTCTATGGCTCAGCACAGCATAGTACGATGAATCAGAGGAAAACTCTGCCTCTGTGAGTCACCGGACATTGAGCATAGTTGTTACGCATCTGTAAGTTAGGTCGGTTCGTTAATTTGCAGTAAATTTGGTAATTATGATCGAAAAAACCCTATTTGACGAAAAACTCGTTTTTACAACTAAATAATAAACCATTTTGTCGTTTAGAATTATATAGACAAAAAATAAAATTTTTCAATAACTGTTATTTCTAATTGAAAAAAGAAAAATCTTGAAACAACTGTTAAAAAGAAATAAACATAATTGTTAGATCTCTACTATTTCCCCCCTCGCATTTATTATGTTTCCCATCTTTTACAAATTTTTCACGCAAGGAAAATATTTTTTTTAATAACATCCGTAAAAATTGAACTAATAGCTGCGAATTTTTATGTACAGGTACAGACCTAATTAGTTGGGTATAAATTTATGTCAGCTATTCGAAAACCAGATGTGCAATATTTTCCCATATAATGTCCTTGTATCGCCCGTATCATATACCGCTTTATTTTCTTTTAACAATTCGATAAGTGTTACCATTTTAAAAATAAAATCCTAAAATCAAAATTAAAAATGTATTTAACGTTATTAAAAGAAATACAACTAACTCACTTGATCGACTTTTGCTATATTGCTTTCAACAAAAAAAATAAAAATTACAACAACAAACACATTGGATAGACCAGAAAATGGTTAGCGTTAACCAAAAAAAATTTTTTTGTTTAAGAAATATTTAATCAAATTTTTATTTATAATTTACCACCAGAGTCGACTTTTAAAAATTATATATGGATAAGTTGGCAAACACATGAAACAAAAATTTACCAAAATTTGGTTAGTTTTTGCTGTTGCTTTAATCAGCCGTTAACCACAAAAAAAAACCTAACTAATTTTGTTGAAAGCAATATAGCATTTGTTAAAAGAAATAACCAACTCACTTGATCGAAAAACAGCTGTTCAAGAAATGTCAAAACGCACAGAGGCATAAAAAACTGTGTATCCTTTACATATGTCGCAGAGGTGGTAGAGGTTTGCGTCTGTGTTTGGGGTTCCAGACACCCCTTACCAGAAAGCCCTCATTGTACACTCCCTGAAAATCGCATTTTTTCTTGGCGGTCACGCCCCACGTCAGTAGGAGGGGCTTTTTACCTCTGCTGCGTGCATTGTGCGGTGTTCAGTGTAACATTGTGCGACATAGAGCATTAGGCTACGCTGTGTTGTGCAGTGCTTAATATGCGCTAACCCTAACACTTGTATTTCACTATTCACTTAGGTAACTCATTCCAAATAACTTACGAATTCTGCGGCAGAGTCCTCGGATATTTATTTATTTATAGAAAAATACAAGTATTTTAAATGTTTTGTGTGCAATCACATTGTGAACTTTTGTTATTTTTGCTTTACATTAATTAAAGTTGTTATTTTTTAAATTAATAAAACTTGTGTTGCTTTATTTGCAAAATCTTTTAGAACTCGAAAGCCTTAATCCCGGGTAACAAAAAATGCTACTTGGGACTTACACAATCACAAAATTTGACCTCTGTAGGTCGTATGAAAGGCGGTTAAAAAGACCTCAAAATAGTCGAAAATACAGATAAACAGAGGTCAAGTAAAGTTAAAAAAAAGTTTTTAAAAACAATGCATGATCTTATTTGTTGAAAAACAGAAGTACAATTTTAGAAAATAAAAATTGATGGCTTAAAAACATCATTACAATCAAAGTTAAAAAACGTTCTTAATTTATTTTAAAAGGTAAAACTTACCCAAAACAAAAAATGCTGCTACTGTAATCCATTTAACTATATTTGGTAATTCCATAGTGAAGGTGATGTTGCTTTGTCGACTTCTGATCAATAGATATGTTGCGGGAAGAAATATAAGATAATCCAATGTTGATGGAAATGGGTTAAATATACACGTACTAATGTGTTTTACTTTAAATTAAAACCGTTTATTGCTTTAACACTTCATATATTTTTTTAATTGATTTTATTTGTCTCTTCTCACAAACACTTTACACTGAAGGATCGTTTCGCCGCAAAACGGATCGGGAAGAAGCACTCTTAGAGCGACGAGAAAATGTATTAATCTATCCCAGCAATGGCAGAATAGAAACTGCAAAATAAAACAAAAACAACATTAAATATTTAGTTCTTATTTTATAAGAAAATTAAATTAAATTTTTTCAAATGTACTCGTCCTTTTGTTTGTAGATAAAAAATTTATTTAATGGTTCGTTGCGCAACAAAATGTCATAAAAAGATACATTTTTTGACAACTTTTGCTATATTGCTTTCAACAAAATGAGTTAGGTATTTTTTGTGGCTAACGGCTGATCAAAGCAACAGCAAAAACTAACCAAATTTTGGTCAATTTTTTGTTTCATATGTTTACCAACTTATCCATATATAATTTTTAAAAGGCGACTCTGGTGGTGGGAATTATAAATAAAAATTTGGTTAAATATTTCTTAACCAAAAAAATTTTTTGGTTAACGTTAACCATTTTCTGGTCTATCCAATGTGTTTGTTGTTGTAATTTTTATTTTTTTTTTGAAAGCAATATAGCATTTGTGTTCCCTGTGCACCAACAGTGACATATTATGCCAACTTGGTTGTTTTTTTTCTCGTCGACGATTATTTAATTAAATTCTCTATAGTAACTTCGCGTGCCGTGGCTGGGCGGGTGGGGTCACAAGATTCTGCCCACCAACCAGCCAGCCAACCACGGGTACGTGAAGTTTGAGAATTTAAAAAACGAGGAATAGATTGAAAATAATATATATATATAAAAGTGAAACTTTGTATGTGTGTATGTATGTCCGGTATAGTCTGCCAAACCCTTCAACCGATCGCGTTCTAACTTTGCATATAGGTTTTCTACCATAAAAGGCACTTAATAGGCATATTTTGAGAGTGGTCAGACTCTGAGGTCAAGGGGTCACCATACGATTTTTTTATTGTTTTTACAAATTGCATGTTTTTATGAATCGATCGCGTTCAAACTTTGCATAGGGGTTTTCTACCATAATAGGTACTTAATAGGCATATTTTGAAAGTGGTTAGACTCCTAGGTCAAGGGGTCACCATACGAATTTTTTTTATTGTTTTTACAAATTGTATCTTTTTATGAATCGATCGCGTTCAAACTTTGCATAGGGGTTTTATACCATAATGAACACATAACAGGCATATTTTGAAAGTGGTCAGACTCCTGGGTCAAGGGGTCACCATTTCACAAATTACATACAGGTGTTTTAAAAAAATTAACCCGATTTTCTTCAAAGTTTATACTTATTCTATAGTTTTCTGGGCTTGTGAGGTGGTCAGTTGGTGTGAGTTCAGTGGGTACGTTTGGTCTGTGAATGGGTGGTCATCTGAGATCAGAGGTCCGTGGGCTGGCGGTCAGATGGCGGTGGGTCAGTGGGCGGGGTTGAGTAGGCGGGAGGTCAGTGGGTGTAGTATCAGTGGGCGGGTGTTAACTTGGTAGGGGGCAGTCGGGAAACGCCGGGTATTTCCGCTAGATATATTATTGGCAGGTAGGGGAAAGTTATAGGTATAGATGGAAGGGGAGAAAGTAAAATTTTAACATGACATTTACAAACGTATTTTTAAAAAAATGTCAACGTTAATTATTGGCTGGTGAGGGAAGGTTATAGGCTATAGTACTCTCGGCACCCAGTGGGTTCATGTGTGCGGGTAGCAAAGCGCCCGGGAACAGCTAGTATCTCATACAAATAAAAAAACGCTTTTTTAGCATTCTTGAAAATTCCAAATTTCTATTCATATTGTTACGAAATTCAGGCTTTCGAGTTCGTAAAGGATTTTGCAAATAAAATACAACACAAGTTTATTAATTTACAAAAAAACAACTTTAATAAACAAACAGTAAAAAAGATACAAGTTCACAATTCATATTGGTGATAAATGCACACAAAAACAGTTATTACAACAACACTTGAACTTCACTATAATTCTCTTAGGTGGTGGCTTAATCTATTTGCAAGAACTTTTTGTACTTTACTGGTTTAATTCTAAACAATTAATGAATCGTCTGCAGCGAACGCCAACTTTTATACTTAATAAAAAATTTCCAGAAACTTTTAATCTTATAGACACAAATATTCAGAAAATTGTGGTAACTTCCCATAAAATAAATTTCATGTGCAATCATGTAATTTCACAGAAACCGGGTACACCGAACAAACTGGCTTGACTACATTACATTTAAAATAGTCTAAGAAATCCTACAGCCTAAAAGTATGCTTTTCAAAAGTGCTTAATTTTAATTCAGTGCCAATTTTAAGTATGCAGTATGTACATTGCGATTTAACTTATGATTCGAATTCCAATAGTAGTAGTAGTAGTAGTAGCGCAGTACTAACTAATTTTGGTAATATTACCTCCACCTTGATGCTGTTTGTCCCTAAAAGATTCAGTACTTCTTCTGTTGTTGCACCTTGTCAATCTGTCAATGTGAACAACTTTCATTTTACATCTGGGGCTTTGTTTAATTCGGTATACTACATCATGATTTTGTAAGGATCTTCCCAACTGTGCTGTAGTTTTTGAGATTTTCCTTTTCTTCTTTTGGGGTTGTAAACTCCAAAACCAAAACTCCTTTCTGAAATCCTCCACAATTTGCACGCATCCACTATGTTGCTCCTTACTGCAGCATGAACAGCGATCATCCTCTGTCTTAGATCACGAACGTAGTTCTCTTTTATTGTTGTTTTTGTAGCAGCTCCAGGTCTATTAAACCTATTGCTGAGTTGACGATTCTTGGTCCAGTGTGTGAAACACTGGAGTCCTTTCGGTGCATAGAAGTTCTCTGCCAAATACAACCATTGCTGGTGAGTTTTTAGTCGTACTGTGGACAGCGCTATGATAACCCATCATAAACAACTTGGTTCATCTTGGTTGGAATCAACTTCTTTTCGCAGATGCTCTTCCAGCGTGCTGTTGAACCTTTCGACCATTCCGTCTGACCGTGGATGTAACGGAGTAGTCCTCGTTTTCTTGATGTTGAGTACTTTGCAAAGCTCTTGAAAGACTAGCGATTGCAAATTCCGCCCTTGATCGGAATGTAATTCCAGTGGTACTCCAAATCTGCATATTCAATTGTCCACGAATGCCCCAGCCACCGTGCTAGCTTCCTGGTTTGCGATGGGATATGCTTCTGCCCATTTACTGAGGTAGTCATTGCACACAAGTATATAGCGATATCCATCTCTTGTTTCTGGGAATGGAACAGCTATATCCATTGCCACCCGCTCAAATGGTGCTCCAACATTATACTGCAGCATTTTTCCTCTAATTTTTGGTTGCGGTCCTTTGCTTAGTGCGCTCTACGACAATTATCCCAGTAGAAGCAATTCCTAACTTTATCTAGCGTCTGGTTAACGCCCAAATGTGCTCCTGATGTAGGGCTTGCTGTTGCAATCTCGTGCCACTCCGGTCTTTCTCCTTGCTCCATTCTTTGTAATATTGGAGCAATCGAATCATCGCGCACTTGTTCCTATCTTCATCATCATCATATTTGGCTCTACAACCGGTGTCCGGTCCTGGCCTCCCGCAAAAAATCTCTCCACCGGTTCCGATTTCGAGTCGTTGCCATCCAGTTTGGCATCCCTAAACTCTGGGCGTCCTGGTCTTCTACGTCATTTTTCCAACGTAGACTTGGCCGGCCTCGCTGTCCTACCGCAAAGGACTTTCCGAGCAGGATCATCTTCGCTCATGTGAGCTAGGTTTCCTGCCAACCGGAGCCTACCGAGCTTAATTCTCTTCACGGTGTCGACATCGCGGTAACGTTCGTAGATCTCATCAATATAGAGTCTCCAAAAACAACCCCAATCGCAAAGCAAGCAGCGCTGCTCATAGCGTACAGTACACAACGCACACAGAACACAGTCATTATAGTATGAAATAATCTGATGCCGCTATATGAGAAAAAAAGTTGTATGGGAGCCCCCCGACCCCGCGACCCGATCACTATCTGGTCGGAGTTTGAGCCCCCTCGACAGAGTTAGGGCCAAAAAATTACTATCATTACGTGTTTAAAAGTTGGTTGACCTAAATATTGGTATCAATGGAGAGGTGAAGATCACTTCTACAGAGCCGTACTTTTTTTATGTGCGCTTTTAAATACGCCCCTACTGAACGTTCATGAGAAATGAGAATTTTTTTGGCTCTATGTCGAGGGGGGTTGGATTAAACCAATTTTTAAAAAAGAACTCAAAATTTTTCAAGTATCTCTCTCCTAAAGGGGGCGTCTCCACCAAACATGATTCTGGTTTTTGAGGTCTACTCAATGAGGGCTTTCAGTATACCTATATAGTAAACCCTATAATGCACTTTGCTATATAACAACTGTTTGTGTATGGGTTAAGCTGGCCGACGCCCATTTCGGACGTGTAGAAGTAATTTTCAACTTTCAGTTGATACTAATATTTAGGCCCGCCCACTTTTACACACGCCCCCTGCTGAACTTTATTGTGAAAGTAATTTTTTGGCTATAACTCTGTCGAGGGGGGTTGGATTGAACCCAATTTTTCATAAAATGAAAGGTATTCTTATTGCCTTTTATATGATACCAATTAACCCCCTAACATCCATCAAACCACTTAGAAAAATTCAGTTTTCAAAAAAGAGCTCAAAACTTTGGAAGCCCCTCTCTACTTAAGGGGGCGTTTCCACCAAACAAGATTGCTGTTTTCGAGGTCTGCTCAATAAGGGCTTTCAGAAGGGGGTGTCCGAAAGCCCTAACGCCTTGGCTCCTAAAACGCACTTTAGCCGCGGCATATACACAGGTCAAAAACTCATCAAGCATGTGAGAGGTTGAGAATGGCTGTTTGATCTTTGATGCAAAATCAAAATGTTTGGATTTTTGCTCATTCGAGTATCTAGCATTGACATAGTGTATATGGGTGATTTCCTGCTTGATCAAGCATATGCTCACTTTCGTGTGGACAGCGACGAGGCAACGTAGGAAACAGACAACAGAAATTTTTTTGTAGTGTGGAGGATAAAAATCTTATTTTAGTATTTTTAGAATTCGCCGAACTTAATTTCAGCTCACTGAGAAGATTTTCGTGTGAAAACTATTTTCGTTTTTAAATTCTCTAAATTAATTTGGCTGTCTGGGCAGATCTTGAACCCACTTCCTTAAGACAGATTCCATTCAAATTTTGCACACATGTGTATTTGCGATGACAACACTTTCTATTAGGTCCGAGGGGCTCCCATACTAATATTTTAGAAAAATTACCCGATTTTCTTCATATTTTATACGCATTTGTATCTCCGATGGAGATGTAAAAATTTTGAAGTGTTCGGGATCAGGGGGTACCCTAAGTACCAATTCTTCAAAATTTACAATAAAAGTTTTGATTTTTATGTGCTGTTTTTTTAGCCATTCTTTCATCCACACCCGTTTCTTCTTCAGCGCTAGCGCTAGTCGCACAGCGATGCAGCAATCGTCAGTGTCACGCAAGAAACCGCACGTGCTTTCATCTCAACATTTACGTAAAAATGAATGATTGAAGTCTCATGCTTGATGTGTATATATGCAACGTAAAAAAGAATTTCCTAAGCACTCTATATGCTTGAAGGGTTTTTGACCTGTGGATATGCCGCTTTACTCTTTGAAATGTTTTTATTTTTATGGGCTATCCTTTATTAGGAGGTGTGAGAGAGTCAGATGTATAGGGTTTATGAAAAAGAAAAAAGAGCCAGAGAGGCGACTTATTTACACCGACAGCTTTTAATAAGGGCAGATTTGATAGCTAAACGGTTTCGAGCTGGAGCAGATCAGATATAGATATCGTAAAATGCGAAAGAATTGTCCTGCGCACAACCAGATTTTGGAAAAAGAAAAGAAAAAATTATTTTATATTAAAACCACAAAGTTTGAAATGGAAACTTCTAATTTCATCTTCAGTGGACCGTGATTTCTATATTTTTAGTAGACATATCAATATTTTCCACCAAAAATTAGCATCGCGAGCGAAAAGCCAAAAGTAACTAGCGTCTTTTTGAAAGATGCCATAACAACATTTTTGTACACACCCTAAGTTAGCCATTTGCAGATTTGATTTCCCATTTCTGTGAAAAATCAATAAGTTATAGATTTTAAAAAATGTGTTAACGATTAGAGATTTTTAATATAAATCTAACACAGTCTAACGAAAGGTTATGAAACTTTTCCATAAAGGGTGGTACGTACTGCGTATAGACAGCTATTGCAATATTCAGCAAGTAAAAGTTACATATTTGTCCTATTGTCTCTATTTTTCCTATATTCAATGAACTTAATTATTTATACCGTTTTCGTTCCGGCTCTTGGATAAAAATTGATGGTGTTAATTCCAATAATTGCTAAAATGGTATTGAATTTGTATTCCTTTCGCGAAAATCTACTGGAGGCGCACTCACACGAACACACCAGCGTTAACAAAACGAAGGGTGGTTTCACTTCACTAGCACTGATTTTTATTAAAATCTACACACACTGACCGAAAACGAGATAAAACACGCACATATGCCAAGCACCAGAACCGACGCCTCAAAGATGACTAACCTAACCAGACTATATGTTAACAGAACAGCTTTGAATTTTGAGTTGTTTAGAAGCAGTGCTGCCAACTCGTAAAAATAGTTATCGTCAAAAAAAAATTTGAAAAACCACTAGATACTCTGAAACGGTATTCAGAAAAGTCACTAGATGTCACTAAAAATCAATACCAAAAATCATGTTCATAAAAATTTAAATAAAATTTTCTTATTAAAATTAAGATTATTTTAATATATATTGAAAAAAAACATTGATTGTTTAGTTGAATACATAGAATTACAAATGATTTTTTTAAGCAATAAGCAAATGAAACGTTTATTAAACATATATATTCATATGCATATATTTATTAGTATTTATAAATAATAATTTATAAAATAACATTTTAGAAACATTTAAGAAAGAAAAAATTAATCAATTATGTCATCTAGATACTCTTCTCTTCCTTTCCCTTTTATGTATGACAGTATGACTGCATAGTAGCAATTTTTGCAACAACCAGTTTAGGCAATTTATAAGTTGGCTATTTTCACTGGCTAGTTTTAAACTCAATCAAGTTAAAAGACATTGCAATTATTTAGTTTTCATTGTTTTTTGGCTTTCGGATTCATTACATTCATAGCAGAAAATACTCTTTCAACATCCGCATTTGATACTGGCATAACTAAACATGCTTTGGCAAAATCTATGATATCTAAAAAAGGATTTCCATCACCTGCAACTCTATAATTATTAACTACAGCTCGGAAGAGTTTCTTTTCTTTTGTTTATTTCCATTTCACCAGAATAATAATTTCGTATTCGCTCTCGATTTTGTAATTTTACAATATTTAAATTCAGCTTAAAGATCTGTTATCTTCAAAACTCCAATATTTTCCGAAAACCGTTGTTGTAGTTGTTTTACAAAAAGTATAAGAAGCTTGTTTTGCACCTTGCCCGTAGATCTCTTTCGTCCGATAAAGAACAATTACTGTTTTTCTTACTTCATTCTCGAACCAAGATCCCATATATGGGTTTGGGTGCAAATGATTTTCGAAATATTTTAATAGTAAATCAATACACACAGTTGGAATTAGTACTTTCTTTAATACAAAACTAATTAGTAAAATAAGGTCCTTTAATATTTTCCTATGATCATCAGTATAACTTTCAAATACTTTGATTACTCTTTGGACTTCAAATAAAATTGGGTGTAAGAATGTAAGAAAAGAGTTATTCTTTTTGTTTCTATACATAAAAGAAAGCTGGCCAGCTATAAGTAACACCTTTCTTTCTGCTGCATTTTTGTAAAACTCCAACCACTAGTCCAAAATTCTTTTCAGGGCCCTTTTAATTGACAACCACCGAGTTGTGGAGACTTGAATCAATTTTAAGGATTCTTCATGTTCGACTTATTTATTAGGTTATTAGTTCTTTTATATTCATGTTCGCGAGATGATGACCTTGCAAGCCAATTCTAAGATTATGCTCTTAAAAATTCTAAAGCTTTTGGCATTGATTCTTTTGTAGCAAACGAAACTACTTATTACAAATTACGCAAATGTCTGATAAAAGTCCGAGAGTAATAACCTGTCACAGTAAGCTTCTCAATTCGCATTTCGAATACGGCATTAAACTGTAGGCCCCTTTCGATTTGTGTTCAAAAATTTACATGCACAACACAATGGTCGCGAGAAGCTAGGCCTTTCTACGATGATCGGTTCTACACACCGGGAGGATTCCAGTGTTTCTCACATTGGACTAAGGAATAGGTTTCACAGACCTGGAGCTGCTACTACAACAACAACTAACAAATTAAACTACTCGAAATTGTTCGAAACACGAAAACAAAGAAAAGTATAATAAATATATTTGAAAAGAAAATTGAAATAGAATTGGAATTTACGAGACGAAGAACGGAAAAAAAGGAAAACGTGTTGTCAAATCATGAGAGTACTACATCAAAAAAGACTAGTCGAATTTTAAATTTATAAATTGTTGTAACCAAAATTTCGAAATTCGGGAAAATATCACTAATACTGTGTGCCAGATACCAAATATCACTTATTTGTAGAAATAACATAAAAAACATAAAAATGTGTCGCTGTGATTTTATGAAAACCGCTAAAAACAGCGGCAAAATCACTAAGATGGCATCTCTGTTTAGAAGACCGAAAAACCATAATACAAGAATGGTCGATGACGTCATGACGAAATGCTCGATTCGGTTTGACACTTGAAAGTGTTGTCGTTGTGTCAGTTCTCTTGTATATTGAGGGAAAAAATATTTTTTTCAGGAAATTCGTTAACGTTCTCTTCATTGATCAACTTAAAATTCGCTCTTAATTTTTAAGTACAGATTATTTTGGTTTTAAGAACCATTCTGCTTCTAGTTGCTAGTTTTTGAAAATCATCTTTTGTTTTGATTACTATTTTTGTCTATTTTGCGGACTAGCGTTGTTTACATTTTCTTTTTTATCTGTGATATCATTTCACTGCTCGGGTTAAAAATATAATTATGAATTAAATATATGTGTTTGCTTTGCAATAATTGTACAGTCGTTATTTATTTTATAAACGGCAACGACGGCAACAATAGCAAAGCGTTTGGTGGGAAAATCTATATTGTCGATAATAAAGCTCATGATTACTTAAGTAGGAAAGAATTTTCTTAAAGAAAAAGAGGCTGCGATCCAGAATTTAGCCGCTGCGTAGTATATGCTGCATATTGTTCAAAAATTCAGTTTTGCAATCAAAGCAGCGGGTATCGGATACAAATACAGTAAAAAAATCGACGCCACTTTAAATTGGATGCACATCCGCTAATGTGATTTTTCTACTAGCTAAATGCAGCCGCAATTTTGTGCATACCGACTGCCTGTCATTTTTGTTGCAAACCAACACGTTGTCGCAGGTTGCTAAGTCCTTAAAAACAATTTAATTCTTTGTGTGGGTTGACGCTGTCGCTGCTTGCAAGTTGCAAAGTTTTAATCTGTTTTCGGAGCTGTATTACGAATTCAGATTGGGATGAATTGCTTTCCAAAGTTCCTCATAAAGAGCATAACCGAAGGAATTCCGAATCTACTGATCCAGGTTTTGATCAGTGCATCCGCGACTGTTTCCGTTTGGTAATGTTTGGTAACGGTGACGCCTCTGGCCAATGTGTGAATCGATCGATCATAGTGAGACAGTATGAATGTCTCTCAGATGGTGGCAGTGATCCTATCAGATCGATATGAATCTCAGTAGAACGTTTGCTAGTCGGGGAGTAAAAACCTGTTTCGCCTTCGCAGTGAAATTTTGCATTGGCAACGGAGAGAACATTTGGCCCAACTTCTCACTTCCTTATTCATCAAGGGCCAGATGAATATAGTTGCGACTTCTTTAGCAGTGCTTCGAATCACAGGATGTGACAAGTTATGCACAGCATCGAAAATTTGTCGAAAATTTTTAGGAATAAAAGGTCGAGCTGTTCCGGTCGAAACATCGCATGGTAATTGTTCCTTCGTCACAAAAATTGGAAATTTTTCGAATTTTAGTGTGCCTTATGAACGAAAAAGTTCAGCGAGTTCGGCATCGTTCGCCTGTTCCCTCGCAATTGCCACGTAGTCTACACCGCTGTTGATATTAAGTGCGTCGATGCGTGAAAGAGCGTCTGCGACAATATTTTTGACGCCGGAGATGTGACGGATGTCGGAGGTGTATTGAAAATTTAAATCTAAATGTATGCGTTCTCTTGGAGATGCCTTTTCAGAATTTTAATGAAGTGCAAACGTTAGAGGCTTGTGATCAGAGAAAACAATGAATTCTCTCCCTTCAATGAAGTTTTTGAAATGCTTTACCGCCGCGTAAGCCGCCAGAAGCTCTCGATCGTACGTACTGTATCGACCTTCAATGAAGTATTTGAAATGCTTTAACGCCGCGTAAGTCGCCAGAAGCTCTCGATCGTACGTACTGTTTCGAGTATTGCCGTCGTTAAGCTTTCGAGAAAAGAAACAATGGCTGCCAACCTACTGAGGAAAATTGCTGTAATACTGCGCCGATTGCTGCCGTGGAGGCGTCGACCATGAAATCAAGTTTCGCATTTACAGAGTGAAACGCTAGTTGTGTCCCTTCGGCAAGGCGTAATTTACACGTTTCGAAAGATTTGATAGATTCGTCGTTCCAGGCTAGTGGTGCGTTGTCCTTTTTCTTGAGACCTGTTAGGAAGGCGTATAAGTTTGCTTGATCGTGCGCCGCCTTAGACAGAAAAATTCGGTAGTAATTGATCATTCATAGTAAACGTTGTAGACGTTTGGACGTAGATGGTATAGGAAAGCTTGTAATCGCTGTGACGCGAGACTTATCCGGAGAAATTCCCTTTGCTGAAATGCCAAATCCTAGGAAACCTATTTATTTGACCGCGAAGACACATTTTTTCAGGTTGACAACTAAACCTGCGTCGCTAAGTTTTTGAAAAACTGTTTTTAAATGCTTGAGATGATCATCCACAGTTTTCGATGCGATTAAAAGATCATCGATGTATGGAAAAACAAAAGGTAAGTCGCGAAATATTGAGTGTATTAGCCGTTGGAATGTTTGAGCCTCATTCCGAAATGTATTACAACGTTTCCATGAAAGAGAATGTAGTATATGATATTGAAACTGCATCACAACTACTTATATTGTGACTTTAGAGTCAAAACTCAAAATGCCTATCAAAATTATCAGCGATTTTTTTCAAACTATGGTTATAAACATTATTTAGTTGCCGAAATTACGAAAAGTTTTGAAAGTTACATCCATAAATTCCAAATTTTAGACTTTAAAGTTTTCGTTTTAATTAAAAAAATGGAGGTGTGGGCACAACACTGACTTTCTTTTACGGACGGGGCCGGAATCTTCAGTAAATGTATTGTTGATGATGATGATTTTTCGTATTGTTACGAAAAGTAGTAAGTAGTGCATATAATAGAATTAGAATCCTAAGATAAATCGCAATGTAAATACTGCATACTTAAAATTAAGCAAATGCTACGAAAAGTAGTTGGTTCGAATCCTAGATAAATCGCAATGTACCAAAAATAAGTACTAAAAATTAGAACTAAGAAAATACTGCATACTAAAAATAAGCACTCTTATGTAGCATACTTTTGGCTGAAAGACTTTAGATTATTTAAAATTTGAAATGTAACCGCCTGCAAGGTTGAATCATTAAGGTGCTGGTCAAACAAGTAGTCAAACCGGTTTGTGCAGTTTGCCCGGGTTTTCATGTTGAACATGAAGTCTATTTTTAGAAGATGACTCATTACATATAAGTGTCGTTAGTTGTAAATAAGGGAATAAGGCTACAATTTATTTATTTTATTTTATTTATTTATATGATACATTATATACATTAAGACAAGATGTCTTATTTTCAATGTACAAGTTAATTGCAGTTAGAAAATAAAAATAAAAAATTATATAAAAAAAGAAGATAATAGAAGATAATAGTAATTTACAAATGGTCAAATATGGCTTTATAACAAAAGAATGAGAAGAAAAAATAAAATATATAAGAAGAATATATGTAAAAAGGAAAAAAGTATAGATAAAAAAAAGAAAAATACATTGACTATAATAATCTACAATTATGAAATCCAGCATAATTAGCATAGTAGTTGAACCAAAACATGAATGGCAAATATGAGGTAAAAACAAGATTACATAGCATGACCGCATCCGTGCTGCCTAACAACAATTCTCCACGAGGGTGCCATAAAAAGATTGAATTATGCGTGTCTCTTCCAGTTTAGTTAAGCCTATATTGAAATAACTTTGTCTATTTGTAGAGAGGGCAGCCCTTAGTAGAGAAATGTCGCTCGCAACCGGATGCAGTGTGTTAGAATCCAATGAAAAGATGAAATGCCATCACAAGTCCAGCATAAGCCACCACGCTAAATTCAAGTAATAAATGAAAAAAAAAATAAAATTATTAAGTCAATGTATTTATAACAATAAAAATAAAAAAGTGGAAAATAATCATAACTAGAAAATAATGTAATAAAGATAAGAATATCATAATAATAATAAAAGGTAAGGTATCTCCAATAATCAGATAGGACAAGGGCGAGTATAATGGAATGAAGTAGGTGGGAAGATAATAGTTGCTATCCATCTCCGACCGTTTGTCGAGGAACTTGTTGACCAGGTAGCAAGCATTGGCGAACATCCTCCTGAGATAGAACCATAAATTTGTTGCCACAAGATGTAATAACGTTTACGCGTCCATTTAATATAGAGACTTTTGATAATAGGCCGTCCTTTTTTTTTTTTTTTTGCAAACAGAAACGCTTCAAGGCGGCAGTTTTCAGTGGCAGGTTTTCATTGAGATATATCCTAGAATGGATATCTCCTCCAATAACATCCGACAATTTTAAATCTGTGTTTCTGTAGTAGATTTTGAAGAGATCGTCACGAAGCCACACATTACTGAGGACGACAATAACAGAACCCGGTGACCTGGCGAGGCGATGGCACCATTCAACGTGAGCAGGCGACGCTTCAACACCCAATGCCACAAGCATTCTCAAGACAAAATCTTTTAGGTCCTTACAATCCACTGGCACGCCGCTGATGACAACCTCGCGTTTACGACTTATCCTGTCAAGCCTTTCTATAGTTTGGAACTCCAGACTACGATCCATAGAAGTGACCCCTTTATCTAGCTTATCTACCTTCTCCGATAATACTTCCAGTTGGTGTTCTGACAAACGTCCTTCCAGTGTAGTAATACGAGAATCGAACGCTGATAAAGTAATACTGTTGGACTCTATACGTTTATCCAGATCAGAAACAGCAGATTCGAAAGGCTGAAACTTGAGATCAAGAGCAGCTTTGATTTCACTGGTAAATCCAGCTTGGAGATAGCAGAAAGCCGTCTTCATGTATTCGATAAAGTGGGATTTAAAAGCATCAATCAAAGTACATTTTTGAGGTTTGCACGTGGTACATAGCCAGCATATAGCATCCGAACTAGACAGAAATTTAAATAAATCCGCATTAAAGTTCGCACATGGCACATGGTACCAATTATCACATAAGTCGCAGCAAACACCAGAATCAATAACGGAAAGTTTACATACCGGACACATAGATTTTTACTGCGTGACTTTGACATCATTTCAACCAGCAGCCGACGAACACTTCTACGATCTTTTTTCGACGAAATAAATTAACACAATTATAGTAACGTCTTGTTAAATATATGATTGACGTTAACGAAGAGGATACGACGCAATATGCAAAATAAGTTGCGTTTCTTCCAGAAAATGATTTAACAATCGCTCAGCAATTAAATTTTGTTCGTTCGTTCGTATAGTATGTCGTATGTATTATATGATGAAACAGCCAAAATAAGGAGTTGTACTTCTTGCAGAAAATGATTTTTCACACGCCCATAGACGAAAGTGACTGTTTCGTACGCTATAAACTAGCCTCGAAAGTAGCCCATAACAACAATAGTTATGTTATGATATAAACGTCTTTTGTTATTTACTACAATCTCAACGAACACATTGCGCATGAGCAAGAATTCTCTTTTGTTTGTCGTTTGTGATTTCTGCTTCTCTCTCGATTTAGCAGAAAAACCGGTTTGGACGCGTGAAAAATTCATTTCTTTGTTATTTACTGCAGTCACAGCGAACACACATTCTCACATTTCTGCTTCTCTCTCGATTTAGCAAAAAAACCGGTTTGGACGCGTGAAAAATAGCGTACATGACTTGCAGAAAAGTGATCATCGTAACCTCCACTTTCCTTGCTCGTTCTGTAATATACTTTAACATTCACTCAACAATTAAATTTTTTAACCAAAGAAAAGAATTTAGTTGTTGTTTGTGGTGAATTTCACTTCATTAGAAATAATTTAGTTCCAGCCAAATTAAAGAGTTGCGCTTCTTCCAGAAAATGATTTAACATTCGCTCAGCAATTAAATTTATTAACCAAAAAAAAAAAAGAATTTAGTTGTTGTTTGCGGTGAATTTCACTTCATTACAAGTAATTTAGTTGCTATTAATTTTCCCGCAGCAAACGAGCAAAAACCGAAAAGTGTATAACAGATAAAATGATGGAGTTCGTATAGTATGTCGTATGTATTATATGATAAAACTGACTTTCTTTCTTTCTTTCTGGTCTTTTCTCGATATTCTTGTCTACAATATTGGAAGTTTCTGGAAGCTTTTGATTGAGTATAAATAGAGGCGTTAGGCCGAAGTAAGATAGTTAGTTAATTGGAATTTAACCAGTGCAGTTGAAAAGCTCTTGCTTGCAGAAATATTGTAAAGCACGAATATTATAAGCTAATTTTACTGTTTGTTCATTAAAGTTGTTATTTGTAAATTAATAAACTTGTGTTGTATTTTATTTCAAAATCAAACGAACTCGAAAGCCTGAATTTCGTAACAATTGGTGTAAGAAGTGGGATTTTGCAAATCCTGAGACATTAAAATTTTGCATATCGTGTAAATTGAGAGATAATAAAATTTTGCAAATTTTGAGACAGTAAATAAATTTAGTGAAATTTTACAAACCGATAAACAATAAATAATAAAATGGAAAGTGCAGTGAACATTAAATCCTATAGTTTCCACGAGCTAAAAGAAGAGCTTGGAAGGCGAGGTCTAAGCACCACTGGAAATAAGCAAGAGTTATTTCTCCAATTGCAACAAATCGTTAAAGGGGAAAAGCAGAAAGCCGGTGAAGTGTTTTCAATTGAGACGAAGTAAGTGGAGCGAAAAACGGCTACTTCTGAAGAAGATGTTGCAAGTTCTAATGCAACAAAGGAACAGAAAGTTTGACCGGCAAAGTGAACAATCGCAGCAACAGAGTCAAGAGTTAAGAAAATATTTGAATTTTCTAATTAGTGATAAGTTGGAACAGCAAAGCCAAAAGCTGAATCGACAAAATCAACAGCAGAGCCAAGAACTGAAGCAGGAATTAAATTCCAAATTCGATCAACAAAAGCAGGAATTGAATTCCAAATTCGACCAGCAAAATGAAAAGCTAGATGTCATTCAAGAAAGGAAACGAGGTGAAATGAGCGGAATTCAAGAAACGCTCAAAGGGGAAATAAATGAAATTCAAGCTACATTTCAATAAAAAGTAAAATCGCTCGAGACGAACGTCACAGGAAAGGTGAGTGGTCTGGAAGGCAAGATTAAAGAGATTGAGACTCGGTTGGACAGCCTTCCCCAATTCGTCAGAGAAAATATCCAACAAAGCAGTACCAGAGTAATTCCAGAATCTTCTAGCAACCAGAAAGGAATATTGAAGCCTCATGCGTTCGATAGCGAGACAGCTTTTGAAAATTTCAAAGTCCAGTTTGCAGCTGCTGTACAACACAATAGATAGGGTGCTGAAGAACAACTAAATTCTCTAATCCTGGCGTTAAGGGGCAAGGCGGCTGACGTATTGTAAATGATTCCAAATGCCGAGATGAGTTCCGGAAGAATCTTGAAAGAGTTGGACTTGTGTTATGGACAGTCTCACACCCAGGAGCTAAGCAAAATACAGCTCCAGATGAAGAAACAACAGCGAGGAGAACGACTTCAAGAATTAGAGCGGGAAGCTCGCACGACAAGCCTATTGTGGAGTTCCGGCTGGTATCTTAGACGGGTTGGTTGGCAGAGGATGCGTTCATCAATGCTTTTCGAGATGAACAGTTGAAGTTTCATTTGAGGACAAGATCAAGAGGAAAAAGAATGAATCAAGTATTAGTGTCAGCTTTAGAGTAAGAAGCAGTTCAATATTAAATTTTTTTTAACGAAATTAATGTAAATGGGTAATAATTACTTTTGGCAACCCAGATTCTGGTGCTGCATTTGGTCTCCTACTGCAGAATTTCCATTCATAATAGCCATTCCTCGCTCTTTAATGTCGCTCAACGTTTTTTGGTGACTAAAGCCATTAACTCCACTTCTATTAGCTACATGTTTAAATTCAGCAGCTCTATTTTTCACATAAAGTCTAAATATAAAACGGCAATTGTTATAAATATTTAGCCATTCTCATAACATTGTTTTACATACCTCTAATCAGACCATGTCCTTTTCCATTTTTCACTATTCTTGAGCGCTTCACCGGCAGCGTTTAGCAGTTCTGCCACCTCATCCCACTTATTTTTCATACCTCGATTGGCATCTAAACCTGCAAACCTGAGGTGAATAAAAACCAATTATCTCTTAAAAATAATGAACAATAAAAAACGGAATATAAAAAATTATAACTTAACTTCATGTGGCAAGATCCAAATTATGATCTAGGAATGTAACCAAGAGCTCTTTTTGGTTATTCGACACTTTTTATTAGTATTTTTCTCCATTATGAAAAATATTTAACCGCTGTTATAATCCCGGCTTGCGTATTAAAATTCCACTACGAGAAAATTTCACATTTAATTCCACAAAATTGGAATTTATTTTCCCGTTCCAATGAACCGGAATGTAAAAATCTCGTTTAGTACAAAATCTCGTTTCACAAAACAATTCCGTCGAACCAGAATCTACCTACAAACAAAACAAGAAGTCAAACCTGTTTGTGCGGTTTGCCCGGTTTTTGTAAAAGAACATGATTGAACATGAAGTCTATTTTTAGAAGATGAGTGTCGTTAGTTTTTAATAAGGCTGCAATTTTCTGGTCTTTTCTCGATATTTCTGTCTACAATATTGGAAGTTTCCGGAAGCTTTTGATTGAGTAAAAATAGAGGCGTTAGACCGAGTATGATAGTTAGGTTAGGTTAGGTTGAAGTGGCCGTCAGTCAAAACCGACGCACTTAGACCATGAAGGTCCGTTGTGATATCACAAGGATCTAAGAAAATTCCACGCCTACTCGTTGAACCACTTGGAGCTTCGTATTAAGCACAAAAGACTATTAATGTCAATATGGGTTAGATCGTTGAAATAGAACGCTCCCAGATGGAGCTTCCGCCTATTCGAGAGGGCTGGGCACGTGCAAAGTAGATGGAGAGTGGTTTCCTCCTCCTCCTCATCCATGTAGCTTCTGCTGAAATCGTTGGAAAAGACTCTTAGTCTTTTTACATGCTTGCCTATGAGACTGTGTCCAGTTATGACACCTATAATGGCACTAATGTGCAGTCTGTTTTGAGAGACCAAACACTTGGAGCGTTTCGGATCTAGCTTGGGCCAGAACTGCTTTGTTGGTATGCAAGTTGTGCCGTTCTATACCATCTATAATTAGTTTTTGCTATAGCATCCCGTTTATATATACATGAGTTTGCACGTAGCGACCGGCATGCCTAGTGAACCATATACAGGCAATAGGGGTAGTGTGGTTCCATGTTTGGCGGGTTCATCAGCCATACAATTACCAGAAATGTCTCTATGTTCCGGCACCCAGCAAAGGTGAATGTTGAAATGCTCCGCCATCTTCTCAAGAGACGATCGGCAATTCCGGGCTAGAATGGGATTTGTGGATCGAAAATTCTTCCTGATCACTATAGTGTTTTCCAAGCTGAAATCATGGCTATTAAGGAAGCCTTGTCTTTGCTGAAGAGTAATGTCATATCTGTTAAGGATATCCACATTTTCTCGGATAGCCAGGCCATAGAATCAGTCTCCACAAATCCCATTCTAGCCCGGAATTGCCGATCGTCTCTCAACGATCTAACCCATATTGACATTAATGTCTATGTCTATGTAGAAGTGAATTCCTTCATTTTCCAAGTAGATACCTTTCTCCCAAGAAAACCTGGAGGGGATGGTGACCTGGAAGTTTTTGTTGAAGTGGAGCTGCGAAATGGTGTAGTCTAAGTTGACAAGTGGAGTCCTGACTAAATTCAGGATAGAAGAATGGCCGAAATCATTCACGGTCCACAGAGATTGTTCTAAGGCGAATAGCCACGCTTGCAGCCAGTTTGCCGAAGATGTCGAGTGGAGCAAGGTTGAGCAAAATGTCCAGTGCAGCAGAGGGAGTTGTACGAAGCGCTCTGCTCACAAAAAGACAAGCTGATCTTTGGACTCTGCTTAGTTTGTCGCGATTGATCGCTTTATCTAATGCAGTCCACCAAACACCGTATAGCACGTATAGAAGAATAGGTCTGACTACTGCTGTGAACATCCAATGAGTGATATGCGGTTGAAGACCCCATTTACATCCTTTTTTTTGGAGAAGAATGCCACTGTGGCTTTATGGACTCTTTCTTGTATGTTGGGTTTCAGGCTCAGCTTCCTATCCAGAATAACACCAATATATTTGGCCTTATCGGAGAAAGTGATGGACGGAGGGTTGACGAGTGGGATTTTGTACTTCCTCGTAAAGAGGACAAGTTCGGTTTTTTGGGGGTTTACCCCTAGACCACAAAGATCTGCCAAGCTTAGTAGCTGTAGTCTCTAAATCGCCGCGGTGCACGGACGTGCTGCACTTCAGCACGCGCGTTGTTGATAACTTAAAACCGAGAACAGCAAAAAAATATAATGTTGGGTTGGCGCAAAAAAAAATTAAGAACATAAGTGTTATCGTTCAAAATAACAGCTCGCGCGGTCGCTCAGTCACCAAGTGCAAAGTGAAGTGTGTGTGTCCGTGGATCCCATCCCAAACAGCGCAGCTAAAGAACTTGGTAAAATCTAACTGTCGCATGTTTTGTTAATTTTGTTAATGATCTAACTCTTTAGCTATTAGAATAACGGATTGTGAGTGTTTGTTTCTCATTTTGTCGTGAAGGCATAACACTGGCAACAATTTGTGTTAATAATCCATTTTGAGACATAATAATAATAATATATAATATCGGCGCGACAGACCATACGGTCCAAGGCCTGACTTCTCGCAACCATTTGTGTTGAGCATGCATATTTTTGAACACAAATGGAGGGACCTACAATTTAATGCCGGATCCGAACGGTGAATTGAGAAGCTTTCAGTGACAAGTTATTACTCTCGGATGTTTGTCAAACTTTCGCGAGAGGTGGGACACCGTGAAAAATACTTTGGTGTTACTGGGATTCGAACCATGAACCCCCTGCTCAGCAGTCCATGCTCCTATCCTCTGAGCCACGGCGCCCACATACTTGAGACATACTTTTCTCAATTCGGTTTAAAGAAGCGGTAAATTGTGTTTTGTGTGTTTGTTCTGTTGTAGTTATGTGTGTTTTAAGAGTGAATCTCAGTAACATACTACAACCATACGGCTAGTAAAATTATGTTCAAAAATATATATATATAGGTAATATGTGCGCATAACTCACATGAGTTGCATGGCACCAGTCAAAGAATTATGATAATAAGTATAGTCAAAAAAAAAAAAAATATATATATATAAGATGTGCACAAAACTGAATTTCATGGCACAGGTCAAAATTTATACATACGTACATATACACGTATAAATTTTCAAAATAATTGTTTGAGTTACCAGTTAGGAATATCAGCGTAGTAAGCATGCGGCAGAATAACTCATTCAACAGGCATGCTACTAGGCGTTGATATTAAGAGATATTCTGGGTTTACTCAAATGAGTCAATAGCGCCAGAGAAGAGCTATGAGCTAGAAATCTCTATTTGTCGAGTTTATACCCTGGCATTGATTCGGATTTTTTAAATTTTAATATCACATATAATAAAATATTAATTCGGCCCTATGTCTTTATAATAAAAGAAAAGGCTTGTATTTGTTATAAACAATGGAGAAAAGGGTATATTCGTATAAAATAGCATTATTAAGTAAACAATAAATAATCGGTCAATGAATATTAGAAATTTCCTTTTTGGTTTGAAATATAAATATAATTCTCAACAAGCCTTTACTTTTTATTAAAGACATAGGGACCGAAAACTCAGTATAATCAGAGAAATATACTCCAAAAACCAAACTCGGTGTATACACTGAAAGTGGTTAGAGTCTCTCAACGTTCTACACGAACAATTTCTTAAAGGGAACAGTAATCTACTGAACCCTATACATATAACGCAGCTCGTGTAATATTTTATTAAGAGATAAGTAGATTTTATCGCCTTCTCTTACTAACAGATTGCACCCTGGCTGGAAGTCGACAAGCAATACCCGCAGTGCGAAATAAGTAGATTTTATCGCCTTTTCGTCACTGATGGTATGTTCTGCCGAAAGTCCTCGTGGGCTTGTAAGGGATAAGTTGATTTTATCGCTTTTCCTTACTGGCGCCATAGTCTACTGGCCGGCATCGCACTTGATGGGAAGTGAGTAGATTTTATCGCTTCTTCCTCATTAAAGCCCATTATGGTCAATCACATATAGCGGGGAATAGGTGACTTCAGTCTGTATTTCCCCACTATAGCCAGTTCTTTTCAGTCGACTGCGAAGTCCGACTGTGGTATAGGGTATTGGATGCGCCAATCTCCTATATAGGCGAATACCTCTATACGTAGGTTTAGGTAAATATATATATTTAGGTATAAATAAGTAGTTATTCTTAGTTTAAGACTTGAAGAAAGAATGTAACATAGTATTAAATCTCAAGAAGAGAAGAAAGAGAAAGAAAACGAGTAATAAAATAATAAAAACAAGAACAAAATACAAATAAAACCGAATTATTATTTATAAGGAAAACAAAAACAATTTGTAACACGGTAGAAGAAGAGAAGAACCCTGGGTAAGCCGGCGAGTGTCACCCGAGTACAAACGTTACAATACGTTGGCTGAGAACGAATTCTTTCTCTGTGTTTAACTATGTTCATGTCCACAGGCCAGCAATTCTGGCACTGAGTAAAACTCAGGTATGTGATAATTCTGATGTATCGGAACTTAATCTGCCTGGGTATAGCTTGGTGCCATTATTTTTCTTTTACGCGGACTCGCAATCTATGTCCGGAGTGATGTTGCCTTTCAGCTTTTGCCTCAATTTAGCAAAAGTTCCAAACCGGAATTCAATTTCATTTGGCTCAAAGTTAAGGTACAAGAGCGCAACATCTACTACTGTTTCCTTTACACTTAGACAGTGTTTCAACCCAGAGTGAGTTTGATGCACTGTCTGATTCAATCTCAAGAATTGACACAAAACATGAAATCGTTATTGCGGGTGATTTTTCTGGTATGACTTAAGCTGTAAAAAGGTTTCTAGGAATAGAGAGGTATGCTTTCGGTTTTACAAAGCAAACCCTACCAAGGAGTTAAATTTGCCTACGACCAAAAAATAAGGCAAAAAATACTACAATGTCCCAAAGGTAGTAAAAATTTGTGGTCTTTCGTGAAAAGAATCAAAAATACAGCCCCAACGTCGATTCCAACGCTCATTTATAATGACATTCCACTTGTCAGCTCTATAGATAAGGCCAATGTTTGCTGCGCATTTCGCAGCTAGCTCTACGCTTCCAGATTGTGCATTGCCGCCTCCTGCAACTCAAAGTATTGAACACTCTATGGGACAGATATTTATTTGATCTCGTGCAGTTGCTAGAGTTTTAAATGATCTCAACATTCACAAATCCGCTGGGCCAGATGGTATTTCTCGATTAGTTCTGAAGAGGTGTTACCCAAGCTGGCATTACCATTGCGTAAGCTTTTCCATCTATCCTATTCTTCTGGACTCTTCTCGAGAAGTTGGAAAACAGCATTTGTCCAGCCCATACCCAAAAAAGGCGAGCCGTCGTCTCCTTCTTCGTACCGACCCATAGCACTTGCATCCATTCTTTCCAAAGTCATGGAAACGCTGATCAATTATCAGCTTAAGAAATATCTTGAAACCAACGAAATCTTTAGTGACCGGCAGTATGGATTTCGTGGGCAACGTTCTACTGGTGATTTGATGGTATATCTCACCGAACAGTGGAACCGATCTTTGCATCATTTTGGAAAAAGCAAAGCTGTTGCACTCGATATTTCTAAGGCATTTGAAAGAGTTTGGCATCAAGCTCTTTTTCTAAAATGCGTGTTTATGGAGTCGATGATAAACTGCTTCATTGGATTAGAAGCTATATTTTAGACCGCTCAGTTCAAGTTGTTTTGAACGGTTTCAAGTCTGAAATACACCACATAAATGCTGGCATTCCCCAGGGCTCTGTTCTGTCCCCGACACTCTTTCTCATTTTTATTAATGATCTCTTATCTGTGACTTCTAATCCAATTCACTCTTTCGCTAACGACAGCACTCTCAGCTTCTCATATAAGTTTGAGGAACGTCCCTCCACCTCTGATATGGAACTCAAACAACTTCGTATGTTAAGCACGTTAAATTCTTACCTTGACAGCATAATACAATGGGGAGAAATCAAAAGAGTAGAATTTAACGCTTCCAAAACCAAATGCTGTCTCCTGTCGTCCAAGCGAATCCTAAACCCCATGCCATTATCCATGAATGTCACTTGCATCGAGGAAACTGAAAATCTCGTAATTCTCGGTATGTGCGTTAACGTTGGAATAACTTCGCTTCGTTGGAATGACCACATATTTACCGTCACTAAAAATGCTGCGAAATGTTTAGGTTTTCTAGCCCGGTGCAAGAAATATTTCCCTCCCTCTGATCTGGCTACCATATACAAGGCTTTTATTCGCCCAAAACTTGAGTACAATTGCCATATCTGGTCTGATGGGCGTAAGACTACTTTGCATCAGCTAGATAGAATACAAAACCGCGCCATAAAACTTATCGGTGACGAAAATATAGCGAAATCAATAGATTCGCTTGAACACCGCAGGAACGTTTCTTGCTTGTCACTGTTTTATCGCTTCTTCCACCAGCGGTGCTCAAGAGAAATAGCCAGCTGCATGCCACCTCTCCTTGAATTCAACCGCAATACTCGTTGCGCTCTAAAAGCGCAGTTTACCCGCAAGCCCATCTTCGGACGTACAGTTAAATTCAGGGATTCGTTCTTCAGCCGTACAGCACGTATGTGGAATGTTCTGCCAAGATTTGTCTTCCCACATCACTATGATCCACAGGCATTCAAAACACAAGCTCATAGACATCTCCTCTTTTCTCCTTCTCTTCCTTAACGCCCACGCTGTGCCAAGCATATAGCCGAGCATTATAAGGGTGCGAACCCCTTAAAGCGTGCGCGATTTCTAAAAAAACGGCTATGGCAAAAAGACGGCAACGTCGTCCGCAGAGGCGATCACTCCGCAGCCCTTCCACTTTAGGCGAACCAGCAGCTCATTCACCACCAGTCTCCAAAGAAGTGGGGACAGGACTCCTCCTTGCGGGGTGCCTCTGCTGACAAATCTTTTGGCAGACGACAAACCAAGCCTTGAATTTATGATCCTTTTTGTGAGTAGAAGATCAATTAGTTCACCCAGTGAGTCGTTCACCCCCAAAGTCGACAGCGCTTATGTTTTTAAAAGGCATGACGAAAGGCTAATCGGTCTGAGGCCTTTTGGACTGACGTGGAAACATTTACCTGCTGTTTCGACGGCTCAGAAACTTTAACCTTATTTGTGGACTGTATATGCTTTCCAAAATATGTATTTCGTGAAATCAAGAAAACGCTGCCCTACACGGCACTGCGGGTTGTTGCTTTATTTCGGTTGCCCTCGTGAGAAATAAGCACAACGCTCTATTGCTTATTTTTTATTATTTCTTTTTAATGTAGAAATTTATAATTTTAAATTAGAAATTTTTGGTAACAAATTAATTTTTAAAAGCACGAGGAAAAGTAAAACGCACCGATCTGCTTTTCTGTTTTTTTGTGCTGAGAATATTGAATCAAACACGCCAACCAACCAAAGCGACAGCATATAACAGTACGGTTACCTTAGCAACACCACAGTTTAACAAGTCCCATCAAGCAGGGATGATGCTTAGGAAGGGACGTCAACAATTGTGTTTCGAACACACTGCGCCCTTGAAGTCTCTGCTTCAACTTCCATTGGGAGTAGACACAATTTTTGTACTGGGCGCTCTAGTGGCTCTCTTTTCTTCCTTTTCCCACCAAATTCCCAATCCGATGTTAACACCTTCAAACTAACATTACGCACCAGACCATCCAGACCTGGGAACACATCGATGACTCGCGCGGTTTTCCATAATGATGGCGGTATGTTATCTTCGCGCATAAGAACTAGATCGCCGAATTTCGCGCTCTTTGCCATTTTGGAGGCTGTTGCAATTCATGTAGGTAATCTCTCGACCAAGCTTTCCATAAAGACTGCGTCATTTTCTGGATTTGTGCTGCCAATTTTAGTTTATTGTCTGGAATCTCCTGTACATTCGCACCAAACGGTTGAATAATGGGCTCGCCAATAAGGAAATGCGCTGGCGTTAGAAACGACAAGTCTTCGGGATCTTCTGACTGTGCGGATAAAGGTCGCGAGTTCATTACCGCGCTTGTTGGAGCTAAAATTACTCTGAAGGCACTGCTTGTCAAATTATGTGGGCCGACGATTCTTTGTAAATGGTATTTCATAGATTTGACCGCGGCTTCCAATAACCTTCCTTGATGTGGTGCCGTTGCTTGATGTGGTGCCGTTGGTGTAACGAATCGCCATTCTGTACCGTATTCCTTTAGATTTTTCGCCATATCCATTCCATTCCAAGTCCGCAACATTCGTGCCAATTCTTTCTATGCGCCCGTGAAATTTTTACCATTGTCACTCCATAAACGTGTGCATGCGCCGCGAATGATCGGCCTCCACGCGCTTTTAACAAGAAAAGCCCAGCATAATCAACGCCCGAATGGCGGAAAGGTCGGCATGGCTGTACCCGGTCGGATGGCAGTTCGCCCATCATTTGCTGCATTGCCTTTTGATTCTTTCGCGCACAGATAATACAACGCAGAATGTGGGTGTGAATTGCTCGACGCAAATTCGTCATCCACAACTTTCGCCGTATAAACGCGCCCATCTAACGGTTCCCGCCGTGTAAAGTGGCCGCGTGAGCTTCTTGTATTAATAATCTCGTCAGTGGGCTTACGTCGGGCAAAATCACCGGATTCTTCCGATCATTTGTTATCAGTGCGCGATTCAAACGACCGCTCATGCGCCATATACCTTGACTGTCGAGTCGTGGATTGAATTTCAATATCGGACTCGTCGTATCAATGCTTGTGTTGGTTGAATTACGTAGCGCCTTAATTTCTTTTCCGTAGTAGATGGCTTGTTCAAAATCCAAAATCCCAACCCCTTTTCTACTTCTGCATTGGTCAGTGACCCGTGTCGGCGAGACTGTTCTCCCTGTTGCCGACAGTTGAATTGAAAATGAAAAATCCATGCTGTTAATCTGCTTAATACACTTGTGCTTGATGCTCGCGATAATAAATTGAAATCGCGAAGTGTTATATCAATCATCAATGAAAAATTGGCGAAGCTTCGTACCGTCGTTATTTGTGCTCGATCTGAGCAACTATTCTGGCCCGCGCCACCACAATTTGGCTGCACACAATTCTGCTACCGATGCACTATGACTTAATATATCAGCTGGGTTATCTTCCGACGGCATATAACGCTAATTGGAGTCTGATGTTAAGCGCTGAATCTTCTGCACTCGATTCATAACAAAGATTTTTAGTTTAGCCGGGTCCTTAACTAACCATGCCAACACCACTTGAGAGTCTGACCACAACGTTGTTTTAATGTGCATCAAATTCGATGTTTGTTTGAAACAGCAGCTCAGTTCACTCAGTAATTTCGCGGCGCAGAGTTCCAACCTTGTAAACGTAATGGACTTCACGGGTGCTACATGCAATTTTCCTGCAACCAGAGTATTTTCGACTCGATCTGCCGATTCGATGCGAACGTATAGAACTGCGCCATATGCTGCTAATGATGCGTCAGCGAAACCATGCAGGGAAATTTTTCTGTCGGGGCAGATATTTGAACATTAGTTCATCAGTACTAGGCAACCAACGCAACCCTAGCACTGTCGTATCGTCAAATTTACCGAGATCAAGTGCATCATTAGTTTGTCCTTTCCCCTTATTTGGTACCACTCCCAATTGATTCGAACGCCACTTGCTCAGCACAAAGCCATATGATTGAAGCAATGCATCCATCTCGTGACGTAATCGCTGTGCTGGTCGCCAAAAGATGAGCTGCAAATCCTACTGGTCTGGATTAATGCGTACTTGCAAATACATTTTCTTGATATCTGCCGTCACGACTACTGGATGGCATCGAAAACGCATTATAAACGGCGCCAGGTCATCTTTCAGCTTTTCACCAATAAGTTGTATTTCATTCAAAGACAAACCACGGTCAGTCGGACATGAAGCATCGTTGACTACTCGGAACTTCTTTAATACAGCATGATGCGGAATATGATAGCACAACGGCTCTGGAGATCGATCGGCTAAGCGCATTTGGTCAGCTAAGAGCAGTTCTTGAATCGCATTGATGTATTGCTTTTTGAATTGTTCATTTCGTTGAAATTGTTTCTCCAATTGGCCAAAACGTTGGAGCGCGATTGCTCGCGATGAGACAAACTGTTCGATGTCGCTGCGTAATGGAATATTTACTTGGAAACGGCCGTTGTCTAAGCGTCTATCAGTGCGCATAAATATTTCCTCGCTTTGTTCCTGTTCTGTAGTACGAGCTCGGACCAACGACACTTCTTCATTTTCCCAAAATCATTGCAATAATTTGTCTAGCTGCAGACATGCGTCTTCACTTTTCGCCAAGTTTACCACAGCATCAAGCTCAAAGCTCAAAGTTGAATCCCGCCACCGAAAGTAAGCTACCCCAGCCGCGATGGCTGAAAGACGATGCCCGAGTCATTAGAAAAGCTGTCATCATGAATTATATTTGTCCAAACGCCGGTGCCCAACAGCATATCTATCGGTGCTGGTGTATGCACCTCTGGATCAGCGAGTCGTTCATGCAACGCCAATGGAATAATTTGTAAAGATATGGGTGACTTCGGTGGCCATATGCTAGTAATCTGCGGCACAACGATCAATTCAATCGTCGCCAGTGGTTCATCGCTTAGTGGATCTAGCAGCTGGCATACTATTTTGTGCGTGTGCGACCTGCCTATGACATTGTCAATGCCATTTAAACGAACATTACAGCCCTGTTTCGGAAACCGTAATGTTTGGATTGCCGATGCGTTTATGACGTTCAACTGTGCACCAGTATAACATAATGCCCGTAATGGTAGAGACATTTGTTCGGGGAGTCGCAAACGCACTAACGCCGTAGCTAACAGAGCTGCCTCAACATTTTCGTCAAAATTGATAGCTTTTGCATTTATAGACGCACCGAGGTCACTGCGCCCATGGGATGCTGGTCATTGGTACTTTGATTCAGGTCGGGTTCCCCCTTTTTGGGCAACGCTGCGTGGCATCGTACTGCGCTCCATGTGTACAAGTGTTTCCGCTAGACCGCCTACGCTCGCATTTACTGGACACAGACTACTGTTGTGCGGGGTCTGGGCATGCGAACGCGAAATGCTTAAAATTGAAGCAGTTGTGACACATCCGATGCTCCTTGAAATAATTCTGCCGATCAGCAATTGGCATTGCCTTAAACTTGAAGCACCTGAATGGCCAATGATGTGTCCCTGGACACAAACCACACGCCGGGCGTAATTCATCACCACAACCAGTGCTTGCACCTCGTTTGGCTATCATGCTTGGTTTATCAGATGATATATTGTGACGATCATTGCTTTGTGGTAGAAATCGCATTGGTGTTCCAGCAAACTGGCTCGCATTGTTGGGAGCGTGTCGGAAGAGCGACGTAATGCCTACTGGCTATTGGCTGAAGCTGTCATTTGTGTCTGTGTACTCGACCCGGAGCCGCTAACACCAATATTATTCATACGTGAACGTAGTTTAGCTTTCAAACCTAGGTATGCGTTAGTGCTTCTGCTGTAAAGTTGGTTGTACTCAGTAAAAAAGCGCGTCTGACATTTGGCGATCACAGAATGTCTGCCAGAATGAATCGAAAGTCCGCCATACATTTTCCAAATGTTCTAGGCGCACTCCCAATTCTTCAGTTAACCAGTTGGTCAGGTGGTAGCCTTCCTCTACAGCCTGCATGAGAGCCGTAAAGTTCGTCTGAATCGGCCGCGGCACTGTCTCATCGATTAAAACCGATTATCTGTGGGGAGATTCTCATCAACCTGCTTTGCGGCTGCCTCTGCTTCAACTTCTGCTTGCTGTTTACGGGATATGCGAACGAATTCGCCTCGTGCTATTAAAAGATAAATTGCTCATTATTAATTTTGCTAAAAAATCGGCTTCACTGCGCCCCTGATTAGTGCTGCTACAATGCTTTGGTAGTTTCTCATCTAAAAATTATACAAACTAAAGTACACCATGTGCGACATGCTTATGCCACTCCGAGTATTAGAAGATGTCAATTAAATTCTATATAGCAAGCGTGACCCAATAAACTGCGAGCTCCGTGCAGTGCGCTTATATCGCACGGAACATAAAATGCCAATTGCACCTCCCATGACAATTGCGCCCGTGTAAAGTAGCAACGACAATGCGTCCCGTGCAGTGCGCTCTTGTCGCATGGAACCCAAAACTAATTGTCTCTCCCACGGCACACACTCTCATACGAGATCTCAACAAACTGCGTGCTCCGTGCAGTGCGCTTATATCGCACGGAACATAAAATGCCAATTGCACCTCCCATGACAAGTGCGCCCGTGTAAAGTAGCAATGACAATGCGTCCCGTGCAGTGCGCTCTTGTCGCATGGAACCCAAAACTAATTGTCTCTCCCATGGCACACTCTCATACGAGATCTCAACAAACTGCGTGCTCCGTGCAGTGCGCTTATATCGCACGGAACATAAAATGCCAATTGCACCTCCCATGACAAGTGCGCCCGAGTAAAAATATCTTTTACTAATATTTTGGATATTCCTTTTTTTTTAATTAAAACTCACATATATTTTATTGAAATTATATTTTAAACAATAAGAGACTTTATTATTTTTGATATAATCAAATAATCAAAATTAATACAATACTTAGATAGAACTCCAAATCAAACAAATTAATTATTCCAACTCTACTCAGATGGAGCACCGACGTCGACCTTCTTTCTCAACGATAAAAACAAACTCTCCTACTCTCCTACACTTCGTTTTCTTTATGCCTTGGTCATGGCTGCATCTTATCTTTATGACTCCTAAACAACATTCTGAACTTCTGCTTATTCGGCAGGAATTTGCTGAAGTACGAATGTGCTGTCAGAGAGCCGCTTTACTTTGTGATTGTGCCTTTGTCTTTGATACTGATCAAATGCAGATTCAATCGCAAAAGTTCTTTCGGCAAACTGCTGAGTACCACAAATTGGTGTATCTGCGGATCGAATTTGATCGTGTTGGCATGCATTTATCACTTCTCCCCCATCAAACTCAAAATTCTCCTGAATTTTATTATTTTTAGTCTTCACTTTTTCTTGGGAGTTTTTTATTTCAATTTTTACATTAGTTTTCTTTTTAATCACTCCGAAAATTATTACAGCAACCATGACCAAGAGAGATACTTATGACATAATTATTATTTTTATGGTAGTGGAGCTCTTCAATTTTTTTTAAATTTTCTATTTGAAATGTTTTTATAATGTGGTCAAAATTTATTTTTCTCTTATTGGGAAGTTTTCCTCGTCTCCATACCAAAATTTATTTATAAATTCTAGATTATAATTTTTAATTGTAATATTTAAAATATTAATTGAACAATTGTTTATGTTGCAAAATTTCCTTTTAGTTTGAGTTTTCTATCATCACATTTATTTATTACGGTTTCGTCGTGCATATTTTTACAAATTATGAGGTTTTCATCTATTTTTATTACTTCACTATTGTTATTGTGCCTATAATTACATTCAAATTTAGTTAAACAGTTCTTACTTACATTTAAATCTTTTATGTAAATATTATCTGGATTATATTCCAATTTGGTGTCATTTATATCAAGAAATGTTATTTCATTTATATCTAATTCTTTTAAATTTTTATTCGGAATTATCATTTTAAGATCTACTTGCATATATTCTTTAGGAAATTTTATTGCTAAAATTAAAGTTTCCTTATCATATTTCATTAATCCTAATCTAGCATGTTTTAATTTATAAAAATCCAATCCTGATGCTAAAATTTCTCTTCCAGTTAATATACTTGGGTGCAAAATACCCTGTTTAGCAGATGCAATGTTATCTAGAATGTTATCTATTTTGTTTTCTAAAATTTTTAATTTTAATAATTGATCTGTTTTTAATTGTCTTAAATGTAGATTTCTTTGAGCATCTCCTATCCTACTATAAACCTCAGATATTTGCTTCCTATCTTTCTCTATTGTAATTTTCATGTTATTGATATTATGCATAAACTGTTTATTGATATCTATTTGTTTATTTAAGTTGTCTATAGCAGCATGATTATTTGACTCTATGATGTTCATATGCTCAAGAATATCCTGTCTGTCTATGTCATCCATGGTTCCAAACAACCATTTCTGACCAGTTCCGACAAAATTCATTAGACCTCGCTTTTGTCTTGTTAATGGAACGATAACTTTTAGTTTTGCCTTTATGTTTAAAATTTCGCTTATAATTTCTGAGTTATTCATTAAATGTAATTTTTGCAAATTTTGTTCTGTTGCCTCAATAGTAGATAGTATATCAAAAGTATTTATTATATGTAATATTGTTTGGCTGCTGTTAATTAATTCTATTGGACCTCTATTTAATATGATGAATCCTTTGTTAGCGTTAATTGGTGTTACTAGAAGGGTTGGTTTTGCCACTGCTATGATCATCCCGAAAATTGTCCACATCATTAGCCAATTAGATATCTGCGAATTTATTTGGTCTTTTAACCGTTTTAGGATGAACATTCTGGAGGTTATGCTTTCTATAGTAGGTTTCATCCTTATGCCTAAGGTGTTTATAATTTCTAATATATCCTACTTCTCGGTTTTCATTATAATCTTCCCTATTCTCGTGTTTTTCAAGTTTTTCTTTTAAATGTTTAGCGTTTGTTTTCTCTGCAGTATTGGGACTCATTCCAAGGGTTGAATGATACCTGCTATTATATATTTGAATTGATCTATATATTTTCATATTTGTTGAAAGGTCTTCGTCATTGTTGGTTAATAAAATTTCAAGTAAGGTTGAATGAAACCGTTCTATATCCGCATTACCGGTATGGGAATTTGGTTCGGTTAGAAGCACTTCTATTTTATGTTTTCTAAAATATTCTATTATATTTTCAGATTTAAATTCATTATCGCAAATAACTTTTTCCGGTTTTCCGATACGTGTAAATTGTTCCTCTATGCAGTCTATTTTATTTACCCAGTTCTTACTGACTAAACTGTAGGCATATGCCTTTTTTGTGAGTTTATCTATGAACGTTAGATAACAAAGTTTTTTAAAATGGTAGATATCCATATGTAAAATTTCATTGGGTTTAGATGGTGTTTCTGTAATTTTAAAATTGGGTTTTATGGGCTTTCTATCATACTTGCCTTCTTGGCATACCTGACAGTTTCCTATTATTCTAGAAATTCCCATAATTAATTTGGGAAAGTAAATTTTATTTTTCAATGTATAAAAGGTTTCCGAGATCCCTGAATGGCCACTTTCCTTGATATGGTACAGGGATATTTGCCTATGTAATTCTTCAACGGTCTCTATTTCTTGTGCTCTCATTGTACACTTTATAAAAGAAATGTTTTTGTTATGTCTAAAATATTCTATTAGAACCTGCTGAACTTTATTATACTCTTTGTAGGGCACTTCAGAAAAAATTCCTATTGTTCCTGGTGTTATATGTTTTTTTAATAATTCCTCCCAATATGGCTTATTTTTAGTCATATTTATTTGAATAATTTTTCTTCCATGGACTGTGTTTATTTCCTGTGTTACGTTATTAGTCAGTATCAGCTGTAATTTATAGTTACATATTTACAATTCCTTCCTTAATAGGGATATGATCAAGTTGTTGTTCTGGTGCAGAGTGAACTGTTGCTTGGTCTGAACGTATGTCGTCTTCTATATTGTCTACATTTTCAATTCTGCTTAAAAAGTCTGCAACTTTGTTGTCTTTTCCTTTAAGATACTCTATCTCAAAATTAAATTTAGATAATTTTAATAACCACCTCTGGTTTCTTGCTGAAAACTCTTTTCCATTATATTTTGTGTTTATATATTTAATAGGTTGGTGGTCCGTCACTATTTTAAATTTATTTCCCCAGAGGTAAGGTCTGAAGTAAGTGACTGACCAGACTATCGCCAAGAATTCCTTATCGGTTGCTGAGTAATTTTTTTCATGGTCATTTAAAGACCTTGAAGCATAACAAATAGGTTGACCTTCTTGGGTGAGGACTGCCCCAATTGCATAATTGGATGCATCAGTGAAAAGAGTAAACGGTTGATCAAATTTGGGATATCTGAGGATGAGATGATGGACTTTATTTTGTTTAAGTGTTTGAAATGCTTGGATATACTCGGGGTCATTTGTGTTGATTTTTGAATTTTTTTTTTTTAAATTTGATCATGGGATAGGCTATCTTGGAGTAATTTTTGACAAATTTCCTATAGAATCCGGTTAACCCGAGAAAACCTTTTAACTGTTTTTCTTTTGCTGGGAGAGGAAAGTTTACTATGCATTTAATTTTATTCGGATTAGGTTTCATCCCCGTGTTGGTCAGAACGTAACCTAAAAATTCAGTGTCGTGTTTCAGAAAGGAACATTTGTTGAACTGTACCTTTAGATTATGCTTAGCTAACACATTTAAAATTAGGTGTTCTTCTAAACTTGTTGAAAATATAAGTATATCATCGAGATATACTACACAGATCTTGTTAAGATGATCTCTTAATATTCCGTTCATCAGCCTTTGGAAAGTGGCTGGGGCATTTTTCAGCCCGAAGGGCATCCGAGCAAATTCATAGAGACCATATGGTGTAACAAACGCTGTCTTATGAATATCTCGAGGATGCATTTTAATTTGATGGTAACCCTTAGCCAAATCCAACGTCGTGAAATATTGTGCTCTCCCTAGCTTATCTAATATATTGTCTATATTAGGTAGAGGGTATTTATCATCTAGCGTTATTTCATTAAGCCATCGGTAGTCGACACATAATCTAAATTTCTGTTTCCCTGATCTATCTAGTTTTTTCGGTACTACTACAATTGGGGAAGAATATCGGCTATTCGATTTTCTTATAATTTGTGGTCTTTCCATCTCCTCTATTTGATTTTTTACTACTTCCTGTTCATGTTTTGGGGGTAATCTATATAAACGAGAGTTTATTTGTTGATCAGTTGTGGTCCTAATTTCATGCATTATTGCATCTGTATTGGTTAATTCGTCTCCATCTTTATAGACTAACTGTTTGAACTGTTTCAAAATTTTTAATATTTCTTTCCTTTCCTGATTGTTTAGATGTGCCAAGTCTATTTCTCTATTATCTTGACTTCTCAATTCGTAGCATTCTATTATTTCGTAGTCTTCTGAGTACAAATTTATTTTAACGGTGTTAGTTAGTTTCATAAACTTTTGGACAATATTTCTTTCTGCAACAGCTGCACTTATGAAATCCATACCTATAAGTATATCATAGCATCTACCTTGCAAATTTATCTGGTGCCACCTCATTTTAGTCTTTGAACTCGTTCGAAATTCTTTAGGGGAATCCGTAATTATTTTTTTAATTTTTGTTTTTGTTGTGATATTTATAGTACTAAGAGTAAACTCTTTTTCTTCTTCTACTTTTGATGAAATATTATCTACATCCATAGGACGTGGGGTTTGTCTACTTTGTCCTGATGTGTTGAGGGTATTGTGTCGAAATTGCCCTGATCTATTGTTGAAATTTACTGGATTGGAATATCTTGGATTGGAGTATCTTGTATCAGATCTATTGTTGTAATTATTAACTGGATTGGAATATCTTGTATCAGATCTATTGTTGTAATTATTAGCATTAAAATTGGATGGTCCTGTTGTCTCTACCCTACTTCTAAAACTATTTCTATTATTATTAAAGTTATTTTTATTTACTGTTCCATGCGGACTATTGTATACATGGTTGTTTATATTTCCATTCACTTTTATATTTTTCTTTAAATTACCTTCACTGTCTGGAATATACGAGTAAAGGATCGTTTTTATATTTTTTAAGTCAAACTCAGTTCTGAGTTCTCTTGATAGTTGTCCAGTTGTGACTTCTTTAATTTTTACTATTACTAACTGACTCATTGAAGTAATTATATCTTTAGAATTTGGTTCATACACTGCGTATTCATACAATTCGTTGTGAATTACGTCTAGTTTGTTGCATAATTCTAAAATACTATTTACCTTAAGATAATTAATTCTGTTGAGAATACTACTCATGTCGATTATTGGCCGGAAATGTTGCACTAGTAGCTGCTTCGCCTCCTCCCAAGTTGCTGGTTGGAATTGGTTAATGCAATTCTTCGCTAGGCCGGTGATCTTCGAATTAAAGATGGCATTGTACACCTCCGTTGTCCTAGCGTCTTCGATAGATGCTAAGTGGTTGTCTACCACCGTTAGGAACTGAGTTAATTCCCTCTTGTTCCCGGAAAACGTTGGGATGTAACCAATCTCCTGTTCTACCCGGATTCCTAGTCCTCTTTGCTGTTGAAACTGCTGTTGCTGCTGTTGAACATTGGTCAAAGTGTTTAATGTCAACACCATTGTTTCCAATAACTGCTCCATTTCGTTTTGTGCACTTTCTTTTCGCCGATTTCTGTCGAAAAGTATGTGACGGGCTTTTTTATTTTCAATTTTGGACAATAATAATACTTTCCGTATTTATTTAAAACACAAAAAAAAATTGTCTTTTCTTTAGATAGATTCAATCACTGGATCCCTTTTTCAACGAATGGGATCCTACAAACTGCGCCAGTAAAAATATCTTTTACTAATATTTTGTATATTCCTTTTTTTAAAATAAAACTCACATATATTTTATTGAAATTATATTTTAAACAATAAGAGACTTTATTATTTTTGATATAATCAAATAATCAAAATTAATACAATTATACTTAGATAGAACTCCAAATCAAACAAATTAATTATTCCAACTCTACTCAGATGGAGCACCGACGTCGACCTTCTTTCTCAACGATAAAAACAAACTCTCCTACTCTATTGTCACTTCGTTTTCTTTATGCCTTGGTCATGGCTGCATCTTATCTTTATGACTCCTACACAACATTCTGAACTTCTGCTTATTCGGCAGGAATTTTCTGAAGTACGAATGTGCTGTCAGAGAGCCGCTTTACTTTGTGATTGTGCCTTTGTCTTTGTGGCTCCGCAATTTGATATTGTTTATCAAATGCAGATTCAATCGCAAAAGTTCTTTCGGCAAACTGCTGAGTACCACAAATTGGTGTATCTGCGGATCGAATTTGAGCGTGTTGGCATGCATTTATCACTCCCGTGTAAAGTAGCAACGACAATGCGTCCCGTGCAGTGCGCTAATGTCGCACGGAACCCAAAACTAATTGCCTTTAACACAGCACACACTCTCATGCGAGATCACAACAAACTGCGAGCCACGTGCAGTGCGCCTATATCGCACGGATCCCATTTGCACCTCACATGACAAGTACGCCAGTGTGAAGTAGCAACGACAATGCGTCCCGTGCAGTGCGCTCATGTCGCACGGAACCCAAAACTAATTGCTTCTCACACGGTACGCACTCTCATGCGAGATCACAACAAACTGCGAGCTCCTTGCAGTGCGCCTATATCGCACGGATCATAAAATGCCATTTGCACCACACATGACAAGTACGCCAGTGTAAAGTAGCAACGATAATGCGTCCCGTGCAGTGCGCTCATGTCGCAAGGAACCCAAAACTAATTGCTTCTCACACGGTACACACTCTCATGCGAGATCACAACAAACTGCGAGCTTCGTGCAGTGCGCCTATATCGCACGGATCATAAAATGCCATTTGCACCTCACATGACAAGTATGCCAGTGTAAAGTAGCAACGACAATGCGTCCCGTGCAGTGCGCTCATATCGCTCATATCCTGCCGCACATCCTTAATACGATTTTTCCTTCTCAATTCTCCTAAAAGAAAACCAAAAATGATAATAGCTACTCGTTATTGAAATTTATATTGATTTAAGAAAAATCATTAGTTTCAAAATAAAATACGAATTCTAAAGTGTGAATAGACAAAAGACTAGACACAACGCAAAACAACACAAGCAGAGAACAAATTCCCGATGTCCAAATTCACATTGCGCTGTATAAAATACGTATTTCGTGAAATCAAGAAAACGCTGCCCTACACGGCACTGCGGCTTGTTGCTTTATTTCGGTTGCCCTCGTGAGAAATAAGCACAATGCTCTATTGCTTATTTTTTATTTTAATTTTTATTGTTTCTTTTTAATGTAGAAATTTATAATTTTAAATTAGAAATTTTTGGTAACAAATTAATTTTTAATAGCACGAGGAAAAGTAAAACGCACCGATCTGCTTTTCGGTTTTTTTGTCCTGAGAATATTGAATCAAACACGCCAACTAAACCAACCAAAGCGACAGCATATAACAACACGGTAACCTAGCGACAGCATATAACAGTACGGTTACCTAACCAACAGCACAGTTTAACAAGTCCCATCAAGCATGGATGGTGCTTAGGCAGGGACGTCAACAATTGTGTTTCGAACACCTGCTTTTGAAATGAATACCACTTTCACTTCTCTCCATATGACTGGAATATAGACCAGATCAAGACAACTTTTGAAAATTGTCTCAAGCAAAGGAAGGATGGTGTCCGAAGTCCTTTGCAGTTCAGCTGAAATTATGCCGTCTGCTCCTGCAGATTTATATGGTTTGAAGCTATGTAGTGCCCAAAGCAATTTGTCCTTATCAATTACATCTCAAGAGATGGTATTATACCTAATTGATCTATTAAAATCAGTGTTATATGTAGTACTAGCTGTTCCCGGGCATTTTGCTACCCGCACACATGAACCCCCGGGGTGACGGGAGTACTATAGCCTATAACCTTCCCTCACCTGCCAATAATTTACGTTGACATTTTTTTAAAAATACGTTTGTAAATCTCATGTCAACATTTTACCTTTCTTCCCTTCCATATATACCTATAACTTTCCCCTACCTTGTGAGGGATCGCACCAGCGACCACATAAATACTATGCCTAAAAACATACAACATTTTAATTGAATTAAGCATACAAAATGTTGACCCTACATCGACTCTAGTGCCTCTCAAAATAAAATACAAAAATCTTAAATATGCAGTCATTAAGAGCACGCTCGGTGCACGAAAATAAACGCACACACAAACCAATACAACGTATTGGTTAATAGCACACTTGGTGCATGAAAAACAAAAGCAAACAAAACCCATACGTATTGTTTAATAGTACACTCGGTGCATGGGAACAAAAAATATAAAACATCTCCAATAGCATAATTTATGACCAGGGGTCGTTCGCCTATGAAAATAAATATGCAGTCTAAGCATCATGGGCAAACGACCGCCGACCGCTTAGAACGTTAATTCCCTTTCCATGCGATGAAAGGTAAGGTAAGGTAAGCGGCGCATGGAAATGGTAATAAAATAATAAGGTCGTTTGCTTGTGGAAACAAATATGTCAACACAGCAGAATAGGCGAGCGAACCCAAAAAAACTTGACGCGGTCGGTCATAAATTACGTACATACATACATGCACTATGCTGATAAAGCAATATTAGGGAAAATATGAATATCGATGAGTAGGCATCCCAGAGTCGATGTATGGTATGTGTATGTATATGTATGTATCAGTAAATTTGTATAAAAGAAGGAAAAATTATTAAATAAAATCATCCTCAAATGGAACGTTAAACTTAAACCTCGTCTTTCTTTTTTCTTGCAAAAGTAAAAAATCTGATACTGACGCCCTAAGGAGCTCCGGCTTTTGGGTTAGCGGTTATACGGCAACACGCCGAACGCGGTCAAGTATCGAGTTTGATATAAGTATACAAACTCTAAGCCCAAACAGCAAAGTTGGCTTCGGAAAAGGGACTAACTTTACAACCTGCCAATAATATATCTTAAAAATTCTAAAAACTCAGTTTAAAAATGTGGCTGATATTAACATTTTACATTCCCTGTGTGTAAAATAAAACAACTACTAATCAAACAAATGCAGTTTTCGTGACTCAAGTGTATAAAATTTGAAGAAAATCGGGTTAATTTTTTTAAAACACCTGTATGCAATTTGTGAAATGGTGACCCCTTGACCTAGGAGTCTGACCACTTTCAAAATATATCTATTTAGTGCCCATTATGGTAGAAAACCCCTACGCAAAGTTTGAACGCGATTGGTTCATAAAAACATGCAATTTGTAGAAACAATAAAAAAAATTCTTATGGAGACCCTTTGACTTAGGAGTCTGACCACTTGTAAAATATGCTTATTTTGTGCAAATTATGGTATAAAACCCCTATGCAAAGTTTGAACGCGATCGATTCATAAAAACATGCAATTTGTAAAAACAATAAAAAAAATTCGCATGGTGACCCCTTGACCTAGGAGTCTGACCACTTTCAAAATATACCTATTTAGTGCCCATTATAGTAAAAAACCCCTACGCAAAGTTTGAACGCGATTGGTTCATAAAAACATGCAATTTGTAGAAACAATAAAAAAAATTCTTATGGAGACCCTTTGACTTAGGAGTCTGACCACTTTCAAAATATGCCTATTATGTGCCCATTATGGTATAAAACCCCTATGCAAAGTTTGAACGCGATCGATTCATAAAAACATGTAATTTGTAAAAACAATAACAAAAATTCGTATGGTGACCCCTTGACCTAGGAGTCTGACCACTTTCAAAATATACCTATTTAGTGCCCATTATAGTAAAAAACCCCTACGCAAAGTTTGAACGCGATTGGTTCATAAAAACATGCAATTTGTAGAAACAATAAAAAAAATTCTTATGGAGACCCTTTGACTTAGGAGTCTGACCACTTTCAAAATATGCCTATTATGTGCCCATTATGGTATAAAACCCCTATGCAAAGTTTGAACGCGATCGATTCATAAAAACATGTGATTTGTAAAAACAATAACAAAAATTCGTATGGTGACCCTTTGACCTAGGAGTCTGACCACTTTAAAAATATGCCTATTAAGTGCCTATTATGGTAGAAAACAATGAATGAAGCAGCAAAGTGAACAATCGCAGCAACAGAATCAAGAGATTAAAAAAGTGGAATTCAAACATCGCTTAAAGGTGAGATAAATGGAATTCATGAAGAAATGAGTGGCTTGGAAGGAAAAATTAAAGAGTTTGAGACCCGGTTGGATAGTCGTACCCAGTTTGTCAGGGAAAACACTCAACACACCAGTACCAGAGTCATCCCAGAATCTTCTAGTACCCAAAAAGGAATTTTGAAGCCACCTGCGTTCGATGGAGATACAGCATTTGAAAATTGCAAAGTGCAGTTTGCAGCTGCTGTACAACACAATGGATGGGGTGCGGAAGAACAGCTTAATTCTTTGATCCTATCGTTGAGGGGCAAAGCAGCTGATGTATTACAAATTATTCCAAATGCCGAGATGAGTTCCGGAAGAATCTTGAAAGAGTTGGACTTGCGTTATGGACAGTCTCACACACAGGAGCTAAGCAAAATACAGCTCCAGATGAAGAAACAACAGCGAGGAGAACGCCTTCAAGAATTAGAACGGGAAATAACCAAGTTAGCACGACAAGCCTATTGTGGGGTTCCGGCTGGTATCTTGGACGGATTGGCAGTGGATGAGTTCATCAAGGCTATTCGATATGAACAGTTGAAACTTAATTTGAGGACAACAGCCAGAGGTAAGTCGATGAATGAAATGTTGGCATCGGCTTTGGAATACGAAGCAGCTAGAGCCAGTTTGTCTACTGATTTAGTTAGATTGCGCAAGTTGGAAACTGAGGACATCACACAAATAGAAGACTTCATTGATGAGAAGATTCGAAAATCAAAGACTGGACGCTTCCAGAACGACAGGAATTCCACATCAAATTCTAGTCCAAAATGTTTTAGATGCCAGAAACTCATGCGCGACTGCAAGGCGCCAAGACCTGTACAAACTACAGTACAGCCAGTGAATCGTGTCAAGAGGCCTGAACATTTACGGCAGATAGGGGCATCACAGATGAATGAGGTACAGCAGTCAGCTTACCTCGTAGCTGCAGACCAGGAAAACTAACTTACACCAGCTTTACGGGGCGTAAGCTGGTGAAGAGGGGAGAGAGCCCCAGGATCACGGTGAACATTGCCAAACTTGGAAAGGACAGCAACAGCTTGGTTGTTAGTGGTTTGTTAGAAGGAAAACCATGTACGTTTACCTTGGATACAGGAGCTTCCAGATCAGTTGTAAATCCCAAAGTGGTGTCCAAAGGTCAAGTGGAAAAAGTATTTCGTTATAATTTGAGGACAGCGACCGGTGAAGTTGCAGCAATTAAAGGAGAGTGCTCCTGTAGTGTCATGTTTGGAGGAATACGGTTTTCTCATCGGTTTATTGTGGCCAGCATTACTGATGAATGCATATTGGGCTTGGATTTAATGACAGAGCACGAGATGTCCCTTGATATGAAGAACCACGTGTTAAAATGGCGTTATGTGGAAGTACCCCTCCAAATAAACGACAACCAGATTGGCAGGCTAAGAATCATCACTGAAGAAAAAGTAGAGATACCACCGATGTGAGAGAAAATCATCTATGGCAAGGTGAACGGTGATCTTTGGGACAGTAGAGTGGGAATAGTGGAGCCAACCAATTTCAACAAGAACGGACTATTATGCGGAAGAACTCTAGTGAATTTCCAGCCCAAGATACCAGTGAGAATAATGAACGTTAGCCCATCACTGAAGGTAATAAAAGAAGGAACAGTCATTGGCAAGACTCACGGAGTAAGCTGTATCGCAAACTGTCAGCCTGTTAAAGTAAAGAATACGCCACTACATCTGGAAAGGAAGCAGATAATTCGTTTCGCTAAGTAAACATCTTCCAGCAGAACAGCGACAAGCAGCAGAAAAGGCGCTAGAACAGTTTGCCGACGATTTTGCTGTCAGCGACAACGACATGGGTAAAACCAATATAGTGCGACATCGAACCGATATAGGAAATGCGACTCCAATTCGACAGGCGCCAAGACGATTACCACTTGCTAAGCAACAAGAAGCAGAAACTCTGGTTAAGAAAATGGAACGGGATGGAATCATGGAGAAGTCCAAAAGCCCATGGAGCTCACCTGTAGTACTTGTTCAAAAGAAAGATGGTTCAACGAGAATTTGTGTGGACTATCGGAAACTGAACGATGTCACTAAGAAGGATAGTTATCCATTACCACGTACAGACGACACGTTGGTCACCTTATCGGGAGCCAGAATCTTCAGTACATTGGATCTGAAAAGCGGATACTGGCAGGTAGCAATTCATGACAACGACAAGGAGAAGACAGCATTTACTGCGGGAAACGGCTTGTATCAATTTTTTCTGTAGTGCCGTTTGGTGCAATGCAATGCTCCTGCTACGTTCGAGCTGTTGATGGAACATGTTTTGCGAGGCCTTAGTTGGAAGAGTGTCTATTCTATTTGGATGACATCATTGTTTTTGGTCGCACATTTAATGAGCACGTGAATAATCTCCGGCAAGTTCTGGAAACCATTAAAACTGCAGGATTGAAGTTGAGTCCGCCGAAATGTAGACTTTTCAAAAATGAAGTGAATTATTTGCGCCACATTGTCAAAGAGTCAAAGAGTACGCACGGATCCCAAGAAGTTGGAAGCTGTTAACGAATGGCCGGTACCGAAGAATTTACATGAGCTGCGAAGTTTTCTGGGGCTATGCTCCTACTATCGACGGTTTGTGCCTAACTTTGCAGATGTAGCACGAAGCCTTCATCGCCTTACTTAGAAGAACCAAAAGTTCCAATGGTCGAGCGAGCACCAAAAATCATAAGAGTTGCTGAAGGGAAAGCTGTGCAGTTATCCAATTCTGGCGTATCCACGGGCAGGAGAACGCTTTACTCTGGACACTGATGCTAGCAATGCAGGAATAGGAGCGGTTCTATCGCAGAATCAAGAAGGAAAGGAGCGTGTTATAGCGTACTACAGCCGTTCGCTTTCTAAGCCCGAGAAGAACTACTGCGTGACGCAGAGGGAATTGCTAGCTGTTGTCGATAGCGTCAAACACTTCCACAAGTACCTATATGGCCAGGAATTTCTTCTTCGAACTGACCATGCAGCTCTCAAATGGTTAATGCAGTTCAGGGTACCCGAAGGTCAAGTGGACAGATGGATCGAACGACTCCAGACATACACATTCAGAACAGAGCATCGAAAAGGAATGCTGCACAATAATGCCGACGGGTTATCCAGAAGACCTTGTGCACCCCAATGCAAACACTGTACAAAGCAAGAAAACAAGAAGTGCTCTGAAGTAGTTGCACAAATAAGACTACAAGTCGAAGATCGCTGGACAAAAGAGCAGCTAAGGGAGAAACAAGTGCGCGATGACTCGATTGCTCCAATATTTCAATGGATGGAGCAAGGTGAAAGACCGGGGTGGCACGAGATTGCAACAGCAAGTCCGGCAGTAAAAAGTTACTGGGCTCAATGGCAGTCATTCAGATTGGAAGATGGACTACTGGTAAGGCAATGGGAATCGGCTGATGGTCAAAGCACAAAATCACAGATTGTGCTACCAACAAACCGGATCAAAGAAGTTCTGCAAGAATTACATAGTGGGACATCAGGAGCACATTTGGGCGTTAATAAGACGCTAGATAAAGTCAGGAATCGCTTCTATTGGGTCAATTGCCGTATAGATGTGGAAGACTGGTGTCGAACGTGTGACATGTGCGCAGCAAGCAAAGGACCGCAACCAAAAACTAGAGGAAAAATGCAACAGTACAATGTTGGAGCACCATTTGAGCGGGTGGCAATGGACATAGCTGGTCCATTCCCAGAAACTAGAGATGGTAATCGCTATATACTCGTGTGCATTGACTACTTCAGTAAATGGGCAGAAGCATATCCCATCGCAAACCAGGAAGCTAGCACGGTGGCTAGGGAATTCGTGGACAATTGGATCTGCAGATTTGGAGTACCACTGGAATTACATTCCGATCAAGGGCGGAATTTTGAATCGCTAGTCTTTCAAGAGCTGTGTCAAGTACTTAACATCAAGAAAACGACGACTACTTCGTTACATCCACAATCAGACGGAATGGTCGAAAGGTTCAACAGAACGCTGGAAGAGCATCTGCGAAAAGAAGTTAATGCCAACCAAGATGAATGACGGAATGGTCGAAAGGTTCAACAGAACGCTGAAAGAGCATCTGCGAAAAGAAGTTAATGCCAACCAAGATGAATGGGATAGTTGTATACCGTTGTTTATGATGGGTTACCTTAGTGCTGTCCACAACACAACTAAAATATCTCCAGCAATGATTGTATTTGGCAGATAACTTCGTCTTCCATGCGACATCATATTTGGATCACCACCTGTAGAACCGACAACAAAAGAGAACTACGTTAGTGATCTAAGGCAGAGGGCAATTTGATGTGACACAACCGGAGAAATGGACATCATATATTTCACGGTTCTAGCTTTACCTGACAGCCAATGAGATCCACGTGGAAAATCGACAGAGTACCATATTTTTAACAATGTGTGGACCGGGGGGCGAAGTCCGAGATTCATATCTCCTCGCGGTGCTCCCTGGGTCACGCTAAATGAATCAGGCGGTGTAGTGGAGACGAGCAGAGGAAATCCTGTTTATAGTCATGGACTCTACATGTCAAGGCGAGTCATTGGCGCCTCAAAACCAATAGCAAATCAGCGTCAGTTCTTCAAGTTAGGTGCGGCTGAAGAGGGCGTCTGTCTTGTATCAAGCGGCTCGCTATATAAATGTGTACAAGGTAGGACTGGATGCCTTAAGATTCTCACCAGTACGTGGCCCACACACGTAACAAGCGGGTTGAGCGGCAGGCCAACAACCTTCTCTCATAAAAACAATTAAAGTTATGAACCCTAATCAAAGGCCTCGGATTACCATATCGGATTCATCACAAAATCAACCTCGGAAATTGTACACGCCCAACGCTTTAAAAATGGGAACATGGAACGTGCTTAGCCTCTTAAGACCTGGAGATCTCTAGAACCTCTCGAATCAAGCAAAGAGTTACGCACTACAAGAGCTTAGATGGTCTGGGAGTGGGATCCATGACACCATCAATGGTTACACTCTTTACAACAGCGGCCATCAGAATCGAAGAGAATTTGGAGTTTGCTTCCTTATCCATCAGCGCGTGAAGCATCATATCATCGACTTCCGCCATATCAACATGCGGATATGCACGGTCAGGCTTCGCACTAAAAAATTTAACATCACGATCGTTAATTTACATGCACCCACCGAAGATAAATCTGATGACATCAAAGATCTCTTCTATGTCGAGCTGGAAGAAGTCATCAATAACATACCGCATCACGACATTAAAACCATCGTGGGCGACTTTAACGCAAAGATCGGTAGGAGTGCAGAAAATACATCGCACATTGGTCCTAACAGCCTGCACCTAACTAGAAATAACAACGGCCAACGCGTCACTGACCTGGCAATAACGCACAACTTAACTGTATCAAGTACGTTTTTCCCACATAAGAGAATTCACAAAGTAACGTGCGTCGCTGCAGAGGTACCAATCAGCTGTCACTAATTATTTAGACCGGTCCAATAACAACGAAGAAGCTCCTCCCAACATCCAGGCCGCAAAATACCATCGGAAGAAGACCTCCGAGGTCCCACAATTTTTTTTTTTTTTTTATAATTCGCGCACGCTTCAAGGGGTTCGCACCCTTATAATGCTCGGCTATATGCTTGGCACAGCGTGGGCGTTAAGGAAGAGGAGGAGAAAAGAGGAGATGTCTATGAGCTTGTGTTTTGAATGCCTGTGGATCATAGTGATGTGGGAAGACAGAGCTTGGCAGAGCATTCCACATACGAGTTGTACGGCTGAAGAACGAATCCCTGAATTTAACTGTACGTCCGAAGATGGGCTTAAGGGTAAACTGATGAGCATTTAGAGCGCCACGAGTATTGCGGTTGAATTCAAGGAGAGGTGGCATGCAGCTGGCTATTTCTCTTGAGCACCGCTGGTAGAAGAAGCGATAAAATAGTGACAAGCAAGAAACGTTCCTGCGGTGTTCAAGCGAATCAATCGATTTCGCTATATTTTCGTCACCGATAAGTTTTATCGCGCGGTTTTGTATTCTATCTAGCTGATGCAAAGTAGTCTTAGGCGCACCAGACCAGATATGGCAATTGTACTCAAGTTTTGGGATAAGTTTTATCGCGCGGTTTTGTATTCTATCTAGCTGATGCAAAGTAGTCTTAGGCGCACCAGACCAGATATGGCAATTGTACTCAAGTTTTGGGCGTATAAAAGCCTTGTAAATGGTAGCCAGATCAGAGGGAGTGAAATATTTCTTGCACCGGGCTAGAAAACCTAAACATTTCGCAGCATTTTTAGCGACGGTAAATATGTGGTCATTCCAACGAAGCTTGTCGTTAACGCACATACCGAGAATTGCGAGTTTTTCAGTTTCCTCGATGCAAGTGCCATTCATGGATAATGGCATGGGGTTTAGGATTCGCTTGGACGACAGGAGACAGCATTGGGTTTTGGAAGCGTTAAATTCTACTCGATTGTTTTCTCCCCATTGTATTATGCTGTCAAGGTCAGAATTTAACGTGCTTAACATACGATGTTGTTTGAGTTCCACATCAGAGGTGGAGGGACGTTCCTCAAACTTATATGAGAAGCTGAGAGTGCTGTCGTCAGCGAAAGAGTGAATTGGATTAGAAGTCACAGATAAGAGATCATTAATAAAAATGAGGAAGAGTGTCGGGGACAGAACAGAGCCCTGGGGAACGCCAGCATTTATGTGGTGTATTTCAGATTTGAAACCGTCTAAAACAACTTGAATTGAGCGGTCCAAAAGATAGCTTCTAATCCATTGAAGCAGTTTATCATCGACACCATAAGCACGCATTTTAGACAAAAGAGCTTGATGCCAAACTCTGTCAAATGCCTTTGAAATATCGAGTGCAACAGCTTTGCTTTCTCCAAAATGATGCAAAGATCGGTTCCACTGTTCGGTGAGATAAACCATCAAATCACCAGTAGAACGTTGCCCACGAAACCCATACTGCCGGTCACTAAGGATTACGTTGGTTTCAAGATATTTCTTAAGCTGATAATTGATCAGCGTTTCCATGACCTTGGAAAGAATGGATGTAAGTGCTATGGGTCGGTACGAAGAAGGAGACGACGGTTCGCCTTTTTTGGGTATGGGCTGGACAAATGCTGTTTTCCAACTTCTCGGGAAGAGCCCATAAGAGTAGGATAGATGGAAAAGCTTACGCAATGGTAATGCCAGCTTGGAAGAACACCTCTTCAGAACTAATGGAGAAATACCATCTGGACCAGCGGATTTGTATGTGTTAAGATCATTTAAAACTCTAGCAACTGCACGAGTACGAAAAAATATCTGTCCCATAGAGTGTTCAATACTCTGAGGTGCAGGAGGCGGCAATGCACAATCTGGAAGCGTAGAGCTAGCTGCGAAATGCGCAGCAAACAGATTGGCCTTGTCCATAGAGCTGACAACTGGAATGTCATTATAAATGAGCGTTGGAATCGACGACGAGGCTGAATTTTTGATTCTTTTCACGAAAAACCAAAAATTTTTACTACCTATGGGACATTGTAGTATTTTTTGCCTTAATTTTCGGTCGTAGGCGAATTTGACTCGCCGAAGATGGGCATTGCAATCATTTCTTGCTCGTTTAAACTTTTTTCGGTTTTCCTCGGAAGGGTTTGCTTTGTAAAACCGAAAGCATACCTCTCTAATCCTAGAAGCCTCTTTACAGCTCAAGTCATACCATCCATCTTCCTTTGATTTGATAGATTTATTCCTAAAAGGGATAAACTTTCTCATACCAATAAGAATGATGTTTGTTATTGCATCAGCGGCGGCATCCACGTTGCTATCGCGAAACAATAGCGACCAGTTATAACTCCCAAAAAAGTTGTTAAGGCCGTCCCAATTGGCTTTCTCGTATTGCTATACTATTTTTTTGGGAGTTTTTTCTCTAACTACGTGGTTTATTAACGAGAAATTAGCTGATACTACACAATGGTCTGATGAGCCTAGGGGCGATGATACATTGACGGAGTATTTATCAGGACGAGAGGTAAGGAACAAGTCTAGGGTGTTTGCGGAATGATTTGCAATGTCAGGTATTCGTGTAGGCTCATTTACAAGCTGAGTAAGGTGATTAAACTCAGCGAATAACTCAACACACCTTCCTTCGAGTGTTGTCTGGCCAGAATGGCGAAGCCACCCAGAATTGTGTACATTGAAATCGCCCGCAATAACGATTTCATTTTAACGATTTCCAATTCTTAAGATGGAATCAGACAGTGCATCAAACTCGCTCTGAGTTGAAACACTGTCTAAGTGGGGGCTTCTGTAAAGGTTTATTAGGTTTACTAACCCCAAAGCAGTTATATAGCCATAGTGATAGTAATAGTATAGTATGTATATATAGGATCTGATAATACGAGGATGGCTATATAATTGTATTAAATTAGGTTTACTAACCCCAAAGCAGTTATATAGCCATAGTGATAGCAATAGCCTAGTATATATATATTTCCAGTAATAACCTTAGTGATAGTACTAGTAAAGGATACATATATATGATCTGATAACACGAAGATGGCTATATAATGGTATTAAATTATGTGTACTAATGCCAAGGCAGTTTTATAACCATAGTAATAGCGATAGTATAGTGTCTATAGATAACTAGTAATAACCATAGAGATAACAACAGTATAGTATATATATATATCATCTGCTAATACAGGGATGGTTATATAATTGTATTAAATTATGTTTACTAAGTCCAGGGCAGTTATATAACCATAGTAATAGCAATAGTATAAGTATAGTATCTATATATATCTAGTAATAAACATAGTGATAGTAGTGTCTATATATTGGTCTATATAATTGTATTGTATACATATATATATATATATAGGATCTGATAATACGAAGATGCTATATGATTGTATTAAAGTAGTTTTACTAATGCCAAGGCAGTTATATAGCCATAGCAATCGCAATAGTATAAGTATAGTATCTATATATTTCTAGTAATAAACATAGTGATAGTATTTTTATAGTATGTATATATATGATCTGATAATACGAAGGTGTCTATATAATTGTATTGTATACATATAGATATTTTATAAATTTGGTATAGCAATAGCAAAAGTATAGTATCTATATATATCTAGTAATGGTAATGAAATATGTTTAGATTATGTAGTAATAATATATTTGTGTAATGTTAATGAAATGTGTTTAGATTATGTAGCAATAATCGTGTAATGCTAGTAATGTATTATAATGGCTTGTACAATACTAAGAATACTAAGATATTTATGTAATAGTAATGAAATATGTGTAGATGTACTAATTAGATTATGTAATAATAATCGCGTTATGCTAGTAATGTAGTATGATGGTATGTACAATACTAATAATAATAATATATTTGTGTAATGATAATGAAATGTGTTTAGAAAGGTTAATTGGGTTTAGTGGTAGATTTTAATGAGTAATTTTCGTCTTTGGTGCTGCTTTAAAATGGGCAGGCAGTGTTATTTGAAATTCTTTCTAGGGGATCTTGAACTTCTTCAATAAGGCTTGCCAATGGACGATCATCTTCATCGATGAATACACAGCTTTGATCAGACAGGTGCTCATTTTCAAAGTGCGTTAGAAATTCTTGAAGTGCAATGCTGTCTTGGCCGAGCATGCACGAAATCTCAAATGATGTTGAACTGTTGCAGAATACTTCACCACATTTAAAATTGCAGTACATAGCTGTTGTGTACTTTAAATGGTACAAAACTTCGAAAATCCAAAGTTCTTTTAAATTATTACGTTTTCATAAGGAATAACTGCGCTGCCACCGAGCACTTGCACTGTCAGTGTCCTCAGAAAATAAAATTCACAATCGGGTGCTCCTCCAACTTGTCGGATGTCAGCTTCCCTTTTCAGCTTTCAATTGGGGTTATGTGATGTCAATCAGTCATTAACCAGCGTGGCTTGGGAAACCAGTAACACACACGATATCGCCGCTTGACGCTGCAACCACTTTTTCTCGATCCGACCAGACAACAGCACGAATTCACAATCTACGCGTTTTTCCGATGATTACCAATTAATAATCGCATAAAGAGAAATGACTATGGCGAACAATATCAGACGAGCTCTCTCCAATGCGCACCAGATAGGCCAAAAGCAAAAACAAAAGTGCCCAAACGCCATCATCAAAAATTGCCATCCGGCCACGACAACCTCATGTCAGTTCTGCCAACTTAGTGATGAGTAAAAGCCCACGTCGTGCCTATTGCGTTTACACGATGAATTTAATATCCAGTGAATTTAATTTCCAGTGAAACTCACATTGAATAATTGGAATGACCGTCGACGAAGGCAGTCGTTACAAATCGTGGGGCTGTCCCACACCAGAGAGGAGAGGTCTCAAGCCGGGCCTAACACTTACGTGGAGCGGTTCCTAGCATATGCTTTAACTACTAGGAAATCGTCTCCTGCTACGACGGGACGAATGAGGTGAAACGAATCATCGCCAAGGTGGGTTAGTTAAGTGCGGATATCCTTTACATGGTAGGTACCCAACACCTTCCCCTCCAGACTCCTGATACGGTAAGCCACGTTACCAACCTTGCCATCGATGATAGCTGGGACAAATTTGGCTGACAATTTGGCCGAGAACTTATTCGCAGCGTTACTTTGGACAAACGATCTAACGAAGACGGGTTGGTTCTGACTAAAATGTCGATGTATACTTCGTAAGTTATACGGCTGCGCCGATTTTTCATGAGCAACCCGGAGGTAATGCCCAATCTTATGTTTGACCAAGCTGAGGCGGTTTGCTTTAGCCAGTGCAAACACTTCATTGGAATCGTCTGATACACCTAGTAAGCTCCTTAACGCGTACTTTGACCCATGCAGAGACATGTGCTGACCGAACACGAGATAATGGGGAGAATAGTGCACAGTATCATGTACGGAATTGCGTAGAGCCGCGGCTAACTCCGGCAGGCATCCGTCCCACTCAGTATGTTCGTGATCATTGATATAGGAGCGGATAGCAGAGAGCAGTGTGCGGTTGACTCGCTACGAGGCATTGCTCTGGGGGGAGTGACGGACTCCATATTTTGTCAACCGATCCCTAAACAGAAGGGAATCTGACCGACCACTGTCGGAATTCACTACTTCCGGAACAGAAAATATCAAGAAAACCTCGTTTTCCAAAAAGGCGCACATCAAGGGAGCCGTGGCTTCTCGTAAGGCTTTGATAATAACAAACTTGGAAAAGTGGTCAAGAACTATGACGATGTATGCATTTCCCCTTTTGAAGCGGGGATACGGACCCAGAAAATCGATGAAAAGCTTCTGAAAGGGACGCGAAGACACCACAGAAGCCCCTATTTCTGGTCGAGTTGAATAATTTACCGCCTTATTCATCTTACACTTAGGGCAGCGGGCAACAAATTCCTTCACTTGACTCGACATGCGGGGCCAAAAAAATTGTCGTTGTAGCCTTTCGAGTGTTTTGCTTCTGCCTAAATGTGCTGAGGTGGGTGGATTATGGGCTTGTTCGATCAGGTTGCTAATCATGGACTGGGGCACAACTAATTTAAAAACAGGGATGTCTGAGTCGAGGTACCGTAACCCATATGCCGGAGCGATGAGAATTTTATTGTCCCGAATTGCAAAGTTGTGAGTACAGTCCTTCATTTGTTGTATTTTGGCAAGCTGGGCCACATACTCCGGTTCCTGAAAAGAGGGAGAATTTAGATCAATATGTAACACCGGTGTCGACAAGCTGGAGATAGTTAAGGAATCAGAAACATCCGCATGTTCAACAGAACCTACCAGTCGACCCTCATATGGCGTATAAGAATCGTTAGGACCAGCACTATGGGCAGGACTGTCTTCGCCAAAAGCCCGAGATAGCGTATCCGGTACAACATTGACTGATCCTTTTCGGTATCCAATTTGAAAGTCAAATGCCTGAAGCTTTAGACTCCATCGTGCAAGCCGCCCAGACAGATCCTTTCGTGTCATTAGCCAACGCAAACTGGAGTGATCCGTGTAGATCACGAAGGTATAACCCTCTATATAGGGCCTGAATTTTTGTACACTAAGTACCGCGGCGTAGCACTCCAATTCCGTCACGGAATAGTTCCGTTGAGCCGCGTTGAGCTTGTGGGAGATAAACTCAATGGGCCTCTCGTTATCTTCGTCGTCAGTCTGAAAAAGAACGCTGCCCACGCCGACTGTACTAGCATCACACTGTATGAAAAAGGGCTTATTGTAATCCGGGTTAGCCAATACGGGGGCAGACGATAACGCATTCTTCAGAGCGTTGAAAGAAACATCTGCGGCCGCTGACCATTTTGACTTCGTCCTGCCGGTGAGTCTCGCCGACGACATACCCCAGGTAGTCTACTTCCCGCAACACGAATTTTCTCTTGGCCAAATTAATGGTAAGACCAGCGATTTTCAGGAGGCGGGCTACCTCCCTCAACAACCCAAAATGCTCAGCAAGCGTAGCAGAGGTGTCCAGGAGGTCATCGAGGTACACAAAGATCTTATCATGTAACTGATGGGGTATAACCTGGTGCATAAGGCGGCAAAGGGTCTGTGGTGCATTGCATAAGCCAAAAGGCATAACGGTGAACTGGTACAAGGGCTGGCCAGGAACCGTAAATGCAGTCTTATCCCGGGAGGACGGGTCGAGTGGTATCTGCCAAAAGGCGTACTTTAAATCAATGGCAAAGATAATTCTAGTTTGGTCCCAACGACCCAACAATCCACTGATAAGAGGCAACGGATAAGCATCCTTGGTGGTAACCCTGTTCAGTTCCCTGGCATCCAAACACAAACGGACTATGCCATTGCCCTTCCTACCAGCGTAACCGGTGAGCACCAAGAACTCCGCGATTCCTCGATAACCCCTAAAGACAACATCCGATCCAACTCGCCGTACATCAATCCTTGTATGGCAGGGGAAACGGAGTAAAACCGCTGCTTAACCGGCTTAGCCGACCCAACGTCTATGGAATGGCACGGAAATGGCCGGCACAGAAGTACCCTCAGGGACAATCGATTGGTCTGTCTGAATGGCCGAACTCCCCGGGATATCAACATTCTTTGCTGTATCAACCGAGTTATCTAAATCATTCGGGTTAAGTAAATATCCCTCTAAGGACTCAATTAACTGAGCACAAGATTTCAACAAGTTATTCGCGGCGTCCCGATATGTAGCGGATTGAGCCGCACGTTCCAGATGACCACGTACATGACTCAAGCGAGATGTAACTTGTTGCGCTTGAGAACTTCGTTGGTCCTAGTGCGTAGCTTGAATGGTAGCAATCTTGTCTTGCCATTGAATGAGCTAAGCGCGACATGCCTCTATTTCCGCGTTCGGATTCCGGGCCGCGCGTTTATGCATCCGCTTGGGAGCATCAACAGAACCAGCCTTTTCAGCCTCGATTTGTTGCTGCAAAGTCCGAAGATGTTATAAACGACGTTCGTCCCAAGCCTACTTTGTCACTGGCCGGAAAGAGTTCTTTAATAATGTTCAGTTTCTGTTGATCACTATCCGTGAGAACATGATATTTAGGCGTAGTGGGGTGCTCTAGAAAGTCGTCTGAGACGTTCAAGGAACAGAGTTTCGGAACTATCCCAAACCGTTTCCAAAAGTCTATCCCTAGGTAAAGCGGTTGTTCCAAGGGTGGGACTAGGTAGAGCGTAAATCTATGAGTGACCCCGTTAAAGCTAACGATCGCCTCGATATAACCATGTACACGCTGAGACTGACCACTCGCTGTGCGAATCGGTATAGGAAAATTGTGCACATTCACAAAAGGGTTCGCCAGGAATTTCTCAGACCCGCGTCCCAATACGCTGATAGTAGCCCCACTATCTAACAGGCCTCTAAACGGGATGTTATTGACCAAGACGTTCGCGTATGGCCGATTATCGCCATCTTCTGGAGCCACTACCGAGGAAATAATGTCGGATCGCATTTTCTTTCGTTGGTCCCAGTATTTTTGGGACCGCCGTAATCTAGTAGACTGCTTGGACAACATAGGGCCAACCTTATTCGTTAAGGGGTTGTGATTATTATAAAGAAGTATTCGACGTGGTTTAGAGCGACCAGGCACTACTAAGACCTCTTTGCTATCGTGGTCGATAACCGTCGAGTCTGTGGGCCGGTATTGCTTCCCATATCCTGTGAGTTGCTGCTGGGCAATGTGGCTGCCGGTGGTACCCGATTCCCAGTTCTCCGAGAACCACCTTGCTGGTTTTCCGCACATCTCTGACACCGAGGAGTAATGGTGTCCTTTTGACCACATCGATAGCAGAACATACCAGTTGGGGCTGTAGGGCAATTCATGAAGGTATGTCCCGTGTTCGAACAATTGAAACAAATTCGGTAGTTAGTCGGTACGGAAGATGTGGTTTCATGGTTGTCGGAGCATCTGGTTCCATTCTGTCGCGGAGTGGACATCGGAATCTTGGGGGTCGTCTGCAAGGCTGATAGGGGGCGTCCGATGGTCGCATCGGTTATAGAGGCACCCCCGCATGGCACGTCCATCTCTATCGCTTCATACGAGTCCTTGGAGAGTTCATTGATGCTCCGTCGGGTGTACAAGGCCGATTCGGGTGGGGCTTTAACGCGTTTTAACACATCCTCCCATGCTGTGCAGCTCTTGATCAGCTCGTTAATATTGCTAAACTGGCGATCGGTAAGGTGAAACTGCAAAGCTGGTTTCATATTTGAGATTATTAATTGTAGGAATTCCTCATCGGTATACGGCGTCGGAGATTGAAGTGTTAGACCCCACAAGTGATGATGGAATTCCATAAAACTCTCATTAGGGTGCTGTTTCCGAGCCTCGATTGTCTTTCGTATTTCGAGCGAAGTTCTCCGGTCTCGAAATTTTTCTATGAAGTCAGTCTTAAAATCATTCCATGAGGCCATGGGCTGATGCCTTCGATATATCCAGTACCACTGGAGGGCGACGTCCCTCAACACTGTACTCATTTCCATCAATAGCATCTCCGAGGACAAATTCATAGTGGATGCTACAGTTTCCAACTGGAAGAAAAACATGTCGACGGTAATCCCCGACGAATGACCGTTGTACATTATACCACTGCAAGATATCTGGCGATGACCATATCCAGCCGTAACTGAAGAAGATAGATTCGTTTGTCCACTCGTAGGATGATGATCATTCCTTGGAGTAGGCAAATCAAACGTGCTGTTGTGCTGAAATCCTAGCGACGGATTCCAAAGGGATTGATGGGCGGCACCAGGTACACCGCCAGGAGCCGAATGGCCGGGATTAGTAGTGACTATCAAAGGTGTCGTGGACATGTTCGGATGGGTCTTGAAGAGGGCGACGCTTGTAGCCTGGGTATGGGGAGCCACTAAGGGTTTTCCGTTCATAGGGTTTGGATTTATAGCCGGCTGCTGCCGATCAAATGGTAATGAAGCTTGGGGATTAGTGAACGTATTCCCAGACTCGAAACTACCTTTCTGACCTGAGGAACATTCAACCTTGGCTCGCAGGTAGTTCTGTTGATTATTTTGAGCGTGGATTTGCTCCGTTAATAAACGCAATTGCGACATCACGGCTGTCAGTAGAGTGTTAGCTTCCGTCGAAGAATGTGTATTCTCTGTTTGAGGTTCTATACTGAGCGAATTGGCTGGCACGGAAATGGCCGGCACGGAAGTACCCTCAGGGACAATCGATTGGTCTGTCTGAATGGCCGAACTCCCTGGGATATCAACATTCTTTGCTGTATCAACCGAGTTATCTAAATCATTCGGGTTAAGTAAATATCCCTCTAAGGACTCAATTAACTGAGCACAAGATTTCAACAAGTTATTCGCAGCGTCCCGATATGTAGCGGATTGAGCCGCACGTTCCAGATGACCACGTACATGACTCAAGCGAGATGTAACTTGTTGCGCTTGAGAACTTCGTTGGTCCTCGTGCGTAGCTTGAATGGTAGCAATCTTGTCTTGCCATTGAATGAGCTAAGCGCGACATGCCTCTATTTCCGCGTTCGGATTCCGGGCCGCGCGTTTATGCATCCGCTTGGGAGCATCAACAGAACCAGCCTTTTCAGCCTCGATTTGTTGCTGCAAAGTCCGAAGAGAATCGTCCGATCCGGACAGAAGTCCTCGAACCTCAAACTCTATTTCGAGTTCCTCCGGGGTCAAGGCGGTGACACCCATTTCGGATGTATGCTATGTCCCCAAAAGACGAAACCAAACAAAATGTTTCCAATGTCCAACCGACAGTGATCAATTCTGAATCAGGTATTAACAGGCTTCCTGCCCTAACGATTGTTTTTATACATATAGAATGTACGTTTATAGATTTCACATATAAATACCAGTACCCAAAATATATGGTGGATTTGGTCCCAAAAAGTTAAGAGTAAAAAAGCTTACCACATCAGTAGGATGCCATAATCAGACAAAAAAATTATCAAGTCGATTTGAAAGTATACGATATAAGGTATGATTGCCGGGGAGACGATCACGGAGCGTGCAGGTGTGTATGCGGCTAAATGGGAAAAAAAAGTTTTTTAGTAATGATAAGTAAAGATATAGTCGAGTCGTTGACCACCAGCCAGTCAACATTTAAATAATGGATTAGGCAGTGTCAAGGACAAAACAAAATTCGCGTCTAAATGAGAAAAAAAACAGCTTATTAGTAATGACAAGTAAAGATATAGTCGAGTCGTTGACCACCATCCAGTCAACATTTAAATAATGGATTAGGCACAGTGTCGAGGACAAAACAAAATTCGCGGCCCAGTCAAAGTTAGACAACACGTTCTCGAATTTTCGTTCCGGAGTATCCCAACAGGCAGCTTGGTCCGGCTCGGCTCAGCTAGAGATGGGGGGGTTTGCTGGGTCTCCCGAACGAAGTTAATTTCGCTGCCGATTCAAGAGTAAAACAAAAGGGGAAATGCCACACACACCTCCTCACACCCCGCGATCAGACTCCCCGGCGACAAAGGTTTCTAACGAAGCATAGAGTTTATCCAATAAAAGAACTTATTCGGGTCATCGAGTTCATTGATTTATGTATATATATATATATATATATTTTGACAAAAGAAGATTATATATAGTTATATAGTCATAGTATTAGCAATAGTAGTAGTAATAGTATGGTATATAATAACAAGGTAGTTATAGTAATAGTAATAGTAAAGTGTCTCTATATGAGGTGATAATAATAAGATAGTTATATAATTGTATTAAAGGATTATGTTTACTAATGCCCAGCAATAGTAGTAGTAATAGCAAAGTAAATAATATCAACTTAGTTATATAGTCATGGTAATAACCATAGTGATAGTAATAGTATAGTATGTATATATAGGATCTGATAATACGAGGATGGCTATATAATTGTATTAAATTAGGTTTACTAACCCCAAAGCAGTTATATAGCCATAGTGATAGCAATAGCCTAGTATATATATATTTCCAGTAATAACCTTAGTGATAGTACTAGTAAAGGATACATATATATGATCTGATAACACGAAGATGGCTATATAATGGTATTAAATTATGTGTACTAATGCCAAGGCAGTTTTATAACCATAGTAATAGCGATAGTATAGTGTCTATAGATAACTAGTAATAACCATAGAGATAACAACAGTATAGTATATATATATATCATCTGCTAATACAGGGATGGTTATATAATTGTATTAAATTATGTTTACTAAGTCCAGGGCAGTTATATAACCATAGTAATAGCAATAGTATAAGTATAGTATCTATATATATCTAGTAATAAACATAGTGATAGTAGTGTCTATATATTGGTCTATATAATTGTATTGTATACATATATATATATATAGGATCTGATAATACGAAGATGCTATATGATTGTATTAAAGTAGTTTTACTAATGCCAAGGCAGTTATATAGCCATAGCAATCGCAATAGTATAAGTATAGTATCTATATATTTCTAGTAATAAACATAGTGATAGTATTATTATAGTATGTATATATATGATCTGATAATACGAAGGTGTCTATATAATTGTATTGTATACATATATTTTATATATATGGTATAGCAATACCAATAGTATAGTATCTATATATATCTAGTAATGGTAATGAAATATGTTTAAATTATGTAGTAATAATATATTTGTGTAATGTTAATGAAATGTGTTTAGATTATGTAGCAATAATCGTGTAATGCTAGTAATGTATTATAATGGCATGTACAATACTAAGAATACTAAGATATTTGTGTTATGGTAATGAAATATGTGTAGATGTACTAATTAGATTATGTAATAATAATCGCGTTATGCTAGTAATGTAGTATGATGGTATGCACAATACTAATAATAACAATATATTTGTGTAATGATAATGAAATGTGTTTAGAAGGGTTAATTGGGTTTAGTGGTAGATTTTAATGAGTAATTTTCGTCTTTGGTGCTGCTTTCAAATGGGCAGGCAGTGTTATTTGAAATTCTTTCTAGGGGATCCTAAACTTCTTCAATAAGGCTTGCCAATGGACGATCATCTTCATCGATGAATACACAGCTTTGATCAGACAGGTGCTCATTTTCAAAGTGCGGTAGAAATTCTTGAAGTGCAATGCTGGCTTGGCCGAGGATGCACGAAATCTCAAACACTGTCAGTGTCCTCAGAAAATAAAATTCACAGTTCACATCCTCCAACTTGTCGGATGTCAGCTCCCCTTTTCAGCTTTCAATTGGGGTTATGTGATGTCAATCAATCATTAACCAGCGTGGCTTTGGGAAACCAGTAACACACACGATATCGCCGCTTGACGCTGCAACCACTTTTTCTCGATCCGACCAGACAACAGCACGAATTCACAATCTACGCGTTTTTCCGTTGATTACCAATTAATAATCGCATAAAGAGAAATGACTATGGCGAACAATATCAGATGAGCTCTCTCCAATGCGCACCAGATAGGCCAAAAGCAAAAACAAAAGTGCCCAAACGCCATCATCAAAAATTGCCATCCGGCCACGACAACCTCATGTCAGTTCTGCCAACTTAGTGGTGAGTAAAAGCCCATGTCGTGCCTATTGCGTTTACACGATGAATTCAATATCCAGTGAATTTAATTTCCAGTGAAACTCGCATTGAATAATTGGAATAACCGTCGACGAAGGCGGTCGTTACACTCTATTGAACACTGCTTACAAAGTGTTGGCTAATGTTGTACTTGCCAGAATCATCCCTTTCGCCGAAAACATCATTGGCGACTATCAATGTGGTTTTCGTCCCAACCGATCGACCACTGACCAATGTTTTACCATGAGGATGATCTTGGAAAAATGTTGGGAGTACAACATAACCATACATCAACTGTATATAGACTTCAGACAGGCATATGACAGCATCAACCGCGAAAACCTATGGGCCGCACTCATATGTCTAGGAATTCCAGAGAAACTAGTCTCACTGTGCAAATTAACAACCTCTGGGTCTGTATGTAGAATCGTAATTGAGGGAGCTGTGTCTGACTCCTTTGAAATAACATCTGGTGTTCGTCAGGGAGATGCACTCGCGCCTGTGCTGTTCAATTTGGCGCTTGAGTACGTAATCAGAAAAAGCAACATTGAAACTTCGGGCTGTATATTTAATAAATCAGGTCAAATTCTTGGATATGCAGATGATATCGTGATTCTTGGCCGAAGACCTAGCGATATCAAGGACAATTTCATACAGCTCGATCGCTGCGCAAGAAGACTTGGTTTGGAGGTGAACAGCAACAAAACAACATTTCTATCAACACCCAGGAACATCTCCATGGTAAATCTCGGAACTTTGATAGCGTCGAAAACTTTAAATACCTCGGGTCAGTTATAACATCGTCGAATGATATGCAGGCAGCAATAAAAGCCCGAATCGCTGCCGGACAACCCCAATCAAAATTATTGCGATCTAAACATCTGTCGCAGTCGTGCAAGCTCGCACTTTATAAAGCACTCGTAAGACCTGTGCTGACTTTTGGAAGCGAGAGCTGGACCATGACCACTAGCGATTGTAGATTGTTATCTACCTTCGAAAGAAAAATCATTCGCTCAATCTTTGGTCCAATTAAAGTCGCGGACAACGAATACCGGATTCGTATGAACCATGAGATAAGGCAGCTTCTTGGAGGCCGTGATATTATCGGATTTATTAAATCCAATCGAGTTAGATGGCTCGGCCACGTGACACGGTCCCCACAACAACGAATGACCAATAAAGTGTTCTATAAACAACCAGCCGGTGTGCGGCGTAGAGGAAGACCCCGACTGCGCTGGCGTGACGACGTCGAACAAGATCTACATGCATTAGGATGTCGAAACTGGAGGACGAGAGCGTTGGAACGAGACGGATGGAGGACCTTAGTGCGGGCGGCAAAATCCCTACATGGGATGTGAAAGCCACAGAGAGAGACCTAATTTATATAATCTCGTGGTCTCATTGGCATCACCCAAACAGGTAAGCAATTTAAAATTGTCCGAAAACAAACAAATTCTAACGGATCATTTTTCTCCGCGTCCATCCGAAATTGCGGCATTCTACAAATTTTATAAACGTGATCAACTACCGGACGAATATTTCGCTGCATATGTTGCTGAGTTACGTCGTTTATCCATCGATTGTAATTTTGGGAAATTATTGGACCGCATGTTGAGAGATCGAGTAGTTTGTGGATTGCGTGACGGAGGATTACAGAGTTCTCTGCTGGTTGATACCACACTGACCTTGCAGAAAGTAATTGATCAGTCAAGCTCCGCGAAGCAGCATCAAAACGTCAAATGGAAATTCGACATCCAGATCAAATTCAATGGATAAACCAACAGCAGCAAAAATCATCGAAACAATTTTCACAATCCAAGCCGCACAGTAGTGTCCCAAATCATCAACAGCCGCAGTGCAACGGATGCGGAGGATATCATGCAAGATCATCTTGTCCACATGCTAATACCACGGGTTCAAATTGCGGAATAAAGGGGCATTTACAACGAGTATGCCGATCACCGTCTGCAAAACCATCTTCGTCAGCAAAGCGAGGTAACCGTCGCCCACACCGTACGAAATCGGTCGTCAATCATTCTTCCTCGAGTAAGCCTTAAGAAAAAAGCGAAGATTGAAGTTTCGATTCTGGGTCCAACTACTCAATCATCTCATCTCGAACATTTAAATCTATATATCCAACATCGCCACCAGAGATCCGCACCTGTGATTTGCAATTGGTCGATTTCCAGCGTAACGAAATTCCAATCAAAGGATTCGTCGACGTCGATGTCATCTTTAATGGCGCAGAAGTCGAAAAACTTCCTCTTGTGATTGTGGAGGGTCATCAAGCAAATGTACTTGGCTGTAATTGGTTTGCACCGCTCGGAATCAGTCTACATGGTGTAAATCTCACAGAGACGAAATCAACCGTCGATGACGTCATCAATAAGTACGACCATTTATTCTCTAGTGAGTTGGGTCAATTTCGAGGTCAAATCGTATCCCTACAAATCGACGATACGGTTCATCCAGTTAGATTATCGCCACGCCGCATTCCCCTGGCTACAAAGGGAATGGTGGAAGCAGAGCTCGATCAATTCATTGAACAAGGGATTCTAGAGCCAGTGGAGTATTCCGACTGGGCTACCCCAATCGTTCCTGTGGATAAGAGTGACGGATCAATCAGGATCTGCGGTGACTACAAGTCAACCTTGAATAAAGCTTTGAAACCTCATTGTTTTCAAATCCCAGCCATCAGCACTCTTTTATCGTCACTCGCAAGAGGTAAAGTCTTCGTCAAGTTAGATTTGGCTCAGGCTTATCAACAATTATCTGTAGATGAAAAATCCTCGTTTATAGACGATTATAACTCACAAGAGTGCATTCCGAGTTATGAGACTGCAATTCGGAATATCATCCGCACCTGGAATTTTTCAGAACATCATCGAAAATTTATTGTGAGGAGTTCCGGTGTCGTCCCTTATTTCGATGATATCGTGATTACTGGATCGGATGAGCAGAAGCTCGCCATTCGTCTAGATGAAGTTCTGATGATATTCGATAAGTACGGTCTTCGTTTACGCAAGGACAAGAGCAAGTTTGGAGTCTCGATCGTAATTTTTCTCGGATTCAAGATCGATGCTTTGGGCATCAGGCCGACAACACAAAAAGTTAAAGCTATAAGAAATGCTCCAGCACCGATAGACAAGAAACAATTACAGGCTTTTCTGCGACTTTTAAATTTCTATCATTCGTTTCTTCCACAAAAAGCTACTATAGCAGAGCCATTGCATCGTCTGCTTGATAAAAATTCAAAATGGAAGTGGGAAGAAACGCATACAAAAGCAATTGACAAATTGAAGGATCTGGTGTCATCTGATAGTGTATTGATGCATTACGACTTAAGACTTCCTGTATCGATCGTGTGTGATGCATCACCATATGGTATTGGAGCCGTCCTTTGTCATCAATTAATCGATGGAAGACCAATCTCAATTTATTCAAAAACCTTATCTAAAACCGAAAGAAATTATGCTTAAATCGATCGTGAGTCCGTAGCGATCATTTCTGGAGTACAAAAATTTCATGAGTTCGTATACGGAAGACATTTCGCCATCGTCACGGATCATCGCCCGTTATTAGGCTTATTCAACCCTAATAAGCAAATTCCAATAGTGATGTCAGCACAGATGTTAAGACGGCGCATTTTTCTAAATGCCTATGACTATGATATAATTCATCGTTCAGGATCAAAAAATGGCTAACGCCGATTGCTTTAGTAGCCTACCACTGCAAATACCGCAAGAGAATCAAATCGAAGACATTCTAATTATGGAAGATGTTTCATCACCAGTACTTGATGCGAATGATATATAAAGGATGACGTCCAGAAATGCCGATTTATGCAAAGTAAAAAGCTGAGCGTTAAGGAGGTGGCCGGATACATTAAATCGGACGGCCAAACTTTTTCCGTATTTCATTCGCCGCAACGAGATATCGTGTCTACAAGGCTGTTTACTTTGGGGAAAAAGGACCATCATTCCGTCTGCGGGACAAGCCATCATCCTCAAGGCACTACATTCTGGACATCCTGGTATCGTGCGAATGAAGGCATTGGCCAGATGTTACGTATGGAAGCCCAATATGGACTCTGACATCGAGCGTACAGTCAAATCGTGTATTTCGTGTCAGGAAAGGCGACCGGAAGTTCCTCATGCACCAATCCGCCCATGGGAAACAACAAAATATCCATGGTCCAGACTTCATGTGGATTTTGCTGGTCCTTTTCAAGGAAGTATTTTCTTTATCGTTGTTGATTCCTACTCAAAATGGTTGGCGGTTAGCGTCGTGAAAACAACATCGTCGATGTGTACGACTCGACAGCTTCGATCATTATTTGCTACCCATGATCTACCAGATCTCATTGTTTCGGATAATGGCACAGCATTCACGTCCAACGAGTTCAGAGCGTTTTGTGAAGCAAATCAGATTCGCCATGTTTGTGTCGCGCCTTTCCACACATCTTCGAATGGGCAGGCCGAGCGGATGGAAATTGAACAACCAACTTTTTCTCCGGGGACATAGCATCGAGCTGATATTCAGCCGACTTCTAGCAAGGAAACATCGCTTCGTCGTTCGTCGCGTCAAAGGAATGTTCCTGATTTTTTTCGTGCTGGGCGTTAAAGGGTGTTATGTATTGGAGAACATGGGTGAATATGAAAGTGTAATACAACATCATCGTAAGCAAGGAATATTAATTATTGTTACTCTTGTTCTCTCTCTCTATATATATAAGTGTATATATTTTCTGCATAGAATATTTTGTACATAGTGTGTATATATTTTGAATATGAAATAAACCAGTTTTAATGTAAACATCACATGATCGAATCATGCTTTCATTTGCGCTTGCATTTTCGTAAACTTGCGCAACACAATAATTACCTATATTTGAAACAACCAGGTTAGTACTTAAAATATTGTAACGGTTTTTCCAGCCGGGTGAGTCCACTGCAGCTAATGACCGAGTCTGAGCGTCTTGTGCTTGATTTCTTTTCTTCTGTGATTTCCTGATCCTATGAGTCATATGAGATCAGTTGCGTTGGGTTGGTTGTTGCAGATTTTTTCGGATTGGTAGTGATGGTCGGTGATGACGGCTGTGATTGGTTGTCATCTGTATTGCATTTGCCTGCATTTGAGTGATTTTGTCCTCAAGAGAAAACAAACATGGCTGATATTGAGTGAGTATATATTTTGTTTTGAACAAAGTGGAATTAGGTATTGCATGACATTTGTTTTGTATGAGCAAAATTCTATTTAAAGAAATTAAATTAGGGAGTAAGAATACATTGAGACTATTTTTCACTAATATGCAGGATCTAGGTTTACCTTTGTCTGCCACATATAGTGGATAGTAATTAGGAGTCCTGAGTCCACATACTCGGTTGTTAACAACCCAAGGCTCTTGAATCAGGACTATATCTTCTCCGTCTTTACAAATACGGAGTAGAAGGGAGGCCGAAGCCTTTTTGGAGTGCTGGAGATTAATCTGTACCACCCGCAGCATTATTGCTACTCTTGGGCAGGGAAACCTTCACTACACTGTTGTCCAGCTCATCCCCCTCCGAAGGCGAGTTGAGAAGCTCGTCTTCATTGAATAGAATAGAATAGAAGGTCCTCCGACTCCAAGTCCGACAGAGTGTCAGCCATGGAGACGGAAGACTGCGACGAATTCGCCGAAGCTTGGGGAACATCGTCAACTATCATGGAGACAGAAGAGTGTGACAGGGTAGCCAAAGCTTGGGGATCAACGTCATCCATCGTAGGGAAGGTGATGGATGTTCCCGGTTCAGGAACTAGAAACTACGAGTCCGAGGGTTGAGCTTCTAACTTATCTTTCTTATAGACCCGAAGTGAGATGTGGTTCCATCCAAACTGAATCACGCCTTTGGTCCTTTCCAGGGGAGTAATCGATTCCTGGTTCATCACAACTATCGCGGATCTGTGGTAGCCCCTACGCTCCTCTATCTTAGCGACCTTCCAGTCGTGCGTCGGAAGGGAGGGATTGATTATCCGTAATATTTCGAGTATTCCATCAGCAGTGGGGGGTTCGATGGGAATCCCCGCGCGAGTCCGCGCTCTTGGTCGGCTAGGGTATCCTCCTGTGCAACAACCTCAATCTTGGCACCAAGCCAAACCTCTTCAAGACTGCCAATAGCCAGCTTAAAGAGATCACAAGATCTCGATTTTCGCAAGCTATTAGCTTTATCCGGCCTTGATGCCAACCATCGTATATGGCATCGCCATCGTATGTGGCAGGAGGAGGTCCAGTGCGACCCTTCATAAAGCTCGCGAAACTGCCCGAAAGTTTGACATTAATTTGCTGCCACCGATGAGGAGAGATGAATGATTGGGCTAGTCCCTTCAAAGTAAGGTTGGTGCAAGGCCAATAACCTCGCCTGTAAAAAATTATTATTACGGAACCCAAAATCAGCCTCGGATACACTGATGAACGACGACGACCACGGCAACGAAAACGGCTAAACGATTTAAGAATTTTCTCATGGAACGTACGCTCACTGTATAGAGCTTGAGCTGCACAGCAGCTAGCCGATACCCTGTCCAAATATAATGCGGACTTAACAGCAATTCAAGAGATGCGGTGGACAGGGAATGGTGTCTTACAAAAATCAGAATATGACATTTATTTAAGCTGTCATGCAAGACATCATGTGCTCGGGGTGGGGTTTCTAGTCAGCAAAAGAATGAAACCCACCGTTATCGGCTTTAATGCATTAAATGAACGGCTATGCACCCTTCGCGTGCGGGGAAAATTTAAAAACATAAGCCTCATAAACTTCACGTTCACGCACCTACAGAGGATTCCCCATAAATAGATATGAATGCTAAAATAGGTAGGGAGCCAGTATTCAGGCAGTACATTGGCACCCATAGCTTACACGAGAACACTAATGACAATAGACAACGAGTCATAGAGATGGCAGCAAGCAATAATTTGGTCGTTGCGAGTACAAGTTTTGCGCGTAAAAATATCCACAAAGCCACCGGGGTATCTCCCGATGGAGCCACTCGCAACCAGATAGACTACGTGTTGATCGACCGCCGCCACAATCCGAACCTGATGACGGTGCGAACGTACCGAGGTGCCCACGTCGACTCGGAACACTATCTCGTTGGTATGGTGCTCCGAGCGCGGATTGCATCATCACGGAAGACTGCATCCGCGAATCAGATTCGAGTCAACACGGATACCCTTCGCAATGAAGAGACCAGAAACAACTACGGTCAAGCGATAGGACTCGCCCTAAATGCAGGGAGAGTAAGTCCTGAGGCTGAGATGTCGGGCGTAGAAGAGAAATGGACACGCCTTAAGAATACTGTCATTAGTACTGCTGACTCCATCTGAGGCAGTAGTCGTAGAGATCGAAACGACTGGTTCGACGACGAATGTAAGCCAGCAACTGAACGTAACAATGTTGCGTACCGACCAATGCAAAAATCTCATAGAACGCGGGCACGCGAAGATGAATATAAAGAGCTCAGAAGATATGAAAAAACAGTTCACCGGCGAAAGAAAGCAGCCTGGGAGAAGAATCTCGTCCATGAACTGGAACAGTACAGAGAGCAAGGACCGCTCCAGGCGCGGAAGTTCTACCAAAGGGTCCGCGGTATGACGCAATATACACCGCGTTGCACATACTGCAAGGACAAAGAGGGTAATCTGATCGCCGATCTTAAAGGCATCTTAGAGCGATGGGAAGAGCACTTTCATGAGTTGCTTAATGGCCAGCTAACTGAGGAATTGGAGGCTCCACCAATGACCGAAGATCATACTATGCTGCCGCCACTAAGCATAGTCGAAGTTAGCAGAGCGATACATCGGCTCAAAAATAATAATGCCCCGGGATCTGATGGGATCCCAGCGGAACTGATAAAAATAGGAGGCCCCACATTACACCAAGCAATTCATGAAATAATAGTGCAAGTATGGGAAGAAGAAGTTATGCCAGAAGACTGGCGAAGAGGCATCCTGTGCCCCATACATAAGAAGGGAGATATCACAAAATGCAGCAATTATCGTGGTATAACGTTGTTAAGTACCGCGTATAAGATTTTCTCCTCTATCCTTCAAGACAGGATAGCCCCATACGCTAAAGTCATCATTGGTCCATCCCAGTGTGGCTTCATCCCAGGCAAATCAACAACTGATCAGATTTACGCCCTAAAGCAGGTGATGGAAAAATGTCTAGAGTTTCAAAACTCACTACACCATCTTTTTATAGACTTTAAAGCCGCCTATGATAACATAGCCAGAGTAGAACTTTATAAAGCCATGAGAGAATTCGGCATCGCAAATAAACTGACACGACTATGTAGGTTGACCATGATCAATGTTATAAGCCAAGTAAAAATATCCGGCGGCACGAAATCTGGGGCTGCACATAAATGAGAGCAAAACAAAGTACATGGTGGCCACGTCTGCGAGTAGAAGATCCAACATTGGTCCCTCAATTCAGATAGTTGAGCGCGAATTTGAAGAAGTGCAATCCTTTAACTATCTCGGGTCAACTATAGCAGCCGATAACAGCATGGAACCAGAAATACGCGCACGGTTACTTAAAGCCAACAAAGACTACTATAGCCTGTCAAGACTCTTCAAATCCAGGAACTTAACCATAACATCCAAGCTGCTGAAAGCATTCTGACCTCTTAGCCGCGTTCGAGAGAAAAGTCTTACGGAGAATTGTTGGCCCCGTATGTGAGGAAGGACGATTCCGGAGACTCTATAATGATGAGATCTACGAGCGTTACCGCGATGTCGACATCGTGAAGAAAATTAAGCTCGGTAGGCTCCGGTGGGCAGGACACCTAGCTCGCATGAGCGAAGAGGAACCTGTTCGGAAAGTTCTTTGCGGTATGATTTATAGAACACGACCGCGGTGCCGGCCAAACCTACGCTGGAAGGATGGCGTAGACCAGGACGCCAAGATTTTAGGGATGAAATCGGCTCGAAATCGGGAACGGTGGAGAGACTTTTTGCAGGAGGCCAGGACCGGACCCCGGTTTTAGAGCAAATAAGATGATGATCAGGAGAGTTCTACCAAAGGGTCCGCGGTATGACGCAATATACACCGCGTTGCACATACTGCAAGGACAAAGAGGGTAATCTGATCGCCGATCTTAAAGGCATCTTAGAGCGATGGGAAGAGCACTTTCATGAGTTGCTTAATGGCCAGCTAACTGAGGAATTGGAGGCTCCACCAATGACCGAAGATCATACTATGCTGCCGCCACTAAGCATAGTCGAAGTTAGCAGAGCGATACATCGGCTCAAAAATAATAATGCCCCGGGATCTGATGGGATCCCAGCGGAACTGATAAAAATAGGAGGCCCCACATTACACCAAGCAATTCATGAAATAATAGTGCAAGTATGGGAAGAAGAAGTTATGCCAGAAGACTGGCGAAGAGGCATCCTGTGCCCCATACATAAGAAGGGAGATATCACAAAATGCAGCAATTATCGTGGTATAACGTTGTTAAGTACCGCGTATAAGATTTTCTCCTCTATCCTTCAAGACAGGATAGCCCCATACGCTAAAGTCATCATTGGTCCATCCCAGTGTGGCTTCATCCCAGGCAAATCAACAACTGATCAGATTTACGCCCTAAAGCAGGTGATGGAAAAATGTCTAGAGTTTCAAAACTCACTACACCATCTTTTTATAGACTTTAAAGCCGCCTATGATAACATAGCCAGAGTAGAACTTTATAAAGCCATGAGAGAATTCGGCATCGCAAATAAACTGACACGACTATGTAGGTTGACCATGATCAATGTTATAAGCCAAGTAAAAATATCCGGCGGCACGAAATCTGGGGCTGCACATAAATGAGAGCAAAACAAAGTACATGGTGGCCACGTCTGCGAGTAGAAGATCCAACATTGGTCCCTCAATTCAGATAGTTGAGCGCGAATTTGAAGAAGTGCAATCCTTTAACTATCTCGGGTCAACTATAGCAGCCGATAACAGCATGGAACCAGAAATACGCGCACGGTTACTTAAAGCCAACAAAGACTACTATAGCCTGTCAAGACTCTTCAAATCCAGGAACTTAACCATAACATCCAAGCTGCTGAAAGCATTCTGACCTCTTAGCCGCGTTCGAGAGAAAAGTCTTACGGAGAATTGTTGGCCCCGTATGTGAGGAAGGACGATTCCGGAGACTCTATAATGATGAGATCTACGAGCGTTACCGCGATGTCGACATCGTGAAGAAAATTAAGCTCGGTAGGCTCCGGTGGGCAGGACACCTAGCTCGCATGAGCGAAGAGGAACCTGTTCGGAAAGTTCTTTGCGGTATGATTTATAGAACACGACCGCGGTGCCGGCCAAACCTACGCTGGAAGGATGGCGTAGACCAGGACGCCAAGATTTTAGGGATGAAATCGGCTCGAAATCGGGAACGGTGGAGAGACTTTTTGCGGGAGGCCAGGACCGGACCCCGGTTTTAGAGCAAATAAGATGATGATCAGGAGAGATGGATCCGTCTATATCGCTACGATCAATTACCGCGATAACGATCCTTTCTTTTAGGACGTCACTGAAGGACCTCTGAGATGTAATGGTGGAGTGACTAGGAGCGGTTGGACTGTTTGCCTTGCGACTTTTTGAGACCGGAATGGCCTCCTCCACCGATCTCTGTCGCTTCGACGTAGAGTCTCCACTGGTCTTCCTGCTGTCCTTGTCAAGAAAGTCTTGGGCCCATTTAAGCTTGGCGATTTGCCTCGGCGTCCTGCTAGTCTCTGGAATAGCTCCGAGGGCTCTCAGTGTCCGATTGGCATTACGCCGGTCCTTGTATAGCGACCTTGTTGGAGCGCGCTGTCGCGAGCTATTACTAAAAAATGCAGTCCCAAGTGAAGTAGTCGGTACGACTTTACCTCCTTTATTGTTGCATGTGGCGGGAGGGTCATGAGGTGCCACAACAACGCCACTGCTGGTAGAAGGATTCCCTTTAATAGCCGCTCTGCGCTTGTCGGCAGTGAATAAACCACCATCCACCATTGCAGGGGCCAGCGATTACACCGGACTACCGTCCGGTATAGAAGAAGAACCCGTAATTGAAAATTTATTTTTTGATTTAATAACCGCTCTGCGTGGATAAACCACCATCCGCCGTTGCAGGGGCACTAACGGTAGACAGCGATTGCACCGTGCTACCGTCCGGTATGGAAGAAGAACCGGTATTAGAAGTGCTAGTTTTCTCACCACTAGCAGAAGCATAGTTATTTTTAGCTTTAATAGCCGATCTGCGCTTGTCGACAATGGATAAACCAGCATCTACCGTTACAGGGGCACTACCGGTAGCCAGCGATTGCACCGTGCTACCGTCCAGTAAAGAAGAACCGGTATAAGTTTTCTAAAACTAGCAAAAGAAAAAATTTTATTATATGATTCCCACGAGTGGCGGAGAAGGGAGGGCCATCTGTACAGAGATCCGCCACATACAGATAATGAGATAAGGCTACTTTAGTCAGGAGGGCGCCAGGTATCCGTAACACTCCGTTCGAGACTGGGCTATTTCTAAAAACTGGGCCCCCAGCAATGCTGATTATCAACACGGGTCGTATGACACCTTTATCCAGCCCAGGGAGTAAGGACGGGGATGTGGATAGTAGATGAAGGAGGAGGAGGAAGGAGGATGAAGATAGTCCTTATACTTAAAAGTAAAATGCGTAAGCATGCGTAACAATACCATCAACACCTTCATTTTGCATACACAGTCAACGCATAGCGCATGCATGATTCTTTAAATGAAATTGCGAGTTTAGTAAAATAAAAAGAAACCCATAAAGCAAATAGATGTGTTAATGATAATGAGGTAGGGTTCAATTTTTTATTTTATTTTTTTATTTATTATTTATTTTCAAGTCTACAATAGAAGTATAATTATCGTAAATTGAGTCTTTAAAACGGCATATACACAGGTCCAGAACTCATTAACCCGTAAAGTGCGTCGTGGAAAAAGTTGCTGGGAAGGCGTCGTGCGGTCCAACCGCAATTTTATTTTAAATTTTTTTTATGCAATTAAAACTAATAAATGATTGTTGAACATATTGTTGTAAAGGTATACGATGATATATTTTAAAATAATATTATTTGTTTCGAAACAGCGTTGCACCAAAAGAATGTGTAGTATTTTATATAAGGATGTCTAAGGTGGCTATTTTTAGGCAATACTCAAATCATATAATTTTTTTTAAATAAAACAATTTTAAAAGTATGTTTATATTAATTCATTTATTAATTAAATATTCATTGAATCTCAAAACATCAAAAAAAGAATTAAAAATTAAAAAATATGAAAAATGACGTGGGCCAAAGTTGATACTTTTTTTACACAGTTTCTGACAACATTCCATGTATTGCGCTTATTTCTTTCGAGTTTATTTGAAGCGGTTTCTGTAGTTTCTGTATCAGCCTAAATACCTAGAATTCTACTAATCATTATTCGTAGCTCACGCGGCAATCTCTCGTTATTCAATATCAATTCCGAGAGAATACGCTAATTGTTTCAAAAAACTATACCGCAACTCACTTGTGCCCGTACTCATATCCAGTATTCTAAAAAATAGTGCCATTCAATATGGTTTCTTCGAAATTCCGGTCACAAACACTAATTTTTGTTGGTACCCGCTTTTGTGACATTTTTATAATATATATTTCAATCTAAAAACGAAAATACAATAAATCTGATTTTTAATATTTTGTTACACTAAATGCGTGGTGCGGTCCCTCGGACCGCGATAGTGAAATAATTTAGTTAAACCAAGGAAAATAAAAAAAATTATTACCTATGAACGTTACTCAACGAAAGTCAAGAAGGTACTTAAAATTGCAGAAAAAAAATTTAACGGTATACCAAGAATTATTTTAATTGAAAATGAGAGCGGTCCCAGGGACCGCACAACGCTCTTTACGGGTTAAGCATGTGAAAGTGAATTAGTAAATTATTTTTTTCGTTGCATATACACACATCAAGCATGAGTCTTCAATCATTAATTTTTACGTAATTGTTGAAATGAAAGACGTGCGGTTTCAATTGTAATTTATATCAGTGTGTCGGGTCATTTAACTCACTGAGCCTGAGCCACTCCTCTCTAATGCCGAAATAAGTTTCAACTCCCTTCTGTAGTCGGTTTGCATGATATTAATATTTTTAATAGCTTTCTTTTTGTTGATTTTTCATATCTCTTCATATTTTTTAATGAGCGTTTCGTACTGGTCATTTTTAAATTACGGTTTCTGTATTCCTTTGCTTTTACGTTCCACAACGCTGGTAGAGAACGTTAAACTTCTTAAAATTACAAAATAAAATTCTTATCCTCCATCCTACAAAAAAATTTCCGCTGTCTGCTTCATATGTTGCCTCTGGAATATAAAAAGCACTCATCATCTCCTCACTGTTGTTAGTGAGGAAAATCATAAATCAAAGTAGTTGATAAAATAAATTAATTTTTGATTGAGAATTTTTTTTTCAGTAGTTTATGAGAATTCATATAATAAACTGCTATTAATATTATTACCATAATTTTGTTTTTTATTTATAATCATTAATTAATACAGCTTCGTCACTTTCCACACGAAACTGAGAATATGCATGATCAAGCAGGCAATCACCAATATAAATAGAATATACACTATGTCATTGCTGAATACTCCATTGAGCAAAAATCCAAACATTTTGATTTTCCTTCAAGCAGACACACAACGTATTCATTTACTGCTGTAATCTTCCAAGCTTTTGGAATCGTTTTTGAATTTGCTTCGAGCAAATAAACACCGTATTCAGAAAAAATACTTAATAAGTTTTGACCTGTGTATGGCCGTGTTTTTTTTGTGTCGAAGAAATCTGAAAAATCTGAGTTCCGAGATATCTGATAATTTTTTTCTTTAATCAGATCTGTCAGATCAATGAAATTATCTGCTTTTTCAGAAAAAAGTTGTGTATCTCAATTGAATACTCCATAGTAGTCGACATGTCTCATGTTTAAAGAAACAAACAACTACAACTGTCAAGAAATGTTTTGTATATTTGTTCAAAGTAAAAAGATCATATCCGAGAATTATCGGAGCGTAAATAAACGCTTCAGAGAAAAAAGATTTCCCGGTTAATGAAAAAAAAAACTTATCTGAATTCTAAAATTTAAATTATCTCTCCGAGTACTCCGAAATAAAAAAAAACACAGACTTTAACAGACTGACAATATGTTCAATTATAAATTTAAAACCGACCCAGGATTTTATAAAATACTAGCTAATTACCCGGCGTTGCCCAAGTATTTATGCATCCCAATCTTCTGTTAGGCAGGGGTAGAAAGAGGTGTGTATCTTAAGTATAGGTGTTTACTGTACTTTTTCCCCTCCACCCTAAAGTATAGGTATTTGTATATTTGGGCTTTCGCACACATCTCACATGAAAGCCCCAATTAAGCAGATTCTGAAAACCAACATCTTTTGGGAAACGCCCCCGTTAGGAGAGAGGGGCACCAAAAGTTTTTATTTTTTTTAGTAAAATAAATTTTACTAAATTCTTTGAAGGAGCTTTGGGGGTTAATTAGTAACAAATGAAAGGTAATATAGGTAAGTATCAATTAAAAAAAATGGGACCAATCGAACCATCGTTGCCAGTAGTAATTTATAAGCCGATTTAAATGTTCATAACAATTTATTGTGAGGTGGGTACATATTAAATATATCATATCACTGCACAAACAAAGTAATGCAGTTGCGTCGATAGTAGTAGGAGAAGTAAGAGCTGTTAAAAAAATATGTGCGTGTAATCTTTACGCGCGGTTGGAGTTAAATTCTTTGACGTTGTGGCCAATATTACGATTAAATTAAAAGGCACGAATCCCTTGAGAAATGGCTTGGTTCCAAAAATCCCAGACCCTATTGGCCAGATCCCAGAATTTCCATAGGAACAAGTCTTATAGTCACATATTAGTCCTACATTCCGAGTTTCATACGAATCGCTTGAGAAATTGATTTGCTCCAGAAATTCCAGACCATAATAATCATATTCCAGAATTTCCATAGGAACAAGTCTTATAGTCACATATTAGTCCTACATTCCGAGTTTCATACGAATCCCTTGAGAAATGGCTTGGTTCCAAAAATCCCAGACCGTATTGGCCAGATCCCAGAATTTCCATAGGAACAAGTCTTATAGTCACATATTAGTCCTACATTCCGAATTTCATGCGAATCTCTTGGGAAATGGCTTGGTTCCCAAAGTACTGACATTTAAATTTTATTATATTTAATAGTGATCACAATAGTCGGACATTTAACAGTGTGGGCATTAACAGTGACCACAACAGTGGGACATTTAACAGTGTGAGCATTAACAGTGTACACAACAGTGGGACATTTAACAGTGTGAGCATTAACAGTGTACACAACAGTGGGACATTTAACATTTGACTTTTTGAAAATGCACCCCTTGTAGTGAGACGTTGTCACGTCAAAAGTTGAATATGGGGTGTGTTTTAAAGTTGGGAGCGTAAGTATTGGTGTGAAATGAAAACTAGCTCTACACAGCTATTCTATCTTTATAGACACAACAGTAGGACATTTAACATTTGACTTTTTGAAAATGCACCCCTTGTAGTGAGACGTTGTCACGTCAAAAGTTGAATATGGGGTGTGTTTTAAAGTTGGGAGCGTAAGTATTGGTGTGAAATGAAAACTAGCTCTACACAGCTATTCTATCTTTATAGACGTGGCCAAATTTAAACGTTTAAAATTCATGTAATTATACTTCTCCCATACAAAAACAGGTGTTATATGGCAAACTACAGTATTGGTTTTTGGAGATTTGGGCTTTCGGACAACATTATTTTCCAAAACGCCTTTAAAGAAATCACTATTATCTAAATATAAACTAATTGGGAGCACTGTATTTTACATTGTAACCATAATTTCCAAAAACGCCTTTTAAAAGGAAAAACTTACTAAATATAAATTAATTGAGCGCACAGTATTTTACAGTGTATCCATAATTTACAAAAACGCCTTTTAATATACGCCTTATCTTATTATAAATTAATTGAGCGCACAATATTTCACAGTGTCCATAATTTTCGAACACGCTTTTTAAATGGAAAAACTCATTTTTGAATATAAACCAATTGAGCAATGGAATCCCATCATCACTATATTTGTTATGGAAAAACTTAATCATATGAAGAGTATATATTTGTCTACCTTCCGTTTAAATTGGACCACGCACAAAAAATGGCATGTCTATGTAAACCTAGTATTCACCTTTCATTTGGTACCATTGCTTAGGACCCACCCACATTTACGAACGCCCTTTTTTACTTTTATGGACCACTGGCTCGATTTGTCCAATTATTCTTATTGATAATTACCTTTATTACCTTTCATTTGTTACCAATTAACCACTAAAGCTCCTTCAAAGATCTTAGAAAATAATATTAATTTAGAACAAATCTTGGTTGTATACAATGTTTTTAGTTTCACCTTCAAGAGCAAGAATAAATAAATTCTTAGGTGAACCCACCCGAGAGCAAGCAAAACAAAGTTGTCCGTGGGAAAAACATGGCGATTTCAAATCTATACTCCGCAGTACTTAATAAACCGACCGACTTATCGATCGTCATCGAAAACGCAAGTTTTACTGGAAATTGCAATCTCTTAAATTTAAAAGATAAATCTTATCCGTGGGATAAGAACTGTTTCACACTGTCTCTTTTCTGTCAAGATAGTTTCTTCAATTATAATGCCCAGTATCTTTTTTACGAACAGTCTTGTGCCATTGCAAAGTTTAGTTTTTGCAAAGTTTCCGTAGAAAAATCCAAGCGAGCTTAGGAACTCTGTTAGATCTTCCTCATCAGTGACTACGCCTATTAACATGGCAAGTATTTGATTGATTGTTTCGTGGATGTCTCCATTTTTAGCAGCACGAATGGCCCCTTCTCGCAACCGTTTTAAAATGTGATAGTTTTGAGAAACAGCCGTATAATTGGAATTTATAAGTTCTGCGGCAGAATTAAAAAATCGATGTCAATTTCCATAAGACACGGCTATTGATCTATTTTTCCGAACTAGGAGCGACAATGTCCTCACCGCCAAATCCAGCCGGTCACCGAGTACCATTCTAAATACCCCTATTCATCTTAGCGACCCCAAAAATGGGATCGACACTAATATCGGTCACTTTCCTCCATCCGGGAATACAACTCACCCATAGGAGTGTCCTACCAAGACTATTCATCTCAGTGACCCCGAGAACTATAGAATGTACATTAATATCGGTTGTTGTTGTTGTTGTAGCTACTATTATTTCGTGTTCGTCCAAGCGTTGGGTTGTTGTGTTTGTGTAGCTGTCGAAACAGTCAAGGCCCAGAAATGCGGCTGCTTCGACAGGCTGTATCCATAGTGATAGCGGTGTGAGTAACGTTGGATGGGACGGGCAGCTGAATAGATGAGCTGTGTTATGTGGTGATGCACCACAGTCCGCGCATTGATCGATGATGCTGTCACGTAAGCGGTGTCTGTAGCTATTCAGAAAAGAGCTCCATCCTGATCTCAGTTGTGCCAGGGTTGATCTGCTTCGTCTGGGGAGGTTTTTCTCGCTTTTATATATAGGAGGAGGGCGACCTCCCAACACAATGTTATTTTGGCGATCATCTAATGCGGCTCTGACTGACGCTTGATGAATTGCATTTAGGGCTGATTTATAGTCTGCTGGATCTAGAGGTGTATGTGCGATGAATTGGTTTGTCTTTTCGCGGAACATACGAATATCGGATCGGATATGCCTGGATGGTGTGTTGAGGGTGAGCAGGTCACGGTTCGGGTGATCGGGTTTGTGGCATGCCAGTAGAAATTTTTTGGCGAGAAGCGCGTTGTGCTCTTTCACTTTTAGCAATTGGGTTTCTTGATGGAGATGGTCCTCATGTGACATGCGGTGTTAACCAGTGATGAGGCGAAGAGCCGCATTCTGACAGGATTGAAGCTTCTGCCATTGTATGTGGCAGAGGCGAGGTATCCAGATGGGTGCCGGATAGTTAAGGACCGATCTGCCAATCGCTTGATATGTGGTACGAAGGTTTTTTTTTGTCCTTACCCCATGTACTGCCCGCTAGGGACTTGAGGACTTTATTTCTGGACATGACTCGTTTATTAATGTTTCCCGAATGAGTCGAAAATGTCAGCAGATTGTCAAATGTGACTCCCAAGATCTTTGGATGTTTGATTGTAGGGATTGTCCTGCCGTGTATCGAGATGTCGAGCTGTTGGTTGACTTCTTTTGTCCAGGTGGTGAAAAGTCTAGCGGACGATTTTTTTGGAAACAGCATTAGATTTTAACTGGTAAAAAAGTCTTCTAGTGTATCGAGGTAGGCGTTGATGTTTCTGCAAATGGTGGGGATGTCCTTGCCTGAGGCAAGAATGGTGCAGTCGTCGGCATACGATATCAATTTGACTCCGGTAGGTGGTGCAGGGAGTTTTGCCATGTAGTGGTTGAAGAGAGTTGGTGAGAGGACCCCTCCTTGTGGTACACCTTGCTTAACTTTCCTGTATACCGATTTTTGTTCCGGAATTCGACGTAAGATTTCCTACCGTTAAGGTAGTTGGTAAGCCAACGTTTCGCGGTGTTCGAAAGCTGTGACTCTAGGATGTCTGGTAGTAAGATGCCTAGGTCAACGGTGTCGAATGCCTTGGATAGGTCCAGTGCAATAAGGACAGTGCGGTCACAGGGACGCTGTTGCTTAAGTCCTTGCGAGATGAGTGTTGTGATCTCCGAAAGGGCTGTGGTTGTGCTGCGCTGCTTGCGAAAGCCGTGTTGGTGTTCAGCTAACTGGAGTTTGGAATGAAGCTGAGGAAGTAGTAGAGCTTCTAGTATTTTCGCTGCTGGAGACAGGAGAGAAATTGCACGATAGAGGATCTGCCTGTTTACCGGGCTTGAGTAGGGGAATAATTCTTCCCGTTTTCCAAGGGTCAGGGATGTCTAATATTTTAAGTGAAAGGTTGAAGATTTGAGTGAGGTAAGTGATACCTGTTGAGCCTAAATGTTTGAGCATAATCGTTGCGATTCCATCCCGTCTAATGGCTTTGGAAGGTTTTACACTGCGTACGGCTAATTCGACTTCGGAGGAAAGTAGAATATGTAAGGTGTTGTCGTGGTCAAGGCTGTGCAATTTCCTGAGAGCAGTACGCTTACTCTTGTTACAGTGCGTTGGGTGTTCTATAAACTGGCGACAGAACATTGAGGAACACTTTCCGGGGCAATCTTGTCGTGTGCTGTTGAAGGTGATGGCTGTTAGGTCTATTCGTCTGATGGTGTTGGATAGCTCCTTGATGGTGGACCAAAGTTTCTTTGAGCCCCCGTCACAAGATTGAAAGTACTCCAGCCATTTAGTTCGTCTGTGTTGGTTGACTAGGCGATCAATCTCATGATTTAGTAGATCGATTCTGGTGTTCGCAGCTGCTCTAATGACGATCCGGCGGAAGATCCTTTCACCTGAAATTGCATTGGTGGGGGGTGGTAAGTCCGCCTTGGCATAATTGAAAAACGTGCGTTTATCCGCTGACATAAAGTCATCGGCTTTATCCACTGTGATGATGATCGGGATATGGTCGGAGTTTAACGTTATGTCTGTTGTCCAGGATGTACATGCTAATAAAGAGTCGTTCACTATGCTGATGTCTGGGGAGCTGGAACAGGTGGCACAGATCCCGGTGGGTAAGTTGTCATTGGTGGTAGCAAAGTTTTACTCATCGATTTGCTAGGCAATATGCGTGCCGCGACGATCGTTCTCTAGATTAGAGTGCCAGCAATCATGGTGAGCGTTAAAATCCCCGACAATCAGGCGGTTACCATCTGTTAGTAAATGTTCTAGAGAAGGAAGGTAGCCGGATGTGCAGCATGTTGTTGAAGGAATATAGACATTTGTTATTTCGATTAGGGTGTCGTTGGACTTGACTGCAATAGTTTGTGTTTCGATATGTGGATCGGGTGTGTTGGGTGCCGGTGTTGGCATGAGTCTGTAGCTGACCGAGTTGTGCAAGATGAACGCAAGACCTCCTCCGCCTCCACTGTTTCTGTCCTTGCGTATGGTGTTATAATTGGTGCTTCTGGATAGCAAGCAGGAGAGGGTGAGCTTGTATGGCGGCAATTAAGATCCCATGGTGCTCCATATAGTTGGTGACTTCTGTTACTTTCCCTCGTAAGCCGTTGCAATTCAGATGCATCACAGCGAAAGGTATGTTCGTGTTCATGTGTGGTATGTTGGTAGTTTGCAGGTGGGGGTAAGTCCGTAGATGTTGGTGGAGTGTTAATGAGCAAGTTAACATTGTCTATCGGATTATGACTGGTTGTGGGGGATGCTGTGGGTGGAGTGTGAGGTTGTGGGGGTGTCTGTACTGTTTGGTTAGAGCAGCATGTGGCCAAGAAGTTGACGGTAGATGACACCGGTCCTCACAGCCATTGCATTTGACGGAAGAGGCATTGCCATGTATGCGGCTTTGGCACACTGAGCAGTGCCAGGTAGTGGCGTTGTTGGTTGTCTGAACTCTTGCCCTGCAGCATTCCGTAATGAAACTCCGATTCCAGTCTCTGATGTTGGCTAGACCTGAGCATCGTCGGAAATGGCACCAGTGTCCGCAGTTGTTGCACTTAACTGAGGAGATGTTTCTATTTATCCTTGTGTTGCATATGGAGCATGTCCAGATCCGAGCAAGGATGCCGGCGTAATTTGCTCCACTATGGAAAAAACGTTTGGAGTGAGCGACTTGTAGACGAGAGGAGAACCTTGGGTCGATTCCGGAACGAAGACCCAAATGTCGTGAGAATCGATTAATATCGGTCACCCCCTCTCAGTAATTAACCCCATCTCCCTAGAGCTATCTTACCATCACCATTAAATTCAGCGACCCTGAAAACTATAGAATCGACCTTAATATCAGTCACCCCCTCCCAGTTATCGACATCCCCGTAGAGTTGTCTTCCCATCCCCATTCAACCCATCATCATCATATTCGGCTCTACAACCGGGGTCCGGTCCTGGCAAAAAGTCTCTCCACCGGTCCCGATTTCGAGCCGATGTCATCCAGTTTGGCATCCCTAAACTCTGAGCGTCCTGGTCTACGCCATCCTTTCAGCGTAGGCTTGGCCGGCCTCGCTGTCGTATTCCATAAATCCTACCGCAAAGGACTTTCCGAGCAGGATCCTCTTCGCTCATGCGAGCTAGGTGTCCTGCTCACCGGAGCCTACCGAACTTAATTTTCTTCACGATGTCGACATCGCGGTATCGTCCTTCCTCACATACGGGGCCAACAATTCTCCGTAAGACTTTTCTCTCGAACGCGGCTAAGAGGTCAGAATGCTTTTTGCTAAGCACCCAAGTCTCGGATCCATATGTAAGTACTGGTATGACCATTGTCTTATATATCAGCAGCTTGGATGTTATGGTTAAGTTCCTGGATTTGAAGAGTCTTGACAGGCTATAGTAGGCTTTGTTGGCTTTGGGCAACAGTGCGCGTATTTCTGGTTCCATGCTGTTATCGGCTGCTATAGTTGACCCGAGATAGTGAGAGGATTGCACTACTTCAAATTCGCGCTCCACTATCTGAATTGAGGGACCAATGTTGGATCTTCTACTCGCAGACGTGGCCACCATGTACTTTGTTTTGCTCTCATTTATGTGCAGCCCCAGATTTCGTGCCGCCTGCTCTATCTGGATGAAAGCTTCCTGTACAGCTCTTTGGTTTCTACCAACGATGTCAATATCGTCTGCGTAAGCCAGTATCTGAATGGACTTATAGAGGATTGTTCCTCTCGCCGTTACGTCAAAGTCTCGGATCACTTTCTCCATCGCCAGGTTGAAGAGGACGCAGGCCAGTCCATCCCCTTGTCGGAGCCCGTTATAGATGTTGAATGGGCTTGATAGTGATATTTTTACTTGGCTTATAACATTGGTCATGGTCAACCTATATAGTCGTGTCAGTTTATTTGGGATGCCGAATTCTCTCATGGCTTTATAAAGTTCTACTCTGGCTATGCTATCATAGGCGGCTTTAAAGTCTATAAAAAGATGGTGTAGTGAGTTTTGAAACTCTAGACATTTTTCCATCACCTGCCTTAGGGTGTAAATCTGATCAGTTGTTGATTTGCCTGGGATGAAGCCACACTGGGATGGGACCAATGATGACTTTAGCGTATGGGGCTATCCTGTCTTGAAGGATAGAGGAGAAAATCTTATACGCGGTACTCAACAACGTTATACCACGATAATTGCTCCATTTTGTGATATCTCCCTTCTTATGTATGGGGCACAGGATGCCTCTTCGCCAGTCTTCTGGCATAACTTCTTCTTCTCATACTTGCACTATTATTTCATGAATTGCTTGGTGTAATGTGGGGCATCCTATTTTTATCAGTTCCGCTGGGATCCCATCAGATCCCGGTGCCTTATTATTTTTGAGCCGATTTATCGCTCTGCTAACTTCGACTATGCTTGGTGGCGGCAGCATAGTATGATCTGCGGTCATTGGTGGAGCCTCCAATTCCTCAGTTAGCTGGCCATTAAGCAACTCATGAAAGTGCTCTTCCCATCGCTCTAAGATGCCTTGAAGATCGGCGATCAGATTACATTCTTTTTCCTTGCAGTATGTGCAACGCGGTGTATATTGCGTCATACCGCGCACCCTTTGGTAGAACTTCCGCGCCTGGTGTGGTCCTTGCTCTCTGTACTGTTCCAGTTCACGGACGAGATTCTTCTCCCAGGCTGCTTTCTTTCGCCGGTAAACTGTTTTTTCATATCTTCTGAGCTCTTTATATTCATCTTCGCGTGCCCGCGTTCTATGAGATTGTTGCATTGCTCGGTACGCAACATTCTTACGTTCAGTCGCTAGCTTACATTCGTCATCGAACCAGTCGTTTCGATCTCAACTCAGCGGCCCCGAAAACCATAGAATCGACACCAATATCGGTCACACACCCCCTACAGTTATTGACCCCATCATCATCACCACTCAACTCAGCGACACAGAAAACCATAGAATAGACACTAATATCGGTCACCCCCCACTCCCTTTTATCGACATCCCGCCCCTAGAGTTGTCTTACCATCACCATTCAACTCACCCCCCCTCCCTGTTATCGACATTTCCCTAGAGCTGCCTTACCATACCAGAATCGACACTAATATCGATCACCCCTCCCCACCCTGTTATCGACAGACCCCTAGAGCTTTCTTACCATCACCATTCAGCTCAGCGACCCCGAAAACCATAGAATTGACCATAATATCGGTCAACCCCCCCCCCACAGTTATTGACCCCATCACCATAAAACTGTCTTACTATCACCATTCACCTCAGCAACCACGAAAACCATAGAACCGACCATAATATCGGTCACCCACCCCCTACAGTTATTGACCCCATCATCATCACCACTCCACTCAGCGACACAGAAAACCATAGAATCGACACTAATATCGGTCACCCCCCACTCCCTGTTATCGACATCCCGCCCCTAGAATTGTCTTACCATCACCAATCAAATCACCCTCCCCCCCCCCACTGTTATCGACATTTCCATAGAGCTGCCTTACCATCACCATTCAAATCACCCCCCCCCCCTGTTATCGACATTCCTAGAGCTGCCTTACCATCACCATTCAGCTCAGCTACCCCGAAAACCTTACAATCGACACTAATATCGGTCATACCCACACACGTATCGACCCATCCCCTTAGCGCTGTCTTACCAGCACCATTCACTTCAGCGACCCCGAAAACAATAGAATCAAACTTAATATCGGACACCCCCTCCCAGTTATCCACATCACCGAAGAGCTGTCTTACTATCACCATTCAAGTTAGCGACCCCGAAAACCATAGATTCGACATTAATATCGGTCACCCCACCCACCCACCACCCTGTTATCGACATACCCCTAGAGCTGTCTTACCATCACTATTCAACTCAGCAGCCCGAATACCATAGAATCGACACTAAATTCGATCACCCCCTCCCCCACCCATCAGCGTGAAGTTCAGCGTAAAGTGATCGCTAAAATTTAATCAAAATCTTAATAACTGCAGCGCTTATTTCATTGAACCATTTGTGCAGCCAAATCAGCCCTAACTTGTTGGTAACCACCACTTCCAAGAACATTTAAAGTTTCAGCCAGTTGCTGGATAGGGGAAATGTGTTTTGATCTTATTTCTGACGGTGAATCGAGCAACCGCAAAACATACATAAACGTTTCTTTGTTGTCAGAAATATATAATTTATATGTCGAAAATAACTGATTAATGAATATCCATAGTCTTATAGGTTTTAAGTATTCCACTTACGTGATTTGCTCCTTCAAGGAGATCCTGCCGGCAGAAGTCGTTGAATAGCTGGAAAAAGGGGGGGGGGAAGAAAAATGGCCTCCCTAGTCTCCTACGAAATGCAGTTCATTGGGTTAGGAAGTTCCAGAATATTTGCTTTATTTCTGAAGTTATTTCTGACCAATTGTACTTTTTTGTAGTCATTTTCTTCATTTCTTCAATTTGAAAACTTGTGAAAAAACCAAGTTCGAAAAGATATTGGTCAAATAATTACAAGCAATAAAAAATCACAATTTTGTTTTGCATTTGTAAACGTTTAGCTTAAACTAGTGCATATTTAAATCAAATTGGAAAATAAATAATTTATTTTAATACATATTAGTAGAAAGTAAAAGACTTTCGGGACACACATTTATTTAGTTTTTTCTGGATGAATCTTGAATAATAATTTTGTTCTTTTGCCGCGTAACTTTTGTGGATGGCGGATCCGATAGTAGACGCCGAAGATGCTCTCGTGGAATTTCTGGATTCAGTTGCTGAGAGAATTTTTTCGTTTTGCTAGAACCACTACTATGATGATGTTGCTGATGCTCTTTGTCTGCAAGTGCGGACATTGGAGTCGACTGACTACCGTATCGCGTAAGAATTTGAAATTTGGCAAAAAGTTTATTTTTCGTTTCGCGTTCCTTTTCTTTGTTTTTGTCGAGAGGCTTATACTTAGATAAAGAGTCGGATAGAGGGCAAATTTCTATAGCATTGTTTTTTGGTTTGAGCATTTTGTTAGAAACAGCTGCTGTAGCAGCGTGGTCTCTATAAAAGTTTAAATCGAAATCAGAGTCGGAATATTGTGGACATGTTGGTGATGACTGATAGTGTTGGGAAGAATTTGACTTATGATGATGTGCAAGTACTGATGTGTTTGCAGCTATAGATCTCGGATGTATAAAGCGGTCATTCAAACTTGAATTGACACTTGTTTCCTCAGCCATGTGGCGCAACATGAGCGTCAGATTTGTTTCGTGTTGACGCTGCAGAAGAATAGCATTGCGTTCACCTTCCAGCCGAGCCTGTCGAACAGCATTACTGAGAACACGCTCCTTCCATTCCCAAGCTTCCTTTTCACGTTCAAGATTCATAAGCTGGATTTCCAACTTTCGGCTAGAGTCACGGAGATCAATCACTTTTGTGAAATATTTGTACAACAATGTTCGCATTTCTTCGGGAGACAGTTTATTTAATCGTGCCATTAGCATTTTTTCGCCTTTCTCACGTTGAAGATGTTCGCTGGTGTCTATCGATTTGCGACCACATATAAGTTCATTTTTAAATTCAATGGCAGCATCAATCGCCTCGATCGCTTCGTCACATTCCAAAAGTTTACGTTCCTCACAATACGAGAGCGTTTTTTCACGCTTGAGTTTGCGATCTAGAGAGCAACGCTGATCGAGGCAATGATCACGAGTTCGACGTAGATTGCGAATTTCATGACGTAACGATTCTTTTTCCTCACCTTCACCAAACTGCTCCAGATTATCAGATTTTTCTTTTAGTACATGATCCAAATGAGAGATTCGATCCTGCACCACTTTAAGATTTTTGTCTTTATGGTCAGTTGTGACACCGTCTCGTGTAATTGTCTTTATGTTTTCTTTTTCCTTGATTAATTTGAGTTCAGATTCAAGTTGTTCCTTAAGTTTGTTTTCATTTTTTATTTTCTTCTGTAGGTCATCAACTAGCTTTTTTGATTCATACACAGATTGCTGAAGTTTTTTTACTTTTTGACCACTTTCACCTGCAATGTGTTTTATGGATACAAGATCATGCAAACGTTGATCCATATGTGCCGTAAGTGCTTTTAGTCGTTGAATCTCGCCCATATCTTTTTTTGAAATAATTGCTTTGGATAACTGTTTTTTCGTCTTTTCATATTCACTTTCAAGTTTTCCTTTTTTCTTATTGAAACGATTTTTTGCGCTGGTGCGCGTATCATTGTTCTTGACTAGGTCGGTGATAATGTTTTGTTTGAGTGAAATTGTATGTTCGACTTCTTTGATTTGTCGTTGTCTGGCCTCAATATCTGTAGTCAATTTACGGAGTTTTTTCTGAACGTTTTCACAAGGAGAAGAATTTATAGTAGATCTGAGTCCGATGGCATGCTTTAAATCACTGGAATTCTCGACGAAATCTTCAAAGGGCTTTACAGTCTTTTGCTCACGTCTTGCCACCCGATTAAGCATTGCGATTTCAGCAAGGCTTAAGCTAGCACCCGGCTGAATGGAGCGTCGACGAGCTAGAAAATACAGGAAGAATAACATAAATACATCCATTTAGTTAGAAAAATTGTTTTAAACCAAAAAAACTTGAAATTTACCTCCCATTGAAGATGCACGCCGCTCCTCAAGCTCGTGCTGAGACGTCTGCTGCTTTTGACGGAAACTCTCTTGACTTTCCATTACAGCGCGTGGGTGGTTTTTGATAAAAACCTTGTATTTTTCATGCACAAGACTATCAGACTTATGTTTCAGTTCATCCATTAAGGATTCAAGCTTTTCTTCTAAATCAGGGCGCTGTGATTCCGAATCGGATTCATTATCAGTGTTCTGTTGGTAACATGTTTCCGATTCACTGACTACGTCATCAGGTTCATCTGCCTCTTGTATTGGTCCAAGTGGCTTTTGTGACCGAATTACTTCACTGGAACTGAGACATTCTTCACACTCTTGTTTCAAGAAAAGCCATTCTTCAATTTGATCTTTGTCTAAGTCGGAGATAGCATTCGAAGAAACAAGCCTTTTAAACAAATATTAAAAAATAGAATATAAATATGCAAAAAAGACAAATTTAGTTGGCAAAACTAACTTGGAGAATAATCCCTCAGCGTTGGAAACTAATTTAAGCCATTGCGAGGTTGCGAATTGCAATCCGAACGCTTCACTTCCTTTGTGCCTATTTATATCGGTTACAACATCTGTCGAAATAGGTGTATTATCATCTGAGAATGTATTCATTATGACATAGTTTCGTAGGCATTGCACTTTAAATGCGAATTGTAAATTGTATATTGTCTCGTTTATATCTCGCTCTAGTGGAGAAACACATAGCAATAGGAGTGTCTGTGCACGGCCACCAAATGAATCCTTCAATAAAGTCGTAAGTGTGGTCTGATAATATGGAATATTTCCGTTAACGCCACACATTAGCGCCGGCTCCGTGAGAGTCGTTACGATGCGCTCTAAGGCTTGCAGCCCTAAATCTTTTGGTACACTCAAATGTTGACCCATGCTATTAGGCATGAACATACGTTCCGAACCACACAGATCAGAAAAACTTACTGTGGATAAGCGATGCTGTATTAGTCCTTCTTTGTTGACCCATTGCTGTTCCAAAGTGATAGTAAAAAGTGAATGTGCAAGTACCTTCACACTACAGCCGCGACTTCCGAGGCCAACTTGTATCCAGTGAAATATCTCGCTAATACTGCTACATGGGACATTACCCACGCCAAGGAGATCCCGAATTTCTTCACCACAAATTTCAACCCAACCGATATTTATTCCGTAGGTACGCTCCGGCTGACTGTTCATGTAGGAAAATACATCAAGAACGCAACGTTGAACAATACCTTGCTCATCCTCGTCGTAAACACAACCAAGTCCAGGGCCAAAAAGTGTGTAACTTTTACCCGTACCGCGTTGTCCGTAAGTTACAACTGAGGCATCAAATCCTTCCAAGAATAGACTAATTAGATGATAGACTGTCTGTTGGTAAATATGACTCTGAGGGCAATTAAATGGCAGTGAGTGGGTCACAGGAAAGGAGTGTGGGCCCACTTGGATAATTCCAGACGCGATGCTGCTACCAAGCAGACCTGTCATGGATGTGGCAACGAAGTTCGGAGCAGCCATAGGAATCACTTGAACGCAATTAGTGTGCTGATAAGATAACTGATCTTCGTCCCTACATCCATCAGCAACCAAAAATTGTTCACAGGGATAAACACGAACTGCGACTTGGATTGGAATCTCCATTCTGCACTGTTTTTTACCGCTGGTTATCTAGTTTTTTCTCACCCTTCTTTAAGTTTTATACAATTTAATAAACCCATTTGTAACATATCAGAAAATTTGGAGTTCAATCTAATGTTTGCAGCTTGCCCTTGCACCTTCTTTTTAATAACATTTACGTTTGTAAAGCTAGTTCCTTAACAAATGTTGATTTTAGTTCTGTATGTTTGGTTATAATTAATGTTAAACGATTTTTATTTTTTGATTAATAACTTTGTTCAGTGACTTTTTAATAATTTTGTTCAATGAGAAAAAAGGCAAAACACGAAAACAAAAATTTTGTGAATAATGTCAGAACAAGTTAGAACAGATAATTACAGCCATATGTCAAAAAAGACTTCATTTTCTATTAACGGATAGTTTAATTTAGTTTTGACTGAGGTGTAAGAGCAATCGTGAAATTTGTTTGGACAAATGGTATTAGAAGTGATTTATAGGGATTCGCAAAGTGGAAATAGTTTTTCAAGTGATACAAGTTCCAGCTACGCCGAGTAGAAAACATGAAATATGCAATTACAGCTGATTTTGACATTTCTCACAAATCTGTTCTACCTTAAGAGTAGGTGCAGAAAAATTGTTCAGAGCAGAGTCATCAAACTAAAAGTAGAACGGTCTCAGACAAAAATTTTTCTCATTGAACACGAAAACCTAATATATTTCTGCTCTGAACTTTTCGAAACAGCCTCATTGAACAACATTAATGTATTTATAATTCAAAATGCTGAAATAGTCTGCGGTCAAAAAAAGCAAAAGCTTGTGCTGCACAAACAGAAATTACAGTGACAGCCAGGGTACAAATTTTGATCGCAAATGTGAAAAACATATATCTTAACCGCAAGTTCGTATATTAGTAGATTTTTGTGTAGTGTAATATGATTTTTAACGCAAGCGCATAATTTGATTTTGCTTTGATGTCAACAGCAGTGTTACTCGTTTTACCTCAAATAACAATAATGCTACAATAAAATAATTTGCTTGGGTGAGTAAAATTATGGAGTTATCGTTGAAATTCATGGCAAAAAATAAAGAATAAATTTAGAACACATGTTATCGTATATTAGAAAACATCTGTTTTTGTTGCATCTGATTCTGAATGTGTTCTAAAGATTGAGTTTGGTAATACATTAGTTGTGGTTTCATTCATAATTTCGGTGATCGCAGCTAACAATTATAACGCCCACTAATACATATGTTTTAATTTTTTCTGCCATCGTCTCGGTGTTTGCAGTATGGCCCTTCCCTTCAATTTCAAATTTCGCCATGTTGATTTGGGGTAACCTTGAAAATCGCTTAAAATAATCTTTTATTTTATTTGGTTTGGGTAGAAATTATCGAAAAAATACGCTCCGGCTATTTAAAAATATCTACATTCTTATGTTGAAAATAATTTTCGAACGCAATACAACATATGGTGGCGCAGAGTACAGTTCTTTATCGGCATTTGAAATTGGTTCTCTTAAGTCTGATTGTCAGTTCTTATTGTAGTTGTTGTTGTCATTCACATTTTTGTCAAACAAGCGCGAACGGAAGAACACATTTTTTTCTTTAATGTCTGAAGACTATCTTGTTTCTTGTGGTTTCAACTAAATATCGAAATAAATTTTTAGTATAAGGGCAATTTTTCTTATGTTTATTTAATCGATTATAACATAATTTAAGAACTACCGGTACTATAGTAAGAAGACCATTTTATTTTAAGTAATTGATATTAAGGTAAATTGAGAAAAATGTCCAAACGGCGAATTGAAGTTGGTGAAATGTATAACACTAAGGCAAAGAAGTAAGTGCGATGCGAATATCCTATTAACTTTTTGTGCACCGAAACTCATCTTTTTGATTTCTTCGCAAAAAATGTATTTTCCACATCCTAGAAAAATTCCAGTGGCGCCGTCAACATCTTTAGTGACTGGGGCTGTAGCGCCTTCCGGGCCCATGGTCACTAAATCGAGTACAGTAAATACGTACACAAATAAACCATACACTCAGAAATACTTTCAGTTGTACAAGAAACGAATAACTCTTCCCGTATTCGAATACCAATCAGATTTCATGCGTCTTCTAAATGAGCATCAATGTATTGTGCTCGTTGGCGAGACAGGTTCCGGTAAAACAACTCAAATCCCACAGTGGTGCGTGGAGTTTGCCAGTTCAAAAGGCTCTAAAGCTGTTTCGTGTACGCAACCGCGTCGTGTAGCAGCCATGTCCGTTGCACAGCGTGTATCTGAAGAAATGGATGTGGTCCTCGGCGAAGAGGTTGGGTACAGTATTCGTTTTGAGGATTGCTCATCACAAAAAACTTTACTCAAGTATATGACTGACGGTATGTTGTTGCGTGAAGCTATGTCAGATCCGATGTTAGAATCGTACCATGTAATTCTTCTCGACGAAGCTCACGAGCGCACACTGTCCACAGACATTTTAATGGGCGTCCTCAAGGAAGTTATCCGACAGCGCAGCGACCTTAAGCTCGTTGTGATGTCTGCTACTTTGGATGCTGGCAAGTTCCAGCAGTACTTCGATAATGCACCGCTCATGAATGTACCTGGCCGTACCCATCCCGTTGAGATTTTCTACACCCCAGAGCCCGAGCGTGACTATCTAGAGGCAGCTATACGAACTGTAATTCAGATTCACATGTGCGAGGATATCGAAGGTGACATTCTCATGTTTCTCACGGGCCAAGAGGAAATTGAGGAGGCTTGCAAGCGAATAAAACGAGAAGCCGATAATCTAGGGCCTGAAATAGGAGAACTTAAGTGTATTCCATTGTATTCGACATTGCCACCAAATTTACAACAGCGAATTTTTGAGCCTGCTCCGCCGAAAAAAGCTAATGGAGCGATTGGGCGCAAAATTGTCGTCTCAACAAACATCGCTGAGACTTCATTGACAATTGACGGAGTAGTATTTGTAATCGACCCAGGATTTGCTAAGCAGAAGGTTTATAATCCACGTGTTCGCGTTGAAAGTTTACTTGTTTCGCCGATTTCGAAAGCATCAGCACAACAGCGTGCTGGTCGTGCTGGACGTACGCGTCCGGGCAAATGTTTCCGCCTTTACACCGAGAAAGCCTTTAAAAACGAAATGCAAGACAACACATATCCTGAGATTTTGCGATCTAATTTGGGTACCATTGATTTAAATTAATAATTTATAAACTTTAAACCTTGTTATATTGCTTTGGATCCTTACAGGCACCGTTGTTCTTCAACTTAAGAAACTGGGTATTGATGATTTAGTCCATTTCGATTTCATGGATCCCCCTGCTCCTGAGACACTAATGCGTGCCTTGGAATTACTTAACTATTTGGCTGCCCTTGATGATGATGGTAATTTAACAGATTTGGGTGCAGTTATGTCCGAATTTCCATTGGATCCACAACTCGCAAAAATGCTGATTGCAAGTTGTCAGCATAATTGCTCGAATGAGATTTTGTCAATTACCGCGATGTTGTCGGGTGAGAATTTCTTTTTTTGTTAAGTTTTTGGTACCTGTGATTATATATTTTTAAGAATTTGTCTTACCATTACAACTTAAGCAGTGTGATGGCCAACTTTTGTCGATTGAACAATTAATATATTTTTAATAGCAACTCAACAATCATATTATAAATACTTAGAATCTTTAAAATATTTTAAATCTTTAAGCAGGCTATGATAACGTGATTATTTTTGAAAGTCTAAAAAACGGACTAAGTAGAAGAAGAGACGATTTTTTTAATGTGTAGGATAACTAGGAAAGTAGGAATTTAAATTTTTGCATTTCAATAGTTTGGACAATAAAAACGAATTACCTAATATTTTTTTTTAAAATTAAAAATATTATATTCCATCAAAAATAAAAACCGTTATGCGATTAATTATTTAATTAATATGGGCACTTCAGCTTTTATTAATTAATTAATTTTTTTAAACCATGTTTCTTAAAAAGAAAAATAATCGCACATAAAACTGAACTGCAAAACCACAGCCCATAGGTGCTCCTCTTCTCCTGCTACACCCATTAACACAAAACCCCATCAAAAATTATATAAACAAAACTTTAAAAACTCTTACCACCAAATATCAAACCGAATCAAAATACTTAAAAATCAATTAAAAATGTGAATGAATCAAAAATCAACTATATTTGTGGGACGCGTGATGTGTGCCCAAAACAAAACCCTCTGTGTATGTGTTCCTATAGTCCCGCAGTGTTTTGTTCGTCCAAATGAAGCAAAAAAGGCCGCCGATGAAGCTAAGATGCGTTTCGCTCACATCGATGGAGATCATCTAACATTGCTGAACGTGTACCACGCATTTAAGCAAAGTAAGTTTTTTAGTGAGATATATTAAGAAAATAATTGTTCTGACTCCTTATATATCAAGGCACCGAAGATCCCAACTGGTGTTACGAAAATTTTATTAATTTCCGTTCGTTAAAATCTGCGGATAATGTCCGCCAACAACTAGCTCGTATTATGGATCGTTTCAATTTAAAACGAAGCAGCACAGAATTCACTTCGAAAGATTATTACATAAACATTCGGAAAGCGCTCGTTCAAGGGTTCTTTATGCAAGTTGCTCATCTGGAGAGGACTGGACACTATTTAACAATTAAAGATAATCAAAATGTTCAGTTGCATCCATCAACTTGTTTGGACCATAAGCCAGATTGGGTCATATACAACGAATTCGTGCTGACTACAAAGAATTACATTAGAACGGTTACAGATGTAAAACGTAAGGCTTAAATGAAACAAACTACGTATGTATTTTAATAATTACAGTAATAACTTTTCTTTGTTTATTCGTTATGCCAGCGGAATGGCTACTAACACATGCCCCACAGTACTATGACATGAATAATTTTCCACAATGCGAAGCAAAACGACAGTTAGAACTTTTGCAAGGTCGGTTAGATTCTAAGCAGTATCAAAAAGGATTTTAGTTCTTATAACTAAAAACCTTCAGTTTTTTACTATGCATAATTTATAGTTTCAGTGGGAGATTGATTTTCAGCAGCAATTAATTAGCATTGTATTAAAAATTCAATATATACTTAAAACTTTTATAAAATTAACTCATCACAGTAACATTAATTCAATTGTTGTTTTAATTGTAGGTACAGTATCGAATGATATGATTTAATAATATTAATATAGATATATTTTTCTATTACAACTAAAAATACGGAACTTTTTTGCTATTATTGTATTTGCACCTGTTTTAAATACATAATTTTAAAAGTAAACAAATACAAAGTGTATGGATAAATGTACAAGAAAACGTAAACGAACGTAAACGAAAAAAACTTCAGAAATTTTGAATAAACAAAACTTGTCACAAAATGAAAGCTTCATCACTATATGAATTAATTAAAATTTAGCAAATGGCTAAGGCTAAAACCTTCTAATAGATCGTACTAGATACATAGTGCAACGCAAGTTTTTTTTTCTTAAGATCTAGGTCTTTGGTCCATCCTAAGAAATTACTATGGCTCGAGAAACATACGCTCACTGTATAGTGCTAGAGTTGCACAGCAGCTAGCCGATAACATATCCAAATAAAAAGCTTATACAGGGTGTACAATAATTCGTGGCACAAACGAAGCAGGGTAATGGCGGAGGTCATTTCCAACCAAAATAGCCAAATGAAGTTTTATGGAATTGTTAATGGTTAAAAAGTTATTTCATTTTTAGTATTTTTGGGTAAAATCGCATACGCCGCCACTAAAAAATAAATTTAATTTTTCATACGATCTGGAAGAGTGTGCCTTTCCCATAAAGTCATTTTTATAAACTTTATTATCTTCTGTCAAATTAAAACAATAGATTTGTGCTGTCTTTTTGTTTCCCAACATTTTTTGATTGATTTTTAAGTAGTTTGGCGGAAAAACAATGTTCTACAGAAAGTTGACGATTCTCAAATGGTATCACGCATAGGAATATTCAAAACAGAATGGTTTTTATCAACTGTTTTGTGGTGTACGTAGAGTTTTAAAACAGAGATACGCACTTTTGACATCACTTTACACACTGTAACCCTTGATCAAGCTACAATATCACTATTGGTCTGTTTTGATAGAAAACTATGTAATTATTTTTTAAATTCTTAAACCCATTACCGATATAAACGTCGTCAAAGTCAAAAAAAGAAAGGTTTTTTTTAAAATTTTATTTTCAAACGCGATCATTTCGAAAAATGTTCTTGAATAATTTTTTTAGACAAATGCAGTATTAAAGCCCATTGAATTTTCTACAACTTTACCTCATAATATTTCTGCAATACGTCAACAGGAACAGGATTAAAATTGAAAGTTTGTGAAATGATTGAAAACGTACTTTTGCTCTTACATGCTTTACACCCTATAACCTATAACCTATAACCCTAAAACACTTCCAGCTACAAGGTTACTGTTATCTTTTTTGAAGGAAAATTAAATTAAACTACTTAAAAATCAATCAAAAAATTTTGGGAAACAAAAAGACAGCACAAATCTATTGTTTTAATTTGACAGAAGATAAAAAAGTTTATAAAAATGATTTTATTGGAAAGGCACACTCTTCCAGATCGTATTAAAAAATAAACATGAACAAAAGAACTGTTGGTTTTTTTTAAATGAATTTTTTAGTATGCGATTTTACCCAAAAATACTAAAAATGGAATAACTTTTTAACCATTAACAATTCGATAAAACTTCATTTGGCTATTTTGGTTGGAAATGACCTCCGCCATTACCCTGCTTCGTTTGTGCCACGAATTCTTGTACACCCTGTATAACAGCAATCAGAAATATGTCATATAAGAGCTGCCATGCAAGACATCATGTGCTCAGGTGGGGTTTCTATGTAGCCAAATAATGTAACTCATAGTTATAAGCTTTAAAGTGTTGATAGGATGCCGAAACAACTCGAACCTGATAATGGGACAAACGCACCGAAGTTCCAACATCGATTCAGACTTGTTGCCATGTTGCTCCCAGCGCGGATTTAATCACCAAGAAAGACTGCATCCGCGAATTTGAGGTGCCAAAGAGATGTGCTCTAAAAGTTCATCCAAAACCAAGAACTGCACAAGAAGCTATCATTTAGATCGAGCGGGTGGTACGAAGTCTTGGGCTGCATATAAATGAAAACAAAACATGGCGCCAATAATCATAGACGAAGTTATCAGAGCGATAAATCGGCTCAAAATTTGTTTTGACTTGAAAACTCCTTTGATTCCAATCTTTTATTGCTTTTAAAAATTATCCTTATCTCGGATTGAGGGTAGCAAATTAAAACTCTGAACTGACTTCTGAATACAAAGTTATTTATTTCTTCATGCTTATGGCTATTTTTACTCTAATTTACAAACTCAAATTATAAGTCAACAATTTATTCTATATGTTGAAATGCGCGAGGCACTTGTAAAAGGTGCACAGATAGCAATTTGACGGGAAATGGGAATAATGCTGACAATATCGTTTATGGCAGCAGTTGTAAAAGGTGCACAGATACCAATTTGATGGGAAATGGAAATGTTTTATGACATTAACACTATTGTTTATGGATGCAGGAATATAAATATACAAAAAATAATGAGGTCTCGCGATCAGATTACCTGCCTGTGGAGTTGATTTATATTTTTTTTGGGAACTAAAATGGTATTAGTCAAAACCGCCCGTTTCAGGCATTAAACAAAATATTCTGAATTTGATGGGACTTCTTTTAAAACAATTGTTTAGCGCTCGGCTTGCGATGGCGTAATTTTAAGATCTTTGAAATTATATTTCTTTTTGTGCATTTACTAGAGGGCATTGTAGTGTTTTTGGTATCTTCTGGGAGTAATTGTTGGGGGGGAGGGGTTGTTTGCGGTCCCTTTTGGTTCTTTTGTGTCTTTTTGATGTGGTATTTGCGAGTGTTTTTTTGTGAGCCTTTTGGTGTGGTATTTGGGAGTGTTGGTGTTTTGACGTGACAACGTCTACAAGGTTTAAGGGGTACATGTTTAAAAAGTTGAATGTTAAATGTCACTATTTAAGAGATGTTAAGTAACGTTTTTATTTAACAAATGTTAAGTAACTTTTTTAACAGATGTTAAGTTACGTTACGTGACGTGACGTGACAACGTCTCACTACAAGGTTAAGGGGTACATGTTCAAAAACTCAAATGTTAAATGTCACTATTTAACAGATGTTAAGTAACTTTTTTAACAGATGTACGTTTTTAACAGATGTTAAGTAACTTTTTTATGTTATTTCACTTATTTAATATCCACTGGGATTTGGTCATGAGGAACTAGAACTTTTTGAACTAAGCACTTTCTCAACGATTCGTATAAAATTCTGTATGTATGACTAAGATACGACTATAAGTCTTGTTCCTATAGAAATTCTGGGATCTGGCTAATAAGGTTTGGCATTTTGTGGACCAAGCCATTTCTCAGGCGATTTGTATGAAATTTGGTATGTAGGACTAAGATGCGACTACAAGACTTGTTCCGATGGAAATTCTTGAATCTGGCCAATAGGTTCTGGAATTTTGTGGACCAAGCAATTTCTCAATCGATTCGTATGAAATTCGGTATGTAGGACTAAGATACGACTATAACACTTGTTCCTATGGAAATTCTGGGATAGGACCAATAGGGTCTGGAATTTTGTGGACCAAACAATTTCTCAAGCGATTCGTATGAAATTCGGTATGAATGACTAAGATGCAGGACTAAGATCACTTAGACCATTAGCGGTCCTTTGTGTTACCACAGGATCTTATACGTTTTCCCTTTTCAGATGATCCATTCAGAACTCTTAATGAATGGTAGTATATCTCGCACTTTGCCGTTTTGAGATCTGATAGGTTATTCATTATCCGCTTACCCAAGTGTTTGTGCGTTCTGTACATTAGTGCCGGACATGACCAAAGAAGATGCTCTATGGTCTCTTCCTCCTCCTCGTCCATACAACCTCTGCAGAAGTCATTATATTCGACACCCATCCTTCTCGCGTGTTTCCCTAGAAGGCAGTGTCCTGCTTCAAGTCCAGCTTCGGCCAGACCTGTTCTTACATTTGTTATTGTTTCTACCTCTTTCCGGTAGCATCTGGAGAGTCGTACCACGTCTAGCTAACTCGTCCGCTCTGCAGTTCCTCTCGACATCCATGTGGCCCGGGACCCATATGATCCTTATATTGAACTGCTCACTCATCTCGTTAAGAGAGGATGACTTCTCAATGCCACCTTTCAGTGAGACCACCTCCAACGATTGTATGGCCGCCTGACTGTCCACATAAATGTTAATCTTCTTTGAGGATAATACATTATGCTTCAGCCAGCTCATTACCTCTTCAATCGCTATCACCTCAGCCTGGTATACGCTGCAGCGATCACGTAGACGGACAGAGATGCTTACTTTTAGCTTGTCACAGAAGACTCCTGCTCATACTTTACCGTCTAGCTTAGAGCCATCCGTGAAAAACTGTATTGTTTTGTTGTCGGTTACGGATCCACTCTTCCAGTCTTCTCTTGAGGGTATTGTTGTCCGAAAACCGTTTTGAAAGCATAACATTGTTATGTAATCCAGTTTCGTCAGCTCCTGCTTTAGCGATTTAGCTATGGTGGAGTGTCCTTTTTGAAGACTTCTCCACTGATTGACAGCTAACAGTCGCGTAGCCGTAATTGCCGCTTTCTGTTTGCCAAATATATCTAGTGGGATAAGGTGGAGCAAAACCTCTAGAGCGCGAGTTGGTGTAGATCTCAGCACCCCGCTTATAAGCATGCAGGCCGCTCTTTGTACCTTCCCGAATATATTTATATACGTGGTTTTTTCCATAGCTGGCCACCATACGCTTACTCCATACAGTAGTATTGGTTTCACTACCGACGTGTAAAGCCCTGGTACACTTTGGTTTCAAACCCCATTTTTAACCAATGGCATTCTTGCACGAGTATAAAGCAATATTAGCTTTATTAACTCTTTCTATTATAAATATTAGGCTTCCAGCTCAGTTTCCTGTCCAAGATTGTCCCCAGAAATCTTGCTTTATCAGAAAAAACTAAGGGGGTACCATTTAATGTTGGAGGATCAACTGTTTGAATTTTATATTTCGTGGTGAAAAGGACAAGCTCTTCTTTAACGATTAGGAGGGCATTTTGCATAACCTCCTTAATTGTTCTGAGGTATTTTCCTGAGACAGCTAACGCTACATCATCAGCATACGCTACCACTTTTATCCCCTCTCCTTCCAGTTTCAACAGTAATTCGTTGATTACTATATTCCAGAGTAGAGGGAATAATACACCCCCCTGCGGTGTTCCTCTAACTACCTGCCTTTTTTAAGACGGAATCACCCAGCTCCGCACTAATAATCCTGCCTAGAAGCATATGATTGATTAGTTTGCTTGTAGGGTAGTCCACATTTAGGTTTGACAGTCTTTTACAGATTGCCTCTGTTTTAACGTTGTTGAACGCACCCTCGATATCCAAGAATGCTACTAGTGTATACTCCTGGGAGTATCTTGATTTCTCAATTGTGCTTACTAAGGTGTGTAAGGCTGTGCCTACAGACTTCCCCTTGCAGTAAGCATGTTGGGACTTTGTCCAACTGCTATGTTTTACCTTAGCCCTTATATGAACATCTATCAGTCTTTCCAGGGTTTTCAAAAGAAAGGATGATAGAGTTATAGGTCTCAGGTCTTTTGGGTAGCCATGTGAGCTTTTACCCGCCTTCGTTATAAAAACTACCTTGACTTCTTCCAATCCCTAGGAATGTACGTCAGTTTTATACACCCTGTGAAAATTGCCTCTAACCATGGGAGTATCCACTCTGAGTTATTCGGAATTTCCGCAGGGATTATCCCATCTGGGCCAGCCGATTAGAAGGGTTTGAAAACGCTAATCGCCCACTGGATTCGCGTTTTGCTCGCGTTTGAACCGATTGAGATTCCAGATGTTCATCAGATTCATTTCTTGGGCTCTTGCCCAATATTACAAATAGCGAGGTTTGAATTTAATAAGCATTCAAAAAATGACGTCGGTGCTGCCCCATATTTGTGTGATGAGCGTTTGCATCACATCCTAGTATCGCCCCAATTTTCATTTTCTCTGCGTCAGAGATGAGCTCCTCCAGTTTTTTTGGTGGAGTCTGCTTTTCCCGGTCCATGTATGCAGAAACCAGCCAGAATTTTTCATTTCCGACTTCAATGCTGGCCGCAGTTATGTCACCGTCACTATATTGTATATATAGTATATAATACAAGATATAATCTCGATACCAGCGAGGACTCGCTGGACCGACTATCAGCCTCTAGGGGAAACCCGATATCAACAGGGCAGTCGGGACCCCCGTGATCGGAATGGTCCGCTCCTTTACCCTTATTGACATCGTCTGCCTTATAGACCTTGAGAGTTATCGACCCGAAACCGAAGTTGATAACTTCCTTAGTATTTGCAAGAGGAGCCAGGGATTCCTTGTTGATAACCATAGTTGATAATCTAAAGTTACCCTTAGCCTCCTCCTGTTTCACAATCTTCCAGTTTGATGCCGGAAGATCTGGATTGCTGGCTGCGATTATCTCTATAACAGCTTTAGCGTCGGCAGGTTCGGTAGAAAGCCAGACGCGCTCCTTTGGCCTGCTAGGAATTTCTTCCCTGCTTACGGCCGCAAGCTTTGCTCCTGGCCACACTTCACCTTCGGCAATCGCTTTTTTTTTTATAGAGATCAACCGATCTCTGATCTGTACACACCGTCAGCTTGACGCGTCCCTGATACCAACCTGCATCTCTGCAGGAAGAGGGAGGTCCCGGATTCTCTCTCAGAACCTTTAGGGAAATGGGAGTTTAGCGCGTTGAACACCGATTTCCATTTTCCCGGCGTGATGCTCCCATCCTCTTGACTATTGTCAATGACGGCTAGCATCAGCCCGTGCTCTTTGAAGATATCACTAAACGATTTCGTCTTGTGCGTCTTAAGAGCCACCGGTGGAGTCTCTGCCTTTTCGGCCCTAGGTCCTTGGCGGGGTTTTTTCCACCTTCCACAGTCAACTTCGCCCAGGTTACGGACTTCTTTTTCTTTTCGTTACCTGCTCCTCAGATGATACCAGCCAACTTTTCTAAGACCTTAAAAGCCGCTCGACGATCCCGGTACCGTTTATTCGTCGGCGGTATATTGCGTGACCCGTTATCGGCTTCACGTTTGCTGGTGGTACTGGTCCCTGGCTTATGGGCCTTAGGATCCAATACTACCTTGGTTTTAGCGGCCGGGCCCCCAATTTTACGGTTAGAGCCACGTGTCACGCTTGTTTCCAGCTTTTGGTGAGTGCTGGTCGCGTTTTGTTTCGGCATTTGGTGAGTGCCGGTCTCAGTTTTAAGAGAACATTTTTTGGTGTGCATCATTGTGAATCGCACGAGTGTCGGAGAAAGGGTGGTCCACCCGCGCAGAGATCCGCATACGCAGGTAAGGTAGGATACATCTAGAGTGTTGGATCGTTAGCCAACAAGATATACACACAAACACGCACATCGGAAGTCACCTACTACTATGAGAAAATGACTTTTGAGAGAATTGTCAGTTCTACTTCATACTTTTTCGTCTATCAATCGAGTCGTCGACTGAGCAGCATCGCAGCAGCTTTAATCTCTACGCATAACGAATTCAATAAATGTTTTTTTATACAAATTTGCTTGTGATTTAAGTTCACTAATTGTAAATACTAGAAATTATTGCATATGTTCAATATATGCATTTCAATAAAGGTTTCTACTCGTGCAAGCATTCGACATAACCGCATTCTCATCAATCCACATTTTGGTCTTTCGTTTAATTTAAGTTCATTAATTGTAAATACTAGAAATTATTGCATATGTTCAATATATGCATTTCAATAAAGGTTTCTACTCGTGCAAGCATTCGACATAACCGCATTCTCATCAATCCACATTTTGGTCTTTCGTATTCGCTATTCATTCGACATTTTGGTCTTTCATATTCGCTATTCATTCAACATCCTTGTTTTTCAGACCAAGCAATCACAACTCATCCAACATTTTGGTCCTTCGAGCCGGATTCTTTCGTTTCGCAAACACAATCAAACTCGTGGGTAAGAGACATAATAGTGATCGACCAAGTGCAAGTCTTGTGTGTGAAAGGTTAAGTAAAGGCCAGTTAATTCGCACGCATCAGTGGTGTGGCAATACAAAGTGCCATAGCGACGATTCGTGTAAAACAAGCATCGCTACAGACCCTCCAGAGAGCAGTAAAGAAGAGTGATGGGATAACGAGTGAGACTCCAGGTGTGACTGAAGAGGTCATACAGGCGCGGATCGACCACGTGGAATCAATCTATCGGGAGTTCTGCGAGGTGCAATACCAGGTCGAAGCTGTGTGCGGTGCGGAGGAAATTTAGGGATAATACGTAAAACGTGAACAAGCGGAGGATTATTACTTCGCAGCGATTTCCAACCTGAGAAGACAAATATCCGCTATTGACAGTCGGCAAGATGAGGTCAAATCATCACCAAATCAACAGTCGATCGATGCACACTTGCCTCGAATCAACGTTCCAATCTTCAACGGTTAGTACACCAGTTGGACCGAATTCGAAAATTTATTTGTTGACCTCATCCACAACAACGAAAGGCTGGCTAACTCGCAGAAACTGCACTACCTTAAAGCAAGTCTGACTGGAGATGCAGCCTTGTTACTCAAGTTCGTGAGCATCACGAACGATAACAACGAGGAGGCATGGCGCATTCTCAGAGATCGATACGATCACCGTCGTTTCATTATCGACAGCCATCTTCGCAAGTTTCGCACAATGCCAGCCTTGCAAATTGAATCAGCTGCAGGATTGCGCAAAATTCTCGACGTATCGACCGACACCGTTCGCTGCTTGAAGGTTTTAGGAGTGCCGATTACCACATAGGATATTATACTGGTCAACATAATTGCTGACAAACTCGACCCAGAAACCCACCGACAATGGGAGATGTCATTAACCCGAGCGAAATATCCATCATACAAGGAGTTGATCGATTTCCTGAACGCCCGATGGCAATAGCTGGAGATGATTTCCATGACTCGAACCAAATCAAATTCATTACACTCCTATCTAGAAGTTCCGGCATCATCGCATCCATCGCGGACTCGACCGGATCGTAAGCCGGAAACACAATCAGCTCGCTCACTCGTAGTTACTTCAGACGCTCACAACTCCGCCTGTCAAGTCTGTGCTGGAAATCACAACGTTTTCCAGTGCGAACGATTCAAACTTCTCACATTCGAAGAGAAGTCAAACCTCGTCCGCGAAAAGAGGTTATGTTTTAACTGCTTGCGGATAGGCCACTCTAGTTCGGTCTGCAGATCCAGTTTTTGCCGGATTTGCAATAGAAGACACCACACGCTTCTGCACATCTCGAATTCGGGCACCAGACCATCCGTCGGATCATCATCACATACTCAGGTCACAGCCAACCATGTTGCATCGCCATTCGCAGATGTGCTGCTCGTCATAGTATCACACGCCAACCAAAATTTCACCGTTCGAGCTCTCTTGGATTCGGGGTCACAGATCAGCTTCGTTTCAGAGAGCACCACAAATCGTATCGGATTATCGAGAAAACCAGCAGCAATCGCAATCAGTGGCATCTGTGCCAATGAGGCGCCCATGTCGCGTTCACTTGTCGAATTCGTATTACAATCCCGAACAGATGCAGCATTTTCGATCCCAATCACAGCTCTTGTAGTCGAGAAGATCACAGGCACGCTGCCATCGCAACCAATCGACACACATCAATGGCCACACTTAAAACATTTGGAACTTGCCGATCCCCATTACCATCGTCCCAACCGAATTGATATTTTGCTCGGAGCTGATGTCATTGGAATGCTCCAAAAGGATGGTTGCATTGCCCCATATTTGTGTGATGAGCGTTTGCATCACATCCTAGGATCGCCCCAATTTTCATTTTCTCTGCGTCAGAGATGAGCTCCTCCAGTTTTTTTTGGTGGAGTCTGCTTTTCCCGGTCCATGTATGCAGAAACCAGCCAGAATTTTTCATTTCCGACTTCAATGCTGGCCGCAGTTATGTCACCGTCACTATATTGTATATATAGTATATAATACAAGATATAATCTTCTCTGACTTACTACAGTATAGGACTTTATACCCTTTAAGTCCGAGCCCACAGATCCTAGCTCCATTTATCCATGGCTCTTGGATTAGGACGAGATCTTCCCCCGTTTCTGCTTATCTTAGTAGAAGAGCTGCCGAAGAAGTTTTGGTATGGTGAAGGTTTATTTGAATTATGTTTAACATATTTATACTTACCTTCGCCCCATCGTTAGCATTCATGCTACTTCAGTCTCCGAGGATCCGACGGCACATTCCGTCTCGTTCCCCTTTGACTCAATCACCGTCTTGTTGACATTGCTTTCTTCAATGGAGTCCGGCAAGTTTTCCTCGTCAGACTCCATGGCAAAAAGGTTGTCCATCCTCGATACTAGCGACGACTCGCTGGACCGACTATCAGCCTCTAGGGGAAGCCCGATATCAACATCGCAGTCGGGACCCCGTTATCGGAATGGTCCGCTCCTTTACCCTTATTGACATCGTCTGCCTTATAGACCTTGAGAGTCATCGACCCGAAACCGAAGTTGATAACTTCCTTAGTATTTGCAAGAGTAGCCAGGGATTCCTTGTTGATAACCATAGTTGATAATCTAAAGTTACCCTTAGCCTCCTCCTGTTTCACTCCTGTTGCTGGCTGCGATTATCTCTATAACAGCTTTAGCGTCGGCAGGTTTGGTAGAAAGTAAAAGTAAAAGTAATTCCAACTCGATAGTAGCACATCTTGACGCGAATAAACCTGCGGTTCTAAGTTTATGTGAAACGCAGGCTTCTTATATGGGTACCCCAAATGATTTTCAATGTCAGGGGTATTCTCGTGTCGACTGTTTGGTTCCTCATCGTGAGGTTATTTTATTTATACGAGAAGACATCAGTTTTAGTGTACCTAATATAAAATATTCCAAACAGTAATCCAATGTTCAATACGATATGGATTGAAATTGTAATTTCAAACCATTCGATATTTATTTGTTCCCTTTATCGTAGTCCTAATTTGTCAACTGATGACACTAATATTGAGTTTAATTACTTATCAGACACAATAGACAAGATTTACCGATCATCACCAACATCAGAATTGGTAGTCTTGGGTGATTTTAATGTCCACAATGATTCATGGTTGACCTATTCGAATGGTAGAGATCGATCAGGTGAAACCGCTGAACTATTTTCAAATGTTAATCTTTTCACCCAACTCGTTGATAAGCCAACTAGGTATCCCGATACTACTGGTCAATCACCTCACCTTTTAGATTTATTTCTTACAACTATGCCTGATAAATATTCAATTGATGTATCTGCTCCATTAGCCATTAGTAGCCAAATTTTCAATATCACCAGCCCTTAAAGAGACTACAAGTAAAAGGCTACTCTGGCACTATAAAAATGCTAACTGGGAGCTCCTGAACCAATTTTATAGCTCGTTTGATTGGTCAACCTGTTTTTCCAGCAATAATGCTGATGAAGCATCACAACTTATCACGTCAACCATTTTGCTAGGAATGAAAAATTGCATTCCTTCTTCATTTAAAAAGAAAAATACTCATAAAAATAAATGGTTTAACGAACATTGCAGGTCAGCTGTCGCGTGTAAAAAAGCAGCCCATTTGGATTACGTTAATTGCACTTCTGAAGAAAACCTTGTAAAGTTTCGAATAGCTAGAAATAGATCAAACGCTATATTGAAAAGGTCCAAAATAATATATGACCTTAAGATTCGAGATAGCATGCGAAAAATTTTGGATTCTGATTCAAACAGTCGAAGCTTTTGGTCGTTTGCTGCATTGGTTAAAAGAAACTTTGCAGACAATACTTCGTCTATTCCTTCTTTATTTCATAATGGTATTCATTATAGAACTAATATTGAGAAGGCTAATCTCTTAGCTTCTCATTTCGCTGGTGCGTCTACTCTTTCTTTAACTAATCAAAGCCCCCCAATTCTCCCGAATCTAGGCCCAGGTATGTCTAAAAGTTCTGAAAGAACTTGACCCCAATAAAGCGACTGGCCCCGACGGTATTCCGCCATTAGTATTGAAAAGTTGTCATCTTACTTTGGCAAAACCGCTTAGCAAATTGTTTCATCTCTCAATGAAGACAGGTGTTTTTCCATCATTTTGGAAAATAGCAAATATTCAACCCGTTCCGAAAAAAGGTGATAAATCGGCACCTACGAACTACCGACCTATTGCTTTGTTGTCGGTTCTATCGAAGGTAATGGAATCTATCGTTAATTTCAGACTAATGAACTATCTGGATTCGAATGTTCTTTTATCCGATGTGCAGTATGGATTTCGTAAAAATCGATCTTCAGGCGAACTAATGACGTGCATGACTCATTGTTTGGAGCGAAGCATTGAAAACCTAGGTGAATCAAGCGTTGTTTCCTTAGATATTGCTAAAGCTTTTGATAGAGTATGGCATGATTGTCTTATTAATAAGATTCGTGCGCTGAATTTACACCCCTCTCTCATTACATGGATTGAGAATTATTTATGGAACCGTAAAATAAAAGTTGTATTAAATGGTATATCTTCAGATTCACATGGGATCAATGCTGGCGTGCCTCAAGGATCATCCTTGTCTCCCACGCTCTTCTTGATATATATCAACGACCTGTTGTCTTCTACATATACATACATACATACATACATACATGTGATATCCATTCATTTGCTGATGATACAACACTATCGGCCTCCATTGAGTTTGACAATCAAAAAGAATGCAATTCTCGCTTGAATGGTTCGCGTGAAATTATGAATTTGACTATTCTGTCTAATATTCAAATCATTCTTGATTGGGGCATTTCTAACAGAGTAGAATTTAACCCAAATAAATTCCAGTCTTGCCTTTTTTCTCAGAAGACAACTCAACATTATGTTCCTTCTGTTATTAATGGTACCTCTATTGCGAGATCTGATTCACTTAAGTTGTTAGGTTTAAAAGTATCAAGTGATCTTTCCTGGAAAGAACATATTTATGAAATTTCAAAAAGAGCTAGCCAATGTTTAGGCTTCATAAGACGTTGTAACTTCTACTTCACTCCCTCTGAAGTGTTAAGATTATATAAATCTTATGTTAGACCAATTTTAGAATTTAATTCATATGTGTGGGGTGGTGCTCCAAGATCGCATTTGGTTCATCTTAATGGTGTTCAGAATAGAGTTATCCGTTTGATAAACGATGTAACCATTACTTCGTCTCTTGATACTTTGGAGCACAGACAAAATGTAGGAGCTTTATCTGTTTTCTATAAATTACAACGGTAAATGTTCTTTAGAAACCCGTTCTCTAGTTCCTGGGCCTTTTCTCAGTAACGTAAACACTCGTTTAAGGTGCAATCAACATAGATTTGCCTTAAAACTTTTTTCATGTAGAACCCAACACTTTAAATCCTCCTTTTTTCCGAGAGTCTCTTCGATGTAGAATCAATTGGTCGAACACGTGTTTCCAGAATCTTATAATCTGCAGGCGTTAACAACTTCTTGAAGGATGAAAGGAAAGGATGAAGGAATAAAAAAAAAAAAAAAATTATTTATCAGTATTTTTTAAATTATTTTTATAATTTGTAATATTTTCTTGGTCAAGGTTTTTTGTAGTTTTCCCTGACCATGATTCATTGATAAAAGTATTTGGACTTGCGTCGTTCTAAATTCGTGTTCGTTTTTCGTATGGCTTTTCCAATGAATCAGGGAGAATTCTGAGAAAATAAATTGAAACCGGCTACAAACGTGAGGAATGTGATATATTGTAAATCACATTCTTTCGATTTTTATTTTATTTTGAATTTAATAAAGGGCTTAGCCCAACTTATTGCCGTGACGTAAGTCATTCAGGGAGTCATCCCTTGGCAATAAGTCTATATAAAAAAAAAAAAGCCAGACGCGCTCCTTTGGCCTGCTAGGAATTTCTTCCCTGCTTACGGCCGCAAGCTTTGCTCCTGGCCACACTTCACCCACTTCGGCAATCGCTTTTTTTTATAGAGATCAACCGATCTCTGATCTGTACACACCGTCAGCTTGACGCGTCCCTGATACCAACCTGCATCTCTGCAGGAAGGGGGAGGTTCCGGATTCTCTCTCAGAACCTTTAGGGAAATGGGAGCTTAGCGCGTTGAACACCGATTTCCATTTTCCCGGCGTGATGCTCCCATCCTCTTGACTATTGTCAATGACGGCTAGCATCAGCCCGTGCTCTTTGAAGATATCACTAAACGATTTCGTCTTGTGCGTCTTAAGAGCCACCGGTGGAGTCTCTGCCTTTTCGGCCCTAGGTCCTTGGCGGGGTTTTTTCCACCTTCCGCAGTCAACTTCGCCCAGGCTACGGACTTCTTTTTCTTTTCGTTACCTGCTCCTCAGATGATACCAGCCAACTTTTCTAAGGCCTTAAAAGCCGCTCGACGATCCCGGTACCGTTTATTCGTCGGCGGTGTATTGCGTGACCCGTTATCGGCTTCACGTTTGCTGGTGGTACTGGTCCCTGGCATATGGGCCTTAGGATCCAATACTACCTTGGTTTTAGCGGCCGCGCCCCCACCTTTACGGTTAGAGCCACGTGTCACGCTTGTTTCCAGCTTTTGGTGAGTGCTGGTCTCGTTTTGTTTCGGCATTTGGTGAGTGCCGGTCTCAGTTTTAAGAGAACATTTTTTGGTGTGCATCATTGTGAATCCCACGAGTGTCGGAGAAAGGGTCCACCCGCGCAGAGATCCGCATACGCAGGTAAGGTAGGATACATCTAGAGTGTTGGATCGTTAACCAACAAGATATACACACAAACACGCACAACGGAAGTCACCTACTACTATGAGAAAATGACATTTGAGAGAATTGTCAGTTCTACTTCATACTTTTTCGTCTATCAATCGAGTCGTCGACTGAGCAGCATCGCAGCAGCTTTAATCTCTACGCATAACGAATTCAATAAATGTTTTTTTATACAAATTGGCTTGTGATTTAAGTTCACTAATAGTAAATACTAGAAATTATTGCATATGTTCAATATATGCATTTCAATAAAGTTTTCTACTCGTGCAAGCATTCGACATAACCGCATTCTCATCAATCCACATTTTGGTCTTTCGTATTCGCTATTCATTCGACATTTTGGTCTTTCATATTCGCTATTCATTCAACATCCTTGTTTTTCAGACCAAGCAATCACAACTCATCCAACATTTTGGTCCTTCGAGCCGGATTCTTTCGTTTCGCAAACACAATCAAACTCGTGGGTAAGAGACATAATAGTGATCGACCAAGTGCAAGTCTTGTGTGTGAAAGGTTAAGTAAAGGCCAGTTAATTCGCACGCATCAGTGGTGTGGCAATACAAAGTGCCATAGCGACGATTCGTGTAAAACATGCATTGCTACAGCGGACCCTCCAGAGAGCAGTAAAGAAGAGTAATGGGATAACGAGTGAGACTCCAGGTGTGACTGAAGAAGTCATACAGGCGCGGATCGACCACGTGGAATCAATCTATCGGGAGTTCTGCGAGGTGCAATACCAGGTCGAAGCTGTGTGCGGTGCGGAGGAAATTTAGGGATAATACGTAAAACGTGAACAAGCGGAGGATTATTACTTCGCAGCGATTTCCAACCTGAGAAGACAAATATCCGCTATTGACAGTCGGCAAGATGAGGTCAAATCATCACCAAATCAACAGTCGATCGATGCACACTCGCCTCGAATCAACGTTCCAATCTTCAACGGTTAGTACACCAGTTGGACCGAATTCGAAAATTTATTTGTTGACCTCATCCACAACAACGAAAGGCTGGCTAACTCGCAGAAACTGCACTACCTTAAAGCAAGTCTGACTGGAGATGCAGCCTTGTTAGTCAAGTTCGTGAGCATCACGAACGATAACAACGAGGAGGCATGGCGCATTCTCCGAGATCGATACGATCACCGTCGTTTCATTATCGACAGCCATCTTCGCAAGTTTCGCACAATGCCAGCCTTGCAAATTGAATTAGCTGCAGGATTGCGCAAAATTCTCGACGTATCGACCGACATCGTTCGCTGCTTGAAGGTTTTAGGAGTGCCGATTACCACATAGGTTATTATACTGATCAACAAAATTGCTGACAAACTCGACCAAGAAACCCACCGACAATGGGAGATGTCATTAACCCGAGCAAAATATCCATCATACAAGGAGTTGATCGATTTCCTGAACGCCCGATGGCAATAGCTGGAGATAATTTCCATGACTCGAACCAAATCAAATTCATCACACTCCTATCTAGAAGTTCCGGCATCATCGCATCCATCGCGGACTCGACCGGATCGTAAGCCGAAAACACAATCAGCTCTCTCACTCGTAGTTACTTCAGACGCTCACAACTCCGCCTGTCAAGTCTGTGCTGGAAATCACAACGTTTTCCAGTGCGAACGATTCAAACTTCTCACATTCGAAGAGAAGTCAAACCTCGTCCGCGAAAAGAGGTTATGTTTTAACTGCTTGCGGATAGGCCACTCTAGTTCGGTCTGCAGATCCAGTTTTTGCCGGATTTGCAATAGAAGACACCACACGCTTCTGCACATCTCGAATTCGGGCACCAGACCATCCGTCGGATCATCATCACATACTCAGGTCACAGCCAACCATGTCGCATCGCCATTCGCAGATGTGCTGCTCGCCATAGTATCACACGCCAACCAAAATTTCACCGTTCGAGCTCTCTTGGATTCGGGGTCACAGCACATCGTATCGGATTATCGAGAAAACCAGCAGCAATCGCAATCAGTGGCATCTGTGCCAATGAGGCGCCCATGTCGCGCTCACTTGTCGAATTCGTATTACAATCCCGAACCGATGCAGCATTTTCGATCTCAATCACAGCCCTTGTAGTCGAGAAGATCACAGGCACGCTGCCATCGCAACCAATCGACACACATCAATGGCCACACTTAAAACATTTGGAACTTGCCGATCCCCATTACCATCGTCCCAACCGAATTGATATTTTGCTCGGAGCATATGTCATTGGAATGCTCCAAAAGGATGGTTGCATTGCCCCATATTTGTGTGATGAGCGTTTGCATCACATCCTAGGATCGCCCCAATTTTCATTTTCTCTGCGTCAGAGATGAGCTCCTCCAGTTTTTTTGGTGGAGTCTGCTTTTCCCGGTCCATGTATGCAGAAACCAGCCAGAATTTTTTTTTATATATAGTATATAATACAAGATATAATCTTCTCTGACTTACTACAGTATTTTATACCCTTTAAGTCCGAGCCCACAGATCCTAGCTCCATTTATCCATGGCTCTTGGATTAGGACGAGATCTTCCCCCGTTTCTGCTTATCTAAGTAGAAGAGCTGCCGAAGCAGTTTTGGTATGGTGAAGGTTTATCTGAATTATGTTTAACATATTTATACTTACCTTCGCCCCATCGTTAGCATTCATGCTACTTCAGTCTCCGAGGATCCGACACATTCCGTCTCGTTCCCCTTTGACTCAATCACCGTCTTGTTGACATTGCTTTCTTCAATGGAGTCCGGCAAGTTTTCCTCGTCAGACTCCATGGCAAAAAGGTTGCCCATCCTCGATACCAGCGAGGACTCGCTGGACCGACTATCAGGCTCTAGGGGAAGCCCGATATCAACAGCGCAGTCGGGACCCCCGTTATCGGAATGGTCCGCTCCTTTACCCTTATTGACATCGTCTGCCTTATAGACCTTGAGAGTCATCGACCCGAAACCGAAGTTGATAACTTCCTTAGTATTTGCAAGAGGAGCCAGGGATTCCTTGTTGATAACCATAGTTGATAATCTAAAGTTACCCTTAGCCTCCTCCTGTTTCACTCCTGTTGCTGGCTGCGATTATCTCTATAACAGCTTTAGCGTCGGCAGGTTTGGTAGAAAGCCAGACGCGCTCCTTTGGCCTGCTAGGAATTTCTTCCCTGCTTACGCCCGCAAGCTTTGCTCCTGGCCACACTTCACCCACTTCGGCAATCGCTTTTTTTTATAGAGATCAACCGATCTCTGATCTGTACACACCATCAGCTTGACGCGTCCCTGATACCAACCTGCATCTCTGCAGGAAGGGGGAGGTTCCGGATTCTCTCTCAGAACCTTTAGGGAAATGGGAGTTTAGCGCGTTGAACACCGATTTCCATTTTCCCGGCGTGATGCTCCCATCCTCTTGACTATTGTCAATGACGGCTAGCATCAGCCCGTGCTCTTTGAAGATATCACTAAACGATTTCGTCTTGTGCGTCTTAAGAGCCACCGGTGGAGTCTCTGCCTTTTCGGCCCTAGGTCCTTGGCGGGGTTTTTTCCACCTTGTAACGACGTTTTCTACTGCCGGGGTAATGCTCAGTAGTCGTCCAAAGTTCCGTTACAGAAAAAGTCTTTGTTTCGATTTTCTTCTCGTTTTTATTTTATTTTTTCTCTAATTTATAATTTCATACTTTGTTACACTTTAACCTATGATACTTTATTTACTTAAGAATATATAATACTTTACTTTAAGTTTTAATCACCACCTTTTAGACTTATGGTCGTCGTAACCCTGCAGCGTGTTTCCCGTGAAGTTTGATTAGTGGGATAGGACGGGGAAGGGGGTCTGCCGATATCAACTGTGAACTTCTCAAGTTCAAGTGCAATATGACCTGAGCCAGAGAATCCCTATCGCGGGTAAGGGGAAAATTACTGGGTCTTGGTAATAAACTAAACGTGGATATCCGCGGCTTTGTGGAGAGGCGTCACCTCTACCCCTAAAGAGAAGAAAATTAAGCCAGAGAATCCCTTACCGTGGGTCGGGGAAATTCTCGGCTTGTAAAAGTTAAACGTACGTGAACGTGTCTAAGCCAATGTAACGGGTGGAGAGGCGTCACCTCTACCCCTAAAGAGAAATATGATTTAGTTAAACGTTTGTGAACGCGGCTAAGCCAATGTAACTGGTGGAGAGGCGTCACCTCTACCCCTAAAGAGAAAGTATAATTAAGCCAGAGAGTCCCTTACCGTGGGTCGGGGGAAATTCTCGGCTTGTAAAAGTTAAACGTACGTGAACGTGTCTAAGCCAATGTAACGGGTGGAGAGGCGTCACCTCTACCCCTAAAGAGAAATATGATTTAGTTAAACGTTTGTGAACGCGGCTAAGCCAATGTAACTGGTGGAGAGGCGTCACCTCTACCCCTAAAGAGAAGTATGATTAAGTTAGACGTATGTGAACGCGGCTAAGCCAATGTAACTGGTGGAGAGGCGTCACCTCTACCCCTAAAGAGAAATATAATTAAGCCAGAGAATCCCTTACCGTGGGTCGGGGGAAATTCTCGGCTTGTAAAAGTTAAACGTACGTGACCGTGTCTAAGCCAATGTAACGGGTGGAGAGGCGTCACCTCTACCCCTAAAGAGAAGTATGATTTAGTTAGACGTATGTGAACGCGGCTAAGCCAATGCAACTGGTGGAGAGGCGTTACCTCTACCCCTAAAGAGAAGTATAATTAAGTTAGACGTATGTGAACGCGGCTAAGCCAATGTAACTGGTGGAGAGGCGTCACCTCTACCCCTAAAGAGAAGTATGATTAAGTTAGACGTATGTGAACGCGGCTAAGCCAATGTAACTGGTGGAGAGGCGTCACCTCTACCCCTAAAGAGAAATATAATTAAGCCAGAGAATCCCTTACCGTGGGTCGGGGGAAATTCTCGGCTTGTAAAAGTTAAACGTTTGTGAACGCGGCTAAGCCAATGTAACTGGTGGAGAGGCGTCACCTCTACCCCTAAAGAGAAGTATAATTAAGCCAGAGAATCCCTTACCGTGGGTCGGGGGAAATTCTCGGCTTGTAACAAAAAAACTAAGCTAGTAGACAGTGGGAATCAGGAGGTACTTACCGGTCCGCACGCTAGGCTGGCTTCCGAACGACTCACTGCTGATTATCCAACAGCCTCCTTTTATATCCGACTAACGGATTATTTTTTTGTATCAGCGCGTATGTGCAGTACATAATTTCTCTAATGCACATGCGCGCCGTTTAAGCAAAATATTCTCTGTGTGGTGTTGTTGTTGTTTTTTTCTTTTTCTTTTCTTATGTGTTTATGTTTCTTTTATTGTTGTTGTTCTCTGTCAGTGGCCACCAAGCAAACAATTATATTTGCTTGGTGACTGCTGCGAGTGTTTTGTTTTGTTGTTGTTTTCCGGTACAATGCTATAGAGCAGAGACCGGTAAAAAGAACGGTGATTAAATTTTCTACTGACTAAATTTAATGCGGTGGTGATTCAATAATAATGTGTTTTCTTGTAATGTAAATTCAATATAATTATAATTCAATGTTTTCTTGTAGTGTAAATGTTTTTCTTGTAATGTAAATGTTTTTATAATTCAATGTTTTCTTGTAGTGTAAATGTTTTTATAATTCAATGTTTTCTTGTAGTGTAAATGTTTTATAATGTAGTGTTTTCTTCTGTGTAGGAAAATTTCTTGGTTGTTGGAAATTTTGTCGTCACACCCCCCTCATACTTTCGGGGGAATGGAGACTTGGACCTGTCCTGAGCGGCTGATTTGGACTCGGAAGCATTTTTTATTTACATCATGTAAAAAATGCTTTTGCCTGTTGTGTTTACGGGTGCGTTGGGCCTTTTGGATTTCTTGTTGTAATTCCAGTGGCCAGTTGTCGGGGTTGATCATGTCCTTTGATGGGTCTTCTGTGGTTTTGTGACCTGTTGGTGCCGTTGTGGCTCCTGATGTTATTGATGTTGCTGTGGTTGCCGTGGTTATGGTGTTTGTTGTGAAATTCGTGTTTGTGTTTCCGCTGCTGAGGTTACTGGGACTGCTGCCGTTGTCATCTTTGCTGGCGTTGCTGCTGTCGCTACTGCTGTCACTGCTGCTGTTGCTGTCACTGCTGCTGTTGTTGTCACTGCTGCCGTTGCTGTCACTGCTACTATTACTGCTACCGCTTTCCTGGGAGAAACATTTCCCTGGAGCTTTTGTGGGACTCGTGTTTGCTTTTTGGGGGAGCTTTGGCGGTCCTTTGCTTGGTAGTGTCTGGGCGATATTTGGTCTTTGGAATCGGATACGGGGTATTCGGTCCTGCCTGGACATGTCGATGTAGCTTGCTATCAGGGCGGCCAGTTCCACTCGTTTGTGTTCTACTTCTTTTATGTTGAACCATATTTGGGGTCCTGCTGTTGTTTCGAAGACTCGCGAGGGATCTTTGAGAATATGCTCCGCGTAGTGGAGGACGAATAAGCCGCAGTCGGTTGTGTTGTTTTGTCGTGGGGCTAGTACCTTTCGTACCGGTAGGTTGTCGGGCGTAAATTTCCTTTTGGGGCGTTCTCCATTACTTCTTTCCTGCTCCTCCGAATTTAGGTATGCCCGAATGGCCTCGCAGGCGTAGTGGGTTGCTGGGCGTGGGAGTGAGTCTATAGTAAGGATGTCTCCATGAGACCCGTTGGGGGTGTTGTCTGGGCTTAATCTCACCAAGATCAGGAACCAGTGGTCGCCTTGATGACCTGGGATTACGAGATAAGTTTTTGTGGTGACGTCTTTTCCCCTGGTCCACCGGCGAATGGCAGCAAATCGTCGTACTTCTAGCTCCTCTGGCGTCTCGGCTCCTTGTCTCTGGATGCTGGTTAGTTTTTCCAGGAAGAATGTGTTAAAAATATGTACCTCTTTTTGTCGTGCTTCCAATAGGTTATTTCTAGTCATCCATTTGAGGTAAACCTCAATTAGGCGATCGTTGAGGAACCGTCCGATCCCGATTCGTTGGTAGTCTGCGATTGTAATGCTGATGCCTCCTGCCCCACGGGGAATTTGGCATAAGAAGTCTTTGGGAACTGTGTCTTCTTCTTCGTCGCTGGACAGTACGATGCTTTGGAGTCGCTGAGTTTTGTACTGTGGTGTTTTGGTGTGGTCGGTCTCCATGGGCCTCTTAATTCGGATTACCCCTGTCTTTGGGTTATACTCGGCCTCTGTCTGGTTGTTCACTACTGGTGGTATTTTTTGTTGTTGTTCCAGTATCACTAACTTCTTTCTAAAGTTTCGTTTAGTTTGTTCAAATTTTGTCTCCATTATCTTTGTCAGTGGGGTAGGTGTCGACGATTGATCATTTGTTGTGATTTGTCCTTCTATTTATATCATGTGCTAGTGATATTAAATATAGAAAAATAGAAATATATATATATTTTTTTTTTTTTTTTTTTTTTTTTTCAATTCTATTTTATTTGAAATATATTATATATTTTTCTTTCTGTTTCGATGCGTGGCCATTGGGGCACTGGGTCAAGGAGCTCTATTGGTATTGTCCTGCCTTGGGTCCTTGGATCCTTCGATGTGGTACCCCTAGGTGTGTGTGGGGGATTTGCTTGGTATCTGTGTTCTTTTTATGGTATGTGGGTTTTTCAGTCTGGCAGTGGTCCTGGGTCGGGGCCCTGAGATTTGGAGGGTCCTTTGGGCGCTGGTTGGTTCCTTGGGGGTCGATGGAGAGCCTGGCTGTGCCTCGGTTGTGATAGTGTTTTCTTGTATAGTTTCCGGGCTGTAGATTTTAAGGTCACTAACGTGCGCGGTACGGTCCTTAGAACTCCCATGTTGGCGAACCTTGACTATAACAGGGGATATGAACCCGATCACCTTGTGGGGCCATTATATCTGGGGGCTAGCTTTGCGGCGAAGTTGTCAGCGGCTTTAGATAAGTGATGCTGTTTTATGAGTACGGCTTGACCCACCGTAGGCTTCCATGGTCTTCTACGGAGATTATAGTATCTGGACTGGTCTTGGGCCGCTTGTTCGAGTCTTTGGCGTACTAACTGGAAGATTTCCTGTAACCGCACTGCTTTGTCTTGTGGTGACTGTTCGATGCTCCCAGTTCCGGTTGCCTTTTCGTCGAAGAGAGTCCCTGGTAGTCGAGGTTCCCGACCTTGGACAAGAAATGCGGGGGAGAAACCCGTTGATTCTGCCACGCTGGTGTTTAGCGCTAGAGATATCTCGGGGAGGAACTCGTCTCATCTTTTATGCTGTTCTCCTACGAATTGGGCTACCATGGTTTTGATGGTACGGTTCGCTCGTTTTGTGGGGTTCTCCTGTGGTGTGTATGGGGCGGTAAATTGGTGCTTTACACCCAGTTGCTGTAGGAATTTGCGGAACAAGTGGCTCGTGAACTGTACCCCATTGTCGGTGATCAAAATCTTTGGGACGCCATATCTGGCGAGGATTCTTTCGCGAAACGCTCGCCGGAGGGCTTCTGCCGTGGCCTTTCGGAGGGGTACGATCTCTACCCATTTTGAGAATTTATCAAACAATACTAATATTACTGTGTTTCCGTGTGTTGACCTAGGGAGTGGTCCGATGAAGTCCGCACATACGATGCTCCATGGCTCGTTTGCTATTTGAGTTAACATTGTTCCAGCTGGTTTCTGTTGGCTAGGTTTGAATTTTTGGCAGGATTCGCAGTGACGCACGTATCGGCTGATGTCCCGATACATGCCCGGCCAATAGTAGCGTCTTATTATACGTGCTATTGTTTTCCGGATTCCTGGGTGACCGGCGGTGGGTTCGTCGTGATTTTCTTTTAGGACTCGTTCTCGTTGAAATTTTGGGACGCATAGTTTCCAAGGGGAAAAGTCTTCGTCTGCCGTGTGTCTTGGTATATTCCGATAGAGCTCACCATTTTCTATTATAAAGTCTGGGAATTTTTCAGGTTTATCCTGGACCTCTGCTGTCTTCTTCTCCCACCAATTGCATAATTCCGTCTTTGTTTTGTCCAAGAGTGTGGTACGTAGAGTCTCTCTAGGTTGGCGTGATAGGGCGTCGGCAACCACATTTAATTTACCTCGGCGGTACTGAATATCATAGGTGTATTGTTGGAGCTCTAGGGCCCAACGAGCGATTCGTCCCGATGGACTTTCAATTGAATTTAGCCATTTCAGTGCTAGGTGATCGGTGATTATGGTAAAGTGGTATCCTTCTAAGTATGGTCGCATCTTGCGAATGCCCCACACGATGGCCAGGCATTCTTTCTCTGTAGGGGAATAATTGCGCTCTGCTGGATTCAGGTGGCGGCTGGCGTAGGCAATTACTTTTTCTTGTCCGTCGATGTCTTGTGTGAGGACCACCCCTAATCCATAGTCGCTGGCATCGGTCTGCAAGGTGAACTTTCTTGCAAAGTCAGGACAGGCTAGGACGGGTGCTTTGGTGAGGCGATCCTTCAGTTGATCAAACGCTGATTGTTGCGTTTCAGTCCATCTCCAATGTTTTCCCTTCTTTAAGAGGCTGGTAAGAGGTTGGACGACTTTGGCGAACTCTGGGACAAATCTTCTGTACCATGATGCAATCCCTAGGCATCGACGGAGTTCTCGCAATGTGGTTGGTGGTCGGAGTTCTTGGATGGCGGCGATTTTGTCTGGGTCGGTGTGAATCCCTTGCTCATTAACCATATGGCCCAAATATTTGATTTCCTTCTGGAAAAATTTGCATTTTTCTGCATTGATTTTAAGGTTGGCTTTGTGTAGTCGACGTAATATCTCCTTAGGTGTCTCATGTGTTCCTCCAAGTTTTCTCCGGTCACCACGATATCATCGAGGTAGGCAAAAGCATGGGGCTCCATCTCGGGACCGATGACTTGGTCCAGAGCTCGCTGAAAGGTTGCGGGGGCTGAGTGTAGGCCGAAGGGCATAACCCGCCACTGGAAGAGTCCGCGCCCTGGGACTGTAAATGCGGTGTACTTCTTGCTACTGTTTTCCATGGGGATTTGCCAGTACCCGTTTTTGAGGTCTAAACTGCTTATATACTTGGCATTCCTGAGACGGTCCAGAATATGATGGATCCGGGGGAGCGGATAGGCATCGGGGATTGATTTTGCGTTTAGTTGTCGATAGTCTACACACAGTCTCCAAGTCCCGTTTTTCTTTTTGACCAGGACGATTGGCGCACTATATGGGCTACTTGATGGTTCAATGCAGCCCTTCTGGAGTAGATCATTAATTTCGTCGTTGATGATTTTTTGCATGGCAGGGTTCTTTGGGAAATACCTTTGCTTTATTGGGCGGTCATCCTGCATCATAATTCGATGGGCGGTGATGTGTGATACCCCGTGCATGGTTTCAAATTTCTTTAGCTCCACTTCTAGGAAGGATTTTATTCGGTTTTCATCGTCGACTGGGGCTTCGTTTTGTAGTGTTCGTACCTGAGGCTCTTCTGGGTTTTTGGGTGTTCTTTGTTGACCGAGGGTTAGCTTGTGGTCTCCCACATAAATTTGCGCTTGCATATGGCTGAGAAAGTCTAGGCCTAGTATGACTTTGTCGATGGCTTCGGGGAGTATGAGTAGTTGTATTGTGCAACTTCTGCTTCCAAAGTGGATCTTCGTCTCGAACGCCTGTTTTACCTGTCTCTTGGTCCCATTTGCCATTCGTACGGATGCCTTTGTATGTGTTGTATGTCCTGTATGTCGCACCTTGTGTGCATAAGTTTTGCTGATAAAACTTCTCGTTGCGCCAGTGTCAATTGTCGCTATTACTGACTCTCCTCCCATATCTATAGTGGCCGCTATGCGATCACTTTCTTGCTCTATAGCTCCAATGATTTGTGGGGTGTGTTTTGTTGGGGTCCCACCATCTTTTGGTCTCGGTGGAACCCGTTGGCGTTTCCCGAGGTTTGGCGGCAGCATTCGATGGTTCTAGGGCCTATCTTTCCACAATCCCAGCAGAACAGTACTCTGGGGTTGCGGCATTCATGGGTGAAGTGTCCGGGTTGGCTACAACGTCTACATGCTGTGCGTGGGTTGACGTATCCTTTTGCTACTTGCGTAAGCTGCCTGTGTTGTTCGTCCCTTCTGCGTTGGAGTGGGGGTTCGTTGCTTCTGCGCTGGAGTTGAGGTTCGTTGCTTCTGTGACCACAGTTTAGGCACTCGAAATCTTCCGCCAAACTCAGTAGTTCTCCTAGATTTCGGAAGTCCTTTCGCCTGATGTACAGCTGATACTCCTGCCGGCTGTTTCGGAAGATCCGCTCGAGTTTTTGTTCCTCCGAGTATTGAGCATGACGCATTAAGTTTTGTAGAGTTATCACGAAGTCCTTGAACACCTCGTTTGAGCTCGCTGAAAGGTTGCGGGGGCTGAGTGTAGGCCGAAGGGCATAACCCGCCACTGGAAGAGTCCGCGCCCTGGGACTGTAAATGCGGTGTACTTCTTGCTACTGTTTTCCATGGGGATTTGCCAGTACCCGTTTTTGAGGTCTAAACTGCTTATATACTTGGCATTCCTGAGACGGTCCAGAATATGATGGATCCGGGGGAGCGGATAGGCATCGGGGATTGATTTTGCGTTTAGTTGTCGATAGTCTACACACAGTCTCCAAGTCCCGTTTTTCTTTTTGACCAGGACGATTGGCGCACTATATGGGCTACTTGATGGTTCAATGCAGCCCTTCTGGAGTAGATCATTAATTTCGTCGTTGATGATTTTTTGCATGGCAGGGTTCTTTGGGAAATACCTTTGCTTTATTGGGCGGTCATCCTGCATCATAATTCGATGGGCGGTGATGTGTGATACCCCGTGCATGGTTTCAAATTTCTTTAGCTCCACTTCTAGGAAGGATTTTATTCGGTTTTCATCGTCGACTGGGGCTTCGTTTTGTAGTGTTCGTACCTGAGGCTCTTCTGGGTTTTTGGGTGTTCTTTGTTGACCGAGGGTTAGCTTGTGGTCTCCCACATAAATTTGCGCTTGCATATGGCTGAGAAAGTCTAGGCCTAGTATGACTTTGTCGATGGCTTCGGGGAGTATGAGTAGTTGTATTGTGCAACTTCTGCTTCCAAAGTGGATCTTCGTCTCGAACGCCTGTTTTACCTGTCTCTTGGTCCCATTTGCCATTCGTACGGATGCCTTTGTATGTGTTGTATGTCCTGTATGTCGCACCTTGTGTGCATAAGTTTTGCTGATAAAACTTCTCGTTGCGCCAGTGTCAATTGTCGCTATTACTGACTCTCCTCCCATATCTATAGTGGCCGCTATGCGATCACTTTCTTGCTCTATAGCTCCAATGATTTGTGGGGTGTGTTTTGTTGGGGTCCCACCATCTTTTGGTCTCGGTGGAACCCGTTGGCGTTTCCCGAGGTTTGGCGGCAGCATTCGATGGTTCTAGGGCCTATCTTTCCACAATCCCAGCAGAACAGTACTCTGGGGTTGCGGCATTCATGGGTGAAGTGTCCGGGTTGGCTACAACGTCTACATGCTGTGCGTGGGTTGACGTATCCTTTTGCTACTTGCGTAAGCTGCCTGTGTTGTTCGTCCCTTCTGCGTTGGAGTGGGGGTTCGTTGCTTCTGCGCTGGAGTTGAGGTTCGTTGCTTCTGTGACCACAGTTTAGGCACTCGAAATCTTCCGCCAAACTCAGTAGTTCTCCTAGATTTCGGAAGTCCTTTCGCCTGATGTACAGCTGATACTCCTGCCGGCTGTTTCGGAAGATCCGCTCGAGTTTTTGTTCCTCCGAGTATTGAGCATGACGCATTAAGTTTTGTAGAGTTATCACGAAGTCCTTGAACACCTCGTTTGGGCGTTGTACCCGCTGGCGAATGTCGTCATCTAGATGTTCGAAAAACCTCGGTGGAAGGAAGAACTTCAGGAAATCGCTTTTGAATGGTTCCCATCTCTGCCAAGAACTATTGTTGTTGCGATACCAGATAAGGGCTTTGTCCTTCAGTAATTCGGGCATAGTCCTGGGCAAAAAATCTTTGCAGAGGCCGTAAACTTCTGATAATTCTTCGACGCGCTCCACGAACGCCAGTGGGTCGTGGATCCCATCGAACTTCACCGACCATTTTCTGACTTGGTCGATGACGGCAGGGTATGAAGGTCCATTGTTTGGATGTAGTGTCGTAGGGGCCGCCGTATTGGTAGTGATGTTGTTGTTTGTGCTTTTGTCGGGGAGTTTCCCGGCTGTCGTGATGGTTATTGCTGGGGGTGCGGGCGAAGTGCTCCTTGTGTGTAGGGTTTCTAGCGTAAGTAGACGTTCTTCTACCTCGGGTTTGAGTTCTCCATCGTTGGCTAGATTTGCGAACCGTTTACGGAGTTCCTCCACTGTTCCCGTCTCATCGAACCCAAATTCTTTGGCGTATGAGATTAGGTCCTCTTTGCGCAGAAAATAAATCCAGGTGGTCTTCATTTTGGCAGCGTAGCAGCAGTGGTAACCGGTGTTCCTCTGTGTTGAAATATTCCTTTTCTGGCGTGATGATTAGTTTTCTGGGATGGCGATGGTTGTAAAGTTTGTTGATAAGGTTGGTTTGCTTTCTCTGGTGATGAGTGTGGTTTTCTCTGACGATATAGTCTTTCTCTGATGATATAGTTTTTCTCTGATGATACAGTCGTTTTCTGATGATACAGTCTTTCTCTGATGATATAGTCCCTGCTCGGGCGCCACTGTAACGACGTTTTCTACTGCCGGGGTAATGCTCAGTAGTCGTCCAAAGTTCCATTACAGAAAAAGTCTTTGTTTCGATTTTCTTCTCGTTTTTATTTTATTTTTCACCCTACCCCTAAAGAGAAAGTATAATTAAGCCAGAGAATCCCTTACCGTGGGTCGGGGGAAATTCTCGGCTTGTAAAAGTTAAACGTACGTGAACGTGTCTAAGCCAATGTAACGGGTGGAGAGGCGTCACCTCTACCCCTAAAGAGAAATATGATTTAGTTAAACGTTTGTGAACGCGGCTAAGCCAATGTAACTGGTGGAGAGGCGTCACCTCTACCCCTAAAGAGAAGTATGATTAAGTTAGACGTATGTGAACGCGGCTAAGCCAATGTAACTGGTGGAGAGGCGTCACCTCTACCCCTAAAGAGAAATATAATTAAGCCAGAGAATCCCTTACCGTGGGTCGGGGGAAATTCTCGGCTTGTAAAAGTTAAACGTACGTGACCGTGTCTAAGCCAATGTAACGGGTGGAGAGGCGTCACCTCTACCCCTAAAGAGAAGTATGATTTAGTTAGACGTATGTGAACGCGACTAAGCCAATGCAACTGGTGGAGAGGCGTCACCTCTACCCCTAAAGAGAAGTATAATTAAGTTAGACGTATGTGAACGCGGCTAAGCCAATGTAACTGGTGGAGAGGCGTCACCTCTACCCCTAAAGAGAAGTATGATTAAGTTAGACGTATGTGAACGCGGCTAAGCCAATGTAACTGGTGGAGAGGCGTCACCTCTACCCCTAAAGAGAAATATAATTAAGCCAGAGAATCCCTTACCGTGGGTCGGGGGAAATTCTCGGCTTGTAAAAGTTAAACGTTTGTGAACGCGGCTAAGCCAATGTAACTGGTGGAGAGGCGTCACCTCTACCCCTAAAGAGAAGTATAATTAAGCCAGAGAATCCCTTACCGTGGGTCGGGGGAAATTCTCGGCTTGTAACAAAAAAACTAAGCTAGTAGACAGTGGGAATCAGGAGGTACTTACCGGTCCGCACGCTAGGCTGGCTTCCGAACGACTCACTGCTGATTGTCCAACAGCCTCCTTTTATATCCGACTAACGGATTATTTTTTTGTATCAGCGCGTATGTGCAGTACATAATTTCTCTAATGCACATGCGCGCCGTTTAAGCAAAATATTCTCTGTGTGGTGTTGTTGTTGTTTTTTTCTTTTTCTTTTCTTATGTGTTTATGTTTCTTTTATTGTTGTTGTTCTCTGTCAGTGGCCACCAAGCAAACAATTATATTTGCTTGGTGACTGCTGCGAGTGTTTTGTTTTGTTGTTGTTTTCCGGTACAATGCTATAGAGCAGAGACCGGTAAAAAGAACGGTGATTAAATTTTCTACTGACTAAATTTAATGCGGTGGTGATTCAATAATAATGTGTTTTCTTGTAATGTAAATTCAATATAATTATAATTCAATGTTTTCTTGTAGTGTAAATGTTTTTCTTGTAATGTAAATGTTTTTATAATTCAATGTTTTCTTGTAGTGTAAATGTTTTTATAATTCAATGTTTTCTTGTAGTGTAAATGTTTTATAATGTAGTGTTTTCTTCTGTGTAGGAAAATTTCTTGGTTGTTGGAAATTTTGTCGTCACAACCTTCCGCAGTCAACTTCGCCCAGGCTACGGACTTCTTTTTCTTTTCGTTACCTGCTCCTCAGATGATACCAGCCAACTTTTCTAAGGCCTTAAAAGCCGCTCGACGATCCCGGTACCGTTTATTCGTCGGCGGTGTATTGCGTGACCCGTTATCGGCTTCACGTTTGCTGGTGGTACTGGTCCCTGGCTTATGGGCCTTAGGATCCAATACTACCTTGGTTTTAGCGGCCGCGCCCCCACCTTTACGGTGTCACGCTTGTTTCCAGCTTTTGGTGAGTGCTGGTCTCGTTTTGTTTCGGCATTTGGTGAGTGCCGGTCTCAGTTTTAAGAGAACATTTTTTGGTGTGCATCATTGTGAATCCCACGAGTGTCGGAGAAAGGGTCCACCCGCGCAGAGATCCGCATACGCAGGTAAGGTAGGATACATCTAGAGTGTTGGATCGTTAACCAACAAGATATACACACAAACACGCACAACGGAAGTCACCTACTACTATGAGAAAATAACATTTGAGAGAATTGTCAGTTCTACTTCATACTTTTTCGTCTATCAATCGAGTCGTCGACTGAGCAGCATCGCAGCAGCTTTAATCTCTACGCATAACGAATTCAATAAATGTTTTTTATACAAATTTGCTTGTGACTTAAGTTCACTAATTGTAAATACTAGAAATTATTGCATATGTTCAATATATGCATTTCAATAAAGTTTTCTACTCGTGCAAGCATTCGACATAACCGCATTCTCATCAATCCACATTTTGGTCTTTCGTATTCGCTATTCATTCGACATTTGTTTTTCAGACCAAGCAATCACAACTCATCCAACATTTTGGTCCTTCGAGCTGGATTCTTTCGTTTCGCAAACACAATCAAACTCGTGGGTAAGAGACATAATAGTGATCGACCAAGTGCAAGTCTTGTGTGTGAAAGGTTAAGTAAAGGCCAGTTAATTCGCACGCATCAGTGGTGTGGCAATACAAAGTGCCATAGCGACGATTCGTGTAAAACATGCATTGCTACAGCGGACCCTCCAGAGAGCAGTAAAGAAGAGTAATGGGATAACGAGTGAGACTCCAGGTGTGACTGAAGAAGTCATACAGGCGCGGATCGACCACGTGGAATCAATCTATCGGGAGTTCTGCGAGGTGCAATACCAGGTCGAAGCTGTGTGCGGTGCGGAGGAAATTTAGGGATAATACGTAAAACGTGAACAAGCGGAGGATTATTACTTCGCAGCGATTTCCAACCTGAGAAGACAAATATCCGCTATTGACAGTCGGCAAGATGAGGTCAAATCATCACCAAATCAACAGTCGATCGATGCACACTCGCCTCGAATCAACGTTCCAATCTTCAACGGTTAGTACACCAGTTGGACCGAATTCGAAAATTTATTTGTTGACCTCATCCACAACAACGAAAGGCTGGCTAACTCGCAGAAACTGCACTACCTTAAAGCAAGTCTGACTGGAGATGCAGCCTTGTTAGTCAAGTTCGTGAGGATCACGAACGATAACAACGAGGAGGCTTGGCGCATTCTCCGAGATCGATACGATCACCGTCGTTTCATTATCGACAGCCATCTTCGCAAGTTTCGCACAATGCCAGCCTTGCAAATTGAATCAGCTGCAGGATTGCGCAAAATTCTCGACGTATCGACCGACATCGTTCGCTGCTTGAAGGTTTTAGGAGTGCCGATTACCACATAGGATATTATACTGATCAACATAATTGCTGACAAACTCGACCCAGAAACCCACCGACAATGGGAGATGTCATTAACCCGAGCGAAATATCCATCATACAAGGAGTTGATCGATTTCCTGAACGCCCGATGGCAATAGCTGGAGATAATTTCCATGACTCGAACCAAATCAAATTCATCACACTCCTATCTAGAAGTTCCGGCATCATCGCATCCATCGCGGACTCGACCGGATCGTAAGCCGAAAACACAATCAGCTCTCTCACTCGTAGTTACTTCAGACGCTCACAACTCCGCCTGTCAAGTCTGTGCTGGAAATCACAACGTTTTCCAGGGCGAACGATTCAAACTTCTCACATTCGAAGAGAAGTCAAACCTCGTCCGCGAAAAGAGGTTATGTTTTAACTGCTTGCGGATAGGCCACTCTAGTTCGGTCTGCAGATCCAGTTTTTGCCGGATTTGCAATAGAAGACACCACACGCTTCTGCACATCTCGAATTCGGGCACCAGACCATCCGTCGGATCATCATCACATACTCAGGTCACAGCCAACCATGTCGCATCGCCATTCGCAGATGTGCTGCTCGTCATAGTATCACTCGCCAACCAAAATTTCACCGTTCGAGCTCTCTTGGATTCTGGGTCACAGCACATCGTATCGGATTATCGAGAAAACCAGCAGCAATCGCAATCAGTGGCATCTGTGCCAATGAGGCGCCCATGTCGCGCTCACTTGTCGAATTCGTATTACAATCCCGAACCGATGCAGCATTTTCGATCTCAATCACAGCCCTTGTAGTCGAGAAGATCACAGGCACGCTGCCATCGCAACCAATCGACACACATCAATGGCCACACTTAAAACATTTGGAACTTGCCGATCCCCATTACCATCGTCCCAACCGAATTGATATTTTGCTCGGAGCATATGTCATTGGAATGCTCCAAAAGGATGGTTGCATTGCCCCATATTTGTGTGATGAGCGTTTGCATCACATCCTAGGATCGCCCCAATTTTCATTTTCTCTGCGTCAGAGATGAGCTTCTCCAGTTTTTTTGGTGGAGTCTGCTTTTCCCGGTCCATGTATGCAGAAACCAGCCAGAATTTTTCATTTCCGACTTCAATGCTGGCCGCAGTAATGTCACCGTCACTATATTGTATATATAGTATATAATACAAGATATGATCTTCTCTGACTTACTACAGTATAGGACTTTATACCCTTTAAGTCCGAGCCCACAGATCCTAGCTCCATTTATCCATGGCTCTTGGATTAGGACGAGATCTTCCCCCGTTTCTGCTTATCTTAGTAGAAGAGCTGCCGAAGAAGTTTTGGTATGGTGAAGGTTTATTTGAATTATGTTTAACATATTTATACTTACCTTCGCCCCATCGTTAGCATTCATGCTACTTCAGTCTCCGAGGATCCGACGGCACATTCCGTCTCGTTCCCCTTTGACTCAATCACCGCTTTGTTGACATTGCTTTCTTCAATGGAGTCCGGCAAGTTTTCCTCGTCAGACTCCATGGCAAAAAGGTTGTCCATCCTCGATACCAGCGAGGACTCGCTGGACCGACTATCAGCCTCTAGGGGAAGCCCGATATCAACAGCGCAGTCGGGACCCCCGTTATCGGAATGGTCCGCTCCTTTACCCTTATTGACATCGTCTGCCTTATAGACCTTGAGAGTCATCGACCCGAAACCGAAGTTGATAACTTCCTTAGTATTTGCAAGAGGAGCCAGGGATTCCTTGTTGATAACCATAGTTGATAATCTAAAGTTACCCTTAGCCTCCTCCTGTTTCACTCCTGTTGCTGGCTGCGATTATCTCTATAACAGCTTTAGCGTCGGCAGGTTTGGTAGAAAGCAAAAGTAAAAGTAATTTCAACTCGATCGTAGCACATCTTGACGCGAATAAACCTGCGGTTCTAAGTTTATGTGAAACGCAGGCTTCTTATATGGGTACCCCAAATGATTTTCAATGTCAGGGGTATTCTCGTGTCGACTGTTTGGTTCCTCATCGAGGGGTTATTTTATTTATACGAGAAGACATCAGTTTTAGTGTACCTAATATAAAATATTCCAAACAGTAATCCAATGTTCAATACGATATGGATTGAAATTGTAATTTCAAACCATTCGATATTTATTTGTTCCCTTTATCGTAGTCCTAATTTGTCAACTGATGACACTAATATTGAGTTTAATTACTTATCAGACACAATAGACAAGATTTACCGATCATCACCAACATCAGAATTGGTAGTCTTGGGTGATTTTAATGTCCACAATGATTCATGGTTGACCTATTCGAATGGTAGAGATCGATCAGGTGAAACCGCTGAACTATTTTCAAATGTTAATCTTTTCACCCAACTCGTTGATAAGCCAACTAGGTATCCCGATACTACTGGTCAATCACCCCACCTTTTAGATTTATTTCTTACAACTATGCCTGATAAATATTCAATTTATGTATCTGCTCCATTAGGTCTTTCTGACCATGCTTTGATAGTAGCTAAATTTTCAATATCACCAGCCCTTAAATAGACTACAAGTAAAAGGCTACTCTGGCACTATAAAAATGCTAACTGGGAGCTCCTGAACCAATTTTATAGCTCATTTGATTGGTCAACCTGTTTTTCCAGCAATAATGCTGATGAAGCATCACAACTTATCACGTCAACCATTTTGCTAGGAATGAAAAATTGCATTCCTTCTTCATTTAAAAAGAAAAATACTCATAAAAATAAATGGTTTAACGAACATTGCAGGTCAGCTGTCGCGTGTAAAAAAGCAGCCCATTTGGATTACGTTAATTGCACTTCTGAAGAAAACCTTGTAAAGTTTCGAATAGCTAGAAATAGATCAAACGCTATATTGAAAAGGTCCAAAATAATATATGACCTTTCGAGATAGCATGCGAAAAATTTTGGATTCTGATTCAAACAGTCGAAGCTTTTGGTCGTTTGCTGCATTGGTTAAAAGAAACTTTGCAGACAATACTTCGTCTATTCCTTCTTTATTTCATAATGGTATTCATTATAGAACTAATATTGAGAAGGCTAATCTCTTAGCTTCTCATTTCGCTGGTGCGTCTACTCTTTCTTTAACTAATCAAAGCCCCCCAATTCTCCCGAATCTAGGCCCAGGTATGTCTAAAAGTTCTGAAAGAACTTGACCCCAATAAAGCGACTGGCCCCGACGGTATTCCGCCATTAGTATTGAAAAGTTGTCATCTTACTTTGGCAAAACCGCTTAGCAAATTGTTTTATCTCTCAATGAAGACAGGTGTTTTTCCATCATTTTGGAAAATAGCAAATATTCAACCCGTTCCGAAAAAAGGTGATAAATCGGCACCTACGAACTACCGACCTATTGCTTTGTTGTCGGTTCTATCGAAGGTAATGGAATCTATCGTTAATTTCAGACTAATGAACTATCTGGATTCGAATGTTCTTTTATCCGATGTGCAGTATGGATTTCGTAAAAATCGATCTTCAGGCGAACTAATGACGTGCATGACTCATTGTTTGGAGCGAAGCATTGAAAACCTAGGTGAATCAAGCGTTGTTTCCTTAGATATTGCTAAAGCTTTTGATAGAGTATGGCATGATTGTCTTATTAATAAGATTCGTGCGCTGAATTTACACCCCTCTCTCATTACATGGATTGAGAATTATTTATGGAACCGTAAAATAAAAGTTGTATTAAATGGTATATCTTCAGATTCACATGGGATCAATGCTGGCGTGCCTCAAGGATCATCCTTGTCTCCCACGCTCTTCTTGATATATATCAACGACCTGTTGTCTTCTACATATACATACATACATACATACATACATGTGATATCCATTCATTTGCTGATGATACAACACTATCGGCCTCCATTGAGTTTGACAATCAAAAAGAATGCAATTCTCGCTTGAATGGTTCGCGTGAAATTATGAATTTGACTATTCTGTCTAATATTCAAATCATTCTTGATTGGGGCATTTCTAACAGAGTAGAATTTAACCCAAATAAATTCCAGTCTTGCCTTTTTTCTCAGAAGACAACTCAACATTATGTTCCTTCTGTTATTAATGGTACCTCTATTGCGAGATCTGATTCACTTAAGTTGTTAGGTTTAAAAGTATCAAGTGATCTTTCCTGGAAAGAACATATTTATGAAATTTCAAAAAGAGCTAGCCAATGTTTAGGCTTCATAAGACGTTGTAACTTCTACTTCACTCCCTCTGAAGTGTTAAGATTATATAAATCTTATGTTAGACCAATTTTAGAATTTAATTCATATGTGTGGGGTGGTGCTCCAAGATCGCATTTGGTTCATCTTAATGGTGTTCAGAATAGAGTTATCCGTTTGATAAACGATGTAACCATTACTTCGTCTCTTGATACTTTGGAGCACAGACAAAATGTAGGAGCTTTATCTGTTTTCTATAAATTACAACGGTAAATGTTCTTTAGAAACCCGTTCTCTAGTTCCTGGGCCTTTTCTCAGTAACGTAAACACTCGTTTAAGGTGCAATCAACATAGATTTGCCTTAAAACTTTTTTCATGTAGAACCCAACACTTTAAATCCTCCTTTTTTCCGAGAGTCTCTTCGATGTAGAATCAATTGGTCGAACACGTGTTTCCAGAATCTTATAATCTGCAGGCGTTAACAACTTCTTGAAGGATGAAAGGAAAGGATGAAGGAATAAAAAAAAAAAAAAAATTATTTATCAGTATTTTTTAAATTATTTTTATAATTTGTAATATTTTCTTGGTCAAGGTTTTTTGTAGTTTTCCCTGACCATGATTCATTGATAAAAGTATTTGGACTTGCGTCGTTCTAAATTCGTGTTCGTTTTTCGTATGGCTTTTCCAATGAATCAGGGAGAATTCTGAGAAAATAAATTGAAACCGGCTACAAACGTGAGGAATGTGATATATTGTAAATCACATTCTTTCGATTTTTATTTTATTTTGAATTTAATAAAGGGCTTAGCCCAACTTATTGCCGTGACGTAAGTCATTCAGGGAGTCATCCCTTGGCAATAAGTCTATATAAAAAAAAAAAAAAGCCAGACGCGCTCCTTTGGCCTGCTAGGAATTTCTTCCCTGCTTACGGCCGCAAGCTTTGCTCCTGGCCACACTTCACCCACTTCGGCAATCGCTTTTTTTTATAGAGATCAACCGATCTCTGATCTGTACACACCGTCAGCTTGACGCGTCCCTGATACCAACCTGCATCTCTGCAGGAAGGGGGAGGTTCCGGATTCTCTCTCAGAACCTTTAGGGAAATGGGAGCTTAGCGCGTTGAACACCGATTTCCATTTTCCCGGCGTGATGCTCCCATCCTCTTGACTATTGTCAATGACGGCTAGCATCAGCCCGTGCTCTTTGAAGATATCACTAAACGATTTCGTCTTGTGCGTCTTAAGAGCCACCGGTGGAGTCTCTGCCTTTTCGGCCCTAGGTCCTTGGCGGGGTTTTTTCCACCTTCCGCAGTCAACTTCGCCCAGGCTACGGACTTCTTTTTCTTTTCGTTACCTGCTCCTCAGATGATACCAGCCAACTTTTCTAAGGCCTTAAAAGCCGCTCGACGATCCCGGTACCGTTTATTCGTCGGCGGTGTATTGCGTGACCCGTTATCGGCTTCACGTTTGCTGGTGGTACTGGTCCCTGGCATATGGGCCTTAGGATCCAATACTACCTTGGTTTTAGCGGCCGCGCCCCCACCTTTACGGTTAGAGCCACGTGTCACGCTTGTTTCCAGCTTTTGGTGAGTGCTGGTCTCGTTTTGTTTCGGCATTTGGTGAGTGCCGGTCTCAGTTTTAAGAGAACATTTTTTGGTGTGCATCATTGTGAATCCCACGAGTGTCGGAGAAAGGGTCCACCCGCGCAGAGATCCGCATACGCAGGTAAGGTAGGATACATCTAGAGTGTTGGATCGTTAACCAACAAGATATACACACAAACACGCACAACGGAAGTCACCTACTACTATGAGAAAATGACATTTGAGAGAATTGTCAGTTCTACTTCATACTTTTTCGTCTATCAATCGAGTCGTCGACTGAGCAGCATCGCAGCAGCTTTAATCTCTACGCATAACGAATTCAATAAATGTTTTTTTATACAAATTGGCTTGTGATTTAAGTTCACTAATAGTAAATACTAGAAATTATTGCATATGTTCAATATATGCATTTCAATAAAGTTTTCTACTCGTGCAAGCATTCGACATAACCGCATTCTCATCAATCCACATTTTGGTCTTTCGTATTCGCTATTCATTCGACATTTTGGTCTTTCATATTCGCTATTCATTCAACATCCTTGTTTTTCAGACCAAGCAATCACAACTCATCCAACATTTTGGTCCTTCGAGCCGGATTCTTTCGTTTCGCAAACACAATCAAACTCGTGGGTAAGAGACATAATAGTGATCGACCAAGTGCAAGTCTTGTGTGTGAAAGGTTAAGTAAAGGCCAGTTAATTCGCACGCATCAGTGGTGTGGCAATACAAAGTGCCATAGCGACGATTCGTGTAAAACATGCATTGCTACAGCGGACCCTCCAGAGAGCAGTAAAGAAGAGTAATGGGATAACGAGTGAGACTCCAGGTGTGACTGAAGAAGTCATACAGGCGCGGATCGACCACGTGGAATCAATCTATCGGGAGTTCTGCGAGGTGCAATACCAGGTCGAAGCTGTGTGCGGTGCGGAGGAAATTTAGGGATAATACGTAAAACGTGAACAAGCGGAGGATTATTACTTCGCAGCGATTTCCAACCTGAGAAGACAAATATCCGCTATTGACAGTCGGCAAGATGAGGTCAAATCATCACCAAATCAACAGTCGATCGATGCACACTCGCCTCGAATCAATGTTCCAATCTTCAACGGTTAGTACACCAGTTGGACCGAATTCGAAAATTTATTTGTTGACCTCATCCACAACAACGAAAGGCTGGCTAACTCGCAGAAACTGCACTACCTTAAAGCAAGTCTGACTGGAGATGCAGCCTTGTTAGTCAAGTTCGTGAGCATCACGAACGATAACAACGAGGAGGCATGGCGCATTCTCCGAGATCGATACGATCACCGTCGTTTCATTATCGACAGCCATCTTCGCAAGTTTCGCACAATGCCAGCCTTGCAAATTGAATTAGCTGCAGGATTGCGCAAAATTCTCGACGTATCGACCGACATCGTTCGCTGCTTGAAGGTTTTAGGAGTGCCGATTACCACATAGGATATTATACTGATCAACATAATTGCTGACAAACTCGACCCAGAAACCCACCGACAATGGGAGATGTCATTAACCCGAGCAAAATATCCATCATACAAGGAGTTGATCGATTTCCTGAACGCCCGATGGCAATAGCTGGAGATAATTTCCATGACTCGAACCAAATCAAATTCATCACACTCCTATCTAGAAGTTCCGGCATCATCGCATCCATCGCGGATTCGACCGGATCGTAAGCCGAAAACACAATCAGCTCTCTCACTCGTAGTTACTTCAGACGCTCACAACTCCGCCTGTCAAGTCTGTGCTGGAAATCACAACGTTTTCCAGTGCGAACGATTCAAACTTCTCACATTCGAAGAGAAGTCAAACCTCGTCCGCGAAAAGAGGTTATGTTTTAACTGCTTGCGGATAGGCCACTCTAGTTCGGTCTGCAGATCCAGTTTTTGCCGGATTTGCAATAGAAGACACCACACGCTTCTGCACATCTCGAATTCGGGCACCAGACCATCCGTCGGATCATCATCACATACTCAGGTCACAGCCAACCATGTCGCATCGCCATTCGCAGATGTGCTGCTCGCCATAGTATCACACGCCAACCAAAATTTCACCGTTCGAGCTCTCTTGGATTCGGGGTCACAGCACATCGTATCGGATTATCGAGAAAACCAGCAGCAATCGCAATCAGTGGCATCTGTGCCAATGAGGCGCCCATGTCGCGCTCACTTGTCGAATTCGTATTACAATCCCGAACCGATGCAGCATTTTCGATCTCAATCACAGCCCTTGTAGTCGAGAAGATCACAGGCACGCTGCCATCGCAACCAATCGACACACATCAATGGCCACACTTAAAACATTTGGAACTTGCCGATCCCCATTACCATCGTCCCAACCGAATTGATATTTTGCTCGGAGCATATGTCATTGGAATGCTCCAAAAGGATGGTTGCATTGCCCCATATTTGTGTGATGAGCGTTTGCATCACATCCTAGGATCGCCCCAATTTTCATTTTCTCTGCGTCAGAGATGAGCTTCTCCAGTTTTTTTTGGTGGAGTCTGCTTTTCCCGGTCCATGTATGCAGAAACCAGCCAGAATTTTTCATTTCCGACTTCAATGCTGGCCGCAGTAATGTCACCGTCACTATATTGTATATATAGTATATAATACAAGATATGATCTTCTCTGACTTACTACAGTATAGGACTTTATACCCTTTAAGTCCGAGCCCACAGATCCTAGCTCCATTTATCCATGGCTCTTGGATTAGGACGAGATCTTCCCCCGTTTCTGCTTATCTTAGTAGAAGAGCTGCCGAAGAAGTTTTGGTATGGTGAAGGTTTATTTGAATTATGTTTAACATATTTATACTTACCTTCGCCCCATCGTTAGCATTCATGCTACTTCAGTCTCCGAGGATCCGACGGCACATTCCGTCTCGTTCCCCTTTGACTCAATCACCGCTTTGTTGACATTGCTTTCTTCAATGGAGTCCGGCAAGTTTTCCTCGTCAGACTCCATGGCAAAAAGGTTGTCCATCCTCGATACCAGCGAGGACTCGCTGGACCGACTATCAGCCTCTAGGGGAAGCCCGATATCAACAGGGCAGTCGGGACCCCCGTTATCGGAATGGTCCGCTCCTTTACCCTTATTGACATCGTCTGCCTTATAGACCTTGAGAGTCATCGACCCGAAACCGAAGTTGATAACTTCCTTAGTATTTGCAAGAGGAGCCAGGGATTCCTTGTTGATAACCATAGTTGATAATCTAAAGTTACCCTTAGCCTCCTCCTGTTTCACTCCTGTTGCTGGCTGCGATTATCTCTATAACAGCTTTAGCGTCGGCAGGTTTGGTAGAAAGCAAAAGTAAAAGTAATTTCAACTCGATCGTAGCACATCTTGACGCGAATAAACCTGCGGTTCTAAGTTTATGTGAAACGCAGGCTTCTTATATGGGTACCCCAAATGATTTTCAATGTCAGGGGTATTCTCGTGTCGACTGTTTGGTTCCTCATCGAGGGGTTATTTTATTTATACGAGAAGACATCAGTTTTAGTGTACCTAATATAAAATATTCCAAACAGTAATCCAATGTTCAATACGATATGGATTGAAATTGTAATTTCAAACCATTCGATATTTATTTGTTCCCTTTATCGTAGTCCTAATTTGTCAACTGATGACACTAATATTGAGTTTAATTACTTATCAGACACAATAGACAAGATTTACCGATCATCACCAACATCAGAATTGGTAGTCTTGGGTGATTTTAATGTCCACAATGATTCATGGTTGACCTATTCGAATGGTAGAGATCGATCAGGTGAAACCGCTGAACTATTTTCAAATGTTAATCTTTTCACCCAACTCGTTGATAAGCCAACTAGGTATCCCGATACTACTGGTCAATCACCCCACCTTTTAGATTTATTTCTTACAACTATGCCTGATAAATATTCAATTTATGTATCTGCTCCATTAGGTCTTTCTGACCATGCTTTGATAGTAGCTAAATTTTCAATATCACCAGCCCTTAAATAGACTACAAGTAAAAGGCTACTCTGGCACTATAAAAATGCTAACTGGGAGCTCCTGAACCAATTTTATAGCTCATTTGATTGGTCAACCTGTTTTTCCAGCAATAATGCTGATGAAGCATCACAACTTATCACGTCAACCATTTTGCTAGGAATGAAAAATTGCATTCCTTCTTCATTGAAAAAGAAAAATACTCATAAAAATAAATGGTTTAACGAACATTGCAGGTCAGCAGTCGCGTGTAAAAAAGCAGCCCATTTGGATTACGTTAATTGCACTTCTGAAGAAAACCATGTAAAGTTTCGAATAGCTAGAAATAGATCAAACGCTATATTGAAAAGGTCCAAAATAATATATGACCTTAAGATTCGAGATAGCATGCGAAAAATTTTGGATTCTGATTCAAACAGTCGAAGCTTTTGGTCGTTTGCTGCATTGGTTAAAAGAAACTTTGCAGACAATACTTCGTCTATTCCTTCTTTATTTCATAATGGTATTCATTATAGAACTAATATTGAGAAGGCTAATCTCTTAGCTTCTCATTTCGCTGGTGCGTCTACTCTTTCTTTAACTAATCAAAGCCCCCCAATTCTCCCGAATCTAGGCTGAACGGAAACGGGTTGTTTCAAAGATTCTGAAAGAACTTGACCCCAATAAAGCGACTGACCCCGACGCCATTAGTATTGAAAAGTTGTCATCTTACTTTGGCAAAACCGCTTAGCAAATTGTTTCATCTCTCAATGAAGACAGGTGTTTTTCCATCATTTTGGAAAATAGCAAATATTCAACCCGTTCCGAAAAAAGGTGATAAATCGGCACCTACGAACTACCGACCTATTGCTTTGTTGTCGGTTCTATCGAAGGTAATGGAATCTATCGTTAATTTCAGACTAATGAACTATCTGGATTCGAATGTTCTTTTATCCGATGTGCAGTATGGATTTCGTAAAAATCGATCTTCAGGCGAACTAATGACGTGCATGACTCATTGTTTGGAGCGAAGCATTGAAAACCTAGGTGAATCAAGCGTTGTTTCCTTAGATATTGCTAAAGCTTTTGATAGAGTATGGCATGATTGTCTTATTAATAAGATTCGTGCGCTGAATTTACACTCCTCTCTCATTACATGGATTGAGAATTATTTATGGAACCGTAAAATAAAAGTTGTATTAAATGGTATATCTTCAGATTCACATGGGATCAATGCTGGCGTGCCTCAAGGATCATCCTTGTCTCCCACGCTCTTCTTGATATATATCAACGACCTGTTGTCTTCTACAACCCAAGGCATTTAACCCAAATAAATTCCAGTCTTGCCTTTTTTCTCAGAAGACAACTCAACATTATGTTCCTCCTGTTATTAATGGTACCTCTATTGCGAGATCTGATTCACTTAAGTTATTAGGTTTAAAAGTTACTTGATACTTTTATCTTTCTTTGATCTTTCCTGGAAAGAACATATTTATGAAATTTCAAAAAGAGCTAGCCAATGTTTAGGCTTCATAAGACGTTGTAACTTCTACTTCACTCCCTCTGAAGTGTTAAGATTATATAAATCTTATGTTAGACCAATTTTAGAATTTAATTCATATGTGTGGGGTGGTGCTCCAAGATCGCATTTGGTTCATCTTGATGGTGTTCAGAATAGAGTTATCCGTTTGATAAACGATGTAACCATTACTTCGTCTCTTGATACTTTGGAGCACAGACGAAATGTAGGAGCTTTATCTGTTTTCTATAAATTTTACAACGGTAAATGTTCTTTAGAAACCCGTTCTCTAGTTCCAGGCCTTTTCTCAGTAACGTAAACACTCGTTTAAGGTGCAATCAACATAGATTTGCCTTAAAACTTTTTTCATGTAGAACCCAACACTTTAAATCCTCCTTTTTTCCGAGAGTCTCTTCGATGTAGAATCAATTGGTCGAACACGTGTTTCCAGAATCTTATAATCTGCGTTCAAATTAGCCGTTAACAACTTCTTGAAGGATGATGGTGAAAGTATTCATAAGTTGTTTCTTAATATATAAAATAAAAAAAAAAAAAAAAAAAAAATATTTATCAGTATTTTTTAAATTATTTTTATAATTTGTAATATTTTCTTGGTCAAGGTTTTTTGTAGTTTTCCCTGACCATGATTCATTGATAAAAGTATTTGGACTTGCGTCGTTCTAAATTCGTGTTCGTTTTTCGTATTGCTTTTCCAATGAATCAGGGAGAATTCTGAGAAAATAAATTGAAACCGGCTACAAACGTGAGGAATGTGATATATTGTAAATCACATTCTTTCGATTTTTATTTTATTTTGAATTTAATAAAGGGCTTAGCCCAACTTATTGCCGTGACGTAAGTCATTCAGGGAGTCATCCCTTGGCACTAAGTCTCTATATAAAAAAAAAAAAAAAAAAAAAAAAAAGCCAGACGCGCTCCTTTGGCCTGCTAGGAATTTCTTCCCTGCTTACGGCCGCAAGCTTTGCTCCTGGCCACACTTCACCCACTTCGGCAATCGCTTTTTTTTTTATAGAGATCAACCGATCTCTGATCTGTACACACCGTCAGCTTGACGCGTCCCTGATACCAACCTGCATCTCTGCAGGAAGGGGGAGGTCCCGGATTCTCTTTCAGAACCTTTAGGGAAATGGGAGTTTAGCGCGTTGAACACCGATTTCCATTTTCCCGGCGTGATGCTCCCATCCTCTTGACTATTGTCAATGACGGCTAGCATCAGCCAGTGCTCTTTGAAGATATCACTAAACGATTTCGTCTTGTGCGTCTTAAGAGCCACCGGTGGAGTCTCTGCCTTTTCGGCCCTAGGTCCTTGGCGGGGTTTTTTCCACCTTCCGCAGTCAACTTCGCCCAGGCTACGGACTTCTTTTTCTTTTCGTTACCTGCTCCTCAGATGATACCAGCCAACTTTTCTAAGACCTTAAAAGCCGCTCGACGATCCCGGTACCGTTTATTCGTCGGCGGTATATTGCGTGACCCGTTATCGGCTTCACGTTTGCTGGTGGTACTGGTCCCTGGCTTATGGGCCTTAGGATCCAATACTACCTTGGTTTTAGCGGCCTCGCCCCCACCTTTATGGTTAGAGCCACGTGTCACGCTTGTTTCCAGCTTTTGGTGAGTGCAGGTCTCGTTTTGTTTCGGCATTTGGTGAGTGCCGGTCTCAGTTTTATGAGAACATTTTTTGGTGTGCATCATTGTGAATCCCACGAGTGTCGGAGAAAGGGTGGTCCACCCGCGCAGAGATCCGCATACGCAGGTAAGGTAGGATACATCTAGAGTGTTGGATCGTTAACCAACAAGATATACACACAAACACGCACAACGGAAGTCACCTACTACTATGAGAAAATGACATTTGAGAGAATTGTCAGTTCTACTTCATACTTTTTCGTCTATCAATCGAGTCGTCGACTGAGCAGCATCGCAGCAGCTTTAATCTCTACGCATAACGAATTCAATAAATGTTTTTTATACAAATTTGCTTGTGACTTAAGTTCACTAATTGTAAATACTAGAAATTATTGCATATGTTCAATATATGCATTTCAATAAAGTTTTCTACTCGTGCAAGCATTCGACATAACCGCATTCTCATCAATCCACATTTTGGTCTTTCGTATTCGCTATTCATTCGACATTTTGGTCTTTCATATTCGCTATTCATTCAACATCCTTGTTTTTCAGACCAAGCAATCACAACTCATCCAACATTTTGGTCCTTCGAGCCGGATTCTTTCGTTTCGCAAACACAATCAAACTCGTGGGTAAGAGACATAATAGTGATCGACCAAGTGCAAGTCTTGTGTGTGAAAGGTTAAGTAAAGGCCAGTTAATTCGCACGCATCAGTGGTGTGGCAATACAAAGTGCCATAGCGACGATTCGTGTAAAACAAGCATCGCTACAGCGGACCCTCCAGAGAGCAGTAAAGAAGAGTAATGGGATAACGAGTGAGACTCCAGGTGTGACTGAAGAGGTCATACATGCGCGGATCGACCACGTGGAATCAATCTATCGGGAGTTCTGCGAGGTGCAATACCAGGTCGAAGCTGTGTGCGGTGCGGAGGAAATTTAGGGATAATACGTAAAACGTGAACAAGCGGAGGATTATTACTTCGCAGCGATTTCCAACCTGAGAAGACAAATATCCGCTATTGACAGTCGGCAAGATGAGGTCAAATCATCACCAAATCAACAGTCGATCGATGCACACTTGCCTCGAATCAACGTTCCAATCTTCAACGGTTAGTACACCAGTTGGACCGAATTCGAAAATTTATTTGTTGACCTCATCCACAACAACGAAAGGCTGGCTAACTCGCAGAAACTGCACTACCTTAAAGCAAGTCTGACTGGAGATGCAGCCTTGTTACTCAAGTTCGTGAGCATCACGAACGATAACAACGAGGAGGCATGGCGCATTCTCCGAGATCGATACGATCCCCGTCGTTTCATTATCGACAGCCATCTTCGCAAGTTTCGCAAAATGCCAGCCTTGCAAATTGAATCAGCTGCAGGATTGCGCAAAATGCTCGACGTATCGACCGACACTGTTCGCTGCTTGAAGGTTTTAGGAGTGCCGATTACCACATAGGATATTATACTGATCAACATAATTGCTGACAAACTCGCCCCAGAAACCCACCGACAATAGGAGATGTCATTAACCCGAGCGAAATATCCATCATACAAGGAGTTGATCGATTTCCTGAACGCCCGATGGCAATAGCTGGAGATGATTTCCATGACTCGAACCAAATCAAATTCATCACACTCCTATCTAGAAGTTCCGGCATCATCGCATCCATCGCGGACTCGACCGCATCGTAAGCCGGAAACACAATCAGCTCGCTCACTCGTAGTTACTTCAGACGCTCACAACTCCGCCTGTCAAGTCTGTGCTGGAAATCACAACGTTTTCCAGTGCGAACGATTCAAACTTCTCACATTCGAAAAGAAGTCAAACCTCGTCCGCGAAAAGAGGTTATGTTTTAACTGCTTGCGGATAGGCCACTCTAGTTCGGTCTGCAGATCCATTTTTTGCCGGATTTGCAATAGAAGACACCACACGCTTCTGCACATCTCGAATTCGGGCACCAGACCATCCGTCGGATCATCATCACATACTCAGGTCACAGCCAACCATGTCGCATCGCCATTCGCAGATGTGCTGCTCGTCATAGTATCACACGCCAACCAAAATTTCACCGTTCGAGCTCTCTTGGATTCGGGGTCACAGATCAGCTTCGTTTCAGAGAGCACCGCAAATCGTATCGGATTATCGAGAAAACCAGCAGCAATCGCAATCAGTGGCATCTGTGCCAATGAGGCGCCCATGTCGCGTTCACTTGTCGAATTCGTATTACAATCCCGAACCGATGCAGCATTTTCGATCTCAATCACAGCCCTTGTAGTCGAGAAGATCACAGGCACGCTGCCATCGCAACCAATCGACACACATCAATGGCCACACTTAAAACATTTGGAACTTGCCGATCCCCATTACCATCGTCCCAACCGAATTGATATTTTGCTCGCAGCTGATGTCATTGGAATGCTCCAAAAGGATGGTTGCATTACTGGTGTCAGCGGTTCACCCTTCTCACAGAACACCAAACTGGGATACATACTCTTCGGCAAGGTAGAACGCAACGCAACCAATCAATTGTTGAGTTTGACAACGAAAATTGAGAATTATGGCACAATCGATAGCACACTCAGGTCATTTTGGGAGATCCAGGACGTTTGTTCACGTTGAGACCTAACCCACGATGAATCAAAATGTGAACAGCATTACGAATCAACACACTATCGCAATGAAGATGAAAGATACACAGTCTTCCTACCATTCAACGACAATTCATCACCACTTGGAAGATCACGAGACGGCGCAATCCTCAGACTGCAACATATGGAACGTCGGTTTACTAAGAATTGCCAACTCCGTGCAGAGTACAACAAGTTCATGCAGAATTATCTGGAATCGGGCCATATGGAGGAAGTCTTGAACGACGACAACAAATCGCCTGATCAGATATGTTATCTTCCTCATCACGGTGTAATGCAACGAAAACTACGTGTGGCTTTCGACGCGTCACATAAAATAACGACTGGCGTATCGCTAAATCAGAAGCTTCGTATTGGTTCCAAACTTCAACACAGCATCTTTGAAATACTAACCTGTTTTCGCAACCACAAATTCGTTTTCGTCGCAGATATCAAGCAGATGTACCGACAGATCCTGATAGCACCCGAGCATAGGAACTATCAGCGAATCGTATGGCGAAATTCCCCAGAAGAACCAATAAGAGATTTTCGATTGTGCACCGTGACTTACGGCACTTCCAGCGCTCCGTATCTGGCAATTCGTACCATCCATCAGCTCGCACGAGACGAACAGGAAAGATTTCTAATCGCAGCCGGAGTCGCCTCAAGAGACTTTTACGTCGACGACTTGATGACCGGTTCACACGACATTGTGGAATCGAAGTTCAGAGACAAATAGTGGCGTTGCTCCGATGTGGTGGTTTTGAACTGCGGAAGTGGTCCTCGAACAGCCAACATCTTCTCAACGAGATACCGGCCGAATTCCGCGAGCCTCAGGGCCGACTTGAGCTAAATTGGGATCAATCAGTGAAAACTCTTGGACTGCATTGGTCTCCCTCGGCCGATTGTTTCGGATTGAACATCAGCTCAGTATCTGACATTCGTGCACTAACCAAACGAACAATATTGTCGCAGTCATCGAAGATCTTCGATCCGCTTGGCTGGGTATCCCCGACCACAATTATCGCAAAAATCATGTTCCAAGAGTTGTGGGTACTCGGCATATCGTGGGACGAAGCGGTCCCACAGTCAATCGCTCAAAGATGGCTTACTTATCGTGGTAGTTTGAGCTCTTTGGAGGCTTTCAGAATCGATCGCTGGATAAATCATTCGAAAGATCACGCCGATATTCAAATTCACGGTTTCAGCGACGCCTCCTCCAAGGCCTACGCAGCTGTGGTGTATACTCGTACGACGTCGACAGATGGATCTGTAAACATCAATATTCTGGCATCCAAAACAAAGGTTGCCCCACTGAAGACCATCAGCTTGCCACGATTGGAACTTTGTGCCAGCGTTCTCCTAGCCAAACTCATGCACACCATCGGCACATCCCTTAACGTGTCACAGTCTCAAATGTTTGCATGGACCGATTCGGAAGTGGTTCTTGGTTGGTTACGCAGTTCTCCTAACCGGTGGAAGACGTTCGTGGCAAACCGGGTTTCGCAAATCCTAGATTATCTTCAGCCCACCAATTGGAACCATGTCGACACTAAGCAGAACCCCGCTGACTTCGCGTACCGTGGCGTTGAACCATCATCATTACACAACCATCCATTGTGGTGGACGGGTCCTGTTTGGCTGCGGGAAGATATAAGTAAGTGGCCACTTCAGAAGACTCGCGAGGTTTACACGAACATCGATGAACGCAAAATAAATTCAATAATCGCAACGCATGTAGAAGCCGTAACGTGTCGCAACGACATTTACCATTTACTCGCTCGATGTTCATCGCTCGGCAAATTACTTCGTGTCACCGCTTTATGCAGACGCCCTATCCATCGTCGACGTATCAGCGTAGCAACGCGATTAGAAGGTTTCATAACCGTACCGGAGCTCAATTGGTCAACCGAGTTCTGGGTCAGGCTGGTTCATCGCATCGTTTAAGAGGTACACTGCGCGAAGAGGCAAAATTCAAAGCCTATACAGCGATTGTGCAACCAACTTCGTCGGATCCAGTCGTCAACTGGCATTCCTGCATCAACAGAGTCCCGAGATAGCTGCACTACTGGCACAAGATGGCACCACCGCCACATTTTGGCGGATTGTGGGAAGTAGGAGTGAAATCAGTGAAACATCATTTACGACGTGTCATGGGCGACACCTTACTCACATTCGAGGAATTGACGACGTTGCTGTGCCAGATCGAATCGTGCTTGAATTCGCGACCATTATGCCCCATGTCGGACGACCCAGATGACTGCACGATCCTCACCCCATGTCGTTTTCTGATCGGGGAGGCACCAATCACGACACCCGAACCAGCATTGCTCGAGGTGAAAACCAACCGTCTCAATCGTTTCCAACTAGTTCAAAGGATGTACCAGCATTTCTGGAGAATTTGGTCTACAGAATACCTCGCCCGCCTGCAACAACGCCCAAAGTGGTTGAGAACCAACGACAACATTGTCATCGGTCAATTGGTGCTCATCAAGGAAGAAACCACGCCACCTTCGAATGGTTACTCGGCAGAGTCATCGATACGCATCCGGGATCTGACAGACGAGTTCGAGTCGCAACAGTGAGATGTCAGAACGCTGTGTACAAGCGACCAGTGACAAAACTGTGCCCACTGCCCATCCCAGACAACAACAACAATCAGCAACTAAAGTATTAAAATCCTTTAGGGCGGCCGGCAATGTTGGATCGTTAGCCAACAAGATATACACACAAACACGCACATCGGAAGTTACCTACTACTATGAGAAAATGACATTTGAGAGAATTGTCAGTTCTACTTCATACTTTTTCGTCTATCAATCGAGTCGTCGACTGAGCAGCATCGCAGCAGCTTTAATCTCTACGCATAACGAATTCAATAAATGTTTTTTATACAAATTTGCTTGTGACTTAAGTTCACTAATTGTAAATACTAGAAATTATTGCATATGTTCAATATATGCATTTCAATAAAGTTTTCTACTCGTGCAAGCATTCGACATAACCGCATTCTCATCAATCCACATTTTGGTCTTTCGTATTCGCTATTTATTCGACATTTTGGTCTTTCATATTCGCTATTCATTTAACATCCTTGTTTTTCAGACCAAGCAATCACAACTCATCCAACATAGAGGTTACCAGGAATATGATCATTATGATCTAGAATTTCTGGAACAAAGCAATTTCTTAAGCGATTCGTTTTGAATTCGGTATGCAAGAGTAAGTAATAACCCTTGTTTCCTGGAATTGGAAATTCTTGGATTTGGCCAATAGGGTCTGGAATTATGTGGACCAAGCCATTTCTCCAGCGATTCGTATGAAATTCGGTATGCAGGATTAATATGCGACAACAACCCTTGCTCCTAAGGAAATTCTGGAATCTGGCCACATGATCGTTTCCCTAAAGCGCGACAAAACCAAAGTCGTCGAACAGTTCAAAGTCAAAGCGGTCCAGGAAAAAAGCAAGCACCAACTGGCAGAATTTTCCTTACAAAGCGAATCGATGTAAATATTTTATAAAGCAACAGGTCGAGAGAGTAAAAAAAATGATCAAGAGTATGCCTTCAAGTCAATCAAGTCAGCGAAGTCAACAATGCCGCGCAACGAAAGTTTGTTGAACCAAAGATCAACGGCGCGTACGTTCAGCTACAACTCGACACAGCTTCAGCCATAACGATAACCTCGAAAAGAAACTGGAGCCGCTTTGGAAAACCAAACCTCCAGATTATCTCAAAACCAGCAGTCATCGCATCCCGAGATGAAGTTCCGCTGCTTGGAAGTTTTCCATGTGTCATCAAGTTGAATGGGGTTGAAGAGTATGCTAATCGAGAAATTAACCTATTCGAAATTCCTTGGTTACGTGTCCGTGAACAGAACATAGAAAATAGCACCATACAAACCACTTCAATCATATGAAATATTCCATATTTCATCATTTATTCATAACTATAATTGCGTGATCCAACTTATATTACTTATATTAATCATCATATATCCATCATATAGCACGCACCCCTTAAATCTGAACATTAATATCTTGTTTACCACTATAATATTCAAAGCCAATCTTATCTTGCAATGCGAATTCTGTCAACATGTTTACATCTTCAATTCAAGGCCAATCCTATAATCAAAACACCAGATGGTCAATTACGACGAATATATTCAATACACTTTTTAATATTCATTCAAGGCCAAAAGTAAAGACAATAACATGTTTACTCCTTCAAAGACGTAAAAAAGTTCAAAGTCCAAAACTATTTCACAACCAAAAACACAAGTTGGATCACTCAACGAATAATATATAAAACAACACTTTAGAATAAGAGATGATCAGTATTCTTTAATATTCAATCCAGTATTGTTGTGCAGTTTTGTTAATTAGCATTTGTTTTATAATTTGTATTACATTGAAGTCTATTATTAAGACTATAATTTTCAAAGTGTTTTTTATAAATAAATAATAAAGAATAAATTCTTTTTTAAAATTCATAAAATACGCTTGAAAACATAATTGGCGCAGTCGGTAGGATGCGCTTGATCAATTAAGATTTACTTTTATTAAAAAGTTTAAAAGTGCTCCGAAATAAAAAGTAAAATTATAAGTTTTCGCAGAAGGATTACTTATATTAATTTACTAAATAATACAAGTGAAAAACAAAAAGTGCTAAAACTCTACTAAGCTCTACGATAATTAATTGCATTATTAGCAAATTAAAAAGAGCAGAAATTCTACGATAATTAATTGCATTATTAGCAAAAATAAAAAGTGTAGAAATTAAACAATAATTAATTAAATTATTAGAAAATTAAAAAAGTGCAGAAGCTCCACAATAATTAATTGCATTATTAGCAAATTAAAAAGTGCAGAAGCTCCACAATAATTAATTGCATTATTAGCAAATTAAAAAGTGCAGAAATTTCACAATAATTAATTGCATTATTAGCAAATTAAAAAAGGTGCAGAAATTTCACAATAATTAATTACATTATTAGCAAATTGAAAAGTGCAAAAGTTCCACGAAAAGTAATTGTATTATTTGCAAAAATAAAAAGAAAAATTTATAAATAAAGAAATTATACTACCATACAAATAAAATTAATTGCATTATTAAAAAAAATAATAAATAAATTAGTTACACTACTATACAAATAAAATTATTGCAAATACTCTACACTGTTCTATAAAAATAAAAATAAACAAATAATTTCAACAAAAGTGCATAATTTTTGACAACAAATTTGACTATTTGAAAGACATACACAAAAACTAAAATTAACTATTGGCTAAAATAAAAGGAAAGACATACATTAATCAAAACAAAATATTGGTCGAAACAAAAATAAAATAATAATAAATAAAAATTAACATAAACTCTTGGTCAGCATTAAAATAAAATCAACACAGACGAATCAACATAATCAGACTACTTAATAAGTGCAACACAGCAACATACCACAAAGTAAGAAGAAATACAACAAACACAACAAAGTCTAAATAACTAGCAAATATTATTAGAAGACAACTCATAACAAAATCACCAGGATCAACAACAAGAACCACAAGGTCAAATTAAAATAAATTTTTAGATTTTACTAAATAAATATATATAAATATATATAAAATCAAAATAAATTTGTATATACAGGTCTCCTAGTCTTTTACCCTAATTACCTTACTACTTATACTTTTAATTCAATAAAATGGCTTTGGAAATTCAACAAAATAAAGTGGTCCTAGATCCCATTAAATATTTAAATTCACTTCCTTACTATGACGGAAACACAGACAATTTATTAACATTCACAAATCTAGTAGACAGAATATATCCCTTACTAGCAACTTACGATGACCTTTCTCAATATTTATTCTCTGATATTATAAAAAGCAAATTAATCAGAAAAGCTAGAGAGATTATAGAAATCAACACACAAGCCATTGCTTGGGGTGAAATTAAAGACATTTTACAAAATAATTTTGCCGAAAGACGTAGCGTAGAACAACTTTTTGACGAATTGAGAGGTGTTACCTTTAAAAATAATGTTTTAGGTTTTTTCAATGAAATCAAAGATTACTTACGAAAACTAAACAATAAAACTCTATTAGAAACTGGACCAGGTAAAACAGCGAACGATTGTGCATTAAACAATATACGCACTGCACTAGACATATTTAAAAATAAAATTCCTGAACCAATGAAAACAATTCTAATTTGTCGAAATCCAGAAAACTTAGAATCAGCAATAGATATACTCAGTCAAACAGGCTACACAGACCAATCAACTCCAGAACAATTCTATAATCGTAATAATAATAGACAAACACGTTATAATAATTATAATAATAATTATTTTTCCTCGAATAAAAAAGAATACAAAAATAAATACCAACAGAACCCAAATAGAGATGAACATTTTAATAGATACAGACAAGAACCGAATCAAACAAAACAAGAACGGTATACTTATAAAAAAACAACCCATAAAAATTAAAATTTTTCATCTAAATTCTCTAATCGCAGAAATTGATATGGGAGCCCCTCGATCCTGGGCCTTTTTTTTTTATTGTAGAAGAAAATCATCGAAACAAACATTTGACATCAGATGTTAAAATTGAAAAAGCTCAGATCATTTTATTCTGAGCACTTAGAGCACGCTCATACTCTGAGCAAATAAGAAACACGAACATTTATCTTGAGAACTCTTTGACTGCTCTGAACTAATTTATGAAAACGCCAAATGACAGAATATTGTGAAAACTTGTTGTTCTATCTGTAAGTTGATATCGACAACAAAAAAAACGACATCAATAAAAATACAATTCAGTAAATAAAAATGTAAGTTGAAGTAAACATAAAACATGTATGTCTCGTTTCATTTCCTGGGTTCATTTGTGCGTGCGCTAAGATTTCTCTCTCTCTCTCCACCACCGCCAAAACCATGCATCGCAGCCGACTGCGCAGCACACACCGCACACAGTCCATAAAGGGCGACGAATATCTAATGCCAGTACAGATATTTAAAAAATGTATAAGGGCCTTGCGGCCGAACCCGGGACCCGATCACTACCAAATTTTCGAAAAAGTATTGTTTATTGGGTATACACATGTGTGTAAAATTTGAAGAAAATCGGGTAAATTTTTTAAAAATTTTGTTTGGGAGCCCCCCGACCCCGCAGCCCGAGGGGCCTCAAAATTTAATAGAAAGTGTTGTCTCCGGAAATACACATGTGTGCCCGACACCGACGACCGACCGACCGACGACCGACGATCCACGGGCAAGTGAAGTTAATATAGAGAATTTAAAAATGATCAATATCAAAACAAAAAGGACAATATTATAGAAAAGACCAGTAACAATATACAAACAAACAATACGATAATTATAGACCTGATCAATATCAAAATAGGAACAGCATCAATGAATTTTAGGACCTAAGCAATTTCTCAAGTGATTCGTATGAAATTCGGTATGCTGGACTAAGACTGTAAAACTTGTTCCCATGGAAATTCTGGGATATGGTTATTAGGAACTGGAATTTCTGGAACTAATAAATTTCTCAAGCGACTTGCGCCTTTTAATTTAATAATTTTTTTTTATTTAATCGTATTGCTTTATTTAAGACTTAATTTAATCGTATTTAAAAATTATAATATTAATATTTGCCAATAGAATAGAATGAAGTAAACATGTGCAGTAATAGTGATAGTATAGTCTCTGTTCGTGCTTTGTGATAGAGAAAAAAAATACAAATGTTACAAAAAAGAGGCAAGGCCATTTACAAGTTGCAACCGACGTTGCTATTGCTTCTATTTCCTTTTCTTTTGGCTTATCTTATCCTTACTCATGTATACAGTAACTAGAGTGGTGTTCGATTACTGGTTTGATATTTGATGGTTGGTTTGATGTTCGATGGTAAGTTGGATGTCTGCCATTGAACATTGAAAAACGAATCTACCATCGACCATTGAGTCAACCATCAAACTTCATAGAAGGCATTAAACATCGGTTCAAAATAACTATTCGATCAATTACAGAAATAAGAGAACAATGCAAAAGAAATTTAATGGTAAATAATTGGCCTGCATGTTTCAAAGCGTCATTCTTAGCACACCATTTCGATGCATGGATTAGTGCTGCTCACTTCTTTTCTCTTCAAATTTAATTTAAAAGTACTCAAATTGAAACCAAAAGCTGCATTACTGTTTTTGGGCAGTGATATGCAATATTCAATATGCAATATGCACCCATCTCACAGTAAGTGGTTATGAACATTTAAATTCGCTTATAAATAATTTATTCATTTAATGTGATGTGATGATGATCTATGTGATGACTGATGAGCTACGGTGTAAGTCGTAGGACTTGTATTTAGTATAGAAAAAAAAATGTCTTTAATCATTTCTACGTTATTAAGTGCTTATAATTTTTATTCAAATTAATGAGCATTGAAAACGAATTAGCAGGAAACGAAAGTTGTAAAAGACAGAAATTTTTTTGGTCAAAACCCTCTATAGACATTCATCGTGAGCACTAAGCGTGCAGCTTGTAAAATTTTCATTTTTTAAATTCTCTACTCCTTTTTACTTCACGTCCAACCAAATGCTGTGATCAATTAAAAAAAACAGTACTACTAGTATGTTACATATAAAGAGGCATATACAATTTAGAAGTTGCAAGCTACCTTGCTTCTTTTCCGTTTCTTTTGGCTTGTCTTTTCTTTAATAATTTCTACAATACTAAATGTCAATAACATTCAAGTTACATACCATGAGCAGAACGAAACAAACATGTGCAGTAATGATACAGTGAGAGTATAGTTGTTAACATAGAAAATAGCACCATACAAACCACTTCAATCATATGAAATATTCCATATTTCATCATTTATTCATAACTGTAAATGCGTGATCCAACTTATATTAATTATATTAATCATCATATATCCAAATCTGAACACTAATATCTTGTTTACCACTATAATATTCAAGGCCAATCTTATCTTGCAATGCGAATTCTGTCAACATGTTTACATCTTCAATTCAAGGCCAATCCTATAATCAAAACACCAGATGGTCAATTACGACGAATATATTCAATACACTTTTTAATATTCATTCAAGGCCAAAAGTAAAGACAATAACATGTTTACTCCTTCAAAGACGTAAACAAGTTCAAAGTCCAAAACTATTTCACAACCAAAACCACACGTTGGATCACTCAACGAATAGTATATAAGACAACACTTTAGAATAAGAGATGATCAGAACCATCATTTTCAACAATTGCCTTAACAATGGTTACTTTCCAGACAACTGGAAGGTGGCCAAAGTAGTACCAGTACCCAAGAAAACTGACCGTTCAAGCGTAACTGGTTACCGTCCAATAGCTTTACTGTGTTGTATCAGTAAAGTATTCGAGTCTTTAATCCGTAAAAAGATCAATACGTTTTGTTCGGAAAGAGGCCTTATTCCTTCGTTTCAATTCGGTTTCCGAGAGAAGCACTTTACCATGCACCCTCTGCTGAAACTGCACAGCAACGTCACTCGAGGACTGAACGTTAAAAGCAGTACAGTAGCCTGTTTGCTAGACATCGAAAAAGCCTTCGATAGTGTATGGATCAACGAGCTACTGTTCAAACTTATTAGATTTGGCTTCCCCAATTATATTGTAAAAATAATTAAAAAATTTCTCTTTCACAGGGTCTTTTTTGTACAGATTTTTGGCGACTCATCCACTAGGAAAGGGATTAAAGCCGGAGTTCCTCAAGGTTCTAGACTTGGCCCAGTCCTTTTCAACATCTACACGGCAGATCAACCCACCAATACAGCCGGAACAAGCAGCATGCTTTACGCGGATGACTCCATCACGTATGCCGTTTCTCTCTCTCCTGAGATAGCTGCCCGAAGAGTGGAGGAACACCTCCGAAATCTTTGGGACTACTGCCTCAAGTGGGGGTTGAAGATAAATGCAAACAAAAGGGAACTCATCTGCTTCCGAGTGCCAGGGACAAGAACAGGGAGAAAAAACTTTGTGAGCCGGTGCAGAGGATTAAAAATCACCCTTCCAGACAACACAGTAATAAAAACCCAATCAGAGACGAAGTACCTGGGAATAAACTTCACCGAGAGGCTCAAGTTTAATGCCCACATCGATAAAACGTTGAAAAAGGCTAATTACGCCCTTCGTTTGGTGCACCCGCTTCTACGAAGGCGAAACGGACTGTCTAACAACACCAGGCTGCTCATCTACAAGCAGCTCATCAGGCCAGTGATAACCTATGGCTATCCCATATGGTTCACCGTGTCACCAACAGCGATGAAGAAGATCTCCCTATTCGAAAGAAAGGTATTGAGAATATGTACAGGACTCTGGAGGGTGCCAAAAAGTAACAAATTTGTCTCGAGTGCAAGGCTTTACGACGCGGCAGGTCTGCTGCCCATAACCGACCACTTGTCCCGAATGGCAAAGAAATTCGTTGATGGGTTGGAAACACATCCAAGTCCGGAGATGCAAGGACTGAGAATCGAAGAAATCGAGCCAAGCCACCGCTATATAAACATCAGAGGATTCACAGATGCTAGATTTGACGACATTTTTAATAATCAAGACGTCTCCTTCTACGAGAAGGCCAGCAATCAACATTACAGAGACTGAAGATCGCCCTGTTTATACCCCCTTTAATATTATTCTTCATTATTATTTTATTTTAAAATTTATCGTTTAAAATTAAATTGCTTAAAAAATAAACATGTAGTAGATTAAGTAGTAAACAATATTGTTTAATAATAAGCAATACAAAAAAAAGACAATGTAAATACGTCGGGCCCCTATTGTTGAGCCGACACTTAATAATAATAGTTATAAGTTTAGTTTTTAAGTCAAAATTGTATAACATCTAAATGTTTAATAAAATATCTTAATCTAAGAGATGATCAGTATTCTTTAATATTCAATCCAGTATTGTTACGCAGTATTGTTAATTAGCATTTGTTTTATAACTTGTATTACATTGAAGTCTATTATTAAGACAATAATTTTCAAAGTGTTTTTTATAAATAATAAAGAATAAATTATTTTTTAAAATTCATAAAATACGCTTGAAAACATAATTGGCGCAGTCGGTAGGATGCGCTTGATCAATTAAGATTTACTTTTATTAAAAAGTTTAAAAGTGCTCCGAAATAAAAAGTAAAATTATAAGTTTTCGCAGAAGGATTACTTATATTAATTTACTAAATACTACAAGTGAAAAACAAAAAGTGCTAAAACTCTACTAAGCTCTACGATAATTAATTGCATTATTAGCAAATTAAAAAGAGCAGAAATTCTACGATAATTAATTGCATTATTAGCAAATTTAAAAGTGCAGAAATTTCACAATAATTAATTGCATTATTAGCAAATTAAAAAAGGTGCAGAAATTTCACAATAATTAATTGCAATATTAGCAAATTGAAAAGTGCAAAAGTTCCACGAAAAGTAATTGTATTATTTGCAAAAATAAAAAGAAAAATTTATAAATAAAGAAATTATACTACCATACAAATAAAATTAATTGCATTATTAAAAAAAATAATAAATAAATTAATTACACTACTATACAAATAAAATTATTGCAAATACTCTACACTGTTCTATAAAAATAAAAATAAACAAATAATTTCAACAAAAGTGCATAATTTTTGACAACAAATTTGACTATTTGAAAGACATACACAAAAACTAAAATTAACTATTGGCTAAAATAAAAGGAAAGACATACATTAATCAAAACAAAATATTGGTCGAAACAAAAATAAAATAATAATAAATAAAAATTAACATAAACTCTTGGTCAGCATTAAAATAAAATCAACACAGACGAATCAACATAATCAGACTACATAATAAGTGCAACACAGCAACATACCACAAAGTAAGAAGAAATACAACAAACACAACAAAGTCTAAATAACTAGCAAATATTATTAGAAGACAACTCATAACAAAATCACCAGGATCAACAACAAGAACCACAAGGTCAAATTAAAATAAATTTTTAGATTTTACTAAATAAATATATATAAATATATATAAAATCAAAATAAATTTGTATATACAGGTCTCCTAGTCTTTTACCCTAATTACCTTACTACTTATACTTTTAATTCAATAAAATGGCTTTGGAAATTCAACATAATAAAGTGGTCCTAGATCCCATTAAATATTTAAATTCACTTCCATACTATGACGGAAACACAGACAATTTATTAACATTCACAAATCTAGTAGACAGAATATATCCCTTACTAGCAACTTACGATGACCTTTCTCAATATTTATTCTCTGATATTATAAAAAGCAAATTAATCAGAAAAGCTAGAGAGATTATAGAAATCAACACACAAGCCATTGCTTGGGGTGAAATTAAAGACATTTTACAAAATAATTTTGCCGAAAGACGTAGCGTAGAACAACTTTTTGACGAATTGAGAGGTGTTACCTTTAAAAATAATGTTTTAGGTTTTTTCAATGAAATCAAAGATTACTTACGAAAACTAAACAATAAAACTCTATTAGAAACTGGACCAGGTAAAACAGCGAACGATTGTGCATTAAACAATATACGCACTGCACTAGACATATTTAAAAATAAAATTCCTGAACCAATGAAAACAATTCTAATTTGTCGAAATCCAGAAAACTTAGAATCAGCAATAGATATACTCAGTCAAACAGGCTACACAGACCAATCAACTCCAGAACAATTCTATAATCGTAATAATAATAGACAAACACGTTATAATAATTATAATAATAATTATTTTTCCTCGAATAAAAAAGAATACAAAAATAAATACCAACAGAACCCAAATAGAGATGAACATTTTAATAGATACAGACAAGAACCGAATCAAACAAAACAAGAACGGTATACTTATAAAAAAACAACCCATAAAAATTAAAATTTTTCATCTAAATTCTCTAATCGCAGAAATTGATATGGGAGCCCCTCGATCCTGGGCCTTTTTTTTTTATTGTAGAAGAAAATCATCGAAACAAACATTTGACATCAGATGTTAAAATTGAAAAAGCTCAGATCATTTTATTCTGAGCACTTAGAGCACGCTCATACTCTGAGCAAATAAGAAACACGAACATTTATCTTGAGAACTCTTTGACTGCTCTGAACTAATTTATGAAAACGCCAAATGACAGAATATTGTGAAAACTTGTTGTTCTATCTGTAAGTTGATATCGACAACAAAAAAAACGACATCAATAAAAATACAATTCAGTAAATAAAAATGTAAGTTGAAGTAAACATAAAACATGTATGTCTCGTTTCATTTCCTGGGTTCATTTGTGCGTGCGCTAAGATTTCTCTCTCTATCTCCACCACCGCCAAAACCATGCATCGCAGCCGACTGCGCAGCACACACCGCACACAGTCCATAAAGGGCGACGAATATCTAATGCCAGTACAGATATTTAAAAAATGTATAAGGGCCTTGCGGCCGAACCCGTGACCCGATCACTACCAAATTTTCGAAAAAGTATTGTTTATTGGGTATACACATGTGTGTAAAATTTGAAGAAAATCGGGTAAATTTTTTAAAAATTTTGTTTGGGAGCCCCCCGACCCCGCAGCCCGAGGGGCCTCAAAATTTAATAGAAAGTGTTGTCTCCGGAAATACACATGTGTGCCCGACACCGACGACCGACCGACCGACGACCGACGATCCACGGGCAAGTGAAGTTAATATAGAGAATTTAAAAATGATCAATATCAAAACAAAAAGGACAATATTATAGAAAAGACCAGTAACAATATACAAACAAACAATACGATAATTATAGACCTGATCAATATCAAAATAGGAACAGCATCAATGAATTTTAGGACCTAAGCAATTTCTCAAGTGATTCGTATGAAATTCGGTATGCTGGACTAAGACTGTAAAACTTGTTCCCATGGAAATTCTGGGATATGGTTATTAGGAACTGGAATTTCTGGAACTAATAAATTTCTCAAGCGACTTGCGCCTTTTAATTTAATAATTTTTTTTTATTTAATCGTATTGCTTTATTTAAGACTTAATTTAATCGTATTTAAAAATTATAATATTAATATTTGCCAATAGAATAGAATGAAGTAAACATGTGCAGTAATAGTGATAGTATAGTCTCTGTTCGTGCTTTGTGATAGAGAAAAAAAATACAAATGTTACAAAAAAGAGGCAAGGCCATTTACAAGTTGCAACCGACGTTGCTATTGCTTCTATTTCCTTTTCTTTTGGCTTATCTTATCCTTACTCATGTATACAGTAACTAGAGTGGTGTTCGATTACTGGTTTGATATTTGATGGTTGGTTTGATGTTCGATGGTAAGTTGGATGTCTGCCATTGAACATTGAAAAACGAATCTACCATCGACCATTGAGTCAACCATCAAACTTCATAGAAGGCATTAAACATCGGTTCAAAATAACTATTCGATCAATTACAGAAATAAGAGAACAATGCAAAAGAAATTTAATGGTAAATAATTGGCCTGCATGTTTCAAAGCGTCATTCTTAGCACACCATTTCGATGCATGGATTAGTGCTGCTCACTTCTTTTCTCTTCAAATTTAATTTAAAAGTACTCAAATTGAAACCAAAAGCTGCATTACTGTTTTTGGGCAGTGATATGCAATATTCAATATGCAATATGCACCCATCTCACAGTAAGTGGTTATGAACATTTAAATTCGCTTATAAATAATTTATTCATTTAATGTGATGTGATGATGATCTATGTGATGACTGATGAGCTACGGTGTAAGTCGTAGGACTTGTATTTAGTATAGAAAAAAAAATGGCTTTAATCATTTCTACGTTATTAAGTGCTTATAATTTTTATTCAAATTAATGAGCATTGAAAACGAATTAGCAGGAAACGAAAGTTTTAAAAGACAGAAATTTTTTTGGTCAAAACCCTCTATAGACATTCATCGTGAGCACTAAGCGTGCAGCTTGTAAAATTTTCATTTTTTAAATTCTCTACTCCTTTTTACTTCACGTCCAACCAAATGCTGTGATCAATTAAAAAAAACAGTACTACTAGTATGTTACATATAAAGAGGCATATACAATTTAGAAGTTGCAAGCTACCTTGCTTCTTTTCCGTTTCTTTTGGCTTGTCTTTTCTTTAATAATTTCTACAATACTAAATGTCAATAACATTCAAGTTACATACCATGAGCAGAACGAAACAAACATGTGCAGTAATGATACAGTGAGAGTATAGTTGTTAACATAGAAAATAGCACCATACAAACCACTTCAATCATATGAAATATTCCATATTTCATCATTTATTCATAACTGTAATTGCGTGATCCAACTTATATTAATTATATTAATCATCATATATCCAAAGCACGCACCCCTTAAATCTGAACACTAATATCTTGTTTACCACTATAATATTCAAGGCCAATCTTATCTTGCAATGCGAATTCTGTCAACATGTTTACATCTTCAATTCAAGGCCAATCCTATAATCAAAACACCAGATGGTCAATTACGACGAATATATTCAATACACTTTTTAATATTCATTCAAGGCCAAAAGTAAAGACAATAACATGTTTACTCCTTCAAAGACGTAAACAAGTTCAAAGTCCAAAACTATTTCACAACCAAAACCACACGTTGGATCACTCAACGAATAGTATATAAGACAACACTTTAGAATAAGAGATGATCAGAACCATCATTTTCAACAATTGCCTTAACAATGGTTACTTTCCAGACAACTGGAAGGTGGCCAAAGTAGTACCAGTACCCAAGAAAACTGACCGTTCAAGCGTAACTGGTTACCGTCCAATAGCTTTACTGTGTTGTATCAGTAAAGTATTCGAGTCTTTAATCCGTAAAAAGATCAATACGTTTTGTTCGGAAAGAGGCCTTATTCCTTCGTTTCAGTTCGGTTTCCGAGAGAAGCACTTTACGATGCACCCTCTGCTGAAACTGCACAGCAACGTCACTCGAGGACTGAACGTTAAAAGCAGTACAGTAGCCTGTTTGCTAGACATCGAAAAAGCCTTCGATAGTGTATGGATCAACGAGCTACTGTTCAAACTTATTAGATTTGGCTTCCCCAATTATATTGTAAAAATAATTAAAAATTTTCTCTTTCACAGGGTCTTTTTTGTACAGATTTTTGGTGACTCATCCACTAGGAAAGGGATTAAAGCCGGAGTTCCTCAAGGTTCTAGACTTGGCCCAGTCCTTTTCAACATCTACACGGCGGATCAACCCACCAATACAGCCGGAACAAGCAGCATGCTTTACGCGGATGACTCCATCACGTATGCCGTTTCTCTCTCTCCTGAGATAGCTGCCCGAAGAGTGGAGGAACACCTCCGAAATCTTTGGGACTACTGCCTCAAGTGGGGGTTGAAGATAAATGCAAACAAAAGGGAACTCATCTGCTTCCGAGTGCCAGGGACAAGAACAGGGAGAAAAAACTTTGTGAGCCGGTGCAGAGGATTAAAAATCACCCTTCCAGACAACACAGTAATAAAAACCCAATCAGAGACGAAGTACCTGGGAATAAACTTCACCGAGAGGCTCAAGTTTAATGCCCACATCGATAAAACGTTGAAAAAGGCTAATTACGCCCTTCGTTTGGTGCACCCGCTTCTACGAAGGCGAAACGGACTGTCTAACAACACCAGGCTGCTCATCTACAAGCAGCTCATCAGGCCAGTGATAACCTATGGCTATCCCATATGGTTCACCGTGTCACCAACAGCGATGAAGAAGATCTCCCTATTCGAAAGAAAGGTATTGAGAATATGTACAGGACTCTGGAGGGTGCCAAATAGTAACAAATTTGTCTCGAGTGCAAGGCTTTACGACGCGGCAGGTCTGCTGCCCATAACCGACCACTTGTCCCGAATGGCAAAGAAATTCGTTGATGGGTTGGAAACACAGTCCGGAGATGCAAGGACTGAGAATCGAAGAAATCGAGCCAAGCCACCGCTATATAAACATCAGAGGATTCACAGATGCTAGATTTGACGACATTTTTAATAATCAAGACGTCTCCTTCTACGAGAAGGCCAGCAATCAACATTACAGAGACTGAAGATCGCCCTGTTTATACCCCCTTTAATATTATTCTTAATTTTTATTTTATTTTAAAATTTATCGTTTAAAATTAAATTGCTTAAAAAATAAACATGTAGTAGATTAAGTAGTAAACAATAATGTTTAATAATAAGCAATACAAAAAAAAAGACAATGTAAATACGTCGGGCCCCTATTGTTGAGCCGACACTTAATAATAATAGTTATAAGTTTAGTTTTTAAGTCAAAATTGTATAACATCTAAATGTTTAATAAAATATCTTAATCTAAGAGATGATCAGTATTCTTTAATATTCAATCCAGTATTGTTGTGCAGTATTGTTAATTAGCATTTGTTTTATAACTTGTATTACATTGAAGTCTATTATTAAGACAATAATTTTCAAAGTGTTTTTTATAAATAATAAAGAATAAATTCTTTTTTAAAATTCATAAAATACGCTTGAAAACATAATTGGCGCAGTCGGTAGGATGCGCTTGATCAATTAAGATTTACTTTTATTAAAAAGTTTAAAAGTGCTCCGAAATAAAAAGTAAAATTATAAGTTTTCGCAGAAGGATTACTTATATTAATTTACTAAATAATACAAGTGAAAAACAAAAAGTGCTAAAACTCTACTAAGCTCTACGATAATTAATTGCATTATTAGCAAATTAAAAAGAGCAGAAATTCTACGATAATTAATTGCATTATTAGCAAATTTAAAAGTGCAGAAATTTCACAATAATTAATTGCATTATTAGCAAATTAAAAAAGGTGCAGAAATTTCACAATAATTAATTGCAATATTAGCAAATTGAAAAGTGCAAAAGTTCCACGAAAAGTAATTGTATTATTTGCAAAAATAAAAAGAAAAATTTATAAATAAAGAAATTATACTACCATACAAATAAAATTAATTGCATTATTAAAAAAAATAATAAATAAATTAATTACACTACTATACAAATAAAATTATTGCAAATACTCTACACTGTTCTATAAAAATAAAAATAAACAAATAATTTCAACAAAAGTGCATAATTTTTGACAACAAATTTGACTATTTGAAAGACATACACAAAAACTAAAATTAACTATTGGCTAAAATAAAAGGAAAGACATACATTAATCAAAACAAAATATTGGTCGAAACAAAAATAAAATAATAATAAATAAAAATTAACATAAACTCTTGGTCAGCATTAAAATAAAATCAACACAGACGAATCAACATAATCAGACTACATAATAAGTGCAACACAGCAACATACCACAAAGTAAGAAGAAATACAACAAACACAACAAAGTCGAAATAACTAGCGAATATTATTAGAAGACAACTCATAACAAAATCACCAGGATCAACAACAAGAACCACAAGGTCAAATTAAAATAAATTTTTAGATTTTACTAAATAAATATATATAAATATATATAAAATCAAAATAAATTTGTATATACAGGTCTCCTAGTCTTTTACCCTAATTACCTTACTACTTATACTCTAAAAAAAAAATTTATCTCTTTTTACAAAATTAAATTTTAATTCAATAAAATGGCTTTGGAAATTCAACAAAATAAAGTGGTCCTAGATCCCATTAAATATTTAAATTCCCTTCCTTACTATGACGGAAACACAGACAATTTATTAACATTCACAAATCTAGTAGACAGAATATATCCCTTACTAGCAACTTACGATGACCTTTCTCAATATTTATTCTCTGATATTATAAAAAGCAAATTAATCAGAAAAGCTAGAGAGATTATAGAAATCAACACACAAGCCATTGCTTGGGGTGAAATTAAAGACGTTTTACAAAATAATTTTGCCGAAAGACGTAGCGTAGAACAACTTTTTGACGAATTGAGAGGTGTTACCTTTAAAAATAATGTTTTAGGTTTTTTCAATGAAATCAAAGATAACTTACGAAAACTAAACAATAAAACTCTATTAGAAACTGGACCAGATAAAACAGCGAACGATTGTGCATTAAACAATATACGCTGCTCACTAGACATATTTAAAAATAAAATTCCTGAACCAATGAATACAATTCTAATTTGTCGAAATCCAGAAAACTTAGAATCAGCAATAGATATACTCAGTCAAACAGGCTACACAGACCAATAAACTCCACAACAATTCTATAATCGTAATAATAACAGACAAACACGTTATAATAATTATAATAATAATTATTTTTCCTAGAATAAACAAGAATACAAAAATAAATACCAACACAACCCAAATAGAGACGAACATTTTAATAGATACAGACAAGAACCGAATCAAACAAAAAAAGAACAGTATACTTATAAAAATGACCAATATCAAAAAAAAAAAGGACAATATTATAGAAAATACGATATATACGATAATTATAGACCTGATCAATATCAAAATAGGAACAGACAGTTCAATAATTATAGAAATGACAGTTATAATAATTATAGACAACCAAATTATAATCAATTAACAAGTGAGATTCAAAATAATTTACCAAATACCAAACAACAACAAACTGTTGAGCCAATGGAGATAAATAAATGTGAAACAAGCGAAAATTTTCACTCACGAGCCTCGGAGGAGATTTACCATATGTAAAAATTAAATCTAATAAAAATCCATTAAAATTTATTATCGATACTGGAGCAACAAACTCTATTATAAATCCAGGTCTTTGTAATCCTAAATGGAAAGTACCAATTAATAAAATTCAAATTAAAACACTACAACATAATATAAATGTAACTGAAAGAGTATCAGTTCCCCTTTTTAAAGAATTTGGTGATCTAAAGCAAATAATTGACTTTTTGGTCTGCGCGTTCCATGATAAATACGACGGTATTTTTGGAAACGACATACTAAAACGATTTAACGCTAAATAGATTACAAACATAATCTATTAGAAGTCAATGGACAAACTTTACAAATGTTGTTTGAAAGATCAAACAAACATACCGTACAATCATTGGTGAACCAACAAAAAGGACTAGTTTACCTCAAGAAGCAGAAGTTCTTGAAAAACGAAGTAATTTTTGACGAAGGAATTTACAATGTTGAAAATCGTAAGATTGAAGTTCAGACGTAAGTAATATGCCAAAGTCCAATTGAAATAAATCCAAATGAAATTGAAGAAGTTAATATAAAAAATTCCTCTATAATAGAAGAATATAATAATAAATCATTAACGGAACAAATACGAACTCAACATCTCAACGCAGAAGAGAAGCAAAAATTATTGAAAATAATAAATCAATATTCAAACATTTTTTATCAAGAAAATTCAGATCTCTCTTTTACAAATGCAATCAAACATAAAATACGTACTACTGATAATGGCCCGTATTCCGGGATTTCAAAATTTTATGTTATTTTCTTATGTTATAATTTTTAAAAGGAGGTAACATAAAATTTTTTTTAATTCGGTATTCTTACCAATTATGTTATTTTAACTTTTACTGTAACATGATATTGTGAAATTAAATTAAAAAAATCTAGTAAATTTTTTTGTCTTGTGTTTCTATACGTAGTTTTCAAAAATATTTATATTAACAGAATGGGGCCAATTAAAGGTCGGTATAGAAACTTTTTTGGTTATTTATAGTTTTTATTTTTTATGTAATTTTGTGTAATTTACACTTATTAAATTTTAGAAAAAGTTACACGCCAACCCAAAACAACGCGCGAGCAATACGATATATATGTATCATTTCTTGAGAATCATTCAGAGTTCTGGATAATTAATTAATTCCCGTAATCTGCAACACAAATTATATCATTTCATTTCATTTTTCTGAATTTGCTGACGACAGATTAACCTCATCCATGATATCTATTATATTATTTTCGGGGTTTAATTCGTCTTCGGGTACATCACTGTCCTTTGAGACTTCATCTGCATCCATTTCCTCGCCATGATCCAAACATAAACAGACCAAAATATTTCTCGATAATGTTGCTCGCCCTTATAAATTTCTCGTTGAATCGAAATTCCCTGCTTCCACTTACGGGAATATTTAAAGGAACAAGCAACCAAGGTTCCAAAGGAAATCCGATCATGACCATGTAGAGCACACAGTAATTTAATTCTGAAGGGGATTGTTGATTTCCATGACATTAGCTCCAACTTTAGTATTACAAATTCCACTGTTCTCTCATTAAGCCTAAACAATTTCTTGAATCGGAATAAGGGCAATCCATAAGGATCACTTGCATCTCGTAGCATCCGTAGATTGGCGATGTGTTGAATTTTTATGATAAAAATTTTATCATCCTAAATAAATTAGGAATGCATTTTTGTACCTGGCACGTCTTTCGTTTTGTTCTCTTGTATATCGTAGAATGTATGGCATTTCCTAATTTTGGCGACTTATTTTAATTATTTGCCTATTTTGACAAAATGTTACAAAACAATTTGTCCCTATCACAGAATTTGACATATTCGATTCAGTTTTTGTGTATAACATTTCATAAAAGCACCTTATTTATGACTTTTATTTTATATCAAAATAACATAAAATAATAAAATTCAAATTGACCGGAATACCAAAATAGCATTTTTCATTTTATATAACATAATAACATGATAACATGATAAAATTTTGTCGCCGGAATAGGGGTCAATGTACCAATAAACGCGAAGTCATACAGATATCCTTACATACATAAAGATGAAGTCAAAACCCAGATTCAAGAACTCCTCGAAAATAACATTATAAGGCCGAGCTATTCACCTTATTCAGCCTCTGTGTGGATTGTACCGAAAAAGGTCGACGCCAGTGGAAAACAAAAGTGGAGGCTTGCCATAGACTATCGTAAACTCAATGAAGTTACAATAGACGACAAGTACCATTTACAAAATATTGATGATATACTAGATAAACTGGGCAGATGCCAGTATTTCACAACCCTTGACTTAGCAAAGGGATTTCATCAAATAGAAATTGAGGAAAAAGATATTCATAAAACAGCCTTTAGCGTAGAAGGAGGACATTATGAATTCTTAAGAATGCCATTTGGACTGAAGACAGCCCCAGCGACATTTCAAAGACCTATGAACAATATCTTAAAGGATTATATCAACAAGATTTGTTTAGTCTATCTGGACGACATTATCATCATCTCTACTTCAATACAAGAACATATACATTCAATCAATTTAATACTTAATTGTTTAAGGAAAGCAAATCTAAAAATTCAATTAGATAAATCAGAGTTTCTAAAGAAAGAAACAGAAACTTGGTCATATAGTGGCACAAAATGGAATAAAACCAAATCCCAAAAATCTTGAATGCATAAATAAATTTCCAATACCAAAAACTACGAAATAAATCAAACAATACTTAGGACTCGCTGGTTATTATAGGAAATTCATTAAAGACTATTCATTAATAGCAAAACCAATGACATCATTCTTAAAAAAGAATACTAAAATAGACATTTCAAATATAAAATATCAAGAAAGTTTTAACACACTAAAAAATTTATTAATAAACGATCCAATACTAAGTTACCCTGACTTTACAAAAAAATTTACCCTTACAACAGATGCTAGTAATTATGCATTAGGAGCAATACTTTCTCAAAATAATCATCCGATATGTTACGCTAGCAGAACATTAAATGAACATGAAATAAATTACAGCACCATCGAAAAGGAACTATTAGCAATCGTCTGGTCAACAAAATATTTCAGACCATATCTTTTTGGACGTAAATTTACAATCGAAACCGATCATAAACCTTTAACTTGGCTTTTCTCAATAAAAGAACCAAATTCAAAACTAGTAAGATGGAGACTAAAATTATCCGAATTTGATTATGAAATCACGTATAAAAAAGGAACAAAAAACAAAAATGCAGACGCACTCTCCCGAATAGAAATAAATCTTACAGAAAGAAATGAAGAAAATGGATCAAACATATTTCCACTTAGTAAATCCCCTTTAAATATATTTAAAACACAAATAGCAATCTTTAAAACTACTTCCGGTTCATTAAGAATTAAGCAAATAAATTTTTTTAATAAATATAGAAAAGTTATTCATATCAAATCACTAGATGAAGAAACAGCATTAATACTCTTAAAATCACATTTCAATCCAAAATCCTTAAACTGTCTTTATGCAGACAACGAAGAATTCATAAAAACACTAGAAGATGTTTATCAAAAATATTTTGCAGAGCAAGGACAATTAAAAATTATTAAAACTAACAAATTCCTAAAGGACATAACAAATGAAGAAGAATTATTTGAAATCATTAAAAATGAACATCTCAGAAATAATCACAGAGGAATCATAGAAGTATATAAAGAACTATTCTTAAAATTTTATCATCCAAAGTTCAACATTAGAATAACCCAATTTATCAATAATTGCGAAATATGTAATTTAGAAAAATATGATCGAAATCCAATTAAAAATAAATATCAACTAACGGAAACTCCTTCAGCACCGAACGAAATTATTCATGCAGACCTTTTCTATTCACTTAAAAAACAACTCTTTGTCACATTCATAGATAAATTCAGCAAATTTGCTCAAGCAATAAAAATTACAGCAAGAACATGGACAGAATTTAAAAGAAGTATTCTAACATTAATCGCTGCTATTGGACCAATAAATAAATTAATTGTAGACAACGAGCTAGGATTTAAAGCCCTTCCACTAAAATAATTCTTACAAAACGAAAACATAGAAATCCATTATACTTCAAATTATAACCACACATCCAATTCAGATGTAGAAAGATCAACGAACACATTAGATTATTAAGGCATGATACAAACACAAATAATAATACTGTTAAAGAAAAGATATTAAAAATTATAAATTATAATAACAATACCATACATTCAACTACTGATAAAAAACCAATCGACTTCAAAAATGGAAAAATACATAATAACGAATATAATTCTATAAAAGAGAAAATATTGAAGAAAAAACAAACAACCATAAATAAATTAAATAAAGAAAGAGAAGATATAGAAATACAACCAGGAACTAACTTTATTAAAGAAACTCGTGGTGGAAAAAATCATACAAAATTCAGAAAACTTGATACAGAAAAAATAGATGAAAATCATATAATCGACAAACAAAATAATTTAAAATATTATAAATCACACATAAAACGGAAAAATAAATATCAAAATAATGACTCACCTACAATTCAAACAAAGAAAAAACATAATAAAGGAAAGATTCATAAATTAAATAAAAACCACATAAAGAACTCACCACTCTACTATCTAATTCACCTTTGTTAATTTATAAAATGATATAATGAAAATTTAAATGACAATTTACTTCATAAAAAGGTACAGGACTTAAATATATAGCAGGCACAATGGATTCCCAAGACGAAATCGAAACAAAATCTCAACTAAAAGCACTTAAATCAAAAAACAAAGAATTAATTTCGGAAAATAATAAACAAGTTTCATTCAATTTTAAGATAACTCAACAGATAGAAAATATAACTAATCATATTCAAAACCAACAAAAAAATATTACAAAATTTTTAAATGACTTTAACAAACTAAATAAAAAAGACATTACTTTGATAAAAAAAAGAAATAAATTACATACAACATATTTATCAAATTAATTATGACATCAATCTTTTCCGACATCACATAGACGACATAGAACAAATTATTATAACAAGCAAACTCGGTATACTTACAAGAAATATTTTAACAGAACAGGAACTAAAACTAGCCAAAAATATGCAAGGCCTAAAAGACACAAAAATAGCTGTAATATTTGAACATGAACTCATTATAATAATTCTCTTAATACCCAAATATTCCAACTCCTCATATCCCATTATTATAATTGAACCAATGCCAGACAAATTATTTAATATAAGCAATACGAATAAAAGACAATGTAAATACGTCGGGCCCCTATTGTTGAGCCGACACTTATTTATAATAGTTATAAGGTTAGTTTTAAGTCAAAATTGCATATTTCTTAAATGTTAAATAAAATATCTTAATTTTAAGCCAGACAAAAACAATAAAGCCATATCATTAAATGAAAACACCTTTATAATAGATCAAAATAATAGTATATATGATAAAAATGTAAAAGATATGTTAGAGAAAAACTTAAACAAAATAAGAAACAATTGTACTACAAATATTATAAAATTTGAAAAAGCATATTGTAAAATGAAAAATTTTACAGAGGTAAAAATCAAAGAAATAATCCCAGGAATTGTATTGACGAAAAATATTTATAAAATAAATAATAAAAAAAAAATATATTATCATACATTATACATATCTATAATATCCATACTAATTATCATTTTGTTAGTATATAACTTTTAAAAATATAAAAATATAATAGTAAGTAAAACTCTTACCTCGTCGGAGCCTCAGGCTAGCGGTGGGGGTGTTAACATAGAAAATAGCACCATACAAACCACTTCAATCATATGAAATATTCCATATTTCATCATTTATTCATAACTGTAATTGCGTGATCCAACTTATATTACTTATATTAATCATCATATATCCAAAGCACGCACCCCTTAAATCTGAACATTCATATCTTGTTTACCACTATAATATGCAAAGCTGATCTTATCTTGCAATGCGAATTCTGTCAACATGTTTACATCTTCAATTTTTAGAATAAGAGATGATCAGTATTCTTTAATATTCAATCCAGTATTGTTGTGCAGTATTGTTAATTAGCATTTGTTTTATAACTTTTATTACATTGAAGTCTTTTATTAAGACAATAATTTTCAAACTGTTTTTTATAAATAAATAATAAAGAATAAATTCTTTTTTAAAATTCATAAAATACGCTTGAAAACATAATTTATAGCCTCTGTTGGTTTGTTCTCTGCTCAGCTCACTTTGACTTTAATAATTTCTACATTACTAATTGAATTGAATTAAAAGGTTTAAAATCGGGAATTATTTTACAACAACATAAACTGGAAAACTATAAAAAAAATAAAAAATAAACAGTGTATTGTCAGTAAATGTTTGAAAACGTTGTCACGCTCAAAACCCCCGCGGCCGTGTAGACGACACAGCTTACCCTGCTCTTTTTTTTATAAAGTTTGTATGGGTGCCCCCCGAGGCCCGATGCCTACAAAATTTTTACAAAAAGTGTTGTCAATCGGAGTAAATATGTGTGTAAAATTTGAAGAAAATCGGGTATTTTTGACATGACAACGTCTCACTACAGGGTTTAAGGGGGTTCATGCTCAAAAAGTAAAATGTTAAGTGATACACTGTTGTTAAGTGACACTGTTAAATGTCCCACTGTTGTGATCACTGTTAGAAGTCACACTTTTAATTGAGGCACTGTTAAATATCAGTACTTTGGGAACTAAGCCATTTCCCAAGCGATTCGCATGAAATTCGGAATGTAGGACTAAGATGCGACTATAAGACTTCTTCCTATGGAAATTCTGGAATATGATCATTATGGTCTGAAATTTCTGGAACAAAGCAATTTTTTAAGCGATTCGCATGAAATTCGGAATGTAGGACTAAGATGCGACTATAAGACTTCTTCCTAAGGAAATTCTGGAATATGATCATTATGGTCTGGAATTTGTGGAACAAAGCAATTTCTCAAGCGATTCGCATAAAATTTGGAATGTAGAACTAAGATGTGACCATAAGACTTCATCCTATGGAATATGATTATTATGGTCTGGAATTTCTGGAACAAGGCAATTTCTAAAGCGATTCGCATAAAATTTGGAATGTATGATTAAGATGCGACTGTAAGACTTCTTCCTATGGAAATTCTGGAATATGATCATTATGGTCTGGAATTTCGGGAACAAAGCATTTTCTCAAGCGATTCGCATAAAATTCGGTATGTAGGAGTCAGATGCGACTGTAAGACTAGTTTCTATGGAAATTCTGGAATATGATCGTTATGGTCTGGAATTTTGGGAACAAAACGATTTCACAAGCGATTTGTATGAAATTCGGAATGTAGGATTAAGATGCGACTGTAAAACTTGTTCCCATCGAAATTCTGGGACATGGTCATTAGGAACTGGAATTTTTGAAACTGAGCCGTTTCTCAAGCGACTTGTACCTTTTAATTTAATCGTAATATCGCCCACAATTTCACTCCAACCGCGCGTAAAGATTACATGCACTCATTTTTTTTAAAAGCTCTTACTTCTCATACTACTTACTTAATACACGCGTGCATAGACATCTCATCTTTTCCTCACCCTAATTTCCTAACGCCCATGCTGTGCAAATCCCTTAAGCGAGTGAATATACGTCACGCTCAAAACCTACGGCCGTATCTCCGATACAGCCTACCCTGTTCTTTTTAATAGATGTTAAGTAACTTTTTTAACAGATGTTAAGTTACGTTTTTAACAGATGTTCTGTTTTTTTAATATTTACTGGGATTTGGTCATGAGGAACTACAATTTTTTGAACTCAAGCGATTCGTATGAAATTCGGTATGTAGGACTAGGATACGAATATAAGACTTGTTCCTATGGAAATTCTGGGTTCTGGCCAATAGGGTCTGGAATTTCTCAAGCGATTCGTATGCAATTCGGCAGAATCGCTTGAGAAATGGTTTGGTCCCAAAATTCCAGACCCTATTGGCCAGATCCCAGAATTTCCATAGGAACAAGTCTTATAGTCGCATCTTAATCCCACATACCGAATTTAATACGAATCGCTTGAGAAATTGCTTGATCCATAGGAACAAGTCTTATAGTCGTATCTTAGTCCTACAATTCGAGTTTCATACGAATCGCTTGAGAAATGGCTTGGTTCCCAAAATTCCAGACCGTATTGGCAAGATCCCAGAATTTCCATAGGAACAAATGTTATAGTCGCATATTAGTCCTACATTCCGAGTTTCATACGAATCGCTTGAGAAATGGTTTGGTCCCAAAATTCCAGACCCTATTGGCCAGATCCCAGAATTTCCATAGGAACTAATCTTATAGTCGCATTTTAGTCCTACATTTCTAGTTTCATACGAATCGCTTGAGAAATGGCTTGGTTCCCTAAACATTGAAAAAAATGGATTCGTGGACACAAACTGACTTTCATTTACGGACGGGGCTGGAATCTTAAGTAATAATTGATTAATTAATTTTTTTTATTTTTTGTTTGTTTTTTGTTTAAATTTCTTTTTCACCTAAAAGATTTCTCCTTAGTGCTATACTTTTTGATTTATTTGCAAAAACTCCAAAAACTGTCGGAGTAAACTGTCACTTCTGGCTGTCAAATATTCTTCAAAATCATCATTTTACTACGTAAAAGATAGTAAAAAGCAACACAAAAACGATAAAGAAACTAAAACGATGCAAAAACTATATAAATAATACCTTCCATTAAAAAACGAAACCACATGCTTTTAATAACATGTTATTAGTAATGAATTATGATGAACGAAACAAGAAAAAATTCACATAATTTCAAACATCATTATTCACGAATTCGACTCTACGATCATTAATAATATCAATATAACGAAGTAATGACATTTTATCAATCGTGTAGTGTGCGAAACACAGTTTCCTACACATCACTTCAAATCTGCTAAATGACGAATGGTTTGCCAATTTATGGAAAAAAGCGGAAGGGCAGTGTGAAGAGAAAAAACAGAAAAACTCTTGGTGATTTCGATTGATAATTGTCATTTCTTTATTGTGCTGACGATCGACTGTTGTTTGTGAAGTCAGTCTGATGTTAATGCCATTTTTTTTCCTTTTAGAAATCCACGCTTGAGCTCAGATTTTTTCTCGGCAAATCGAACACAAAGGCGTTGTGTTGTTGTAGTTAGTTAAAAGAGGAGTAAATCTTCCAAAATATACAGGACTGTTTTCGTTCTATGGTTGATTGGTTTTTGTAGGGAAAACGAACAACTTGATAGCAAAAGACCATTCATTATACGCCAGATTTTAAAGAAAAAAAAACGATATAAATGAGTGCGTTTATGACTTTAATGAGTGCGTTCATTACATTAAATAAGTGCGTTTAAAGTCTTTTAGATAGAGGAATTCATGATAGGCGGAAATCATGATAGGGCTTCATGATTTAGCTTTCACAGCATTTTTGGGAACGGTGAACATGCGGCCCATCCGTTGTGAGTTTTTCCGTTTCCCCGATGCGAGCGCTATTTATGGATGATGTTGGTTAACGGAGACAGGAGACAGCATTGGGTTTTAGAGATAGAGGCTAAATCGTGATTTCGCATTCGCAGTTAGAAATGTGAATGTGATTTCTTATGCACTGTGAATGTAAACTGCTTATGCGAAATCGTATTAGAGTCATATGGCAGAAATCGCATTCGCAATGTAATAGAACCAATAGCAACTTGTTGGTAAATCACAAAGTTGCGCTCGTTCATAGTTACGACTCTCAGCGCGAGGAAATCGTATTCGCAATGCAATAGCAACTTAGCAAGTATAACCAGTGCTGCTATATACCAACCAACCAAACTTTCAAACCAGGGGCGGATTTTTTTAACTTCACTTTCGATACTATCGAAAATGATAATCGATTCGAAAATGGTGAAAGTTGGTATTTTGTATCGTTTTCGATGCCTAACTTAAATGTCCATATGGCAACTCCTTTTCGAAATTAATATGACGTCTCCCCAAATATATTTGATTGGCAAAAATTATTTGCAACTTTTGTTTGTGAAATTTAAAACGTGTTTGTATTTCATTTATTTGTGAATAACATAAGCATTTTAGTAAGTTTAAATAGCAGTGAATCAAACCAAAGTGGATCAAGTATAAATTACTATATTGAACGTCGATTTTTACGCGATCGCTACAATGTTTTTGATTTATCTGACAAAAAGTAAGTGCGCTTGCCCCTTCCAGGGTACTTGTAAGAAATTCTTTAATATCTATGAATTATAGATATATTTTTTGCATTATTTTATTCCAGATTTATCGACTCTTTCCGAATATCAAAAGATATTTTTATTTATTTAGTCGACCAAATAAAGCATCGAATGGATTTGGGAACTCGATGTACAAAAATTCCCATTGGAGTGAAACTAGCGGCAGTGCTCAATTTTTACGCAACCGGCTCGTACCAAAGAACTGTAGGAGACATAATGCTGCATTCAATGAATCAGTCGACGTTATCGACATCAATATTTGAGATAACAAGTATATTAGAACGTACAGTATGTCATCAGCACATACATTTTCCTGATCAATATGCTAAATCGGCTTACAAGGAACGATTTTTTGAAAAAACGAGCCATCCCGGTGTAATTGGATGCATTGACTGCACCCACATCAATATAATTGCTCCTCGTAACAACGAGCACATCTTTGTTGATCGGCGTGGAAATCACTCGATGAATGTTCAATTGGTAAATTATTTTTATTTCAGTTTTTATACATAGACATTCTTTTTGAATAATAATTAACTTTTTAGATTTGCAACTACGATCTATTGATCTTGTCGGTGTGCGCCAGATATTTCGGATCCACGCATGATTCCGCGATTTTGGAAATGTCAAAGGACCGAAGGAAAATGAAAGAGGCATTTGACAATGGAGAGCGCAATACATGGCTACTTGGAGACTCGGGCTACCCATTAGAGCCATTTTTGATGACGCCGTACCGCAATCCAAATGAAACATAATCGGTATATAATAATTTACATGCCAAAGCTCGAAACCCAATCGAGCGCTGCATTGGCGTCCTAAAAAACACTTTTCGATGCTTATTGGGGGAGCGAGTACTGCGGTATCAACCAGAAAGAGTAGTCAAAATAGTAAATGTATGTGCAGCAATTTATAATATATGCTTACAAAATAAGTTGGAAATGGTGGATTTGCCACGAACGGACGAAGAGATCTGACTTCATATTGGAGGCTGATTTTGAATACGAGGATGAGTCGGAAAACAGCACTGCTGTAGCAATTCGGGATAATTTATTAAATTGTTTTTAAAATAAAGATTTCAATGAAATAAAGAAATAATGAAATAAAGAAAAAATATAGAAATATTTTATATTATTTTATTTCCACTTTCCACTTTCAGTCTCTTCTCTTCTACTTCCAATAGTTTCACAATTATTGCATTGGCCTCTTTCATGATGTTGACAATGTTGTTGTGAAACTCCCCCTGCTTTTTCCCTTGCTCCTTTAATACCTCGTATATTTTCTGGTTGAAATTTTTACGACGACGCTGGATCCTGGGAGTTGTAGTGGCTGTAGAACCCATTTGTAATTCATTTTGAGTACTACTTGTGGCTGCTGCAGCATTGTCAATGTTAGTCTCACTGGAATTATGCCCCACATCTACACCGGGAACTCCTACTGCAGCCTCCATTATTCCAGTAAGCTGAACCACACGCTCCTCAAAAGGTGTTAAAAAAACAGACCTTAATCCTCCGCCCGTCCGATTTATGTCTACATGGGTCTTACGAATTTTTTTTTATTTTATTTTTTAAATCCGCAAAAACCTAGAAGATTTAATTGTAATTGATTTCACTGCTCCAAATTAAAATTTTTCATACACAACTGAACATCAAAATTTTGGAAAATCCATTATTTAATCTACGAACCTTTCTCCACGAATCCTCATCACGCACCGGAGGCCCTTCACCATTAAGCCGGTTTGTAAGTTCTCGCCAGCCCTCCATCTTTGGTATGGTATGGTGGTGGTCTGGTATTTGTCACATTAAAATTACCAGTAACAAGCTCTCGGTGTGCTTCCATATATTCCAACATCACTTCAAACTGTCTCAGGGTGGTAACTTTTTTTTGGCTAAAAAAATTGATTTAATTTAATTATGTCACAAATAAATATAATATGTTAAATGCATAAGGAAATAAATAAATATTTCGCCATGTATTTCTTTACTTACCTACTCATTTTATTACAGACAGTTCCTTGCAGTCACATATGTTTCAATGGAGTGATGAAATATCGTAGTTTTCGACTGTCGAAAGTGTTATAAAATACCGACAAGTGATAATTTCGACTGTCGAAAACTACAATATTTCATCACTCGATTGAAACATATGTGATTGCAAGGAACTGTCTGTAATAAAATGAGTAGGTAAGTAAAGAAATACATGGCGAAATATTTATTTATTTCCTTATGCATTTAACATATTATATTTATTTGTGACATAATTAAATTAAATCAATTTTTTTAGCCAAAAAAAAATTACCACCCTGAGACAGTTTGAAGTGATGTTGGAATATATGGAAGCACACCGAGAGCTTGTTACTGGTAATTTTAATATGACAAATACCAGACAAAGCATGAAGGAGGGCTGGCGAGAACTTACAAACCGGCTTAATGGTGAAGGGCCTCCGGTGCGTGATGAGGTCGATTGAAGTGGAGTGGGAAGCCGTCCGCTTAAGAGCTCTCAGACCAAGGAGATTTAAGGAAGTCGTCCGCTTAAAAGCTCTCGGGCCGTGGAAGGGCAGAGGGGGAAAGGACAATGGAATGTTTCTGCCCAAGCCCTTAACACGGGTGGGGGGAACTTGTGACAGTAAACGACCGAGTGTGTTGGAAAAAAGCCCTTACCACGGGTGGGGGGAACTTATTTCTCCACACTTAGTATTCTAGATTAGAAAGCCCTTACCGCGGGGGGGGGGGGAACTTTCTAATATAAACGCCGAGTTTTATGTAATGCTTACCGCTGGGAATCCTTGTTTACAAAAGTGAGAGAGATTTCTTATTTTGTCGCTGCTTTTATCCTTTTTTCCCATGTGTAATTGCAACACCAAAATATATAGATTTGGAAAAAGAAATATTCTTTTGGTTTGTGGGTTTCGCCACTATGCAAGCGTAGTTATCAGGCGCTTGCGTCTACTGCATAATAGTTGTAGATGGCTTTCTGCTATATTTATTTAGGTTTTCGGTTTTCGCCACTGTGCGAGTGCAGTCGTGCGGCGCTGACGTTTGCTGCATAATGGGATTTTGTTCTACGCGGTTTGCCGCTTCATGCAGCTGTCCGGCATGCAGGCGGTTTGTCATTTAATCTTAGTGTGGTGTGTGTTGCCAACTGCTGTGAAACCAAATTACTTCAGGGGAAGAAAAATTATTGTTATTCCCGAATTGGTTATTGTGGCTCGGTAGGTTTCGGTACGCCACTGTACTCTCCTATTCTTTCTAGTTACCATCTTGAAGTCTTAATGCCCTGAAGCTGATGGCTGTTCTCGCCTCCTCGGGAAGCTTTGCGCCTTCCCGTCCGTTTAATTCTTCCAGACTTGTCAGCTGGATGTGTGTTCCTGTAGTGGGCATCTCTGGCGCCCTCTGGATGACCCGGACCTCTGACCCGTGGTGCTCTGGGTAGTGGGTTTCTTGGCACAGGTCATCGTAGAATTCCTCGGTGAACGGGTCGTAATATTGTCCTTGAGCATGGAGCTCTGCAGATTCTTTTCGGTATTGCTAAAGACTTCGTTACAGTCGTCATCGAGAGTGTTGTTGGTTGCGTAGATGCCAAAGTCGTTGCTGGTTTCGTTGCCAAGGGTTTCGTTCGCAAAGTAGCCGAGATCGTTGCTGGGGTCGTCGTCATCAAAACGTAGTCGCGGGAAGCAGGTCCAGGTTGCCGCTCCTTGGGTCTGGGCTAGCATACGAAGAAGGCTCGCGATTTCCGCTCTCTTGCGGCACACAACCGCATGACTGAACCACTCGGTTTTCTGCCTGATTGGTATCTGGATGCTACGTATGGGATCCGTGAAGAACTTTGCGGTATACTGTAGAAGGTATACTCCACAATCCGTGTTGTTGGGTTGTTGGGGCCCCGTTACAACATGCAGTGGCATGCTTTTCTCGGTTTTCTTTCCGACAAGTTGTACAATCATCCTTTTCACATTTCTGTTCGGTCTTTCTGCAGCGTTTTCTTGAGGGGTGTAGGGGGCAGTGAATTGTTGTCTTGTTCCGATCTCCTGAAGGTAATGTTGGAACCCCTTGCTCCGAAACTGTGCACCATTGTCCGTGATTATTTTTTTTGGGACGCCATAACGGGCGATGATTCTTCTCTTAGCGCCTTCTTTACAGTATCGCAGGTTGCTTTGCGTAATGGCACCATCTCGGTCCATTTGGAGAATTTGTCGAACATGACAAGCAGCATTGTGTTTCCGTGTGTCGAACGAGGTACGGGTCCGACGAAATCTGCACAAAGCACAGACCATGGCTCTCCAGTTATTTGGGTCAACATCTCCCCGGCAGGTTTAGTCTAGTTCGGTTTATGCATTTGGCAAGATGCACAACTTCGTACGTGTCTTTGTATGTCACGGAACATTCCTGGCCAGTAGTATCGGTTGGTAATCCTTGCTATAGTTTTTCTTATGCCCATGTGCCCGGCACACGGACTATCGTGGTTTTCCGCTAATACCCTACTGCGCAGTGATGGTGGTACGCAGAGTTTCCATGGTGCATAATCGTCGTCCTTGGAGTAACTAGGAATGTGCCGATAAAGTTCTCCATCCACGATTGTGTAATCCGGGAATTTCTCAGGTGTTTTCTTTATCTCGGCCAGCTTTGCTATGTACCATTGTACCATCCTGGTCTTCGCTCCACCTCCAATGTCTCCCCTTTTTAAGCAGGCTTGTTAGAGGTTGGACTATTCCGGTAAAATCTGGAACAAAACGTCGGTACCAAGATGCTGTGCCCAAGAATCGTCGCAGCTCTCTTATGTTTGTTGGGGACGGTATCTGCCGAATGGCGGCGACTTTGTCCGGGTCGGTGTGTATCCCCCTGTTGCTGACCCCGTGGCCCAGATATTTCAGGTCTTGTTTAAAGAACTCACACTTTTCCACATTTATCCTGAATTCTGCGTTCCTTAGTCGTTGGAACACCTTTCGTAAGTTGATCATGTGATCTTGCAGGGAACTTCCAGTAACAATTATATCGACAAGGTACGCAAAGGCATGCGGCTCTATTTCGGGTCCTATTACTTGGTCCAAGGCGCGTTGGAATGTTGCTGGGGTCGAGTGGAGCCCGAAGGGCATAACTCGCCATTGAAATAACCCTTTTCCCGGAACAGTAAAGGCTGTGTATTGTTTGCTTGGTGGTTCCATCGGTATCTGCCAGTAGCCGTTTTTCAAGTCTAAGCTACTGATAAAGCGGGCGTCTCGTAACCGGTCGAGGATGTGTTGAATCCGAGGCAATGGGTATGCATTTTTTTTTTTTTTTTTTATAATTCGTGCACGCTTCAAGGGTTTCGCACCCTTATAAAGCTCGGCTATATGCTTGGCACAGCGTGGGCGTTAAGGAAGAGGAGGAGAAAAGAGGAGATGTCTACGAGCTTGTGTTTTGAATGCCTGTGGATCATAGTGAGGTGGGAAGACAGAGCTTGGCAGAGCATTTCACATACGTGTTGTACGGCTGAATAACGAATCCCTGAATTTAACTGTACGTCCGAAAATGGGCTTGAGGGTAAACTGATTTAGAACGCCACGAGTATTGCGGTTGAATTCAAGGAGAGGTGGCATGCAGCTGGCTATTTCTCTTGAGCACCACTGGTAGAAGAAGCGATAAAACATTGACAAGCAAGAAACGTTCCTGCGGTGTTCAAGCGAATCTATTGATTTCGCTATATTTTCGTCGCCGATAAGTTTTATCGCGCGGTTTTGTATTCTATTACGCTGATGCAAAGTAGTCTTAGGCGCACCAGACCAGATATGGCAATTGTACTCAAGTTTTTGGCGAATAAAAGCCTTGTATATGGTAGCCAGATCAGAGGGAGTGAAATATTTCTTGCACAGGGCTAGAAAACCTAAACATTTCGCAGCGTTTTTGGCGACGGTAAATGTGTTGTCATTCCAACGAAGCTTGTCGTTAACGCACATACCGAGAATTGCGAGATTTTCAGTTTCCTCGATGCAAGTGCCATTCATGGATAATGGCATGGGGTTTAGGATTCGCTTGGACGACAGGAGACAGCATTGGGTTTTGGAAGCGTTAAATTCTACTCGATTGTTTTCTCCCCATTGTATTATGCTGTCAAGGTTAGAATTTAACGTGCTTAACATACGAAGTTGTTTGAGTTCCACATCAGAGGTGAAGGGACGTTCCTCAAACTTATATGAGAAGCTGAGAGTGCTGTCGTCAGCGAAAGAGTGAATTGGATTAGAAGTCACAGATAAGAGATCATTAATAAAAATGAGAAAGAGTGTCGGGGACAGAACAGAGCCCTGGGGAACGCCAGCATTTATGTGGTGTATTTCAGATTTGAAACCCTGTAAGTGCTATGGGTCGGTACGAAGAAGGAGACGACGGTTCGCCTTTTTGGGTATGGGCTGGACAAATGCTGTATTCCAACTTCTCGGGAAGAGTCCAGAAGAATAGGATAGATGGAAAAGCTTACGCAATGGTAATGCCAGCTTGGAAGAACACCTCTTCAGAACTAATGGAGAAATACCATCTGGACCAGCGGATTTGTATGTGTTAAGATCATTTAAAACTCTAGCAACTGCACGAGTACGAAAAAATATCTGTCCCATAGAGTGTTCAATACTCTGAGGTGCAGGAGGCGGGAATGCACAATCTGGAAGCGTAGAGCTAGCTGCGAAATGCGCAGCAAACAGATTGGCCTTGTCCATAGAGCTGACAACTGGAATGTCATTATAAATGAGCGTTGGAATCGACGACGAGGCTGAATTTTTGATTCTTTTCACGAAAGACCAAAAATTTTTATTACCTATGGGACATTGTAGTATTTTTTGCCTTAATTTTCGGTCGTAGGCGAATTTGAATCGCCGAAGATGGGCATTGCAATCATTTCTTGCTCGTTTAAACTGTTTTCGGTTTTTCTCGGAAGGGTTTGCTTTGTAAAACCGAAAGCATACCTCTCTAATCCTAGAAGCCTCTTTACAGCTCAAGTCATACCATCCATCTTCCTTTGATTTGATAGATTTATTCCTAAAAGGGATAAACTTTCTCATACCAATAAGAATGATGTTTGTTATTGCATCAGCGGCGGCATCCACGTTGCTATCGCGAAACAATAGCGACCAGTTATAACTCCCAAAGAAGTTGTTAAGGCCGTCCCAATTGGCTTTCTCGTATTGCCATACTATTTTTTTGGGAGTTTTTTCTCTAACTACGTGGTTTATTAACGAGAAATTAGCTGATACTACACAATGGTCTGATGAGCCTAGGGGCGATAATACATTGACGGAGTATTTATCAGGACGAGAGGTAAGGAACAAGTCTAGGGTGTTTGCGGAATGATTTGCAATGTCAGGTATTCGTGTAGGCTCATTTACAAGCTGAGTAAGGTGATTAAACTCAGCGAATAACTCAACACACCTTCCTTCGAGTGTTGTCTGGCCAGAATGGCGAAGCCACCCAGAATTGTGTACATTGAAATCGCCCGCAATAACGATTTCATTTTTACGATTTCCAATTCTTAAGATGGAATCAGACAGTGCATCAAACTCCCTCTGAGTTGAAACACTGTCTAAGTGGGGGCTTCTGTAAAGGAAACAGTAGTAGATGTTGCGCTCATGTACCTTTACTTTGAGCCAAATGAAATTGAATTCCGGATTGGAACTTTGGCTAAATTGAGGCAAAAGCTGAAACGCAACATCACTACGGAAGCTTACGCAATGGTAATGCCAGCTTGGAAGAACACCTCTTCAGAACTAATGGAGAAATACCATCTGGCCCAGCGGATTTGTGTGTGTTGAGATCATTCAAAACTCTAGCAACTGCACGAGTACGAATAAATATCTGTCCCATAGAGTGTTCAATACTCTGAGGTGCAGGAGGCGGCAATTCACAATCTGGAAGTGTAGAGCTAGCTGCGAAATGCGCAGCAAACAGATTGGCTTTGTCTATAGAGCTGACAACTGGAATGTCATTATAAATGAGCGTTGGAATCGACGACGAGGCTGTATTTTTGATTCTTTTCACGAAGGACCAAAAATTTTTACTACCTTTGGGACATTGTAGTATTTTTTGCCTTAATTTTCGGTTGTTTGCGAATTTGACTCGCCCAAGATGGGGATTACAATCATTTCTTGCTCGTTTAAACTTTTTACGGTTTTCCTCGGAAGGGTTTGCTTTGTAAAACCGAAAGCATACCTCTCTAATCCTAGAAGCCTCTTTACAGCTCAAGTCATACCATCCATCTTCCTTTGATTTGATAGATTTATTCCTAAAAGGGATAAACTTTCTCATACCAATAAGAATGATGTTTGTTATTGCATCAGCGGCGGCATCCACGTTGCTATCGCGAAACAATAGCGACCAGTTATAACTCCCAAAGAAGTTGTTAAGGCCGTCCCAATTGGCTTTCTCGTATTGCCATACTATTTTTTTGGGAGTTTTTTCTCTAACTACGTGGTTTATTAACGAGAAATTAGCTGATACTACACAATGGTCTGATGAGCCTAGGGGCGATAATACATTGACGGAGTATTTATCAGGACGAGAGGTAAGGAACAAGTCTAGGGTGTTTGCGGAATGATTTGCAATGTCAGGTATTCGTGTAGGCTCATTTACAAGCTGAGTAAGGTGATTAAACTCAGCGAATAACTCAACACACCTTCCTTCGAGTGTTGTCTGGCCAGAATGGCGAAGCCACCCAGAATTGTGTACATTGAAATCGCCCGCAATAACGATTTCATTTTTACGATTTCCAATTCTTAAGATGGAATCAGACAGTGCATCAAACTCCCTCTGAGTTGAAACACTGTCTAAGTGGGGGCTTCTGTAAAGGAAACAGTAGTAGATGTTGCGCTCATGTACCTTTACTTTGAGCCAAATGAAATTGAATTCCGGATTGGAACTTTGGCTAAATTGAGGCAAAAGCTGAAACGCAACATCACTACGGAAGCTTACGCAATGGTAATGCCAGCTTGGAAGAACACCTCTTCAGAACTAATGGAGAAATACCATCTGGCCCAGCGGATTTGTGTGTGTTGAGATCATTCAAAACTCTAGCAACTGCACGAGTACGAATAAATATCTGTCCCATAGAGTGTTCAATACTCTGAGGTGCAGGAGGCGGCAATTCACAATCTGGAAGTGTAGAGCTAGCTGCGAAATGCGCAGCAAACAGATTGGCTTTGTCTATAGAGCTGACAACTGGAATGTCATTATAAATGAGCGTTGGAATCGACGACGAGGCTGTATTTTTGATTCTTTTCACGAAGGACCAAAAATTTTTACTACCTTTGGGACATTGTAGTATTTTTTGCCTTAATTTTCGGTTGTTTGCGAATTTGACTCGCCCAAGATGGGGATTACAATCATTTCTTGCTCGTTTAAACTTTTTACGGTTTTCCTCGGTAGGGTTTGCTTTGTAAAACCGAAAGCATACCTCTCTAATCCTAGAAGCCTCTTTACAGCTCAAGTCATACCATCCATCTTCCTTTGATTTGACAGATTCATTCCTAACAGGGATAAACCTTCTCATACCAATAAGAATGATGTTTGTGATTGCATCAACGGCGGCATCCACGTTGCTATCACGAAAAAATAGCGACCAGTTAGTTCTCCCAAAGAAGTTGTTAGGGCCGTCCCAATTGGCTTTCTCGTATTGCCATACTATTTTTTTGGGAGTTTTGTCTGTAACTACGTGGTTTATTAACGAGAAATTAGCTGATACTACACAATGGTCTGACGAGCCTAGAGGCGATATTACATTGACGGAGTATTTCTTAGAGAGGTAAGGAACAAGTCAAGGGTGTTAGCGGAATGATATGCAATGTCAGGTATTCGGGTAGGCTCATTTACAATCTGAGTAAGGTGATTGAACTCAGCGAATAACTCAACACACACACCTTCTTTCGGGTGTTATATGGCCAGAATGGCGTAGCCACCCAGAATTGTGTACATTGAAATCACCCGCAATAACGATTTCATGTTTTTTATCAATTCTTAAGATTGAATCTGGTGACGATCTGGCGTTGAGTTGCCTGTAGTCTATGCATAGCCTCCACTGGCCCGTCTTCTTCTTTACTAATACGATGGGAGCGCTGTAAGGACTCTTTGAGGGTTCAATGTATCCCTTTTGAATTAATTCATTAATTTCCTTATGGATTACAGCTTGCATTGCCGGGTTCTTGGGGTAGTATCGCTGTTTGATCGGTCTGTCATCTCGCATTACTATCTTGTGTTCGGTAATGTTCGATGGTCCCTTGATGTCGTCGAACTTTTGTAGTTCTTTCTCTAAGAATTGTGCGATTAGTTGATTTTCGCTGACTGGAAGACGTTGGCTAGATGATTTAAACATGTTACGCTTTGGTTTTGGTTCGATTTCTGTGCTCTGTTCGTCCTCTTTGCTTTCGTTCTTGTCATCTTTTGCTTGGTGTTGTTCTTCTGCTCGTATTATAGTACACGTTGCTACGCCTGTAGGTTGTAGCGGACGACGCAACATACCGACCAGTATGTTGTGTAGCGCAACATAAAAAAAGACCGGTTCGCTCACACACGTATAACCGAAATGAGAAACTTCGACGCAACCGCAGCAGCAACACCAAGAAAAAGCAACAGCCACTCTGCCACTGGTTCTTCAATACGTAGAGGCAGCGGACGTGTGGTCCGCAACGAAAAATAGTACATCATAAACCGTGTGTGAAATTACAAATCATTATTAAAAGTTATAAAGAATTATTGAGCGTTAAATTAATAACAAATTGTAGACAGTTAATGTAATATAATAAACCAAACTAAAAAACTATTAAATAAAAAATAAAATAAAACCGAAAAAACAAAAGGTCATAATATGTTGTGCATTTCTTTACCCTAAACAAAATGGCTGGTCGGTGCTCCACCAACCGGCATAAGGTTCAATTACTGTGGTTTTGTCTGGTAATGTAAGTGTAATCCCTCCACAGCTCAGCGTGGCTTCTGCCTTTGTTAGGAAATCTAACCCCAAGACAAGATTGTCGGTCATGGCTGGCAGAACGAGAAACGTTACCCGACACTCCGCTGTTCCCAGTCCGATTGGAATTTCTATTGCCTCTGAGATTTGTCGAGTGGCCATTTTGACCACCGCCTGCGTGGGAAATATGTCTCTATTGGATCGGAGCTCATTAGCAAATGCTGTGCTGACGAAACTCCTTGTGGCACCGGTATCAACAGTCGCAGTTATCACTTCTTCGCCCAGTGCTATTTTTGCGAAGATGTGACTTCTGTCTGCGCCCAGCGCCGTTATTTGGGAGCGAGGTGAATCCTCCGTTCTGGACTCCGCTACACCTTGCCGTTGACTGGGTTCTCTGCCGTTTCCCGCTGCCTTTCTGCAGCAATCTATGGTACGAGTATTCTGCCGGCCACATTCCCAACAAAAAAGTAGAGCGGGGTTTTTGCAATTTTATTTCGAATGTCCATCTTGACCATACCGACGACAAGCTATGCGCGGATTAATACGAGTCTCTGTCGGTACTGGAGCGATTCTTCGACTTCTTGATTAGTCTTCTAGTGTAACAAAATCTCTTCTCCGAATATAGAGCTGATATTCCGGATGACTTTCTGGTAAATTCGTTGCAAGATTTGATCCTTCGTACAACGGGCTTGGCGCATCAGGTTCTGGAGTGCGAGAACGTAGTCCTTGTATGGCTCTCTGGGTCGTTGCTTTCGATTTCGGATGTCATATTCCAGTCGTTCGAAATACCTCGGTGGCAAAAAAAATTGTAGGAAGTTGGCCTTGAACGTTTCCCATGTTGCACGCTGTTGACTGTTGTTGCGGTACCATGTCAATGCTTTGTCCTTTAACAGTTCTGGCATCGTCCTTGGAAGGAGATCGACGCCTAGCCCATATGCTTCTGCAAGTTCTTCCACTCGTTCTACGAATTCCAGCGGATCTTTTGTACCATCAAATCTTGTCGACCATTGCCTTACCTGGTCGATTACTACGGGGTAGGACAATGCTGGCGCTTCTATTGGTCGTGTCTTGGAACCGATCTAGTCGTTTTGCTGGATGTTTTCCGCTCATGGGACTTTTGTGCCTCTGCAGCTGCCGAGAACGCTGGTGGTGCTGGTGATTGACTTCGTCTGTGCTTGACTTTCCAGGCTACCTTCTTCGTCCGATGACACCCCATGTCCTGTCATCCACGTTACGAAACGTTTTCGTAGCTCTTCTAATGTACCTGTGTTATCTAGGCTGAAGGAACCCATATATTCCTGCAGCTCCTCTTTTGAGAGAGTATACACCCAACTCGTCTGCACCATATTGTTAAAGTTCTTGGACCTGCGTTAAGTTTTGAATTTTTTTCGTGGTATTTGTAATTCGATTAGTTTAATTCAGTTTTTTTTTCTATTATTTTATTATGATTATTTTATTTATACTTTTATTTTTTTTTATTATTACTGTTATTATTATGTATAGATTTTCATTTTTATTTAATTTTGTTTATTTATATTTTCAATTGACTTGCTTTGTTTAAAGTCCCTGCTCGGGCGCCATTTGTAACATACCTTGGCTGGGGTTAGAAATTAACAACTTGGTCAATCCAAATTGGTTTTTTAAAAAGAAGACAAAACTTTAACTATTTTATTGTATGATCAATTCAAACTTTATTAAATATAGTGTGTTCTGTACGATCTTTCTTCTAAGTCAGTTGTCAATCAACTCACTTCACAAAATATGATCTTCTTAATTCTACCAAAAATACATATATGTTCTTATTCTATATGGTTTACCGTACCCACATGTATTTTTATTTACTCGCTGTGCTGCGAAGAATATTCTAATCTAAAATAAATGCAATGCGAATTAGTTATCTTGATATTCGTATTGCGTTTTGTGTGGAAGGGTGATTTTGATGTTCGTATTGTTTTTTAACCTTGAGACTCGTACTGCATTTTATGTGGACGAGTGATTTTTATATTCGTATTGTTTTTTAACCTTGAGACTCGTACTGCGTTTTATGTGGACGAGTGTTGTTCAGACAGAATATTTAGTAATCTCTACAGGGAGGAAGGGGTTTGCTATAACTCCCCCACCATTAGCTTGAGGCTCCGACGAAGATATATCTATGACAGTAGTTTTTGAACAAAGATATTTGTTTTTTATTAAAAAAGCAAAAACTACCGAAATTAAAATTGTTATAATTAGCAAAGTGCTTATATTTAAAGTGTTCTTTGTAAAATTATTCTTATTGATTTCTGTACTGTCCTTTCTATTTTTTTCGATATTTTGTAGGTGAAAATTATCAAATTCAATCTTTGTATTTAAAGTGTCTTCCTTGATAGATACATGTAGATTCGGTAATATTATATGGTCTTTTATCTTTATTTCAAAATTTTTAAAAAAAATTATTATTAATTTCAATATAACAATTTTCAAATTTAATTATATACGTTCCCTCTATAATAGTTTAAAATTGTTTCAGTTATGTAAAATTACAGTTTTTTGTATATTTTTCGTAATAATTAATCCTTTTCTTATTTCTTTTATTTGAGTGATTGTATCCTCCATAAAATTACATTTAGCTTCTTTTATTTTAAAAATGTTATATATGCATTCATTTTCCAATTTTCTTAAATCTCTTTTTAAATTTTGCAATACCTCTGCATGATATATATTGCCGTGGTTGTCTGTAGTAATTCCATTTTCTTTTAAATACAAGGACTTCTTATCTCTGTTGGGTATCGGTTCTATAAGAATTTTTGATTAATTATTTCCTACGAATCGTGGAATCAAAAGTATTATTATAATTTTTCTGTTAAATGAAGCGACTGAAATCTTTATATTTGCTAATGTGTCAATGTCCGTTATGTTTTTAAATTCTTCATTTGTTAGAATATTTCTACCTAAAACACCAAGTCTACTATTGAGAAGAATCTGTTCTATATCATCTATGTGATTTATAAGTAAAGTGATGTCGTAATTAATTTGATAAAGATATTGCATGTATTTTACTTCATCTTCTATTAATATTTTTCATTTGCCAACTTCATCTGTGAATGTGGTCTGTGATATTTTGAATTTGTCTAATTATGTCTGTATTAATGCGTACTTGTTTATTATTTTCCGTAATGAGGTTTTTATTCTTTTCTCTTAAAGTTTCAAGTTGTTCAATTATTTGTTTTTCATCATCTGCGTCCATAGTTCCGGTAATAAATGTAAGTCCTTTTCCGATTATGTTAAAGAGTCCTCGTTTGTTTCTTGTCTGCGGGAGTAAATTGTGTAATTTTACTTCAAAGTTTTTGCAGTTGTGTAAAACTGAATTTAGCATTGGTCCTTTTAATTTTGGTTTGTTTCTCATTAATTTAATATTGTCCCAAATATGTTCCTTCGTCTCTTCGTATTCTGTCACGTTAATTATGTGGAGTACTTCTTCGCAGTTCGAGATAAGATTGATATTTTCCATCTTTATATTGACAAATCCGTTATTCTCGTTCAGATTTCGAACTTCTAGTGTCTTTGAAAATATCGTCGGTATAAATATCGTCAACATAATTAAAATTATCATAGATGTGTCCATTTCCTAAAAGATGAAATTTATTAAGTGTTAATATATTTAAATGATTTTAATTGTTGTCTTGATATTTCTTTAGTTTTTTTAAATGGGATTCATAGTATTTGTGTCCTTTTGCTGTGAATACTATTGTTATAAAAATTAATTACTTTGTAAATCTTTTCTTCTACCGTGTCAACATTTTTATTAGGGTCATGTCTCAAAAGTCTTAAGTGTTCGTTGAGGGTATTGTGTAAACGTTCAACATCAGAGTTTGATGTGTGATTATTATATGATGTAAAATGGATATTTATAGTCTGTTCTCTGAGGAATTCTTGCAAAGGTAACGCCTTAAACCCTAGTTCGTTGTCTACAATTAGATTGTTAAAATGTCCTGCGTTACTTATGTATTGCATAACAGCTCGTTTAAACTCAGTCCATGATCGACTGGATATTTTAATAGCTTGGGCATACTTCGGAAATTTATCAATTGTTGTTAAGAAAATGTTTTTGTTCAAACTATAGAAAACATCTATATGGATAGTATCCCTTGGTTTTTCGGGTGTTTCTGTTATTTTGAATTTCTGCTTTACAGGATGCCTTTTGTATATCTCAGCGTTACAAATTTCACAATTGTTGATGAATTGGGTGATTCTTTGTTTTAATTTTGGGTTATATATGACGTCTTTTATTTTTAGAAAGTTCTCGTTAATACCTCTATGATTATTCTTTAAATGTTCTTTTTCTATGAAGTCAGTAAGTTCACTTTCATCTATTATATCTCTTAAAACCTTTGGGCATCCTGTAATTTTGAAGGTACTGTTGTTATTGTTAAAATTATCTTTTATCACATTTTCAAATGTTTCAAAAATGCTTTCGTCATCGAAATATACGGCGGTTGTACCTGTTGGTTTAAAATGGTTTTTCACTATTGTAATGATTGAGTCAGTATCTACGTTTCTTAGATAAATTATTTTCCTGTTTGAATTAAATGTCTTCCGATTTTTTATTTTTAAAGAACCTGAGTTAATTTTCTTAAAGATTACTTGAGTTTTGTACATATTGAGCGGACAATTGCCCTCATATATTATTGGTGTCCTGATTTCATTAAAATTAATTATGGTACGGAATAAAGCATCGGCGTTTCCATTTTGTACGCCTTTTTTGTATTTAATTTCGAAATCATATTCACTTAAACGGAGTCTCCAACGTATAAGCTTGGAGTTTGGCTCCTTCATTGAAAAAAGCCAAGTCAAAGGACGATGGTCTGTTTTCACTATAAATTTATTGCCAAATAAATAGGGTCTGAAATATTGCGTGCCCCATACAATAGTGGGCGCCGTGGCTCAGAGGTAATGCACATGGCTGCTGCGCAGGAGGTTCAGGTTCGAATCCCAGCAACACCAAAAGTATTTTTCACGGTGTCCCACCTCTCGCGAATGGGTGACAAACGTTCCGAGTGTAATTAATATCTTGTCACGGAAAGCTTCTCAATACGCCGTTCGGATCCGGCCTTAAATTGGACCTTGGGCCTTGGACCGCAATGGTCTGTCGCGCCAAATATTATTATACAATAGCAAGCAGTTCTTTTTCTATGGTGCTATAATTTTTCTCGTGGTCATTTAGTGTTCTACTAGCTTAACACGTCGGATGGCCGTCTTGAGGTAGCACAGCTCCCAAAGCATAATTACTTGCATCTGTTTGCAGAGTAAATTTCTTTTTAAAATCGGGATAAGTTAAAATTGGGTCGTTAATTAAATGTATTTTCAATGTTTCGAATGCATTTATATTTTCAGGATCTTCTATATTCATTTTTATATCCTTTTTTAGATACTTGGTCATGGGTTTGGCTATGCGTGCGTAATCTTTAATAAATTTACGGTAAAAACCTGTAAGACCTTAAAATTCCTTAATGGCTTTTTGATTCTTTGGTAGGGGAAACTTTTGAACGCATTCAATTTTCTTTGGATTAGGCTTTATGCCGTGTTTGGTCACGATATGGCCAAGAAACTCAGTTTCGTGTTTGAGAAATTCGCTTTTGTCCAATTGTATTTTGAGATTTACATTTTTAAGCTTTTGAAAGATCTTAGTTATCAATTCTATGTGCTCTGTGAGGGAAGTTGAAAAATTATGATATCGTCGAGATAGACCAAGCAAATTTTATTGATGTATTCGGATAGAACGTTGTTCATTAACCGTTGGAATGTGGCTGGTGCTGTTAGGCATACGAAGAAACTCGTAGTGGCCTCCTTGAACACTGAAAGCCGTCTTGTGAATGTCCTGTTCACAGATTTCAATTTGGTGGAACCCTTTTGCGAGGTCCAGAGTTGTGAAATATTGGCAGCGTCCTAATTTTTCCAATATTTCGTCGATATTTGGAATGGGGTACTTATCATCGATCGTTACCTCATTTAATTTGCGGTAATCTATGACTAGTCTCCAAACTAGAGCTGAATAAGGAGAATGGCTCGGTCGTATTATTTTATTTCTTTGCATTTCTTGTATTTGGTCTCTAACTTCGTTTTTATGGACATAAGGGTATCTATAGGATTTTGCCACTATTGGAGCATGTTCGGTAGTTCGAATTTCATGTTTTATGGCATTTTTAAACGTTAAGTCCCTCTTCGAGTCCTCATTATAAAAAATATTTTTAAATTTGTTCACTACATATAAATGCTTTTCTTTTTCCTCAATATTAAGGTGATCCGTACGTATTTGTTCAATTGTTGCTTTTATTATTGTACTATCATCATATACATAAAAATGTTCATGTGTGACAGGAGTCATCTCCTTCACATTAAATTTTTACCTCCTGAGGTAAGTTGCAATTTACGGTGACTTTAGCTCTTACTAAATTTTTGTCTACTTCGTAAACTTGTTCGCTAATTTTTATGTTATGTTGTAAGGTTGTTATTATAATTTCTTTCATTGGTATGTTCCATTTAGGATCGCATAAATTCGTGTTAAATATCGAGTGTGTCGCACCCGAATCTATTATAAACTTTAAAGGCTCGATTTTTGATTGGATAATTATATATGGTAAAGATTTTGGGAGGCTCGTAAACGAAAATTTTCGTTTGTTTGATATGACGTCCCTGATTCATAACTAGTCGTTTTGTATGGTTTATTCGATTTATTTCTGTAATCTGTTTCGTTGGTATTAATGTCAACTTCCATCGGCTCTGGTGGTCTAGAATTCCTTATGGGTTGATAACTATTATTGTTGTTAAATTTGTTATATCTATTGGGTTGATTGTACTGGTTTCTTTGAAAATATATAGGAGTTAAGGTGTTACTGTCTCTTTCTACGATTGCAGTCTTGTTGTTAAGTCTTCTTAATTTCAATCTAATGTCGTTATAAAAATCAAGGCAGTTCGTTTTAAATACTGTGTTCCTCATTTTATATTTTTGTGTGCATTGAGATAATTTTCATTACCTCCTTTATATGCATAACCGGCCTTAAAAAGTATGTCAATCGCTTCTTCTAGAGTTTCTGGGTCTCTGCATATAAGAATCGATCTCATTGGTTCTGGGATTCTATTCATAAAGAAATTAAGTGCTGACCTAGAGTTGTTTTTCGCACATGCAGTTAAAATGTTACTGTCTCCTTCTACGATTGCAGTCTTGTTGTTAAGTCTTCTTAATTTCAATCTAATGTCGGTATAAAAATCAAGGCAATTCGTTTTAAATACTGTGTTCCTCATTTCGTCAAACAATTCATCACAAGTTAATTTGTCTCCAAAATTATTATTAAGAACTTCTTTAATTGATGGCCAACTCTGTGCATCACAATTAATATCAATAGCGACTTTCGCCTGTTTTTTAAATTTACTTTTTATAATATCAATAAAAATGGGTTGAGTGTCTACAGTATATGTTAGAAGCAGAGGTTGTATTCTGTCTACGAGATTACAGAAATTTTGTAACTCATCTGTGTCACCATAAAAGCATGGTAATTTCTCTAAAAATTTTAGAGGGTCTACCGTTAATTGGGTCATTTTGTATTACGACAATATATATATATTAATATGCGAAATCAAAAAGAAATTTGTATAAGAAAAGAAATAAATAACTCACAATAAAAATTTTTATATACGTAGTGTGAATGATGAATTTATGTTTCTTCCTTCTAGTGTAAATTGTAGTATGCTGCAATGTTGTGTTAAAGATGTTTTGTTGTTTAGAGATGTTTTGTTGATTTTTATTTTATAAAGATGTCTTCAAATTTGTCTGCTACTTTCTTGTTTGCTGATTTAATGATGAATCTTTTTTTTTTTTTGCTTGATTAAAAAAGTTTTATTTTTAGTTCACACTTTAATGTCAACGTTTTTGTTATTTGGTTTTGAGTTACGAAAAAATGTTCGTTGTTCTTGTATTAATTCTCTCAACGTACGGAATTTGAATTAAACAATTTATTATTATTTTCACCGATCAATGTTCACTGATTTTATAGAAATAGTTTCTATGTTTCGTTTTTCACTTATTTAGAAATAGTTTCTAATTGTCACTTATAGAAATAGTTTCTATATTTCGTTGTTCACTTATTTAGAAATAGTTTCTAAATGTCACTTATAGAAATTGTTTCTATATTTTATTTTTCGTTATACCTGGTAAAGTGTTAAAACACAATGTAATCTTTTAATATTCCTATATTAATGTTACATCCAAGTATCCCATCCTCGTCGCCAATTAACAACTTGGTCAATCCAAATTGGTTTTTAAAAAAGAAGACAAAACTTTAACTATTTTATTGTATGATCAATTCAAACTTTATTAAATATAGTGTGTTCTTTACGATCTTTCTTCTAAGTCAGTTGTCAATCAACTGACTTCACAAAATATGATCTTAATTCTACCAAAAATACATATATGTTCTTATTCTATATGGTTTACCGTACCCAAATGTATCTTTATTTACTTGCTGTGCTGCGAAGAATATTCTTATCTAAAATAAATGCAATGCGAATTAGTTATCTTGATATTCGTACTGCATTTTATGTGGACGAGTGATTTTTATATTCGTATTGTTTTTTAACCTTGAGACTCGTTCTGCGATTTATGTTTATACAGGGAGGAAGGGGTTTGCTATAACTGTTAGACTCGTCGGATCGTCAAGGGTTCTTACAAAACAATTGAAATAAGAAGATCGAGTGATTCGGTTTAAATTTCAATGCAATTTTATTATTCGTAATAATTTTTGTGTTATATGTTATTGTTTGTATTTGTATTTATTATATTTCTCTCTTCTTTGGTTCTCATTTCCTCATTTTCGTCCTTCTGGTTTCGCCTCTGGATCTACTCCCTCCCTCCCTCCCTCCCGATTGCAGTGGTGTGGGAAGCCGTCCGCTTAAGAGCTCTCAGACCAAGGAGATTTAAGGAAGCCGTCCGCTTAAAAGCTCTCGGGCTGAGGAAGGAATAAGGCAAGCCGTCCGCTTAAAAGCTCTCGGGCAGTGGAAGGGCAGAGGGGGAAAGGACAATGGAATGTTTCTGCAAAAGCCCTTACCACGGGTGGGGGGAACTTATTTCTCCACACTTAGTATTATAGATTAGAAAGCCCTTACCACGGGGGGGGGGGGGGGGGGAACTTTCTAATATAAACGCCGAGTTTTATGTAATGCTTACCGCTGGGAATCCTTGTTTACAAAAGTGAGAGATTTCTTATTTTGTCGCTGCTTTTATACTTTTTTCCCATGTGTAATTGCAACAACAAAATATATATTGCGCTCTCCATTGTCAAATGCCTCTTTCAGTTTCCTTCGGTCCTTTGACATTTCCAAAATCGCGGAATCATGCGTGGATCCGGGATATATGGCGCACACCGACAAGATCAAGAGATCATATATAGTTTCAAATCTAAAAGAAACCTTTTGTAATGTGTTTAATACAGAAAACAAAAGTAAAACACTAAAATATAGCTTAAAATATCAACTTATTTTCTATTGCTTGACAATAGTTGTTACGAGGAGCAATTATATTGATGTGGGTGCAGTCAATGCATCCAATTACACCGGGATGGCTTTTTTTTTCTTCAAAAAATCGTTCCTTGTAAGCCGATTTAGCATATTCGTCCTGAAATTTTATTTGCTGATGACATACTGCACGTTCTAATATACTTGTTATCTCAAATATTAATGTCGATAACGTCGACTAGTTCATTGAATTCAGCATAATGTCTACTACAGTTTTTTGGTACGAGCCGGTGGCGTAAAAATTGAGCACTGCCGCTAGTTTCACTTCAATAGGAATTTTTGTACATCGAGTTTCCAAATCCATTCGAGGCTTTATTTGGTAGGCTATATAAATAAAAATATATTTTGATATTCGGAAAGAATCGATAAATCTGGAATAAAATAATGCAAACAAATATATCTATAATTCATAGATATTTAATAATTTCTTACAAGCTATTCAAAATCCGATTAGAGAATATATAGGGTGTCCCAACAAGAGCGCCGGATTTAAATTTGCCGCCATTTTGTTAATACTAGTTGTACGGTGATTTTTTTTGACATTTGTCACGTACAGACCACGCGATTTAAGAATATGGAGAAGTATTCAAACCAACAACGTTTAATTATTGAGACCGAGAAAAAAAATTCTTCATTTGAATGTAAGAATAATAATTAAAATCCGGCGGTCTTGTTGGGACACCCTTTTCAAGAAAAATTTTCAATTTTTAAATTCTCTATATTAACTTCGCGTGCACGGTTGTCTGTGGCTGGCTGGTTGGCTGATGCAAACTTGCGATCTTTTTTTAACGCACTTCCTAAAGCCCGATTTTTCTGAAATTTTGTATACATGTGTATTTCCAGTGACAATACGTTCTATTAAAATTTGGAAGTGATCCGGCCCCGGATTTTGGGGGCTCCCATAGAAATTTTCTATTAAAATTTAAAAGTGAGTGGCCCCGGAGTCTGAGGGCTTTCGTATATATATTTTTTAAAAATGTACTCGATGTTCTTCAAATTTTGTGAGCGAAGTGCAGTATTAAATTTTCAGGGCTTTTTAACGATTTAATAACTAATCCATGCTTCAAAGAATAATAATATGTTTTCAAAATTATTTCTTTTTGTTGAGAAATATAAGAACACTTAGGGCCATATTTATATACCAAAGTACAACTATAGCAGTAGTCACTGTTTTCGAAGAACGATTGTTTTTCAATTGTTTTTTTTTTTTTTTGGTATTTATAGTCGTCACTAAAACAACTGTTTTAGCATGGATTTTATTTTGCTATTTATAGACATTATTAAAACAACTGTTTTCGAACTAGTGCTACCAATAAAATAAAAATGTAAAACTGACAGATTCAATTTTGTGCTGTAAGTATAATACCGTTTTCAAAATGAGTCGGCTAGAAGATAACCAAAGAAAAATCCTAATTGAGATTATAAAAAAAAATAAACATATTTTAGAAAATAAAAAAACAGATTCTGTTACAAATGCAGAAAAAACTAAATCCTGGTTGCAAGTAACAAGTGAATATAGTTCACGCACAATTGGTCAATCGAAAACAGCAAAACAATTAAAGGCAGCATACGCTAATTGGAAGGGAAAACTAAGGAAAGAATATCACAAAAACGAAGAGAAGTTTTTGGTACTGGTGGGGGCCCAGCAAAAGTGCAATTATCAGAAGAGGATGGTGAATTATACGACCTAATTTTACCTACAATCAGTCCGCGTCGCAATAATTTTGATTCAGATAGCAATTTTTTAAAAGAAATTGTAATTAGAAATTCCATTTTAATTTCCGTGCATCATGATAATTAATCTAATAAATAAAATATTTAGGAACAAGAAGAGGGGTCGACACAAAATTGCAACAAAGATGAAGAATTTGAAGCTGAATATTTAGAGGACGAAACTATTAACGAATCTATAACAACGGAAACTGTAACATTAGCATCATCTATTTCATCAAATTTACCAACTACTTCTTTTGTGAAACAAATGACAGTGATCGACAAAGTGCCTCGAATAAGGAAAAGGAACGCAAGTTTGAATAACAAAACCGAAATTTTATTACTTCAAAAGAAAGCACTGCTCTCTAAAATGAAATCAAATGAAGCAAAAGAAAAAGCATATAATGCTCAAAGATTATATTTTGATAAGAAGATTGCTCCGCCTAAACGAATAGTTATATACAATAAATAAAAAATTGGGATTGAACATTTAATTTTTATTTCTTTATATATAAAATTTTAAAATAAACCGCAAATTAAATCGCGTAGGCTTGTATTTGTCGTACATTCAAATCGGTTGGGTGGTACCTCAGAAACTTGTTCGATTTCTTGGAGCACCTCATCGTTTTCAACTTCAATTCCAAAATCAATTGCAATGTTATGTAGCACCGCAACAGCAACCATCACAACTAAAAAATTATCCAAATTGATTTGAGGAGCTAAAAAACATAAATGATTAGAAAGTTTGTGTAGTTAATTATACATATTTGTAAAGTATATATAGAATTTAATACCTTCCACAAGAACAGAAAATCGTCTTTTCCATATTCCAAACGCTCTTTCGACGCAAACTCTTGTTGAACATAACGCTTTGTTAAAGGCTATTTCTCGAATATTTATTGGGTTTCTGTAAGGAGTAATTAAATATTCTTTACACCCATAACCACCATCACCAATCAATAGAAAATCGCCGAATTCGCCGCTTTCAAATCTATGCTTAATCGAAGAAAAATTAAAAATAGTCTGGTCGTGTGCAGATCCATGCCACCTGTACAAAATAATAAATTATCAAAAAAATTTATCAAGTTTATATACGTCAAGTTGACCTAGCAATCAAATCTATAAATTTGCAATCAGCATCACAAATGGCCTGTACATTTATTGAGTAGAATCCTTTCCGATTTCGGTAAATTTTGGCATTGTCACCTCCTGGCGATTTAATCGGTATGTGATAACCATCTTTACAGCCAACACAACGCGGAATATGTTTTAAATTATAAAACTTTTGTATCGTTTTTTGTTGTTCTTCGGCTGTAGCGGGCATTCGAATAAACTGTTTTCCTAATTTGGCGAATGCTTTAGACACTTCATGCACTGTGTAGCACACCGTTGATTGGCTTATACCAATCAAGTCTCCAGAAACTATCTGGAAACAACCAGTTGCGCAATAACGCAAAGCAATCATAATTTTTTGCTTTACCGTCAATGGTAAACCTCTATTGTCTACATGTAGCAGATCTTTTTCAACCAGTAATTCCAAATAACTTAAGGCTTTTTTTGTGAATCGAAATCTTTTCCTTTAATCCTTTCTTGGAAAAACTTTTCCTTTCTGGCACAGTTATTTTCTTGCAAATAATCGGAATCATCTGAAGCAGATGATGACATTGATGTGAACGAGGAATCCATTTAAGAGTACAACAATTTAAATTTATTAGTTATTTGTTGTACTGTTACAAGTTTTCGAAAATCAATTGGTTTTGTTGTAAATCATGCTCGAATTTCGAATTAATTGTCATAAGTTGAATATTTTTATATTTACATATATAAATGCCATAAACCAGCGCAAATTTATTATTCTTAATTAACTAAAGTGTTTATATTGATTATCTCAGTACAACAAATAACTAATAAATTTAAATTGTTGTACTCTTAAATGGATTCCTCGTCCACATCAATGTCATCATCTGCTTCAGATGATTCCGATTATTTGCTAGAAAATAACTGTGCCAGAAAGGAAAAGTTTTTCCAAGAAAGGATTACTGAAGAGTATTATACGGAGGAGGAATTTAAGAAAAGATTTCGATTCACAAAAAAAGCCTTAAGTTATTTGGAATCACTGGTTGGAAAAGATCTGCTACATGTAGACAATGAGGTTTACCTTTGACGGTAAAGCAAAAAATTATGATTGCTTTGCGTTATTACGCAACTGGTTGTTTCCAGATAGTTTCTGGAGACTTGATTGGTATAAGCCAATCAACGATATGCTACACAGTGCATTAAGTGTCTAAAGCATTCGCCAAATAAGGAAAACAGTTTTTTTCGAATGCCCGCTACAGCCGAAGAACAACAAAAAACGATACAAAAGTTTTATAAGTTAAAACAAATTCCGCGTTGTGTTGGCTGTATAGATGGTTGTCACATACCAATTAAATCGCCAGGAGGTGACAATGCCGAAATTTACCGAAATCGGAAAGGATTCTACTCAATAAATGTACAGGCCATTTGTGATGCTGATTGCAAATTTATAGATTTGATTGCTAGGTCAACTTGACGTATATAAACTTGATAAATTTTTTTGATAATTTATTATTTTGTACAGGTGGCATGGATCTGCACACGACCAGATTATTTTTAATTTTTCTTCGAAAGAGCGTTTGGAATATGGAAAAGACGATTTTCAGTTCTTGTGAAAGGTATTAAATTCTATATATACTTTACAAATATGTATAATTAACTACACAAACTTTCTAATCATTTATGTTTTTTAGCTTCTCAAATCAATTTGGATAATTTTTTAGTTGTGATAGTTGCTGTTGCGGTGCTACATAACATTGCAATTGATTTTGGAATTGAAATTGAAAACGATGAGGAGCTCCAAGAAATCGAACAAGTTTCTGAGGTACCACCCAACCGATTTGAATGTACGACAAATACAAGCATACGCGATTTAATTTGCGGTTTATTTTAAAATTTTATATATAAAGAAATAAAAATAAAATGTTCAATCCCAATTTTTTATTTATTGTATATAACTATTCGTTTAGGCGAGCAATCTTCTTATCAAAATATAATCTTTGAGCATTATATGCTTTTTCTTTTGCTTCATTTGATTTAATTTTTCGTGATTTTAATCTCTCTGATCGGCGAACAACATCTGTAACATTCGGTATTGGACTGACAGGAACATCAGACGCAGCTGAAACATGAGCCGGCAATTCTGAAACATCCTTAGAAGTTGAGGCATTCTCGATGGTCAGTGAATTGTTATGGCGAGATCTCAATTGATCAATGTGATGGCGCATGATCGTACCATTGTGTGTTTCAACGCGGTAAGAAAGATGTCCAGTGGTTTCGGTAACTAGTGCTGGTATCCATTTGGGTCCAGAAGCATAATTTCGGGCCCATACCTTTGAATTGTTGCTTAATTCGCGAGGTTGTAGATCGTTCGTAGTGACTTTCTTCTTGTTCATTGGTATTGAATCTGGATGCAGTCTGTCAAAATATGTACTAATTCGGCGGTTGAACAGAAGCTCAGCCGGACTCTTTCCAGTACTCGTTGACGGTGTTGTGTGATGGTGAAATAAGAATATCGACAAACGCTTATGGATGTCACCCGTTAGTTCCTTCTTTAGGTAGTCCTTTGGCTCGCGTATCTTTCGCTCTGCTTGTCCGTTAGACGACGGGTGGAATGGAGCAATTAGTGTATGTTGAATTGCGTTTTTTCGCAGAACATCTTGAAGTCTGCTGAAGTAAATGCTGTGCCATTATCACTTATAATCATTTCTGGAATGCCGTGAGTAGCGAAGATCGAGCGAAGTACGCTGAGGGCACAATTCATCGATGTGCTTGACACTATTTGCACCTCTAACCATTTGGAGAAGGAATCCACCAGAATTAAGAATACCTTACCTACCTTAGTGGGCGCCGTGGCTCAGTGGAAGTGCACATGGCTGCTGAGCAGGAGGTTCAGCTTCGAATCCCAGCAAAAACCAAAAAGTATTTTTCACGGTGTCCCACCTCTTTTGAATGGGTGACAAACGTTCCGAGAGTAATCACTTGTCAAGGAAAGCTTCTCAATTCGCCGTTCGGATCCGGCCTTAAATTGTAGGTCCCTTCCATTTGTGTCCAAAAATTAAATTATTCGGCCCGACGTATCCAGAATGGTTTGAGGCACCAAGAAAGAACATGAGAAAGAACCGGATCCTTCTTCGTAGACGTGGCAATATCATTCGCCATTACAACTGGACGTTGTATTATGTCTATCATCATCACCTCCTCCTCTTCGACTGAGGCCGTCCGCATTTACATTTTCCTTCCCTAGGCGGTGAATTATTTGAAATTGGTACGCGTTTAAGAAAACGAGCCAAGGTATCATCCTGGGAGAGAGTATTTGAGGTGTTGGTTTGTCAGGGTTAAACAACCCCAAAAGCGGCTTGTAATCTGTCACTATGGTAAAATTTCGGCCATACAGGAAATGGTGAAAATTTTTTACACCGGCAATGATCGACAAGGCCTCCTTATCGATCTGAGCATATTGGCGTTACGTAGTGGTGAGTGTCCTAGAATAAAAAGCGATAGGACTTTCGGAATTAACAGTGTTACTCACCCTGTGTGACAACACAAGTCCGATGCCATACGGAGAGGCATCGCACACCAGTAATAGTGGAAGATGCTCATCATAGGGAATGAGCACATTATTTGACGAAAGTGCAGATTCCTGCTGGTCGAAACTCTGCTGCTGGATTGGTCCCCACTTCCATTTCATGTTTTCATGAAGCAGTTGGTGGAGGGGCTCAGCGATGGTTGCTTTGCCTTGTACCAACACCCCAGATTTAAGTGAAATCATAGTTGCAAATAATCAAAGGTTGGCCGTGAAATCAAGAGGAACTGTAACTGTTTGTTGTAGTCAGAAAGCAATAACTATTGAAAATGTTTTATATGTACCAGATCTATCCGTAACTTGGCTTTCTGTAAGTCAAATTGTTGAAAATCGCCAAACAGTTATATTTGACATAAGCCGTATTGTTTAAAAATGGGTCACATTGTGTGTACGGCTAGTATCGTGAATGGCATGTATAAATTAAATTTATATAGTGCGGCCGGATTAAATGCGTTGGTTTGCGAAAATTCAAATTTCAATTCAAATCAAATTTCAAATTTGGCATCGAAGATTAGCTCATGTGAAATGGTTTAGTGTGTTTGTTTTTTATAATGTACACACGCTAAAGAGATTTTCACCCTTATAATGCACAGCGTGGGCGTTAAGAAATTAGAGAGAGGAAAAGATGAGATGTCTATGCACGTGTGTCTTAAACGACTGCAGATCATACAAATGCTGAAACAGTAAACTACTACATTCCTACGATGTTCAAGCGATTCGATTGTTACGTCACCAATAAGTTTTAACGCGTGGCTCTGAATTCTATCTAGTAGATGCAATGTGGTCTGTGAAGCACCTGCCAATACAGGTATTAAAGTTTAGGGCGAATATACGCCTTGTAAATAGTAGCTAGATCTGAAGGAGTGAAGTACATCTCGCACCATTTTAGGAAACCTAAACATATCGCAACATTCTTGGCGATAGCAAATATGTGGTTGTTCCAACGAAGCTTGTTGTTGACGCACATACCGAGAATTGAGACTTTTGCAGTTTTGGTACAAGATCCATTCATGGATAAAGGTTGGGGGTTTAAATTACGCTTGGACGACAGAAGACAGCATTGGGTCTTAGAAGCGTTAAATTCAAATCTATTATGTAGTCCCCACCTTGTTATGCTGCCAAAATTTAACGTGCTTAACATACGTTGTTGTTCAAGTTCCACTTGAGATGTAGAGGGGCGTGCAGAAAGCGTGAAATCATATGAAAAGCTAAGAGTGCTGTCACCAGTGAAAGAATGGATAGCATTAGAAGTAGCGAATAAGAGATCGTTAATGAAAATGAGAAATAGGGTCGGAGACAAAACAGAGCCTTGGGGAACACCGGCGTTTATGCGGTGAATATTGAATTTGAAACCGTCCAATACGACCTGCATTGAACGGAGAGAAAGATAGTTGCTAGTCCAATCAAGCAGGGTCTTATCAACTCCATAGGCATTCATTTTCGACAAAAGGACTTGATGCCAGACTCTGCCAAATGCCTTGGAAATATCGAGTGCAACCACTTCGCTTTCACCAAATTTGTGAATAGACTGGTTCCACTTTTCCGTGAGATCAGGTCACCTGAAGAACGTTGCCTACGCAAACCTTACTGCTGTTCGCTAGGGATTTCACGTTATTCAAGGTATTGCATAAGCTTACGATTGATGAGCGTTTCCATGACCTAAGTAATTATGGTTGTTAGCACATTTAGCCGGTGCGAGGAAAGAGATGACGGTTCGCCTTTTTTAGGAACAGGCTGGATAAGTGCTGTTTTTCAATTCCTTGGGACGACTCAAGAAGAATAAGAGAAATAGAAAAGCCTGCGCAGTGGCAATGCCAACCTTAAAGTACACCTCTTCAAAACTATAGCGGGAATACCATCAGGCCCAGCAGATTTATTAATATTGAGATCATTTAATACTCTAGCCACTTGATGAGTACGAAAGTAAATCTGTCCCATAGATGAATCGACTTTTGCAAGTACCGGCGGCGACAATGCGAAATGGGAAGCAAGCAGATTGGCCTTGTCTATAGAGTTGACAGTTGGAATGTCATTGTGAATGAGTGTTGGAATTGAAGACGAGGCAGTATTTTTAATTCGTTTCACGAATGTCCAAAAAATTTTACTTCCTTTGGGACATTGAAGTATTTTTTGTCTCAGTTTCTGGTCAAAGTCGAATTTGGCTCGTCTAAGGTAGGCATTGCAATCATTTCTGACTCGTCTAAATTTGGTTTCCACAGTGGGGTTTTCTTTATATAACCGAAAGCATACTTCCCGGTTCCTAGTAGCCCCTTAAATCATATCAAGCATTTTCTTTCGGTTTGATACTCTTAGTCCTGGAAGGATAAATTGTCTCATACCCTCTTGGATTATGTTTGCAATCGTATCAGATATGGCATCTGCACTATTGGTATTTAGTGCCCGGTTAATATCCCTAAAGATATTAACTTTTTTTTGTGGGCGCCGTGGTTCAGTGGAAATGGGGTTTTTTTTTTCTTTAACTGCGTGGTTCGCCAACGAGAAATTTGCTGATACTACGCAATGGTCTGAAGAGCCTAGAAGTGAAGATACACTGACGGTGTATTTGTTAGGATGAGACGTAAGAACAAGTCAGGGGTTATTGCGTTATGATTTACAATGTCTGGAATCCGAGTGGGCTCATTCAAAAGCTGAGTGAGATGGTTAAAATCAGCAAATAATTCAATATCCTTTCCTTGCGGTGTTGTTAAGCCTGACTGGATTTGTGTACATTGAAATCACCCGCAATGACGATTTCAGAAAATGGATCTAGGAAAAAAATTCTAGATATAGAGTCAGACAGTGGATCTAACTCACTACAAGTTGAGACCCTGTCTAAATTAGGGCTTCTCTATAAGAAGCAGTAGTGAATGTCATGCTAACGCACTTTGACTTTGAGCCAAATGAAATTAAATTCCGCTTTGGAACAATGGTTGTATTGTGCTTGAGTTTTATAAGCTACATCACTACGTACATAGATGGCGAGACCGCGGTGGGGAAAAAATACTGGCACCAATTTGTAACCAGGCCAACTAAAATGTGAAACGTCGGAATCAGCATTAACCTGGGTTTTTGTTAGTGCCAGAATAGCAAGTTTGTGGTATGCTAAATGGACGCACGTGGCCGAGAAATTCGATCTAAGCCCACGAATGTTGCACAGGCAACCCTGAATCCGCACACAGTCATATTGGACACACAGCGACTCAATCAAGACGAACCGTGATGCGAAGGAACAATGAAAACACTCAAAACAAACTGCTGCTAGTGTTATGCCTTAAGCAGTTAAGAATTGAGCGACTGACAAAGCAATCACACCAAACACACTAGGTTATTGAATTGTTAAGTAAACAAAAACGATTCACAGCACGTACAGCAGCCTCAACCAAGGGAACGAGTAGAAAAAGGAGAGACAAAGGAAAGAAGGAAACCAGGTATACAACGCCACTCTTTTAGCACGATGAGAAAAAAACCACTCCGATACTGCACTGGGTTGGTGATTTTATGTTTTTAATTTTTTAATCAACCCAAGTACACACGGCGATTACGGTGCCACTTGAAATATGTAGCCACACACAGCCGTTTTTTTCGTTTGTTTTTCTTCACTTCCTTTTCTTTTTGTTTTTTTTTCTGGAGCAACCTTAGTAATTTGCGTATTCTTTAATTTTCCACTGTAACATTAATTGCATTCTTCACAATTATTTCACTACTTTTTCTTTTATCAATATTTTTTATTTATGAATTAGTGTTTTTCAAAATTTTTCTTACATATAAATATCAATTAATTTTTTGCCAATTTCTGCCAGAATCAATGGGAAATACTTTCAGCAAACCTTTTGTCAAGTTATCAAGTTTTCAATCACGAAATGGCTGCGATGTGGCCAGGACGGACACGTGAGACGCGATTGTCGAAATCCACAAATTTTGTTCTGCTGGGACTGCGGCCGCCGGAATACAAGAACGACAGAATGTTTTCGAAAACAACAAGAACAACGACCGAGGGGACCGTCGAAGCAGAGGTGCGGCGGATCCCCAGAGGAATGCACCTCGAGCCCATTAAATTTTCTACATTTTGACACAACTCGAGTCTACGCCACAATCACTCTAGGAAAAGATATCGTCAGGGCCACGATCGATACTGGTGCTACCAAGAGTTTCGTGAGCAAGCAGTACGCAGAGGGCAGGAGGAGTGTGTAAGGATGGCTGAAGGCACGTCCCGACTGATTCAAGAGGCGATACAATTGGATGTAAAATGGAACCAAACACACTAAACTCGAATTTTTAATTCTCCCGTATGTGGATGATATCGTCCTAGGACTTGACTTCTTGGCAAAAATAAAAGCCAAACTAAGCTGTGGTGGTCAAACACTTCAGCTCTAGGAGAAAGTGGAACAACAGTACGGAACTCTACGAGGCATTACGGTTCAGACAGGGACACCAACGGAGCAGGAAAGCTCTCAGCCTTTCTCCAAGATTAGTTCCAATGATTTGACGAACTACCAGCAGTTTCAAACATCACGGAGCACAAGATCATGATGTACGATGAGCGACCAATCAAACAACGATACTTTCCTCGCAACCCGGCAATGCAAGAGATATTAAACACAGAAATATACGAACTATTAGCAAAAGGTTGCATCGAACCCTCGCACAGCCCGCAAAGTGTACCAATAGTCCTCGTTAGGAAGAAAACAGGAAAATGGAGACTCTGCGTGGACTACCGCGAGCTAAACATGCAATCTATACCTGACGCATATCCACTGCAACGAATTCAGCACATCCTGGAACGGCTACGAGGAGCTAAGTTCATAAGTAGCCTAGATCTAAGAAACGGGTATTGGCAGATACCCATGGAAAAGCACAGCAGGAAGTACACCGCTTTCACGGTTCCAGGGCGCGGCCTATTTCAATGGCGTGTGATGCCTTTTGGGTTGCACTTTGCGCCGGCTACATTCCAACGAGCACTCGATCGGGCCATCGGTCCGGAGATGGAACCGCACGCATTCGCATACCTCGACGATATCATCATCATCGGGAAAACATTCGAGGAACACCTAGAGAATCTGCGCAAAGTTTTCAGACGACTACAGGCGGCCAACTTGAAAATAAACCCAGAGAAGTGTGAATTCTGTAAGACGGAGCTAAGGTACTTAGGACATGTAATCAGCAGCAAAGGCATCCACACCGACCCGGAGAAAGTCGCCGCCATCAAGGAACTACAGCCACCACGGAACGTACGAGAGCTACGGAGATACTTGGGTATCGCATCATGGTACCGCCATTTCGTACACGATTTCTCGGAGACCACACGACCACTGACGGCTTAAAAAGGGCAAACACTGGAGATGGACCGAAGAGCACAAGCAGCGTTCGAACAACTAAAGGCCAAGCTGACAGAAGCCCCAAATTCGCGCGTGCCCCGACTTCTCACAAAAGTTCTCACTCAAAACAGACGCCAGTGACCATGGCCTAAAAGCAGTGGTAACACAGGAGCTCGGCGGTTGTGAGAGAGTGATAGCGTACGCCAGCCGACACCTAAACAAAGCTGAAAATAACTACTCCCTCACCGAAAAGTAGTGCCTGGCAATAATTTGGGGAATTAGGAAGATGCGGCCGTAACTAGAAGGATACAAATTCACGGTGATAACGGATCATCTTTCCCTGAAATGGTTCAATTCCATCTCGAGCCCCTCTGGAAGAATTGCACGATGGGCACTCGAACTCCAGCAGTACACATTCGACGTTCAATACAGACGTGGAAAATTGAACGTCGTAGCAGATGCGTTATCCCGACAACCACACGATTTGCCGATGACTAATTCGGAAGACAACAAACCAGTGCCCAAGTGTAGGTGGCTGGGGTAAAGAATAAATCAAGTCATGGAGGAGCCAAAGAAGTATCCCGACTATGTGATTGAAGCAGGACAATTGTATCGCCATATAGCACAACGAGCCGGAGACGAAGACGCAGCACCCTGGAAGCTTTGCGCTCCCAGCACGCTTTATGATCAAGTTCTCACGGAGAACCACGACAACCCATCAGCAGGACACCTAGGGATCCTGAAGACCACGGCACGACTACACGGACGATATTACTGGCCAGGGATGTTTCGTGACATAAATAGGTACGTGAAATACTGCGAGAGTTGCCAGCGATACAAACCAAACCAACAGCAGGCTGCAGGAAGATGCTCACATAGATAGCAAAGAAACGGAAACACCATGCTATTGGTGTTCTTCGACCGCTTCTCGTAATGGGTCGAGTTAATCCCGATGAGACGAGCGACACGGACGGAGTCCAGAAGGCCTTTCGAGAGCGTATTCTTGCACGTTACGGCGTACCAAAAGCTCTCATCACTGATAATGGGGCGCAATTCACAAGCAAAGTATTCCGACGGTTCCTACAGAGTATGGGGGCACGATATCAATACACCGCCCCATATACTCCCAAAGAAAACTCAACCGAAAGAGCAAATCGCACCGTAAAGTCAATCATCGCACAGCATCAGAAGTCTTCGAGATGGTCAGACGAAATATGGAACGTGCGGCAGGAGATCAGGCGCGACACTACAACCTACGACGACGTCCATGGCAGCCGGATGTGGGACAACTGGTATTGATTAAACAACACCACCTGTCCAACGCGCTGGAAGGATTCGCCAGCAAGCTTGGGCCAATATACGACGGACCCTATCAGCGAAATCGCTGGTCCCCAGAATTACAACAGAAGGTCAAGGACGCACGAAGCAAAGTACAAAGGGCCAATTGGCGGCGGCTGAAGTTCTCACACGAGGAAGCTGGCACACTCTTTACCATCCTGCTAACCCGAGCTGGAAGAACTAGGTTCATCCGACGTGACCGGGAGGTGTGAGGAACAATTTTCTGGGAAAATTGCCCTACACATTAAATTTCAATTTTTTATTTGAATTCTTCATTTTTGTAATCGTACGTGAAAATAAAGAAAGAATTCCTACGTGAAAATAAAGAAAGAATTCCTTATTTGTCACACCAAAATGTCTGTATATTCCTTCATACAAATCGCTTTTATCGACAGCATCTCACAACCAAAAGAGTGAAATGCCGACGGCACCTCAATTGTAGCAATTTACACTAAACAGGTCGAAGTGGTCACTGTAATCATTAACTGGAGAATGGTTCTTGATAAGAATCGCAAACTGATCTGGCAAAAGAAAAGGCGATTATGCAAGAAGATCACTGATGATGTGCCAAGCAGCAACATTAAATGACAAAAACTCTCCACACCGCGTAGCCACTCCCATTGCGGCGAAATGAAAACAAACAAAATGCACTGCAAGAAGAGTGGGGAAATAGGAGTGACGAGAGATCAACCAACACCGCATAAAGCATAATCATCGACTAGTGAAAGGGGGAGAGAGGAAATATGCAGTACATTAAAAACACAAGAGGACTAACTGGGTCAACGAACCAGCTGACCAGTTCAATGAACTACGCACCGTTCGCAACAAAAGAAGAGGGCTCGTCAACAGTATGTTAACTAATGCAACAATAACAACAACAACAACACGAGATGTTTCGCTACCGACGCACACGAAGATTACAAACAACAGCAAAGAATTTTGTGCACGCAATCGAACAGTTGAAATCGCAAACAGCGATTTCAACAACAACAACATGGCCAAACAATAGATATATAGTGAACAACAACAACCAGGAGAACCGGCCATACCAAGATTTTTGCATAGCGACAGCGGTCATAACGGGACCATGGACCAACTGTGGGAACATAGCAAGCCACGATTTCCCACGGTTTTAGCAGTTTTAACCCGATTCGGCCACTATAAAAGGAGGCAGAAATTCTGCAAATGTTCTCTTTCTTCTTGACTTTTGACCAGTTCAGCAGCACATCGACAAGCGAAGTATCCTTGCTATTGCTCAAAACTAGACTTAGACTTTCTATTACGGTGCACAAGTGAAGTATCTTTGTCACTGCTTAGAAGACTGGACTGGGACTTTTCTGTTACAGTGCACAAGCGGAGTACCTTTGTCACTGCTCAGGAAAACTGGACATAGACACTCTGCTACAGTGCACAAGCGAAGTATCCTTGCCATTGCTCAGAACTAGACTTAGACTTTCTGTTACGGTGCACAAACGAAGTATCTTTGTCACTGCTCAGAAGACTGGACTGGGACTATTCTGTCACAGTGCACAAGCAGAGTACCTTTGTCACTGCTCAGGAAAACTAGACCTAGACACTCTATTACAGTGCACAAGCGAAGTATCCTTGCCTTTGCTTAGAACTAGACTTAGACTTTCTGTTACAGTGCACAAGCGAAGTATCTTTGTCACTGCTCATAAGACGGGACTGGGACTATTCTGTCACAGTGCACAAGCGGAGTACCTTTGTCACTGCCCAGGAAAACTGGACATAGACACTCTGTTACAGTGCACAAGCGAAGTACCTTTGCCACTGCTCAGGAAAACTGGACATAGACACTATGTTACAGTGCACAAGCGAAGTACCTTTGCCACTGCTCAGGAAAACTGGACATAGACACTCTATCACAGTGCACAAGCGAAGTATCTTTGTCACTGTTCAGAAGACTGGACTCTGCCACAGTGAACAACTCACTGTCCATCACGCTACGAAGACAGCACAGCCAACAGAATCACAACTTGAAAATTAGATTTAAGCCATTGAAATAACCATTAACCCATTATAACTGATTTTAAAGAATCACAACTTAAGAATAAGGATTAAGTCACTGAAATAACCATAAATTTATTAAAACTTCTTTAAGGAAACAATAAACACCAAATCCTGAGTTCCTAAAATAAATAAAAATCTTTTTATTGTAACGACCCTTTTGAACAAAGAACCCTGGTCACGCTGAGGATACCCCGGCTGGGAAAAACTTCGTTACACATTCGAACTAATGCGATTGTATTTAATTAATTTATTTTAATACATCTGTCTTCCAAAAAACTGTGGAAAAATATCAAATCTTTTGGTATCGCAAGGCAAAAAAAGAATGCTGAAGATAATTGTGATGTAAATGAGCTAAACAATAAGTTTGTAAATTCTGTCTCGGACACAAATGCTGGTGCTGAGCTTGACAGAATTTTTAGCGGAAATGATGAGTTTCTTTCAATTTTAAAAGAGTTTTTGAAGTAGAGGTATACAAAGCTGTAAAAGACATAAAATCGGAAAATATTGGATTAGACAATATGCATCCTAAGTTTGTTAAAATTATTCTCATTTTTATATCTCCTTTCCTGACACACATTTTTAATGCCATCTTAACAAAGTCTTATTATGGAAAGCTTCAAAAATAATTCCAATTCTGAAGAAATCAAGCACGCAACAAGAAGAATACCGACCAATTTTTATACTACCTTTCATCTCCAAAGCATTTGAAAAAATTATGAGTCGTCAAACCGACGCAATCTGGTTTCAGACCAAAACACAGCAGCACAACTGCGCTTCTTAAAATAACTGATGACATACGACAGCAAATTGACAATAATTTAGTAACAACTCTGGTTTTACTGGATTTCTCCAAAGCGTTTCACACTGTCTCGCATAATATACTTTTGAGAAAGCTTAAGAATTTTTTCTTTTTCGAAAACTCAGCTTTAACGCTACTTGGACAGTACCTTAGCCACAGAACTCAAGTAGTCTATGCGACTATCTGATTTTCTCTCCAACGCTACTGGTGTGCCACAGGGATCAATATTGGGACCACTCCTGTTCACCCTATTCAGCAACGACCTTCCCCCTATACTCAAGTATTGTAATATTCATATGTACGCAGACGATTTGCAAATTCATTTAAGCTACCGAATTGGCATGGTTGAAGATGCAACGGCCAGAATACATGAGGGTCTGATGAGTATAGCACAGTGGTCTAGAGAAAATCACTTTAAACTTAATACTAATAAATGTCAGGCAATTGTTATAAGTAATACTGCTATTGATATGTCATACCTGCCAAGTATCGAACTTGAGGAGAAAACATTGAACTACGTTAAAACAGTAAACAATTTAGGGGTTATTTTTAACCAAACACTATCGTGGGACAATCATCTGGCAAACTCAGTTGGTCGATTTTATGCTGCTCTGCGGGTTTTATGCATTGCTGGAAGTTGTCTTCCAGTCTCAACAAAAATGATAATAGCCAAAACTCTTGTTCTGCCAACCCTTTTCTACGGAAGTCCTATTTTTTGCTGTTTGGATAGTGCAAACAAGCGCAAATTCCAAGTAGTGTTCAATAACATTGTTCGTTTTATTTGTGGATTACGTCGTTTCGATCATGTTTCGGTACAAGCAGGTAGTGTTTTAAATATGCCTCTAAACGAGTATATAGATTTTCTAAGTTTAACGTTTCTTTTTAAACTCATACAAACTAGATCTCCTAATTATCTTTTCGAAAAACTAATTTTCCCAATATCACAAAGAAATAATATTCTAATTGTCCCTACCTTTAGATATAGAAACTTTAAGAATTAGTTTTTTGTACATGCTGTTGGCCTCTGGAACTCCCTGCCGACGAACTTGAGGGGACAGAACAGCTATATTTCCTTTGAAAACTCTTTAAAAAACCTTTATAAATGCTGAAACTATTTCTAAAACATGGATTATCATTGAAAATTTCAATGTTTTTACATAATGTATAAGTGTATAACTTCTATAAATAATATTTCAGTTAATATTTTTTTTCTCTATGAAATTTCAATTAATTTTTAATTTAAATCCATACATTATAAGTATTATAAATAAGACACTTTGTTTTAAAATGCTTATAAATACAATAAATACAAATATGAATACAAATACGTATGACGGGCATTAAACAACAATTCGGTATTCTCCTTAACAAAATGGTGTTTCCGAAAGGATGAACCGTTCTATTGTGGAAATGTATGCTGTTTGATTCGAAACTGACCCAAGCATGTTGGGCGGAAGTCAGTATATGTTAAAAATAGTTTGCCAACCGCGGCGTTGATTGACATAGACACTACACCCGAAGAAGTATGGTCTGGGTTGAAACCCGATCTGAGCTATATAAAAGTTTACGGTTGCAAGGCAACAGTGCATGTTCCGAAAGAAGGTAGCAGAAAATGGGACGTCAAATAAAATAAAATGATCTTCGTTGGATACTGTGAAGGCGCAAAGGCTATTGTTTTTATCCACCTAAAACGAAGAAACTCATCAAATCTCGTGTTGTTGTATTTATCGAAAATTCAATATGGAATTCATCTGAAATGTGAAAAATGATAATTCAGTGACACTTAATTTTCATAATGTAGTGAGGGATACTGTCCAAATTGAATATCCCGTAACAATTTAAATAATGTGACGATATAAGTATAATCAGTTTCGAAAGTGCAGAATCAAGCAAGCAATAGCAAAAAAGGGAAAAAATCCAAATAAAAAACGTGTTTGTAATAAAAAAGCCTTGTTTGTATTTCTAATGGATCTTTTTTTTAATATTTTTATCATCTACTTTAGTATACTCTTAAGAACCTGTAGTATATTCCGTTCTAATAAATTTACTGCTCTTGACAGAAGAACAAAATCAAGTTATGCTCATGTGTCAGAAAATCATACTAATACATACACAACACCTACTAACACTGAACACTTGCGGTTCTGCAGGAGGGGACTAAAAGTGGCCTTCAGTAGCCAGATATCGGTTTTATGGGATAATATAGTATGGATGGAAATATTATTTGTCTCACAATTCGTTTTCTCGCATCATAATTCCATTCGACAATTCGTATTTTTGTTCTCTTTGCGATAAATCGTTGTTAGTACCACTTGACCTTCGAACTTGCAATAAAATTATTATATTTATGTATTTAACATTTCCAATTTTAAAAAAATATATAGTATTTCTTTTTGTATTGCAGATACTTTCTTGCCAATTTCTTTTTGATGTTGACTCCATTATACCAACTTCACAAAAACAAACCATATTTTACCACACAAATTCAAATCTCACGTTGCTTTATTTAAATTTTACAAGCAAATTTGGCTACCAGATAATTTGACAGCTCATCCCACATAAGTGGAATTTATTTTCTCATTCCACTGAACTGAAATACAAAAATCTCGTTTAGTACAAAATCTCAAAATATCACAGAACCGGAATTCTGACTGACTTTAAGAAGATCGAGCAGAATTGCATAACCAAAGAAAGATCCATTGAGATTTGACTGTTGCTGATGCAATAGGAGGTGCTGACAGTTATCTGTGGAAAAATGCTACGAATGACGCGTTCAAATCGGATGTGGAAAATCATATCATGATAAGTAGGTAGATTCTGGTTCGACGGAATTGTTTTGTGAAACGAGATTTTTACATTCCGGTTTATTGGAACGGGAAAATAAATTCCAATTTTGTGCAATGAAATGTCAAATTTTTTCGTAGTGGAATTTTAATGTGAAACGCAACAGCGGTTAAATATTTTTCATAACGGAGAAAAATACTAATAAAAATGTCGAATAACCAAAACGAGCTCTTGGTTACATACATAGAGCAAAATTTGGATCTTGCCACAGGAAGTTAAGTAATTTTTATATTTTTTTATTGTTCATTATTTTTTAAAGATAATTTGTTTATTATTTAGGTTTGCAGGTGTAGATGGCATTCAAGGTATGAAAAATAAGTGGGATGAGGTGGCAGAACTGCTAAACGCTGCTGGTGGAGCGCACAAGGATAGTGAAAAATAGAAAAGGATATTAGCAGAGCGAGGTTGAAAAGAAAACGATGTTGCCTTTACAAGTGATACAATCAAACAGAAAGAGTATATTTCAATATAATAGTAATGACAGATGACAATATGGAGTGCGTTCATAGCTTAACAACACTCTCACTTGTTGAATAATTAAGTTATAAAAAATTAACATAACAAAAATTTAATTCAATTATAAAACAATTAAAAGTTAATTTTAATTATTTAAGATTCTTCAACATAATCCCATAGCTTTGACGCAAAAATTATGTTTGTCCTTAGTGACTGCTTTAGTTAAACTGTCGGCAACCATTTCATTCGTTGGAGTGTAGCGTATTGTTATGATTTTGTCGTTAACCTTTTCTCGAATATGGTGGTGTCGAATATCAATGTGCTTGCTTCTTGGTCGATAAGCATCCAACTCAGCTAAACATATTGCACTTTGATTGTCACAGAAAATATTAACCGGCTTGAGCAATTTGAGATCGAGTTCGTCAGCCAATTGCTTCAGCCAGATGGCTTCTTGGGTTGCTGAGGACATTGCCATATATTCGGCCTCAGTGCTAGATAAAGCGATGGTTGGTTGTCGTTTACTGGACCATGTAATAGCTGCATTTGCTAATTTAAACAGGTAACCTGTACAAGATCGACGTTTATCCACGTCCGATGCCCAATCAGCATCACTAAATCCAATGATTGAATAATCATCAGTCTTTTCATACCGAAGTTTATAATTAATTGTACCATGTAAATATCGCAGGATTCTTTTCACTGCCTTCCAATGCGCACTACCGAAATTTGAATTGAAACGACTTACATCCTTTACTGCAAAGTTTATATCTGGTCTCGTACATTGCGTAAGGTATTGTAAGCATCCCACAGCTTGTTGATACGGTACGTCGTGTAAGTTTTCTTCTTTGCCATCTGACGACATACTTATTGAAAGTTTTTGATTCAAGTCGCTGGGTGTGCCAATCGGCTTACAATTTTTCATTCCAAAACGAGTTAATATTTCTTTGATGTACGAGGATTGGTCCAGCTCAATGCTGTTTTTATTTTGTTGTATGCGAATACCCACGCATTCCGTGGCAGTACCTAAATCTTTCATTTTGAACTGCGTGCATAAAAATTGCTTAAGCTTGATTAAATCTTCTTCATTTTTCCAGAATATCATCAAGTCATCTACATAACAAGCTACTATTAAATTAGATCCTCGATTAAAATAAATGCATGGATCCAATTCGGATTTTACTAAACCAAATTCCTTTAATGCAGTTTCTAGTTTAATATTCCACTGGCGTCCAGCTTGTTTGAGTCCATACATAGCTCGATTCAGTTTACAAGCTCTATTTGTTCCATCATTAAAACATTCCGGTTGCTCGATATACACATCTACATCAATGTCGCCTTGCAAGAAAGCGGTGACAGCGTCCATTTGATGTATTTTCAAACCATTTTCAACTGCTAAAGCCATCAAAAATCTTATCGAAGCATAGCGAACCACAGGCGAGAAAGTTTCATTGTATTCTACACCATATTTCTGTGAGCAACCTTTCACAACCAAGCGAGCCTTGTAACGCAATACGTTGCCATCATTGTCAAATTTGCGTTTGAATACCCATTTTGTCTTGATAGCGTTTCTTCCAGGCGGTAATTTGATGAGACTCCAAGTTTTGTTTTCTACTAACGATGCACACTGCCACTTTGAAGAATCATCACGTGCTGCAGCTTCTTTTACTGTTTGAGGATCAAAATCGTTAATATTATTAAATGAAAAATAACTTACATAATCATTAAATTCTCGAAGCTTTGGTTCACGCGTAGATCTTCTTAATACATTTTCAGGTGTCGCAACATCTTTTTCAGGTTGATAATCTCGATCATCAATATTATCAATTTCACCAGTATCAATCAAAGTAACATCAGTTTCAAACGATGAATCTTCATTGTTCTCATAATCTCTCACTTCAGCTGGACTCACATTGTTATCAGTTGATAACGTCACCATCGAATCACAATTTTTTTCATGAAAAACAACATCTCTACTTATTGTTAGTTGTTTCGTTTTTGGATCAATGCAACGAAAACCTTTTGTATTGCTGTCATACCCCACGAATATCATTTTTCGCGACTTCGAGTCGAACTTCTTCCTCTTTTGTTTAGGAACATGTACCATTACAGCGGATCCAAAAATTTTCATATGAGATACATTTACTTTGATGCCCGTCCATACTTCTTCAGGAGTTTTGTTCACCAAAATTGTTGAAGTTGTTCTATTGATAATGTAGGCTGCCATTGCAACCGCTTCGGCCCAAAAACTTTTGTCCAAATCAGCATCGAACATCATACACCTTGAACGTTCCACAATCGTTCGGTTCATTCTCTCCGCAAGACCATTTTGTTGAGGAGTGTACACATTTGTAAATTGATGCTGTATACCGCATTTTTTAAGAAAAATCTCAAACTCTTTGGAACAATATTCAGTGCCATTGTCAGTTCTGAATTTCTTTATTTTACGACCAGTCTGATTTTCTACATATGATTTGAAATCAACAAATGATTCAAAAACTTCAGATTTGGACGACAAAAAATAGACAAATAGTTTTCTTGAATAATCATCAATGAATGACAAGAAATATTTTGCGCCACCATTGAATTTTTCTCCATCGGACCACAAACATCAGAGTGGATTAAATCCAGCACATTATTTGAACGCTTACCACTAGGCTTGAAAGGGAGGCGCGATTGCTTGCCCATTGCACAAACTTCACATTTCAAGATTTCATCATTCTTGAACATCATTCCATCTACTACATTACGCATGTCACAAAGTGTTTTGTAGTTTACATGACCAAGACGTCTGTGCCATGTCAATGCACTACTTTCTCTTGATTTTGTCAACATACATTTATCAGTAGAGGTTGAAATCCTGTATACACCATCCTGTGACTGACATTGCGCAAACAAATCACCATTTTTGTCATAAATTTTACCACCATCACTATCAAAAACAATTTTATTACCTTTTTCAACAATTTTGCTGACAGATAAAAGATTAGCAGACAGATCAGGAACATGCAAAACTTCTGCTACTGGTATTGTATCATTTTTTATTGATAGAACAGTTTCACCAACACATTTCACTGGCATCTTCGTGTCGTTTGCTGCTACTATTTCAGCAGCTTTAGTGGATCTTCTATTTTTTAATAAATTTGCATCAGGCGTCATGTGACTCGACGCACCACTGTCTAAAAACCAATCTGATATATTTGATTTCGAGAAAAAGGATACAGCTAATGCTCTTTTAGCCGATTCACTTTTATAGCTTTTAACATTGTTTTGACTTTTATTCTTCTCAAAATTAGACAATGACTTCTGCTTCTCTTTGATTTTATTGCATTCAAAAATCTTGTGATTTTTACCACCACATTCATAACAAATTATACTTCCAGTATGACGATTTTTATGTTTTGATGAATTTTTTACATTGTATTTACTGAAAAACGCATTGCTTTCGTTTGTCTTTGATACATACTGTGTGTCAAGTAATTTCATTTTGATGTGATCTGCATTGATGGTTTCACTTGCCTCAAAACTCAGAATAAGAGGTTTAAATTCATTTGTCAAACCTGCCAACATAATTGCAGCCAACCAGTCATCATCTATTTTGAGTCCAATGCTATTTAATTTGCACGAAATTGAGGTTATCTCGTCAATGTAATTTTGCATGTTTTCACAACTTTCTAAACGAATTGAAATGAGAGTTCGTAACAACGTAATTTTTCTTAATAATCCACGGTCTTCATACAAATTTTTAAATTTTTCCCATATCTCAAGGGCTGAATTGCAATTTAAAATGTGAACAAAAAGTTCAGGCTCCACACTCAGAGCCAACGTAGATTTTGATTCACGCAACATGTCTTCATTATTTTCTACCGGCTTTTTAGCATCGTCTGGAGACTTCTGGATACACTTATGCCATTTTTTCATATCGAAATAATTCTGCATAGCAAAACACCACATATGATAATTATCCGCACCGCGTAGTTTTTGGATGTGAAAATCCGATTTGCTGTTTGATCCTGCCATTTTCTTCTCATAAAACGTGTTTATGACGATACAAATTTTACAACAAATGTAAAATCAATCTGAATTGCGATTAAATTCAAAGTCCAGTGACTTGATTAAACAATTAACTATTTAATTGTATACAACAAATGTATTTATAATTTAATATATTCGCGATGATTTCAGATTTAATTAACTTGGGACTGGGCCCATAACCTATTAGCAGAGCGAGGTTGAAAAGAAAACGATGTTGCCTTTACAAGTGATACAATCAAACAGAAAGAGTATATTTCAATATAATAGTAATGACAGATGACAATATGGAGTGCGTTCATAGCTTAACAACAAAGGACATGGTCCGATTTGAGGTATATAAAACAATGTTATAAGAATGGCTAAATATTCATATATTTAGACTTTATGTGAAAAATAGATCTGCTGAATTTAAAAATGTAACCAATAGGAGTGGAGTTTATTTTAGTGGCCAAAAAACGTTGAGCGACATTAAAGAGCGAAAAAAGGCTATTATGATTTGGAATTCTGCAGTGGAAGACCAAAATGCAGCACCTGATTCTGGGTTGCCAAAAGTAATTATTACCCATTTACATTAATTTCAACAATTTTTTTAATAATTATCTTATTTAAATAAATCTTCTCACCCATCAACGTGAACAACCAATGCTACTGAAATAATGATTGAACCAACCGAATCGAAATAATTCCTGAAATCTAGCTTCAGAAATATTAAATGCACTGCCGTAATCCCTCAACTCTCGACGGTGTCTTAATAAACCAAGCCTTTCTTGTCAACTTTTTGCTGCTATAAAGCAAAACCTTTAAAATAGTAGACGCTGGTTATTATAATACTATATACGAATATACGTACATATATTTTTTTATATATATTTTTTAATTTAAATACTTATATAAAGTATTGTAATACTTATTTTTTAATGTATTTTAAAAATCTACCGATTGAAATTTACTCTTAAAGCAAATCAAACAAAATGACAGCAAAATTCCTTTATTGTGAAGTTTTTCTTGGTTTAGAACTTGTACTAAAAAATTTATCTCGGAAAGAGAACGATAATACCAATTTGTGGAACGGAATTATTAAGCGAGAAAAATGAAAATTCCGTTCCAATTCCGTCCGTCCGTCGAAACGGAATCTCCCTACAAAAGACAGCGGGTGACTGACACGAAGTGTTACCAACTTCAGACTATCATTCCTATCAAACCAGATGACAGCTCAAATTTACACTAATGACAGTTCATTCCATTGTTTACAAGCGTACAAAAGCATTTTAGTGGAAAATATTCAGAAAAAAAGTTATCCGCAATGGAATTCAAGCGTAATATTGTGATTGCTCTGTATTTGGCTGGAAAACCACAGCCGCAGATTGTTAACCAGTTAAAACATCTGCATGTGAATAAAATGTTTGCGTATAGCACCATAAATAGTTATAACGATACTGACATTGCAAAACGCCATGGTGGTGGACCGAAACGCACTGCAACATCGCCGGGTATCATTCGGTGAAGGCCAAGTTGGAGGGAGCGTTGAAGCCTTGGGCATAAAAAAATCCCTGCCGCAGAGCCTGGACATTTCAACCGGACTCAGCGCCGAGTCATAAAGCGCGCGTCAATCAAGATTGGCTGAGAAACAACGTTCCGCGGTTCATTTCCACTGCCCAATGGCCACCAAATTCACCGGATGCAAATCCGCTAGATTTCTCGGTTTGGGGTATTTTGAAGAGCAAGGTGTAACGGAGTTTCCCAGCCGGGGTAGAACTCAGTGTGACCAGGGTTCGATTTAAATTTGGTCGTTACAATAATAAAATTTGTTTTGTTAAGGGTTTGGAATCTTCTCTTTATTTATTTTACTTCTATTCAATATTTAATACAAGATGATGATATACAAAGATGATTGATTGATTAGGAAATTAAGGTTTATGTTATATAACGTTTGATAATTCTCCTGTGAAAAGAGGTTAGGAAGTTAATTGTTCATGTTATATAAAGTTTGTTAATTCTCCTGTGAAATGATAATTAGGAAATTAATTGTTCATTTTATATAAAATTGGTTAATTCTCCTGTGAAAAGATATTAGGAAGTTAATGATTATTTTACATAAAGTTTGCTATAATGCTGTGAGGGCGGATGATTGCACAGCGTGTAGCTTCAGCGGTAATGGCAAGGTAAGCACTCTTAAGCCACTAATGTGAGAATTCAGTCGACGTTGCAGCGTTTAGCTTCAGCGGTAATGGCAAGGTAAGTACTCTTAAGCCACTAATGTGAGGGTTCAGTTAGCGTCGCAGCGTTTAGCTGCAGCGGTAATGGCAAGGTAAGCACTCTTAAGCCACTAATGTGAGAATTCAGTCGACGTTGCAGCGTTTAGCTTCAGCGGTAATGGCAAGGTAAGTACTCTTAAGCCACTAATGTGAGGGTTCAGTTAGCGTCGCAGCGTTTAGCTGCAGCGGTAATGGCAAGGTAAGCACTCTTAAGCCACTAATGTGAGAATTCAGTCGACGTTGCAGCGTTTAGCTTCAGCGGTAATGGCAAGGTAAGTACTCTTAAGCCACTAATGTGAGGGTTCAGTTAGCGTCGCAGCGTTTAGCTGCAGCGGTAATGGCAAGGTAAGCACTCTTAAGCCACTAATGTGAGGATTCAGTCGGCGTCGCAGCGTTTAGCTGCAGCGGTAATGGCAAGGTAAGCACTCTTAAGCCACTAATGTGAGAATTCAGTTGACGTTGCAGCGTTTAGCTTCAGCGGTAATGGCAAGGTAAGCACTCTTAAGCCATTAATGTGAGGGTTCAGTCGGCGACGCAGCGTTTAGCTGCAGCGGTAATGGCAAGGTAAGTACTCTTAAGCCACTAATGTGAGGATTCAGTTAGCGTCGCAGCGTTTAGCTGCAGCGGTAATGGCAAGGTAAGTACTCTTAAGCCACTAATGTGATTCCGAAAGGAACTCAGGAAGACTGCCCTGTCTATCGAGCTGCGTGCTTCTTTTATACTTTTCCGTTGATGTTTTTCTTCGGTTTTCCACTGTATAGTCCGATACAGATTGCCATATATTGTTGGCAATATACATGGTCGACTTGTTTTGAAAACATGTTTCATGTTTGGTCACATTGCAATATACATGCAATTTACATGTTTTTGACGTATTGCAATATACATGAAAGATACATGTTTCGGTTTTAATATACGCATGCTCTGCCATATGCGTGTAGTGTATTTGTTTGGACTTTTACTCATCTCTGCTGACGTCATTTGCACATTTCGTTTTGAAAACGGTTTGTGTTTTAAAAAGTTTCGGTCATCGACCCCATCAGCCGTTTGTCTGAAATTAGTGCTGTGCATTGGGTTCCGATCGGTGCGTAAGCGTCCACTGCCGCCTGGGTGCGAGTGGGACGGCCGTATTTTCGGGCGAATTCAATACTGCTCCTGTCTTGTGCTGCATATTCTCTTTTTTTTTTCTCTTCTATTATCTTCTGTTCGCCTATGACTCCCATTAGATCAGTTACGCCGGATTGGTCACTGTGGTTTCGCTCGACTCGGTGGTAGTTAGGTTCACCGACTGTGGTTGGTTCTCCTCTTAGTATTTGCCTGTTTTTATGAGAGAGAGCGAGAGTGGTGGATATTGAGTCATTTTCGTGTTGTATTAGGTGCTTATCGAATATAACTTCCACTCTTCTTTGATATTGAGTGATTTTTTTCTTTATTTGTTTTGCTTAGTGAGAACACTGTTTACATACATTTGATTGGTGTTGTTTTATTAATTCAATAATTCATGTATGTATTTAGAACAAAGTTTTTAACAAAAAAAATAAGAAAAAAGAGAAACAAAATATGATGGTGATGGAATGATGAGGTGGTGGTATACATAATGCGTATTGTGTAGGGAAATTCTTCGTTCTGCGCGGAATTTCCCTTCACATCTCCCCGCTGCTTTGGCGAACGCTGACGATTCCCCTTTTTGTGATGAGGACTTCAAAGTGTATATTTTCCTCAGTGTGGCGAAAATGGTGTCGTCGTTGTCCTTTTCGTAACACTTCGGCCTTGGCCTTGTCGATCTTCTTCTGGAGCCCTTGGGGCCATGCCGGCGGAGTAGTTTCTTTGGGGTGTGAGGTGTCAGGTCGTTGTCTTTTTGTTTCCGGTTCGGCTGTGTTGTCGTTGCTGCCCGTGCGTCCTTCCAGCGGTCTGTGGTGCGTGACCACTTGGTTGAGGTGGTCATCGTTAATTATCGCTTTCTCTTTCTGGTGACCTTGGTGATCAGTGTGGTCGTCTTTTCGTTTGTCGGAACTGTGACTGTCGTTGCTGGTACTGCTACTGCTACTGCTGCTGCTGCTGCTACTACTACTACTGCTGCTGCTGCTGCTGCTGCTGCTGCGGTTTCCTCGGCCGCTCCGTCTGTCATTATGCCGGCGGCTCCTGGGCTCCTCATCTCCCGCTTTGTGGAAGTCTATCTCGGGAAATTATATTGTGGCATCTGCGTTGGTCCTGATTACTGCAGCCAAGATTTTGCGTTTTTCGGCGATTCTGGTGACTGTCATCCTCTCTCCTACTGTCGCAAGGCCTGGAAGGCCCATTGTTAACACTCCTTCGGCTGCTTCCAATAAGTACAACCCGCAGTCTATCCGGTTGGTCTGTTGTGGCATGTTGATGGAGTGACTCGGGTACGAGCCGTCATAGTGCTGCCACGATCCCTGATGGCCTCTGACCCGGTGTTCCTGGATGAAGAAACCCCTTATCAGCCGTGTGGTTTCCTTGCGTTCCGTTGTAGCCAAAGAGTCGTATACGTAGATCCTGGCCCTTTCGGGCGTTCCAGGGTGCGCCACTACGGTGAGGTACCAGTGCTTGTTCTCGCACACTGGGATCAGTATGAGCTCTTTGCTGAGGATTTCACCATCCTTGTTCCATCGTCGGACTAGCGTGTGACGTTTTTCGGCGATCGTCTCTTCGTCCTCTTGTGGGGCCGGTTCATAGCTCCTCATGCGGTCCACTAGGAAGGAGGTACATACCTTTGTGCGGACCCGTTGTTCTTCGGCGATTCTTCTGATCGACCACCTAAGGCCCACTTCGATGAGCGTATCGTTCAGAAATGAGCCATACCTGAGGCGATAGTAATCCGACATACGGACGTCGATGCCTCCTGGTCCAGGCGGGTATTTGCAAACCAACTTCTCTAGATCGGCGTTACTAACTTTTGGTACTGCCTTCCAGGCGCCGGCTGCCCGTTTAAGGGTGATGCGTTGTAGAGTTTCGGTATTTGCCATCTTATTTTGTTGTTTTGTGGATTTGCTTTTCTCGTATTACGATTGTTGTTTACTCGCGAACTCGTCGTGATCACAGTGTAAATATTACTGCTTCCACCCGATCATTTTGCTCCCAAGGAGACTTGTTGTAGGAACACTAACTCGCACAGTACCGTAATGTTGCGTAGTTTGCCCTTGTTTAGGTTTTTGCACGTTCGTTTCCTAACACTTTTGAATGTTCCTTGGTCGTTAGATGTTGGAAAACTTCCTGCATGTTGATGGTAAGACTATGGGAACGTGTTGCGTAGCGTTGGCATCGTCGGGGTTATGTTGGTGGGTGTTTATAGACATTTGTTTTGTGTTTCATTGGCCGTGGCGGTTTGTATTTGTTGTTGGTTCGTGTGGTTCTTGTGATGTGTAATTTTCTCTTGTGTTTCTAAGTGCTCGACTGTGGGATCCTCGTGGAAATTTTTGAGTTCACTAATGTGTGCGGTGCGTTCCTTACCTTGTCCCTTTCTTTGTAACTTGACGATTACTGGTGAGATGAAGTCCGTTACCCTGTACGGCCCGTCGTACCTTGGTGCTAGTTTGCTGGCGAATCCTTCCAGGGCGTTTGACAGTTGGTGTTGCTTGATGAGTACTAGTTGTCCTACTTCGGGCTTCCATGTGCGACGCCTTAGATTATAATGGCGGGCTTGGTCTCCTGCCGCACGTTCCAGGTTTCGTCGGACGATTTCAAAGACCTCGGTCATCTGCTTTGCGCGTTCGTTGGGTGTCCTGGATACCGTACCTGTTCCTGGGGTGACCTGGTCGTACAATGCGTTTGGAAGACGTGGCTCTCTGCCCTGCGTGAGGAAGGCGGGGCTGTATCCTGTGGAATCTTGTAGGCTGGAGTTTATCGCAAGCATGACTTCTGGTAGTTTTTCATCCCAAGTACGCTGTTGTGTTCCAGAAAGCTGGGCGATGATGGTTTTGATGGTGCGATTCGCTCTCTCGGTTGGATTTTCCTGCGGCGTATATGGGGCAGTGAATTGGTGCCGAGTGCCCATGGCCTCCAGGAATCGGCGAAATACCTTGCTGGTGAATTGGGCGCCGTTGTCCGTAATCAACACCTTCGGTACACCGTAACGTGAAAGGATGCGTTCTCGGAACGCTTTCCTTACTCCATCTGTTGTTGCGCGCCGCATCGGGATCAATTCGACCCATTTCGAAAATCGGTCGAAAAAGACCAGGAGCATGGTATTCCCCTGTTTCGATCTTGGCAAAGGTCCCACGAAATCGGCGCATAGTGTGGCCCACGGTTCTTCTGCGATCTGGGTTAGCATTTTCCCGGCTGCTTGTTGTTGGTTGGGTTTGTATTTTTGGCAGCTTTCACAACTCTTCACATAGTTTCGGATGTCTCGAAACATCCCTGGCCAGTAGTAGTGCCCGCATATGCGCGCCGTGGTCTTGCGAATACCCATGTGTCCTGCTGTAGCATTGTCATGATTTTCTTGTAAAACCTGCCCTCGAAGCCCCTTGGGGACACAGAGTTTCCACGGGGCCGCATCCTCGTCCCCGGTACGCTGTTCTATATGTCGGTATAGTTGATCGCCTTCCATGACGTAGTCTGGAAACTTTGCGGGGTACTCCTTGACCTGTGTGACCCGTTTCTCTAGCCAGTGGCATCGTGGCGTTGGGGCTGGTTCATCTGCAGCTATCATAAGTGTCTCGTAGGGTTGTCGTGACAGTGCGTCCGCGACAACGTTCAACTTACCCCGCCTGTATTTGATGTCGAACGTGAACTGTTGAAGTTCGAGGGCCCATCGGGCGATTCGTCCGGATGGGCTGGTGATGGAATTCAACCACTTCAGAGAGAGGTGGTCCGTTATAACGGTGAAATGGTATCCCTCGATGTACTGTCACATCTTTCTAATTCCCCAGACGATTGCCAGGCACTCCTTCTCGGTTGCGGAGTAGTTCCTTTCCGCCGGGTTAAGATGTCGGCTGGCGTAGGCGATGACCCGTTCACTGCCATCTAGTTCCTGTGTGAGGACTGCCCCTAAGCCGTAGTCACTTGCATCGGTCTGGAGTGAGAATTTCTGCGTGAAATCCGGACATGCAAGAATCGGCGCTTCCGTTAAGCCTTGCTTCAGTTGTTCGAAAGCCGCTTGCTGCTCTTCTCCCCATTTCCAGTGTTTGCCCTTTTTTAACAGTGTGGTCAGGGGTTGTGCTGTCTTGGCAAAATCGGGCACGAATCGTCGATACCAGGAGGCGATTCCCAAATAACGTCGCACTTCACGGACGTTTCGCGGTGGTGTCAACTCCTTAATTGCGGCTACCTTGTCGGGATCAGTGTGTATACCCTGTCTACTCACCACATGGCCTAGATATCTGTTCTCTGTTTTGCAGAAATCACATTTTTCCGGATTTATTTTTAGGTGGGCTTCTTGGAGCCTTCTGAATACTGTGCGTAGGTTTTCTAGGTGTTCGTCGAACGTCCTTCCAGTGACAATTATATCATCAAGATACGCGAACGCGTGGGGTTCCATTTCCGGCCCGATGACTCTGTCAAGTGCCCTCTGGAAGGTGGCTGGTGCAGAGTGTAAACCGAATGGCATCACCCGCCACTGGAATAGGCCGCGGCCAGGCACCGTAAAGGCAGTGTATTGTCTGCTCTCATTTTCCATTGGTATCTGCCAATACCCGTTCCGCAAGTCCAGACTGCTGATGAATTTTGCGCCTCGGAGTCTTTCTAGGATGTGTTGAATTCTGGGAAGAGGGTAGGCGTCCGGTATTGATCGTGCGTTGAGTTCCCGGTAATCGATGCATAGTCTCCATTTGCCGGTCTTTTTCCGAACCAGGACTATCGGTGCGCTGTGTGGACTGTGAGAGGGCTCTATGCACCCCTTGGTCAGCAGTTCGTCTATCTCTGTGTTGATGACTTCTTGCATTGCTGGATTCCGGGGGTAGTACCGCTGCTTTATTGGCCTATCGTCGCGCATGACGATCTTGTGTTCTGCTATATTAGATACAGCAGGTAGCTTGTCAAATTTTTCGAACTCCTGCTGGAGGAAAGCCGAAAGTTTTTCTTTATCCGTTCGTGGTGTAGTTGTAGTTGTGGTGCTTTGTAGAACACTGTCTGCTGCTCTTATCCGTTCTTCGAGTCTCACTGTCTGGCCGCCGCAAGTTAACCGTGCGCCGACTCGTGATAGGAAATCCAGCCCCAGTATGACGTGGTCCATGGCGTCTGGAAGGACCAGGAACAAGAACTCCGTGTGTCTGTTCCCAATCCGAATGTCTAATCGTAACGCCTCTTGGATGAGTTTAGGTGTCCCTTCGGCCATCCGGACTGTCATATTGACGGCTACGCTGTTGGTGGTGCTCCTCCTGTTTGTAGCAGATTGTTCGCTTATGAAACTTCTAGTAGCTCCCGTATCGATGGTGGCGTTAACAAGCTCTCCTCCTATGGCGATGGTGGCTAGAATGCGGCTGGAATCAGATGTTAGGAAATTTATAGGGTATGAGGTGTCTGTCTCTGGGGTTCCGTTGCACCTCTGTTCCACCGGTTCCCCTGTTCGTTTCCCGCCCGGTTGTTTCGTTTGCGGCAACACTCCATTGTTCGTATTTGCCGCTTTCCGCAGTCCCAGCAAAAGAGTACTTGCGGGTTGCGGCAGTCCCGTCTAACGTGGCCGTGTTGACCACATCGCATGCATGCGGTCCTGACGTCTATTCGTTCATTGGCGTCTGATGCGACCATGCAGTTTCTTTCCTTCGGTCTAGGCCCCGACACATGGTTGATTGGGTCCGCGGCGTCTGCTATGCCCTCGAAATCCTCCGCGAGTCCGATGAGTTCCCGGAGGTTACCGAAATCTTTCCGTCGGATATAATATTGGTATTCTTGACGGCAGTTCCGGAAGATTCTTTCCACCTGCTCTTCCTCTGGGTAATTCGCGTGCCTCATCAGGTTCTGCATCGTAATTACGTAGTCTTTGAATTGTTCCTGTGGCTTCTGGCGTCTTTGGCGGATTTCGTCGTCCAGACGTTCCCAGTATCTGGTGGGCAGGAAGAATTGCAAAAAGTCCGTCTTGAAGCTGCTCCAGTCCTGCCACCTCTGGTTGTTGCTGCGGAACCACAGCAAGGCTCGGTCGCGAAGCAACTCCGGCATAGTCCGGGGGAGCAGATTTCTACTCAACGAGTATGCATCCGCGAGCTCTTCCAATCTCTCGATAAACAGAAGAGGTTCTTTGCCACCGTCGTACCGCACTGACCATTTACGCACCTGGTCGATAACCATTGGGTACGATGCCCCTGGTGCCTCTGTTGGGTTTCGGATGGCAATTGTTTCCCCTGGTACTGGGGACGCCGTCCTGCTTACCACCGCCTTCGGTTCCGTGTAACCCTGTGAATCCGTAGGGTTCAGGGATATTTGAGGAATCGATGAAGTGCCGCGGATATGCTTTTTTTCCAACTCGATGAGGCGCGTTTCGTCCTCTGACGTGACGTCTCGCCCTGTAATATAGTTGGAAAAACGTTTCCTCAGTTCTTCTACCGAACCGTTGGTATCTAATCTGAATTCGTTCATACAATTTTTTAATTCATCTTTTGCTAGGTTGTACACCCAGCTCGTTTTGACCATTTTGGCTGTTTTCTGGTGTTATTGGGTTGTGCTTTGTTCAATTTGGTTTTAAAATTCCAGGGTCCCTGCTCGGGCGCCAATTGTAACGGAGTTTCCCAGCCGGGGTAGAACTCAGTGTGACCAGGGTTCGATTTAAATTTGGTCGTTACAATAATAAAATTTGTTTTGTTAAGGGTTTGGAATCTTCTCTTTATTTATTTTACTTCTATTCAATATTTAATACAAGATGATGATATACAAAGATGATTGATTGATTAGGAAATTAAGGTTTATGTTATATAACGTTTGATAATTCTCCTGTGAAAAGAGGTTAGGAAGTTAATTGTTCATGTTATATAAAGTTTGTTAATTCTCCTGTGAAAAGATAATTAGGAAATTAATTGTTCATTTTATATAAAATTGGTTAATTCTCCTGTGAAAAGATATTAGGAAGTTAATGATTATTTTACATAAAGTTTGCTATAATGCTGTGAGGGCGGATGATTGCACAGCGTGTAGCTTCAGCGGTAATGGCAAGGTAAGCACTCTTAAGCCACTAATGTGAGAATTCAGTCGACGTTGCAGCGTTTAGCTTCAGCGGTAATGGCAAGGTAAGTACTCTTAAGCCACTAATGTGAGGGTTCAGTTAGCGTCGCAGCGTTTAGCTGCAGCGGTAATGGCAAGGTAAGCACTCTTAAGCCACTAATGTGAGAATTCAGTCGACGTTGCAGCGTTTAGCTTCAGCGGTAATGGCAAGGTAAGTACTCTTAAGCCACTAATGTGAGGGTTCAGTTAGCGTCGCAGCGTTTAGCTGCAGCGGTAATGGCAAGGTAAGCACTCTTAAGCCACTAATGTGAGAATTCAGTCGACGTTGCAGCGTTTAGCTTCAGCGGTAATGGCAAGGTAAGTACTCTTAAGCCACTAATGTGAGGGTTCAGTTAGCGTCGCAGCGTTTAGCTGCAGCGGTAATGGCAAGGTAAGCACTCTTAAGCCACTAATGTGAGGATTCAGTCGGCGTCGCAGCGTTTAGCTGCAGCGGTAATGGCAAGGTAAGCACTCTTAAGCCACTAATGTGAGAATTCAGTTGACGTTGCAGCGTTTAGCTTCAGCGGTAATGGCAAGGTAAGCACTCTTAAGCCATTAATGTGAGGGTTCAGTCGGCGACGCAGCGTTTAGCTGCAGCGGTAATGGCAAGGTAAGTACTCTTAAGCCACTAATGTGAGGATTCAGTTAGCGTCGCAGCGTTTAGCTGCAGCGGTAATGGCAAGGTAAGTACTCTTAAGCCACTAATGTGATTCCGAAAGGAACTCAGGAAGACTGCCCTGTCTATCGAGCTGCGTGCTTCTTTTATACTTTTCCGTTGATGTTTTTCTTCGGTTTTCCACTGTATAGTCCGATACAGATTGCCATATATTGTTGGCAATATACATGGTCGACTTGTTTTGAAAACATGTTTCATGTTTGGTCGCATTGCAATATACATGCAATATACATGTTTTTGACGTATTGCAATATACATGAAAGATACATGTTTCGGTTTTAATATACGCATGTTCTGCCATATGCGTGTAGTGTATTTGTTTGGACTTTTACTCATCTCTGCTGACGTCATTTGCACATTTCGTTTTGAAAACGGTTTGTGTTTTAAAAAGTTTCGGTCATCGACCCCATCAGCCGTTTGTCTGAAATTAGTGCTGTGCATTGGGTTCCGATCGGTGCGTAAGCGTCCACTGCCGCCTGGGTGCGAGTGGGACGGCCGTATTTTCGGGCGAATTCAATACTGCTCCTGTCTTGTGCTGCATATTCTCTTTTTTTTTCTCTCTTCTATTATCTTCTGTTCGCCTATGACTCCCATTAGATCAGTTACGCCGGATTGGTCACTGTGGTTTCGCTCGACTCGGTGGTAGTTAGGTTCACCGACTGTGGTTGGTTCTCCTCTTAGTATTTGCCTGTTTTTATGAGAGAGAGCGAGAGTGGTGGATATTGAGTCATTTTCGTGTTGTATTAGGTGCTTATCGAATATAACTTCCACTCTTCTTTGATATTGAGTGATTTTTTTCTTTATTTGTTTTGCTTAGTGAGAACACTGTTTACATACATTTGATTGGTGTTGTTTTATTAATTCAATAATTCATGTATGTATTTAGAACAAAGTTTTAACAAAAAAAATAAGAAAAAAGAGAAACAAAATATGATGGTGATGGAATGATGAGGTGGTGGTATACATAATGCGTATTGTGTAGGGAAATTCTTCGTTCTGCGCGGAATTTCCCTTCACAAAGGTTGGGACATAAAAATACCAAAGTGTCGATCATCTCAAGCAAGCGCTTCACCGGGAATGGGCCAAAATATCGCAGAGCCACTTTCGTGCTGTATGCAATAGCTTTGTCGGCCGTTTGAAGGCCATAATCGCGGCTAAGGGTGGCCAAATCGAAAACTGCTAATACAATTCGAAAATTTAAATATTTGTGAACATTTTTTACTTTGATTCAATAAAATTCATCAAAAAATAAAAATTATGTGGCGTTTGTTTTGGTAACACTTCGTGTCAGTCACCCTGTATATTGAAACGTTTTAACATGGCTGAATGTATCGGGTGTTTCAACAGGTGCGCTTCAACTTTTCTCCGATAGGGACGGCGAAAGACGCCATATTTTTTATTGTTCTTTTGTCATTTGGAAACTTCATTAGTATACATTTCATCATGGAACGCTACACATGTGAACAGCGATTGCAAATCGTGCAAATTTTTTATCAAAATAATCGTTCTGTTGCCGCTACTTTAAGAGCAAAAATCATCTTCAGCGATGAGGCTCACTTTTGGCTAGAAGGATTTGTCAACAAGCAAAATATGCGTTACTGGGCAGAAAGCAACCCACACGTGATTCATGAGGCACCGTTGCATCCCGAAAAAGTCACTGTTTGGTGCGGATTACATACCGGCGGCGTCATTGGGCCATATTTTTTCATCGACGATAACGATCGCCACGTTACTGTTAATTGAAATCGGTACCGCGATATGATAAACGATTTTTTTTTGGCTGCAATTGAATGGAATGGACTTGGACGACATGTGGTTTCAGCAGGACGGGGCCACATGCCACACAGCACACGATACAATCGCGTTATTGAAGACTAAGTTCGATGAGCGTGCTATTTCGCGAAATGGGCCCGTCCAGTGGCCGCCGCGCTCGTGTGATTTGACACCTCTAGATTATTTTCTTTGGGGTTATGTGAAGTCATTGGTCTATGCCAATAAGCCGGCGACGTTGCAAGAGCTCAGAGCCAATATTGAACGTGAAATTGCTGGAATTTCGGCCGATTTATGCGAAAGAGTGGTCGAAAATTGGGTTCAAAGATTGGACTTCGTAAAACGTGCACGCGGTGGTCATGCAAAAGAAATCGAGTTTCATACTTAAATGTATCATATGTATATGTTCAAATTCGTTAATAAAAAAAAAAGTTAGTTCAAAAGTCGAACAGTTTGTTTTATTCAAAAAAAAGTTGAAGTGCTCTTATTGAAAAACCCTTTAAACCATTAACCGCGGAAATATGTCCGAAAAATTCCGAAGAGCTGAAAGAAATGCAGCAGATTCCGTATGGCAGACCGGAATTAAATATACCGTAAACATGGTTAGCAAATTCAACAGTAATCCAGGCAAGGCACATTGGAGTGCCGTCAAAATAATATTTCGATATCTGAAAGGTAAAAATAGTGTTTTCAAAAATTGACTATGACGGACTGAACGAACATTGCGATTTTGATTGGGCCAGCAACAGTGGTCCAATTTCATGGAGTTCAAAACCACAGGCTACCGTAGCTTTATCGATCAAGAATGATAAAATATAAGATTGCGCATTGCGCATGTCGGCCATATTGACAATCGTTCATGACGTAGGCTGTGACCAAGAATGTAAACAAAACAAAAACGACCATACGTGGAAGTAATAAAGCAATTTTCGCAGACAAATAAATTTGATTTTACGGAAGTTAAAAATTAATTAAACATTGTTTTTATATATTATATCAGTATATCTAAATTTATTTTATAATATTTATATATTTTTCCTGCCGTTGAGCTCGTACGGACATTCTTTTTATTTATTTCAGATTAGTCTGGTTGTTGGCTGTTGGGGAAATTTGAGTCAAGTGGTAAAATATCCAGCATTCAAGCAAGACATACTCAAGACACTTCCTTTACTTGGGTTAATCACCTTTCTGAAGGAGAATTATCAAGACCGACACATGAGTTGATGAAACACATTAACGCCTTATCCATTATCTTGAACAAATCAATGGAGAATCAGAAACGATTTGCAAAGAATATTTAAAAACACAAATAAACAACAGTTTGCAAATACCTTACGATTTAAATATTAAAAAACTATTTTTAGAGCGAGAATGTTTCAGAATAAGAAAGCTCAACAAAGAAATTAAAGTTTAAAAAAATCACAACTTAAGTTAACTAACAAACCGGCCATTTTCAGGGCCCCGAATACTTTCTAAAGAGATATATTTATTAATTATTAATTAATTATCAAATAAAGTTTAGGAAATTGTTTGTTGGAAACGTATAAAACACGAGCACAATAAAAATACCATCAATATAATTCATAGCAAACATCCAAGCCGGTCATTCTAATGGCCACCGAACACTTTTAAAGAGATATATTTATTCAATACATTCCGATTTTGTACTGGGATCTGTCATTAAAATTACACTAACCCAAAGAAAAAAAAACATCATACCACATAAAAATTGTATGCTAGTATGCATTCAGCACCATGATGCCAATGTGTCCGAAAGCTCGAGGATCGCCATTGCCATTATGATCAGTTTGGTCAGGATTACTTTCAGTTCCCCAGTTGCTTATAATTAAGAAATTTTTCTGGACTTTAGTATTACAGTTAATGAAGCGGTCTTGGTTTGGACGGTTTTCTGTAAAGCCTTACTTCCTTAACGACCCCAAAACCCATTACTATATTTGGCATCAGCATGCTCCCACACGGAAGGGATCAGTGTTGTCATTTTTCCGAAAGCGTTGGTGCCACGCCCCAAAGCAGAACATAAATCGGGGCTCGATTACTTCAAAATTTTTATAGTGTTGTCACCGGAGATACACACGTGTACAAAATTTGAAGAAAATAGGTCTTTGGGAAGTGGGTTAAAAATTGATTGCAAGATTCCACCAGCCAATTTGCAGACACAGACAACACATGCCAACGCGAAGATAATATAGAGAATTTAAAAATGAGAAAGAGATTCGGGGACAAAACGTCCGCCGTATTTTATTTGCCGAGGAATAAGGGATTACAACAACAATTGCACTGTTGAATTCCTTCTTTAGAATTGGAAAACCTGCTGTTTGGCTGGTTTTGACATTCGAATTCCTTGTTCGGATTCCAGATAAAATACAGCTTTCAATTTTCAATTCTTTTCAAGAATATCAACAATTTTTTTACTACTATTGGGACATTGTATCTTATTAGATTTTTGGTTTGCTTTGTAAAAAGTTTAGGGTTTTGGCGGTGTCAGGAATTCTTGTAGGCTCATTTACACCATTTTTTGAAATGGGGTCGAAGTTGGAAAGCAACATCACTTCATGTAGTATAGTGTAGATAACTAAAATAAACTTTTGTGGTTAAATTAATAAATTAATTAAATAAAACAGAAATAGATAGGTTTATTAATATAAAAAATTATGAAAAAATTATATAATACAAGTATATTGATTAACTTTATTGTAACGTTGGCTGCAAATCAAGTGCACACATTATTTGCATTAAAGATTTCGATCCAATAGCCATCAGGATCTTTGATGAAAGCCAGCCCCTTCATTCGGCCATCATCGGGTTTCTTAACAAATTCAACACCCATTTCCTCAAAACTTCAAGGGTCGGGATTAATATTCCTCTAGTTCATATGCAATCAACTACTTACCGTTTGCAAGCTGCGTATACATCCGGCACCATGATGCCAATGTGCCCGAAACCTCGAGGATCGGCATTGCCATTATGATAAGTTTGGTCAGAATTACTTTCAGTTCCCCAGTTGCTTAAAATTAAGAAATTTTGGCTGGACTTTAGCATAGCATACAATGAGGCAGCTCCTCTTGAACGGTGTTCTACAAAGCCTTCCCCCCTTCTCAACGACCATAAAACCCACTACTATATTTGGTATAAGCACGGCCTGACACGGAAGAGATGTTGTGTTGTAATTTTCCCGAAAATGTTGGTGCCACGCCCCAAATCAAAGGTTAGATATTTATCTTTTATTAAGTACTTTTGGAAAAGATTGCCCAACAGACATGTTAAAATAAGAACGTTTTTTTTGCACCAACCAAATTCAAGGGAAGCTGAAAATCGGAATATATATGTTATATAACCTTTAATTGGTCCACCCTACTTTAAAACCGCATGAGCGACTACAAATGGAGTTGTTTTTGTGATCATATATCTTTGGATGAAAAGGGGGGGAGGGGGGTTTGACCATTATACTACAGAATGCCGATTTTATTCGCAAAATTAGGGTAACCTCATTAATACGATATTAGTAACGTATGTACGTGCATATAATTTCATTGCTCTTGCCGTCGGTCGAAATTTTTGTAGCGACATTTTTATAAAAACGATTTATGGTATATAGTAGTTAATAGTTATACTTACTGAGTTAGCTCTATGGTTGCCTTACGGCTCAATGCCCACTGAGTGCGTTGCTTAACGTCCGATGGGACGTCCGAGCGATTTTCATAACTAAAATTTTACAATTTTTACACCTTATTAAAATTGTTCTCACTCCAAATCATTATACGAATATACCCCATGAAATAAAGTGAGAACTTTGCTTCAGGGAAATCTAACATCTGCAACAGTGTCATGCCTAAAATGCCGGAATAGAATGGCAACGACTTACGAGGGTCTTTAATGCGGTACATGGTTTGTTGGAAAAGAAAATCCTAGAAAGGTTTAAATATTGACATTAAAAATGTATTTGCTATTACAACTGTTCCCAACATAGTACATTCTCATTTAAAACTAACCTTTGTCGAGGTATGTGGTGGCTTGCATAACTCCTCCGCTTCAATGTACGAGAGACCTGTGATTTCGGCCATCATTTCAGCTCCTGTTGCACTTGCTCTTGCAGGTCCACTATAGTTTAGTTATAGCTATTGCATTTGAGATTTGATTTTAGACATTTTTAACTTTTTATGAAATCAGCACGTTTGATTTTGTAAGAAATCTTATGTCGCTTTTTATTTGTAATTGAATGATTTCTCTGCAAATAAAAGGCGTATTTTATTTGCCGAGAAATAAGGAATTCAAATGTCAAAACCAGCAAAAGAGCAGGTTTTCTTATTCCAAAGAAGGAATAAGATAGTGCAATTGTTGTTGTAATTCCTTATTCCTCGGCAATTAAATATAGCTAAAATAAAATTGTTTGTTTTTACATTTTTTGTTACATGTGTTAAAGCGAATTTAGACTATAGCCGTGCGAGAAAAAATGACCGGGCCGACTATAACTAAATTGGGCTAAACTACGGTATAGCTTTATAAAGGAGTTTGTCCTTTTAAAAGGCGTTTTTGAAAATTATGACAGTGCGCTCAATTAAATTTTATTTAGATAGGAGTTTTTCCTTTTAAAAAGCTACATCATGATATACCATGTAATTATGTTTGGAAAAACTCAATCATATGATATATGACTCAATTATTATATGAAATACCACATGAACCAAATGCAACTTGATCAATCTTCCGTTAAAATTAGGCCACACCCATAAAAATAGTACGACCCACCCACTCTAAAACACGTCCCCTGCTTAACTTTCATGAGAAAGTCAATTTTTGGCTTTTACTTTGTCGAGGGTAGTTGGATTGAACCCAATTTTTTATAAGGTATTTTTACTACCTTTTATATGATCCTTATTTACCCCATGACATCCATCCAACCACTTAGAAAAATAATTTTTCAAAAGAAATCATCGATATATCACTCAATTATATAAAAACCAAACTTCCGTTCAAATTAGGCCACGCCCATAAAAATAGTACGGCTGTGGAAAACTAATTTGCACTTTTGTTTGATACCAATATTTGGGCATATTCATGCATATGCATATTCCCACTTTTAAACACGACCATACTGAACTTTTTTTTTAATAATTCACGCACGCTTCAAGGGGTTCGCACCCTTATAAAGCTCGGCTATATGCTTGGCACAGCGTGGGCGTTAAGGAAAAGGAGGTGAAAAGAGGAGATGTCTATAAGCTTGTGTTTTGAAAGCCTTTGGATCATAGTGATGTGGGAAAACAGAGCTTGGCAGAGCACTCCACATAGGTGTTGTACGGCTGAAGAACGAATCCCTGAACTTAACTGTACGTCCGAAGATGGGCTTAAGGGTAAACTGATGAGCATTTAGCGAATCTATTGATTTCGCAATGTTATTGTCATCGATAAGTTTTATCGCACGGTATTGTATTCTATCAAGTTGATGCAAGGTGGTTTTAGGCGCACCAGACCAAATATGACAATTGTACTCAAGTTTAGGGCGAATAAAAGCCTTGTAGATAGTAGCCAGATCAGAGGGATTGAAATATTTCTTGCATCGGGTTAGAAAACCTAAACATTTCGCAACATTTTTGGCGACGGTAAATATGTGGTAATTTCAACGAAGCTTGTCGCTAACGCACATACCAAGAATTTCGAGATTTTCAGTTTCCTTACGAAGTTGTTTGAGTTCCACATGAGAAGTGGATGGACGTTCCTCAAACTTATATAAGAAGCTGAGAGTGCTGTCGTCAGGGAAAGAGTGAATTGGATTAGAATCCTTCAAGGAGGCCGGTCCCACGGATTCTGGGGGGACCAACCATTGCGTAAAAAGGTTGATGAAAATCCATTTCAGAGAAAACCGAGTATACTAAGACCACCAACTATAAAAACAACACATCAGAAACATGAAAATCTGTTTAATCCTTTCAACAAAAAAGATCGTGGTGTCAGTGAAAGTGAATCATACTCAAAAGTGAAATCTTCCCAAGCTGATGGGATCGAATTAAATGAGACTGTGACTTCTCAGGAGAAAGTAAATGTAGCACAAAACTCTGCTACAAGCAATAATATTAGGGCATTGGAGCTGATTGTTGAAGAGCTTAAAAAAGAAATTGCTCAGTTGAAAGCTGATAACCTCAAGCTTTCGTATGAACTTCAGCAACGAAATGAATCAGGCAACGAAATGGAAGTTGAAACTTATCCTCAGTACGTTACTGATGAGGAGGAACTTACGTGTGAAACTGATTGGATCTTGAAGAAAACAAAAAAGAATCATAAGAAAAGAAAAGCGAGCGGCTCACCAGAAGTTAACATCAGTACTTCAGAGAAGGAAACTAATAACGGGCAACCTCAACCTATAAGGAACAATATACTAGTAGAAAAACCTGTCCAAAATGAAAAGCCTACAAGAAGGAAAGTTAAACCTCCTCCGGTAATTCTTAGTAACGTAGATGACTTCAACGTAGTGAAAAAAATGCTGAGCGAAAAAAACATTAAACCCGAATAAAGCTGCTGAATAATAAGCAACTTAAGATCAACGTGGATGATGAAAACGATTACAGAAATCTAAGTGGACTGCTTAATAAGACTGATATTGAATGGCATTCTTATGAAAATAAACTCACCAGGCCAATTAGAGTAATGGCAAGTAATCAGTGTTTAAATACAAACAAAACGCATCAACAAATCAGCGGCACGATCAGCTCATTTCCTGAAAGAAGCTGCATCGAGGGAGCAACGCTTACATTAGGTGTGTGGCATTTTATTTAACTATTATTTATTCAAATAAATAGGTGATCTTAGTGATCGTAATAATTACTTGTGTGGTGTGTTTGGTGGGTTGACATATTGTTCTATCATCATGAGCAAGGTTAAAATTGTAAATTTGGTCGAGGCCATTCAGACGACTTCGCAAGAACTCGAGGCTGACTATAAGGCATATGTAGGCCTAGCAGCATCTAAAAAGTCGGTGCATATGATTGAAGCACGACTGGCAAATTTAGAAACATCTTTTAAAGAAGCTAGGCTTCTGCATCAGAAAATTGTTGGGTTCCCTAGTGAGGATGCGAAAACCGAATACATGGAAGCACTCACTTTTCACAAATTGAAGGAATTGTTCTTCAATTATTCTAGTGAACTAAAGGAACAGTTAGCAGCAACCGATATTCAAGGCTGCCTTAACAATTCAGTCGCTGCGTCCAAATCACCGTCAGCTGAATTAAAGCTTCCGGCAATGAAGCTACCAACTTTCGACGGCTCTCTACAGATGTGGCCAGAATTTAAGGGACTGTTCGAAGGAATGGTCAATAAAAATGCCTCAATATCTGACGCTCACAAGCTCCAGTACTTAAAAAGCAATCTAACGGGTGAAGCAGCGCGTATGCTTCGGAATACCGAAACGAACTTTGAATCAGCGTGGGCATTATTGGTTAAGAGATTTCAAAACATTCGACTGTTAAAAGACAGTCAATTTAAACTTATTTTCGACCAACCGAAGCTCACGCAGGAATCCTCCGATGATCTCAAACTACTGCTAGATACCACCAATGAAGCCAAGCAATCGCTCAAGAGTCTTGGAGTACCCGTGGAATCATGGGAAAACGTTCTGATATTCCATACGGTGCAAAAACTTTCGTCGACCACCCGGGGACTCTGGGAGTCCCACATTTCAACGTACGTGGACTATCCGACTTTTAATACGTTGGAAGATTTTATCTTAATGAGATCAAGAACCTTGGATGTCATTGGACAATCCTCACCAAGTTCCACTCAAACTAAAGCTAAAAGGCACACTATAAACACAATTCGTGCTCACAACTCCACAATTCAAAGGTGTTCGCTATGTCAGGGCTCACATTCCATTCGACATTGCTTCAAATTTAAAGCATTAAACGCGAGGAAGCGACAAGAGGTTGTAAAGAAAAGGAAATTGTGCTTCAACTGCTTGTCAAGCGCACATTTCACGCAAAACTGCACAAGCACCTTTACGTGTTCTGTCTGCCACCAAAAGCATCATTCGTTACTGCACATGAATGAGTCAGTCAACGCAATGCATGCTAATGAAACTGCTCCAATGGGAGCTGGTACTCCACCGTTTCAACCAACGTCCTCCTCCACCCAAATTCAACAATCAGAACCCTCAAATAGCATAACATCCTCCTACGGAACTGCTTCAGCATACAACACGTTCGTAGCCGAAAACCATCGTGCACCTGTTCTTCTGGCTACAGCCCTCATCAAGGTTCCGACAACCACGGGCCAACTGTTGACGCTGCGAGCGCTATTAGATCCAGGGTCAGAGGCCTCATTCATCACTGAGTCTGCCGTCCAACTACTAAAACTAAAAAGGGAAAGAAGCTGCGTTAAGATCCTTGGTGTTGGAGAGACCAACACAACCACTTCGAATCACCAGGTTTCGCTCACGATTTTCTCAAATGTGAACAAAACCTTCAGCTTACGGCTCAATGTATTGATCTTACCCAAACTCACAGCTGCATTACCTACGCACTTCATTTCATGGGCTCATTGGAGCCACCTCTACAACATTCAATTCGCTGATCCTACATTTGACAAACCAAGCAAAATCGATATTTTGCTTGGCAGCGACATTTATCCCTCCATTCTCCTTGAAGGCTTAAGGAAAGGAGAACCAGGAGCCCCTATGGCTCAAAGGACGGAGCTGGGATGGGTTCTTTCTGGGGGCATCTCCCCCAAACATCAATCAAACGTAACTTCTCTTCACATAACCACCGAAGGTCAACCCTTGGATAACGTGCTGCTAAAATTTTGGGAACTTGAGGAAGTTCCACGGAGAAAACTGCTCTCACCAGAAGAAGAGAAATGTGAGACGCACTTTTGCAGAACCCATCAGCGTCAACTAGACGGCAAATATATGGTTCAACTTCCATTTAAGGAAGGTATACACCCTGTGTTCGGTTTATCTCAAAGATCAGCACTCGTCCGATTCATGCAACTTGAGAGAAAATTCCGAATAAATTCGTCGTTCTATGAGGAGTACAACAAAGTATTTAGCGAATACAAAGAGCTTGGGCATATGACGGAGATCGAGCCCATGTCACTATCCAGTCCTCACTATTTCGTTCCTCACCACGCCGTGATGAAGGAATCCAGTTCAACGACAAGACTCAGAATTGTGGCACATCACTTAATGACCATCTCTTCGTTGGCCCAAGGTTGCAGGATGACATCTTCGACCACATCGCTCGATTCAGAAAACACAAAATCGCATTTGTAGCTGACATTACCAAAATGTATAGGCAAATTTGGGTTTCGCCGGAGGATGCTGCATATCAATTGGTTTTGTGGAGAGATAGAGATGGAGAAGAGATTAAGACATATCGTCTAAATACGGTCACTTTCGGCACCGCCTCCGCGCCATACTTAGCAGTACGCACACTTCTACAACTTGCGGCTGATGAACGAACAGATTACCCGATTGCGGAAAAAATCGCTAGAAACAATTTCTACGTAGACGATGTGATCCATGGAGCAGACTCCGAAGCAGAAGCTATGGAAATGCAACGGCAGCTGACAACAATGTTGAAGCAAGGAGGCTTTCCACTACGCAAGTGGGCGAGTAATTGTGAAGAGTTGTTGGCATCTGTTCCAGAGATTGATAGAGAAGTGAAGGTACCACTCTCATTCGACGCAGGCAATGAGATCAAAACGCTAGGCATCCAACGGCATCCAGCAAAGGACACCTTCACTTTCAAGATCTCACTACAGGACTCAAGGAAGACAACAAAGAGAACAATCCTTTCAGACATTGCGCGGCTGTACGATCCAATGGGTTGGATCTCTCCGTGTATCATTGTTGGTAAGATTTTAATGCAAGATATCTGGAAGGAAAAGCAAACATGTGATTCTGAACTCCCACCAACAATCGTTACTGTGTGGCATAACCTGAAAACGGAGCTTACCGCACTAAATGACATCGTGATTCCACGCTGGGTACACTTGACTACGGATTCACGAATCGAAATCCATGGATTTTGCGACGCATCGGAAAAGGCTTATGCGGCCGCACTATACTTACGAGTCACCACCAGAGATACAAATGTCACCAACCTACTCGTGTCAAAAACAAGAGTTGCACCGCTCAAAATTAAATCGCTGGCACGGTTGGAACTTTGTGGTGCGCAGTTGCTAGCACACCTCTTAATACAAACCATTAAAACAATGGACCTTCAATCTCCAAAGATATTTGCTTGGTGTGACTCACAAATCACACTTACGTGGATTAAAACAGCACCATATATTCGAACTACGTTCGTTGCCAATAGAGTCGCAGAAATCCAAGAACTTATAGATCCTGCGTGTTGGAACTTCGTCCGGTCTAAGGACAATCCGGCCGATGTTGCTTCCAGAGGACTGTTCCCAAGAGAACTCCTCATTAATAATCAGTGGTGGCATGGACTCGAATTTCTTCTCTCGTTTGATGAACAATCGCAGCCACCATTCGACGTTACACAAACAAATCTTGAAACAAAGGCATCTGAGATTGGAAAACCAAAAAACGAATTCATCACATCTGGGTACCCCATAAATAATGTTTTTCATCTATGCTTGCATTTCACCGCTTTTGAAACAAATGATCTCTTCACTCGATTCTCATCGTTACCTCGTCTACTTAGAGCCACGGCTTATTGGCTTCGTTTCTTTACGAACTTGCGCCGTACGGCACAGAAGATGTCAACTCGTGTATCGGGACCACTTTCAGTCGACGAAATTCGCTCGGCTCGAATACGTTTGATCACCATCGCACAGCATCAGTTTTTCGCCGACGAAATAGCAATGATGACCAAAGGTAGAACTGTCTCCAAAGGAAGCAAATTAACACGACTTTCGCCATTCATTGATGAGAAAGGGATGCTGAGAGTTGGCGGTCGAATAGAGAATGCTGATCTACCCTATGCACAGCGTCATCCAAAAATTCTACCTGCACAAAACTTTCTTACGTCACTGATCGTGCATAATACGCACCTCACAACACTACATGGTGGACAACAATTAATGATGGTAACACTACGATCGGAATATTGGAATTTACAACTCAAATCTGCTGTCAAAAAATGTATTTACAATTGTCTAAAATGTTACAGATATAAGGCAACAGAAATGCAGCAGCAAATGGGAAACCTGCCAGCGCTACGAGTTAATCAGGCAAGACCGTTTCAGACTTCAGGAATGGATTATGCAGGCCCTGTTCAGTTAAAAGCCTGGAAGGGTCGGTGCAACAAAATCACAAAAGCATACATAGCAATCTTCGTTTGCTTCTGTACAAAGGCCGTACACCTCGAATTAGTAAGTGATTACACAACATCTGCATTCCTAGCAGCATTCAAACGCTTCACCGCACGCCGTGGAATCTGCACGAATATATACAGTGATTGTGGAACCAATTTTAGAGGGGCTGCAAACATCTTGGAAACAGAGAAATTGCACACATCTAAGCACTGGACTGAAGATATCGCACAACGTATGCAAGCCAACGGCACGACATGGCATTTCAACCCTCCCGCTGCGCCTCACTTCGGCGGATTATGGGAAGCCGGTGTGAAATCCATGAAACACCATTTGAAGCGAGTAATTGGTCACTATTCTCTGAAATTTGAAGAATATGCAACGGTATTAGCGCAAGTTGAAGCTTGCCTCAATTCACGGCCACTTTGCCCAGTAACTGAAGATCCGGAGGATCTCTCGATATTAACACCAGGACATTTTCTTACTGGCGCACCACTTAACATCGTACCCGAAAGGGATCTAACGGAAAGTAAATCAAACCACCTGGACAGATAGCAACTTATGCAGAAAATCCAGCAAGACTTCTGGAGAAAATGGAGATCCGAATACTTGGTTCAACTGCAGCAGCGACCGAAATGGCTTACGCCAAATGCTGAACTCAAAGTAGGGCAATTGGTACTATTGCCTGATGAGCAAATGCCTCCTACGCTTTGGCGACTCGGCAGAATCACCGCAACACATCCTGGAGTTGACGACAAAATTCGCGTCGTCACAATTAAGACCGCAACCACATCATTCAAGCGACCTATAGCTAAACTCTGCTTGCTACCAATGCTTAATGAATAACTCCCACACACCCACACTTATAATACTAGTTCTTCGAGCTCAACTAACCAATTATTTAATGTATAATAGCTTAATATAAATTGCATTCAACTAACCCATACACATAAATAAATATTGCCACACACTATTCACCACACCTTTTGTTTCTGCCTTCATGTACCTATCCATATGTCACGGAGATGAGGACCAGCTGACCCATCTTGCAGCACGCATCTTTAATTGAAGCAGAAAATCAACCCCAGAAATTGAAAACAGACGATAAGCAGATGATCTTCTTCCTTCATCGTGTCTTTTCCTGGGGCCCGGCAGGATGTTGCAACGCATCATGGAACATAGTCTAAGCACATAGTGCTACGCACATAAAAATCATCATCGACTCAGCCACATAGTGCACATAGTCCAAGCATATAGTGCTACGCACATAAAATCATCATCATCGATGCAATCAACTCATCGACTCAAGGCCAATGAACCACCACCAGTCTCATATCACAATGAAGCATTACTTTGTTGCAACACAATAGTGTACACAGTCATATTTCATCGCACAAATGGCTTGTCACAATGTAGCAACACAATGAGCGTCGTCAAATTTCGTCTGAGCATGCGAGTCGTCGCCTAAGCGACCTAATTGTTTACACATAAGAACGGACGACCACCACTAATGTGCACCATAAGCACAATCTGCATGTCGAGAGTCTACATCGCATTGGCAGTCATCGGCATATTCGGCAGCATGTACCTAATCAACGAGCTATGGAAATTGCTGACATGGTACAAAGTACTAACAAAGTTACACATTTGGAATGTGTGGGACTGGTGGTGACTGCGACTGGCAACGTTCATCACTGGCGGCGATCGAGTTAGTTTTCTGACAAGCTTTCTTACAAGAGGATCGACAACCAGCAGCGATAATCGCATAAATGTTTTTGAATTCTATAAACCAAATTTTTGTTCTATCTTATTCGTTAAATATTTGAAATTAAGAATTAAATAAAAATTTTACTTGCATCGAACATTTAAATTTAATAATCAAGAGTTAATTAAACGTGTCATCACACCAAAAATAAAAGTTTGCTATTTGTTTTTCTATTTTTTAAACGGAAATTTCCAGTGCACTAATATTTACTTTGAAGAGCAAGTCTTCAATAATTTGCTAAGTGTCCGTGGCGACACACCTACGTATTGGCCAACTGATACAAACAAAAATCCTGATTTGCTGGATTTTTTTATAACAAAGAGCTGAAAATTTCATTAGCATTGATGAAAATTATGACCTCAACTCTGACCATTCTGCAGTTATGCTAACGTTAAGTGAAAAAATTGTCAAAAAAGCAAGTAAGCCGACTCTTTGCAATTCATCCACAAATTGGTTGGGCTTTGTGAGAGACTTAGTTGGAAAAATAGACTTATCAGTCCCACTAAATAATATTGAACAGTTAGAGCATGCGGCCGAAGTCTTTATGCTGAATATTCAGAACGCAGCATGGAGCAACTCAAAAGTGGTAGAGCATAAAAACGTTAGTAATAAGTACCCAGCTCATGTCATTGAGATGTTAAGACTGAAACGCAGGGCTAGAAGAAAATGGCAGCAGTCACGTCATCCTGATGATAAGAGAACCCTAAATAATAAAACACAGATTTTGAGCAGAGAAATAAAAAGGCTAAAATGGAAAACTTGTCTACAACTAAAGAATCAATCTACTCGTTATGAAAAGCTACAAGTAATGTGAAAAGACCGGTTTCTCACATGGCACCTATCAGAAAAGCTGATGGCTCATGGGCGAGGAGTGATTTAGAAAAAGCTGAAGAATTCGGGAGTAATCTTGCTGAAATCTTTACGCCTAATAATATAGACTCTGATTTTGTAATCCGGCGGTTGAACCAACGAAATTATTTTTTGCGGGAAAAGGGTTTTTCGCACAATGAATGATAGAAATTTATCAATGATATTATTTATAATCAAATAATTTTTTCAAAAAGGGTGAAAACAAAATTCCCAAGGAATTCAACTATTAAGACACACTTATATGCTCCAATCAATCAACAAGAATTAGAATAGAACATACTACGGCACGGTAGTAAAATCTATTCGAGAGTAGACTATACTGCGGCAAGGCAGCTATACCTACTCAAAGGGAAGAAAGCGTTGTGGTTCACAGCAAATTCCCCCTTTACCGACAGCTTTTCGCTGACTACTGTTCTCCACGAACAGCCCCTTTTTTGGTGACATGGCTAGCCGAGTCATATTAATGTAACACGTTGCCGAGGTTGCAAAACCAGACAACTGTGCTGCATTATATACTCGTACTTTCTTTGTCTAGGTCAATATAACAAAATTGTCAAGGTTGTAAAACCAGGCTAATTTTGTTGTGTTGTACACCCATACTTACTGTGTCTATTGCAGTATAGCGAACGATCGAGGTTGTAAAACCAGGTAGTATCGCTATATTGTAATTTACAAGACACTAAGCAGTCCGCTTGCTCCCAGTGTGGTAGCTATCCCCCGGACCTCGCTTGCTTACTCGTATAGTAATTCATTATACCGCGCTGTTCCGTAGAACGCTGCTCGTGTGCTCTAGTAGCAACCACTTAAAGAGCAGAAGCCGCCCATCAACCCCCTTTTCCGCAGTCGAATACTCTCGGCTGCAATCAAGTTCCCCTGGTTTCCCCGTACCGAGTACGTACAAACCAACGTATCGTAAGTTTATTTAAGTATATTTATATGTAAGTACGTATAGTTACAGTGTTATAGTGTTACAAATTTGTAACAGTCTTTTGCTCGGGTGACGCTCGCCGGTCACCCAGGGTTCTTTCTCCTTCGCGCTCGTCGTTACAAATTAAAAGATTGTTGGTTTTCGATATAAAATTACAATTCTTCTTTATTTCTTGATCTCTTAGTTTATACGTACTTACATATAAATATACTTAAATAAACTTACGATACGTTGGTTTGTACGAACTCGGTACGGGGAAACCAGGGGAACTTGATTGCAGCCGAGAGTATTCGACTGCGGAAAAGGGGGTTGATGGGCGGCTTCTGCTCTTTAAGTGGTTGCTACTAGAGCACACGAGCAGCGTTCTACGGAACAGCGCGGTATAGTGAATTACTATACGAGTAAGCAAGCGAGGTCCGGGGGATAGCTACCACACTGGGAGCAAGCGGACTGCTTAGTGTCTTGTAAATTACAATATAGCGATACTACCTGGTTTTACAACCTCGATCGTTCGCTATACTGCAATAGACACAGTAAGTATGGGTGTACAACACAACAAAATTAGCCTGGTTTTACAACCTTGACAATTTTGTTATATTGACCTAGACAAAGAAAGTACGAGTATATAATGCAGCACAGTTGTCTGGTTTTGCAACCTCGGCAACGTGTTACATTAATATGACTCGGCTAGCCTTGTCACCAAAAAAAGGGGCTGTTCGTGGAGAACGAAAAGCTGTCGGTAAAGGGGGAATTTGCTGTGAACCACAACGCTTTCTTCCCTTTGAGTAGGTATAGCTGCCTTGCCGCAGTATAGTCTACTCTCGAATAGATTTTACTACCGTGCCGTAGTATGTTCTATTCTAATTTTTGTTGATTTATTGGAGCATATAAGTGTGTCTTAATAGTTGAATTCCTTGGGAATTTTGTTTTCACCCTTTTTGGAAAAATTATTTGATTATAAATAATATCATTGATAAATTTCTATCATTCATTGGGCGAAAAACCCTTTTCCCGCAAAAAATAATTTCGTTGGTTCAACCGCCGGATTGAACCTTATACGTACTGCATACCGGCCGAGTACACTCGAATTGCGCTAAATTGATATAATGCAAAATAGGTTAATTTTGCATTATATATCGAGTGACTGGGGTTTTTTTTTTGTATAGCAATTACTTTAGACATATGGTTTGTAGCGAAGTGGTATTTAACCAACTTCGTTACATTCCCCCCCTACTTCGGGGTGCGAAAAAGTATAAGACACACTTATAGGCTAGCAATGGGTTTTTTTTTTTTTTTTTTATATATACTGGTTGGATAAGTATAACTTATAACTATTATCGGTTTTCCTAATACGGTTTGTTTATATATATATATATGTATATATCTGGTATTTTAAAGTAAAAAATGTTTATACATAAAAAAAATTTCTCATATGGTGTGGTCACTTATTTTTTTTCTGGTATATTTGGGGTGGTCTGCGACCTTTATTGTCTCGTGCCGACACCTATATGAGTTACAAGAAGATGTGTGTGTGTTTTAAAAAAAATTGTGGGTGGGTTTATTTTTTTCTTTCTTTCTTTTTTTTTTCCCCCATTTAATAGTAATATGCTTAAGTTTATGTCTAGTGATAATAGTTCCATTTATACAGGGTTTCTCTTTTTTTTTTTTTTTTTTTTTTTTTTTGTGTGTGTGTTTTGTTGTTTTTTTTTCTTTGTGTTTTTCTTTTCTGTGGTTTTGTATTTTTTTTTTTTTTTGAGCAAAAGTAACAATCGGTAATAAGTAGTTTAATAGTTTAATACGTATGATAATAGTAGTAAGTATTGTAATTTATAATAGTAATAAGTAGGTTTAATTAATAGTAATAAGTATAATAGTAGTAAGTAGAAAAATATATAGTAGTAATAAGTATGATAATAGTATAAGTAGAATTAATAAGTAGAGTAATAAGTAATAAGTATGATAATAACAAAAAGATTTTATAATAAAAATATATGAACAGAAGGAATGCTGTCTTCTAATTGCTGTCTTTTAATGGTATGACTGTGTTACATCGTCGTGGGTGGCGTTGGAGGTGTGTGACGGGTATAAATGTGTTACATCGTTGGCCACTGGTTGATACGATGGTGTGACATTGCTGGTGTGCGACGGGTATATTGTATTATTTGCCATTAGATCTAGTGGCAGAATTGGTCGAGCGGACTGGATGGGCAGATGCTGTGATGTGGCTACGGGTTGCGGTGCTGGTTGACTGTATTGTACTTGTGGACGAAATGGCAGTGCGGTAGAACGAAATGGTGGAACGGTGGGACGGAGTGGCAATGGCCGATTTTGCGGTTGAGTGAGTCGTGAGACAGGTTGTTCTGCCATTAAACATTCGAAATCTTCGATCAGGATGGTTAACTCGGACAACGTGCTGAACTCCCTTCGCTGCTCGGGCGCCAAATTTGTAACAGTCTTTTGCTCGGGTGACGCTCGCCGGTCACCCAGGGTTCTTTCTCCTTCTCGCTCGTCGTTACAAATTAAAAGATTGTTGGTTTTCGATATAAAATTACAATTCTTCTTTATTTCTTGATCTCTTAGTCTATACGTACTTACATATAAATATACTTAAATAAACTTACGATACGTTGGTTTGTACGTACTCGGTACGGGGAAACCAGGGGAACTTGATTGCAGCCGAGAGTATTCGACTGCGGAAAAGGGGGTTGATGGGCGGCTTCTGCTCTTTAAGTGGTTGCTACTAGAGCACACGAGCAGCGTTCTACGGAACAGCGCGGTATAGTGAATTACTATACGAGTAAGCAAGCGAGGTCCGGGGGATAGCTACCACACTGCAATAGACACAGTAAGTATGGGTGTACAACACAACAAAATTAGCCTGGTTTTACAACCTTGACAATTTTGTTATATTGACCTAGACAAAGAAAGTACGAGTATATAATGCAGCACAGTTGTCTGGTTTTGCAACCTCGGCAACGTGTTACATTAATATGACTCGGCTAGCCATGTCACCAAAAAAGGGGCTGTTCGTGGAGAACAGTAGTCAGCGAAAAGCTGTCGGTAAAGGGGGAATTTGCTGTGAACCACAACGCTTTCTTCCCTTTGAGTAGGTATAGCTGCCTTGCCGCAGTATAGTCTACTCTCGAATAGATTTTACTACCGTGCCGTAGTATGTTCTATTCTAATTTTTGTTGATTTATTGGAGCATATAAGTGTGTCTTAATAGTTGAATTCCTTGGGAATTTTGTTTTCACCCTTTTTGGAAAAATTATTTGATTATAAATAATATCATTGATAAATTTCTATCATTCATTGGGCGAAAAACCCTTTTCCCGCAAAAAATAATTTCGTTGGTTCAACCGCCGGATTGAACCTTATACGTACTGCATACCGGCCGAGTACACTCGTATTGCGCTAAATTGATATAATGCAAAATAGGTTAATTTTGCATTATATATCGAGTGACTGGGGTTTTTTTTTTGTATAGCAATTACTTTAGACATATGGTTTGTAGCGAAGTGGTATTTAACCAACTTCGTTACATTGCCCCCCTACTTCGGGGTGCGAAAAAGTATAAGACACACTTATAGGCTAGCAATGGGTTTTTTTTTTTTATATATACTGGTTGGATAAGTATAACTTATAACTATTATCGGTTTTCCTAATACGGTTTGTTTATATATCTATATATGTATATATCTGGTATTTTAAAGTAAAAAATGTTTATACATAAAAAAAATTTCTCATATGGTGTGGTCACTTATTTTTTTCTGGTATATTTGGGGTGGTCTGCGACCTTTATTGTCTCGTGCCGACACCTATATGAGTTACAAGAAGATGTGTGTGTGTTTCAAAAAAAATTGTGGGTGGGTTTATTTTTTTCTTTCTTTCTTTTTTTTTCCCCCATTTAATAGTAATATGCTTAAGTTTATGTCTAGTGATAATAGTTCCATTTATACAGGGTTTCTCTGTTTTTTTTTCTTTGTGTTTTTCTTTTCTGTGGTTTTGTATTTTTTTTTTTTTTTTGAGCAAAAGTAACAATCGGTAATAAGTAGTTTAATAGTTTAATACGTATGATAATAGTAGTAAGTATTGTAATTTATAATAGTAATAAGTAGGTTTAATTAATAGTAATAAGTATAATAGTAGTAAGTAGAAAAATATATAGTAGTAATAAGTATGATAATAGTATAAGTAGAATTAATAAGTAGAGTAATAAGTAATAAGTATGATAATAACAAAAAGATTTTATAATAAAAATATATGAACAGAAGGAATGCTGTCTTCTAATTGCTGTCTTTTAATGGTATGACTGTGTTACATCGTCGTGGGTGGCGTTGGAGGTGTGTGACGGGTATAAATGTGTTACATCGTTGGCCACTGGTTGATACGATGGTGTGACATTGCTGGTGTGCGACGGGTATATTGTATTATTTGCCATTAGATCTAGTGGCAGAATTGGTCGAGCGGACTGGATGGGCAGATGCTGTGATGTGGCTACGGGTTGCGGTGCTGGTTGACTGTATTGTACTTGTGGACGAAATGGCAGTGCGGTAGAACGAAATGGTGGAACGGTGGGACGGAGTGGCAATGGCCGATTTTGCGGTTGAGTGAGTCGTGAGACAGGTTGTTCTGCCATTAAACATTCGAAATCTTCGATCAGGATGGTTAACTCGGACAACGTGCTGAACTCCCTTCGCTGCTCGGGCGCCAAATTTGTAACAGTCTTTTGCTCGGGTGACGCTCGCCGGTCACCCAGGGTTCTTTCTCCTTCTCGCTCGTCGTTACAAATTAAAAGATTGTTGGTTTTCGATATAAAATTACAATTCTTCTTTATTTCTTGATCTCTTAGTCCATACGTACTTACATATAAATATACTTAAATAAACTTACGATACGTTGGTTTGTACGTACTCGGTACGGGGAAACCAGGGGAACTTGATTGCAGCCGAGAGTATTCGACTGCGGAAAAGGGGGTTGATGGGCGGCTTCTGCTCTTTAAGTGGTTGCTACTAGAGCACACGAGCAGCGTTCTACGGAACAGCGCGGTATAGTAAATTACTATACGAGTAAGCAAGCGAGGTCCGGGGGATAGCTACCACACTGGGAGCAACCGGACTGCTTAGTGTCTTGTAAATTACAATATAGCGATACTACCTGGTTTTACAACCTCGATCGTTCGCTATACTGCAATAGACACAGTAAGTATGGGTGTACAACACAACAAAATTAGCCTGGTTTTACAACCTTGACAATTTTGTTATATTGACCTAGACAAAGAAAGTACGAGTATATAATGCAGCACAGTTGTCTGGTTTTGCAACCTCGGCAACGTGTTACATTAATATGACTCGGCTAGCCATGTCACCAAAAAAGGGGCTGTTCGTGGAGAACAGTAGTCAGCGAAAAGCTGTCGGTAAAGGGGGAATTTGCTGTGAACCACAACGCTTTCTTCCCTTTGAGTAGGTATAGCTGCCTTGCCGCAGTATAGTCTACTCTCGAATAGATTTTACTACCGTGCCGTAGTATGTTCTATTCTAATTCTTGTTGATTGATTGGAGCATATAAGTGTGTCTTAATAGTTGAATTCCTTGGGAATTTTGTTTTTACCCTTTTTGGAAAAATTATTTGATTATAAATAATATCATTGATAAATTTCTATCATTCATTGGGCGAAAAACCCTTTTCCCGCAAAAAATAATTTCGTTGGTTCAACCGCCGGATTGAACCTTATACGTACTGCATACCGGCCGAGTACACTCGTATTGCGCTAAATTGATAAAATGCAAAATAGGTTAATTTTGCATTATATATCGAGTGACTGGGGTTTTTTTTGTATAGCAATTACTTTAGACATATGGTTTGTAGCGAAGTGGTATTTAACCAACTTCGTTACATTCCCCCCCTACTTCGGGTGCGAAAAAGTATAAGACACACTTATAGGCTAGCAATGGGGTTTTTTTTTTTTTTTATATATACTGGTTGGATAAGTATAACTTATAACTATTATCGGTTTTCCTAATACGGTTTGTTTATATATCTATATATGTATATGTATATATCTGGTATTTTAAAGTAAAAAATGTTTATACAAAAAAAAAATTTCTCATATGGTGTGGTCACTTATTTTTTTCTGGTATATTTGGGGTGGTCTGCGACCTTTATTGTCTCGTGCCGACACCTATATGAGTTACAAGAAGATGTGTGTGTGTTTCAAAAAAAATTGTGGGTGGGTTTATTTTTTTCTTTCTTTCTTTTTTTTTCCCATTTAATAGTAATATGCTTAAGTTTATGTCTAGTGATAATAGTTCCATTTATACAGGGTTTCTTTTTTTTTTTTTTTTGTGTGTGTGTTTTGTTGTTGTTTTTTTTTCTTTGTATTTTTCTTTTCTGTGGTTTTGTATTTTTTTGTCTTTTTTTTTTTTTTTTTTTTTTTTTTTTGAGCAAAAGTAACAATCGGTAATAAGTAGTTTAATAGTTTAATAAGTATGATAATAGTAATAAGTGTGATAATAGCAGTAAGTATTGTAATTTATAATAGTAATAAGTAGGTTTAATTAATAGTAATAAGTATAATAGTAGTAAGTAGAAAAATATATAGTAGTAATAAGTATGATAATAGTATAAGTAGAATTAATAAGTAGAGTAATAAGTAATAAGTATGATAATAACAAAAAGATTTTATAATAAAAATATATGAACAGAAGGAATGCTGTCTTCTAATTGCTGTCTTTTAATGGTATGACTGTGTTACATCGTCGTGGGTGGCGTTGGAGGTGTGTGACGGGTATAAATGTGTTACATCGTTGGCCACTGGTTGATACGATGGTGTGACATTGCTGGTGTGCGACGGGTATATTGTATTATTTGCCATTAGATCTAGTGGCAGAATTGGTCGAGCGGACTGGATGGGCAGATGCTGTGATGTGGCTACGGGTTGCGGTGCTGGTTGACTGTATTGTACTTGTGGACGAAATGGCAGTGCGGTAGAACGAAATGGTGGAACGGTGCGACGGAGTGGCAATGGCCGATTTTGCGGTTGAGTGAGTCGTGAGACAGGTTGTTCTGCCATTAAACATTCGAAATCTTCGATCAGGATGGTTAACTCGGACAACGTGCTGAACTCCCTTCGCTGCTCGGGCGCCAAATTTGTAACAGTCTTTTGCTCGGGTGACGCTCGCCGGTCACCCAGGGTTCTTTCTCCTTCTCGCTCGTCGTTACAAATTAAAAGATTGTTGGTTTTCGATATAAAATTACAATTCTTCTTTATTTCTTGATCTCTTAGTCTATACGTACTTACATATAAATATACTTAAATAAACTTACGATACGTTGGTTTGTACGTACTCGGTACGGGGAAACCAGGGGAACTTGATTGCAGCCGAGAGTATTCGACTGCGGAAAAGGGGGTTGATGGGCGGCTTCTGCTCTTTAAGTGGTTGCTACTAGAGCACACGAGCAGCGTTCTACGGAACAGCGCGGTATAGTGAATTACTATACGAGTAAGCAAGCGAGGTCCGGGGGATAGCTACCACACTGGGAGCAACCGGACTGCTTAGTGTCTTGTAAATTACAATATAGCGATACTACCTGGTTTTACAACCTCGATCGTTCGCTATACTGCAATAGACACAGTAAGTATGGGTGTACAACACAACAAAATTAGCCTGGTTTTACAACCTTGACAATTTTGTTATATTGACCTAGACAAAGAAAGTACGAGTATATAATGCAGCACAGTTGTCTGGTTTTGCAACCTCGGCAACGTGTTACATTAATATGACTCGGCTAGCCATGTCACCAAAAAAGGGGCTGTTCGTGGAGAACAGTAGTCAGCGAAAAGCTGTCGGTAAAGGGGGAATTTGCTGTGAACCACAACGCTTTCTTCCCTTTGAGTAGGTATAGCTGCCTTGCCGCAGTATAGTCTACTCTCGAATAGATTTTACTACCGTGCCGTAGTATGTTCTATTCTAATTTTTGTTGATTTATTGGAGCATATAAGTGTGTCTTAATAGTTGAATTCCTTGGGAATTTTGTTTTCACCCTTTTTGGAAAAATTATTTGATTATAAATAATATCATTGATAAATTTCTATCATTCATTGGGCGAAAAACCCTTTTCCCGCAAAAAATAATTTCGTTGGTTCAACCGCCGGATTGAACCTTATACGTACTGCATACCGGCCGAGTACACTCGAATTGCGCTAAATTGATATAATGCAAAATAGGTTAATTTTGCATTATATATCGAGTGACTGGGGTTTTTTTTTTGTATAGCAATTACTTTAGACATATGGTTTGTAGCGAAGTGGTATTTAACCAACTTCGTTACATTCCCCCCCTACTTCGGGGTGCGAAAAAGTATAAGACACACTTATAGGCTAGCAATGGGTTTTTTTTTTTTTTTTTATATATACTGGTTGGATAAGTATAACTTATAACTATTATCGGTTTTCCTAATACGGTTTGTTTATATATATATATATGTATATATCTGGTATTTTAAAGTAAAAAATGTTTATACATAAAAAAAATTTCTCATATGGTGTGGTCACTTATTTTTTTTCTGGTATATTTGGGGTGGTCTGCGACCTTTATTGTCTCGTGCCGACACCTATATGAGTTACAAGAAGATGTGTGTGTGTTTAAAAAAAAATTGTGAGTGGGTTTATTTTTTTCTTTCTTTCTTTTTTTTTCCCCCATTTAATAGTAATATGCTTAAGTTTATGTCTAGTGATAATAGTTCCATTTATACAGGGTTTCTCTTTTTTTTTTTTTTTGTGTGTGTTTTGTTGTTGTTTTTTTTTCTTTGTATTTTTCTTTTCTGTGGTTTTGTATTTTTTTGTCTTTTTTTTTTTTTTTTTTTTTTGAGCAAAAGTAACAATCGGTAATAAGTAGTTTAATAGTTTAATAAGTATGATAATAGTAATAAGTGTGATAATAGCAGTAAGTATTGTAACTTATAATAGTAATAAGTAGGTTTAATTAATAGTAATAAGTATAATAGTAGTAAGTAGAAAAATATATAGTAGTAATAAGTATGATAATAGTATAAGTAGAATTAATAAGTAGAGTAATAAGTAATAAGTATGATAATAACAAAAAGATTTTATAATAAAAATATATGAACAGAAGGAATGCTGTCTTCTAATTGCTGTCTTTTAATGGTATGAATGTGTTACATCGTCGTGGGTGGCGTTGGAGGTGTGTGACGGGTATAAATGTGTTACATCGCTGGCCACTGGTTGATACGATGGTGTGACATTGCTGGTGTGCGACGGGTATATTGTATTATTTGCCATTAGATCTAGTGGCAGAATTGGTCGAGCGGACTGGATGGGCATTCGAAATCTTCGATCAGGATGGTTAACTCGGACAACGTGCTGAACTCCCTTCGCTTGATGTAATGCCGGTAGTCGGGTCGCAGATTGTCATAAATTCTATCGAGTTTCTCTTCAGCGGTCATGGTGGTATGCCATCGCATCAGGGCTTGAATCGATGTGAGAAATTCTTTGCCCTTTTCTCGGTGGTTTTGTGTACGACTCCGAATGCGATCCAGTAGTTGGGTGTAGAAACGTGGTGGTAAAAAAAAGCGGCGCAGTTCTTCGCTAAATGCTTTCCAATTAACTAATAGCTCTTTGCTATTCCGGTACCACACCAACGCGTTCCCTTTCAGCAACTCGGGAAGAGTCCGGACGATGCGATCGAGAGGTACTTGATAACACTCGGCCAATTCTTCAACACGTTCCAAGAACTCCAGTGGATTATTTGTACCGCCGTCGTACCTCACATTCCATTTTCGTACTTTGTCCATTATGTCTGCGTCGGATAATCGGTATGCGAAAGTTGGTGGAGAGCGCGCATCTACTGCTTGTGCGGTACTTGCATCTACTTCTGCGTACATCCTGGGCGAGGTTTCGTAAATCTGACCAGTCGGCTGTGCTACGCGCAATTCCTCTTTCATTTCGGTTTTCTTCTGTGAAGTACCTGTATCTACTTCTGGGTAGATGATGGCCGGTATTTCGCTTCCTTTTTTGGTCGGGGTTAATTTTTCGGTTGGTTTCGTTGTTTTGATCTCAGCGCTTAACCTTTTCCGTAGTTTATCAACAGTGCCTGTGGAGTCGATGCCACGACGCTCCAACTCGTTGACTAGTTCTTCTTTGCGGAGAGAGTACACCGCAGAGGCATGAATCTCAGGCTCTAGTGCAGCCATTTGAAAGGTAGATGTGTTTAATTTCTGAATTTGGACACTCCCCGGTTGGTGTTCAGTCTATTGTCAGTGGTGACGCCTTCACCAATAAATTGTTACACCAATCTACTTTCAGCTACCTGGTGGGTGTCTCGGTTATCGGGTTGTCGGCTCGGGTATATATATATATATTTTATATGCTTAAATAGTTTCCAGTAGACGGTAATACGATTTTTTTTTCTAATCGTATGGTATTTTAGGCTTGTCTAGCTGCTGGTTGGACGGTGATACAACTATTCTAGTTGTCTGGTATTATATGCTTATCTAATACATATGCTTATCTAATTTCTGGTCGGACGGTAATACGACTATTCTAGTCGTCCCTGTTCGGGCGCCAAATTTGTAACAGTCCCTGCTCGGGCGCCAAATTTGTAACAGTCTTTTGCTCGGGTGACGCTCGCCGGTCACCCAGGGTTCTTTCTTCTTCTCGCTCGTCGTTACAAATTAAAAGATTGTTGGTTTTCGATATAAAATTACAATTCTTCTTTATTTCTTGATCTCTTAGTCTATACGTACTTACATATAAATATACTTAAATAAACTTACGATACGTTGGTTTGTACGTACTCGGTACGGGGAAACCAGGGGAACTTGATTGCAGCCGAGAGTATTCGACTGCGGAAAAGGGGGTTGATGGGCGGCTTCTGCTCTTTAAGTGGTTGCTACTAGAGCACACGAGCAGCGTTCTACGGAACAGCGCGGTATAGTGAATTACTATACGAGTAAGCAAGCGAGGTCCGGGGGATAGCTACCACACTGGGAGCAACCGGACTGCTTAGTGTCTTGTAAATTACAATATAGCGATACTACCTGGTTTTACAACCTCGATCGTTCGCTATACTGCAATAGACACAGTAAGTATGGGTGTACAACACAACAAAATTAGCCTGGTTTTACAACCTTGACAATTTTGTTATATTGACCTAGACAAAGAAAGTACGAGTATATAATGCAGCACAGTTGTCTGGTTTTGCAACCTCGGCAACGTGTTACATTAATATGACTCGGCTAGCCATGTCACCAAAAAAGGGGCTGTTCGTGGAGAACAGTAGTCAGCGAAAAGCTGTCGGTAAAGGGGGAATTTGCTGTGAACCACAACGCTTTCTTCCCTTTGAGTAGGTATAGCTCTGCCTTGCCGCAGTATAGTCTACCCTCGAATAGATTTTACTACCGTGCCGTAGTATGTTCTATTCTAATTCTTGTTGATTGATTGGAGCATATAAGTGTGTCTTAATAGTTGAATTCCTTGGGAATTTTGTTTTCACCCTTTTTGGAAAAATTATTTGATTATAAATAATATCATTGATAAATTTCTATCATTCATTGGGCGAAAAACCCTTTTCCCGCAAAAAATAATTTCGTTGGTTCAACCGCCGGATTGAACCTTATACGTACTGCATACCGGCCGAGTACACTCGTATTGCGCTAAATTGATATAATGCAAAATAGGTTAATTTTGCATTATATATCGAGTGACTGGGGTTTTTTTTTGTATAGCAATTACTTTAGACATATGGTTTGTAGCGAAGTGGTATTTAACCAACTTCGTTACATTCCCCCCCTACTTCGGGGTGCGAAAAAGTATAAGACACACTTATAGGCTAGCAATGGGGGGTTTTTTTTTTATATATACTGGTTGGATAAGTATAACTTATAACTATTATCGGTTTTCCTAATACGGTTTGTTTATATATCTATATATGTATATGTACATATCTGGTATTTTAAAGTAAAAAATGTTTATACATAAAAAAAATTTCTCATATGGTGTGGTCACTTATTTTTTTCTGGTATATTTGGGGTGGTCTGCGACCTTTATTGTCTCGTGCCGACACCTATATGAGTTACAAGAAGATGTGTGTGTGTTTCAAAAAAAATTGTGGGTGGGTTTATTTTTTTCTTTCTTTCTTTTTTTTTCCCATTTAATAGTAATATGCTTAAGTTTATGTCTAGTGATAATAGTTCCATTTATACAGGGTTTCTCTTTTTTTTTTTGTGTGTGTGTTTTGTTGTTGTTTTTTTTTCTTTTTTTTTTTCTTTTTCTTTATAATATAAATATATGAACAGAAGGAATGCTGTCTTCTAATTGCTGTCTTTTAATGGTATGAATGTGTTACATCGTCGTGGGTGGCGTTGGAGGTGTGTGACGGGTATAAATGTGTTACATCGCTGGCCACTGGTTGATACGATGGTGTGACATTGCTGGTGTGCGACGGGTATATTGTATTATTTGCCATTAGATCTAGTGGCAGAATTGGTCGAGCGGACTGGATGGGCAGATGCTGTGATGTGGCTACGGGTTGCGGTGCTGGTTGACTGTATTGTACTTGTGGACGAAATGGCAGTGCGGTAGAACGAAATGGTGGAACGGTGGGACGGAGTGGCAATGGCCGATTTTGCGGTTGAGTGAGTCGTGAGACAGGTTGTTCTGCCATTAAACATTCGAAATCTTCGATCAGGATGGTTAACTCGGACAACGTGCTGAACTCCCTTCGCTTGATGTAATGCCGGTAGTCGGGTCGCAGATTGTCATAAATTCTATCGAGTTTCTCTTCAGCGGTCATGGTGGTATGCCATCGCATCAGGGCTTGAATCGATGTGAGAAATTCTTTGCCCTTTTCTCGGTGGTTTTGTGTACGACTCCGAATGCGATCCAGTAGTTGGGTGTAGAAACGTGGTGGTAAAAAAAGCGGCGCAGTTCTTCGCTAAATGCTTTCCAATTAACTAATAGCTCTTTGCTATTCCGGTACCACACCAACGCGTTCCCTTTCAGCAACTCGGGAAGAGTCCGGACGATGCGATCGAGAGGTACTTGATAACACTCGGCCAATTCTTCAACACGTTCCAAGAACTCCAGTGGATTATTTGTACCGCCGTCGTACCTCACATTCCATTTTCGTACTTTGTCCATTATGTCTGCGTCGCATAATCGGTATGCGAAAGTTGGTGGAGAGCGCGCATCTACTGCTTGTGCGGTACTTGCATCTACTTCTGCGTACATCCTGGGCGAGGTTTCGTAAATCTGACCAGTCGGCTGTGCTACGCGCAATTCCTCTTTCATTTCGGTTTTCTTCTGTGAAGTACCTGTATCTACTTCTGGGTAGATGATGGCCGGTATTTCGCTTCCTTTTTTGGTCGGGGTTAATTTTTCGGTTGGTTTCGTTGTTTTGATCTCAGCGCTTAACCTTTTCCGTAGTTCATCAACAGTGCCTGTGGAGTCGATGCCACGACGCTCCAACTCGTTGACTAGTTCTTCTTTGCGGAGAGAGTACACCGCAGAGGCATTAATCTCAGGCTCTAGTGCAGCCATTTGAAAGGTAGATGTGTTTAATTTCTGAATTTGGACACTCCCCGGTTGGTGTTCAGTCTATTGTCAGTGGTGACGCCTTCACCAATAAATTGTTACACCAATCTACTTTCAGCTACCTGGTGGGTGTCTCGGTTATCGGGTTGTCGGCTCGGGTATATATATATATATTTTATATGCTTAAATAGTTTCCAGTAGACGGTAATACGATTTTTTTTTTCTAATCGTATGGTATTTTAGGCTTGTCTAGCTGCTGGTTGGACGGTGATACAACTATTCTAGTTGTCTGGTATTATATGCTTATCTAATACATATGCTTATCTAATTTCTGGTCGGACGGTGATACGACTATTCTAGTCGTCCCTGTTCGGGCGCCAAATTTGTAACAGTCCCTGCTCGGGCGCCAAATTTGTAACAGTCTTTTGCTCGGGTGACGCTCGCCGGTCACCCAGGGTTCTTTCTCCTTCTCGCTCGTCGTTACAAATTAAAAGATTGTTGGTTTTCGATATAAAATTACAATTCTTCTTTATTTCTTGATCTCTTAGTCTATACGTACTTACATATAAATATACTTAAATAAACTTACGATACGTTGGTTTGTACGTACTCGGTACGGGGAAACCAGGGGAACTTGATTGCAGCCGAGAGTATTCGACTGCGGAAAAGGGGGTTGATGGGCGGCTTCTGCTCTCTAAGTGGTTGCTACTAGAGCACACGAGCAGCGTTCTACGGAACAGCGCGGTATAGTGAATTACTATACGAGTAAGCAAGCGAGGTCCGGGGAATAGCTACCACACTGGGAGCAACCGGACTGCTTAGTGTCTTGTAAATTACAATATAGCGATACTACCTGGTTTTACAACCTCGATCGTTCGCTATACTGCAATAGACACAGTAAGTATGGGTGTACAACACAACAAAATTAGCCTGGTTTTACAACCTTGACAATTTTGTTATATTGACCTAGACAAAGAAAGTACGAGTATATAATGCAGCACAGTTGTCTGGTTTTGCAACCTCGGCAACGTGTTACATTAATATGACTCGGCTAGCCATGTCACCAAAAAAGGGGCTGTTCGTGGAGAACAGTAGTCAGCGAAAAGCTGTCGGTAAAGGGGGAATTTGCTGTGAACCACAACGCTTTCTTCCCTTTGAGTAGGTATAGCTGCCTTGCCGCAGTATAGTCTACTCTCGAATAGATTTTACTACCGTGCCGTAGTATGTTCTATTCTAATTCTTGTTGATTGATTGGAGCATATAAGTGTGTCTTAATAGTTGAATTCCTTGGGAATTTTGTTTTCACCCTTTTTGGAAAAATTATTTGATTATAAATAATATCATTGATAAATTTCTATCATTCATTGGGCGAAAAACCCTTTTCCCGCAAAAAATAATTTCGTTGGTTCAACCGCCGGATTGAACCTTATACGTACTGCATACCGGCCGTACTGCATACCGGCGCTAAATTGATATAATGCAAAATAGGTTAATTTTGCATTATATATCGAGTGACTGGGGTTTTTTTTTTGTATAGCAATTACTTTAGACATATGGTTTGTAGCGAAGTGGTATTTAACCAACTTCGTTACATGTTATAGAAAAAACACTCGAAGAAAAGAAAATCTGCTCCACAGGTTTTCTCGATGTGGCGCAAGCCTTCGACAAAGTTTGGCATCCAGGTCTCATTCATAAACTTAATTGCTTTTTGCCTAAAGGTTATGTAGAAATCCTAGAGTCATATTTATCTGAAAGATCCTTTAGAGTGAAAAAAGGAAATGAATACTCTCCATTAAAAGAAATTAATGCAGGAGTACCCCAAGGCAGTATATTGGGCCCAGTTCTATACTTGATTTACACAAGTGATATCCCACAAACAGATAATGTAATGCTTGCAACATTTGCAGATGACACTTCAGTAATGGCTGTTGGCTCAAACATCAATGAAGCTACGGATAAACTACAAACAGCTGTTAATGTGATCTCTAATTGGTGCAATAAATGGAAAATTAAACTAAATGGAGTGAAATCTACCCACGTAAACTTCACAAATAGGAAAATCGAAATCCTTCCTGTTAAAATAAACGACGTTGTAATTCCATATGATAACAAAGCAAAATATCTAGGAATGACACTAGATGCAAAACTTAGATGGAAAGAACACATCAAGATAAAAAGGAAAGAGCTCGATTGCAGATACAGAAATATGTATTGGCTGATTGGACGGCGCTCAAAATTATCGATATACAACAAAATTTTGATTTACAACCAAATTTTAAAACCGGTGTGGACATACGGTATTCAACTATGGGGCTGTGCTAAGCGGTCTAATCTTCAAAGTATCCAAACTTTTCAAAACAAAGTACTACGTAATATACTGAATGCACCTTGGTATGTTCGCAATACTGATATTCATAGAGACATCAAAATCCCATCAGTGGTGGAGGAAATAAAGAAATTTGCTGCAAAGCATAAAGTTCGGCTAAACCAACACGTTAATGTGGAAGCATCAAGTTTGCTTCACAATCAAAATGTTGTGAGGCGACTTAAACGGACCAACCCGTTAGAGTTGGTTTAAATTTAAAAAAAATTTAGTAGCGCTGGAAAACTAATTAGTTTTCCAACTGTTTAAAATTATTTAGTACAATCCCAAAGAACTGACACGAAAATTAATAGTTAGCCTATCAAGACTAGTTTTAATATTAACAAGGGAGGAGTTTTTTTTTTAGTGGGTGTGAGTCCCACAGTACCCACATTGGGTCTCTTTCAAGATTTTCATCCTTCCCCAAAACAAAAAAAAAAAAAAAAAATTTAAATTCTTTGGTACCGGCCATTCGTTAACAACTTCCAACTTCTTGGGATACGTGCGTACTCCTTGAATGGATACAATGTGGCCCAAATAACTCAACTTTAATCCTGCTGCTTTAATGGTTTCCAGAACTTGCCGAAGATTATTCACGTGCTCATTGAATGTGCCACCAAAAACAATGATGTCATCCAAATAGACTACACATGTCTTCCAGCTAAGGCCTTGCAGAACAAGTTCCATCAACCGCTCGAACGTAGCAGGAGCATTGCATAAGCCAAACGGCATTACAGAAAATTGCTACAAGCCGTTTCCCGCAATAAATGCTGTCTTCTGCTAGTCGTCGTCATGAATTGCTACCTGCCAGTATCTGCTTTTCAGATCCAATGTACTGAATATTCTGGCTCCTGATAAGGTGTCCAACGTGTCGTCTATACGTGGTAATGGATAACTACATATCCTACTTGGTGACATCGTTCAGTTTCCGATAGTCCACACAAAATCTCGTTGAACCATCTTTCTTTATAACAAGTACCAGAGGTGAGCTCCATGGGCTGTTGGACTTCTCTATGATTCCATCATGTTCCATCTTCTTAACCAGCGTTTCTGCTTCTTGTTGCTTAGCATGTGCTAATCGTCTTGGCGCCTTTTCTGCTGCTTGTCGCTGTGCTGTGCTGGTGGAAGATGTTTACACAGCCAACGAATTATCTGCTTCCTTTTCACATCTAGTGGCGTATTCTTTGCTTTTATAGGCTGGCAGTTTACGATACAGCTTACTCCCTGAGTCTTGCCAATGAATGTTCCTTCATTCTAACATTCATTATTCTAACTGGTATCTTGGGCTGGAGTTTCACTAGAGTTCTACCGCATAGTAATCCGTTCTTGTTCACCTTGCCATAGATGATTTTCTCGCACATTAGTGGTATCTCCACTTTTTTTTCAGTAATGACTCCACTTGGCCTTTAGAAACCACTTTGGGATTTACTACACTAATAACCAAGCTGTTGCTGTACTTTCCAAGTTTGGCCATGTTCACCGTGACCTTGGGGCTCTCTTCCCTCTTCACCAGCTTACGCCCCATAAAGCTGGTGTAAATTAGTTTTCCTGGTCTGCAAGCTGGCTGCTGCACCTCATTCATCTGTGATGCGCCTTTCTGCCGTAAATTTCCAGGCCTCTTAACATGCTTCACAGGCTAGGCTGTACTGTAGATTGTACTGGTCTTGGTTCCTTGCAGTCGCGGATGAAATGTCCAGGTTTATGGCGTCTAAAACATTTTAATGTGGAATTCCTGTCGTTCTGAAAGCGTCCAGTCTTTGATTTTCTAATCTTCTCATCAATAAGGGCTTCTATTCGTGTGATGTCCTCAGTTTCCAAATTGCGCAATCTGTACTAAATCAGTGGACAAACTGGCTCTAGCTGCTTCGTATTCCCAGGCCGATGCCAATACTTCATTCATTGACTTTCCTCTGGCTGTTGTCCTCAAATTAAGTTTTAATTGCTCATCTCGAATAGCATTGATGAGCGCATCCACTGCCAGTCCGTCCAAGATACCAGCCGGAACTCAGTTGTCTACTGCACTTCATAGAGAGCAGTATTAAACTTCCGCGCTTGAGTTATTGACGAAAAATAGAAGAAGAAAAAACAAATAGGAAGTGAAGAAAAACAATCGGAAAAATAAAACGGCTGTGTCTGGCTACATTTTTCAAGTTTCAACGTGATCGCCGCGTGTGCTTGTGTTGATTAAAAAAATTAAAAACATGAAATCACCAACCCAGTGCAGTATCGGGGTGATGCTCATAGTGTTAAGCGTGGCGTTGTTTTCCTTCTTTCCTTTGTCTCTCCTTTTTCTACTCGATCCTTTGGTTGAGGCTGCTGAAGTTGCTACTGAATCTTTTTTGTTTATGTAACAATTCGATGACCTAGTGTGTTTGGTTCTCTACTCTGTAGAGAGGCGGGCAGTGTGTGATTGCTTTGTCAATCGCTCAATTCTTAACTGTTGTTTTGAGTGTTTTCATTTTCCCTTTGCATCACGGTTTGCCTCGATTGAGTCGGAGTGTGGGCAATATGACTGTGTGCGGATTCGAGGTTGACGTGTGAACCTTTGTGGGCCTAGATCGAATCTCTCGGCCACGTGCGTCCATTTAGCAGACCATAAACCTGGGGTGGAATCGGTAAGGCGATAGTTGATTGTTGATCATCAAAATATATGCTTTTGCTCCACGTAAGGTGATAATCAAATTGACTATAATTTTTTTGCTATGGTTTGTGGGTGACAGCTATTTAGGTGTCACTTTCATACATTTTGTTCAAATATTTTGAGGAAGATAAGTTGTGTCAGCATCATCTCCACTATAAATCGAAAGATTAGTGAAAAAATGTGAAAAAGTTATCAAAGTTAAAAGAAAAAATAAGTGAACATTAATGTATACTTCAAGGCAAATTTTCAATGCGGCGAACAGAACGAGAAATGAAGAAAAAGACTACAAAAAAGTTCAATTGCTCAGAATTAACTTAAGGAATAAAGTTAATATTCTGGAACTTCCTAACCCAATGTACCTATAAGACATATGGATATTCATTAATCAGTTATATTCAATATATAAATTATATATTTCAGATTCTCGAAAAATTTTCGACTAAACAGTCCTTAAAGAAAACAAAAATTTTTCTCAATTTATATTTTAAGTTAGGTTTACTTACATTTGCTATATTGCTTTCAACAAAATGAGTTAGGTATTTTTTGTGGTTAACGGCTGATCAAAGCAACAGCAAATACTAACCAAAATTTTGGTCAATTTTTTGTTTCATGTGTTTGCCAACTTATCCATATATAACTTTTAAAGTCGACTCTGGTGGTGGGAATTATAAATAGAAAATTTGGTTAAATATTTCTTAACCACAAATTTTTTTTGGTTAACGCTAAACCATTTTCTGGTCTATCCAATGTGTTTGTTGTTGTAATTTTTATTTTTTTGTTGAAAGCAATATAGCAATTATTGCAGAAATAAAATTTTTCGGTACAAACCACACAATCATTATCACAATAAAACACAACAGCTGGTCGAAATGACATGATAATATGTGAGTGCTGCCAAGCACTCCAACATTTTTAGCGATCACTTTACGCAGAACAAAGAAAAGTTGATAATCAAAATTGACAATCAAAACAGTGACAGTCAACTATCGCCTTAGCCGATTCCACCCCCGCTAACCGAAACCCAAGTTAAAGCTGATTCAGACTTTTCGGATTTTAGTTGGCCTGGTTACAACTTGGTGCCTGCATTTTTTCACCACCGCGGTCTCGCCATATATGTACCAAAGCCAAGCACATTTCAATTATTGTTCCAACGCGTAATGTAACTTCATTTGGCTCAAAGTCAAAGTGCGTAAGCATATCATATACTACTGCTCATATACAGAAGCCCTAATTTAGACAGTGTCTCAACTTGTAGTAAGTTCGATGCATTGTCCGATTCTATCACTAGAATTTTATCAATTGATCCATTGTCTAAAATCGTAATTGCGGGAGATTTTAATATACACAAGTCTAGTTGGCTTCGCCATTTAGGCTTAAAAATACCGCAAGGAAAGGATGTTGAGTTGTTTGCTGATTTTAACTATATTACTCAGCTTGTTAATGAGCCCACTCGAATTGTTAGACATTGTTAGTCATAACGCTAATACCCTTGACTTATTTCTTACTTCTTTTCCTAACAAATACACCTTCAGTGTATTTTCGCCTCTAGGCTCTTCAGACCATTGTGTAGTATCAGCTAATTTCTCGTTGTCAAACCATAGAGTTAAAGAGAAAACTCCTAAAAGTATGACTACACGAGAAAGCCACCTGGAATGGCCTCAATAATTTCTTTAGAAGCATTAACTGGCCACTTAACGCCAATAGTGATGTGGATGCCACTTCTGATACGATCACTAACATAATCCCTGAGGGTATGATACAATTTATCCCTTCAAGGACAAAGTGTATCAAACCGAAGGGAAATGCTTGGTATGATTTAAGCTGCAAAGAGGCTACTAGGAAACGTGAGGTTTGCTTTCGGTTATATAAAAAAACCCCACGGTAAGAACCGAACCAAATTTAGACTCGACTATGACCAAAAAATTTGAGACAAAAATACTTCAATGTCCCAAACGAGGCTGTTGTCGCCGCCTGTACTTGCAAGAGTTGAATCCTCTATGGGACAGATTTACTTTCGTACTCATCAAGTGGCTAGAGTATTTAATGATTTCAACATTCATAAATCTGCTGGGCATGATGGCATTCCCGCTATAGTTTTGAAGAGGTGTTGGCTTACCACTGCGCTGACTTTTCCATTTCTATTATTCTGCTGGAGTCGTCCCAAGGAATTGGAAAACAGCCTTTATCCAGCCTGTTCCTAAAAAAGGCGAAACGTCTTTCCTCGTACTGACCCATTGCGCTAACATCTATACTCTCCAAGGTCATGGAAACCCTGATCAATCGTAAGCTGATGCAATACCTTGAATCACGTGAAATCGTTAGTGACCAGCAGTATGGTTTTCGTAGGCAGCGTTCTACAGGTGACCTGATGGCTTATCTTACTGAAAAGTGAAACCAGTCTATTCACAAATTTGGTGAAAGTAAAGTTGTTGCACTCGATATTTCCAAGGCATTTGACAGAGTCTGGTATGAAGCTCTTTTATCGAAAATGAATGCTTGTGGAATTAATAACACCCGGCTCGATTGGACTAGTACCTACCTTTCTGACCGTTCAATCCAGGTCGTATTGGACGGATTCAAATCGAATGTTCACCGCATAAACGCCGGTGTTCCTCAAGGCTCTGTTTTATCTCCGACACCCTATCTGTTTTTCATTAATGATCTTCTATCCACCACTTCTAAACCAATCCATTCCTTTGCTGACGACAGTACTCTTAGCTTTTCATATGACTTCACGCTTTCTGCACTCCCCTCTTCGTCACAAGTGAAACTTGAACAACAACATATGTTAAGCACGTTAAATTCTGACCTCGACAGCATAACAAGGAGGGGACTTCATAATAGACTTGAATTTAACGTTTCTAAAACCCAATGCTGTCTTCTGTCGTCTAAGCATAATTAAACCCCCAACCTTTATCAATGAATGGATCTTGCATCGAAGAAACTGAAAAACTCTAAATTCTCGGTATGTGCGTCAACAACAAGCTTCGTTAGAATGACCACATATTTGCCATCGCCAAAAATGCTGCGAGATGCTTAGGTTCCCTAAAAGGGTGCAAGATATACTTCACTCCTCCTTCAAGTCCTATCTTCGGACATACTAACCAATCAGAGATTCCTTATTTAGCCGCATGACAGTTATGTGGAATGAATTGCCTGATTCTGTGTTTCCGCATTTGTATGATCTGCAGTCGTTTAAGACACGCGTGCATAGACATCTCATCTTTTTCTCTCCCTAATTTTCTAACGCCCACGCTGTGCTAAGTATTATAAGGGTGCAAACCCCTTTAGCGTGTGTACATTATAAAAAAAATTGGCTTGTCGTGCGAGCCTAGTTATTTCCCGCTCTAATTCTTGAAGTCGTTCTCCTCTTTGTTGTTTCTTCATCTGGAGCTGTATTTTGCTTAGCTCCTGCGTGTGAGACTGTCCATAACGCAAGTCTAACTCTTTCAAGATTCTTCCGGAACACATCTCGGCATTTGGAATCATTTGCAATACTTCAGCCGCCTTGCTTCCCAACTCTAGAATCAAATAATTTAGCAGTTCTTCAGCACCCCATCGATTGTGTTGTAAAGCAGCTGCAAACTGGACTTTTTTTTCAAATGCTGTCTCACCATCAAACGCAGGAGGCTTCGATATTCCTTTCTGGTTGCTTGAAAGTTCTGGAATTACTCTGGTACTGCTTTGTTGAGTGTTCTCTCTGACGAATTGGGTACGATTGTCCAGCCGGGTCTCAAACTCTTTCATTTTGCCTTCCAAAGCACTCACTTTTCCTGTCATATTCGTCTCGAGGGTTTTCACTTCCTCTTGAATTTCATTTATCTCACCTTTTGCGATGTTTGAACTTCATTCATATCTTCTTTAAGCATTTCCAGCTTCTGATTTTGTTTATCCAATTTGGAGTTAAGCTCTTGACTTTGCTGATAAATTACTTTCTTTAGGTCTTGTGTTTGCTGACTACATTCCTGCTTCAGTTCCTCGCTTTGTTTCTGCGATTGTTGAATTTGCTGTTCAAACTTAACAGTTCAGTTTGGAATTTAACTGCTTATTTTGCTGATCCAATTTTTTCTTTAGTTCTTCGCTCTGCTTCTGATTTTGTCGATCCAATTCTTTCTTTAGCTCTTGGCTCTGCTGCTGCGTTTGTTCACTCAGCCGGTTCAGCTTGCTGTTCATTTGCTCATTTTGCTGCTTCATTTGAGAACTCAAATCTTTTCTTAACTTTTCACTTTATTCACTTTGCCGCTGCATTTGTTCTCTTTGCTGGTCAAACTTGCTGTTCGTTTGTTCGCTTTGATGATTCATTTCTTTCATTTGCTGAACTATAACTTGCAACATAGCTTTCATGCTTGACATACCACTCTTTTCTTCCGAAGTAGCCGTTTTTCGCTCCACTATGTTACGCTCTGGTAACTTGCACAATGATTTTATGTCAAAAATAATTAACAACACCTTTCACCTTTTAATCGTTATAAATTTATGTAGATTTTTCTTTATTTTTTAATATTTATGTGTATTTACAAAAACGCAAAATTAACTCCAACAATCAAACTTTAATAGGTATTGCAACCGCAGAATGAAATTTAACAACCAAGTTTTAAAATTATGTGAAATAAGTTTTCTATATGAATTTTCGGCTACTGATCTTGCTGCCGGTTTGTATGACGACGACTGCTGCTGTTGATGTTCGTACAACGACTCGTCAACCACCTTCAACTTGAATGTGAGGAAAACTCCTCACCACCAGTCCCACACGTTCCACAACCGCAATCTCACCAAGACCTTGTACCAGGTCATTGCTTTCCGTAGCTCGTTCAATAGGTATGCGCCGCCAAGAATATCGATGACGGTTGCAACAATGTAAATTTTGTCCATGGCGACGAATTCTAATTCATTTCGTCGTTGTGGTCCCCTCTTTTAAGCATAAATAAATAGGGCAACGAGAGAAGATGAAATCTGATAAATTTTTTTGTGCTTTACATAGTTACAAAGTGACTACACAGCAACCGACCAGAGTTGTACTGCCTGCAACAAAGTTGTGCTTCGCATAGCGACAACGTGATCGTCTAGCACAATTGACTCATCGCATATGAGATTGTTGTGTCGCAGAAGTGCAACACAACGACGACGCAGCACAATTAAACAAATGTATTTTGATTCTTCTTTTTGACGATGTCTCATGCTATTAACTCTGAGATATGGGACTGGTGGACTGCGGCGATTTGATGTTGTTTTTCTTTGTTTTTTTTGGATGGTAACCAAATTTTTCATGTTGCGGTTCGCAACATCCCCCCCCTCTCGACCGCGAGTGTTTCGATGATGAACATGAAAGAATGTGAAAGACAAAAAATACAAGTGCGTTGGATGTTGTTGGAACAATTTTTTTTTAAACAATAAGATTATATATATCTATATTTACAACTAAATTAAAAATCTCTGAATAGTATATGGTTAGTTTTCGATTTGTAGTTTACATATTTTCGCAATTGGCCGGACGTAGGTCCCCTTAGCCGTCTTGACTGAGACTACGCGTATGACGCCATCCGCTCCAGGTTTTGTGTCAATGATCCGTCCCAACGGCCATAATGTGGGTGGTGACTGCTAATCTTTTATTAACACTAGCTCGCCAATCTTCAGATTTGTTGAGGGAGTCAACCACTTTGGTCTGCTGAAGTCGTGCTAGATATTCAGTTTTCCAAATCTTCCAAAAGTTCTGCATTATTTTTTGCATCAGTTGCCAACGAGTTAATGAGTTTTCTTTAAATTCCGTTAAATCTCTCTCTGGCATTGTATTAAGGGCTGACCCAATAAGAAAATGTCCGTGTGTTAAAACATTCAAATCATCACAATCCTCTGAGAGTTCACATAATGATCGTTAATTAAAACACGCTTCAATTTGCGTCAAAATTTAGCATAACTCCTCGAATGTGAAGGTATAGTTTCCCATTATTCGATGCAGATGGAATTTTATCGATTTCACTCCAGCTTCCCACAACCCACCAAAGTGCGGTGCTGCCGGCGGGTTAAAATGCCATGTGGTACCGTTTGCAATGAGTTGATCGTGAATTTCCGCGTTCCATTGCTTCGTTAACTGCTTCAACTCGGATGTCATTATGTTCGTGGCTCCCACGAAATTTGTCCGCAATCACTAAACATGTTTGCACAAATACCTCTTCGTGCTACAAATCGTTTGAAAGCCGCTAGGAAAGCAGCATCGCTGTAATCACTCACCAGTTCAATGTGAATGGCTTTGGTGCAAAAACAGATAAAATGGAAATATGCCTTTGTTACCTTGTTGCACCTTCCTTTCCATGCCTTGACCTGAATTGGCCCTGCGAAATCAACGCCGGTATTATGAAATGGCCGGGTCAGCTATACCCTTTGGTTAGGTAATTGGCCCATCTGTGCTGTTCAAGGATTGGTTTGTTCCTGAAGCAGGCTATGCAGTCATAAATGCATTTTTTAACTCCATTTTTCATTCTTAAAATCCAGAATCTAGTCCGAAGATAAGCCATCATTTGTTGTTGCCCTCCGTGTATGGTTCGCATGTGGGCATCTTTAATTAACAATGAAGTGAAAACCCCAGTTGCAGGTAATACGATTGGATGGCTTTGGTCATACGACAGATCAGCGTTCTCAAGACGGCCCCCCACACGCAACACACCCTTTTGATCCAGGAAGGGACCTAATCGTTTTAATGTGCTTTTCGGATTCAGCATCTTCTGATTGGTTAGCTGTTTCACTTCTTCTTCAAAATGTTCAAATTGAACGATTTTTATAAGTCGAAACATTGCTTCTTCAATTTCTTCAATTTTTAGCTTGCCAGAGATATTCGGGAGTTTCTTCCGACAATTACTAGAAAATCGAATGCAATATGAGGTGACTCTAAATAATCGTTGCAGGGATGAAAATCGATCTATTAACGAATTATCCTTGGTGCCTTGGATGTACATGCAGACCGAAAATAAAGTTTGTCTATCATTGTTTGCACTAAATTGATCGACACGAGATTTTTCTATGCTTTTTTAAAGGAGCCTTTTTTGTACCCAGATCTGTGTCCTTGACTTCTTGTTCAGCATACTTTCGAGTGTCGAAGTCTTCAAGAAATGATGGGCCGTTCCACCACTGCCGGCATTCAATTAGTTGATTTGGAAAAACTCCTCTAGAAGCAATATCAGCTGAATTCTCCTTTGACGGAACATACCTCCAATTTTGTTTGTCAGTGAGACGTTGAGTTTCTGCTATTCGATTGGCGACGATCACGCTAATGTCGTATCCAAGCTAAAACAATTTAAGAGCCCGTTCATGTAAATGTTTGAATTTGTTCCAGATGAATCGTCTTTTCCACGTGATTTATGAGTTTTGCTAGAAGTAGCGCACCACCTAGTTCCAGCCGTGGCAGGGTTTCTCTTTTTACCGGTGCTACCTTTGTTTTTGATATGACGAGACTTGTCGTTACCATTTCATGGGTCTGTGCGCGAAGATAAATTGCGGCACCTTATGCTTCTTCGGAGGTATCACAGAATCCATGTAGTTGCACATCCGTTTGTTCGGTTGTTTGTATCCATCTTGGAATTCGTAGCTTTTCCAGCTCCCGAAGCTCCATATTAAACCTCTACCATTTTGCCTTCATCTCTGAATCCACTTCGTTATCCCAGTCAACTTGTAGTTTCCACAAGTCTTGCATGAGGATTTTTGCTTTTATGATGCACGGTGAGATCCAACCCATCGTATCGTAGATACGAGCTATGTCTGACAAAATGGTCCGTTTAGTGTATGTTTTGCGTTCAATTAACTTTAGTATGAAAGTGAATATATCTCGGGCTGGATGCCACTGGATACCTAACGTTTTGATGCAGTCTTTTTCGCCGAAAGATAGAGGCAACTCTACTTCACGGAACTCGGCTGGAATGGCTTTTAAAAATTTGTTTGAATTTGTATCGCCACGGACACTTAGCGGAACTGATAGAGACGTGCTCTCCACAAAACTAAAAAGCGAACTGTATTTTTGTCAAAATAAATCAACTTAATTTTTTTTATGTTTTTGTAAAAAACTGACAAATAATTTTATTGGAACAATGTTAAATATACGGTGTACGCCACAAGCAAATACAGGCAAAAGAAAATTAGACACTTTAAGATTTTACAATTTCAATAAGGACAAACAATTTAATTAAAAAAAAAATTCAAAAGATTATTCAAAGGGTTGTTTAAAAGTTGAACTCTCCGTGCCGCTGCTAGTTGTCGGTAGACTTGTCAGAAGACTGCTTCGATCGCCGCCAGTAATGAACATCGCCAGTCGCAGTCACCACCAGTCCCACACATTCCAAATGTGTAACTTTGTTAGTAATTTGTACCATGTCAGCAATTTCCGCAGTTCGTCTATTAGGTACATGCCGCCAAATATGCCGATGACTGCCAATGCGACGTAGACTCTAGACATGCTGATTGTGCTTATGGTGCACATTAGTTGTGGTCGTCCGTTCTTAAATGTAAACAATTAGGTCGCTTAAGCGACGACTCGCATGCTCAGAACGAAATTTGACGACGCTCATTGTGTTGCTATAATGTGACAAGCCATTTGTGCGATGAAATATGACCGTGTGCGCTATTGGGTTGCAACAAAGTAATGATTCATTGTGATATGAGACTGGTGGTGGTTCATTGGCATTGAGTCGATGAGTTGATTGAATCGATGATGATGTTTTTTTTGTGTGTAGCACTATGTAGCATATTGCGTTGCAACATAATTGCTAGCCCACTTGCGTAGAGGGAAACCACCTAGCGACATCATTTTCACCAGTTCTTCCCTGGCTTGATTAGCTTCCATGGTGGAGTCTGCTCCGTGTATAACGTCATCCACGGAAAAGTATAGTTGTTTTTGGCAATGGTTGCTGCCAGCGGAAAATCCTCCGTTGTGTCTGCTGCCAATTGTAGCAGTGTCCTGATCGCTAGAAAAGGAGCAGCTGCCGTTCCGAATGTCACCGTCTTCAAACGAAATGTTTTGACCGCTTGATCGTCTCTTCTTCTCCACAAAATTAGTTGGTACATAGCGTCTTGGTCAGCAATCCAAATTTGTCTATACATTTTGTTGATGTCAGATACATACGCAACTCGATGCTTGCGAAAACGCAGTATATGATCAATTATGTCGTCTTGTTGCTTTGGTCCAGTCAGCAAGTGATCATTGAGGGATGATCCGTCCGACGTAGGACAGGATGCATCGAAGACAATTTGAAGTTTCGTTATTGTACTCGATTCCTACAGTACAGCATGATGTGGTAAATAATAACATTGACGGTTACCGGTCAATTGGAAATTCGGAACTTCTTCGATCTGATCTAAATCAAAATACTCTTCCATACCTTGTTTGTATTTTTGCGCGAATTCTGAATTTGTTTTAAAACGTCTTTCAAGCTGTAGAAAACGAGCTAGTCCTGAATTATATGACCTAGGGGTCAAGAACTTCTTTTAAAGATGCGAAATACATATAGTACGCTTCCTTCAATTGCGCGAAAACTTTTTCTTTACAATATGAAGCCTTTATATCACTTGTTTCGGTGGACGAAACAATGAGCATATGTTGCCGTTTGGCGTTTGCAAAAGTATCCACCAGCTCCTCCAATCTAGCTTGAAGAGCATGCTTTGATTGAGGAGTGGTCTTTCTAGCGACGAAGTTGTCGTATTCACCCTTAATTTCCTTTAAATAATTTGTGACCATTTCGCAGGCCGTAGGTATCTTTACCTTACTCATTCTTTTTCCCTATTCTACCCACTCAGAGATTCTTAATATAGGCTTTACTTTACTTTAATATGACTCAATGTAGTCAAAACAAATATAAAACAAAGAAAAATTAAAGTTCCAACTCACCTGATTTTATTCTCCCTCGATGATTTATCGTGTTTTTTTTTTCTCTGCTGCCAGTATCGGTCGGTGGTCAGGATAGCTGTCTTTCTTCACGTTCTCAGGATCTGCCGTGTGGCTCACTTTTAACTTGTTAGTATCTGCCGTTTGGCCAGGATAGCTGCCCTTTCAATTCACTTCACAGTATCTGCCGTTTGGCCAGGATAGCTGCCTTTTTAATTTACACTTCACAGTGTCTGCCGTGTGGCCAGGATAGCTGCCTTTTTAATTTACACTTCACAGTATCTGCCGTGTGGCCAGGATAGCTGCCTTTTCACTTTACACTTCACAGTATCTGCCGTGCGGCCAGGATAGCTGCCAATGTTGGACAAAATCAATCAGTCTTGACCTTTTTTTAAAAATCCAGGATAAAAGGATATATCCGGCTAGAAGGACAAATGTTACGCTCTGGTAACTTGCACAATGATTTTATGTCAAAAATAATTAACAACACATTTCACCTTTTATCGTTATAAATTTATGTAGATTTTTCTTTATTTTTTAATATTTATGTGTATTTACAAAAACGCAAAATTAACTCCAACAATCAAAATTTAATATGTATTACAAACGCAGAATGAAATTTAACAACCAAGTTTTAATATTATGTAAAATAAGTTTTCTATATGAATTTTCGGCTACTGATCTTGCTGTCGGCTTGTATGACGACGACTGCTGCTGTTGATGTTCGTACAACGACTCGCCAACCACCTTCAACTTAAATGTGAGGAAAACTCCTCACCACCAGTCTCACACGTTCCACAACCGCAATCTCACCAAGACCTTGTACCAGGTCATTGCTTTCCGTAGCTCGTTCAGTAGGTATGCGCCGCCAAGAATATCGATGACGGTTTCAACAATGTAAATTTTGTCCATGGCGACGAATTCTAATTCATTTCGTCGTTGTGGTCCCCTCTTTTAAGCATAAATAAATAGGGCAACGAGCGAAGATGAAATCTGATAAATTTTTTTGTGCTTTACATAGTTACAAAGTGACTACACAGCAAATGACCAGAGTTGTACTGCCTGCAACAATGTTGTGCTTCGCATAGCGACAACGTGATCGTCTAGCACAATTGACTCATCGCATATGAGATTGTTGTGTCGCAGAAGTGCAACACAACGACGACGCAGCACAATTAAACAAATGTATTTTGATTCTTCTTTTTGACGATGTCTCATGCTATTAACTCTGAGATATGGGACTGGTGGACTGCGGCGATTTGATGTTGTTTTTCTTTGTTTTTTTTTGGATGGTAACCAAATTTTTCATGTTGCGGTTCGCAACATCCTCCCCCCTCTCGACCGCGAGTGTTTCGATGATGAACATGAAAGAATGTGAAAGACAAAAAATACAAGTGCGTTGGATGTTGTTGGAACAATTTTTTTTTAAACAATAAGATTATATATATCGATATTTACAACTAAATTAAAAATCTCTGAATAGTATAGGGTTAGTTTTCGATTTGTAGTTTACATATTTTCGCAATTGGCCGGACGTAGGTCCCCTTAGCCGTCTTGACTGAGACTACGCGTATGACGCCATCCGCTCCAGGTTTTGTGTCAATGATCCGTCCCAACGGCCATAATGTGGGTGGTGACTGCTAATCTTTTATTAACACTAGCTCGCCAATCTTCAGATTTGTTGAGGGAGTCATGCTATTAACTCTGAGATATGGGACTGGTGGACTGCGGCGATTTGATGTTGTTTTTCTTTGTTTTTTTTGGATGGTAACCAAATTTTTCATGTTGCGGTTCGCAACATCCTCCCCCCTCTCGACCGCGAGTGTTTCGATGATGAACATGAAAGAATGTGAAAGACAAAAAATACAAGTGCGTTGGATGTTGTTGGAACAATTTTTTTTTAAACAATAAGATTATATATATCGATATTTACAACTAAATTAAAAATCTCTGAATAGTATAGGGTTAGTTTTCGATTTGTAGTTTACATATTTTCGCAATTGGCCGGACGTAGGTCCCCTTAGCCGTCTTGACTGAGACTACGCGTATGACGCCATCCGCTCCAGGTTTTGTGTCAATGATCCGTCCCAACGGCCATAATGTGGGTGGTGACTGCTAATCTTTTATTAACACTAGCTCGCCAATCTTCAGATTTGTTGAGGGAGTCAGCCACTTTGGTCTGCTGAAGTCGTGCTAGATATTCAGTTTTCCAAATCTTCCAAAAGTTCTGCATTATTTTTTGCTTCAGTTGCCAACGAGTTAATGAGTTTATTTAAATTCCGTTAAATCTCTCTCTGGCATTGTATTAAGGGCTGACCCAATAAGAAAATGTCCGGGTGTTAAAACATTCAAATCATCACAATCCTCTGAGAGTTCACATAATGATCGTGAATTAAAACACGCTTCAATTTGCGTCAAAATTTAGCATAACTCCTCGAATGTGAAGGTATAGTTTCCCATTATTCGATGCAGATGGAATTTTATCGATTTCACTCCAGCTTCCCACAACCCACCAAAGTGCGGTGCTGCCGGCGGGTTAAAATGCCATGTGGTACCGTTTGCAATGAGTTGATCGTGAATTTCCGCGTTCCATTGCTTCGTTAACTGCTTCAACTCGGATGTCATTATGTTCGTGGCTCCCACGAAATTTGTCCGCAATCACTAAACATGTTTGCACAAATACCTCTTCGTGCTACAAATCGTTTGAAAGCCGCTAGGAAAGCAGCATCGCTGTAATCACTCACCAGTTCAATGTCAATGGCTTTGGTGCAAAAACAGATAAAATGGAAATATGCCTTTGTTACCTTGTTGCACCTTCCTTTCCATGCCTTGACCTGAATTGGCCCTGCGAAATCAACGCCGGTATTATGAAATGGCCGGGTCAGCTATACCCTTTGGTTAGGTAATTGGCCCATCTGTGCTGTTCAAGGATTGGTTTGTTCCTGAAGCAGGCTATGCAGTCATAAATGCATTTTTTAACTCCATTTTTCATTCTTAAAATCCAGAATCTAGTCCGAAGATAAGCCATCATTTGTTGTTGCCCTCCGTGTATGGTTCGCATGTGGGCATCTTTAATTAACAATGAAGTGAAAACCCCAGTTGCAGGTAATACGATTGGATGGCTTTGGTCATACGACAGATCAGCGTTCTCAAGTCGGCCCCCCACACGCAACACACCCTTTTGATCCAGGAAGGGATCTAATCGTTTTAATGTGATTTTCGGATTCAGCATCTTCTGATTGGTTAGCTGTTTCACTTCTTCTTCAAAATGTTCAAATTGAACGATTTTTATAAGTCGAAACATTGCTTCTTCAATTTCTTCAATTTTTAGCTTGCCAGAGATATTCGGGAGTTTCTTCCGACAATTACTAGAAAATCGAATGCAATATGAGGTGACTCTAAATAATCGTTGCAGGGATGAAAATCGATCTATTAACGAATTATCCTTGGTGCCTTGGATGTACATGCAGACCGAAAATAAAGTTTGTCTATCATTGTTTTCACTAAATTGATCGACACGAGATTTTTCTATGCTTTTTTCTAAATGAGCCATTTTTGTACCCAGATCTGTGTCCTTGACTTCTTGTTCAGGATACTTTCGAGTGTCGAAGTCTTCAAGAAATGATGGGCCGTTCCACCACTACCGGCATTCAATTAGTTGATTTGGAAAAACTCCTCTAGAAGCAATATCAGCTGAATTCTCCTTTGACGGAACATACCTCCAATTTTGTTTGTCAGTGAGACGTTGAGTTTCTGCTATTCGATTGGCGACGATCACGCTAATGTCGTATCCAAGCTAAAACAATTTAAGAGCCTGTTCATGTAAATGTTTGAATTTGTTCCAGATGAATCGTCTTTTCCACGTGATTTATGAGTTTTGCTAGAAGTAGCGCACCACCTAGTTCCAGCCGTGGCAGGGTTTCTCTTTTTACCGGTGCTACCTTTGTTTTTGATATGACGAGACTTGTCGTTACCATTTCATGGGTCTGTGCGCGAAGATAAATTGCGGCACCTTATGCTTCTTCGGAGGTATCACAGAATCCATGTAGTTGCACATCCGTTTGTTCGGTTGTTTGTATCCATCTTGGAATTCATATCCATATTAAACCTCTACCATTTTGCCTTCATCTCTGAGTCCACTTCGTTATCCCAGTCAACTTGTAGTTTCCACAAGTCTTGCATGAGGATTTTTGCTTTTATGATGCACGGTGAGATCCAACCCATCGGATCGTAGATACGAGCTATGTCTGACAAAATGGTCCGTTTAGTGTATGTTTTGCGTTCAATTAACTTTAGTATGAAAGTGAATATATCTCGGGCTGGATGCCACTGGATACCTAACGTTTTGATGCAGTCTTTTTCGCCGAAAGATAGAGGCAACTCTACTTCACGGAACTCGGCTGGAATGGCTTTTAAAAATTTGTTTGAATTTGTAACGCCACGGACACTTAGCGGAACTGATAGAGACGTGCTCTCCACAAAACTAAAAAGCGAACTGTATTTTTGTCAAAATAAATCAACTTAATTTTTTTTATGTTTTTGTAAAAAACTGACAAATAATTTTATTGGAACAATGTTAAATATACGGTGTACGCCACAATCAAATACAGGCAAAAGAAAATTAGACACTTTAAGATTTTACAATTTCAATAAGGACAAACAATTTAATTCAAAAAAAAATTCAAAAGATTATTCAAAGGGTTGTTTAAAAGTTGAACTCTCCGTGCCGCTGCTAGTTGTCGGTAGACTTGTCAGAAGACTGCTTCGATCGCCGCCAGTAATGAACATCGCCAGTCGCAGTCACCACCAGTCCCACACATTCCAAATGTGTAACTTTGTTAGTAATTTGTACCATGTCAGCAATTTCCGCAGTTCGTCTATTAGGTACATGCCGCCAAATATGCCGATGACTGCCAATGCGACGTAGACTCTAGACATGCTGATTGTGCTTATGGTGCACATTAGTTGTGGTCGTCCGTTCTTAAATGTAAACAATTAGGTCGCTTAAGCGACGACTCGCATGCTCAGAACGAAATTTGACGACGCTCATTGTGTTGCTATAATGTGACAAGCCATTTGTGCGATGAAATATGACCGTGTGCACTATTGGGTTGCAACAAAGTAATGATTCATTGTGATATGAGACTGGTGGTGGTTCATTGGCATTGAGTCGATGAGTTGATTGAATCGATGATGATGTTTTTTTTGTGTGTAGCACTATGTAGCATGTTGCGTTGCAACATAATTGCTAGCCCACTTGCGTAGAGGGAAACCACCTAGCGACATCATTTTCACCAGTTCTTCCCTGGCTTGATTAGCTTCCATGGTGGAGTCTGCTCCGTGTATAACGTCATCCACGGAAAAGTATAGTTGTTTTTGGCAATGGTTGCTGCCAGCGGAAAATCCTCCGTTGTGTCTGCTGCCAATTGTAGCAGTGTCCTGATCGCTAGAAAAGGAGCAGCTGCCATTCCGAATGTCACCGTCTTCAAACGAAATGTTTTGACCGCTTGATCGTCTCTTCTTCTCCACAAAATTAGTTGGTACATAGCGTCTTGGTCAGCAATCCAAATTTGTCTATACATTTTGTTGATGTCAGATACATACGCAACTCGATGCTTGCGAAAACGCAGTATATGATCAATTATGTCGTCTTGTTGCTTTGGTCCAGTCAGCAAGTGATCATTGAGGGATGATCCGTCCGACGTAGGACAGGATGCATCGAAGACAATTTGAAGTTTCGTTATTGTACTCGATTCCTACAGTACAGCATGATGTGGTAAATAATAACATTGACGGTTACCGGTCAATTGGAAATTCGGAACTTCTTCGATCTGATCTAAATCAAAATACTCTTCCATACCTTGTTTGTATTTTTGCGCGAATTCTGAATTTGTTTTAAAACGTCTTTCAAGCTGTAGAAAACGAGCTAGTCCTGAATTATATGACCTAGGGGTCAAGAACTTCTTTAAAAGATGCGAAATACATATAGTACGCTTCCTTCAATTGCGCGAAAACTTTTTCTTTACAATATGAAGCCTTTATATCACTTGTTTCGGTGGACGAAACAATGAGCATATGTTGCCGTTTGGCGTTTGCAAAAGTATCCACCAGCTCCTCCAATCTAGCTTGAAGAGCATGCTTTGATTGAGGAGTGGTCTTTCTAGCGACGAAGTTGTCGTATTCACCCTTAATTTCCTTTAAATAATTTGTGACCATTTCGCAGGCCGTAGGTATCTTTACCTTACTCATTCTTTTTCCCTATTCTACCCACTCAGAGATTCTTAATATAGGCTTTACTTTACTTTAATATGACTCAATGTAGTCAAAACAAATATAAAACAAAGAAAAATTAAAGTTCCAACGCACCTGATTTTATTCTCCCTCGATGATTTATCGTGTTTTTTTTTCTCTGCTGCCAGTATCGGTCGGTGGTCAGGATAGCTGTCTTTCTTCACGTTCTCAGGATCTGCCGTGTGGCTCACTTTTAACTTGTTAGTATCTGCCGTTTGGCCAGGATAGCTGCCCTTTCAATTCACTTCACAGTATCTGCCGTTTGGCCAGGATATCTGCCTTTTTAATTTACACTTCACAGTGTCTGCCGTGTGGCCAGGATAGCTGCCTTTTTAATTTATACTTCACAGTATCTGCCGTGTGGCCAGGATAGCTGCCTTTTCACTTTACACTTCACAGTATCTGCCGTGCGGCCAGGATAGCTGCCAATGTTGGACAAAATCAATCAGTCTTGACCTTTTTTTAAAAATCCAGGATAAAAGGATATATCCGGCTAGAAGGACAAATGTTACGCTCTGGTAACTTGCACAATGATTTTATGTCAAAAATAATTAACAACACATTTCACCTTTTATCGTTATAAATTTATATAGATTTTTCTTTATTTTTTAATATTTATGTGTATTTACAAAAACGCAAAATTAACTCCAACAATCAAAATTTAATATGTATTACAAACGCAGAATGAAATTTAACAACCAAGTTTTAATATTATGTAAAATAAGTTTTCTATATGAATTTTCGGCTACTGATCTTGCTGTCGGCTTGGATGACGATGACTGCTGCTGTTGATGTTCGTACAACGACTCGCCAACCACCTTCAACTTAAATGTGAGGAAAACTCCTCACCACCAGTCTCACACGTTCCACAACCGCAATCTCACCAAGACCTTGTACCAGGTCATTGCTTTCCGTAGCTCGTGCAGTAGGTATGCGAATATCGATGACGGTTTCAACAATGTAAATTTTGTCCATGGCGACGAATTCTAATTCATTTCGTCGTCTTTTTAGCATAAACAAATAGGGCAACGAGCGAAGATGAAATCTGATCAAATTTTTTGTGTTTTACATAGTTACAAAGTGACTACACAGCAACTGACCAGAGTTTTACTGCCTGCAACAATGTTGTGCTTCGCATAGCGGCAACGTGATCGTCTAGCACAATTAACTCATTGCATATGAGATTGTTGTGTCACAGAGGTGCAACATAACGACGACGCACCACAATTAAACAAATGTATTTTGATTCTTCTTTTTGACGATGTCTCATGCTATTAACTCTGAGATATGGGACTGGTGGACTGCGGCAATTTGATGTTGTTTTTCTATCCAGCGATGATGCATGGGGTTTTGGATGGTAACAACATTTTTCATGTTGCGGTTCGCAACACATTAACTCCGTTTCAATTGAAAAAACTTCATCGACTTGCTGCTTTACCCCTTTAACGACTTGTTGCAATCGGAGAAATAACTCTTGCTTATTTCCAGCGGTGCTTAGGCCTCGCCTTACAAGCTCTTCTTTAAGTTCCAAGAACTATAGGATTTAATGTTCACTGCACTTTCCATTTTATTATTTACTGTTTATCGATTTGCAAAGTTTCACTAAATTTGTTTGCTATCTCAAAGATTGGAAAATCACCAAATAATTTATTGTTCAACGATTTGTAAAATTTTATTGTCTCACGAGTCATCTTCTAAAAATAATGCGCACAAACCGGTTTGAATATATTTTTCACCAGAACATAATGATTCAAACTTACAGGCGGTTACATTTCAAATTTTAAATAATCTAATAAGTCGTATGCTATTTATAATTCTATGCTATTTTTAATTCTAATTTTATTTTTGAACGAGCCTGTACATTGCGATTTATCTAGGATTCGAACCATTATCTGCGCTACTAACTACTTTTCGTAACAGTATATATAAAATATTTTATTATTCGTGTACAACATTTTATTTATATGTGCGTAAAGTGGTTAAAATTAAAAAGATAAAGACCCTTATCGTCTTTAAAGCAGTAAATGAACGGCTATGCACCCTTCGCGTGTGGAGCAAATTTAAAAACATAACCCTTATTAACGTTCACGCACCTACAGAGGATTCCAATTTTTTGTATCAGTCGAACGGGAACTCCATGTCTGTCCTCAGTATGATGTAAAAATCATTCTTGGGGATATGAATGCAAAAATAGGTAAGGAGCTAGTATTCAGACAATACATTGGCACACATAGCTTACACCAAAACACTAATGTCAATGAACAACGAGTCATAGATGGCAGCAAGCAATAATTTGGTCGTTCCGAGTACAAGGTTTGCGCGTAAAAATATTCAAAAACCCACCAGGAGCCACTCGCAACCAGATAGACCAAGTTTTAATAGACCGCCGCGACAACCCGAAGCTTTTGACGGTACGAACGTACCGGGATGCCAACGTCGACTCGGACTATCTTGTTGGTATGGTGGTCCATTCATTCTAACCTTATCCGTGTTCGAGAGAAAAGTCTTACGGAGAATTGTTGGGCCCGTATTCCGGAGACTTTGTAATGATGAGATCTACGAGCGTTATCGCAATGTCGACATCGTGAAGAGTATTAAGCTCGGAAGGCCCCGGGGGTAGGACACCTGGTATGCATGAGTGAAGTTCTTTGCGGCAGGATTTATGGGACACGACAGCGAAGCCGGTCAAGCCTACGCTGAAAAGATGGCGTAGACCAAGACGCCCAAATTTTAGGGATGCTAAACCGGAAGGCCTCGGATAGAAATTGGGACCGATGGAGATGTTTTTGCGGGAGGCCAGGACCGGAACCCATTTGTAGAGCCAAATATGATGATGATGAAGGTGGTTAAAAAATGTAAAAGAACGAGTTTTCCGACACTCGTGGGACTAAAAAAGCAGCACACTAAAAATTTATTTTCGAAAACCAAAACCGGCACTCACCAAATGCCGAAACAAAACGAGACCAGCATTCACCAAAGGCTGGAAACAAGCGTGGCAAGTGGCTCTAACCGTAAAGTCGGGGTTCCAGCCGCTAAAAAGACGGTAGTGTTGGATCCTAAGGCCCATAAGCCAATAACGGGTCACGCAACATACCGCCGACTAAGAAACGATACCGGGATCGTCGCGTGGCATTTAAAGTCCTGGAAGATTTGGCGTTGGTTGGTTGGTTATGGAGTTCATCGTAGTCAGCAAACCAGATCTTCTGACATCAAGTTGGAAGATCGTGAACCAAGAGGAGGCTAAGGGTAACCTTAGATTATCAACTCTGGTTATAAACAAGGAATCCCTGGCTCGTCGTCTTGCAAAGACTAAGGGAGTTATCAACTTTGGTTTTAGGTCGATAACTCTCAATGTTTATAAGACAGACGATGTCAACAAGGGTAAAGAAGCGGACCATTCCGATAACGGGGGTCCCGATTGCTCTGAAGAAATTGGGCTTGCCCTAGATGCCGATAGTCGGTCCAGCGAATACTCTCTGTTATGGAGGATGGGCAACCTTTTTGCCGTGGAGCCTGACGAGGTAAACTTGTCGGACTCCATGGCTGTCAACAAGACGGTGGTAGAGTTGAAGGGGAACAAGACGGAATGTGCCGGCGGATCCTCGGAGACGGATTTAGCATAAGTGCTAATCATAGGGCGAAGGTAACTAGAAAGATGTTAAACATAACTCAGATAAACCTTCACCATACCAAAACTGCTGCGGCAGCTCTTCTACTTAGATTAGCAAAAACGGGGGAAGATCTCGTCTTAATCCAATAGCCATGAATAAATGGAGCTAATATCCGTGGGCTCGGACTTAATGGATATAAATTCCTATCCTCTAGTAAGTCAGAGAAGATTAGATCTTGTATTCTGGGTAAAACTAACCTGAATATATTCTTTTTATCACAATATAGTGATGGTGATATAACTGCGGCCAGCATTGAAGTCGGAAACTAAAAATTCTGGCTGGTTTCTGCATACATGGACCGGAAAAAGCAGACTCCACCAGAAATACTGGAGGAGCTCATCTCTGATGCAGAGAAAAGGAAAACTGGGGCGATCCTAGGATGCGATGCAAATGCTCATCACACATTATGGGGCAGCACCGAAGTAAATGAGAGAGGTGAGTTATTTTTTGAATACTTACTAAATACGAACCTCGCTATATGTAATATTAGGCAAGAGCCCACTTTTATAACAAAGAATAGGCGAGAAGTACTCGATGTAACTTTCGTATCAGACTTTATAGCGTATAAGGTAAGAGAATGAAGGGTTGCAAAAGAACACTCATTCTCAGACCATCGCTATTTAATCTTAAAGTTAACCTGCCAGTCCTACTACCGGTGGCTCCAAGGCCACCAGTCACTATAGAGGATATAGATACCATGGTATATACTGTAACAGGTGCCACAAATTGCTCCTTTGATGGTGCCTGCTCTGTGATAAAACCAAGGGGCAAACAAAAGCCAACTTGGTGGTCCGCGGAGTTAGGGACCTATCAGAAGGCAAGCAGGACAGCATTTAATAAAGCCAAAAGAACGGGAGGGGCTATGGAATGGGACTCCTACAAAGGAACATCTCAGAAATTATAAGAGGGAGCTAAGAAAATGGAAGGGGCCCCGGAGACCTATCGCCTACGAAAGATTCTCTATGACAAAAACCACTCCAAGTTATTTAATAAAACTGGATGGTTCATGGACGATCTCGAGTGAGGAATCGTTGGAACTTCTCATTAAGACTCACTTTTCTGACTTGGGTGTGTGACTTAGAAATGAGTAGGCAACATCTGGAATCTTACTCGGTTCAAACGAAAGGGATCGTGAAAAAAGTGCGAATCCAGTGGGCGATAAGCGGTTATAAACCCTTTAAATCGGCTGGCCCAGATGGGATAATCCCTGCGGAAATTCAGAATAACTCGGAGTGGATAATCCCATGGTTAGAGGTAATTTTCACAGGGTGTATACAGCTGACATACATTTCTAGGGCTTGGAATGTATGTCTATCGAATGGAATAACTATCGTGCGGCTAAAGAAGGAATCTCTGAATTGGTTAGTACGTCCGAAGATAGGCTTAATGGTAGACCCATGAGCTCGAGTTGAGGCACGGGTATTACGGATGGGTTGGAGAATGGGCGGGATACATCTGGATATTTCTTTTGAACACCGCTTGTGGAAAAGCGATAAAGGAAGGGAGGCGGGAAAAAACTCACATGGCTACCCAAAAGACCTGAGGCCTATAACTCTTTCATCCTTTCTTCTGAAAACTTTGGAAAGACAGTTGTGCAAAGTCCCAACATTCTTCCTGCAAGGGGAAGTCTGTAGACACAGCTTTACACAGCTTAGTAAGCACAATTAAGAAATCAATATACTCCCAGGAGTATACACTTGTAGCATTCTTGGACATCGAGGTTGCGTTCAATAATGTTAACCTAGAGGTGGACTACCCTATAAGCAGACAAATTAATCATATGCTTCTAGGTAGGAATATTAGTGCGGAGCTGGGGGTTCCATCTTAAAGAGGCAGAATGTGTAACGGAGTTTTCCCAGCCGGGGTAAACTCAGCGTGGCCAGGGTTCTGAGGCAAGGGGTCGTTACAATAAAATTTCTATTTTGGGACTTTCCGAAGTATTTTGTTTATTTTTCTTTTCTTATTACCTATAATTTAACATGAGTCTGGGACGAGCGTAAATCATGGGCGATGCGTTAGCCTTTGACGAGCGTAAGTCCTGAGCGATGCGTTAGCCTTTGACGAGCGTAAATCCTGAGCGATGCGTTGGCCTTTGACGAGCATATATCCTGAGCGGTGCATTAGCCTTTGACGAGCGTAAATCTTGAGCGATGCGTTGGCCTTTGACGAGCATATAACCTGAGCGGTGCGTTAGCCTTTGACGAGCGTACATCCTGGGCGGTATGTTAGCCTTTGACGAGCGTAAATCCTGAGGGATGTGTGAGCGTGAGACAGTCGAGACTCCTGAGCGATGTGTGAGCTTGATACAGTCGAGACTCCTAAGCTATGTGTGAGCGTAGGACAGTCGAGACCCCTGAGCGATGTGTAAGCGTGAGACAGTCGAGAGTCCTGAGCGATGTGTGGGCGTGAGACGGTCGAGACTCCTAAGCTATGTGTGAGCGTAGGGCAGTCGAGACTCCTGAGATATGTGTGAGCGTGATACGGTCGAGACTCCTGAGCGATGTGTGAGCGTGAGACTGTCGAGACTCTTAAGTTATGTGTGAGCGTAGGACAGTCGAGACTCCTGAGCGATGTGTGAGCGTGGCCTGAGATGGCGTGACTCCTTAGCGATCTGTGAGCGTTAGACTGAGATAAGCGTGACTCCTGAGCGATGCGTGGGCGTGAGCCTGACGATCGTGACTCCTGAGCGATGCGTGAGCGTTAGACTGAGATGAGCGTGACTCCTAAGCGATGCGTAGGCGTGAGTCTGACGATCGCGACTCCTGAGCGATGCGTGAGCGTTAGTCTGAGATGAGCGTGACTCCTGAGCGATGCGTGGGCATGAGCTTGATGAACGCGACGAGCGACGTGAAGGGTGACGAGCCTTGACGTTAGTAACGACGAGTGACGTGAGTAGTGACGAGCCTTGGCGTTAGTAACGTGAGTGACGTGAATGATGCAAGACGTCAGGACAGTAGCGAATGAAGAGAAAGTCGTCAGCAGCGATAATGCTGGAGGTATTAACGTAACAGCCCGTAGGGAATCCACACAGCGAAGTTGCGTCGTACGAATGACGGAAGCAGAGATCGACGTCGGCAGCGATATGCTGGATGTACCAACGTTACATCCTGTAGGGAACACACACAGCGATGTTACGTTGTACGAGTGACGTCGGCAGCGAATGTAGTTTTATTAATAATGACTTACCACCGCGTGATCCGAACAGCACAAAAAGGACACTAAGAGAGCGACTGACTGCATGCTCGCCCTTTTATACCTTTTTGTGTGGCAAAAATTCTAAATAGCGTGCTGCGCTGTGATTGGTCAGTCTGGTGTCGTGATGTTGTTTTGGCTGTTTTATTTTCATATGCGTTTGGTGATTGGGTACAGGGTGCACCCGAATTTGGAAAAAAAATATGGCATGTTTTGTGTGAATTAAATTCGACCACAAAAATTTTGTTCCTCACAGCTCTTAGAGGAACACCGCAAGGAGGTGTATTATCCCCTCTCCTCTGGAATATGGTAATCAACGAATTACTTTTGAAACTGAAAGGAGAGGGGATAAAATTGGTAGCGTATACTGATGATGTATCGTTAGCTGTCTCAGGGAAATACCTCAGTACGATTAAGGCGGTTATGCAAAATGCCCTCTTAATCGTTAAAGAATAGGCAAATAAAAGCAGTCTGAGCGTCAACCCGAATAACACAGAGCTTGTCCTTTGCACCAGGAAATATAAAATTCCAACAGTTGATCCGCCAACACTAAATGGTACCATCTAGTTTTTTCTGATAAAGCAGGATTTCTTGGGACAATCTTGGGCAGGAAACTAGGCTGGAAACATAATATAATAGAACGAGTAAATAAAGCGAATACTGCTTTATACTCATGGAAGAACGCCATTGGTAAAAAATGGGGTTTGAAACAAAAGCTGGTAGACTGGCTCTACACTACGGTAGTGAGACCAATGCTACTGTACATTGGGGAAGGTACAAAGAGCGGCCTGTATGCTTATAAGCGGGGCACTGAGATCTACACCAACTCGCGGTTATGCTCCTGTAGTGATCGCACTACATGTCGTCTCATCAAGTTAACTCTCCTAAATACGATCTCCTTTCCCACGGCGTCAAATGCGTCACAATACCGAAAGTACGCCAAGCACGCTACAGCGCTCACTTTTCATGTCAAACATAAATATTCCATGTTCATGAGCTTGTCACCCGATATCCGCTACATTCAATAGCATTCAAATACACATTCAATAGCATTCAAATATACAACACTGCAGCTATAACAAATAGCAATGTTCGTAATTCATGCGATCGCTCTGTGTTTAATGCTGTGTATATACAGCACTGCAGCTATAGCATTCCCAATTGTTCCATATCGAATACAATGCTGTACGGCGGCGGATACACACAAAATCCAAAGTCAAGTACAATTATGAATTGTAGGTATAGAGAACAAGGGTGAATGGACATCGTCAACGGCACCAGCTGGGTGTATGAACTATATCGATCTATATCGAGAGCCGTTGACGAACTTTATGCTGATGCATTTATATTGTGTAATAATTTTCCGGCTTAGTTGTTCAGCCTAATATTATTGATATTGGGTAATAATTTAATTGCTTACGCAGTTAATAGTGCATCGCACTATATCTGGAGCATTAATTATTTGATTTATCGATATTGGGAAATATCGCTGATGAGTGCATTTCCGTGAACTGCGTTGATTTGGTGACAAAGATCGTTTGGATTTGAGCGTATAAAAGGAGAGTAAAATCTAGTTGAAAAGTCAGAGTTAATTCAAAGTTAAAACCACGAACATTCTAGTAGAGGTCGCAGCCAAGCTTAAGACAGCGGGCCTCCCTAGGATTGTAAAATTATTAAATTACTAAAATTATAACATTATCTAGTAGAGGTCGCAGCCACGCCTAAGACAGCGGCCATCACTAGTAATATCTAAAACACAAGTTAAGTAATACAATGAAATACTAATCGTCCTAAAAATTACAAAGCAAACGTATTTCCTTTTAACCAAGTAACTCTTCCCTTGGTCACACAAGGAAGCACGGTTACTCACACAGGCGTAAAACACTCCACCTTATTCCACTAGATTTATTTGGCAAACAGAAAGCGGAAATTACCGCAACGCGACTGTTAGCTGTCAATCAGTGGAAAAGTCTTTAAAAGGGGCACTCTACCATAACTAAATCGCTAAAGCAAGAGCTGACGAAACTTGATTACATAACACCAATGTTATGCTTTCAAAAATGTTTTCGGAGAAAAATATCCTCCAGAGAAGACTGGAAGAGTGGATCCGTTACCGATAATAAAACAATACAGTTTTTCACGGATGGCTCTAAGCTAGGCGGTAAAGTAGAAGCAGGAGTCTTCTGTGACAAGCTGAAAGTAAGCATCTCTGTCCGTCTACCTGATCGCTGCAGCGTTTACCAGGCTGAGGTGATAGCAATTGAAGAGGTTGGCTGAAGCATAATGCACTATCTTCAAAGAATATTATTATTTACATGGACAGTCAGGCGGTCATAAAATCGTTGGAGGCGTTCTCGCTGAAATCTAAGGTGGCGTTGAGCTGTCACTCCTCTCTTTACGAGATGAGTGAGCAGTTCAATATAATGATCACTTGGGTCCCGGGCCACACAGATGTTAAGGGGAACTGCATTGCGGATGAGTTAGCTAGACGTGGTACGACTCTCCAGCTGGTACCGGAAAGGGCAGAGGTAGGGAGTCCTATCGCGACACTGAAACTTGAGCTTCGGAAAGAGGCAGAAACAATAAAAAATATAAAGTGGGAAAACACCGACACTTGTAATATTTCAAGACAGGTCTGGCCGAAGCTGGACTTGAAGCGCTCAGCTGCGCTTATTTCCCTACAAAGACGTGAACTAAAAACGGATGTGGGAATAATGACAGGACATTGTCTTCTAGGGAAACACGTGAGAACGACGGGTGTCGAATATAATGACTTCTGCAGAAGCTGCATGGACGAGGAGGAGGAGACCATAGAACATCTTCTGTGCTCATGTCCGGCACTAATGCACAGAAGGCACAAACACTTAGGTAAGCGGTTAATTAATAACCTATCAGATCTCAAAAACGGCAAAGTGCGAGATATACTTCGATGTATTAAGAGCTCTGAATGGATCTTCTGAACTGGGGAAAGGTATAAGATCCTGTGGTAACACAAAGGGCCGCGAATGGTCTAAGTGAGCATTAGATGCCACCGCAACCGAACCTAACCTAACCTAACTTTAAAAAAGTTTTAAAACAAACATTCTCATGTGTCACAGGAGTTCATGCGGGATCTCAGAAAAGCCCGTTGTAAAAGTTGCATAAAATTAACCTAAAAAAAGGTACAACAGACAGAAAAGATCTTAAGTCAAATTAAATAAAAGTTTTTAAAAATCGAATTGAATGGATAATTGTGCCTCATGCCAATTATGTAATATATTTTATAAAAAAAGGGCAAATCTACCAGTATATTGAGCACTTTACCTTAACTTCACAAACACAATGCGACAGAAGTAGAAGCTATCAAATTCGCAAAGTTGCAAAAGTTCAATTTAATCTAACTCGTAGTACAGCCGCAGCAGCAGCTACATGCTAAGCCAAATAAAACAACACATAAAAATTTAAATTTTTCATGTAATTTCTCCAAAAACAAAAAGTATACTGAATTCCACTATAAATGCTGAAAAATAGAAACACATGCGAAGCACTGCATCCAACAACAAAACAACGAAGTCAAGCAGGCTCATAGCGCACCAACGTACACAGTCATTATAGTATGACATGACATGATCTGATGCCACTATATGGAAAAAAAATGTATGGGAGCCCCCTGGCCCTGCGGAATGATCACTCTCATTTTTAAATAGAAAGTACTGTCATGTGTACAAAATTTGAATAAAATTGGACTTTAGGAAGTGGGTTAAAAATTGATCACAAGATTTTACCACCCAGCCAGGGCACGCGAAGTTAATATAGAGAATTTAAAAATTCATTGTGGGTGTACAATTGAATATGTATGTATTTCTTCTTCTAAGACTACAATTTTGGTTTTAGAAAAACCTTTTATCGCTTGTAACGTTGGTAAACCTTAAAAAAATGTTAACAAACTTTTAACTTTTTCTTGAGATCTACATGAGAATGAAGTAAGCAACATTTGAAACGGATCTGAAATATTTGTTTTTGTTGATGTTATTATTACTTTAATATAATAACAATTAAGTTTTTCACAATTTGTTTAGAATTTAGAAGTTGATGTATTCGTTCTGGCTGATCTGGCTTTGGACATAACTGCTTTAGTGGTGACACAACAGAGACGAATACAATATTTAGAAGGAGGAGAGGAATGTGAAAAGCCCCCGATGTTGTGCTCAAGGAGTCTAAACTAAACGAGCGGTACTTAGCTCCCGTCAACATCCCAAACAGAAGACGGCACTATAGAAAGCAGGTAATTGTTACAAAGTCAAATAAGAAAATACAGGAGCCCTCCCAATTTATTAAACACAAAAGGAATATCCATGTAGAGATAAAAAGGTAAGTCATCGTAATGCGAATGACGTCTGAGATGGTGGCCATCAACAAGAAGATCTGGATTGATAACTCATGCAAACTACTGCCTCGATTTCTAATGGAGAATCCTACAGGAGCGATTCCCTTACATACGATCAGTCGATAATCCGAATACTCTGGTAACGATTGATGCAAAATGGGAAATGAAGATCAAATGAAAAAAAAAAATAATTCCACAAAAAGACAAGCTGTGAATGGAGTAAAGCCTCGCCCGGATGCGCTACTCATCAAAAAAGGGTATGGTCGAATTTGCCGACTTGCTACGCTAGCTGAAGGCAGATCCGAGACTCATAAGTCTTGAACCCAAAGTAAAACATATCAGAATGACAACACAAGGTGAGCTTCTGTTAGAGCTGCAGAACACTGCATCAAAATAAACAAGTAAATGAAAAAAAAATTCGTTCTTCGGGTACGAACTTTTATGTATAGACCGACACACGCCACACGACGTACGCCACATAGTCCTTTTATTTTTACATTGTATTATTTGGTAAAAACCGCTAAAATATCTGTTTTTAAAATCGGGCCTATTTCAAAGTATTTCCTTTTTTAAACGCAGCACAAGCGCCACATGTGACTCACGATACGCGTTACACGCGGGATATCAAAATTAGCCCCTTACATGGAGCTGCTCACAAAATTTCAGTAGTGCGAAAGTTGGTTGGTAAGGACCTAAAAATACTAGAAATGACCACACTTCCACCCATCGCACGCACCACATGCTAATCGCGACACACGTCACACGAAGAAAATAAAAAAATACTATTTAGGACTTAAGAACAAAATTTCAGCTATCTAGGTCATGTGAAAGGTGCTACTGCCTTGTCCAAAGTCACCTGAGGTGCTCCGAAAATAATCATCGATGTGCGAACAAAACGTACAACTGATTGATTAATGTTATTTTCTTAATAAGATCTTTTAAAATATTTAACAAATTCAATTATTTCTTACAATACTTACATACACAACACAACAACAACAATCTCCTCAAGATGACGATCAGACTGCAACGGAGGCCGTTTCGTAAGAAAGTATTGACGAGTTTGAAATTGCAGTTGCAATAGCGGTGCCCTTCGATCGCTGACTTGAGGGATTTTTGCACGAATGTAAAAAAATTAACCCTTTTACGGCTATCAAATCGTTATTAAATGATTTTACGGTGTTACAATTCAAATATAATGAAGTAATGAAAAATTCAGAATCCCTTTACGGGCTTACAATGCGAATAAATGAAATAAAGAAAAATATAGCATTTAATCTGGCTCGATGACAATCCGGGAGCGGTCTGAACTGGTGAAGATTCAAAATCGAGAATCGCAAGCCTTCCTGCTGATCGCATAGTGATTACTGCCATTCTGAACGAATCTCATTCAGCTCGGTGAGGATTAATACAGGGTGGCTGAGACCAAGTGTTACCAAATGAAAACGCTGTAATTTTTTTAATTTTGATTATTTTTTATTGAAATTTCGTGGAATATGCTGAAAACATATTTCATTTTATGAAAAACATACAAAAAGTTCAAGATCTTACGGAGGCACAAAACAAAGTTAAGCTTGAAAGAACACGAGCATTGAAGGCCTTGGCCGAACGTGATAAGATTCCATCACGTTTTCAACATATTCCACGAAATTTCAATAAAAAAATAATCAAAATTAAAAAAATTACAGCGTTTTCATTTGGTAACACTTGGTCTCACCCACCCTGTATTTTACCAACTTCGATATAGCCTGAGAGCTGTAACATCTTTATCTTCTTCGCCAAAAAGGATAGAGGAGTGAGAGGATCTTCAGGGTCAACTGGAATGTGCGTAAATGGATGCCTGTTGATTTGACTTTGGGTTTAATTATAGCATTACGGAGAACAACTTCGCGGGGAATGATGTCGCGTAAAATAGACTGGAGCTTTAATTGACTGAATAAGTCTTTCCGACGCACTACCCATCCACGGTGAGTAGGCCCGAATGAAATACCAAGGATTCCTTCGTATTTCGCCGCGTGTTCGTTCAGAGATGTTTCCATTTTTTTGATATATTTTTCTAACGAAATTTAGGTCTTTGTCACTATAAAGAAAACGCGTGACCAATAGGTCGATGATGAACCCATGCGCCATGGTGCACTGATATAGACCAATATCGTTGAGAAGCTCGATTTAAACTGCTCTGAACGAAAGACGGTCAGCCATAAGCAGAGTAGGGCGAATAACACAGAATGGTTCAGAAATGCATGTGGCCGCAACGATCTCTGACTGGTGGAGGTGCGATCAAGCCTCCACGTGGTACCCGCTGTTAATTTTCCTTCAGTACAGGAAAAGCGAAATGATCGGGATAGTCCCTTCAAAGTAAGGTTGGTGAGAGGCCACTATCCTCGCCTGTAAAAAACCATATTAATAATAATAATAATCGAGCTTCGGAGCGACAGACCATTGCGGTCCAAGGCCTAGCTTCTCGCGACCATTTGTGTTGCGCATGTATCTTTTTGGACACAAATGGAAGGAACCTACATTTTAAGGCCGTATCCGAACGTTTGTCACCCATTCGCGACAGGTGAGACACCGTGAAAAAAACCATATTACGGAACCACAAATTAGCCTCGGATACACTGATGAACGACGACGAATACAGCAACGAAAACGGCTAAACGATTTAAGAATTTTCTCATGGAACGTACGCTAACGGTTTAAACGATTTAAGAATTTTGTCATGCAACGTACGCTCACTGTATAGAGTTCGAGCTGCACAGCAGCTAGCCGATACCATGTCCAAATATAATGCTGATGTCTTACAAAAATCAGAATATGACATATATTACAGCTGTCATGCAAGACATCATGTGCTCGGGGTGGGGTTTCTAGTCAGCAAAAGAATGAAACCCACCGTTATCGGCTTTAAAGCGATAAATGAACGGCTATGCACCCTTCGCGTGCGGGGCAAATTTAAAAATATAAGCCTCATAAACGTTCACGCACCTACAGAGGATTCCCCAGATGATGAAAAAGAAGAATTCTTTGAATCAGTCGTCAGTATGACGTAGAAATCATTCTGAGGGATATGAATGCCAAAATAGGTAGGGACCCAGTATTCTGGCAGTACATTGGCACCCATAGCTTACTCGAGAACACTAATGACGATAGACAACGAGTCATAGAGATAGCAGCAAGCAATAATTTGGTCGTTGCGAGTACAAGGTTTGCGCGTAGAAATATCCCCAAAGCCACCTGGGTATAGAACACGTGTTGATAAACCGCCGCCACAACCCGAACCTGATGACGGTACGAACGTACCGAATTGCCAACGTCGACTCGGACCACTATCTTGTTGGTATGATTCTTAGAGCGATGGGAAGAGCACTTTCACGAGTTGCTAATAATAACTGAGGAATTGGAAGCTCAACCAATGACCGAAGACCACATTATACTGCGCTAACAAGCATAGACGAAGTTAGCAGAGCGATAAATCGGCTCAAAAATAATTAGTCCCCGGGTTCTGATGGTATCCCAGCGGAGCTGATTAAGACAGGAGGTCCCGGAATACACCAAGCAATTCATGAACTAATAGTGCAAGTACGGGAGGAAGAAGCGATGCCAGAAGACTGGCGAAGAGGCATCCTGTGCCCAATACATAAGAAAGGAGATATAACAACCTGCAGCAATTATCGTGGTATAACGCTGTTTAGTACCGCGTATAAGATTTTCTCCTCCATTCTTTAAGACAGGATAGCCCCATAAACTAAAGTTATCATTAGTCCATACCAGTGTGGCTTCATCCCAGGCAAATCAAGAACGGATCAGATTTACACCATAGGCAGGTGATGGAAAAATGTCTAGAGTTTCAAAACTCACTACACCATCTTTTTATAGACTTTAAATGCACCTACGATAGCATCGTCAGAGTAGAATTTTATAAAGCCATGAGAGAATTCGGCATTCCAGATAAACTGACAGGACTATGTAGGTAGATCATGACCAATGTTATAAGCCAAGTAAAAATATCCGGATCATTATCAAGCCCATTCAACATCTATAACGGGCTCCGGCAAGGGGATGGAATGGTCTGCGTCCTCGTCAACCTGGCGTTGGAGAAAGTTATCAGAGACTCTGACGTAACGGCGAGAGGAACAATCCTCTATAAGTCCATTCAGATACTGGCTTACGCAGACGATATTGACATCGTTGGTAGAAACCGAAGAGCTGCACAGGAAGCTTTCATCCAGATTAAGCAGACGGCACAAAGTCTGGGGCTGCATATAAATGTAGGATAAGTTTTCATATTAAGCAAATTTTTCCATAGTGTCACTGACACATAATGAGGCAAGCAATGTGATAAACACATTCTTGCCGTTTAATATTTCATTCTAAGTACATTTTTCATAGTGTCTCTGACACATAAAGTGGCAAGCAATGTGACAAACTCATTATTGCCGCGTAGTATTTCTTTTTTTCCAGTCATCATCGCATCGTCGGCCGTCAATAGAATAAATCGGGAGTCATATTTCCTCTGCAATCATTGCAATGACCTGGTTGTGTGCATATAAAATGCTGCAACCAAGCATTGCAACTAGAAACAAGATAACGAAATGCTGCCAGCAAAGGGAGCCGTGATATTCGCCGCTGTGTGTTGCATCGGTGTCCTGGCGATGTTTGCACTTAAAATGCTGACCTGGTATAATGTGCTAAATTCGTTAGGATGTGTTTTTTCTGAGGAGCTGCGAGGCCGGCGATGACGATGGGAAAGAGAAGGTGTTGACGACGGATGACCAAGTAGGCGATGACTAGGCTTACGGCAGAAAAGTTTGCGAGTCTGACTTCAACTACGGCTGCGGCGGGTTTTCCTTTTCCGTTGTAATTTAATTTCCCAATGATTTATTCTGTTGCTATTATTCAATTAAATGTTTGCTTTTAAAGAGAATTAAACCAAAATACTTTATTAATCAATACATTTAAATCTGTATTTCAATCAATCAATAAACTAATTTCCTCTACATTTGGGGGCTCAACCGGGATTTATACCGTTTTTGGAAATTTTTGATTTTTTGAAAGTGGTTAATTGATGGATTGATGGATGATCTGAATTCACTCACCGTGAGGCAATTAAAAATCTTCCTGAAGAAAAAAGGGCTATCCTACCGATACGCTGTAAAAACAGATTTGGTGGAACGCGTCCACACGGTTTTTGGTCAGATAAAAGTTAACGAAGTATTAGCCGCCGCGGTAAACGACGACGTCGGTAGTTCGGGTCAGGTGAAAGGGTTCGAAAACGAAGAGTGTGTAGCACTAAACGAAAAAGATTGTGAAGCATTAAACGACGACGAAAGAAACGAAGGGAGCGTACCACTAAACAAAGAAGAGTGCGTAGCATTAAACGACGAAGTGAAAAACAAAGGGTGCGTAGCGCCAGACGATTTAGAAGAAAATGGAGCAAACCCCGAAGAACCGAACAGAATGGCCAACAGAAATAACTTTGTGTTTAGGGACATCGAGGAATCCTTAGAAAGATTTTCTGGGGGAGAAAGTCGCAACTACGAGGACTGGATAAGAGATTTTGAGGACGTCTCTTCAGCGTGTGAGTGGAACGAAATTCAAAAATACTTGTACGCACGACGGTTACTAAAAGGCGCAGCTAAGCTGGCGATAGAAGCGATCAGTGGAGTTTCGAACTGGACAACATTGAAGACACGGTTGGAGAATGAATTCGGAAAGAAGCCGTCCGCAATTGAGATCCACCGGATGCTGGAGAAACGAAAGAAGACAAGCTCAGAAACTCTACTTGAATATCTGTACACCATGGTTCGGCTCGCCGAAAAAGGAAAGGTTGAAGAATCTTCTATTATCGAGTACATAATAGCTGGAATTCCCGATTCTGTTAACAACAAAATAATCATGTACGAAGCAACCACTATAGATGAACTGAAGAGGAAAATGGAATGCTACCAAAAGATGCACAGGCATATGCCACAGCAGAGGACAGATGTGAGTAGAACTACCAGTGCACTAAGAACTAATGCGGGACGATTTAATGCACCAAACAGGAGATGCCATAACTGCGGAGCTCTGTCGCACATCGCGCAGTATTGTCCAGACAAGGGAAAAGGAGTAAAGTGTTTCAAATGTAACTTGTTTGGGCATGTATCGTCTAATTGTCCAGACAAAGTTAAGGTGGAGGTGAACACCAGGGGGGTCCAGAAAATCCAACGAATCAGCTCAGATGGAAATAATGTGCCAGTCATCATTGCCGGAAGAAGTTACACAGCTTTTATTGACAGCGGCAGCGATGTGTCGGTGAACCTGATCATACATAATCCGAAATCAAATTCTATTGGGAAAAGATTTTATCAAAGGCGTCGAATTAATAAATAGCCAAGGAGAAATAGTAAGCATCAGAAAACAAGAAAAATCTCCATTACCACCAGAGAGCGAGAGTGCACACGAACTGGAGGAAAATGACATCTTCAATATTGAAGTAATGGACGAAGAGCACAATGAAACAAAATTGCGCGTAGGTGACGACGTTTTTAGGGAAGAGATACACAGCATTATCTCCAAGTATTCCCCCAAGACGATGAAAAATTCCTGCATCGAAATGAGTATAACACTGCTGGGTGAGAAGCCGGTCTATCAGAAGGCAAGGAAATTGGCAGAACCGGAAAAACAAATTGTCAACGATCAAATTGATGAGTGGCTTGAAGAAGAGATCATACAACACAGCCGGTCAGATTATGCCAGCCCAATAGTGTTAGTCAAGAAAAAAGATGGCAAGACGAGATTGTGCGTGGATTACCGGAAGCTCAATACTAAAATCATTAAAGACAGGTACCCACTACCGATGATGGAGGATGTTCTAGAACAACTGTATAGTGCGTAGGTTTTTACAGCACTGGATCTCCGCAATGGGTTTTTCCATGTGAACGTTGCCATGGATAGCAGAAAATATACGTCATTTATCACGCCAAACGGACAGTACAAATTTACAAAAGTACCTTTCGGATTATGTAATTCGCCGTCCATATTTCAACGTTTCATAAACACGATTTTCCGAGATTTAATGCGCCGAAAGTATTTGTTGCTGTACTTGGATGACATAATCATCGCTGCGGAAGATGAGAACGAGAACATGAAGAAGCTGATCGAAGTATAGGTCGCCGAGGAAACGGGCTGGTTGTCAAATGGGAAAAGTGCAACTTTCTAAGCAGACGAGTGGAATTCCTAGGTCATGTTGTCGAAAATGGCAGCATTAAGCTGTCCGTTGAAAAGCTGAAAGTGGTCAAGGGGTTTTCCAGACCCACCAACATAAAACAAGTTTCCTCGGACTAACTGGATTCTTCAGGAAGTTCATGCCCAACTACGCCAATTTCGCAAAACCACTGTCGGACCTGACTAGGAAGGACGTATCATTCCGCTTTGAAGCCGACCAAATTGCAGCATTTGAAGCTCTCAAAGTTCTGCTAAGTGAAGAACCTGTGCTAAAATTATTCAATCCAGCGCTGGAGACGGAATTGCACACAGATGCCAGCATGTTGGGTTACGGAGGAATTTTGCTTCAGAAGCACGAGGGAAGCTTCTACCCCGTTTTCTATTTAAGCTTCAAGACGTCCCCAGCCGAGAAGAATTACACTAGCCACGAACACGAGGTTTTAGCTGTCGTCCGATGCGTTAAAAAGCTACGTGTCTATCTTCTAGGACTAAAATTCAAAATATACACTGACTGCAAGGCCACGATGCATAAAAGAGACCTGTGCCCAAGAGTCGCGAAGTGGGCACCCAGTTACAGGAATATGACTGCGAAATCCTACATCGTGCTGGGGCGTCCAAGAGGCATGTCGATGCCCTCAGCAGGTATCCAGTGGTTATGCGAGTCGAGGATGGCATTGTCCAGAGATTGAAGCGAGCGCAGGGTAAGGATGAGTATTGTCAGTTACTAATGAGTATTCTATCATCGGCCAGAGTGTATAAAGACTTCGAGGTAAGGAACGAGCTGCTCTACAAGTTTGTAGCTGGGAATCACCTTCTCATCGTCCCAAAGGTCTTGCAGCGTGAGATTATTCGGAGCATTCATGAGAGGGGCCACATAGCAGCGAGTAAGGTAGAGGCAATCGCCAAACAAGACTACTTCGTCCCGAATCTGAGTAAAGTAGTGGAAAACATCTTACAAAACTGCGTTGCTTGCATCATAGCAGCCAGAAAAAATGTAAAAGGCGAGAGATTTTTAAATTCCATTGAGAAGAGCGACGTTCCCCTCCACACGTTGCACATCGATCACCTAGGGCCATTACCTTCGACAAACAAGAACTACAACTATTTGTTCGTTGTTATAGACGCATTCACAAAGTTTGTGTGGATCCATCCAGTCAAATCCACAAAGGGTGAGGAGGCCGTCAAGAAGTTGACGATCCAGAGTGAGGTATTTGGTAACCCTTTTAGAATCATATCGGACCGAGGAGCAGCCTTCACATCAAACACCTTCAAGGATTATTGACGACGACAGGAGTCCCGCGAGGAAATGGACAGGTGGAACGAATCAATCGAATTATCATAGAGGCCTAGATGTCTATTGAAGATCCGAGAAGATGGTACGTTTTTGTCGCTAAACTCAAAAGGGCTCCAAACTCCACGGTGTCCCGGAGTACTAAGAGGAGTCCGTTCCAGCTGATGTTCGGGACCTTCATGAGGAACTGAGAAGATTTACAGTTACAACAACTCCTAGAGGAAGTAATGATCGATGACTTTGAATCCAGTCGTGACGCAACCAGGAGGGCAGCTAAGGAAGAAATTTTGAAGGTTCAAGAAGAGAACAAAAGGAATTACAATCGAAATAAGAAGCCGCCTACAAAGTATAGCCTGAGGGACCTGGTTGCCATCAAAAGAACGCAGTTCGGACCGGGCTTAAAACTCTACGCCAAATTCCTGGGGCCTTACGAAGTCACGAAAGTGAAGGGAAATGATCGCTACGAAGTTTGCAAAGTAGGCCAACACGATGGACCCAATAAAACATCGACGGCTGCTGTTTTCATGAAACCCTGGGTGTCTGATCCTGAAGAAGATGAGTATGAGGAAGAAGACGATAGTGATGAGGAGCTCGACTGAGGACAGCCGAGATATACAGGATGGCCGTGTAGGATAAGTTTTCATATTAAGCAAATTTTTCCATAGTGTCACTGACATATAAAGTGGCAAGCAATGTGACAAACTCATTCTTGCCGCGTAGTATTTCTTTTTTCCAGTCATCATTGCATCGTCGGCCGTCAATAGAATAAATCAGGAGTCATATTTCCTCTGCAATCATTGCAATGACCTGGTTTTTTCTGAGGAGCTGCGAGGACGGCGATGACGATGGGAAAGAGAAGGTGTTGACGACGGATGACCAAGTAGGCGATGACTAGGCTTACGGCAGAAAAGTTTGCGAGTCTGATTCAACTACGGCTGCGGTTGTTATTATTCAATTAAATTTTTGCTTTTAAATAGAATTAAACTAAAATACTTTATTAATCAATAAATTTAAATCTGTCTTTCGATCAATCAATAAACTAATTTCCTCTACATAAATGAGAGCAAAACAAAGTACATGGTGCCACGTCTAAAAAATTGGTCAATCAAAAAGACACGTGAAAATCATGCCATATCTTTTCACCGTTCCTCTGCCAAACTTGACAAGAAAAGGACGAAAACAGTCCACGGCTACATGCCTGAGAGGTATGTTACTGAAGGTCACGCGGGCTGTAGGAATCTGCCCCATCAAAGTCATAACTGGCTTAGTTCTTAAGATTTTCCACATGTTACATCTTGACTTAATTCTCTGTACTACAGTTCAAATACTTATAATCCATGCACGTTCCCGGATTACCAACTCTGTGTCCAAGTGTAGATTTCGGTCGTGGTGATGCAGAACGAAAACATCGACAAGGGGATGATTCTTGGGCAAGACAGCGGGATTGCGAGAGGCATAACTCACCAATGTCTTTTGAGCTCTTGTACCAAAAACGCTAATTGCTAAAGCTCGCCGGCTCGCGTGTGCATATTTTTTTAGTGTAAAGTACAGTGTGTGGTGTCCATGCTTCCCGTCCCCAACACCTCAGCTAAAGAATTAAGGGAATTACAATTGTTTTATGCTTGCATGCGGCAGTGTGATGATCTAATTATTTAGCTATAAGAATAACGGATTGTGAGGTTTGTTTCTTTTGGTGATTTAACTCATTTTGTCGTGAAGGCATAACACTAGCGACAAATTGTGATAATAATCCAATTCGAGACATACTCTTCTCAATACGGTTTAAAGAAGCGGTAAGTTGTGTTTTGTGTGTTTGTTTTTTGTAGTATGTGTGTTTTCAGAGTGGATCTCAGCAACATACGTGGGCTGAGAACGAATTCTTTTTCTGTGTTTAATCATGTACATGTCCACAGGCCAGCAATTTTGGCATTGAGTGAAACTCAGGTGTTTGATAATTCTGATGTATCAGAATTTAATCTGCCTGGGTATAGCTTGGTGCCATTATTTTTCTCTCGACGCGGTCCCGCAATATATGTCCGGAGTGATGTTGCGTTTCAGCTTTTGCCTCAATTTAGCCAAAGTTCCAAACCGGAATTCAATTTCATTTGGATAAAAGTTAAGGTACACGAGCGCGACATCTACTACTGTTTCCTTTACAGAAGCCCCAACTTAGACAGTGTTTCAACTCAGAGCGAGTTTGATGCACTGTCTGATTCAATCTTAAGAATTGATAAAAAATATGAAATCGTTATTGCGGGCGATTTCAATGTACACAATTCGGCGGCTTCGCCATTCTGGCCAGACAACACCCGAAGGAAGGTGTGTTGAGTTATTCGCTGAGTTTAATCACCTTACTCAACTTGTAAATGAGCCTACCCGAACACCTGACATTGCATATCATTCCGCTAACACCCTTGACTTGTGCCTTAGCTCTCGTCCTGAGAAATACTCCGTCAATGTATTATCGCCTCTAGGCTCGTCAGACCATTGTGTAGTATCAGCTAATTTTTCTTATTTTTTATTCCTACTCGTGCAGTTGCTAGAGTTTTAAATGATCTCAACACACACAAATCCTCTGGACCAGCTGGTATTTCTCCATTAGTTCTACTGGTGATTTGATGGTATATCTCACCGAACAGTGGAACCGATCGTTGCATCATTTTGGAGAAAGCAAACCTGTTGCACTCGATATTTCAAAGGCATTTGACAGAGTTTCGCATCAAGCTCTTTTGTCTAAAATGCGTGCTTATGGTGTTGATGATAAACTGCTTCATTGGATTAGAAGCTATCTTTTGGACCGCTCAATTCAAGTTGTTTTGGACGGTTTCAAGTCTGAAATACACCACATAAATGCTGGCGTTCCCCAGGGCTCTGTTCTGTCCCCGACACTCTTTCTCATTTTTATTAATGATCTCTAATCTGTGACTTCTAATCCAATTCACTCTTTCGCTGACGACAGCACTCTCAGCTTCTCATATAAGTTTGTGGAACGTCCCTCCACCTCTAATGTGGAACTCAAACAACTTTGTATGTTAAGCTCGTTAAATTCTGACCTTGACAGCATAATACAATGGGGAGAAATCAATCGAGTAGAATTTAATGCTTCCAAAACCCAATGCTGTCTCCTTTCGTCCAACCGAATCCTAAACCCTATGCCATTATCCATGAATGGCACTTGCATCGAGGAAACTGAAAATCTTGCAATTCTCGGTATGTGCGTTAACGACAAGCTTCGTTGGAATGACCACATATTCACTGTCGCTAAAAATGCTGCGAAATGTATAGGTTTTCTATCCCGGTGCAAGAAATACTTCACTCGCTCTGATCTGGCTACCATATACAAGGCTTTTATTCGCCCAAAACTTGAGTACAATTGCCATATCTGGTCTGGTGCGCCTAAGACTACTTTGCATCAGCTAGTTAGAATACAAAACCGCGCGATAAAACTTATCGGTGACGAAAATATAGCGAAATCAATAGATTCGCTTGAACACCGCAGGAACGTTTCTTGCTTGTCACTGTTTTATCGCTTCTTATACCAGCGGTGCCCAAGAGAAATAGCCAGCTGCATGCCACCTCTCCTTGAAATCAACCGCAATACTCGTGGCGCTCCAAGTGCTCATCAGTTTACCCTCAAGCCCATCTTCGGACGCACAGTTAAATTCAGGGATTCGTTCTTCAGCCGTACAACACGTATGTGAAATGCCCTGCCAAGCTCTGTCTTCCCACATCACTATGATCCACAGGCATTCAAAACACAAGCTCATAGACATCTCCTCTTTTCTCCTCCTCTTCCTTAACGCCCACGCTGTGCCAAGCATATAGCCGAGCATTATAAGGGTGCGAACCCCTCAAAGCGTGCGCTAATTAAAAAAAAAAAAAAAAAAAACGAATTGTTTCTTTTTTATCACGAACGGAGACAAAATAACTATTTACGACGCTCAGTGATTGTTGAATTTTTCTGAACAGCTAGTCTTCAGCACGATTGAACTCGTTTGGAGTAATAAAGGCATCTCGAAAGGCATCTTACGGCAAACATTTTTCAGACAAAGAAGAAAAGCGATAACCCTGACAGAAGTTCCAACTTGCCTTATACATTGCGAAATTCTTGACTGATCACAATGAAGCATCTTGAATTCGAATCTCCCATATACGCATCGCTCTATTTCGTTGCATCATCAGCAACATTGTCGGCTGACTTGATATAGTTCCATTGACTGGAAGTAGTGGAATCTAAAAATTTGTCCCACTCTTCTTGCAAAAACCGAGGGGAATTTGTACTTGGTGGAGCATATCCAAGAGAGCACAGTTTTAAAGTCCGGAAATAAAATCGTCGAGTGTATCGGCAACGTATGCGACTGCTTCATCGTAGTTGCGCTAATCGAACACCAAGCACTGCTGCTTGCAGCTCTAAACGAGGCACAGATAATTTTTTAACTGGGGCAACCTTTGCCTTTTCCATAACCAAACAACACTCAACAAGGCTTTCCTGTGGAATCGATGAGGTCCATAGGCACCAGCGAGGTATTTCTATATTTTCAATATTTTTAACTCCTTGCTGAGAGTTGCCCATTGAGTCTTCAGTTCGTTGGAAAATGACTCATCCCAATTGTATCCTTCTCGCCAAATCTCTTTGAGTAAGATGCGTCTACGAACAACGAAATGAAAAACCAGACCAAGTGAATCAAAAATTATCATAATAACTCCGAGAATTTTCCTCTTTGAGATCGTCGCATCAGCGTACGTTCTCATCATCATCATCGTGTGCATCATCGACTGAGAGTTTGTAGAGCAATTTATCACGCGTTGGGTGTCAATACAATTTAGAGGTGACCCAAGCACATTCAATAATTCGTTCGGATTCACGCTAACTAGCCTTGATTTTTAACGAGCTGAGAGCATGATGGAGATTATCTTGGCCTAAACATCAACACTTCCATTATGCAGACTTAAGGTTCTCTGGAAAAATCACCGTCTCTCCACAAAATACGTTGACATTGCTGATCTGCTTTGATAACCCTGATTTGATGGAACAAATCTTTCACGTCGGCGTAAACTGCTATTTTCCTTAGATTTCCTATAAGGGCACTAGATTATCTGGGCAGTTAAGCAAATAGGTGTTAAACGACACCCCGTTGACCTTGGCTGGTACATCTGCAACTAACCTGGTCTTCGGCGGCCATTTATTTTGATTTTAACGATAAATATTGGAGCATACCAAACACGCTTCCATTGCTGGTTTAACTCTTCTTCTCAAGCGATCCTAGCATACTCATATGACAATATGTGCTGCCATATGTCTATTCGTCCACTCAAGCAAATCAGGTTTCTTGTGTAGTGACTTATATAAACCCACAAGCCGCTTCAAAGATATTAGATAACTATCTGGCAATTTAACATTATCAGAAACTCAAAGCAAACCTATTTCATAACGACTGTCCTCCAATCTTAGCGTTCGCTCCATAATATCTGTAGCTCGTCGATCTTCTTAGCTAACGAAATCGCCTGTTGGTGGTTCAACCCCAAACTCCTCTGTGGTAAAATGGTTCTTAGCAAGTTCTTGCAAATCATCCTTGTTTTTTTTATAATTCGCGCACGCTTAAAGGGGTTTGCACCCTTAACCCTTACAATGCTCGGCTATATGATTGGCACAGCGTGGTCGTCAAGGGAAAGGAGGAGAAAAGAGGAGATGTCTATGAGCTTGTGTTTTGAATGCCTGTTGATCATAGTGATGTGGGAAAACAAAGCTTGGCAGAGCATTCCACATACGTTTTGTACGGCTGAATAACGAGTTAACTGTACGTTCGAAGATGGGCTTGAGGGCAAATTGATTAGCATTTAGAGCGCCACAAGCATTGCGCTTGAATTCAAGGAGAGGTAGCATGCATCTGGCTATTTCTCTTGAGCACCGCTGGTAGAAGAAACGATCAAACAGTGATAAGCAGGAAACGTTCCTGCGGTATTCGAGCGAAGCTATTGATTTCGCTACATTTGCGTCACTGATAAGTTTTAATGCGTGGTTTTGAATTCTATCTAACTGATGCAAAGTAGTTTTATGTGCACCAGACCAGATATGGCAATTGTACTCAAGTTTAGGGCGAATAAAAGCCTTGTAGATAGTAGCCAGATCAGAGGGAGTGAAATTAGTTAATTCTCCCAAAAAGTTAAGGCCATGCCAATTGACTTGCTCGTATTGCCATACTGTTTTTTAGGAGTTTTTTTCTCTAACTACGTCGTTTATTAACTAGAAATTAGCTGATACTACACAATGGTCTGACGAGCCTAGAGGCGATAATACATTGACGGAGTATTTATCAGGACGAGAGGTAGGGAACAAGTCGAGGATGTTTGCGGAATGATTTGAAATGTCAGGTATTCGTGTAGGTTATTTTACAAGCTGAGTAAGGTGATTAAACTCATCGAATAACTGAACACACCTTCCCTCGGGTGTTTTCTGGCCAGAATGGCGAAGCTACCCAGAAGTTTTATAGATAGTAGCCAGATCAGAGGGAGTGAAATTAGTTAATTCTCCCAAAAAGTTAAGGCCATGCCAATTGACTTGCTCGTATTGCCATACTGTTTTTTAGGAGTTTTTTTCTCTAACTACGTCGTTTATTAACTAGAAATTAGCTGATACTACACAATGGTCTGACGAGCCTAGAGGCGATAATACATTGACGGAGTATTTATCAGGACGAGAGGTAGGGAACAAGTCGAGGATGTTTGCGGAATGATTTGAAATGTCAGGTATTCGTGTAGGTTATTTTACAAGCTGAGTAAGGTGATTAAACTCATCGAATAACTGAACACACCTTCCCTCGGGTGTTTTCTGGCCAGAATGGCGAAGCTACCCAGAAGTTTTAACCAGGCAGATTAAATAGAATCAAAATAGTCGAAAACACAGACAAACCGGGGGTAAAATCAAATATATAAACAAGTAAATGCAAAAAACTTCGGGTACAAACTTTTATGTATACATCGACACACGACACGCTTTTAATATTTGGTAATAATCGCCCAAACATCTGTTTTTGAGTTCGAGCCTATTTTAAAGTATTTTCTTTTTTCCACGCATCACACGCGCCACACGCGACTCGCGAAAGGCGTCATTTTTTTTTTTTTTTTTTTATATAATTAAATAATATATTTCGATAAATACATATTTATGGTATTGTAATCTAGTCACTTGGACTAATAAACAATTTTAATTTAACTTAATTTACTACGGCTTACATCTATGAATACTTCCCATTGGCGTTTCATAGGATCTGAAGAATGATTGAGTAAAATCAAGCATTCTATACAGCCACATCTTTGTCGTGGAAATTATTTCTTACTATTTAGATTAATTCGAACGGTTTAGTTCTTTTAAGCCTGCGTATTACATTGCTGTTGTCTAATAGCTTAGTTGCCTCCATATTCACATGTTGGTGGAGTCTTACTCTGTGTCTTTCTGCAATAACCCGAGCTTCCTCGGTTACAAGAACAATTTTAAGGTCTCTATGAAGATCATTGTTTCTGACGTACCACGGTGCATCAACGATGTTCCTTAATACCTTATTTTGAAATCTCTGGATGATATTCTTGTTGCTCTGTTTGGTACAGCCCCAAAGTTGAATGCGTCCAAACCGGTTTTAATATTTGCTTATAAAGTAGAAGCTTGTTGTGTGTTGATAGAGCAGAGTTCCTTCCTATCAGCCAAGACATATTTCTATATTTGAGTCCAAGTTCTTCTTTTTTCTTTTTGACATGTGCTTTCCACCGAAGTTTTGCATCTAGAGTCATGCCGAGATATTTTGCTGTGTTCGCATACGGAACAATTTCTTGATTAATTGTAACCGGAATATATTCCAACCGTTTGTTTGTGAAATTGATGTGAACTGACTTAGTTTGATTAAGTTTAATTCGCCATTTTTTAGTCCAACTATATATTTTATTTATTTATTTATTTTTATTAATAGCTGTTTGTAAATTCTGCGATGATTCTTCATTGGTTTTTCCAACTGCAAGTATCGCCGTGTCATTCACTTAATGTCAGGATAATCAGAGAATGATCGGAACTTAATCCCGAAATTCATCAACTTGTACATAGTTAGTAGACACGTTTTTGATTATGAAGAAATCAATTAGATCTGGAACTTTGTTTGGGTCGGTTGGCCAGTACGTCGGTTTCCCATGTGACAAGGCTTCACACCCGTACTTTCTAATGGCATTCAATAGTTGTTTACCCTTACTTGTAGTTCGCCTAGAACCCCAGTGGATGTTTTTAGCATTAAAATCACCTCCAATTACGAATCGTTTTCCTAGTTTACCGAAGAATTTCAGATAATCTGTTTCTTATAGTGAATGTTTTGGTGGACAGTAGATTCCAATAAAATTAACAAAAATTTTCTTGGTTTTGACATTTACAGCTGTGGCTTGTCTGTTTCATATTTCAATTCTTCGTAATGTTCAATTTTGTTTCTAACTATAACAGGGGTGGAATCGGCTAAGGCGATAGTTGATTGTTGATCATCAAAATAAATGCTTTTGCTCCACGTAAGGTGATTATCAAATTGACTATCACTTTTTTGCTATGGTTTGTGGGTGACAGCTATTTAGGTGTCACTTTCATATATTTTGTTCAATTATTTTGAGTAAGACAAGTTGTGTCAGCTTCATCTTCACTATAAATCGAAAAATTAGTGAAAAAAAGTGAAAAAGTTATCAAAGTGAAAAGAAAAAATAAGTGAACATTAATGTATACTTCTACTACAAGTTGGGGCTGATTGGACTGCACCGATGGGACAAAGTACTGTAGCTGAAATAACCGCTGCAGTTATTAAGAGACTATAAACAACACAATCATTTTCACAATAAAACACACAGCTGATCGAAATGACATTATAATATGTGAGTGCTGCCAAGCACTCCAACATTTTTAGCGATCACTTTACGCATAACAAAGAAAAGTTGATAATCAGAATTGACAATCAAAACAGTGACAGTCAACTATCGCCTTAGCCGATTCCACCCCAGCACTCCCACCTCTGGCCGAATTTCCGGGATGTATGGTGTGATATACTTTGAAATTTGTAAATTTTATATAAGATTGTCTAGTAAAGTGTGTTTCCGAAATAAGGCATAAATCGATTTTTTCAGTGTCCAGGACCACTTGCAATTCTTGTTGATGTTGCAAAAGTCCATTGGCATTCCAATATAAAATTTTAAGATCACTGGGCTTAATTTTGTTTTTTAGGTATAGCTCCTTTATTGCTACAGGGTTTGCACTTCATATTCGCCCTTTTGCAAATCAAATTCAACCTTTTGCATATCAAATTCGCCCTTTTGCAAATCAAATTCAACCTTTTGCAAATCAAATTCGCCCTTTTGCAAATCAAATTCTACCAGCATCAAAAAAAAATGATTTGAATATTTTTTTTTAATAATTGTAAATATTAGGAGTATAAAGAAATACACGTGCCCTGGGGCCGGATCACTCCAATATGTTTACAAAAAGAGTTTTCCATCGGAACTACACATGTGTATAAAATTTCAAGAAAATTGGATTTTTTTTAATAATTGTAAATATTAGGAGTATAAAGAAATACAATATTATTGTTTGCGAATTTAAAATGAACTAACTAATGTATATAACAACAAAATACACATTTTATTCCACATTTTATTTAATAAATTTCAAAATTCAAATTTCAAATTAACAAAATATTTGATATTCTAACAATACGATAACAGTTTAAAAGTAGGAAGTAAATATTTGGTAATAAATAAAAATATTCAAATCATTTTGTTAAATATTAGTCGAATTTGATTTGCAAAAGGTTGAATTTGATTTGCAAAAGGACTAATTTGATTTGCAAAAGGTTGAATTTGATTTGCAAAAGGGCGAATTTGATTTGCAAAATGACGAATTTGAAATTAAAACCCTGTATATTCTAAGTTTTGCAATCTCTCTTCAAATATATTGAGTTTGTTTATAATTAACTGTAGTTGCTATTTTATATCATCGTTTTGTACAATATTAGCTTTTTTGTTACTTGGGCGTAGGTCATTTCCCCTATTTCCCCTTGTGTGGCTGCATATGCTATTGCCATTTGCCTTTCTACCATTTCAGGTTGTTTTACCTTAATAGGTTGGTTCCTGATTTTATTTATTCTTTTATCACTTATTTTTTTGTTTTTAATTTTTTGAAGCTCGATTGCAACACTGCATCCCCTATACTCAGCAGGGTGATTTTCTTCACAGTGTACGCACTTAGGTCGAGCCTCTATAGGTTTATCACAATCCTTTGTTAGATGTCTACCTGAACATTTAACACACCTCGGTTCCTTATTACAGTATTTTTGGGTATGTTCATATCCTTGACAACGTTTGCATTGAGGAATAATCTTAGATTTTCGTATTGGTTGAATATCTACTTTACACCCCAAGATGTTTTTAATTTTATAAATATGTTTAATAATTTCATTTGAGCTGAAGGTCAACATGAACATATTGAGAGGTTTCTTACTTTGTCTTTTTAGCTTAATTGATGCTTCCACTGCATTAAACCCTTGCGATTTCAGATCATCAAGTATTTTTTCTGGTTTGCATGAAGAGTGTAGGTTTTTTGCCATTACTCTAATTGGTCTAGTTTGTTTGTTGTCATAGGAGTGCCAAGCATGATCTCCTTCGCATAACATCTTTGTTACAGTTCTATATGATTCTTCATCATTTACATTGATTTTTAGGTTGTTTCTACTCATCAATTTGATATTGAACTTGTCTTTTGATACAACTGTTTTCAATTGTTCATAGATTGAATCATAGTTACTAACGCCATCTAATATTATCGATGGTGGTGGTGGTACTTTTTTCCGTTCCTTTAGGATTACTTTAGGAGCTGCAACCTTTACTAACACATTTTGATTAGTTTTGGAACCGATTTCTTTCTTTTTATTTATTTCTTTTAGTTGCTCTGTCTTTTCCAAGTCAGATTCCTTTGGCTTAGGTGGACTAGGTGTGGTATTTCGCTTCCTTTTTTTTCGAAGATTTTTAACCCGTATCCACTGGGTTTCCTTGGCTTATTGCTCTTCGTCTGTTTCGTTTTCTTGAACTTCCACATCAGTTTGGCAGTCCATTGTACCATGTTGTTTAAGTTCTCTTACTTGCCCTTCAAGAATTTCAATTTGCTCCTGCATCCATTGTATTGTTGCATTTAATGCTTTGTTCTCTTGTCTTGATTCAAATAAAGCTTTGGTTATTTCTTCTAATTGCGTACTTATTTTTTCTGCGGGCTCGGGTGGTAGCTTAAAACTACTTATCTTTTTAATCGTTAGAGTAGGTGATCTTACTACCTTTTTACTCGATTGAAAGATATTAGGTGAATTACTTTCAGCCATTACTGCAGTATTTCGTCATGTTTTGTAGTTAGGCAAATCGGTTGGTTGTTTTCTACGGTAAGCCTGTCTAAGTCTGATCTAGAAAGCTTAGGTGTTCGGAGCTTTAGTTGGTAGCTTAGGTTCCACAGGTTCCACAAGTTCCACTGGGGCACTAGTGCGCCACGTCATATGAAGGATATCAATTGGCCCCTGACGTTGAGGAACGACAAAATGTCGGCATTTCCAGCCAGCAAACGGGCCATATGCGAAACGCGACACATGTCACAAGCAGCATATAAAAACGCTCAAATAACGTCCTACACTCTCAGACATCCACAATATAGCAATTTGCTTCCTTGTCAAACCTCCCCCTCCCCTAACTATCTCCCGTAACGGCCTCATCAGCTCACAAAACTCATCCCTCTCCAAAGGCAACCCACTACAATACCTTCCCTTCACCCCCTCGTACATCACTCTTTGCGTCTCCGCATACTCCACATAACCGAATTTTCTCGGCAACACAAACCCTGGCCCATAGCTTAGCAAGATCTGTACTTCCACAGGCACATCCTTCAGTGTCAGATTAAGGAAACCACCTGGCACCCCCTCAATCCCTTCCAAATCCATTTAAAATTATATAACTAAACCTAAGCAAAACCCTAAACCACTAACTAAATAAATCCTATACCTAAGCAAAATCCTAAACCATTAATTAATTAAATAAATCCTAAACACTTAATTAATTAATTAAATCCTAAACCTAAGCAAAATCCTAAACCACTAACTAAATAAATCGTAAACCTATGCAAAATCCTAAACCCTTAATTAATTAAATAAATCCTAAACCCTTAATTAATCAAATAAATCCTAAACCTAAGCAAAATCCTAAACCCTTAATTAACTAAATAAGTCCTAAACCTAAGCAAAATCCTAAACCACTAACTAAATAAATCCTAAGCCTAAGCAAAATACTAAACCCCTAACTAAATAATTCCTAAACCCTTAACTAAAAAACACACCTAATACTATATCTTACAAAATTCTATATACCTCCTAAACCTCAAACTATTCCAAATCAAAACTAAATCGCTACCAAAAGAATCCTAACACAACTTGTCTCGCTGATTCCCAATTCCAAATTGAATCACTTCTTCCAATTTTATCCGAAATTAGAAAAATTTTCTAAAAAATAATAAGACAATTTAAAGTATCATAAAAATAATAAGACAATTTAAAATATCATAAAAATAGTTTATATTTTTTTTATTTATTTATTACAACGTCCAATCCTCCTCCCACTCCTCCACACACACCCCTTCCAAATGACACTCCATGTCATCGTCCTCCCACTCCTCAACACGCACCCCTCCCAGATGGTCTTCCTCCTGCGCATCTGCCATACTCTCACGTGCCTCTCCACCACCAATTGGCCCAACGGGAGTCTGCAATGCCTGTTGGGTCTCTCCCACGGATGTGTGACTGGCTGCCTCAGCTGGCTCCCTCTCACCCTCGGGGCTTGCTGCGTCCGGCGACATGCCCCCCTCATCCTCCTCATCAAGCAAAATAACCTCGGACTGCATGCAGGCCGTTGGTGATAGTAAAAAGGGGTCTTCCACTGTCCCTTTGCCCCAGTGACTCCGGCCACACCTCCCACACGCCTTTACATAGCGACTTGTCATCGCGCTAACGTGGTAACGCCCACAACGGCAGCATACCTTCGACATCAATCCAAAATTAAGCATTTTTAACCCTACTAATAATAATATATTGATGTTAACACAATAACAACTAATAACTAATTTCACTACTTTTACTCACCTTTTCAAAAATCGAAACTTATTTGAAACCTGATCTACACCCCTTTGAATGATGTCAGGAAATCATCCAACGCAAAAACTATAAACTCTCAGCTAACAGAAAACACCAAAGCCCTTTCTCTCAACCTACGTCACACATCATTATATCAACAACTCCTTACCATAACGATAAACTCTCAGCATTACATGACATATAACATGACTCCTCATACCACAACCAACTGTACACATTGCTCACAACCAAAAATTGCAAGCCCTCCACATATTGATATTCTTTCCTCTTCGATTTTAGTGATAGCCTCTCTTCTTGCATTTGCATTCCAAATTCATAATTATCACAGTTAATAACCCATTATGATCCTCTACCGTAGTTCGTGTTTGTATTTTCTACAAAGTACTACCGTAATTCTCTAAAATGTGCCACCGCAGTTCGTGTTCATATTTTCCATACACATATATAATCTATGGTCTTATATATATACAACCAATGTCAGTTATAGTCCGAGATACCACACAAATTCGGTGTTAATCCGGGACACCACCCAACAGTACGTAAACTAAAATTGTGTTTCGACCTTATTCTAATATATAAAAAATTCCGACGACAAATTACAAAAAAGATTCTGACGACAAATTACAAACTACAAATAACTCTCCAATTTTTACAGTATATATTTATTTAATAACCCTTTTACCTTGCCCACAACCTTGGTCTTGCACCAACCCTTCCTCCAAACATCAGGCCGTGAACCCCAAGCTCGCTGATGAGACCTCGTGGTTGAGGTCGAAAACGTTTCGAGCGACCACCATATTTCGCAACCCAGTTGCAATTAGAACCCCATCGGGACATACACACAAATAAAGGACTTTCATCCTTAATTTAAATGCCTTATTTAATACCACAGCCTCTCTGTTTCTGTTTCTTTGCCCCTCTTTTCATTTATAACATATACTCATTTATTACATATACTCATTTATTACATATACTCATTTATTACATATACTCATTTATTACATATACTCATTTATTACATATACTCAATAAATTTCACACATTCATTTTTGCATATAAATTTTCCCATACATTATATACTTTGTATTTGTTATTTATCTATTTATATCACTTCTCACATTATCTATATAATACAAACCTATACAATACACACCTATAACATTCATATTACATCACAAAATAATCAAAAAACATATACCTAAAACGACTCACATTTATCATCTGACTTTGACGTAGCCGACCAAATTTACTTAAAGCAACTAATTTTAAACTCTAAATGATCGAACGGTTATTGCAAAGTTCTTACCTAATCCCATCTCTTTATAGTAAAACCTTCTGGTTCATTAAAATAACCTATTAGCAATCCATCCAACCCATAATATAATTATACAAATATACATTGCTATTGTCTATGCATATGTAAATAACCACAAACTCTCCAAAAATATTAGAAATGTCAAATACTTTACTCCAAAACCTTGGATAGTTTTAAACCACCCATTATGGTTTTCCTGACTCCTAAGGGAGCCTGTCACATTTCCTCTGGTTCCGGAAGGAGCTTGCCAGTAACCCAACTTCCCCTTATGATATTGCATAACATATGCTTTTTTATCGCCTTATTTGCACAAACTTTTGAAGACATCTGAGACAATAAATGCGTTTACATCATTGTCCCTTACAACTGTCCTCCGTCCTCTATCTTCTATCCTCTATCTTCTATCCTCTATCTTCTATCCTCTATCTTCTGTCTATCTTCTATTTTCTATCCTCTATCTTCTACCTTCCTCTATCTTCTGTCGTCTTTTTATTCTATCTTCTATCTTCTACCTTCCTCTATCTTCTGTCGTCTTCTTATTCTATCTTCTATCTTCTACCTTCTTATATCTTCTGTCGTCTTCTTTTTTATCTATCTATCTTCTATTTTTCCTCTATCTACTCTCTGTCTGTCTGTCTTTCATCTCTCATCTTATCCTTTATCTTCCATACTTTATCCTTTTCTTCTCTCTTCCATCTTTCATCCTTTATCTTCTATCCTTTTCCTCTATCCCTTTCTTCCTTTATCTTTTATCTTATATCCTTTTCTTCTATCTTCTATCCTTTTCTTCTATCTTTTATCCTTTTCTTCCTTTATCTTCTATCTTTTATCCTTTCTTCTATCTTTTATCCTCTTCTACCATCTAACCTTATCTTTTATCTTTCATCCTCTATCTTTTATCGCGTATACTTTACCTTTACCTTTTAGCTCTCAACCTTACCCTGATCCTCTTTCTTCTATCCTACACCCACCATCCATTATGCTCTACCCTTTATCCTCCACCCTCTATCCTCTATCCACTATCCTCCCGATATAATTCTATAATTCCATAATCCTCATAAACGCCTTTTAAAATGAGAACTTCCTTCTTAATATTAAACTAATTGAGCACACTGTATTTCACAGTGTATCCAAAATTTCCATAAAAACGCCTTTTAAAAGGAAAAACTTCCTTCTAAATATAAACCAATTGAACACACTGTATTTTACAGTGTATCCATAACTTTCACAAAAACGCATTTTTAAAGGAAAAACTCCCTTCAAATATAAACTTTTTGAGCTCTACATTCCTCCTTTATCCTTCATCCTTATCTTCCAATTTTCTTTTATCCTTTATCCTTTATCCTCTACCCTGTATCCTTTACCTTTTATCTTTCACCTTTATACTTTATCTTTCTTTTATCTTTTATCTTTCATATTACCTTTCTCTTTCACCTTTCTTTCACCTTATTTTTTATCTCTTATACCTTTATCTATACCTTTTCCCTTTCTTTTATCTTTCACTTTTTTCCTTTATCTTTGAACTTTTTATCTCTTATACCTTTATATATACCTTTTCTCTTTCTTTTATCCGTCACTTTTTTCCTTTATCTTTGAACTTTTTTCTTTGCTCCTTTATCCTTTATCCTTTATCCTTTATCCTTTACCCTCTATCTTTTATCTTTCTCTTTCACCTTTCTTTCACCTTATTTTTTATCTCTTATACCTTTATCTATACTTTTTCGTTTTCTTTTATCTTTCACTTTTTTCCTTTATCTTTGAACCTTTTTCTTTGATCCTTTATCCTTTATCCTTTACCCTCTATCCTTTATCTTTTATCTTTCACTTTTATCTTTTATCTTTCACCTTTATCTTTTATCTTTCACCTTTATCCTTTATCCTTTTTCTATCTTTTATCCTTCATCGTATCTTTTTTCGTTCACCTTATCCTTTATCTCTTATCCTTTTCTTTTATCTTTCACTTTTATCCTCTAACTCTTATCTTTGATCTTTTATCCTTTATCTTTTCTTTTATCTCTTATCTCTCATCTTACCTTCCATCTTTTATCTCTTCTTTTATCTCCTATCTCTCATTTTATCTTTTATCTTTTATCCTTTTCTTTTATCTTTCACCTTTATTTTTCATTCTTTATCTTTGATCTATCCTATCTTTTATCTTTCATTCTTTATCTTTGATCTATCCTATCTTTTATCTTTCATCTTATCTTTGATCTTTTACCCTTTTCTTTTACCCCTTATCATCCATCCTATCCTATTTCTTTTATCCTTGACCCTCTATCTCCCAACTTCTACGTTTTAAATTTCTAATTTAGGTACACGGTGTAAGCTGCTCTGGCCGTCTTTAACTACCCGTTACTCCGTAGCTTTCGGAATACTCCGTATTCTGAACCGCTTTGGACTCGGAAGTTTATCGATAAGCCTGGTACGTTTTCACTGTCAAAGCATTTTCCGGCTGACAGGCTAGTGTGACACTCTTTTTCAAGAGCCCATTGCACGGTCATGTTCTCCAAAATGCTTCAAGTATTTGGTGGCTATGTGGTTTCCCCCACCCCACTATATTTTCCCTCCTCCACCTGTAAAGCTTTAGTCTTAGACATTTCTTGGGGTTATCACATAAATCCACTCTATTTAGCTTTATTATATAGGTAAAAAAGATAGGACAAATCTTTGACTGAATGTTTAAATAACAAATACATGCCAGGGAGCATAGCATGTAAGTAGCCCGTATGCGTGTGGTATGTTTACACACACACGTATACGAACAATTATACAAACTTAAGTATATGCAATAGACCTTCCTCTATCCCTCCCCCTATTCCCAATAGTCTTCGCACTCAATAGCCACCCCCATGCCACCCTCATCACCCCCTTGTAGCCTTCCTTTCTTCCACCGTTGTTTGGCCTTCCAACGCCTCTTCCTCCCCCCACCCTTAACTTGCCTAGCATGCACTACATGTAAATTCTCTGCGCATACCCCAACCCCTTCTTCACCTAACCAGCCCTCCACCCTCCAAACGCCTATAGGACCATAAGAACACCCACCATAACCCTCACACTCTCCATAATCTCCAACCACACCATAATCCCCACTCTCAAACAACCCCCCCCCCCCACACCCATACACATACAACCTCCATCCACACACACATCCAATTCGTCCTCACCACCTTCAATTTCCCCATCTTCCCCCTCCACCCACTCAATTTCCACCGCATCTTCCTCCACTCCCAACCCCATATTACCACCCATCCCCTTTTCACACTCACCCAAATCCCACAACTGCATCTTAGACAAAGACGCATCAATCTCTATAGGCAAATTATAGTCAACACCCTGCAACCCTAACACAGCCTTACGTAACACCAAATAGACCTCCATTTCCCCTTCCCTCCTGTACAACGAATTAACCCCTCTCATATTTAACTCATGACCCGTCCCTCTGACATGAGCACACATCTTCGTTCCCTCTGCCTGCGCCTCCATCCGTACAGCCTCACACTTATTCACTGCCTTCCGCTTAAACACAAAACCACATCCACAACCTTTACACCACACCTCCAACCATTTCTCCTCCTCTGGCCCAGTCGGATCCTTTTCACGCAAGCTCAAATGCAACTTCCGAAACACATTAGTCGCATTCCGGTACACTGGTGCCTTAAAATCCCACCTCTTTGCCACCTCACTTAACCATTTTGCTTGCCCTATCTTTTATCTTTCACCTTTATCCTTTATCCTTCTTCTATCTTTTATCCTTCATCTTATCTTTTTTCTTTCACCTTATCCTTTATCTCTTATCCTTTTCTTTTATCTTTCACTTTTATCCTCTAACTCTTATCTTTGATCTTTTATCCTTTATCTTTTCTTTTATCTCTTATCTCTCATCTTACCTTCCATCCTTTATCTCTTCTTTTATCTCTTATCTCTCATTTTATCTTTTATCTTTTATCCTTTTCTTTTATCTTTCACCTTTATTTTTCATTCTTTATCTTTGATCTATCCTATCTTTTATCTTTCATCTTATCTTTGATCTTTTACCCTTTTCTTTTACCCCTTATCATCCATCCTATTCTATTTCTTTTATCCTTGACCCTCTATCTCCCAACTTCTACGTTTTAAATTTCTAATCTAGGTACACGGTGTAAGCTGCTATGGCCGTCTTTAACTACCCGTTACTCCGTAGCTTTCGGAATACTCCGTATTCTGAACCGCTTTGGACTCGGAAGTTTATCGATAAGCCTGGTACGTTTTCACTGTCAAAGCATTTTCCGGCTGACAGTCTAGTGTGACACTCTTTTTCAAGAGCCCATTGCACGGTCATGTTCTCCAAAATGCTTCAAGTATTTGGTGGCTATGTGGTTTCCCCCACCCCACTATATTTTCCCTCCTCCACCTGTTAAGCTTTAGTTTTAGACATTTCTTGGGGTTACCACATAAACCCACTCTATTTAGCTTTATTATATAGGTAAAAAAGATAGGACAAATCTTTGACTGAATGTTTAAATAACAAATACTTGCCAGGGAGCATAGCATGTAAGTAGCCCGTATGCGTGTGGTATGTTTACACACACACGTATACGAACAATTATACAAACTTAAGCATATGCAATAGACCTTCCCCTCTCCGTCCCTCTATTCCCACTAGTCTTCGCACTCCATAGCCACCCCCATGCCACCCTCATCACCCCCTTGTAGCCTTCCTTTCTTCCACCGTTGTTTGGCCTTCCAACGCCTCTTCCTCCCACCATCCTTAACTTGCCTAGCATGAACTACATGTAAATTCTCTGCGCATACCCCAACCCCTTCTTCACCTAACCAACCCTCCACCCTCCAAACGCCTATAGGACCATAAGAACACCCACCATAACCCTCACACTCTCCATAATCTCCCACCACACCATAATCCCAACTCTCAACCCCCCCCCCCCCACCCATACACATACAACCTCCATCCACACACACATCCAATTCGTCCTCACCACCTTCAATTTCCCCATCTTCCCCCTCCACCCACTCAATTTCCACCGCATCTTCCTCAACTCCCAACCCCATATTACCGCCCATCCCCTTTGCACACTCACCCAAATCCCACAACTGCATCTTAACCAAAGACGCATCAATCTCTATAGGCAAATTATAGTCAACACCCTGCAACCCTAACACAGCCTTACGTAACACCAAATAGACCTCCATTTCCCCTTCCCTCCTGTACAACGAATTAACCCCTCTCATATTTAACTCATGACCCGTCCCTCTGACATGAGCACACATCTTCGTTCCCTCTGCCTGCGCCTCCATCCGTACAGCCTCACACTTATTCACCGCCTTCCGCTTAAACACAAAACCACATCCACAACCTTTACACCACACCTCCAACTATTTCTCCTCCTCTGGCCCAGTCGGATCCTTTTCACGCAAGCCCTACACACATATACTCTATCACCATCCTCCCTTCCACCTCAAATCCACCATTCCTTTTCCCCCTCATCACATCCACCCTCAAACCACCTATTCCGATCTTTGCCATATAGCTACACAGCACATGTCTGTATTCCAATTCCATCGACTCTTCCAACCGACTGGAAATTCCCCCTAACATCACCCTCTTCACCCACTCCTGCGGATAAGCATTATCCCTCATCGTCGCAAAAACTACCTCTAAAACCCTATACAAAAAACGAGTACTTGACCTCTACAAAACCTTTCTCAACATATTAGCACAAGTTGCCCTCTTCAACGCGAACGACTGATTTGAATTGTAGTTGACGGTTCTTCTTGAGGAATAAGGCTTCCTATACCACCCATATCGGAACTGTTTTCCCCCTCATCCCGAACTATCCTATAATCCAGAAAACTTACACCCAAATTTCCCTCGAACACATCTTCCTCCTCATATGTCAATTCCAATCCCAATTTTCCCGACAACCATTCCACAAACCCCTTTACCCCCTCCCCAGGCAAATAAAATAAGAAGTCATCGACATACTTCGTGTTAAACCTAACACCCTTCTTTCCCCACATCTCACTCCTACACCTCTTCATGAAACTATCCACATAAAGCACCGCATACAAACTCGAACCACAACCCCCCTGTGGCAAACCTTTTTCCTGCCTATAAACTTTCCCGTCATACGACACATAACACAATTCATCGAGATCATACCTCAACAACCTCTCCAATAATCTCACCCCCAAATTCAACGGACCCCTGTAACCCCCTTCCACTATCTTTCCCACTATTATCTTCTTCAGCTCCTCACGCGGTATCCGGGTGAACATGTCCACTATGTCCACCTTCAAAAAAACATAACCCTCCACATACCCAACTCTCCCCAACTTTCCCGGCAATAACTCAATATTCCGCAAATTATATTCCCCACCCAACCGCATTCCCACCAGCTCAAACTTCAATAATGACTGCACCACAGAACTAACCCAATACACAGTACTTACTATTGGCCTGCACGGCCTGCCATCCTTGTGCAGTTTAACCACCCCATATAAATAAGGCAAAACCTGTTTTCCCCCCAACGATCCCCACCGCAATTTTGACCTCAACCCCGCGGACATAGTCACCTTCCTATCCTTCAACTCCTTTTCCACCTTTCCTACAAGAACCCCCATCATACTCCTCAAAATGACCTTCTTCATCTCAATATTCCCAGTTTCCTCAACATAAACCCCGCACTCCAACCCCTTATGCACAACCTCGCCCACCTTCCCCCTATAATCCTCAGCATACATCAACGTTGTTACCTTACCCTTGTCCGCCTGCACTACCATAACATCCTTATTCATCCTCAAATAACGTCCTACACTCTCAGACATCCACAATATAGCAATTTGCTTCCTTGTCAAACCTCCCCCTCCCCTAACTATCTCCCGCAACGGCCTCATCAGCTCACAAAACTCATCCCTCTCCAAAGGCAACCCACCACAATACCTTCCCTTCACCCCCTCATACATCACTCTTTGCGTCTCCGCATACTCCTCCAAACCGAATTTTCTCGGCAACACAAACCCTGGCCCATAGCTTAGCAAGATTTGCACTTCCACAGGCACATCCTTCAGTGTCAGATTAAGGAAACCACCTGGCACCCCCTCAATCCCTTCCAAATCCATTTAAAATTATATAACTAAACCTAAGCAAAACCCTAAACCACTAACTAAATAAATCCTATACCTAAGCAAAATCCCAAACCCTTAATTAACTAAATAAATCCTAAACCTAAGCAAAATCCTAAACCCTTAATTAACTAAATAAATCCTAAACCTTAGCAAAATCCTAAACCCTTAATTAACTAAATAAATCCTAAACCTAAGCAAAATCCTAAACCCCTAACTAAATAATTCCTAAACCCTTAACTAAAAAACACACCTAATACTATATCTTACAAAATTCTATATACCTCCTAAACCTCAAACTATCCCAAATCAAAATTAAATCGCTACCAAAAAAATCCTAACACAACTTGTCTCGCTGATTCCTAATTCCAAATTGAATCTCTTCTTCCAATTCTATCCGAAATTAGAAAAATTTTCTAAAAAATAATAAGACAATCTAAAAAATAATAAGACAATTTAAAATATCATAAAAATAGTTTATATTTATTCATTTATTTTTACAATTTCCAATCCTCCTCCCACTCCTCCACACACACCCCTTCCAAATGACACTCCATGTCACCGTCCTCCCACTCCTCAACACGCACCCCTCCCAGATGGTCTTCCTCCTGCGCATCTGCCATACCCTCACGTGCCTCTCCACCACCAATTGGCCCCACGGGAGTCTGCGATGTCTGTAGGGTGTCTCCCAAGGATGTGTTACTGGCTGCCTCAGCTGGCTCCCTCTCATCCTCGAGGCTTGCTGCGTCCGGCGACATGCCCCCCTCTTCCTCCTCACCAACCAAAATAACTTCGGACTGCATGCAGGCCGTTGGCGATAATAAAAAGGGGTCTTCCACTGTCCCTTTGCCCCAGTGACTCCGGCCACACCTCCCACACGCCTTTACATATCGACCCGTCATCGCGCTAACGTGGTAACGCCCACAACGGCAGCACACCTTTGACATCAGCCCAAAATTCAGCATTTTTAACCCTATTATTAATAATAATATATTGATGTTAACACAATAACAACTAATAACTAATTTCACTACTTTTACTCACCTTTTCAAAAAATCGAAACTTATTGTATGCCTGATCCACACACTTTTGAATGATGCCAGAAAATCATCCAACACACAAAACCATAAACTCTCAGCTAACAGAAACACCAAAGCCCTTTCTCTCAACCTACGTCACACATCATTGCATCAACAATTCCTTACCATAACGATAATCTCTCAGCATTACATGACATATAGCATGACATCCTCATAGCACAACCAACCGTACACATTGCTCACAACCAAAAATTGCAAGCCCTCCACATATTGATATATTTTTTCCTCTTCGAGTTTAGTGATAGCCTCTCTTCTTGCATTTGCATTCCGCATTCATAATTATCACAGTTAATAACCCATTATGATCCTCTACCATAGTTCGTGTTTGCATTTTCTACAAAGTACTACCGTAATTCTCTAAAATGTTCCACCGAAGTTCGTGTTCATATTTTCTATATAGTTTTCTCACACATATATAATCTATGGTTTTATATATATACAACCAATGTCAGTTCTAGTCCGAGATACCACACAAATTCGGTGTTAATCCGGGACACTACCCAACAGTACGTAAACTAAAACTGTGCTTCGACCTTATTCTAATATATAAAAAACTCCAACGACAAATTATATAAAAAAAGATTCTGACGACAAATTACAAACTACAAATACACCACAAGGTAAGCCAACATTCTAAGTTATTACTCTCCAACTTTTATAGTATATATTTATTAATTAACCCTTTCACCTTGCCCACAACCTTGGTCTTGCACCAACCCTCCCTCCAAACATCAGGCCGTGAACCCCAAGTTCGCTGATGAGACCTCGTGGTTGAGGTCGAAAACGTTTCGAGCGACCACCATATTTCGCAACCCAGTTGCAATTAGAACCCCATCGGGACATACACACAAATAAAGGACTTTCATCCTTATTTTAAATGCCTTATTTAATACCACAGCCTCTCTGTTTCTGTGTCTTTGCCCCTCTTTTCATTTATTACATATACTCATTTATTACATATACTCATTTATTACATATACTCATTTATTACATATACTCATTTATTACATATACTCAATTAATTTCACACATTCATTTTTGCATATAAATTTTCCCATACATTATATACTTTGTATTTGTTATTTATCTATTTATATCACTTCTCACATTACCTAAAACGACTCACATTTATCATCTGACTTTGACGTAGCCGACCAAATCTACTTAAAACAACTAATTTTAAACTCTAAATGATCGAACGTTATTGCAAACTTCTTACCTAATCCCATCTCTTTATAGTAAAACCTTCTGGTTCATTAAAATAACCTATTAGCAATCCATCCAACCCATAATATAATTATACAAATATACATGGCTATTATCTATGCATATGTAAATAACCACAAACTCTCCAAAAATATTAGAAATGTCAAATACTTCACTCCAAAACCTTGGATAGTTTTAAACCACCCATTATGGTTTTCCTGGCTCCTAAAGGAGCCTGGCACATTTCCTCTGGTTCCGGAAGGAGCTTGCCAGTAACCCAACTTCCCCTTATGATATTGCATAACATATGCTTTTTTATCGCCTTATTTGCACAATCTTTTGAAGACATCTGATACAATAAATGCGTTTACAACATTGTCCCTTACAACTGTCCTCCGTCCTCTACCTTCTATCCTCTATCTTCTATCTTCTATCCTCTATTTTCTGTCTATCTTCTATTTCTATCCTCTATCTTCTACCTTCCTCTATCTTTCTATCTTCTATCTCCTACCTTCCTCTATCTTCTGTCGTCTTCTTATTCTATCTTCTATCTTCTACCTTCTTCTACCTTCTTCTAGCTTCTGTCGTCTTCTTTCTTATCTATCTATTTCTATTTTTCCTCTATCTACTCTCTGTCTGTCTGTCTTTCATTTCTCACCTTATCCTTTATCTTCCATATTTTATCCTTTTCTTCTATCTTCTATCCTTTTCTTCTATCTTTTATCCTCTTCTTCTTCCTTAATCTTCTATCTTTTATCCTTTCTTCTACCTTTTATCCTCTTCTTCCATCTAACCTTATCTTTTATCTTTCACCCTCTTTCATCCTCTATCTTTTATCGCGTATACCTTTATCGCGTATACCTTACCTTTACCTTTACCTTTTAGCTCTCAACCTTACCCTTATCCTCTTTCCTCTATCCTATATCCTACATCCACCATCCTCTATGCTCTACCCTTTATCCTACACCCTCTACCCACTAACCTCTATCCTCCCGATATAATTCTATAATTCCATAACCCTCATAAACGCCTTTTAAAAGGAGAACTTCCTTCTAAATATTAAATATTAAACTAATTGAGCACACTGTATTTCACAGTGTATCCATAATTTCCATAAAAACGCCTTTTAAAAGGAGAAACTTCATTCTAAATATAAACCAATTGAACACACTGTATTCTACAGTGTATCCATAATTCCCATAAAAACGCCTTTTAAAAGGAAAAACTCCCTCCTAAATATAAACTTTTTGAGCACATTGTGCTCTACATTCCTCCTTTATCCTTCATCCTTATCCTTATCTTCCAATTTTCCTTTATCCTTTATCCTTTATCCTCTACCCTCTATCCCTTACCTTTTATCTTTCACCTTTATACTTTATCTTTCCTCTAACCTTTACCTTTCATCTTAACTTTCTCTTTCACCTTTCTTTCACCTTATTTTTTATACTTTTTCCCTTTCTTTTATCTTTCACTTTTTTCCTTTATCTTTCCCTTTCTTTTATCTTTCACTTTTTTCCTTTATCTTTGAACCTTTTATCTCTTATACCTTTATCTATACCTTTTCCCTTTCTTTTATGTTTCAATTTTTTCCTTCACCTTTAAACCTTTTTCCTTGATTATCCTTGATCCTTTATCCTTTACCCTCTATCCTATATCTTTTATCTTTCTTTCCCACCTTTCTTTCACCTTATTTTTTATCTCTTACACCTTTATCTATACCTTTCCCTTTTCTTTTATCTTTCACTTTTTTCCTTTATCTTGGAACCTTTTCCTTGATCCTTTATCCTTTATCCTTTACCCTCTATCCTTTATCTTTCTCTTTCACCTTTCTTTCACCTTATTTTTTATACCTTTATCTATACTTTTCCCTTTCTTGTATCTCTCACTTTTTTCCTTTATCTCTGAACCCTTTTCTTTGATCCTTTATCCTTTATCCTTTACCCTCTATCCTTTATCTTTTATCTTTCTCTCCCAACTTTCTTTCGCCTTATTTTTTATCACTTACACCTTTATCTATACCTTTCCCTTTTCTTTTATCTTTCACTTTTTTCCTTTATCTTTGAACCTTTTCCTTGATCCTTTATCCTTTATCCTTTACCCTCTATCCTTTATCTTTCATCTTTCTCTTTCACCTTTCTTTCACCTTATTTTTTATACCTTTATCTATACTTTTCCCTTTCTTGTATCTCTCACTTTTTTCCTTTATCTCTGAACCCTTTTCTTTGATCCTTTATCCTTTATCCTTTACCCTCTATCCTTTATCTTTTATCTTTCTCTCCCAACTTTCTTTCGCCTTATTTTTTATCTCTTACACCTTTATCTATACCTTTCCCTTTTCTTTTATCTTTCACTTTTTTCCTTTATCTTTGAACCTTTTCCTTGATCCATTATCCTTTATCCTTTATCCTTTACCCTCTATCCTTTATCTTTCATCTTTCTCTTTCACCTTTCTTTCACCTTATTTTTTATACCTTTATCTATACTTTTCCCTTTCTTTTATCTCTCACTTTTTTCCTTTATCTCTGAACCCTTTTCTTTGATCCTTTATCCTTTACCCTCTATCCTTTATCTTTTATCTTTCTCTCCCAACTTTCTTTCGCCTTATTTTTTATCTCTTACACCTTTATCTATACCTTTCCCTTTTCTTTTATCTTTCACTTTTTTCCTTTATCTTTGAACCTTTTCCTTGATCCTTTATCCTTTATCCTTTATCCTTTATCCTTTACCCTCTATCCTTTATCTTTCATCTTTCTCTTTCACCTTTCTTTCACCTTATTTTTTATACCTTTATCTATACTTTTCCCTTTCTTGTATCTCTCACTTTTTTCCTTTATCTCTGAACCCTTTTCTTTGATCCTTTATCCTTTACCCTCTATCCTTTATCTTTTATCTTTCTCTCCCAACTTTCTTTCGCCTTATTTTTTATCTCTTACACCTTTATCTATACCTTTCCCTTTTCTTTTATCTTTCACTTTTTTCCTTTATCTTTGAACCTTTTCCTTGATCCATTATCCTTTATCCTTTATCCTTTACCCTCTATCCTTTATCTTTCATCTTTCTCTTTCACCTTTCTTTCACCTTATTTTTTATACCTTTATCTATACTTTTCCCTTTCTTGTATCTCTCACTTTTTTCCTTTATCTCTGAACCCTTTTCTTTGATCCTTTATCCTTTATCCTTTACCCTCTATCCTTTATCTTTTATCTTTCTCTCCCAACTTTCTTTCGCCTTATTTTTTATCTCTTACACCTTTATCTATACCTTTCCCTTTTCTTTTATCTTTCACTTTTTTCCTTTATCTTTGAACCTTTTCCTTGATCCTTATCCTTTATCCTTTATCCTTTATCTTTTATCTTTCACCTTTATCCTTTATCTTTCACCTTTTTCCTTTATCTTTCACGTTCACCTACATCCTTTATCCTTCTTCTCTCTTCTATCCTTCATCTTACCCTTTTCTTTCACCCTATCCTTTATCCCTTAACCTTTTCTTTTATCTTTCACTTTTCTTTTCTTTTATCTCTGATCTCTCATCTCACCTTCCATACTTTATCTCTTCTTTTATCTCCTATCTCTCATCTTATCTTTTATCCTTTTCTTTTATCTTTCGTCCTTTATCTTTGATCTATCCTATCTTTTATCTTTCATCTTATCTTTGATCTTTTACCCCTTTCTCTTACTTCTCATCATCCATCCCATCCTATTTCTTTCATCCTTGACCCCCTATCCCCCAACTCCTACGTTTTAAATTTCTAATCTAGGTACACGGTGTAAACTGCTCTGGCCGTCTTTAACTACCCGTCACTCCGTAGCTTTCGGAATACTCCGTATTCTGAACCACTTTGGACTCGGAAGTTTATCGATAAGTCTGGTACGTTTTCACCGTCGAAGCATTTTCCGGCTGACAGGCTAGTGTGACACTCTTTTTCAAGAGCCCATTGCACGGTCATGTTCTCCAAAATGCTTCAAGTATTTGGTGGCTATGTGGTTTCCCCCACCCCACTATATTTCCCCTCCTCCACCTGATAAGCTTTAGTCTTAGACATTTCTTGGGGTTACCACATAAACCCACTCTATTCAGCTTTATTATATAGGTAAAAAAGCTAGGACAAATCTTTAACTGAATGTTTAAATAACAAATACTTGCCAGGGAGCATAGCATGTAAGTAGCCCGTATGCGTGTGGTATGTTTACACACACACGTATACGAATAATTATACAAACTTAAGTATATGCAATAGACCTTCCCCTCTCCCTCCCCCTATTCCCACTAGTCTTCGCACCCCATAACCACCCCCATGCCACCCTCATCACCCCCTTGTAGCCTTCCTTTCTTCCACCGTTGTTTGGCCTTCCAACGCCTCTTCCTCCCACCACCCTTACCTTGCCTATCATGCACTACATGTAAATTCTCTGCGCATACCCCAACCCCTTCTTCGCCTAACCAACCCTCCACCCTCCAAACGCCTATAGGACCATAAGAACACCCACCATAACCCTCGCACTCTCCATAATCTACCACCTCACCATAATCCCCACTCTCAACCCCCCCACCCATACACATACAACCTCCATCCACACACACATCCAATTCTTCCTCACCACCTTCAATTTCCCCATCTTCCCCCTCCTCCCACTCAATTTCCACCGCATCTTCCTCCACTCCCAACCCCATATTACCACCCATCCCCTTTGCACACTCACCCAAATCCCACAACTGCATCTTAGACAAAGACGCATCAATCTCTATAGGCAAATTATAGTCAACACCCTGCAACCCTAACACAGCCTTACGTAACACCAAATAGTCCTCCATTTCCCCTTCCCTCCTGTACAATGAATTAACCCCTCTCATATTTAACTCGTGACCCGTCCCTCTGACATGAGCACACATCTTCGTTCCCTCTCCCTCCGCCACCATCCGTACAGCCTCACACTTATTCACCGCCTTCCGCTTAAACACAAAACCACATCCACAACCTTTACACCACACCTCCAACCATTTCTCCTCCTCTGGCCCAGTAGGATCCTTTTCACGCAAGCTCAAATGCAACTTCCGAAACACATTAGTCGCATTCCGGTACACTGGTGCCTTAAAATCCCACCTCTTTGCCACCTCACTTAACCATTTTGCTTGCCCTACACACATATACTCTATCACCATCCTACCCCCCACCTCAAATCCACCATTCCTTTTCCCCCTCATCACATCCACCCTCAAACCACCTATTCCGATCTTTGCCATATAGCTACACAGCACATGTCTGTATTCCAATTCCATCGACTCTTCCAACCGACTGGAAATTCCCCCTAACATCACCCTCTTCACCCACTCCTGCGGATAAGCATTATCCCTCATCGCCGCAAAAACTTCCTCCAAATCCCTATACACAAATCGAGTACTTGACCTCAACAACACCTTTCTCAACATGTTAGCACAAGTTGCCCTCTTCAACGCGAACGACTGATTTGAATTGTAGTTGACGGTTCTTCTTGAGGAATAAGGCTTCCTATACCACCCATATCGGAACTGTTTTTCCCCCTCATCCCGAACTATCCTATAATCCAGAAAACTCACACCCAAATTTCCCTCGAACACATCCTCCTCCTCATATGTCAATTCCAATCCCAATTTTCCTGACAACCATTCCACAAACCCCTTTACCCCCTCCCCCGGCAAATAAAATAAGAAGTCATCGACATACTTCGTGTAAAACCTAACACCCTTCTTTCCCCACATCTCACTCCTACACCTCTTCATGAAACTATCCACATAAAGCTCCGCATACAAACTCGAACCACAACCCCCCTGGGGCAAACCTTTTTCCTGCCTATAAACTTTCCCGTCATACGACACATAACACAATTCATCGAGATCATACCTCAACAACCTCTCCAATAACCTCACCCCCAAATTCAACGGACCCCTGTAACCCCCTTCCTCTATCTTTCCCACTATTATCTTCTTCAGCTCCTCACGCGGTATCCGGGTGAACATGTCCACTATGTCCACCTTCAAAAAAACATAACCCTCCACATACCCAACTCTCCCCAACTTTCCCGGCAATAACTCAATATTCCGTAAATTATATTCCCCACCCAACCGCATTCCCCCCAGCTCAAACTTCAATAATGACTGCACCACAGAACTAACCCAATACACAGTACAAACTATTGGCCTGCACGGCCTGCCATCCTTGTGCAGTTTAACCACCCCATATAAATAAGGCAAAACCTGTTTTCCCCCCAACGATCCCCACCGCAATTTTGACCTCAACCCCGCGGACATAGTCACCTTCCTATCCTTCAACTCCTTTTCCACCTTTCCTACAAGAACCCCCATCATACTCCTCAAAATGACCTTCTTAATCTCAATATTCCCAGTTTCCTCAACATAAACCCCGCACTCCAACCCCTTATGCACAACCTCGCCCACCTTCCCCCTATAATCCTCAGCATACATCAACGTTGTTACCTTACCCTTGTCCGCCTGCACTACCATAACATCCTTATTCATCCTCAAATAACGTCCTACACTCTCAGACATCCACAATATAGCAATTTGCTTCCTTGTCAAACCTCCCCCTCCCCTAACTATCTCCCGCAACGGCCTCATCAGCTCACAAAACTCATCCCTCTCCAAAGGCAACCCACCACAATACCTTCCCTTCACCCCCTCATACATCACTCTTTGCGTCTCCGCATACTCCTCCAAACCGAATTTTCTCGGCAACACAAACCCTGGCCCATAGCTTAGCAAGATTTGCACTTCCACAGGCACATCCTTCAGTGTCAGATTAAGGAAACCACCTGGCACCCCCTCAATCCCTTCCAAATCCATTTAAAATTATATAACTAAACCTAAGCAAAACCCTAAACCACTAACTAAATAAATCCTATACCTAAGCAAAATCCCAAACCCTTAATTAATCAAATTATATAACTAAACCTAAGCAAAACCCTAAACCACTAACTAAATAAATCCTATACCTAAGCAAAATCCCAAACCCTTAATTAATAAAATAAATCCTAAACCTAAGCAAAATCCTAAACCCTTAATTAACTAAATAAATCCTAAACCTAAGCAAAATCCTAAACCCTTAATTAATCAAATAAATCCTAAACCTTAGCAAAATCCTAAACCCTTAATTAACTAAATAAATCCTAAACCTAAGCAAAATCCTAAACCCCTAACTAAATAATTCCTAAACCCTTAACTAAAAAACACACCTAATACTATATCTTACAAAATTCTATATACCTCCTAAACCTCAAACTATCCCAAATCAAAATTAAATCGCTACCAAAAAAATCCTAACACAACTTGTCTCGCTGATTCCTAATTCCAAATTGAATCTCTTCTTCCAATTCTATCCGAAATTAGAAAAATTTTCTAAAAAATAATAAGACAATCTAAAAAATAATAAGACAATTTAAAATATCATAAAAATAGTTTATATTTATTCATTTATTTTTACAATTTCCAATCCTCCTCCCACTCCTCCACACACACCCCTTCCAAATGACACTCCATGTCACCGTCCTCCCACTCCTCAACACGCACCCCTCCCAGATGGTCTTCCTCCTGCGCATCTGCCATACCCTCACGTGCCTCTCCACCACCAATTGGCCCCACGGGAGTCTGCGATGTCTGTAGGGTGTCTCCCAGGGATGTGTTACTGGCTGCCTCAGCTGGCTCCCTCTCATCCTCGAGGCTTGCTGCGTCCGGCGACATGCCCCCCTCTTCCTCCTTACCAACCAAAATAACTTCGGATTGCATGCAGGCCGTTGGCGATAATAAAAAAGGGGTCTTCCACTGTCCCTTTGCCCCAGTGACTCCGGCCACACCTCCCACACGCCTTTACATATCGACCCGTCATCGCGCTAACGTGGTAACGCCCACAACGGCAGCACACCTTTGACATCAGCCCAAAATTCAGCATTTTTAACCCTATTATTAATAATAATATATTGATGTTAACACAATAACAACTAATAACTAATTTCACTACTTTTACTCACCTTTTCAAAAAATCGAAACTTATTTTATGCCTGATCCACACACTTTTGAATGATGCCAGAAAATCATCCAACACACAAAACCATAAACTCTCAGCTAACAGAAACACCAAAGCCCTTTCTCTCAACCTACGTCACACATCATTGCATCAACAATTCCTTACCATAACGATAATCTCTCAGCATTACATGACATATAGCATGACATCCTCATAGCACAACCAACCGTACACATTGCTCACAACCAAAAATTGCAAGCCCTCCACATATTGATATATTTTTTCCTCTTCGAGTTTAGTGATAGCCTCTCTTCTTGCATTTGCATTCCGCATTCATAATTATCACAGTTAATAACCCATTATGATCCTCTACCATAGTTCGTGTTTGCATTTTCTACAAAGTACTACCGTAATTCTCTAAAATGTTCCACCGAAGTTCGTGTTCATATTTTCTATATAGTTTTCTCACACATATATAATCTATGGTTTTATATATATACAACCAATGTCAGTTCTAGTCCGAGATACCACACAAATTCGGTGTTAATCCGGGACACTACCCAACAGTACGTAAACTAAAACTGTGCTTCGACCTTATTCTAATATATAAAAAACTCCAACGACAAATTATATAAAAAAAGATTCTGACGACAAATTACAAACTACAAATACACCACAAGGTAAGCCAACATTCTAAGTTATTACTCTCCAATTTTTATAGTATATATTTATTAATTAACCCTTTCACCTTGCCCACAACCTTGGTCTTGCACCAACCCTCCCTCCAAACATCAGGCCGTGAACCCCAAGCTCTCTGATGAGACCTCGTGGTTGAGGTCGAAAACGTTTCGAGCGACCACTATATTTCGCAACCCAGTTGCAATTAGAACCCCATCGGGACATACACACAAATAAAGGACTTTCATCCTTATTTTAAATGCCTTATTTAATACCACAGCCTCTCTGTTTCTGTTTCTTTGCCCCTCTTTTCATTTATTACATATACTCATTTATTACATATACTCATTTATTACATATACTCATTTATTACATATACTCATTTATTAAATATACTCAATTAATTTCACACATTCATTTTTGCATATAAATTTTCCCATACATTATATACTTTGTATTTGTTATTTATCTATTTATATCACTTCTCACATTATCTATATAACACAAACCTATACAATACACACCTATAACATTCATATTACATCACAAAATAATCAAAAAACATATACCTAAAACGACTCACATTTATCATCTGACTTTGACGTAGCCGACCAAATTTACTTAAAACAACTAATTTTAAACTCTAAATGATCGAACGTTATTGCAAACTTCTCACCTAATCCCATCTCTTTATAGTAAAACCTTCTGGTTCATTAAAATAACCTATTAGCAATCCATCCAACCCATAATATAATTATACAAATATACATGGCTATTATCTATGCATATGTAAATAACCACAAACTCTCCAAAAATATTAGAAATGTCAAATACTTCACTCCAAAACCTTGGATAGTTTTAAACCACCCATTATGGTTTTCCTGGCTCCTAAAGGAGCCTGGCACATTTCCTCTGGTTCCGGAAGGAGCTTGCCAGTAACCCAACTTCCCCTTATGATATTGCATAACATATGCTTTTTTATCGCCTTATTTGCACAATCTTTTGAAGACATCTGATACAATAAATGCGTTTACAACATTGTCCCTTACAACTGTCCTCCGTCCTCTACCTTCTATCCTCTATCTTCTATCTTCTATCCTCTATTTTCTGTCTATCTTCTATTTCTATCCTCTATCTTCTACCTTCCTCTATCTTTCTATCTTCTATCTTCTACCTTCCTCTATCTTCTGTCGTCTTCTTATTCTATCTTCTATCTTCTACCTTCTTCTACCTTCTTCTAGCTTCTGTCGTCTTCTTTCTTATCTATCTATTTCTATTTTTCCTCTATCTACTCTCTGTCTGTCTGTCTTTCATTTCTCACCTTATCCTTTATCTTCCATATTTTATCCTTTTCTTCTATCTTCTATCCTTTTCTTCTATCTTTTATCCTCTTCTTCTTCCTTTATCTTCTATCTTTTATCCTTTCTTCTACCTTTTATCCTCTTCTTCCATCTAACCTTATCTTTTATCTTTCATCCTCTATCTTTTATCGCGTATACCTTTTGTACTGTATTCTACAGTGTATCCATAATTCCCATAAAAACTCCTTTTAAAAGGAAAAACTCCCTCCTAAATATAAACTTTTTGAGCACATTGTGCTCTACATTCCTCTTTTATCCTTCATCCTTATCCTTATCTTCCAATTTTCTTTTATCCTTTATCCTTTATCCTCTACCCTCTATCCCTTACCTTTTATCTTTCACCTTTATACTTTATCTTTCCTCTAACCTTTACCTTTCATCTTAACTTTCTCTTTCACCTTTCTTTCACCTTATTTTTTATACTTTTTCCCTTTCTTTTATCTTTCACTTTTTTCCTTTATCTTTCCCTTTCTTTTATCTTTCACTTTTTTCCTTTATCTTTGAACCTTTTATCTCTTATACCTTTATCTATACCTTTTCCCTTTCTTTTATCTTTCAATTTTTTCCTTCACCTTTAAACCTTTTTCCTTGATCCTTTATCCTTGATCCTTTATCCTGTTATGGAGCGAGGTCCCACTAGGGGTTCTGCCACTGGCAAGGACGTCGCGACACGCTCGCGGTTGCTCGGCTTAGCTCGTCGGACGGGCGGTCCTTGTCACTTACCAGTGACACCTCGTCATTAACGAAAATTTTAAATTTGTCGTGTCGACTTATATCACAAAAAAAATAAAAAAAGGGAAAATCGGAATAAAAAGGGGGAAATAAAAAGGGCTGGATAAAGGAGGGAATAAGGGATACCGTCCCTCAGTCCCGGTGTAGCCAGGTCATTCCTTTGCTTTTATGTTCTAAACTTACAACTATATTATTCTATAATAAAATTACTTTAAAACTAATAAAAGAAAATTTAATTTCTGTTAGGAAATTTTCTTTCTTACTTAATAGCTAATTAAATCTAAAAGGAATGACTTGATTGCACCAGTACCGAGGCCTCACAAAATCCTTAAGGAAAGGTCGACTTCGTCCGGTCGTCCATGGTCCGTCACGTCGTCATCTGAAAAGCGCCTAGAATAATCACCGTGGGATCAACAACCCCAGCCACACACCTACAGCCCGCTTGATCTACTCACTCATGGTGCGGATCAATAAAAAATATAAAAAAAAGGAATTATGCCTCCCACCCAATGGGCAACGGCAATAAGAAGTCACGTATTTATGTTTTCAATTTGTAGATACATGTATTACTTTTTATTAAAAATGACTTCAAATAAAAAAAGTTAAAATAAAATATGAAAATTTAAAGTTAAAAGATATATATATTTATATATATATATATATATATATAATGTGTATTTGTTTAACAACAAAAGTTATAAATGAATTCAAAATAAAAATTCAATTAAAAATGTAAATATATATATATAAAAGAAAGAAATATTTACAAATGAAAACTTTTTTCTTTTCCAAAAAAAAAACTTAAAAATTCAAAACTAAAATTTGTCATGTACTGCCATTAGTAGCAAATAAAAGCGAAATGAATAAAAATTATGTAAATGACACTTACTTGGTAGTTTTTTTTTTTAAGGAGATCCTGCCGGCATGATTTCGATAAAATTACCTGTAGCAAAGTTGGTTAATGAGAATAATTGAATTGGTAACTACTAATTGCAGTTTACACTAAACGAAATTATGTAAATGTAAGTTAAAAATAGAAAAACTCAAAATAGTGAAAACTCAATTTTAGTTTAAATTTAATTCAAAAAAAAACTCAAAAAGGTAAACTAGATTTAAACTTTGATAAAACTCAAAAAAAAGGTAAAGACTTTTAAATTTAAAAAAAACTCAATTTCATGAAAAAAAAAAAAAACTCAATCTGCGGTTCGAGAAGATTTCCCTCTTTTTACTTTCTGAATGTAGAATTTTGCTTGAGTGTTATATTTGATCAAGTTTATTTTTACTGCTCGACGGTTCTTGTCTTTGATATACTGAAGATTCAAGTATTTCTGCACTTTAAACTGCGTTCACAGCTTTTCACTATCGTGAATTATTTTCGAAGGACTGTGGCGATATATAATTCCATTTAAACCGCTTAGCACACTAACACGACTTCGCAAAGTTTTGGGAATTAAGCCTTTTGGGTTTAATTTTGTTTGATTGGACACAACACTTTCTAAAATAGATTTTGCGCACTCGTACTTTAAGATTGTACTTTTTCACTTAAAGTGAATTGTTTCAAAGGAATGATTTTAGAAATTTTTATTTTTGAATTTACAAATAAAATGGCGTTTTGTTTTTTTTTTATACGCGGCTTGTTTAAACTGGTTTTTACGTACTTATTATTATTATAAATCTCCAGTAAAACTTTTGAAATTGAATTATAATTTGAAAATCTTGAGTTTTGCAATATGGCGGTTCTCTACGTGCAGCCTTTTTTTTAAAAGAACTGATTTTACACACTCTACTATCCACTTATTACTTCAGCACAAAAAAAAACCTGCGGAAATAAAATGTCCTTTTTGTTAACAAGTAACAAAGTAATTTTTCTAATAAAATTCTTCGATTTGAATGCTATTTGGAAATGCTTGCTTGCTAAAAAAAAACTTTGAAATTTAAAATTTCCTTTTCTTAATGCAAAAACTTTTCTTAGTAAAGCTTTATCGAACTTAATTCTCGAGTAGACTATCCTTGTCGATGATAAATTTCCAACTGCCTCGAAAAATTCTGTCTCCGCCTGAAGAGATCTTTACCTTTTTTCGAACCTTCTAGAAAAAAAAATCCTATTGCATTCTCTTTTCTTTACCTCAGTTACTAAACCTTTTCATCTTTATTACATCTTTGTCCTTTTCGTCGGCCGTCCCAAAATCACTATATAGTTTTATTAAAATTTTTGGCGCGTAAATTTCTTTCCCCTAAAATAGACATTCTATCTCTGCTTGTCTAATGTGGAATCAATCCCATCATCCCGTCCTCTTTTTTTTTTTTATTTTTAGTCACATTTACTAATAAACGTTAAACATGAATACCAATCATACAACACCTAAACAATTATTAACATACACACTTCAAACCACTTTCCAGTCAGATAATTATTTAAAATCTCTAATGCTTCCCCAACCTTTGCCATTTTAAGTATTCCAGTCAATTTTGAACAGCTGATATATGTCAACCTATTGACTGGCAGATATTCGTCAATAATTTGTTTTGTTGTCAATTGTCAAATCGTGAGTGTCGGCTTTTTAGTTTTGTGTTATGTTTGTTTTTGTTTTTCTTTATTTGTTCTTTTCGTTTTATATATTTTATTGATTATGTTTATTTAGGTTTATGAAATTTGCGAAGTATAGTGTCGTTAGGGCTGAGGGAATATCCGACCCCAGCCCTGAATTCATTTGGATGGACAACATTGCAATGCATTTACATGCATGCAAAAATAGAACACTCTGCTGCTGTGAAAAGTCAACAGGTGAGTGCAAATCTATAATATAGAGGCGCGATTTCTGGTTTTCAAAAAGAAAACTATTTGGGAACTAGATATCGCGTCTCAGTTTTAAAGTTTGTCGTAATATAATATTACATAAATCTATTTTCTTGTTTTATTTTCTCGGCACATGTCTTCGACGTCGACTTCTGAGAATTATGTCATTGTGCAGGTAAGTGAACTTTACATTTTATAAAGTTGAGTTTCTGCTTTTGTTTTTCCTTCCTTTTCAGATAGATACCATCGGTGCAATGCTGCATCGCTGCCGACGTAAATTTTCGGGGTTTGAAGGAAGGTGAGTGTTTATCAAATCTTAAGCATGATTTTTTGTTTGTTTGTTAATTTCATGTTGTACGTGTACGTAACAGGCTCGTCTGTATTTCATGAGTGGTCACGAGTGAAATATGACGTAATAAAAGGAACGTACAACAAACGATCATGACCTTAGCATACACATACCTCTAGAAAAGTCTCCGCGAGCGTATTGCCTAACGTGGGGCAAGGGCCTACTCCCTGAGAACATGCTCTAATTTCCTCTTATTGCTTATGCTTATGTATAAAGTATATCCGAAGTCAACTCATAAATAAATAATACATACAAATAAATATAAATATTGCATAAAATATCACAGATAAAACTAAGTCTAATATAAAATATTGCACATAATCCTAATAATTACACATAAGCCTTAAACCTATATATCACAGAAATTATACAGTCAATGAAAAAAACATGAATATATAAATAAATGATAAATAATAAATAATGAATAATAAATAATAAATAATGAATAATAAATAATAACAGTTGTCAGTTTTCTAGGTACCTGAAACTAATACTAAGAGGCAAAGAGGTCTTTGGCATGGAAAATACCTACTTTCTTCCCAGTCACATTTCCTACCTCGTATAATGAATTTCCTATCGTTTTCAATATAATGCTTTTGATTGATTTCGGTCCCAGCTTGGCGTTATAGCCTGCTGCCTTGTCACTTTGTCTGAAATTGCGTCTATATACGATTTGTCCAACTCGGTATTTTATCTCTCGACTTCTTAAATCGTATGTTTTCTTGCCTTTGTCATGTGCCTTGCTTAAGTTTTTAAATATCTCGTCCCTTATAATTTGTTGTTTGTCCTTTGTTTCTAGGGTCCTAACGTCTGAATCTTTAATGTTATTTAACCGTCGTATGATGTCAAAAGCGGATCCGTTCTGTGCCATCTGGAAGCCGAAGACAACATAATATGGCTCTAAGCCTGTGGCTTCGTGGGATACACTTCGCAGAGAAAATGCCGCGGAGGTAACATGTTTGTCCCAGTCTCGTTGGTCACTTCCAAGGTAAGAACGGATCTTTGCCAGTACGCTACGGTTCACACGTTCTGAGGCATTGGCCTGAAGTTGCCTTCCTTATGGGTTTAAGAAAGACAAATTTGCTGAAGTGGTCGAGCACAACAAAAATTTGGGTGTTGCCATTTTTGGTCCTAGGATAGGGTCCCGGAAAGTCAATGTATAGGCGTTGAAATGGTCGTTCTGTTACAGTCTGTACCCCCATTGGAGGTCTATTTGTCCGATTTATGCTTTTATTGCACTTGCAAGTATCACAGTTTTTTATAAAGTCATTTACATCTATAGTCATTCCAGGCCAAAAATATTGTTGTCGAAGTTTATGGAGGGTTTTATGGATCCCTCCATGTCCCGCAGCTGGAGAGTCGTGTGCCGAGATCAGAAGACCCTCTCTCAACCCCGACGGTACCCAGAGCTTCCAAGCTCTGTCTTCCTGGATGGTATCCCCGGTACGTATATCTGTCCTTTTATAAATGAAGTCGTCTGAAATGCATACGTCTGGAAATTTATTCTCGTTCTCTTTTATCGTTTTACGAAGGTTTTCATACTCCTCCGAAGAAAAATGCGTCGAGTTAAAGTCAATGTCAAGTCGTTCTGTATCAGCAGTGATCTCCTCCATATGGACGCGAGAAACAGCATCTGGTACTACATTCTGAGTGCCTTTTCGATGCTCAATGGTAAAATTAAATGCCTGCAGCTTAAGGCTCCATCTAGCCAGACGTCCCGACAAGTCCTTTTGGGACATCAGCCACTTCAAGCTGGCATGGTCGGTTATGATGGTAAACGGAAGGAGCTCAACATAAGCCCGAAACTTCTGCACGCTGAGGACAGCTGCATAGCATTCCAACTCAGTGATGCTATATTCTTGAGCTGAATTCAGCTTCTGAGAAATGTAGGCTATTGGCCTCTCCCCACCCCCTGCATCGATCTGGAAGAGAACACTGCCGACACCTGTTGTTGATGCGTCGCATTGAATGTAAAAGTGCTTCGTGAAGTCCGGGTTTGTCAAAATTGGCGCTGAAATCAGAAGCTGTTTAAGCTCTTCAAATGATTTAATTGCCTCGTCAGTCATTTTAAAGTCTTTGCCTTTTTTCAGGCATTCCGTCATTGGTGCAGTAATCGTGGAAAAATTTGGTATAAACCGACGATACCATCCAGTCATCCCTAAGTACCGTCTGAGTTGTTTTGGAGTCCTCGGAACTGGGAACCGCTCAACTGCTGACACTTTGGCTGAATCAGTCCTAATGCACCCGTCGCCCACAATATACCCAAGGTATTTAATCTCCTTTTGGCAAAATTTACTTTTCTCAACATTTATCGTTAAGCCAGCATTGCGAAGACACCCAGCGACGTCCTCTAGCAAACCCATATGGCTTTCGAAGTCCGGAGAGCAGACAAGGAGATCGTCAAGGTAAACAAAGACATTGTCTTTGAGCCTTGACGGTATCACCTTGTCCATAAGCCGACACATTCTCTGGGCTGCATTGCACAAGCCAAATGGCATTACTGTAAATTGATACAGTGGCCGCCCAGGGACTGTGAAGGCCGTTTTCTCTCTGGACTTCTTCTCCAAAGGGATTTGCCAGAAGGCGTCTTTCAAATCGATACCCGAAATGAACCGAGTGTCCTGCAACCGGCTCAACAACCCTTCTATGTGGGGCAACGGGTACGCGTCTTTTTTTGTTACGTCATTTACTTTTCGTGAGTCTAGGCACAGCCTGTTTTTGCCAGGTTTCCTCACCAGCACAACAGGAGAGCTCCACGCACTCTGGCTCTCTTCAATCACTCCCAGAGAAATCATGCGATCGAGCTCGTCGAAGAGAAGCTTCTGGATCGCCGGAGACACTGGGTAGTGCCTCTGTTTGATCGGCTCTACTTCGGCGGTCTCGATCACATGCTCCTCCAGGCTTGTCTTTCCGAGGCCAAGTTTTGCGTAGGACGGGTACTTAGCCTTCACCGCCTGTAGTGCCTCCGTCTGTGCTGGCGAGAGAACCTGCATCATCGGGTCTGTGGTCGTCGTGTCTAGTATCTCTATCTCGGAAATTATATCTGGAGCAACTTTAAAAGCTTTCCAGAAATTCACCCCGAGATAAAGTGTTTGTTGTAGAGAAGGAACAACATAAAATTCTAAATTTTCCGTTCTGTTCCTCCACGATACTGGAATTGTCACTGTGCCTATTATCTTTTGACTCTTTCCGTCCGCTGTCCGAATATTGCAGTTAATCGTTTTAATCTGAAGACTATTGTCTTCGATAAACTTTATTGCCCCTTTTCCCAAGCAACTTACAGACGCGCCACTGTCCAAAAGACCTAACAACGTATCGTCTATTAATTTGACCTTAGCGAAGGGTCTATTGTCATCTTCAGTCTGTAGGACAGTGGCTTCCAAATTCTTAAATCTACTTCTTTTCCTAGCAAATTTTTCCCGTAATTTCTCTATCTTTATAAAGTTCTTCTTCTTTTTTTCTTTTTCTTTAGGATCTTCTGCAAAAATCCTTTTACGCGCCTCTTCGTATTCAAATATACGCTGGTGGAGACTTTTTCTTTCAGGTAGTGTTTGAATAATTTTGCTTTCGTCTTGATTTATGATTAATCTTTTTAAAATTTTTATTCCTTTTGGTTTTGCTTCTCCGGGACCTTGTCTATTGGGCGAGCACTCCCGGATGCTTCGCCCTTCAACAGGTTTTCCGGATTATTTTTGCAAGACGGACACAGCAAGACGGGAACATTGGGTTTACCACATTGAAAACAAACAAGTGAATGGAAATGAGACGAACATGGATTTTGAACATCACCACACACAACCTTTCTATCGTCAGTATTATTTTTATTTGTCATTTGTCTAGTTTTGTCCTTGGGGTAATTGTTCCTGATAGCACTTATTTTGTCAGTTATAACGTCTCTACTTTCGTCATTATACTCGTCCTCTCCCGTCATAGTCAACATTTCGTTAATCTGTTTTCTTTTGTAATTGTTCTCCCTTGCATTTAAGTGTTTCTCTGCCCGACGGCAAGCAGATCGTAAGTCGGAGAGAGAGGATATAGAGCAGCCGAAGATTAACGTACCTATCTTGTCGCGGAGGTTCTGTTTTAGGATGGTGACGAGCTCTTCCTCAGGCAACTTTTGTTTCATCTGGAAGACCAGAGACCTCACATTTGAAAAAAAATCGTCGCAACTTTCGCCCGGCATCTGCTTTCTTTCCATGATATCTCGCATAATTTCGTGATCAGAGTCTGCCGCACGGAATTGTCGTAACAGTTCCCTTTTCACGTCATGGTAATTTAGAAAGCTGTCGTCGGCCCGTTCTTCCAGGAATTGCCAGTACCACCTCTCGGCTACTCCTGAAAGAAGGTAGTGGAACTGATTAAATATGTGTTCCTCACAGACGTTTAATCTCTGCTGCATCGTTTCGATGCGGAAGATGAAACTTTCCACCGGCATCGACTTTTTAGTACCATCGAACTTAATGTTCCACTTGTGTAGATCACTTTTTTGGTGGGCATGTGGTGAAGTTGCGTTGATAAAATCTTGGGTTTCTATCGGAACGTTATGTCGAGCTGGTGGGGAATTCTGTCGCCGGCCGATAGGTCTTGTATCCCTCGCTTCAGACATCTGAAGCGGCGTGGACCTCTGAGGTATGCGCCCGCTTCCTGCCTGCTGTGCTTCCAGCATTTCCACCTTTAGTGACAGCAATTCTAGTTGGCTTGTTAGGGTGCTCGAAACCATTTCCAATTTTTTTGTAAAAAGTGATCCTAGTGCTATCTGATCCCTTTGGATCACCCCTGAAACTACCTCCTGAATCCTGTCTAGGAGGCGGTTATCATCCGGAGGAGGATTTGGCCCTACTGCCCCTTGATCGCTAATCACACTATCCACCCCTTCCTTATCTGGACTACTATCTAGGTTCATATTATTTATTACTTGCTCAAATTGTTTTTCTCTACTTTTTTTTTTGTGGCTACTTTCTAAATTGGAGACATTAGACTTTGACTTATTAATGCCGAAATCTACTGATGTGGAACCCGCATTATTTTGTCCCCTAATTTTAATTAAGGCTCCTCCTGAAGCTTTTCTCTGGCTTTGCCTCGTCTGGACCCTCGATCTCTCGTTGGAGCAGACTTTAGGGACAGCACCAGTCTTCTTATTATGATTGCTCATAGTTAAAAATGAGTTTTATTTTCACAAATAAAAAAAGGAAATGCCTCTCTTCAAAAAAAACTAAACCGTTATAGCGGATTTTCTTTCCTTCTTCAAAAAAAAATTGAATTCGGGTATAAAAGAGTTTATGAAAATCTTGATTTGCTATTATTAACAAACAAATATTCAAAGATTGAGTTTTTCGAGTTAATATTATAATTTTAAATCAAATGAGCTGATGTGTGGCTGGGTCAGTTCTCCCATGATCGTTCTCAACGCTCAGATATTGTAGTCTGTCTTAGTCTTGTAAGTCTAGTTGTAGTCGGTTTCCTTGACGATTTTGCGGAAAGTCGTCCTAAGTCAGTAGAGGTTTCGTCTCATCCCAGCGAATCGCAACTCAAAGCAGTGGCGAGTAGCCTCTATGATGAGGCCGATTGGCCGAGAGTGAGAAGAACCTCTACTTTTAGACAAAGGGAGCAGTGAACCCACATTTACCTGTACTTGTGGTAACGGCTGCCCACTGCACCCCTGTCACGTCTGTGTCTATTCGGTAGTCAAGTGAACCGGAGTCAGGCTCCTAGTTCAATGTCCTAACCGAATATTAACATCGACTACTTTGGTCTCCAAACGAGTCAACACCACAAAATTCAGGATTTATTTAAATCCTTGAATCGGAATTGTTAACTCGTTCGGAGAGCAGTCGACGTCCAAATTGTCTAGTCTAGTCTTCTGTAAAAAGGTAGTTTGGAATGGGAATATAGGGAATTAAAATGGGAATAAGTGGAGTTTTGGAAATGGAAGTTAAAAAAAAGATTATTTATGAAAAAGGGAATTTATCAAAAAAACTAACAAAAGTAAAAGTAAAAGAAAATGATTAAAATTTAAGTTACGTTAAAAAAAGGAATTAAAAAGGAAAAATGCTATACTACCATCGTTTGTCGAAAGCCAGGAACTTCCTTTCGGAAATTCCTGTCCTTCAAGAAACGATGGGTAAAGCCGTATACCGTTGGGCGCCATTTGTTATGGAGCGAGGTCCCACTAGGGGTTCTGCCACTGGCAAGGACGTCGCGACACGCTCGCGGTTGCTCGGCTTAGCTCGTCGGACGGGCGGTCCTTGTCACTTACCAGTGACACCTCGTCATTAACGAAAATTTTAAATTTGTCGTGTCGACTTATATCACAAAAAAAATAAAAAAAGGGAAAATCGGAATAAAAAGGGGGAAATAAAAAGGGCTGGATAAAGGAGGGAATAAGGGATACCGTCCCTCAGTCCCGGTGTAGCCAGGTCATTCCTTTGCTTTTATGTTCTAAACTTACAACTATATTATTCTATAATAAAATTACTTTAAAACTAATAAAAGAAAATTTAATTTCTGTTAGGAAATTTTCTTTCTTACTTAATAGCTAATTAAATCTAAAAGGAATGACTTGATTGCACCAGTACCGAGGCCTCACAAAATCCTTAAGGAAAGGTCGACTTCGTCCGGTCGTCCATGGTCCGTCACGTCGTCATCTGAAAAGCGCCTAGAATAATCACCGTGGGATCAACAACCCCAGCCACACACCTACAGCCCGCTTGATCTACTCACTCATGGTGCGGATCAATAAAAAATATAAAAAAAAGGAATTATGCCTCCCACCCAATGGGCAACGGCAATAAGAAGTCACGTATTTATGTTTTCAATTTGTAGATACATGTATTACTTTTTATTAAAAATGACTTCAAATAAAAAAAGTTAAAATAAAATATGAAAATTTAAAGTTAAAAGATATTCATATTTATATATATATATATATATATATATATATAATGTGTATTTGTTTAACAACAAAAGTTATAAATGAATTCAAAATAAAAATTCAATTAAAAATGTAAATATGTATAGGGTGTTTTTTTGGGAGGTTTGTTTTTCCGATAGATGTCGTTTTATTTTATGACAGTTGTTTTGACAGCTCAAAGTGGCATTTCTACTCAGTATTGTTTGGCAAATCATTATGAAAAAAAAAAAAAAAAAAAAAAAAAAAAAAAAAATTACATTTGTGAAAAATAGTCGTGGTAGCCATATGCCAGAAATTGTGTTTAAATGTTAAATGCCAAAAAATTATCTACCAAATAAAAAAAAATTTTGGTCATTTCATAATTTTATATGTGTTTTATTCAAAAAAAAAATCGGCAACCTCTTAAAAAAACACGTTATATCTAACCTCTTCCCTCTTTTTACTTTCTGAATGTAGAATTTTGCTTGAGTGTTATATTTGATCAAGTTTATTTTTACTGCTCGACGGTTCTTGTCTTTGATATACTGAAGATTCAAGTATTTCTGCACTTTAAACTGCGTTCACAGCTTTTCACTATCGTGAATTATTTTCGAAGGACTGTGGCGATATATAATTCCATTTAAACCGCTTAGCACACTAACACGACTTCGCAAAGTTTTGGGAATTAAGCCTTTTGGGTTTAATTTTGTTTGATTGGACACAACACTTTCTAAAATAGATTTTGCGCACTCGTACTTTAAGATTGTACTTTTTCACTTTAAGTGAATTGTTTCAAAGGAATGATTTTAGAAATTTTTATTTTTGAATTTACAAATAAAATGGCGTTTTGTTTTTTTTTTTATACGCGGCTTGTTTAAACTGGTTTTTACGTACTTATTATTATTATAAATCTCCAGTAAAACTTTTGAAATTGAATTATAATTTGAAAATCTTGAGTTTTGCAATATGGCGGTTCTCTACGTGCAGCCTTTTTTTAAAAGAACTGATTTTACACACTCTACTATCCACTTATTACTTCAGCACAAAAAAAACCTGCGGAAATAAAATTTCCTTTTTGTTAACAAGTAACAAAGTAATTTTTCTAATAAAATTCTTCGATTTGAATGCTATTTGGAAATGCTTGCTTGCTAAAAAAAAAACTTTGAAATTTAAAATTTCCTTTTCTTAATGCAAAAACTTTTCTTAGTAAAGCTTTATCGAACTTAATTCTCGAGTAGACTATCCTTGTCGATGATAAATTTCCAACTGCCTCGAAAAATTCTGTCTCCGCCTGAAGAGATCTTTACCTTTTTTCGAACCTTCTAGAAAAAAAAATCATATTGCATTCTCTTTTCTTTACCTCAGTTACTAAACCTTTTCATCTTTATTACATCTTTGTCCTTTTCGTCGGCCGTCCCAAAATCACTATATAGTTTTATTAAAATTTTTGGCGCGTAAATTTCTTTCCCCTAAAATAGACATTCTATCTCTGCTTGTCTAATGTGGAATCAATCCCATCATCCCGTCCTCTTTTATTTTTTATTTTTAGTCACATTTACTAATAAACGTTAAACATGAATACCAATCATACAACACCTAAACAATTATTAACATACACACTTCAAACCACTTTCCAGTCAGATAATTATTTAAAATCTCTAATGCTTCCCCAACCTTTGCCATTTTAAGTATTCCAGTCAATTTTGAACAGCTGATATATGTCAACCTATTGACTGGCAGATATTCGTCAATAATTTGTTTTGTTGTCAATTGTCAAATCGTGAGTGTCGGCTTTTTAGTTTTGTGTTATGTTTGTTTTTGTTTTTCTTTATTTGTTCTTTTCGTTTTATATATTTTATTGATTATGTTTATTTAGGTTTATGAAATTTGCGAAGTATAGTGTCGTTAGGGCTGAGGGAATATCCGACCCCAGCCCTGAATTCATTTGGATGGACAACATTGCAATGCATTTACATGCATGCAAAAATAGAACACTCTGCTGCTGTGAAAAGTCAACAGGTGAGTGCAAATCTATAATATAGAGGCGCGATTTCTGGTTTTCAAAAAGAAAACTATTTGGGAACTAGATATCGCGTCTCAGTTTTAAAGTTTGTCGTAATATAATATTACATAAATCTATTTTCTTGTTTTATTTTCTCGGCACATGTCTTCGACGTCGACTTCAGCTGAGAATTATGTCATTGTGCAGGTAAGTGAACTTTACATTTTATAAAGTTGAGTTTCTGCTTTTGTTTTTCCTTCCTTTTCAGATAGATACCATCGGTGCAATGCTGCATCGCTGCCGACGTAAATTTTCGGGGTTTGAAGGAAGGTGAGTGTTTATCAAATCTTAAGCATGATTTTTTTTTTGTTTGTTAATTTCATGTTGTACGTGTACGTAACAATCCTTTACCCTCTATCCTATATCTTTTATCTTTCTTTCCCACCTTTCTTTCACCTTATTTTTTATCTCTTACACCTTTATCTATACCTTTCCCTTTTCTTTTATCTTTCACTTTTTTCCTTTATCTTTGAACCTTTTCCTTGATCCTTTATCCTTTATCCTTTATCCTTTACCCTCTATCCTTTATCTTTCATCTTTCTCTTTCACCTTTCTTTCACCTTATTTTTTATACCTTTATCTATACTTTTCCCTTTCTTGTATCTCTCACTTTTTTCCTTTATCTCTGAACCCTTTTCTTTGATCCTTTATCCTTTATCCTTTACCCTCTATCCTTTATCTTTTATCTTTCTCTCCCAACTTTCTTTCGCCTTATTTTTTATCTCTTACACCTTTATCTATACCTTTCCCTTTTCTTTTATCTTTCACTTTTTTCCTTTATATTTGAACCTTTTCCTTGATCCATTATCCTTTATCCTTTATCCTTTATCCTTTACCCTCTATCCTTTATCTTTCATCTTTCTCTTTCACCTTTCTTTCACCTTATTTTTTATACCTTTATCTATACTTTTCCCTTTCTTGTATCTCTCACTTTTTTCCTTTATCTCTGAACCCTTTTCTTTGATCCTTTATCCTTTATCCTTTACCCTCTATCCTTTATCTTTTATCTTTCTCTCCCAACTTTCTTTCGCCTTATTTTTTATCTCTTACACCTTTATCTATACCTTTCCCTTTTCTTTTATCTTTCACTTTTTTCCTTTATCTTTGAACCTTTTCCTTGATCCTTATCCTTTATCCTTTATCCTTTATCTTTTATCTTTCACCTTTATCCTTTATCTTTCACCTTTATCCTTTATCTTTCACGTTCACCTACATCCTTTATCCTTCTTCTCTCTTCTATCCTTCATCTTACCCTTTTCTTTCACCCTATCCTTTATCCCTTAACCTTTTCTTTTATCTTTCACTTTTCTTTTCTTTTATCTCTGATCTCTCATCTTACCTTCCATCCTTTATCTCTTCTTTTATCTCCTATCTCTCATCTTATCTTTTATCTTTTATCTTTCGTCCTTTATCTTTGATCTATCCTATCTTTTATCTTTCATCTTATCTTTGATCTTTTACCCCTTTCTCTTACTTCTCATCATCCATCCCATCCTATTTCTTCCATCCTTGACCCCCTATCCCCCAACTCCTACGTTTTAAATTTCTAATCTAGGTACACGGTGTAAACTGCTCTGGCCGTCTTTAACTACCCGTTACTCCGTAGCTTTCGGAATACTCCGTATTCTGAACCACTTTGGACTCGGAAGTTTATCGATAAGTCTGGTACGTTTTCACCGTCGAAGCATTTTCCGGCTGACAGGCTAGTGTGACACTCTTTTTCAAGAGCCCATTGCAAAATGCTTCAAGTATTTGGTGGCTATGTGGTTTCCCCCACCCCACTATATTTCCCCTCCTCCACCTGATAAGCTTTAGTCTTAGACATTTCTTGGGGTTACCACATAAACCCACTCTATTCAGCTTTATTATATAGGTAAAAAAGCTAGGACAAATCTTTAACTGAATGTTTAAATAACAAATACTTGCCAGGGAGCATAGCATGTAAGTAGCCCGTATGCGTGTGGTATGTTTACACACACACGTATACGAATAATTATACAAACTTAAGTATATGCAATAGACCTTCCCCTCTCCTTCCCCCTATTCCCACTAGTCTTCGCACCCCATAACCACCCCCATGTCACCCTCATCACCCCCTTGTAGCCTTCCTTTCTTCCACCGTTGTTTGGCCTTCCAACGCCTCTTCCTCCCACCACCCTTACCTTGCCTAGCATGCACTACATGTAAATTCTCTGCGCATACCCCAACCCCTTCTTCGCCTAACCAACCCTCCACCCTCCAAACGCCTATAGGACCATAAGAACACCCACCATAACCCTCACACTCTCCATAATCTCCCACCACACCATAATCCCCACTCTCAACCCCCCACCCATACACATACAACCTCCATCCACACACACATCCAATTCTTCCTCACCACCTTCAATTTCCCCATCTTCCCCCTCCTCCCACTCAATTTCCACCGCATCTTCCTCCACTCCCAACCCCATATTACCACCCATCCCCTTTGCACACTCACCCAAATCCCACAACTGCATCTTAGACAAAGACGCATCAATCTCTATAGGCAAATTATAGTCAACACCCTGCAACCCTAACACAGTCTTACGTAACACCAAATAGTCCTCCATTTCCTCTTCCCTCCTGTACAACGAATTAACCCCTCTCATATTTAACTCGTGACCCGTCCCTCTGACATGAGCACACATCTTCGTTCCCTCTTCCTCCGCCTCCATCCGTACAGCCTCACACTTATTCACCGCCTTCCGCTTAAACACAAAACCACATCCACAACCTTTACACCACACCTCCAACCATTTCTCCTCCTCTGGCCCAGTAGGATCCTTTTCACGCAAGCTCAAATGCAACTTCCGAAACACATTAGTCGCATTCCGTTACACTGGTGCCTTAAAATCCCACCTCTTTGCCACCTCACTTAACCATTTTGCTTGCCCTACACACATATACTCTATCACCATCCTACCCCCCACCTCAAATCCACCATTCCTTTTCCCCCTCATCACATCCACCCTCAAACCACCTATTCCGATCTTTGCCATATAGCTACACAGCACATGTCTGTATTCCAATTCCATCGACTCTTCCAACCGACTGGAAATTCCCCCTAACATCACCCTCTTCACCCACTCCTGCGGATAAGCATTATCCCTCATCGCCGCAAAAACTTCCTCCAAATCCCTATACACAAATCGAGTACTTGACCTCAACAACACCTTTCTCAACATGTTAGCACAAGTTGCCCTCTTCAACGCGAACGACTGATTTGAATTGTAGTTGACGGTTCTCCTCGAGGAATAAGGCTTCCTATACCACCCGTATCGGAACTGTTTTTCCCCCTCATCCCGAACTATCCTATAATCCAGAAAACTCACACCCAAATTTCCCTCGAACACATCCTCCTCCTCATATGTCAATTCCAATCCCAATTTTCCTGACAACCATTCCACAAACCCCTTTACCCCCTCCCCCGGCAAATAAAATAAGAAGTCATCGACATACTTCGTGTAAAACCTAACACCCTTCTTTCCCCACATCTCACTCCTACACCTCTTCATGAAACTATCCACATAAAGCTCCGCATACAAACTCGAACCACAACCCCCCTGGGGCAAACCTTTTTCCTGCCTATAAACTTTCCCGTCATACGACACATAACACAATTCATCGAGATCATACCTCAACAACCTCTCCAATAACCTCACCCCCAAATTCAACGGACCCCTGTAACCCCCTTCCTCTATCTTTCCCACTATTATCTTCTTCAGCTCCTCACGCGGTATCCGGGTGAACATGTCCACTATGTCCACCTTCAAAAAAACATAACCCTCCACATACCCAACTCTCCCCAACTTTCCCGGCAATAACTCAATATTCCGTAAATTATATTCCCCACCCAACCGCATTCCCCCCAGCTCAAACTTCAATAATGACTGCACCACAGAACTAACCCAATACACAGTACTTACTATTGGCCTGCACGGCCTGCCATCATTGTGCAGTTTAACCACCCCATATAAATAAGGCAAAACCTGTTTTCCCCCCAACGATCCCCACCGCAATTTTGACCTCAACCCCGCGGACATAGTCACCTTCCTATCCTTCAACTCCTTTTCCACCTTTCCTACAAGAACCCCCATCATACTCCTCAAAATGACCTTCTTCATCTCAATATTCCCAGTTTCCTCAACATAAACCCCGCACTCCAACCCCTTATGCACAACCTCGCCCACCTTCCCCCTATAATCCTCAGCATACATCAACGTTGTTACCTTACCCTTGTCCGCCTGCACTACCATAACATCCTTATTCATCCTCAAATAACGTCCTACACTCTCAGACATCCACAATATAGCAATTTGCTTCCTTGTCAAACCTCCCCCTCCCCTAACTATCTCCCGCAACGGCCTCATCAGCTCACAAAACTCATCCCTCTCCAAAGGCAACCCACCACAATACCTTCCCTTCACCCCCTCATACATCACTCTTTGCGTCTCCGCATACTCCTCCAAACCGAATTTTCTCGGCAACACAAACCCTGGCCCATAGCTTAGCAAGATTTGCACTTCCACAGGCACATCCTTCAGTGTCAGATTAAGGAAACCACCTGGCACCCCCTCAATCCCTTCCAAATCCATTTAAAATTATATAACTAAACCTAAGCAAAACCCTAAACCACTAACTAAATAAATCCTATACCTAAGCAAAATCCCAAACCCTTAATTAATCAAATTATATAACTAAACCTAAGCAAAACCCTAAACCACTAACTAAATAAATCCTATACCTAAGCAAAATCCCAAACCCTTAATTAATCAAATAAATCCTAAACCTAAGCAAAATCCTAAACCCTTAATTAACTAAATAAATCCTAAACCTAAGCAAAATCCTAAACCCTTAATTAATCAAATAAATCCTAAACCTTAGCAAAATCCTAAACCCTTAATTAACTAAATAAATCCTAAACCTAAGCAAAATCCTAAACCCCTAACTAAATAATTCCTAAACCCTTAACTAAAAAACACACCTAATACTATATCTTACAAAATTCTATATACCTCCTAAACCTCAAACTATCCCAAATCAAAATTAAATCGCTACCAAAAAAATCCTAACACAACTTGTCTCGCTGATTCCTAATTCCAAATTGAATCTCTTCTTCCAATTCTATCCGAAATTAGAAAAATTTTCTAAGAAATAATAAGACAATCTAAAAAATAATAAGACAATTTAAAATATCATAAAAATAGTTTATATTTATTCATTTATTTTTACAATTTCCAATCCTCCTCCCACTCCTCCACACACACCCCTTCCATATGACACTCCATGTCACCGTCCTCCCACTCCTCAACACGCACCCCTCCCAGATGGTCTTCCTCCTGCGCATCTGCCATACCCTCACGTGCCTCTCCACCACCAATTGGCCCCACGGGAGTCTGCGATGTCTGTAGGGTGTCTCCCAAGGATGTGTTACTGGCTGCCTCAGCTGGCTCCCTCTCATCCTCGAGGCTTGCTGCGTCCGGCGACATGCCCCCCTCTTCCTCCTCACCAACCAAAATAACTTCGGACTGCATGCAGGCCGTTGGCGATAATAAAAAGGGGTCTTCCACTGTCCCTTTGCCCCAGTGACTCCGGCCACACCTCCCACACGCCTTTACATATCGACCCGTCATCGCGCTAACATGGTAACGCCCACAACGGCAGCACACCTTTGACATCAGCCCAAAATTCAGCATTTTTAACCCTATTATTAATAATAATATATTGATGTTAACACAATAACAACTAATAACTAATTTCACTACTTTTACTCACCTTTTCAAAAAATCGAAACTTATTTTATGCCTGATCCACACACTTTTGAATGATGCCAGAAAATCATCCAACACACAAAACCATAAACTCTCAGCTAACAGAAACACCAAAGCCCTTTCTCTCAACCTACGTCACACATCATTGCATCAACAATTCCTTACCATAACGATAATCTCTCAGCATTACATGACATATAGCATGACATCCTCATAGCACAACCAACCGTACACATTGCTCACAACCAAAAATTGCAAGCCCTCCACATATTGATATATTTTTTCCTCTTCGAGTTTAGTGATAGCCTCTCTTCTTGCATTTGCATTCCGCATTCATAATTATCACAGTTAATAACCCATTATGATCCTCTACCATAGTTCGTGTTTGCATTTTCTACAAAGTACTACCGTAATTCTCTAAAATGTTCCACCGAAGTTCGTGTTCATATTTTCTATATAGTTTTCTCACACATATATAATCTATGGTTTTATATATATACAACCAATGTCAGTTCTAGTCCGAGATACCACACAAATTCGGTGTTAATCCGGGACACTACCCAACAGTACGTAAACTAAAACTGTGCTTCGACCATATTCTAATATATAAAAAACTCCAACGACAAATTATATAAAAAAAGATTCTGACGACAAATTACAAACTACAAATACACCACAAGGTAAGCCAACATTCTAAGTTATTACTCTCCAATTTTTATAGTATATATTTATTAATTAACCCTTTCACCTTGCCCACAACCTTGGTCTTGCACCAACCCTCCCTCCAAACATCAGGCCGTGAACCCCAAGCTCGCTGATGAGACCTCGTGGTTGAGGTCGAAAACGTTTCGAGCGACCACCATATTTCGCAACCCAGTTGCAATTAGAACCCCATCGGGACATACACACAAATAAAGGACTTTCATCCTTATTTTAAATGCCTTATTTAATACCACAGCCTCTCTGTTTCTGTTTCTTTGCCCCTCTTTTCATTTATTACATATACTCATTTATTACATATACTCATTTATTACATATACTCATTTATTACATATACTCAATTAATTTCACACATTCATTTTTGCATATAAATTTTCCCATACATTATATACTTTGTATTTGTTATTTATCTATTTATATCACTTCTCACATTATCTATATAACACAAACCTATACAATACACACCTATAACATTCATATTACATCACAAAATAATCAAAAAACATATACCTAAAACGACTCACATTTATCATCTGACTTTGACGTAGCCGACCAAATTTACTTAAAACAACTAATTTTAAACTCTAAATGATCGAACGTTATTGCAAACTTCTCACCTAATCCCATCTCTTTATAGTAAAACCTTCTGGTTCATTAAAATAACCTATTAGCAATCCATCCAACCCATAATATAATTATACAAATATACATGGCTATTATCTATGCATATGTAAATAACCACAAACTCTCCAAAAATATTAGAAATGTCAAATACTTCACTCCAAAACCTTGGATAGTTTTAAACCACCCATTATGGTTTTCCTGGCTCCTAAAGGAGCCTGGCACATTTCCTCTGGTTCCGGAAGGAGCTTGCCAGTAACCCAACTTCCCCTTATGATATTGCATAACATATGCTTTTTTATCGCCTTATTTGCACAATCTTTTGAAGACATCTGATACAATAAATGCGTTTACAACATTGTCCCTTACAACTGTCCTCCGTCCTCTACCTTCTATCCTCTATCTTCTATCTTCTATCCTCTATTTTCTGTCTATCTTCTATTTCTATCCTCTATCTTCTACCTTCCTCTATCTTTCTATCTTCTATCTTCTACCTTCCTCTATCTTCTGTCGTCTTCTTATTCTATCTTCTATCTTCTACCTTCTTCTAGCTTCTGTCGTCTTCTTTCTTATCTATCTATTTCTATTTTTCCTCTATCTACTCTCTGTCTGTCTGTCTTTCATTTCTCACCTTATCCTTTATCTTCCATATTTTATCCTTTTCTTCTATCTTCTATCCTTTTCTTCTATCTTTTATCCTCTTCTTCTTCCTTTATCTTCTATCTTTTATCCTTTCTTCTACCTTTTATCCTCTTCTTCCATCTAACCTTATCTTTTATCTTTCATCCTCTATCTTTTATCGCGTATACCTTTATCGCGTATACCTTACCTTTACCTTTTAGCTCTCAACCTTACCCTTATCCTCTTTCCTCTATCCTCTATCCTACATCCACCATCCTCTATGCTCTACCCTTTATCCTACACCCTCTACCCACTAACCTCTATCCTCCCGATATAATTCTATAATTCCATAACCCTCATAAACGCCTTTTAAAAGGAGAACTTCCTTCTAAATATTAAATATTAAACTAATTGAGCACACTGTATTTCACAGTGTATCCATAATTTCCATAAAAACGCCTTTTAAAAGGAGAAACTTCATTCTAAATATAAACCAATTGAACACACTGTATTCTACAGTGTATCCATAATTCCCATAAAAACTCCTTTTAAAAGGAAAAACTCCCTCCTAAATATAAACTTTTTGAGCACAATGTGCTCTACATTCCTCCCTTATCCTTCATCCTTATCCTTATCTTCCAATTTTCTTTTATCCTTTATCCTTTATCCTCTACCCTCTATCCCTTACCTTTTATCTTTCACCTTTATACTTTATCTTTCCTCTAACCTTTACCTTTCATCTTAACTTTCTCTTTCACCTTTCTTTCACCTTATTTTTATACTTTTCCCTTTCTTTTATCTTTCACTTTTTTCCTTTATCTTTGAACTTTTTATCTCTTACACCTTTATCTATACCTTTCCCTTTTCTTTTATCTTTCACTTTTTTCCTTTATCTTTTAACCTTTTTCTTTGATCCTTTATCCAATATCCAATAATTTCCATAAAAACGCCTTTTAAAAGGAGAAACTTCATTCTAAATATAAACCAATTGAACACACTGTATTCTACAGTGTATCCATAATTCCCATAAAAACGCCTTTTAAAAGGAAAAACTCCCTCCTAAATATAAACTTTTTGAGCACATTGTGCTCTACATTCCTCCTTTATCCTTCATCCTTATCCTTATCTTCCAATTTTCTTTTATCCTTTATCCTTTATCCTCTACCCTCTATCCCTTACCTTTTATCTTTCACCTTTATACTTTATCTTTCCTCTAACCTTTACCTTTCATCTTAACTTTCTCTTTCACCTTTCTTTCACCTTATTTTTTATACTTTTTCCCTTTCTTTTATCTATCACTTTTTTCCTTTATCTTTCCCTTTCTTTTATCTTTCACTTTTTTCCTTTATCTTTGAACCTTTTATCTCTTATACCTTTATCTACACCTTTTCCCTTTCTTTTATGTTTCAATTTTTTCCTTCACCTTTAAACCTTTTTCCTTGATCCTTTATCCTTGATCCTTTATCCTTTACCCTCTATCCTATATCTTTTATCTTTCTTTCCCACCTTTCTTTCACCTTATTTTTTATCTCTTACACCTTTATCTATACCTTTCCCTTTTCTTTTATCTTTCACTTTTTTCCTTTATCTTTGAACCTTTTCCTTGATCCTTTATCCTTTATCCTTTACCCTCTATCCTTTATCTTTCTCTTTCACCTTTCTTTCACCTTATTTTTTATACCTTTATCTATACTTTTCCCTTTCTTGTATCTCTCACTTTTTTCCTTTATCTCTGAACCCTTTTCTTTGATCCTTTATCCTTTACCCTCTATCCTTTATCTTTTATCTTTCTCTCCCAACTTTCTTTCGCCTTATTTTTTATCTCTTACACCTTTATCTATACCTTTCCCTTTTCTTTTATCTTTCACTTTTTTCCTTTATCTTTGAACCTTTTCCTTGATCCTTTATCCTTTATCCTTTATCCTTTACCCTCTATCCTTTATCTTTCATCTTTTTCTTTCACCTTTCTTTCACCTTATTTTTTATACCTTTATCTATACTTTTCCCTTTCTTGTATCTCTCACTTTTTTCCTTTATCTCTGAACCCTTTTCTTTATCTTTGATCCTTTATCCTTTATCCTTTACCCTCTATCCTTTATCTTTTATCTTTCTCTCCCAACTTTCTTTCGCCTTATTTTTTATCTCTTACACCTTTATCTATACCTTTCCCTTTTCTTTTATCTTTCACTTTTTTCCTTTATCTTTGAACCTTTTCCTTGATCCATTATCCTTTATCCTTTATCCTTTATCCTTTATCCTTTATCCTTTATCCTTTACCCTTTATCCTTTATCTTTCATCTTTCATCTTTCTCTTTCACCTTTCTTTCACCTTATTTTTTATACCTTTATCTATACTTTTCCCTTTCTTGTATCTCTCACTTTTTTCCTTTATCTCTGAACCCTTTTCTTTGATCCTTTATCCTTTATCCTTTACCCTCTATCCTTTATCTTTTATCTTTCTCTCCCAACTTTCTTTCGCCTTATTTTTTATCTCTTACACCTTTATCTATACCTTTCCCTTTTCTTTTATCTTTCACTTTTTTCCTTTATCTTTGAACCTTTTCCTTGATCCTTATCCTTTATCCTTTATCTTTTATCTTTCACCTTTATCCTTTATCTTTCACCTTTATCCTTTATCTTTCACGTTCACCTACATCCTTTATCCTTCTTCTCTCTTCTATCCTTCATCTTACCCTTTTCTTTCACCCTATCCTTTATCCCTTAACCTTTTCTTTTATCTTTCACTTTTCTTTTCTTTTATCTCTGATCTCTCATCTTACCTTCCATCCTTTATCTCTTCTTTTATCTCCTATCTCTCATCTTATCTTTTATCTTTTATCCTTTTCTTTTATCTTTCGTCCTTTATCTTTGATCTATCCTATCTTTTATCTTTCATCTTATCTTTGATCTTTTACCCCTTTCTCTTACTTCTCATCATCCATCCCATCCTATTTCTTTCATCCTTGACCCCCTATCCCCCAACTCCTACGTTTTAAATTTCTAATCTAGGTACACGGTGTAAACTGCTCTGGCCGTCTTTAACTACCCGTTACTCCGTAGCTTTCGGAATACTCCGTATTCTGAACCACTTTGGACTCGGAAGTTTATCGATAAGTCTGGTACGTTTTCACCGTCGAAGCATTTTCCGGCTGACAGGCTAGTGTGACACTCTTTTTCAAGAGCCCATTGCACGGTCATGTTCTCCAAAATGCTTCAAGTATTTGGTGGCTATGTGGTTTCCCCCACCCCACTATATTTCCCCTCCTCCACCTGATAAGCTTTAGTCTTAGACATTTCTTGGGGTTACCACATAAACCCACTCTATTCAGCTTTATTATATAGGTAAAAAAGCTAGGACAAATCTTTAACTGAATGTTTAAATAACAAATACTTGCCAGGGAGCATAGCATGTAAGTAGCCCGTATGCGTGTGGTATGTTTACACACACACGTATACGAATAATTATACAAACTTAAGTATATGCAATAGACCTTCCCCTCTCCTTCCCCCTATTCCAACTAGTCTTCGCACCCCATAACCACCCCCATGCCACCCTCATCACCCCCTTGTAGCCTTCCTTTCTTCCACCGTTGTTTGGCCTTCCAACGCCTCTTCCTCCCACCACCCTTACCTTGCCTAGCATGCACTACATGTAAATTCTCTGCGCATACCCCAACCCCTTCTTCGCCTAACCAACCCTCCACCCTCCAAACGCCTATAGGACCATAAGAACACCCACCATAACCCTCACACTCTCCATAATCTCCCACCACACCATAATCCCCACTCTCAACCCCCCCACCCATACACATACAACCTCCATCCACACACACATCCAATTCTTCCTCACCACCTTCAATTTCCCCATCTTACCCCTCCTCCCACTCAATTTCCACCGCATCTTCCTCCACTCCCAACCCCATATTACCACCCATCCCCTTTGCACACTCACCCAAATCCCACAACTGCATCTTAGACAAAGACGCATCAATCTCTATAGGCAAATTATAGTCAACACCCTGCAACCCTAACACAGCCTTACGTAACACCAAATAGTCCTCCATTTCCCCTTCCCTCCTGTACAACGAATTAACCCCTCTCATATTTAACTCGTGACCCGTCCCTCTGACATGAGCACACATCTTCGTTCCCTCTTCCTCCGCCTCCATCCGTACAGCCTCACACTTATTCACCGCCTTCCGCTTAAACACAAAACCACATCCACAACCTTTACACCACACCTCCAACCATTTCTCCTCCTCTGGCCCAGTAGGATCCTTTTCACGCAAGCTCAAATGCAACTTCCGAAACACATTAGTCGCATTCCGGTACACTGGTGCCTTAAAATCCCACCTCTTTGCCACCTCACTTAACCATTTTGCTTGCCCTACACACATATACTCTATCACCATCCTACCCCCCACCTCAAATCCACCATTCCTTTTCCCCCTCATCACATCCACCCTCAAACCACCTATTCCGATCTTTGCCATATAGCTACACAGCACATGTCTGTATTCCAATTCCATCGACTCTTCCAACCGACTGGAAATTCCCCCTAACATCACCCTCTTCACCCACTCCTGCGGATAAGCATTATCCCTCATCGCCGCAAAAACTTCCTCCAAATCCCTATACACAAATCGAGTACTTGACCTCAACAACACCTTTCTCAACATGTTAGCACAAGTTGCCCTCTTCAACGCGAACGACTGATTTGAATTGTAGTTGACGGTTCTCCTCGAGGAATAAGGCTTCCTATACCACCCGTATCGGAACTGTTTTTCCCCCTCATCCCGAACTATCCTATAATCCAGAAAACTCACACCCAAATTTCCCTAGAACACATCCTCCTCCTCATATGTCAATTCCAATCCCAATTTTCCTGACAACCATTCCACAAACCCCTTTACCCCCTCCCCCGGCAAATAAAATAAGAAGTCATCGACATACTTCGTGTAAAACCTAACACCCTTCTTTCCCCACATCTCACTCCTACACCTCTTCATGAAACTATCCACATAAAGCTCCGCATACAAACTCGAACCACAACCCCCCTGGGGCAAACCTTTTTCCTGCCTATAAACTTTCCCGTCATACGACACATAACACAATTCATCGAGATCATACCTCAACAACCTCTCCAATAACCTCACCCCCAAATTCAACGGACCCCTGTAACCCCCTTCCTCTATCTTTCCCACTATTATCTTCTTCAGCTCCTCACGCGGTATCCGGGTGAACATGTCCACTATGTCCACCTTAAAAAAAACATAACCCTCCACATACCCAACTCTCCCCAACTTTCCCGGCAATAACTCAATATTCCGTAAATTATATTCCCCACCCAACCGCATTCCCACCAGCTCAAACTTCAATAATGACTGCACCACAGAACTAACCCAATACACAGTACTTACTATTGGCCTGCACGGCCTGCCATCCTTGTGCAGTTTAACCACCCCATATAAATAAGGCAAAACCTGTTTTCCCCCCAACGATCCCCACCGCAATTTTGACCTCAACCCCGCGGACATAGTCACCTTCCTATCCTTCAACTCCTTTTCCACCTTTCCTACAAGAACCCCCATCATACTCCTCAAAATGACCTTCTTCATCTCAATATTCCCAGTTTCCTCAACATAAACCCCGCACTCCAACCCCTTATGCACAACCTCGCCCACCTTCCCCCTATAATCCTCAGCATACATCAACGTTGTTACCTTACCCTTGTCCGCCTGCACTACCATAACATCCTTATTCATCCTCAAATAACGTCCTACACTCTCAGACATCCACAATATAGCAATTTGCTTCCTTGTCAAACCTCCCCCTCCCCTAACTATCTCCCGCAACGGCCTCATCAGCTCACAAAACTCATCCCTCTCCAAAGGCAACCCACCACAATACCTTCCCTTCACCCCCTCATACATCACTCTTTGCGTCTCCGCATACTCCTCCAAACCGAATTTTCTCGGCAACACAAACCCTGGCCCATAGCTTAGCAAGATTTGCACTTCCACAGGCACATCCTTCAGTGTCAGATTAAGGAAACCACCTGGCACCCCCTCAATCCCTTCCAAATCCATTTAAAATTATATAACTAAACCTAAGCAAAACCCTAAACCACTAACTAAATAAATCCTATACCTAAGCAAAATCCCAAACCCTTAATTAATCAAATTATATAACTAAACCTAAGCAAAACCCTAAACCACTAACTAAATAAATCCTATACCTAAGCAAAATCCCAAACCCTTAATTAATCAAATAAATCCTAAACCTAAGCAAAATCCTAAACCCTTAATTAACTAAATAAATCCTAAACCTAAGCAAAATCCTAAACCCTTAATTAATCAAATAAATCCTAAACCTTAGCAAAATCCTAAACCCTTAATTAACTAAATAAATCCTAAACCTAAGCAAAATCCTAAACCCCTAACTAAATAATTCCTAAACCCTTAACTAAAAAACACACCTAATACTATATCTTACAAAATTCTATATACCTCCTAAACCTCAAACTATCCCAAATCAAAATTAAATCGCTACCAAAAAAATCCTAACACAACTTGTCTCGCTGATTCCTAATTCCAAATTGAATCTCTTCTTCCAATTCTATCCGAAATTAGAAAAATTTTCTAAAAAATAATAAGACAATCTAAAAAATAATAAGACAATTTAAAATATCATAAAAATAGTTTATATTTATTCATTTATTTTTACAATTTCCAATCCTCCTCCCACTCCTCCACACACACCTCTTCCATATGACACTCCATGTCACCGTCCTCCCACTCCTCAACACGCACCCCTCCCAGATGGTCTTCCTCCTGCGCATCTGCCATACCCTCACGTGCCTCTCCACCACCAATTGGCCCCACGGGAGTCTGCGATGTCTGTATACCTAAACGACTCACATTTATCATCTGACTTTGACGTAGCCGACCAAATTTACTTAAAACAACTAATTTTAAACTCTAAATGATCGAACGTTATTGCAAACTTCTCACCTAATCCCATCTCTTTATAGTAAAACCTTCTGGTTCATTAAAATAACCTATTAGCAATCCATCCAACCCATAATATAATTATACAAATATACATGGCTATTATCTATGCATATGTAAATAACCACAAACTCTCCAAAAATATTAGAAATGTCAAATACTTCACTCCAAAACCTTGGATAGTTTTAAACCACCCATTATGGTTTTCCTGGCTCCTAAAGGAGCCTGGCACATTTCCTCTGGTTCCGGAAGGAGCTTGCCAGTAACCCAACTTCCCCTTATGATATTGCATAACATATGCTTTTTTATCGCCTTATTTGCACAATCTTTTGAAGACATCTGATACAATAAATGCGTTTACAACATTGTCCCTTACAACTGTCCTCCGTCCTCTACCTTCTATCCTCTATCTTCTATCTTCTATCCTCTATTTTCTGTCTATCTTCTATTTCTATCCTCTATCTTCTACCTTCCTCTATCTTTCTATCTTCTATCTTCTACCTTCCTCTATCTTCTGTCGTCTTCTTATTCTATCTTCTATCTTCTACCTTCTTCTAGCTTCTGTCGTCTTCTTTCTTATCTATCTATTTCTATTTTTCCTCTATCTACTCTCTGTCTGTCTGTCTTTCATTTCTCACCTTATCCTTTATCTTCCATATTTTATCCTTTTCTTCTATCTTCTATCCTTTTCTTCTATCTTTTATCCTCTTCTTCTTCCTTTATCTTCTATCTTTTATCCTTTCTTCTACCTTTTATCCTCTTCTTCCATCTAACCTTATCTTTTATCTTTCATCCTCTATCTTTTATCGCGTATACCTTTATCGCGTATACCTTACCTTTACCTTTTAGCTCTCAACCTTACCCTTATCCTCTTTCCTCTATCCTCTATCCTACATCCACCATCCTCTATGCTCTACCCTTTATCCTACACCCTCTACCCACTAACCTCTATCCTCCCGATATAATTCTATAATTCCATAACCCTCATAAACGCCTTTTAAAAGGAGAACTTCCTTCTAAATATTAAATATTAAACTAATTGAGCACACTGTATTTCACAGTGTATCCATAATTTCCATAAAAACGCCTTTTAAAAGGAGAAACTTCATTCTAAATATAAACCAATTGAACACACTGTATTCTACAGTGTATCCATAATTCCCATAAAAACTCCTTTTAAAAGGAAAAACTCCCTCCTAAATATAAACTTTTTGAGCACAATGTGCTCTACATTCCTCCCTTATCCTTCATCCTTATCCTTATCTTCCAATTTTCTTTTATCCTTTATCCTTTATCCTCTACCCTCTATCCCTTACCTTTTATCTTTCACCTTTATACTTTATCTTTCCTCTAACCTTTACCTTTCATCTTAACTTTCTCTTTCACCTTTCTTTCACCTTATTTTTATACTTTTCCCTTTCTTTTATCTTTCACTTTTTTCCTTTATCTTTGAACTTTTTATCTCTTACACCTTTATCTATACCTTTCCCTTTTCTTTTATCTTTCACTTTTTTCCTTTATCTTTTAACCTTTTTCTTTGATCCTTTATCCAATATCCAATAATTTCCATAAAAACGCCTTTTAAAAGGAGAAACTTCATTCTAAATATAAACCAATTGAACACACTGTATTCTACAGTGTATCCATAATTCCCATAAAAACGCCTTTTAAAAGGAAAAACTCCCTCCTAAATATAAACTTTTTGAGCACATTGTGCTCTACATTCCTCCTTTATCCTTCATCCTTATCCTTATCTTCCAATTTTCTTTTATCCTTTATCCTTTATCCTCTACCCTCTATCCCTTACCTTTTATCTTTCACCTTTATACTTTATCTTTCCTCTAACCTTTACCTTTCATCTTAACTTTCTCTTTCACCTTTCTTTCACCTTATTTTTTATACTTTTTCCCTTTCTTTTATCTATCACTTTTTTCCTTTATCTTTCCCTTTCTTTTATCTTTCACTTTTTTCCTTTATCTTTGAACCTTTTATCTCTTATACCTTTATCTACACCTTTTCCCTTTCTTTTATGTTTCAATTTTTTCCTTCACCTTTAAACCTTTTTCCTTGATCCTTTATCCTTGATCCTTTATCCTTTACCCTCTATCCTATATCTTTTATCTTTCTTTCCCACCTTTCTTTCACCTTATTTTTTATCTCTTACACCTTTATCTATACCTTTCCCTTTTCTTTTATCTTTCACTTTTTTCCTTTATCTTTGAACCTTTTCCTTGATCCTTTATCCTTTATCCTTTACCCTCTATCCTTTATCTTTCTCTTTCACCTTTCTTTCACCTTATTTTTTATACCTTTATCTATACTTTTCCCTTTCTTGTATCTCTCACTTTTTTCCTTTATCTCTGAACCCTTTTCTTTGATCCTTTATCCTTTACCCTCTATCCTTTATCTTTTATCTTTCTCTCCCAACTTTCTTTCGCCTTATTTTTTATCTCTTACACCTTTATCTATACCTTTCCCTTTTCTTTTATCTTTCACTTTTTTCCTTTATCTTTGAACCTTTTCCTTGATCCTTTATCCTTTATCCTTTATCCTTTACCCTCTATCCTTTATCTTTCATCTTTTTCTTTCACCTTTCTTTCACCTTATTTTTTATACCTTTATCTATACTTTTCCCTTTCTTGTATCTCTCACTTTTTTCCTTTATCTCTGAACCCTTTTCTTTGATCCTTTATCCTTTATCCTTTACCCTCTATCCTTTATCTTTTATCTTTCTCTCCCAACTTTCTTTCGCCTTATTTTTTATCTCTTACACCTTTATCTATACCTTTCCCTTTTCTTTTATCTTTCACTTTTTTCCTTTATCTTTGAACCTTTTCCTTGATCCATTATCCTTTATCCTTTATCCTTTATCCTTTATCCTTTATCCTTTATCCTTTACCCTTTATCCTTTATCTTTCATCTTTCATCTTTCTCTTTCACCTTTCTTTCACCTTATTTTTTATACCTTTATCTATACTTTTCCCTTTCTTGTATCTCTCACTTTTTTCCTTTATCTCTGAACCCTTTTCTTTGATCCTTTATCCTTTATCCTTTACCCTCTATCCTTTATCTTTTATCTTTCTCTCCCAACTTTCTTTCGCCTTATTTTTTATCTCTTACACCTTTATCTATACCTTTCCCTTTTCTTTTATCTTTCACTTTTTTCCTTTATCTTTGAACCTTTTCCTTGATCCTTATCCTTTATCCTTTATCTTTTATCTTTCACCTTTATCCTTTATCTTTCACCTTTATCCTTTATCTTTCACGTTCACCTACATCCTTTATCCTTCTTCTCTCTTCTATCCTTCATCTTACCCTTTTCTTTCACCCTATCCTTTATCCCTTAACCTTTTCTTTTATCTTTCACTTTTCTTTTCTTTTATCTCTGATCTCTCATCTTACCTTCCATCCTTTATCTCTTCTTTTATCTCCTATCTCTCATCTTATCTTTTATCTTTTATCCTTTTCTTTTATCTTTCGTCCTTTATCTTTGATCTATCCTATCTTTTATCTTTCATCTTATCTTTGATCTTTTACCCCTTTCTCTTACTTCTCATCATCCATCCCATCCTATTTCTTTCATCCTTGACCCCCTATCCCCCAACTCCTACGTTTTAAATTTCTAATCTAGGTACACGGTGTAAACTGCTCTGGCCGTCTTTAACTACCCGTTACTCCGTAGCTTTCGGAATACTCCGTATTCTGAACCACTTTGGACTCGGAAGTTTATCGATAAGTCTGGTACGTTTTCACCGTCGAAGCATTTTCCGGCTGACAGGCTAGTGTGACACTCTTTTTCAAGAGCCCATTGCACGGTCATGTTCTCCAAAATGCTTCAAGTATTTGGTGGCTATGTGGTTTCCCCCACCCCACTATATTTCCCCTCCTCCACCTGATAAGCTTTAGTCTTAGACATTTCTTGGGGTTACCACATAAACCCACTCTATTCAGCTTTATTATATAGGTAAAAAAGCTAGGACAAATCTTTAACTGAATGTTTAAATAACAAATACTTGCCAGGGAGCATAGCATGTAAGTAGCCCGTATGCGTGTGGTATGTTTACACACACACGTATACGAATAATTATACAAACTTAAGTATATGCAATAGACCTTCCCCTCTCCTTCCCCCTATTCCAACTAGTCTTCGCACCCCATAACCACCCCCATGCCACCCTCATCACCCCCTTGTAGCCTTCCTTTCTTCCACCGTTGTTTGGCCTTCCAACGCCTCTTCCTCCCACCACCCTTACCTTGCCTAGCATGCACTACATGTAAATTCTCTGCGCATACCCCAACCCCTTCTTCGCCTAACCAACCCTCCACCCTCCAAACGCCTATAGGACCATAAGAACACCCACCATAACCCTCACACTCTCCATAATCTCCCACCACACCATAATCCCCACTCTCAACCCCCCCACCCATACACATACAACCTCCATCCACACACACATCCAATTCTTCCTCACCACCTTCAATTTCCCCATCTTACCCCTCCTCCCACTCAATTTCCACCGCATCTTCCTCCACTCCCAACCCCATATTACCACCCATCCCCTTTGCACACTCACCCAAATCCCACAACTGCATCTTAGACAAAGACGCATCAATCTCTATAGGCAAATTATAGTCAACACCCTGCAACCCTAACACAGCCTTACGTAACACCAAATAGTCCTCCATTTCCCCTTCCCTCCTGTACAACGAATTAACCCCTCTCATATTTAACTCGTGACCCGTCCCTCTGACATGAGCACACATCTTCGTTCCCTCTTCCTCCGCCTCCATCCGTACAGCCTCACACTTATTCACCGCCTTCCGCTTAAACACAAAACCACATCCACAACCTTTACACCACACCTCCAACCATTTCTCCTCCTCTGGCCCAGTAGGATCCTTTTCACGCAAGCTCAAATGCAACTTCCGAAACACATTAGTCGCATTCCGGTACACTGGTGCCTTAAAATCCCACCTCTTTGCCACCTCACTTAACCATTTTGCTTGCCCTACACACATATACTCTATCACCATCCTACCCCCCACCTCAAATCCACCATTCCTTTTCCCCCTCATCACATCCACCCTCAAACCACCTATTCCGATCTTTGCCATATAGCTACACAGCACATGTCTGTATTCCAATTCCATCGACTCTTCCAACCGACTGGAAATTCCCCCTAACATCACCCTCTTCACCCACTCCTGCGGATAAGCATTATCCCTCATCGCCGCAAAAACTTCCTCCAAATCCCTATACACAAATCGAGTACTTGACCTCAACAACACCTTTCTCAACATGTTAGCACAAGTTGCCCTCTTCAACGCGAACGACTGATTTGAATTGTAGTTGACGGTTCTCCTCGAGGAATAAGGCTTCCTATACCACCCGTATCGGAACTGTTTTTCCCCCTCATCCCGAACTATCCTATAATCCAGAAAACTCACACCCAAATTTCCCTAGAACACATCCTCCTCCTCATATGTCAATTCCAATCCCAATTTTCCTGACAACCATTCCACAAACCCCTTTACCCCCTCCCCCGGCAAATAAAATAAGAAGTCATCGACATACTTCGTGTAAAACCTAACACCCTTCTTTCCCCACATCTCACTCCTACACCTCTTCATGAAACTATCCACATAAAGCTCCGCATACAAACTCGAACCACAACCCCCCTGGGGCAAACCTTTTTCCTGCCTATAAACTTTCCCGTCATACGACACATAACACAATTCATCGAGATCATACCTCAACAACCTCTCCAATAACCTCACCCCCAAATTCAACGGACCCCTGTAACCCCCTTCCTCTATCTTTCCCACTATTATCTTCTTCAGCTCCTCACGCGGTATCCGGGTGAACATGTCCACTATGTCCACCTTAAAAAAAACATAACCCTCCACATACCCAACTCTCCCCAACTTTCCCGGCAATAACTCAATATTCCGTAAATTATATTCCCCACCCAACCGCATTCCCCCCAGCTCAAACTTCAATAATGACTGCACCACAGAACTAACCCAATACACAGTACTTACTATTGGCCTGCACGGCCTGCCATCCTTGTGCAGTTTAACCACCCCATATAAATAAGGCAAAACCTGTTTTCCCCCCAACGATCCCCACCGCAATTTTGACCTCAACCCCGCGGACATAGTCACCTTCCTATCCTTCAACTCCTTTTCCACCTTTCCTACAAGAACCCCCATCATACTCCTCAAAATGACCTTCTTCATCTCAATATTCCCAGTTTCCTCAACATAAACCCCGCACTCCAACCCCTTATGCACAACCTCGCCCACCTTCCCCCTATAATCCTCAGCATACATCAACGTTGTTACCTTACCCTTGTCCGCCTGCACTACCATAACATCCTTATTCATCCTCAAATAACGTCCTACACTCTCAGACATCCACAATATAGCAATTTGCTTCCTTGTCAAACCTCCCCCTCCCCTAACTATCTCCCGCAACGGCCTCATCAGCTCACAAAACTCATCCCTCTCCAAAGGCAACCCACCACAATACCTTCCCTTCACCCCCTCATACATCACTCTTTGCGTCTCCGCATACTCCTCCAAACCGAATTTTCTCGGCAACACAAACCCTGGCCCATAGCTTAGCAAGATTTGCACTTCCACAGGCACATCCTTCAGTGTCAGATTAAGGAAACCACCTGGCACCCCCTCAATCCCTTCCAAATCCATTTAAAATTATATAACTAAACCTAAGCAAAACCCTAAACCACTAACTAAATAAATCCTATACCTAAGCAAAATCCCAAACCCTTAATTAATCAAATTATATAACTAAACCTAAGCAAAACCCTAAACCACTAACTAAATAAATCCTATACCTAAGCAAAATCCCAAACCCTTAATTAATCAAATAAATCCTAAACCTAAGCAAAATCCTAAACCCTTAATTAACTAAATAAATCCTAAACCTAAGCAAAATCCTAAACCCTTAATTAATCAAATAAATCCTAAACCTTAGCAAAATCCTAAACCCTTAATTAACTAAATAAATCCTAAACCTAAGCAAAATCCTAAACCCCTAACTAAATAATTCCTAAACCCTTAACTAAAAAACACACCTAATACTATATCTTACAAAATTCTATATACCTCCTAAACCTCAAACTATCCCAAATCAAAATTAAATCGCTACCAAAAAAATCCTAACACAACTTGTCTCGCTGATTCCTAATTCCAAATTGAATCTCTTCTTCCAATTCTATCCGAAATTAGAAAAATTTTCTAAAAAATAATAAGACAATCTAAAAAATAATAAGACAATTTAAAATATCATAAAAATAGTTTATATTTATTCATTTATTTTTACAATTTCCAATCCTCCTCCCACTCCTCCACACACACCTCTTCCATATGACACTCCATGTCACCGTCCTCCCACTCCTCAACACGCACCCCTCCCAGATGGTCTTCCTCCTGCGCATCTGCCATACCCTCACGTGCCTCTCCACCACCAATTGGCCCCACGGGAGTCTGCGATGTCTGTAGGGTGTCTCCCAAGGATGTGTTACTGGCTGCCTCAGCTGGCTCCCTCTCATCCTCGAGGCTTGCTGCGTCCGGCGACATGCCCCCCTCTTCCTCCTCACCAACCAAAATAACTTCGGACTGCATGCAGGCCGTTGGCGATAATAAAAAGGGGTCTTCCACTGTCCCTTTGCCCCAGTGACTCCGGCCACACCTCCCACACGCCTTTACATATCGACCCGTCATCGCGCTAACGTGGTAACGCCCACAACGGCAGCACACCTTTGACATCAGCCCAAAATTCAGCATTTTTAACCCTATTATTAATAATAATATATTGATGTTAACACAATAACAACTAATAACTAATTTCACTACTTTTACTCACCTTTTCAAAAAATCGAAACTTATTTTATGCCTGATCCACACACTTTTGAATGATGCCAGAAAATCATCCAACACACAAAACCATAAACTCTCAGCTAACAGAAACACCAAAGCCCTTTCTCTCAACCTACGTCACACATCATTCCATCAACAATTCCTTACCATAACGATAATCTCTCAGCATTACATGACATATAGCATGACATCCTCATAGCACAACCAACCGTACACATTGCTCACAACCAAAAATTGCAAGCCCTCCACATATTGATATATTTTTTCCTCTTCGAGTTTAGTGATAGCCTCTCTTCTTGCATTTGCATTCCGCATTAATAACCCATTATGATTCTCTACCGTAGTTCGTGTTTGTATTTTCTACAAAGTACTACCGTAATTCTCTAAAATGTGCCACCGCAGTTCGTGTTCATATTTTCCATACACATATATAATCTATGGTCTTATGTATATACAACCAATGTCAGTTCTAGTCCGAGATACCACACAAATTCGGTGCTAATCCAACAGTACGTAAACTAAAATTGTGTTTCGACCTTATTCTAATATATAAAAAATTCCGACGACAAATTACAAAAAAGATTCTGACGACAAATTACAAACTACAAATAACCCGGGACACCACCCAACAGTACGTAAACTAAAATTGTGTTTCGACCTTATTCTAATATATAAAAAACTCCGACGACAAATTATAAAAAAGATTCTGACGACATATTACAAACTACAAATACACCACAAGGTAAGCCAACATTCTAAGTTATTACTCTCCAATTTTTACAGTATATATTTATTTAATAACCCTTTTACCTTGCCCACAACCTTGGTCTTGCACAAACCCTTCCTCCAAACATCAGGCCGTGAACCCCAAGCTCGCTGATGAGACCTCGTGGTTGAGGTCGAAAACGTTTCGAGCGACCACCATATTTCGCAACCCAGTTGCAATTAGAACCCCATCGGGACATACACACAAATAAAGGACTTTTATCCTTAATTTAAATGCCTTCTTTAATACCACAGCCTCTCTGTTTCTGTTTCTTTACCCCTCTTTTCATTTATTACATATACTCATTTATTACATATACTCATTTATTACATATACTCAATTAATTTCACACATTCATTTTTGCATATAAATTTTCCCATACATTATATACTTTGTATTTGTTATTTATCTATTTATATCACTTCTCACATTATCTATATAATACAAACCTATACAATACACACCTATAACATTCATATTACATCACAAAATAATCAAAAAACATATACCTAAAACGACTCACATTTATCATCTGACTTTGACGTAGCCGACCAAATTTACTTAAAGCAACTAATTTTAAACTCTAAATGATCGAACGGTTATTGCAAACTTCTTACCTAATCCCATCTCTTTATAGTAAAACCTTCTGGTTCATTAAAATAACCCATTAGCAATCCATCCAACCCATAATATAATTATACAAATATACATTGCTATTATCTATGCATATGTAAATAACCACAAACTCTCCAAAAATATTAGAAATGTCAAATACTTCACTCCAAAACCTTGGATTGTTTAAAACCACCCATTATGGTTTTCCTGACTCCTAAGGGAGCCTGTCACATTTCCTCTGGTTCCGGAAGTAGCTTGCCAGTAACCCAACTTCCCCTTATGATATTGCATAACATATGCTTTTTTATCGCCTTATTTGCACAACCTTTTGAAGACATCTGAGACAATAAATGCGTTTACAACATTGTCCCTTACAACTGTCCTCCGTCCTCTATCTTCTATCCTCTATCTTCTATCTTCTATCCTCTATCTTCTGTCTATCTTCTATTTTCTATCCTCTATCTTCTACCTTCCTCTATCTTCTGTCGTCTTCTTATTCTATCTTCTATCTTCTACCTTCCTCTATCTTCTGTCGTCTTCTTATTCTATCTTCTATCTTCTACCTTCTTCTATCTTCTGTCGTCTTCTTTTTTATCTATCTATCTTCTATTTTTCCTCTATCTACTCTCTGTCTGTCTGTCTGTCTTTAATCTCTCACCTTATCCTTTATCTTCCATACTTTATCATTTTCTTCTCTCTTCCATCTTTCATCCTTTATCTTCTATCCTTTTCCTCTATCCCTTTCTTCCTTTATCTTTTATCCTTTTCTTCTATCTTCTATCCTTTTCTTCTATCTTTTATCCTTTTCCTCCTTTATCTTCTATCTTTTATCCTTTCTTCTATCTTTTATCATCTTTTTCCATCTAACCTTATCTTTTATCTTTCATCTTCTATCTTTTATCGCGTATACTTTACCTTTACCTTTACCTTTTAGCTCTCAACCTTACCCTTATCCTCTTTCCTCTATCCTACACCCACCATCCTCTATGCTCTACCCTTTATCCTCCACCCTCTATCCTCTATCCACTATCCTCCCGATATAATTCTATAATTCCATAATCCTCATAAACGCCTTTTAAAATGAGAACTTCCTTCTTAATATTAAACTAATTGAGCACACTGTATTTCACAGTGTATCCAAAATTTCCATAAAAACGCCTTTTAAAAGGAAAAACTTCCTTCTAAATATAAACCAATTGAACACACTGTATTTTACAGTGTATCCATAACTTTCACAAAAACGCATTTTAAAAGGAAAAACTCCCTTCAAATATAAACTTTTTGAGCACATTGTGCTCTACATTCCTCCTTTATCCTTCATCCTTATCGTTATCTTCCAATTTTCTTTTATCCTTTATCCTTTATCCTCTATCCTTTACCTTTTATCTTTCACCTTTATACTTTATCTTTCTTTTATCTTTTATCTTTCATCTTACCTTTCTCTTTCACCTTTCTTTCACCTTATTTTTTATCTCTTATACCTTTATCTATACTTTTTCCCTTTCTTTTATCTTTCACTTTTTTCCTTTATCTTTGAACTTTTTATCTCTTATACCTTTATCTATACCTTTTTTCTTTCTTTTATCTGTCACTTTTTTCCTTTATCTTTGAACTTTTTTCTTTGATCCTTTATCCTTTCCCCTCTATCCTTTATCTTTTATCTTTCTCTTTCACCTTTCTTTCAATTTATTTTTTATCTCTTATACCTTTATCTTTACTTTTTCCTTTTCTTTTATCTTTCACTTTTTTTTCTTTATCTTTGAACCTTTTTCTTTGATCCTTTATCCTTTATCCTTTACCCTCTATCCTTTATCTTTTATCTTTCACCTTTATCTTTTATGTTTCACCTTTATCTTTTATCTTTCACCTTTATCCTTTATCCTTCTTCTATCTTTTATCCTTCATCTTATCTTTTTTCTTTCACCTTATCCTTTATCTCTTATCCTTTTCTTTTATCTTTCACTTTTATCCTCTAAATCTTATCTTTGATCTTTTATCCTTTATCTTTTCTTTTATCTCTTATCTCTCATCTTACCTTCCATCCTTTATCTCTTCTTTTATCTCCTATCTCTCATCTTATCTTTTATCTTTTATCCTTTTCTTTTATCTTTCACCTTTATCTTTCGTTCTTTATCTTTGATCTATCCTATCTTTTATCTTTCATCTTATCTTTGATCTTTTACCCTTTTCTTTTACCCCTTATCATCCATCCTATCCTATTTCTTTTATCATTGACCCTCTATCTCCCAACTTCTACGTTTTAAATTTCTAATCTAGGTACACGGTGTAAGCTGCTCTGGCCGTCTTTAACTACCCGTTACTCCGTAGCTTTCGAAATACTCCGTATTCTGAACCGCTTTGGACTCGAAAGTTTATCGATAAGCCTGGTACGTTTTCACCGTCGAAGCATTTTCCGGCTGACTTTCAAGAGTACATTGCACGGTCATGTTCTCCAAAATGCTTCAAGTATTTGGTGGCTATGTGGTTTCCCCCACCCCACTATATTTTCCCTCCTCCACCTGTTAAGCTTTAGTCTTAGACATTTCTTGGGGTTACCACATAAACCCACTCTATTTAGCTTTATAATATAGGTAAAAAAGCTAGGACAAATCTTTGACTGAATGTTTAAATAACAAATACTTGCCGGGGAGCATAGCATGTAAGTAGCCCGTATGCGTGTGGTATGTTTACACACACACGTATACGAACAATTATACAAACTTAAGTATATGCAATAGACCTTCCCCTCTCCGTCCCTCTATTCCCACTAGTCTTCGCACTCCATAGCCACCCCCATGCCACCCTCATCACCCCTTGTAGCCTTCCTTTCTTCCACCGTTGTTTGGCCTGCCAACGCCTCTTCCTCCCACCACCCTTAACTTGCCTAGCATGCACTACATGTAAATTCTCTGCGCACAACTTCTTTCCCCACATCTCACTCCTACACCTCTTCATGAAACTATCCACATAAAGCACCGCATACAAACTCGAACCACAACCCCCCTGTGGCAAACCTTTTTGCTGCCTATAAACTTTCCCGTCATACGACACATAACACAATTCATCGAGATCATACCTCAACAACCTCTCCAATAACTGCACCCCCAAATTCAACAATCCCCTGTAACCCCCTTCCTCTATCTTTCCCACTATTATCTTCTTCAGCTCCTCACGCGGTATCCGGGTGAACATGTCCACTATGTCCACCTTCAAAAAAACATAACCCTCCACATACCCAACTCTCCCCAACTTTCCCGGCAATAACTCAATATTCCGCAAATTATATTCCCCACCCAACCGCATCCCCCCCAGCTCAAACTTCAATAATGACTGCACCACAGAACTAACCCAATACACAGTACTAACTATTGGCCTGCACGGCCTGCCATCCTTGTGCAGTTTAACCACCCCATATAAATAAGGCAAAACCTGTTTTCCCCCCAACGATCCCCACCGCAATTTTGACCTCAACCCCGCGGACATAGTCACCTTCCTATCCTTCAACTCCTTTTCCACCTTTCCTACAAGAACCCCATCATACTCCTCAAAATGATCTTCTTCATCTCAATATTCCCAGTTTCCTCAATATAAACCCCGCACCCCAACCCCTTATGCACAACCTCGCCCACCTTCCCCCTATAATCCTCAGCATACATCAACGTTGTCACCTTACCCTTGTCCGCCTGCACTACCAAAACATCCTTATTCATCCTCAAATAACGTCCTACACTCTCAGACATCCACAATATAGCAATTTGCTTCCTTGTCAAACCTCCCACTCCCCTAACTATCTCCCGTAACGGCCTCATCAGCTCACAAAACTCATCCCTCTCCAAAGGCAACCCACCACAATACCTTCCCTTCACCCCCTCGTACATCACTCTTTGCGTCTCCGCATACTCCGCATACTCTAAACCGAATTTTCTCGGCAACACAAACCCTGGCCCATAGCTTAGCAAGATCTGTACTTCCACAGACACATCCTTCAATGTCAGATTAAGGAAACCACCTGGCACCTAAACCTAAGCAAAACCCTAAACCATTAACTAAATAAATCCTATACATAAGCAAAATCCTAAACCCTTAATTAATTAAATAAATCCTAAACCCTTAATTAATTAATTAAATCCTAAACCTAAGCAAAATCCTAAACCACTAATTAATTAAATAAATCCTAAACCCTTAATTAATCAAATAAATTCTAAACCTAAGCAAAATCCTAAGCCCTTAATTAACTAAATAAATCCTAAACCTAAGCAAAATCCTAAACCACTAACTAAATAAATCCTAAACCTAAGCAAAATCCTAAACCCCTAACTAAATAATTCCTAAACCCTTAACTAAAAAACACACCTAATACTATATCTTACAAAATTCTATATACTTCCTAAACCTCAAACTATTCCAAATAATCGCTACCAAAAAAATCCTAACACAACTTGTCTCTCTGATTCCAAATTCCAAATTGAATCACTTCTTCCAATTCTATCCGAAATTAGAAAAATTTTCTAAAAAATAATAAGACAATTTAAAATATCATAAAAATAATAAGACAATTTAAAATATCATAAAAATAGTTTATATTTTTTTATTTATTTATTACAACGTCCAATCCTCCTCCCACTCCTCCACACACACCCCTTCCAAATGACACTCCATGTCATCGTCCTCCCACTCCTCAACACGCACCCCTCCCAGATGGTCTTCCTCCTGCGCATCTGCCATACCCTCACGTGCCTCTCCACCACCAATTGGCCCCACGGGAGTCTGCAATGCCTGTAGGGTCTCTCCCATGGATGTGTGACTGGCTGCCTCAGCTGGCTCCCTCTCACCCTCGAGGCTTGCTGCGTCCGGCGACATGCCCCCCTCTTCCTCCTCATCAAGCAAAATAACCTCGGACTGCATGCAGGCCGTTGGTGATAGTAAAAAGGGGTCTTCCACTGTCCCTTTGCCCCAGTGACTCCGGCCACACCTCCCACACGCTTTTACAAAGCGACTTCTCATCGCGCTAACGTGGTAACGCCCACAACGGCAGCATACCTTCGACATCAATCCAAAATTAAGCATTTTTAACCCTATTAATAATTATATAGTGATGTTAAAACAATAACAACTAATAACTAATTTCACTACTTTTACTCACCTTTTCAAAAATCGAAACTTATTTGAAACCTGATCCACACACTTTTGAATGATGTCAGGAAATCATCCAACGCACAAAACTATAAACTCTCAGCTAACAGAAAACACCAAAGCCCTTTCTCTCAACCTACGTCACACATCATTATATCAACAACTCCTTACCATAACGATAATCTCTCAGCATTACATGACATATAACATGACATCCTCATACCACAACCAACTGTACACATTGCTCACAACCAAAAATTGCAAGCCCTCCACATATTGATATTCTTTCCTCTTCGAGTTTAGTGATAGCCTCTCTTCTTGCATTTGCATTCCACATTCATAATTATCACAGTTAATAACCCATTATGATCCTCTACCGTAGTTCGTGTTTGTATTTTCTACAAAGTACTACCGTAATTCTCTAAAATGTGCCACCGCAGTTCGTGTTCATATTTTCCATACACATATATAATCTATGGTCTTATATATGTACAACCAATGTCAGTTCTAGTCCGAGATACCACACAAATTCGGTGCTAATCCGGGACACCACCCAACAGTACGTAAACTAAAATTGTGTTTCGACCTTATTCTAATATATAAAAAACTCCGACGACAAATTATAAAAAAGATTCTGACGACATATTACAAACTACAAATACACCACAAGGTAAGCCAACATTCTAAGTTATTACTCTCCAATTTTTACAGTATATATTTATTTAATAACCCTTTTACCTTGCCCACAACCTTGGTATTGCACAAACCCTTCCTCCAAACATCAGGCCGTGAACCCCAAGCTCGCTGATGAGACCTCGTAGTTGAGGTCGAAAACGTTTCGAGCGACCACCATATTTCGCAACCCAGTTGCAATTAGAACCCCATCGGGACATACACACAAATAAACGACTTTCATCCTTAATTTAAATGCCTTATTTAATACCACAGCCTCTCTGTTTCTGTTTCTTTGCCCCTCTTTTCATTTATTACATATACTCATTTATTACATATACTCATTTATTACATATACTCAATTAATTTCACACATTCATTTTTGCATATAAATTTTCCCATACATTATATACTTTGTATTTGTTATTTATCTATTTTTATCACTTCTCACATTATCTATATAATACAAACCTATACAATACACACCTATAACATTCATATTACATCACAAAATAATCAAAAAACATATACCTAAAACGACTCACATTTATCATCTGACTTTGACGTAGCCGACCAAATTTACTTAAAGCAACTAATTTTAAACTCTAAATGATCGAACGGTTATTGCAAACTTCTTACCTAATCCCATCTCTTTATAGTAAAACCTTCTGGTTCATTAAATAACCTATTAGCAATCCATCCAACCCATAATATAATTATACAAATATACATTGCTATTATCTATGCATATGTAAATAACCACAAACTCTCCAAAAATATTAGAAATGTCAAATACTTTATTCCAAAACCTTGGATAGTTTTAAACCACCCATTATGGTTTTCCTGACTCCTAAGGGAGCCTGTCACATTTCCTCTGGTTCCGGAAGGAGCTTGCCAGTAACCCAACTTCCCCTTATGATATTGCATAACATATGCTTTTTTATCGCCTTATTTGCACAACCTTTTGAAGACATTGAGACAATAAATGCGTTTACAACATTGTCCCTTACAACTGTCCTCCGTCCTCTATCTTCTATCCTCTATCTTCTATCCTCTATCTTCTGTCTATCTTCTATTTTCTATCCTCTATCTTCTACCTTCCTCTATCTTCTGTCGTCTTCTTATTCTATCTTCTATCTTCTACCTTCCTCTATCTTCTGTCGTCTTCTTATTCTATCTTCTATCTTCTACCTTCTTCTATCTTTTGTCGTCTTCTTTTTTATCTATCTATCTTCTATTTTTCCTCCATCTACTCTCTGTCTGTCTGTCTTTCATCTCTCACCTTATTCTTTATCTTCCATACTTTATCCTTTTCTTCTCTCTTCCATCTTTTATCCTTTATCTTCTATCCTTTTCCTCTATCCCTTTCTTCCTTTCTTCCTTTATCTTTTATCTTTTATCCTTTTCTTCTATCTTCTATCCTTTTCTTCTATCTTTTATCCTTTCTTCTATCTTTTATCCTCTTCTTCCATCTAACCTTATCTTTTATCTTTCATCCTTTATCTTTTATCGCGTATACTTTACCTTTACCTTTACCTTTTAGCTCTCAACCTTACCCTTATCCTCTTTCCTCTATCCTACACCCACCATCCTCTATGCTCTACCCTTTATCCTCCACCCTCTACCCTCTATCCACTATCCTCCCGATATAATTCTATAATTCCATAATCCTCATAAACGCCTTTTAAAAGGAGAACTTCCTTCTAAATATTAAACTAATTGAGCACACTGTATTTCACAGTGTATCCATAATTTCCAAAAAAACGCCTTTTAAAAGGAAAAACTTACATCTAAATATAAACCAATTGAACACACTGTATTTTACAGTATATCCATAACTTTCACAAAAACGCATTTTAAAAGGAAAAACTCCCTTCTAAATATAAACTTTTTGAGCACATTGTGCTCTACATTCCTCCTTTATCCTTCATCCTTATCCTTATCTTCCAATTTTCTTTTATCCTTTATCCTTTATCCTCTATCCTTTACCTTTTATCTTTCACCTTTATACTTTATCTTTCTTTTATCTTTTATCTTTCATCTTACCTTTCTCTTTCACCTTTCTTTCACCTTATTTTTTATCTCTTATACCTTTATCTATACTTTTTCCCTTTCTTTTATCTTTCACTTTTTTCCTTTATCTTTGAACTTTTTATCTCTTATACCTTTATCTATACCTTTTCCCTTTCTTTTATCTGTCACTTTTTTCCTTTATCTTTGAACTTTTTTCTTTGATCCTTTATCCTTTATCCTTTACCCTCTATCCTTTATCTTTTATCTTTCTCTTTCACCTTTCTTTCACCTTATTTTTTATCTCTTATACCTTTATCTATACTTTTTCCTTTTCTTTTATCTTTCACTTTTTTCCTTTATATTTGAACCTTTTTCTTTGATCCTTTATCCTTTATCCTTTACCCTCTATCCTTTATCTTTTATCTTTCACCTTTATCTTTTATCTTTCACCTTTATCCTTTATCCTTCTTCTATCTTTTATCCTTCATCTTATCTGTTTTCTTTCCTTCCTTTTCTTTTATCTTTCACTTTTACCCTCTAACTCTTATCTTTGATCTTTTATCTTTTCTTTTATCTCTTATCTCTCATCTTACCTTCCATCCTTTATCTCTTCTTTTATCTCCTATCTCTCATCTTATCTTTTATCCTTTTCTTTTATCTTTCACCTTTATCTTTCATCCTTTATCTTTGATCTATCCTATATTTTATCTTTCATCATATCTTTGATCTTTTACCCTTTTCTTTTACCCCTTTTCATCCATCCTATTCTATTTCTTTTATCCTTGACCCTCTATCTCCCAACTTCTACGTTTTAAATTTCTAATCTAGGTACACGGTGTAAGCTGCTCTGGCCGTCTTTAACTACCCGTTACTCCGTAGCTTTCGGAATACTCCGTATTCTGAACCGCTTTGGACTCGGAAGTTTATCGATAAGCCTGGTACGTTTTCACCGTCGAAGCATTTTCCGGCTGACAGGCTAGTGTGACACTCTTTTTCAAGAGCCCATTGCACGGTCATGTTCTCCAAAATGCTTCAAGTATATGGTGGCTATGTGGTTTCCCCCACCCCACTATATTTTCCCTCCTCCACCTGTTAAGCTTTAGTCTTAGACATTTCTTGGGGTTACCACATAAACCCACTCTATTTAGCTTTATTATATAGGTAAAAAAGCTAGGACAAATCTTTAACTGACTGTAATTTTGATGCTTTAAACTATTTCTGTTTGAAATTTTGTTTTGGTTTTTATTTATATATAATATAAATATATAAAAGATTAGTAATAAACACAAATATCAGTGATATATTGAATTTTTGAAAAGCTATACAACTTTATTGAAGTGATATGGTGTAAATGTTCATTGTGCAAATAATTTTGCCAATGACTGTATATATATATATATATATATATGTCATGTCCTAGAATTAATTAAAATTTGTAACTTTATACCTAATAATTAATTTTACTTACCTAGAAAATGCAGAATGTAAACACTCGGACATGTTTTTTACTGACCTAGCAAATACAGAATGTAAGCACTCGGACATTTTTTACTTACATAGCTAATGCAGAATGTAAACACTCGCAATTGTGTGCATTTATAAGATTAGTATTGCTATGTTAATATCTATTGGGCACAACTATTCAGATCATTAAGAAACAAGATGCGACTGTGACAAGTTAATTATCTAACCACCGTCGAATATAAAAAAAAGTATCTAACAATATTTGTTACAGCGTATTCCGAAAAGTTGCAAAACAAAAAAAGTGTCTCCAATTTCGCGAAGTTATAATGTACTAGCTGACCCGACAGACGTTGTCCTGTCCCACTTTCAATAAATTTGTTTGTGATCGTTTGTGAACTTGTGAAAAGATATTTGAAATAAAATAATAATAATTAAAAATAATTTTGTTTTGCAATTTTGAGTCACAGTATTGTATTGATCACATTATTGTGTTACATTTTTAAATTTTGGGAATTAAGTAATTTCGGTATGGTCTTTTGAGGGTCCTCTGGGGGGTCTTTTGGTGGGTCTTCTGAGGGTCTTTTGAGGTTTTTAGAGGGTCTTTTGAAGGTCTTTAGAGGAGTCTTTTGAGGGTCTTTTGTGGGTCTTTTGGAGGTCCTTTGAGGGTTTTTTTTGGGTCTTTTTAGAGTCTTGGGGTGTTTTTGGGAGTATTTTAGAGGTCCTTTCAGCGTCTTTTGTGGGTCTTTGGGGGTCTAGAGGGTCTTTTGAGGGTTTTTGTTGTATTTCGGGGAGTCTTTTGAGGGTCTTCTGGGGGTCTTTTGAGGGTCTTTTGTGGTTCTTTTGAAGATCTTTTGGGGGGTCTTTAATGATTTTTGGTGATTTTGAGGGACTTTCGGAATTTTTGTGATTCTTTTCGGGGCCATAGGGGCATTTTGATGGTCTTTTGGGGTCTTTTGGAGATCTTTTTGCCTACAACATCAAATAAGTTTCACTCCAATTGCGCGTTAAACACACGCACTGTTTTTTATTTTTTTTGTTGACTTGCGCGTAAGCAAACGACCCTGATAGTTTAGATTTTACTCTTAAATAAAAATCAACTTTATTATTCGACGTTCAACTAATAACTAAATTCTAACAAACATTACAATAATGAGATAACCTACGCTTAACCTATTGCATCAGCCCAGGTGACGACCGACATGTGCAATGTTGCAAATTCGTTGTTTCGTTGTGTCCAGACGCTGAGTCGGCAGAACGGATGCTCGTGTGCTTCTGCTGGTACGTGCTTTTCCACGAATTTAGAGTTTTGCTTTTTAATATCAGGTGTCGTTAACTCCTCCCTTCTGAGAATGATGCGTCCTCGCAACTTTTACATGAATGGAATGTTGTAAATGCTGGGATACCTCTGAGGAAATGCTGGAAGAATGATCTCCGGTTTTGTCGTCATTGCAATTATTGGTGGTGTTGGTATTGAATTGACGGGGTTTCCTTTGGATCTGTTGTATCCAATAGGTGCTTTGCTAGGAACAGTACAGTAAAAGTTCCATATGTTATCATCTGGTGCATCTTCTTCTCAACTTGCATCTTTTCGATGTATTTGGTGTTTCTTGTATGTAGTTCTTTCATGAGTTCCAAGGAGAGGATTTCTTCGACTGTTGAATTAGCGTCTGTGGGGTGTAGCATTGGGGGTAGAACCTGCGTTCTTACGATCTTCTCGGAAATGTATCGTTGGTTGTTTATCATGATGCTTTCGTTACTGAACTTGATGACAAATGTTCCTGGCTTCCATTGCGAGCTTCTATGGTTCCGTTGAATTTGTTGAGCACGATGATTCCGGATGCTATCTCTTCGACCTGAGAGATGTGTTGGCTGTTTGTCGCGTTGCATGATGCATTCCTATTTTCTAATAATTTTATTATTCAATTATCATTACCTATATCTATTAAACTTGATAGTTTACATAAGGACAATTCATCAATTAGCTTACATTTGGTTTTAATTCCATACACCGATTTGTTTTTTCTTAATATATTTCTAAATTCAAGTTTGTGGATAAGCCCATTATTTCTTTTTATTGGTACTAATAATAAATTTTTTATATAAATCTTTTTTTGTTTTTGGAATATCAATTATGTAAATTAAACTTCTTGAATTGGAAGCAATCTTAATGTCTGCAAATTTAAGTGCATGCTCTATATTTGAATATGGTATTACATCTCTTTCTAAAGTATCTAATACTAAATCTAATTCTTTTTTATCAAGAATATTCGAATTAACGATATTGGCTTTAGCCAGTTTAATAGCGTATATTACGGTACTTAATTTTTCTTTTATTTGTTTCAACTTATATAATAAAATTACATTTATTTCGTATTGGATTATTGTTTTATTTGGGAATAAACTAAACACAAGCTTGTTCAATTTCTAATTCTTTATTCGTAACTAAAATAATGACTTAACTAAAATGAACTGTTCGCTGCCGTGATTGCCAACTAACACTGATGATGAAGTGATGATGTAAAAAGCGGTACATATGTAATCTTAGTACACAGCATAGCTTGAGTGAAGCGCTATGTATTACGTACATTAAGTGCGAGTACATTACACCCCTCCACCTCTAATTAAGAGCCGTACGTAGGACGTGCTGTCTTCGGTCTGGCTGAGCGACGAAGTAAAGCCTCATCGATTTCAGCCGATGTCTTCTTAGCTCGTCTCTTTGGCTGTATTGTAGGATGTTGGACGGCTGATGATGAATCTACAGTTTGCTGGGTACCTGACGTTGAGAGTTGAAAATCAGGCGGTGGTGGAAAATCGTCTATTATCGGAATTTGAACGTCAGGTGTAGGTTGAGATTTCTCAGCAACGGTTACCTGACCTGGAAGAATCGATTGCGATTGCGATTGACCTAATGGAACGGTTGTTGAATGGTCAATCTCTTCTTGGGTGGTTCGATGTCGCAACTGATCAGCGTGACGTCTTATCGTTTGGCCCTGTTCAGTCACTACGGCATAAGAAACAGGGCCTGTTGTTTGGTAATGGAAGCAGGTATCCATTTCGGACCTGATGAGTAGTTTCGCGCCCAAACTGCTGACCCGTCGGGGAGTTTCCTCGGCTGATCGACAACTTTGGCCTTATGAACGCGAATGTTTTCCGGGTGAATATGATCGAAGAAAGTTCGAATGCGCCGATTAAATAGAAGTTCGGCAGGCGATCTGCCAGTCGCAGTAGATGGAGTTGCATGATGATGGTGTAGGAACTTCGACAGGCGTTGCTGAATATCACCCGAAACCTCTTTCTTCAGGAAATCCTTCGTCGATTTGACCATTATCTCCGCTTGCCCGTTAGAACGTGGGTGCCATGGAGCCACGTACACAGAGCGAATGCCATTGATATCGCAGAACTGTCGGAATTCAACGGAATCGAATGCAGTACCGTTGTCACTCACAATGATCTCTGAAATTCCATGGGTGGCATATATCTTGCGGAGGGCCTGTATGGCACAAGCAGCTGATGTTGCGCCTACTGGAACGACCTCTAACCACTTGGAATAGGAATCGATTAGTATAAAGTAAATCTTACCACGGTGAGGTCCGGCAAAACCGATATGGATTCTCGACCATGGTTTCGTCGTTTCCTCCCATGGATGCAGGGTTGTCTGTGCCACCACTGGACGGGTTGACTGGCATTCCGTGCACAAACGTACAACATTTTCAATGTCCGCATCTAGTTTAGGCCACCAAAAATAATTCCTCGCTAGCGCCTTCATTCTCACAATACCCGGATGGGCAGTATGTAGAGCGCATAGCATTTGTGCCCGAATACATGTTGGAATTATGACCCTGTAACCCCAGAGTAGACACCCCTTGAGTGTGCTTATTTCAACACGACGAATCCAATAAGGCTGGAACTGCTCTGCGGGCTTATTCTCTGGCCAGCCACGTAGTGTCCACTGTAGGATTTGCGAGAGAATTGGATCCTTGATAGTTGAAGCGGCAATGTCTTCAGCATGAACGGTCGGCTTATATGCCGTATCTATAAGCAGCACTTCCTCTTCTTCAGTAACGATCTTAGTACCCGGAACGGGAAGTCTACTTGAACCATCTGCATTTCCCATCTCTTTCCCTGCACGGTAGATAAGTTTAAATGTGTAGGCATTCAGGAAAGTACTCCAACGGATCATTCTCGGCGACAGGATCTGTGGAGTTGGAACATCTGGGGTAAAACGTCCGAGAAGTGGCTTATGGTCCGTTAATATAACGAATTTACGACCGTACAAAAAGTCATGGAACTTTTTTACACCCACTATGATCGCAAGAGCCTCGCGATCACCTTGACTATACCGTCGTTCCGTTTCCGTCATCGTCCTCGAGTGGTAAGCTATAGGACGCTCTTTAGTTCCCACTCGATGTGACAATATGACGCCGATTCCGTATGGTGAAGCGTCACAAACCAGCAACAGCGGGTATTTCTCAATAAATGGCATTAGGACGTTGTTGGACACCAAGGCATCTTTAAGCGCATCGAAACTGCGCTGCTCGACATGTCCCCATCTCCAGGAAACATTCTTATGAAGTAGTTGGTGTAAAGGGTCCGCAATGGTTGCTTTATCTTGAATGAAAGAATGGTAAAAATTAATAAGGCCTAGAAAAGCTTGAAGCTGTCCCTTATCCGTTGGCGGTGGGGTGCTTTTAATAGTGTCGATTTTCTGTTGCATTGGGTGAAGACCTCCGGAATCGATTCTATATCCGAGAAAATCGATAGCTGAACAACCAATTTGACATTTGTCTTGTTTTAGACGAATACCAGCCTTGTCAAATCTTTGGCTCAAACCAATCGACCCCAAGAACACTGGTTTTGTTTCCGGTAGTGACATACAATTGTAAATTGGGAACTGGTTTACCATTGTACTGCACATCAATGTTTAAACAACCCATAATGTCAATTGGATTCCGTTGAAAATCGACTAGTTTCAAATTTGCCTCACGAAGTGGTGGTGGTTTCCGAAAAATTCGTAGAAATGTTATCTCGGATACGATAGTATGCCTAGATCCGGAGTCCACTTCGAAATGACATGGAATATTGTTGATGTTGACGGTGGCAGACGTATTAACAGCAGAAGGACTGAAAACAATTTTCACTTCTCTGTGGCGATTAGTGTAACGCTTTTTGTTGTTTTTATGGTTGTTGCGGCTACCAGCCATCGCACGACAAACGCGTTGTAGGTGTCCCATTATACCACAAAAGGAACATGTTGCGGTACGATATCGGTCATGGTCCTCCCCGCATCTGAATAACCCTTGTAACTGCGAAGGTTTCTTCCACTGATTAATTCTGACTGGGGCTGCATTTTTTCGCTGTACTATCTGCTTTACTTGGTGTGCCTCAGCAATAACTTGTTGATTTTTCTCTGCAGCTTCTGCGGCAATGCTGCGATCGATGGCGGTGGATAACTTTAAGTCTTTTTCAGCTAAGAACATCTGCTGTAAATGAACGATCTCGTAGCATTCGATCTAAACTATCCTTGTGGAAATTGCAGCTCTTGGCAAGACGTCTAAGCTCGGCTACGTAGTCGGCGATGCATTCTCCCGGACGCGACGTTTGAAGAATGTGTACGACGCCGCAATTTCCGATGGGCGAGGGGAAAAATGATTGGATAAGATGTCCATTATCTCTTTGATCCCTAGATCACTCACTTTTATGGGTGCTATTTGATTATATGTGTCCGCCCCGCATAATGTAAGAAACGTGGCCCGCTTCAATTCCGCAGTTTCGATTTTATTAGAGACACAAAAAAGTTCAAAAAGTCTTGAATATGTGCCCCATTCACTCGGTTTATTTGTGTCGAAAATTTCGATATTTCCAATCGGCATGATGATTATGTTAATTAGAATAACAGAATAAGAAAATAACTGTTTACCGTAACAATAGCTTTTGAGAAAAAACGCTATTGATAGAAAAAAAATTTATGTAATTAATCTATATCGACGTATTAATGTAGGTATACAAACGAAAATCACGAATAATTATTATTCTTTGTACTGCAAATAATTTTCTCTCGTCGCCAATGTTTTATTTGGGAATAAACTTAACACAAGCTTGTTCAATTTCTAATTCTTTATTCGTAACTAAAATAATTACTAAACTAAAATGAACTGTTAGCTGCTGTGATTGCCAACTAACACTGATGATGTAAAAAGCGGTACATATGTAATCTTAGTACACAGCATAGCTTGAGTGTAGCGCTATGTATTACGTACATTAAGTGCGAGTACATTAAGTGCGAGTACATTAAGTGCGAGTACATTACAATTATGCTATCTTTTTTTATTGTACATATTTAATATTTCGTAAGTTAAGTTTAGAGTTTTGCTTTTTAATATCAGGTGTCGTTAACTCCTCCCTTCTGAGAATGATGCGTCCTCGCAACTTTTACATGAATGGAATGTTGTAAATGCTGGGATACCTCTGAGGAAATGCTGGAAGAATGATCTCCGGTTTTGTCGTCATTGCAATTATTGGTGGTGTTGGTATTGAATTGACGGGGTTTCCTTTAAATCTGTTGTATCCAATAGGTGCTATTGCTAGGAACAGTACAGTAAAAGTTCCATATGTTACCATCTGGTGCATCTTCTTCTCAACTTGCATCTTTTCGATGTATTTGGTGTTTCTTGTATGTAGTTCTTTCATGAGTTCCAAGGAGAGGATTTCTTCGACTGTTGAATTAGCGTCTGTGGGGTGTAGCATTGGGGGTAGAACCTGCGTTCTTACGATCTTCTCGGAAATGTATCGTTGGTTGTTTATCATGATGCTTTCGTTACTGAACTTGATGACAAATGTTCCTGGCTTCCATTGCGAGCTTCTATGGTTCCGTTGAATTGTGTTGAGCACGATGATTCCGGATGCTATCTCTTCGACCTGAGAGATGTGTTGGCTGTTTGTCGCGTTGCATGATGCATTCCTATTTTCTAATAATTTGATTATGCAATTATCATTACCTATATCTATTAAACTTGATAGTTTACATAAGGACAATTCATCAATTAGCTTACATTTGGTTTTAATTCCATACACCGATTTGTTTTTTCTTAATGTATTTCTAAATTCAAGTTTGTGGATAAGCCCATAATTTCTTTTTATTGGTACTAATAATAAATTTTTTATATAAATCTTTTTTTGTTTTTGGAATATCAATTATGTAAATTAAACTTCTTGAATTGGAGGCAATCTTAATGTCTGCAAATTTAAGTGCATGCTCTATATTTGAATATGGTATTACATCTCTTTCTAAAGTATCTAATACTAAATCTAATTCTTTTTTATCAGGAATATTCGAATTAACGATATTGGCTTTAGCCAGTTTAATAGCGTATATTACGGTACTTAATTTTTCTTTTATTTGTTTCAACTTATATAATAAAATTACATTTATTTCGTATTGGATTATTGTTTTATTTGGGAATAAACTAAACACAAGCTTGTTCAATTTCTAATTCTTTATTCGTAACTAAAATAATGACTTAACTAAAATGAACTGTTCGCTGCCGTGATTGCCAACTAACACTGATGATGAAGTGATGATGTAAAAAGCGGTACATATGTAATCTTAGTACACAGCATAGCTTGAGTGAAGCGCTATGTATTACGTACATTAAGTGCGAGTACATTACACCCCTCCACCTCTAATTAAGAGCCGTACGTAGGACGTGCTGTCTTCGGTCTGGCTGAGCGACGAAGTAAAGCCTCATCGATTTCAGCCGATGTCTTCTTAGCTCGTCTCTTTGGCTGTATTGTAGGATGTTGGACGGCTGATGATGAATCTACAGTTTGCTGGGTACCTGACGTTGAGAGTTGAAAATCAGGCGGTGGTAGAAAATCGTCTATTATCGGAATTTGAACGTCAGGTGTAGGTTGAGATTTCTCAGCATCGGTTACCTGACCTGGAAGAATCGATTGCGATTGCGATTGACCTAATGGAATGGTTGTTGAATAGTCAATCTCTTCTTGGGTGGTTCGATGTCGCAACTGATCAACGTGACGTCTTATCGTTTGGCCCTGTTCAGTCACTACTGCATAAGAAACAGGGCCTGTTGTTTGGTAATGAAAGCAGGTATCCATTTCGGACCTGATGAGTAGTTTCGCGCCCAAACTGCTGACCCGTCGGGGAGTTTCCTCGGCTGATCGACAACTGGTTTGGCCTTATGAACGCGAATGTTGTCCGGGTGAATATGATCGAAGAAAGTTCGAATGCGCCGATTAAATAGAAGTTCGGCAGGCGATCTGCCAGTCGCAGTAGATGGAGTTGCATGATGATGGTGTAGGAACTTTGACAGGCGTTGCTGAATATCACCCGAAACCTCTTTCTTCAGGAAATCCTTCGTCGACTTGACCATTATCTCCGCTTGCCCGTTAGAACGTGCCATTGATATCGCAGAACTGTCGGAATTCAACGGAATCGAATGCAGTACCGTTGTCACTCACAATGATCTCCGGAATTCCATGGGTGACAAATATCCTGCGGAGGGCCTGTATGGCACAAGCAGCTGATGTTGTGCCTACTGGAACGACCTCTAACCACTTGGAATAGGAATCGATTAGTATAAAGTAAATCTTACCACGGTGAGGTTCGGCAAAATCGATATGGATTCTCGACCATGGTTTCGTCGTTTCCTCCCATGGATGCACGGTTGTCTGTGCCACCTCTGGACGGGTTGATTGGCATTCCGTGCACAAACGTACAACATTTTCAATGTCCGCATCTAGTTTAGGCCACCAAAAATAATTCCTCGCTAGCGCCTTCATTCTCACAATACCCGGATGGGCAGTTTGTAGAGCGCATAGCATTTGTGCCCGAATACATGTTGGAATTATTACCCTGTACCCCCAGAGTAGACACCCCTTGAGTGTGCTTATTTTTAACACGACGAATCCAATATGGCTGGAACTGCTCTGCGGGCTTATTCTCTGGCCAGCCACGTAGTGTCCACTGTAGGATTTGCGAGAGAATTGGATCCTTGATAGTTGAAGCGGCAATGTCTTCAGCATGAACGGTCGGCTTATATGCCGTATCTATAAGCAGCACTTCCTCTTCTTCAGTAACGATCTTAGTACCCGGAACGGGAAGTCTACTTGAACCATCTGCATTTCCCATCTCTTTCCCTGCACGGTAGATAAGTTTAAATGTGTAGGCATTCAGGAAAGTACTCCAACGGATCATTCTCGGCGACAGGATCTGTGGAGTTGGAACATCTGGGGTAAAACGTCCGAGAAGTGGCTTATGGTCCGTTAATATAACGAATTTACGACCGTACAAAAAGTCATGGAACTTTTTTACACCCACTATGATCGCAAGAGCCTCGCGATCACCTTGACTATACCGTCGTTCCGTTTCCGTCATCGTCCTCGAGTGGTAAGCTATAGGACGCTCTTTAGTTCCCACTCGATGTGACAATATGACGCCGATTCCGTATGGTGAAGCGTCACAAACCAGCAACAGCGGGTATTTCTCAATAAATGGCATTAGGACGTTGTTGGACACCAAGGCATCTTTAAGCGCATCGAAACTGCGCTGCTCGACATGTCCCCATCTCCAGGAAACATTCTTATGAAGTAGTTGGTGTAAAGGGTCCGCAATGGTTGCTTTATCTTGAATGAAAGAATGGTAAAAATTAATAAGGCCTAGAAAAGCTTGAAGCTGTCCCTTATCCGTTGGCGGTGGGGTGCTTTTAATAGTGTCGATTTTCTGTTGCATTGGGTGAAGACCTCCGGAATCGATTCTATATCCGAGAAAATCGATAGCTGAACAACCAATTTGACATTTGTCTTGTTTTAGACGAATACCAGCCTTGTCAAATCTTTGGCTCAAACCAATCGACCCCAAGAACACTGGTTTTGTTTCCGGTAGTGACATACAATTGTAAATTGGGAACTGGTTTACCATTGTACTGCACATCAATGTTTAAACAACCCATAATGTCAATTGGATTCCGTTGAAAATCGACTAGTTTCAAATTTGCCTCACGAAGTGGTGGTGGTTTCCGAAAAATTCGTAGAAATGTTATCTCGGATACGATAGTATGCCTAGATCCGGAGTCCACTTCGAAATGACATGGAATATTGTTGATGTTGACGGTGGCAGACGTATTAACAGCAGAAGGACTGAAAACAATTTTCACTTCTCTGTGGCGATTAGTGTAACGCTTTTTGTTGTTTTTATGGTTGTTGCGGCTACCAGCCATCGCACGACAAACGCGTTGTAGGTGTACTATCTGCTTTACTTGGTGTGCCTCAGCAATAACTTGTTGATTTTTCTCTGCAGCTTCTGCGGCAATGCTGCGATCGATGGCGGTGGATAACTTTAAGTCTTTTTCAGCTAAGAACATCTGCTGTAAATGAACGATCTCGTAGCATTCGATCTAAACTATCCTTGTGGAAATTGCAGCTCTTGGCAAGACGTCTAAGCTCGGCTACCGCCCGCATAATGTAAGAAACGTGGCCCGCTTCAATTCCGCAGTTTCGATTTTATTAGAGACACAAAAAAGTTCAAAAAGTCTTGAATATGTGCCCCATTCACTCGGTTTATTTGTGTCGAAAATTTCGATATTTCCAATCGGCATGATGATTATGTTAATTAGAATAACAGAATAAGAAAATAACTGTTTACCGTAACAATAGCTTTTGAGAAAAAACGCTATTGATAGAAAAAAAATGTATGTAATTAATCTATATCAACGTATTAATGTAGGTATACAAACGAAAATCACGAATAATTATTATTCTTTGTACTGCAAATAATTTTCTCTCGTCGCCAATGTTTTATTTGGGAATAAACTTAACACAAGCTTGTTCAATTTCTAATTCTTTATTCGTAACTAAAATAATTACTAAACTAAAATGAACTGTTAGCTGCTGTGATTGCCAACTAACACTGATGATGTAAAAACCGGTACATATGTAATCTTAGTACACAGCATAGCTTGAGTGTAGCGCTATGTATTACGTACATTAAGTGCGAGTACATTAAGTGCGAGTACATTAAGTGCGAGTACATTACAATTATGCTATCTTTTTTTATTGTACATATTTAATATTTCGTTAGTTAAGTTTAGAGTTTTGCTTTTTAATATCAGGTGTCGTTAACTCCTCCCTTCTGAGAATGATGCGTCCTCGCAACTTTTACATGAATGGAATGTTGTAAATGCTGGGATACCTCTGAGGAAATGCTGGAAGAATGATCTCCGGTTTTGTCGTCATTGCAATTATTGGTGGTGTTGGTATTGAATTGACGGGGTTTCCTTTAAATCTGTTGTATCCAATAGGTGCTATTGCTAGGAACAGTACAGTAAAAGTTCCATATGTTACCATCTGGTGCATCTTCTTCTCAACTTGCATCTTTTCGATGTATTTGGTGTTTCTTGTATGTAGTTCTTTCATGAGTTCCAAGGAGAGGATTTCTTCGACTGTTGAATTAGCGTCTGTGGGGTGTAGCATTGGGGGTAGAACCTGCGTTCTTACGATCTTCTCGGAAATGTATCGTTGGTTGTTTATCATGATGCTTTCGTTACTGAACTTGATGACAAATGTTCCTGGCTTCCATTGCGAGCTTCTATGGTTCCGTTGAATTGTGTTGAGCACGATGATTCCGGATGCTATCTCTTCGACCTGAGAGATGTGTTGGCTGTTTGTCGCGTTGCATGATGCATTCCTATTTTCTAATAATTTGATTATGCAATTATCATTACCTATATCTATTAAACTTGATAGTTTACATAAGGACAATTCATCAATTAGCTTACATTTGGTTTTAATTCCATACACCGATTTGTTTTTTCTTAATGTATTTCTAAATTCAAGTTTGTGGATAAGCCCATAATTTCTTTTTATTGGTACTAATAATAAATTTTTTATATAAATCTTTTTTTGTTTTTGGAATATCAATTATGTAAATTAAACTTCTTGAATTGGAGGCAATCTTAATGTCTGCAAATTTAAGTGCATGCTCTATATTTGAATATGGTATTACATCCCTTTCTAAAGTATCTAATACTAAATCTAATTCTTTTTTATCAAGAATATTCGAATTAACGATATTGGCTTTAGCCAGTTTAATAGCGTATATTACGGTACTTAATTCTTCTTTTATTTGTTTCAACTTATATAAAAAAATTACATTTATTTCGTATTGGATTATTGTTTTATTTGGGAATAAACTAAACACAAGCTTGTTCAATTTCTAATTCTTTATTCGTAACTAAAATAATGACTTAACTAAAATGAACTGTTCGCTGCCGTGATTGCCAACTAACACTGATGATGAAGTGATGATGTAAAAAGCGGTACATATCTAATCTTAGTACACAGCATAGCTTGAGTGTAGCGCTATGTATTACGTACATTAAGTGCGAGTACATTACACCCCTCCACCTCTAATTAAGAGCCGTACGTAGGACGTGCTGTCTTCGGTCTAGCTGAGCGACGAAGTAAAGCCTCATCGATTTCAGCCGATGTCTTCTTAGCTCGTCTCTTTGGCTGTATTGTAGGATGTTGGACGGCTGATGATGAATCTACAGTTTGCTGGGTACCTGACGTTGAGAGTTGAAAATCAGGCGGTGGTGGAAAATCGTCTATTATCGGAATTTGAACGTCAGGTGTAGGTTGAGATTTCTCAGCATCGGTTACATGACCTGGAAGAATCGATTGCGATTGCGATTGACCTAATGGAATGGTTGTTGAATGGTCAATCTCTTCTTGGGTGGTTCGATGTCGCAACTGATCAACGTGACGTCTTATCGTTTGGCCCTGTTCAGTCACTACTGCATAAGAAACAGGGCCTGTTGTTTGGTAATGAAAGCAGGTATCCATTTCGGACCTGATGAGTAGTTTCGCGCCCAAACTGCTGACCCGTCAGGGAGTTTCCTCGGCTGATCGACAAGTGGTTTGGCCTTATGAACGCGAATGTTGTCCGGGTGAATATGATCGAAGAAAGTTCGAATGCGCCGATTAAATAGAAGTTCGGCAGGCGATCTGCCAGTCGCAGTAGATGGAGTTGCATGATGATGGTGTAGGAACTTCGACAGGCGTTGCTGAATATCACCCGAAACCTCTTTCTTCAGGAAATCCTTCGTCGACTTGACCATTATCTCCGCTTGCCCGTTAGAACGTGGGTGCCATGGAGCCACGTACACAGAGCGAATGCCATTGATATCGCAGAACTGTCGGAATTCAACGGAATCGAATGCAGTACCGTTGTCACTCACAATGATCTCCGGAATTCCATGGGTGACAAATATCCTGCGGAGGGCCTGTATGGCACAAGCAGCTGATGTTGTGCCTACTGGAACGACCTCTAACCACTTGGAATAGGAATCGATTAGTATAAAGTAAATCTTACCACGGTGAGGTTCGGCAAAATCGATATGGATTCTCGACCATGGTTTCGTCGTTTCCTCCCATGGATGCACGGTTGTCTGTGCCACCTCTGGACGGGTTGATTGGCATTCCGTGCACAAACGTACAACATTTTCAATGTCCGCATCTAGTTTAGGCCACCAAAAATAATTCCTCGCTAGCGCCTTCATGTGAGCTATGCTTCTTTGTAGAGCGCATAGCATTTGTGCCCGAATACATGTTGGAATTATCCCCAGAGTAGACACCCCTTGAGTGTGCTTATTTTTAACACGACGAATCCAATATGGCTGGAACTGCTCTGCGGGCTTATTCTCTGGCCAGCCACGTAGTGTCCACTGTAGGATTTGCGAGAGAATTGCATCCTTGATAGTTGAAGCGGCAATGTCTTCAGCATGAACGGTCGGCTTATATGCCGTATCTATAAGCAGCACTTCCTCTTCTTCAGTAACGATCTTAGTACCCGGAACGGGAAGTCTACTTGAACCATCTGCATTTCCCATCTCTTTCCCTGCACGGTAGATAAGTTTAAATGTGTAGGCATTCAGGAAAGTACTCCAACGGATCATTCTCGGCGACAGGATCTGTGGAGTTGGAACATCTGGGGTAAAACGTCCGAGAAGTGGCTTATGGTCCGTTAATATAACGAATTTACGACCGTACAAAAAGTCATGGAACATTTTTACACTCACAATGATCGCAAGAGCCTCGCGATCACCTTGACTATACCGTCGTTCCGTTTCCGTCATCGTCCTCGAGTGGTAAGCTATAGGACGCTCTTTAGTTCCCACTCGATGTGACAATATGACGCCGATTCCGTATGGTGAAGCGTCACAAACCAGCAACAGCGGGTATTTCTCACTAAATGGCATTAGGACGTTGTTGGACACCAAGGCATCTTTAAGCGCATCGAAACTGCGCTGCTCGACATGTCCCCATCTCCAGGAAACATTCTTATGAAGTAGTTGGTGTAAAGGGTCCGCAATGGTTGCTTTATCTTGAATGAAAGAATGGTAAAAATTAATAAGGCCTAGAAAAGCTTGAAGCTGTCCCTTATCCGTTGGCGGTGGGGTGCTTTTAATAGTGTCGATTTTCTGTTGCATTGGGTGAAGACCTCCGGAATCGATTCTATATCCGAGAAAATCGATAGCTGAACAACCAATTTGACATTTGTCTTGTTTTAGACGAATACCAGCCTTGTCAAATCTTTGGCTCAAACCAATCGACCCCAAGAACACTGGTTTTGTTTCCGGTAGTGACATACAATTGTAAATTGGGAACTGGTTTACCATTGTACTGCACATCAATGTTTAAACAACCCATAATGTCAATTGGATTCCGTTGAAAATCGACTAGTTTCAAATTTGCCTCACGAAGTGGTGGTGGTTTCCGAAAAATTCGTAGAAATGTTATCTCGGATACGATAGTATGCCTAGATCCGGAGTCCATTTCGAAATGACATGGAATATTGTTGATGTTGACGGTGGCAGACGTATTAACAGCAGAAGGACTGGAAACAATTTTCACTTCTCTGTGGCGATTAGTGTAACGCTTTTTGTTGTTTTTATGGTTGTTGCGGCTACCAGCCATCGCACGACAAACGCGTTGTAGGTGTCCCATTATACCACAAAAGGAACATGTTGCGGTACGATATCGGTCATGGTCCTCCCCGCAGCTGAATAACCCTTGTAACTGCTTCCACTGATTAATTCTGACTGGGGCTGCATTTTTTCGCTGTACTATCTGCTTTACTTGGTGTGCCTCAGCAATAACTTGTTGATTTTTCTCTGCAGCTTCTGCGGCAATGCTGCGATCGATGGCGGTGGATAACTTTAAGTCTTTTTCAGCTAAGAACATCTGCTGTAAATGAACGATCTCGTAGCATTCGATCTAAACTATCCTTGCGGAAATTGCAGCTCTTGGCAAGACGTCTAAGCTCGGCTACGTAGTCGGCGATGCATTCTCCCGGACGCGACGTTTGAAGAATGTGTACGACGCCGCAATTTCCGATGGGCGAGGGGAAAAATGATTGGATAAGATGTCCATTATCTCTTTGATCCCTAGATCACTCACTTTTATGGATGCTATTAGATTTTCCAGCAGCTCAAATGTGTTCGCCCCGCATAATGTAAGAAACGTGGCCCGCTTCAATTCCGCAGTTTCGATTTTATTAGCGACACAAAAAAGTTCAAAAAGTCTTGAATATGTGCCCCATTCACTCGGTTTATTTGTGTCGAAAATTTCGATATTTCCAATCGGCATGATGATTATGTTAATTAGAATAACAGAATAAGAAAATAACTGTTTACCGTAACAATAGCTTTTGAGAAAAAACGCTATTGATAGAAAAAAAATGTATGTAATTAATCTATATCAACGTATTAATGTAGGTATACAAACGAAAATCACGAATAATTATTATTCTTTGTACTGCAAATAATTTTCTCTCGTCGCCAATGTTTTATTTGGGAATAAACTTAACACAAGCTTGTTCAATTTCTAATTCTTTATTCGTAACTAAAATAATGACTAAACTAAAATGAACTGTTAGCTGCCGTGATTGCCAACTAACACTGATGATGTAAAAAGCGGTACATATGTAATCTTAGTACACAGCATAGCTTGAGTGTAGCGCTATGTATTACGTACATTAAGTGCGAGTACATTAAGTGCGAGTACATTACAATTATGCTATCTTTTTTTATTGTACATATTTAATATTTCGTTAGTTAAGTTTAGAGTTTTGCTTTTTAATATCAGGTGTCGTTAACTCCTCCCTTCTGAGAATGATGCGTCCTCGCAACTTTTACATGAATGGAATGTTGTAAATGCTGGGATACCTCTGAGGAAATGCTGGAAGAATGATCTCCGGTTTTGTCGTCATTGCAATTATTGGTGGTGTTGGTATTGAATTGACGGGGTTTCCTTTGGATCTGTTGTATCCAATAGGTGCTATTGCTAGGAACAGTACAGTAAAAGTTCCATATGTTACCATCTGGTGCATCTTCTTCTCAACTTGCATCTTTTCGATGTATTTGGTGTTTCTTGTATGTAGTTCTTTCATGAGTTCCAAGGAGAGGATTTCTTCGACTGTTGAATTAGCGTCTGTGGGGTGTAGCATTGGGGGTAGTACCTTTAACGTTTATCGTGATGCTTTCGTTACTGAACTTGATGACAAATGTTCCTGGCTTCCATTGCGAGCTTCTATGGTTCCGTTGAATTGTGTTGAGCACGATGATTCCGGATGCTATCTCTTCGACCTGAGAGATGTGTTGGCTGTTTGTCGCGTTGCATGATGCATTCCTATTTTCTAATAATTTTATTATGCAATTATCATTACCTATATCTATTAAACTTGATAGTTTACATAAGGACAATTCATCAATTAGCTTACATTTGATTTTAATTACATACACCGATTTGTTTTTTCTTAATATATTTCTAAATTCAAGTTTGTGGATAAGCCCATAATTTCTTTTTATTGGTACTAATAATAAATTTTTTATATAAATCTTTTTTTGTTTTTGGAATATCAATTATGTAAATTAAACTTCTTGAATTGGAGGCAATCTTAATGTCTGCAAATTTAAGTGCATGCTCTATATTTGAATATGGTATTACATCCCTTTCTAAAGTATCTAATACTAAATCTAATTCTTTTTTATCAAGAATATTCGAATTAACGATATTGGCTTTAGCCAGTTTAATAGCGTATATTACGGTACTTAATTCTTCTTTTATTTGTTTCAACTTATATAAAAAAATTACATTTATTTCGTATTGGATTATTGTTTTATTTGGGAATAAACTAAACACAAGCTTGTTCAATTTCTAATTCTTTATTCGTAACTAAAATAATGACTTAACTAAAATGAACTGTTCACTGCCGTGATTGCCAACTAACACTGATGATGAAGTGATGATGTAAAAAGCGGTACATATCTAATCTTAGTACACAGCATAGCTTGAGTGTAGCGCTATGTATTACGTACATTAAGTGCGAGTACATTACACCCCTCCACCTCTAATTAAGAGCCGTACGTAGGACGTGCTGTCTTCGGTCTAGCTGAGCGACGAAGTAAATCCTCATCGATTTCAGCCGATGTCTTCTTAGCTCGTCTCTTTGGCTGTATTGTAGGATGTTGGACGGCTGATGATGAATCTACAGTTTGCTGGGTACATGACGTTGAGAGTTGAAAATCAGGCGGTGGTAGAAAATCGTCTATTATCGGAATTTGAACGTCAGGTGTAGGTTGAGATTTCTCAGCATCGGTTACCTGACCTGGAAGAATCGATTGCGATTGCGATTGACCTAATGGAATGGTTGTTGAATAGTCAATCTCTTCTTGGGTGGTTCGATGTCGCAACTGATCAACGTGACGTCTTATCGTTTGGCCCTGTTCAGTCACTACTGCATAAGAAACAGGGCCTGTTGTTTGGTAATGAAAGCAGGTATCCATTTCGGACCTGATGAGTAGTTTCGCGCCCAAACTGCTGACCCGTCGGGGAGTTTCCTCGGCTGATCGACAACTGGTTTGGCCTTATGAACGCGAATGTTGTGCGGGTGAATATGATCGAAGAAAGTTCGAATGCGTCGATTAAATAGAAGTTCGGCAGGCGATCTGCCAGTCGCAGTAGATGGAGTTGCATGATGATGGTGTAGGAACTTTGACAGGCGTTGCTGAATATCACCCGAAACCTCTTTCTTCAGGAAATCCTTCGTCGACTTGACCATTATCTCCGCTTGCCCGTTAGAACGTGCCATTGATATCGCAGAACTGTCGGAATTCAACGGAATCGAATGCAGTACCGTTGTCACTCACAATGATCTCCGGAATTCCATGGGTGACAAATATCCTGCGGAGGGCCTGTATGGCACAAGCAGCTGATGTTGTGCCTACTGGAACGACCTCTAACCACTTGGAATAGGAATCGATTAGTATAAAGTAAATCTTACCACGGTGAGGTTCGGCAAAATCGATATGGATTCTCGACCATGGTTTCGTCGTTTCCTCCCATGGATGCACGGTTGTCTGTGCCACCTCTGGACGGGTTGATTGGCATTCCGTGCACAAACGTACAACATTTTCAATGTCCGCATCTAGTTTAGGCCACCAAAAATAATTCCTCGCTAGCGCCTTCATTCTCACAATACCCGGATGGGCAGTTTGTAGAGCGCATAGCATTTGTGCCCGAATACATGTTGGAATTATTACCCTGTACCCCCAGAGTAGACACCCCTTGAGTGTGCTTATTTTTAACACGACGAATCCAATATGGCTGGAACTGCTCTGCGGGCTTATTCTCTGGCCAGCCACGTAGTGTCCACTGTAGGATTTGCGAGAGAATTGGATCCTTGATAGTTGAAGCGGCAATGTCTTCAGCATGAACGGTCGGCTTATATGCCGTATCTATAAGCAGCACTTCCTCTTCTTCAGTAACGATCTTAGTACCCGGAACGGGAAGTCTACTTGAACCATCTGCATTTCCCATCTCTTTCCCTGCACGGTAGATAAGTTTAAATGTGTAGGCATTCAGGAAAGTACTCCAACGGATCATTCTCGGCGACAGGATCTGTGGAGTTGGAACATCTGGGGTAAAACGTCCGAGAAGTGGCTTATGGTCCGTTAATATAACGAATTTACGACCGTACAAAAAGTCATGGAACTTTTTTACACCCACTATGATCGCAAGAGCCTCGCGATCACCTTGACTATACCGTCGTTCCGTTTCCGTTATCGTCCTCGAGTGGTAAGCTATAGGACGCTCTTTAGTTCCCACTCGATGTGACAATATGACGCCGATTCCGTATGGTGAAGCGTCACAAACCAGCAACAGCGGGTATTTCTCACTAAATGGCATTAGGACGTTGTTGGACACTAAGGCATCTTTAAGCGCATCGAAACTGCGCTGCTCGACATGTCCCCATCTCCAGGAAACATTCTTATGAAGTAGTTGGTGTAAAGGCTCCGCAATGGTTGCTTTATCTTGAATGAAAGAATGGTAAAAATTAATAAGGCCTAGAAAAGCTTGAAGCTGTCCCTTATCCGTTGGCGGTGGGGTGCTTTTAATAGTGTCGATTTTCTGTTGCATTGGGTGAAGACCTCCGGAATCGATTCTATATCCGAGAAAATCGATAGCTGAACAACCAATTTGACATTTGTCTTGTTTTAGACGAATACCAGCCTTGTCAAATCTTTGGCTCAAACCAATCGACTCCAAGAACACTGGTTTTGTTTCCGGTAGTGACATACAATTGTAAATTGGGAACTGGTTTACCATTGTACTGCACATCAATGTTTAAACAACCCATAATGTCAATTGGATTCCGTTGAAAATCGACTAGTTTCAAATTTGCCTCACGAAGTGGTGGTGGTTTCCGAAAAATTCGTAGAAATGTTATCTCGGATACGATAGTATGCCTAGATCCGGAGTCCACTTCGAAATGACATGGAATATTGTTGATGTTGACGGTGGCAGACGTATTAACAGCAGAAGGACTGGAAACAATTTTCACTTCTCTGTGGCGATTAGTGTAACGCTTTTTGTTGTTTTTATGGTTGTTGCGGCTACCAGCCATCGCACGACAAACGCGTTGTAGGTGTCCCATTATACCACAAAAGGAACATGTTGCGGTACGATATCGGTCATGGTCCTCCCCGCATCTGAATAACCCTTGTAACTGCGAAGGTTTCTTCCACTGATTAATTCTGACTGGGGCTGCATTTTTTCGCTGTACTATCTGCTTTACTTGGTGTGCCTCAGCAATAACTTGTTGATTTTTCTCTGCAGCTTCTGCGGCAATGCTGCGATCGATGGCGGTGGATAACTTTAAGTCTTTTTCAGCTAAGAACATCTGCTGTAAATGAACGATCTCGTAGCATTCGATCTAAACTATCCTTGTGGAAATTGCAGCTCTTGGCAAGACGTCTAAGCTCGGCTACGTAGTCGGCAATGCATTCTCCCGGACGCGACGTTTGAAGAATGTGTACGACGCCGCAATTTCCGATGGGCGAGGGGAAAAATGATTGGATAAGATGTCCATTATCTCTTTGATCCCTAGATCACTCACTTTTATGGGTGCTATTAGATTTTCCAGCAGCTCAAATGTGTCCGCCCCGCATAATGTAAGAAACGTGGCCCGCATCAATTCCGCAGTTTCGATTTTATTAGCGACACAAAAAAGTTCAAAAAGTCTTGAATTTGTGCCCCATTCACTCGGTTTATTTGTGTCGAAAATTTCGATATTTCCAATCGGCATGATGATTATGTTAATTAGAATAACAGAATAAGAAAATAACTGTTTACCGTAACAATAGCTTTTGAGAAAAAACGCTATTGATAGAAAAAAAATGTATGTAATTAATCTATATCAACGTATTAATGTAGGTATACAAACGAAAATCACGAATAATTATTATTCTTTGTACTGCAAATAATTTTCTCTCGTCGCCAATGTTTTATTTGGGAATAAACTTAACACAAGCTTGTTCAATTTCTAATTCTTTATTCGTAACTAAAATAATGACTAAACTAAAATGAACTGTTAGCTGCCGCGATTGCCAACTAACACTGATGATGTAAAAAGCGGTACATATGTAATCTTAGTACACAGCATAGCTTGAGTGTAGCGCTATGTATTACGTACATTAAGTGCGAGTACATTAAGTGCGAGTACATTACAATTATGCTATCTTTTTTTATTGTACATATTTCATATTTCGTTAGTTAAGTTAGTGAGTGCATTAATTCTTTCTTCATATTGTTTATTTATTATGATTTGACTGTTAGCCTAGCTTTCCATCTTTTTAGTTTACTATTATTGTTTTTGTTGCTAAGAGCGTAAGTCAGAGGTTGATGATCGGTATAAATAATAACTTTTGCCGTACCGTAAAGGTAGTTTCTGAGAGAGTTCAAAGCCCATATAATGGCTAGCATCTCTTTTTCATTGGCAGCATAGTTTTCTTCGGTTTTAGTCAAAGTTCTCGATATGAAGGTAATAGGTTTGTTCTCTTGTGATAGAACAGCACCTAATGCATAATTTGAAGCATCCGTGGTGAGCTCGAATGGTTTTTTAAAGTCGGGATAAATTAAAACGGTATCTTCTGATACAAGGGAGTTTTTGAGTTTTTGAAAAGCATCTTGTGCTTCATCGTTAAGATGTATTAGCTTTTTGCTAGAAATATTCTTGGACACACGTCCATCCTCCCCTCTTAAGAGGAATGTCAAGGGTTTCACAAGTTTAGCGTAGTCGCGAATGAAACGGCGATAATACCCTGACAGACCGAGGAAAGATCTTAAATCTTTTAAAGTTCGAGGAGCTGGGAAATTCTCTATAGATTTCACTTTTTCTGGGTTAGTTGTAATACCATTTGACGATACAATGAAACCTAAGAATTCTATCTCTTTCTTGAAGAACTCACATTTGTCGAGTTGAACTTTCAGATTAGCATCTTTAAGAGTCTCAAAGACTTTGCGAATGTCTTTTAAATGTTATTCTTCGCTTTTACTATGAATGATTATATCATCAATATAAACGCGGCATCGTTTGCCAATGTGCTTACGCAAAATGTCATCTAATGACTTCTGAAAAGTTGGAGGGGCATTTTTTAAACCCATTGAAAGTCTGGTGAATTCATATTTGGCGTTATTGATCGAAAATGCGGTCTTCGCCATGTCTGATTCTTTAAGAGGAATCTGATGGAATCCACTTTTTAAATCAATGACTATAAAATACTTGTTTTCACCTAATTCGGATAACAGTTTTCTATATTCTCCAGCGAGTATTTCTCAGGAATAGTGACATCATTAAGCTTACGATAGTCGACAACTATCCTGTACTTCTTTACTCCGGAAGCATCAGGCTTCTTTGGTACAATCCACACTGGTGCATTGTAAGGGGATCTGGAAGGTCTGATTATACCATCATTTAAAAGTTTGGCAATTTGGCTCTCAACCTCTTCCTTAAGGGCCATATGATAGGGATAAAATTTAACGTAGACGGGGGTATCTGTAGTTGTTCTTATTTCTGCCTTAACATTAGTGGCACAAGTTAATTTATTATCGGGATCATTGAATAGATTAGGGAATTCCTTCACGACAGATTGAATATGAAATCTTTGCTCACTTGTCATGTGTTTGGTTCGGATATTAATAGAATTAACTGATTGGGTAACCAACTGTTTTAATCTTACTTTGACGCTATTGTTAATTACCATGTAACGGGTGTTTTTTTAAGAGGTTGCCGATTTTTTTTTTGAATAAAACACATATAAAATTATGAAATGACCAAAATTTTTTTTTATTTGGTAGATAATTTTTTGGCATTTAACATTTAAACACAATTTCTGGCATATGGCTACCACGACTATTTTTCACAAATGTCATTCTGGAGGTCCAATTTTCCAGCACTTTTTCAAGCATTTGAGGGCGTATGTCAGCAATGACACGTTGAATATTGGTTTCCAAAGCGTCAATCGATTGAGGTTTATCCACATAAACCAATGACTTCACGTATCCCCACAAAAAGTAATCGAGTGGCGTCAAATCGCACGAACGCGGAGGCCAATTCACCGGACCATTTCTCGAAATAATGTTGTCGTTGAAAGTTTCTTTCAATAAGTCGATTGTTTCACGTGCTGTATGGCAAGTGGCACCATCTTGTTGAAACCACATTTCATCCATATCCATATCTTCAAGATTTGACAACAAAAACTCATTTAACATGGTTCTGTATCGATTTCCATTCACGGTAACGCGTCGTCCTTCCTCATTTTTAAAGAAATATGGACCGATGATCCCACCAGCCCATAGACCGCACCAAACAGTACATTTATCAGGATGCATTGGTAATTCTTGAACGGCGTGTGGATTATCTTTGCTCCAAATGCGACAATTTTGTTTGTTGACGTATCCATTTAACAAAAAATGCGCCTCATCACTGAAGAGAATTTTACGGTAAAAAAATGGATCTTCGTTCAATTGATTTAACGACCAATCACTGAATTCACGGCGCAAACGATGGTCGTGTGGCTTTAATTCTTGCACCAATTGAATTTTGTATGGCACCAAACCCAAATCTTTACGTAAAATTTTCCATAAAGTCGATGGACAAAGTCCAATTTGCTGAGCACGACGACGAATCGATAAATTGTCGTTTTCTTCGACACTGGCCTCAACGACAGCAATATTTTCTTCTGTACGAACTCTTCTCATTCTTGTCGGTGGCTTGGCATCCAAAAGAGTGAATGTAGACCGAAATTTGGTAATTACGTTCTTTATGGTGGTCTCTGACGGACGATTATGTGCACCATAAAATTCACGAAGTGCTCTATAAACATTTTTAATTGAACACTGATTTTGAAAATAAATTTCCACGATTTGAAAACGTTGTTCTGGAGTTAACCTATTCATAATGATTTGCCAAACAATACTGAGTTGCCACTTTGAGCTGTCAAAACAACTGTCATAAAATAAAACGACATCTATCGGAAAAACAAACCTCCGAAAAAAACACCCTTTAGTTGTCTTTCGTATGAATGGAAGCTGAAAGATCTTTTAAAGTGTCATTGCCCAGAATGGCATGAAAAGATTTCAATTCCGGCATAAGAAAGAATTTAAATTTGATGTCATTAAGACCAAAACGATTTAAAAAGGTATGATGACTAATTTTTAAGTTACCTCCCATGAAATTGGCATAAAAAGGTTTTTCATTTGGTTTGGGATTTTTAATAAGAGTGGGTGATATGTAATTTTTGTTTGATCCAGTATCGATCAAAATTTTTAAGACTTCTCCGCTCTTCGCCTTAAACTGAAAGTACGGAAGAGAGGAGCAGTTTAGTCTAAAAAATGAATATCGTTAAACTCAGAAAGCTCTTCTAAGTTATCATCTCCATATTGCTGTTCTTCTGACTGAATCGCTTGCTCGTATTGAGTGGGATTGGGATCCTCAGATGTACACGGAGATTGTTCGGGCTGAATAGTATTCAAGTGGAAATTCCTCTGCATCTTATGGGGATGAACTTGATTCGATGTTGCAGCAAATGGCATTTTTTGTGCGGGTGGCCAGTTCTTTTGCTGGGGTCTGTTCGTGTAATTTATGTTGTTCGTCCTGGTGGTGGATGTCTCCATTGGCGTTGGTTGAGGTCTAGGGGTGTGATTCTGCGGCGGATTGAAAGGAATGAATGGTCGTTGAATTTTGGGGGGAACCATTGGTCTGGGGTTGAAATTCATTGGAGGCCTTGGGTTATAGTTTGTTGGGTACTGATTATAATTCATAGGACTATGGAATAGCTACGGGTAAAATTGCTGATTATATTGCGGATGTTGGTGTTGTCCTTGATGATGACGTTTCGGTGGGATAGGAGGTGGTAAATGATGCGTTCTTCTGTTATGCCGATTGTTTGCATAAGCATACTGAGATCTATAAGTTTGGTTTTCGAGCTTTAGGCAAAGATGTAATGCCTGGGGTAGATCTGCAGGTTCACGGATACCGAGAAGCTTGGGTAAGTCGCCTTTTAAGCCTCGTATGAAGGTATCGAGTGCCTTGTCTCTATAAGTGTGCATTAATAGATTTAGGGCTTTCACGCCAATGCTCATGCACGAAATCTTATTCAAAATGAGCGAAAGGTGGGAACAGACCTGCTGGTAGAACTCTTGTACGGACAGGTTACCTTGTACTAATGATATCAACTGGTACTCCAATGTGCCTAAGTCACGTTTATCTGCGTAATGCAGCGTGAGGCACCGAGCGATACAATCCCAGTTCAGGGGGGTATTGTATGATTCAAGAATGTGGTCCGCATGTCCCACAATCTTATTGCGAATCACATTAATGATGCCGAAATACTTTGGTGAACCTTTAATGGATTCATATATACGCAGTTTCATTTCTACGCTCTTCTTCCAAGAGCTAAATTCTCCTGGTTGCCCAGAGAATTCCCGCAAACAACGAATAACATCCGGAATTTTGTCTAATTCCGCTATGTTGGCTCGCTGATCCTGGTTAATTGTTTGATCAGTTCCTGCGAACTGGTCAGCGTTGGGGTTTAAAATTGATTGAACTAAGCTTCTTCCCTCAGTTTGTATGACTTGGCTTACGACCGAGGAAATTAGACTTTGTAAAGCAGGAGAGGATATTGGAACGTTGTTTGGGTTTTAAGGATTTTGTGGCGGATTTTGGGGAACTGAAGGGTTTAAGATCGGAGGTTGGACGACAGGATTGGCCATTATTAAAAGTTATCACAAGGAAACAGTTGAATGGTCAATAAAGGATTCCAGAAGGTATTTACTAACTCTACGATTATTGAGGTAATATAACCGGAGGAATATATGTCGTGGCAAATAAGAAATATAATCCTTCTCAAAGGAATATTTAAATCTTAAATTCACAGTTGCGGAATACACGAAAAAAATTAGAATTGATTGTGGCGATGCACAAGATTTATCAACGTAATGAAATAGTAAAACTCCAAATATGTTTAAAATTTAAAAAAATATTTGAGAAATGAGGAATTATAAAGTTTGTAAAATATGAATATGATATGAAATATGAAAAAATATGGTTAAAATTCACTTAAAATTTGTATTAGCTATTCTAGGTTTAATCACCTTTTACCTTTGTTTGTTTTCTTTTAACACTTATATTTCATAAAATTCTTCGTATCAAATCTTAATTCGTATGTCAAATCTAAAATAAAGTTAGTCATTTTGCGCAGCTTGAACTAAACAGACCAAAAAAAAATTGAATTCAACAATAAAATTCAAATAAACTTAAGTGAAGTATTTGTAAAGGTATTTGTATAGTTTAAAATTCTTTTTATCCGCTGCGCACGCCTATTTTATCGAGGGAAGGACTCGCAAGGCCACTTGCCCGTAGAAACTTTATCTTGGTGACTGGATTGCCCCTCCAAATTGGTCCTTCGAACCGAATGGCAACCAGTAGTGCTTCAGAAATCTGAGCAAATCATCTAACCATCCGGAATAATACTTACAACGCGCTCGAATCCGAGCGAAATCACGAATTTAGTTGCACCACATATGCGTGCAAAATTATAAGGTTAGTTGCATTTACAACGTAATTGGAATTACAACCAAGTGCATTGAGTAGTGTCCGACATTTTGAGAAAAGGCGCAGCACTTTATATTAAACCACATGTCGGAAAGTGTTTGCAGAAAATACAAGGTACGAAATTTTATTTTCAATTCAGAAGTGAGGTGAATAAACGAGTGTAATTAAAATGGGGGATATACCGGCTCTTAAAAAACAACGTGCGACAAATAAAGGCCGTCTCACAAAAATTATAAAATTACTTAAAGCCCCCAAAGATGATACCCAATTGAGGAATACAAAACTCGCCTCGTTCGCGTAGAACAATTGATATCTGAGTTTACCGCCATTGAAAATAAAATTTTTACAATCGCTCACGAAGAAGAATCGGACCTCGTCGCGGTCACGGGTCTTAATTCTCGAATTCGAGCTAAATCTATAGCTGCGGGCAATACATCCCCTGACATATCTTTCAATTTGACCAACGCAGGTCATCACGAAGTCAAATTGCCAAAGATAAACATACATTCGTTTTCCGGCGATTACAGAGAATTTCGTTCTACGATCTGTTCTGCTCCATGATACACGACTCTGCCACTTTAAGTCCGGTACAAAAATTTCAGAACCTTAAAGGTCTTTTGAGCGGGGAAGCCTCCAATCTGCTAAGGCACATCAGTGTAACTGAAGCCAATTACATTGGTGCAATTAACAAACTCAAAACCCGCTACGATCGCAAGCGCCATATTAATGCATTCTTGCATACCTTTATGAACCAACCACCAATTACCACCGCTAACCCGGAGTACATAAAGAAACTCATGGATAGGTCCGATGAGGTCATCCGTGGCTTAAAAGCATTGGGCGAAACGGCTGAACTCGCGACGATTGGCTGATCTGTGGGAAGAACATGTAAACAACTTGGAAAATCCTCAGTTCTCTCAGTTTGTAGAATTTTTATCGAGAAGAATTGATGCGCTAGAAACAATACATACATCTACTAAGAAACCTTCATCGCAAATCAAAATTAAAAGCCATGTTACTATAGAAAGCGGTACCTATAATTGTGCGCTGTGTGGTGAAAGTTATCATATTTTATCCTCATGTAACCAATTTAATAAGATGGATATGGTAAAAAAAAAAGGATTAAGTAAAGTCGAAGAATAGGTGTTTCAATTGTCTGAGCAGAAAGCTCATAAACAAGGATTGTACATCGAAAGGTCGTTGCCGAATTTGTCATAAGAAACACCATACTCTACTTCACGCGCATGAAGACCCAAAAACCAATTCACCGAAACTAACAGTCACAACCGAAACAACTACAATTCGTTCAAATCCTACCAAGAGCATTAATCGAGACTTTGGACCGCAGTTCGCATCCTTTTATCTGTCGAGCGCTACTAGACTCAGGGTCGCAATCTACCTTTATATCAGAATCTTACGTACAACGGTTAGGTTTCTGTCTGTCGAGCGCTACTAGACTCAGGGTCGCAATCTACCTTTATATCAGAATCTTACGTACAACGGTTAGGTTTAAAGAAAAATTATCAATATCAGGGATGGGCAGTTCCAACGCCGGTTGTACGAAAAGGAAAGTATCATTACTTGTTCGAACCAATCATCATCCAGAAATGCTAATGGAGGCATTAATCCATTCAAAAATTACCACCAATTTACCCCACCAATCATTTGAGGGCATTTCTCTGGATTCTTGGCCTAAAGACTAAAATTGAATTCAACAATAAAATTCAAATTAACTTAAGTGAAGTATTTGTATTTGTATAGTTTAAAATTCTTTTTATCCGCTGCGCACGCCTATTTTATCGAGGGAAGGACTCGCAAGGCCACTTGCCCGTAGAAACTTTATCTTGGTGACTGGATTGCCCCTCCAAATTGGTCCTTCGAACCGAATGGCAACCAGTAGTGCTTCAGAAATCTGAGCAAATCATCTAACCATCCGGAATAATACTTACAACGCGCTCGAATCCGAGCGAAATCACAAATTTAGTTGCACCACATACGCGTGCAAAATTATAAGGTTAGTTGCATTTACAACGTAATTGGAGTAGTGTCCGACATTTTGAGAAAAGGCGCAGCACTTTATATTAAACCACATGTCGGAAAGTGTTTGCAGAAAATACAAGGTACAAAATTGTATTTTCAATTCAGAAGTGAGGTGAATAAACGAGTGTAAATAAAAACTCAGGTCATCACGAAGTCAAATTGCCAAAGATAAACATACCTTCGTTTTCCGGGGATTACAGAGAATTTCAATCGTTCTACGATCTGTTCTGCTCCACGATACACGACTCTGCCACTTTAAGTCCGGTAAAAAATTTCAGAACCTTAAAGGTCTTTTGAGCGGGGAAGCCGCCACTCTGCTAAGGCGCATCAGTGTAACTGAAGCCAATTACATTGGTGCAATTAGCAAACTCAAAACCCGCTACGATCGTAAGCGCCATATAATTAATGCATTCATGCATACCTTTATGAACCAACCACCAATTAACACCGCTAACTCGGAGAACATAAAAAAACTCATGGATAAGTCCGATGAGGTCATCCGTGGCTTAAAAGCATTGGGCGAAACGGCTGAACTCGCGACGATTGGCTGATCTTTATTCTAATGCAGAAGTAGATGAAAAATCCAAGGTACTGTGGGCAGAACATGTAAACAACTTGGAAAATCCTCAGTTCTCTCAGTTTGTAGAATTTTTATCGAGAAGAATTGATGCGCTAGAAACAGTACATACATCTACTAAGAAACCTTTATCGCAAATCAAAATTAAAAGCCATGTTACTATAGAAAGCGGTACCTATAATTGTGAGCTGTGTGGTGAAAGTTATCATATTTTATCCTCATGCAACCAATTTAATAAGATGGATATGGTAAAAAGAGAGGATTAAGTAAAGTCGAAGAATAGGTGTTTCAATTGTCTGAGCCGAAAGCTCATAATCAAGGATTGTACATCGAAAGGTCGTTGCCGAATTTGTCATAAGAAACACCATACTCTACTTCACGCGCATGAAGACCCAAAAACCAATTCACCGAAACTAACAGTCACAACCGAAACAACTACAGCTCATTGTTCGCAAAATTCGTTCAAATCCTACCAAGAGCATTAATCGAGACTTTGGACCGCAATTCTCATCCTTTTGTCGTTGTCAATCTGTCATCTGGGTTGGTTTGTCGACTCGTTTACACTGTGACAGAAATGAGTATGTTCGCAGGCTGGTGATGGAATGGTAGGTGAATATACGAATGTTGAATTATTTTAAAGAACGATTGGCGATCAAGACGAAGTACTGCGGATGATGATTTAATTTGGACGTTGGCGTTAACAGTATAATTATTTTGATCGGTGCTGATTACTTTTTTGGTCTGTTAGAGCCTAAACAAATTAAAATCCATGGTAGTAACTTCTTATTACAAGAAACTAAGCTGGGTTGGATTGTCTCAGGAGATTTCAGTCGAAAAGCCGAGAACATGGTATCAATGCTCGCCATACAATCAAACATAGATTTGGATAAATCGTTGAGTAGATTCTGGGAATTAGACTCTGTATCAAACACCAAACCTATGCTTTCCACAGAAGAGTTAATTTGCGAGAACCATTTTATTTCCAACACGAGAATAGACAACGATGGACGATTCAGGATTGCCATACAAGCAATCAGTCGAGTGTTTAGGTAAATCACTCTCCACCGCCGTGCAACGATTGAGAGCCATAGAACGACGCTTCATACGGGAACCCGAGCTCCAACTACTTTATCAGAATTTCATGGATGAATATCAAACGTTAAATCACATGGAAGAAATTCATCAACCCGACGAAATGGATACCGGATACTACTTGCCGCATCTCGGAGTGTTAAAACAATCTACTTTCACGACCAAGCTGAGGGTTGTTTTTGATGGGTCTTCAAAGACGTCAACTGGAATATCTTTGAACGAGTATCTCGCAATTGGTCCCACCGTACAAAGAACTCTGTATTCAATTATTCTCAGGTTTCAACAACATAAATTCGTGATCACCGCCAATATCGAAAAAATGTATCGCCAGGTAAAAATCAATTCGTACGATACCAACTTTGATGATGATATGATGACAGGCGCAGATACCGAGATACCGAAATTGAAATCATTAAATTAAAGGATGACGTTAGCCGTCTGCTACTACAGCATGGTACTGCTGAATCTACGGAAGATACAAAGATGACAAGTGACAGCCATCCAGACAATCCACCACCTATTAAAATATTGGGCCTTGCTTGGAATCCTGAAACCGATAACTTCACATTTACTCCAAATCTGGAAAGTAACAGTACATTCACAAAACGTATCATTGTATCCGAAGCTAGCCGACTACCTATTCGACCCTCTGGGATGGTTGGCTCCAGTCGTAATCGTCATCAAAATCTTCGTATGGAAACTATAGGCGATAAACTTCTGCTGGGACGAACCTCTTTTAAACAATGCCGCCAACAAATGGGAACAAATTCGAAACCAGTTGAAAACCATTAATTCAATCTCCATACCTCGATACATACAAGCGACCAAACAATCTATTATAGACTTACACGGATTTGTCGACGCGGGCCAAAGGGCATACGGAACAGTCGTATATCAAAGAGTGCTGACCTTTGAAGGGAAGATCTACGTACATATCATCACTGCCAAAACTAAAGTTTCCCCGATTCGGCAAATCAGCTTTCCTATGCTCGAGTTGTGTGCGGTGTGATTGGCTCGCCAGCCACCCAAAACGCTGGAACACATTCGTGGGTAATCGAACCGCCGAAATTATCTCCACATTACCACGAAAGCATTGGTATCATGTTGCATCGTCAGAATACCCGGCCGATTGTGCTTGTATCAATCAAACTCAATGGTTTGATCACTTACTTTCCCGATATTCAGCGTTGACAAAGCTTAAAACTATCATGACATATGTGCTCCGATTTGTCAACGTAGCGAAGAAGCAAAGCATACCAAGAACCGTCAACTTAACTCGAGAAGAACTCTTCGATTAGAAAATGCGGACATATATTATTCAACAAAACATGCAGTAATCTTGCATCACAAATCACTGCTGAGTAAGCTGGCAATCTATACCATACACATAGACAACAAGCATTCCGGTCCCTCGCTTACAATAGCCATTATGAGACAAGATTTTTGAAATCCACGATGCCGCAATTTAGTGCGACAAATCATCAACCGATGCGTAATTTGCACCAAATTTAAAGCAAACGTTCAAACCCAGCTGATGGGAAATCTACCGAGCACACGAGTCGAGTTAATTCGACCATTTCTAAAAGTCGGAATCGATTACGCTGGTCCCATTTTAATTCATTTGAGAAAGGGCAGAGGACAAAACTCGTTCAAGTCATATGTATGTCTCTTCATTTGCTTGAGCACCAAGGCCATCCATCTTGAACTGGTTGGAGGTCTCAGCAGCGAGGTTTTTTTGGGAGCTTTTAAGAGATACGTATCAAGAAGGGGCGTATGCCAGGAGATATTCAGCAACAATGGCACGAACTTTGCAGGCGCCGACTAAGGGAAGATTTTCACAAAATAATTTAAAATTCCGAGCTCATATCTGCTTTTTCTTCCAGGCAATACATATCCTGGCATTTAATTTCTCCAGCAGCTCCACATTTTGGCGGTATCTGGGAAGCGGGAGTAAAATCTACAAAGTATCATCTGCGGCGTGTAATTGGCAACACCATTTTAACACAAGAGGAAATGGTTACCTTGCTCGCAGAAATCAAGTGTACTTAACTCAAGGCCATTATGTTTCATCAAGGCTACTGACATAGACGTTCTGACCCCATCGGATTTTCTAATTGGGCATGCCTCCCCAAACATTCCGAAGCCCGACATCACGAGCAGAAATCCAAGCCATTTAACGAGATGGCAAATGGTGCAGCAGCTTAAGCAACATTTCTGGTGGCGCTGGGCACTGAAATATCTTACCAATTTACAACCCCGATCGAAGTGGTGCGACAAACAAAGTCCTATGAAAGTCGACGATGTGGTTGTCTTGAAAGACAACAATGCTCCTATCAATCAATGGCTTCTGGGAAAAGTCATTAAGGTACATCGTGGATCCGATGGCCTGATAAGAGTGGTCACGATAAAAACACCATCCGGAGAATTGGTGCGTCCTATACACAAATTATGTATACTCCCGACATCAAATGAGGACGACACAAATTTGCTTGATTCCACACAACCTGATTCCGCAAATAATCAGGAACCAATTCATCAAAACGCAACACAATAATCATACAAGGGCGGCGGTATGTTGGGAATTGCAATAAACAAAATGCAATAAATGAAGTACTTACCTTTTTAAATTCTCTATATTAACTTCTCTTGTTTGTGGCTGGCTGGCACACCAAATCTTTTGTTCAATTTTTAACCCACTTTCTTAAGCCCGATTTTATTGAAATTTTGCAGACATGTGTATCTCCCATGATAACACTTTCTATTAAAATCTTCAAATCTTATACACATGTGTATTTCCAATGGAAAACACTGTTTGTAAGTATTTGGAAGTGATCGGGCCCCGGGGTCGGGGGGCACCCATACAAATTTAATAAAAAGAAGTACCCGATTTTCTTCAAATTTTACACGCATGTGTATCTCCGTTGGGCAACACTTTTTGTAAATATTTGGGAGTGATCGGGCCCCGGGGTCGGGGGGCACCCATACAAATTTTATAAAAAAAATACCCGATTTTCTTTAAATTTTATACACATGTGTGTCTCCGATGGACATCACCACTTTTTGTAAATATTTGGGAGTGATCGGGCCGCGGGGTCGGGGGGCACCAATACAAATTTTGTAAAAAAAAGTTGCCGATTATCTTAAAATTGTATATGCGAGTATATCTCCGACGGACAACCCTTTTTGTAAACATTTTGCTGTGATCGGGCCTCGGTGATGGAAGGCCCCATTAAAATTTTTAAAAATTTAGCCGATTTTCTTCAAATTTTATACACACATGTTTAATCCTATGGACAACGCTTTTTGTAAAAAATTTGAAGTGGCCCCAAGGCCGGTTTCAATATAAATTTTTAAAAATTAGCCCGATTTTCTTTAAATTTTATAGACATGTTTATTTCCGATGAAAACACTTTTGAAAAATTTTGGAGCGATCAGGAGGGGCTCCCTTTACACTTTGTGTATAAATTAGAGAATTTACACGAAAAATTTTAATTTTTATGTGTTGTTTTTTTTTCATTGTAAATTCTCAACCTGAAACACATAGCCTGAAATACATAAATGAATTAAAATTTGTTAATTATCAAAATCAATGTAACTTATTACAAAATAATTAATTTTACTTACCTAGCAAATGCAGAATGTAAACACTCCGACATTTTTTTACTGACCTAGCAAATACAGAATGTAATCATTTGGACATTTTTTACATACCTAGCAAATGCAAATTGTATAAACTCGCAATTGTGTGCGCTCATAAGATTAGTATTGTAGCATAGCTCATTTTTATATACCTGTCAAATCTAAAATAAAGTTAGTCATTTTGCGCAGCTTGAACTAAACAGACCATTGATCAACAATAAAATTCAAATAAACTTAAGGTTTTGTATAGTTTAAAGTTTCTTTTATCCAAAGAAGTCGAAAAAAAAATTCAACCCATCACACTCGCCACGCGACACACGCGGAATATAAAAAACGCTATTTGGGACTTAGACTCTCACAAAATTTCAGCATCGTGTGAAAGGTGGTGTCTCTCTCTGAGATACAGCCTCAAGCCCTAGAGTCTAAGTGGGAGAAAACAGTAAATGCGTATATGGAAGCAGCCTCATCCATTTTAGGTTATCCCGACAAAACTAGAAAAGAATGGATATCAGATAGCACATAGAACACCATTCGTGAACGCCAATCCATCAAAGTAGAGCTAAACGCAGCCTCGGGTGCCGAGCGAAGCGCATTAGCGCGGAAATATAGGGATCTGGACGGGCTAGTTGGCCGTCTAGCTAGGAACGACAAACGAGCATAGCTAAGCGACATCGCAACACAAGCACAGCAAGCCACTGATAGCAGACAATATAGCACAGTCTACCAACTCGCTCGTAAGCTTGTCAACAAGAAACACCACATCAACTACCCTGTTAAGACAATAGACGGCTCTTTGATCCTTATGGAGGAACAACAATTAACCCGCTGGACAGAACATTTTAAGAATGTTTTGAATTTTACTTCGCCAGGCACGTCCATCAACCCACATATGCAGCCTAATAGGCTACTTAACATCAGCGTCGCTACTCCTTCGTTGAATGAGATAAGGACAACAAATCGTTCAATCAGCTTTACAATCAGGTAAAGCAGCAGGCAATGACAACATCTACTCCTCCTTCAAGCCGACGTCGAGTTAACTACGTGAACATTGCATGCGATATATCAAGATATCTTGGAATCTGAATCCATTCCATAGGTAGGCGCCTACGGAATGCGTAAGAGCCAATTTTGAGAAATGAACAAGCAGGATTTCGCCCAAACCGTTCTTGTACTGATCAAATTAACACCCTGCGTATAATCATTGAACAGTCAGTTGAGTATCGCTCTTCTCTGTATATGGTTTTTGTAGATTTTAAACGCGCTTTTGATAGCGTAGGCCGAAACATGATGTGGCAGATTTTGGCTAGCTATTGTATTCCGGAAAAACTCATTAACATCATTAAGGACCTGTACCGCGACTCAACATGCCGCGTCATTCATAACGGTCATCTTGGCTCACCTTTCAACATCTACTCGGGAGTCAACCAGGGTTGCACCCTCTCACCATTGCTTATTGTTATTATTGTGCCAATTGTTATCGACTGGGTGATGGAAATAGTAACCCGTACTCCATTGGGTTGCTAACGATCTTCAGATCTAACGTTCTCTCAGTACTTTTGTATGGCTGCGAAATATGGAAAGTCACGGAGTCTTTTGCGACGCGCCTCCAAGTCTTCGTAAACAAGTGCTTAAGGAGGATACTGAGAATAAGATGGCCGGACATTATCACCAATCAAGACTTGCGGAGAGTAACGCAGCAGGAAGCAATCGCGATCTACATCAGAAGTCGAAAATGGAGCTGGATTGGCCACACTTTGAGAAAGCCAGCGGACGATATTACGAAACTATCCTCAAGGAAGCCGTCGAGTAGGCCGTCCTAGCAAGACATGGAAAAGGACAATAGAAGAGGAAGCAAGATCTCAGGGGACCGAGTGGCGTCTCTTGAAACCTTAGGCGCTAAATCGAGTTCGTTGGCGTGCGTTTGCAGAAGCTCTATGCTCCCCCGCGGAGTAAAGGAAAGAAAGAAAGAAGAAGAAGTCAGGGAAATTGACGAAGTGAATACTGAAAAAAAAGTCTGTAAAGCACTCGAAAGAAAGTTTTTAAACGCAAAGGGCTTGTTTAGGATTAAAACAATAAAACAGCATACCGTGGAACACAAACAGCGGTTGAAATCTGGCAGGCAATTCTAGTATTAGGAAAAAAATCCACTCAAATTCTATAAATGCCTTGAGTATGTTCATGTGTCGCATAAAGGATGCAAAGGAGGGCATATAACTAAGTCCTGCACTAATGAACTTTAATGCACCTGTAATTATAGACATGTGAAAGGCACTGAACATCAGAAGCAGCTAGCTAGATTTATTCTACTAAATCCTAATCGCTGTGCAGCTGCACAGTTTTTTTTGTCGTAAACGTTGTTTTTAAGAAAGAGCAAAGATCGACAACATTAATATATAAGTTAAATTATTATTTCATAATTTTTGTTTTTTAAAAACACTCATCAGAGCGGAGCTCTGATGTCTTTATTTGAATACTACAAACTTAGAACTTAACTAACATGAATATGTCTAGCCTATTTATATCTACTGAGATTGCAAAATGCCGTTGAAGAGATGAATAATAATTTGGTCAGCAACAAGGTTGTCCTGCGCACAAGCAGCGGATGGTCACATCGTTTGGGTGCTCGCAATGTTTACACAGCTGCGTCTGGTTCGTTCATAATTTAATTAGATCAGCAACAAAGTTGTCCTGCGCACAAGCAGCGGATGGTTGTATCGTTTGGATGTTTGCAATGTTTACACAGCTGCGTCCGGTTCATTCATAACTTAATTAGATCAGCAACAAAGTTGTTCTGCGCACAAGCATCGGATGGTCGTATCGTTTGGGTGTTCCAATTTGCCTGTAATGTTTACACAGCTGCGTCTGGTTCGTGCTATTTAAATGTTATGATGGTTTGGCGACTGTCTGGCCAATAAATAACTTGCAATATTTATTCAGCTGCGTCTCGTCAATATGCGGCGTATGCGTTGTTAACTCCTCCACCCTTAAATTAGAACGTCCTCGTTCTACAGTTATTTAAAAGAGCGGGATTTGGTTGATGCTGGATACTTTTGGAGATGATAATTCATTTGTTGTATTAGTACAAATCTCGGATATGTTAATTTCTTTAAAATGTCTTTCTTTAAAATTTCGTTTGTTACTTTAGTTATTTCATTAATTTTTTCAAAAGTTAGTTTATTTATAATAACTTGTTCATTATTATTTTTTAAAACATTATTTATTTTGTCGCTAATTATTTTGAAGTCTTCATGGTCTGGATTCCCAGCAATCCATTTCCATGCGCTTCCTATGAAATCTAGTGAGCGTTTATTTTTTGAAATGGGTTTTAGGCGGTTAAGGTGATTTTGGATTAGGGAAATTTCATGGGAAAGGTAGGGATAGAGTGTTTCGTGTGTACTAATGTTTTGGTTGATTATCAGTCGTATGTTGTCAATTAGTTTTTGGTACATGTCAAGATCAATGCTATGAATCAGTCTAAAAGTCCCCGTTTGTAATTTTGCTGCCCCGTTTTGAGCGTTATTAGTTGTGAGTTAGTGTAGTCAAGAATTTGAGTTTCACCATTGCAAATGGTGAGGATTGATCTGAAAAAGGAAAAATTAATGTTTGTTATGTCTAGTTACGTATGTGGCTTTTATAAACCACTTTCCCAGATTCTGTAATGATTGTTGTATTTCTATTTTCTTTAACAATTTCTTCTTTTAACCTTTTGGAAAGTTTAGTTCCTAATCGTTTGTTTTGTTTGACGTAAATCACTTGTCCAGGTAGGTATTGTTTAATTTTGTGTCTCGTCTTATTATGTTGTTTTAGGTCAGTTTGTTGTTTGTTTCTGTAGATTATTCTGTCGCGTCTTCTCATAGTCGTCAGGTCCGAATTCTACATTACGTCCAAAAAATAAATCGACAGGTTTTTTGCCAGTTGTAGAATGAATACTATGATTGTACTCATTGACATATTTTTCTAAAAGTTTTTCAAAGTCTTTATGTCCGTCTTCCTTAATACACCTCATTATCTCTGACAGGGTCGAATGGAACCTTTCAATTTGTCCATTTGCTTCGCTTCTATAGGGTGGTGTTGTATAAACATTTATACCTAGTTCGTCCTTCATCATGAATAATATTGATGCAGAGTTTAAGGATCGCTCATTGTCAATTACGATCGATTTCGGAACACCAAAGAAAAATATAAGGTCTCTAAGTGGTCGTCTAACGTCTTCTATTGATTTACTTGTAATTATTTTTGTCTGTGCGTATTTTGTAAACTTGTCTAACGCAGTCATAACTAGTTTCTCATAACTAGATATCAATGTGGACTGGGTGTCCAGGAAAATTTGGCATAGGAGTTTTATTTAGTTCTGGATTATTCGGATGTCTTTCGTACTTATTTTGCTTACATACTGAACAAATTTTTACAATTCTTTTAATTTTACCTGCTATACCGGGAAAATAGTACTTTTCTAAAATTTGTAATCGATTTTCTTGTGGATTTCTATGGGCTCTATTATGGGTTTGGATAATTAAATTTTCTTGATCTTGTTCATTATAAATGTCTTGGGCTTGCCTATGAGTAAACCTTAGATTTAGAGATTTCTTGTATAAGTCCCATAGTTCTTTCTTCTGTTTTAATACCATTTATTACAGAGGGATTAAGATATCTTTTTAATATAGCTGTAAGATTTTCTTTATTGAATTCTTGTTCAAATACAAAATGTTGGTGGTACTCTGGAAAATTTATCTTGAACTGGTAGGAAGCGGTTTCAGCTAGATTAAGGAATATTTGACTTTTGAAAACATTTATAGGAGCTTTAACTATTGGTATTAAATTGTGGGATGAACTTTCATCACTATGTTCGGTAGCAGTTAATGAGCAAATGTGTGTTTTTGGCGGGCGTGATAATGAATCTGCAACTACGTTTGATGTACCTGGTTGGTATATTAGTTCGTAATTATATTCTTTTAGAATCGCTTTCCAGCGTTTCATTTTTGAGTTAGTATTTTTGTTGCTTAGTGCATGAGTCAATGGTTGATTGTCTGTAATAATTTTTACCGTCCTTGATCCGTTGTTTTTTAAAAACACTCATCAGAGCGGAGCTCTGATGTCTTTATTTGAATACTACAAACTTAGAACTTAACTAACATGAATATGTCTAGCCTATTTATATCTACTGAGATTGCAAAATGCCGTTGAAGAGATGAATAATAATTTGGTCAGCAACAAGGTTGTCCTGCGCACAAGCAGCGGATGGTCACATCGTTTGGGTGCTCGCAATGTTTACACAGCTGCGTCTGGTTCGTTCATAATTTAATTAGATCAGCAACAAAGTTGTCCTGCGCACAAGCAGCGGATGGTTGTATCGTTTGGATGTTTGCAATGTTTACACAGCTGCGTCCGGTTCATTCATAACTTAATTAGATCAGCAACAAAGTTGTTCTGCGCACAAGCATCGGATGGTCGTATCGTTTGGGTGTTCCAGTTTGCCTGTAATGTTTACACAGCTGCGTCTGGTTCGTGCTATTTAAATGTTATGATGGTTTGGCGACTGTCTGGCCAATAAATAACTTGCAATATTTATTCAGCTGCGTCTCGTCAATATGCGGCGTATGCGTTGTTAACTCCTCCACCCTTAAATTAGAACGTCCTCGTTCTACAGTTATTTAAAAGAGCGGGATTTGGTTGATGCTGGATACTTTTGGAGATGATAATTCATTTGTTGTAAATATTAGTACAAGTCTCGGATATGTTAATTTCTTTAAAATGTCTTTCTTTAAAATTTCGTTTGTTACTTTAGTTATTTCATTAATTTTTTCAAAAGTTAGTTTATTTATAATAACTTGTTCATTATTATTTTTTAAAACATTATTTATTTTGTCGCTAATTATTTTGAAGTCTTCATGGTCTGGATTCCCAGCAATCCATTTCCATGCGCTTCCTATGAAATCTAGTGAGCGTTTATTTTTTGAAATGGGTTTTAGGCGGTTAAGGTGATTTTGGATTAGGGAAATTTCATGGGAAAGGTAGGGATAGAGTGTTTCGTGTGTACTAATGTTTTGGTTGATTATCAGTCGTATGTTGTCAATTAGTTTTTGGTACATGTCAAGATCAATGCTATGAATCAGTCTAAAAGTCCCCGTTTGTAATTTTGCTGCCCCGTTTTGAGCGTTATTAGTTGTGAGTTAGTGTAGTCAAGAATTTGAGTTTCACCATTGCAAATGGTGAGGATTGATCTGAAAAAGGAAAAATTAATGTTTGTTATGTCTAGTTACGTATGTGGCTTTTATAAACCACTTTCCCAGATTCTGTAATGATTGTTGTATTTCTATTTTCTTTAACAATTTCTTCTTTTAACCTTTTGGAAAGTTTAGTTCCTAATCGTTTGTTTTGTTTGACGTAAATCACTTGTCCAGGTAGGTATTGTTTAATTTTGTGTCTCGTCTTATTATGTTGTTTTAGATCAGTTTGTTGTTTGTTTCTGTAGATTGTTCTGTCGCGTCTTCTCATAGTCGTCAGGTCCGAATTCTACATTACGTCCAAAAAATAAATCGACAGGTTTTTTGCCAGTTGTAGAATGAATACTATGATTGTACTCATTGACATATTTTTCTAAAAGTTTTTCAAAGTCTTTATGTCCGTCTTCCTTAATACACCTCATTATCTCTGACAGGGTCGAATGGAACCTTTCAATTTGTCCATTTGCTTCGCTTCTATAGGGTGGTGTTGTATAAACATTTATACCTAGTTCGTCCTTCATCATGAATAATATTGATGCAGAGTTTAAGGATCGCTCATTGTCAATTACGATCGATTTCGGAACACCAAAGAAAAATATAAGGTCTCTAAGTGGTCGTCTAACGTCTTCTATTGATTTACTTGTAATTATTTTTGTCTGTGCGTATTTTGTAAACTTGTCTAACGCAGTCATAACTAGTTTCTCATAACTAGATATCAATGTGGACTGGGTGTCCAGGAAAATTTGGCATAGGAGTTTTATTTAGTTCTGGATTATTCGGATGTCTTTCGTACTTATTTTGCTTACATACTGAACAAATTTTTACAATTCTTTTAATTTTACCTGCTATACCGGGAAAATAGTACTTTTCTAAAATTTGTAATCGATTTTCTTGTGGATTTCTATGGGCTCTATTATGGGTTTGGATAATTAAATTTTCTTGATCTTGTTCATTATAAATGTCTTGGGCTTGCCTATGAGTAAACCTTACTTTATAATTGTTAAAATGAAGTGGGTAGATTTCTTGTATAAGTCCCATAGTTCTTTCTTCTGTTTTAATACCATTTATTACAGAGGGATTAAGATATCTTTTTAATATAGCTGTAAGATTTTCTTTATTGAATTCTTGTTCAAATACAAAATGTTGGTGGTACTCTGGAAAATTTATCTTGAACTGGTAGGAAGCGGTTTCAGCTAGATTAAGGAATATTTGACTTTTGAAAACATTTATAGGAGCTTTAACTATTGGTATTAAATTGTGGGATGAACTTTCATCACTATGTTCGGTAGCAGTTAATGAGCAAATGTGTGTTTTTGGCGGGCGTGATAATGAATCTGCAACTACGTTTGATGTACCTGGTTGGTATATTAGTTCGTAATTATATTCTTTTAGAATCGCTTTCCAGCGTTTCATTTTTGAGTTAGTATTTTTGTTGCTTAGTGCATGAGTCAATGGTTGATTGTCTGTAATAATTTTTACCTTCCTTGATCCGTAAAGGAACATCCTAAGAGAAGTAAGTGCCCAAATAATCGCGAGCATTTCCTTCTCGTTTGCGGCGTATGATTCTTCAGCTTTGTTAAGAGTTCGTGATAAAAATGTGATGGGCTTGTTGTCCTGGGATAACACTGCTCCTAGAGCGAAATTTGAGGCGTCTGTTCTTAGTTCAAAGCTTTTATTGATATCGGGATAAGAAAGTAATACTTCTTCAGATACGAGAGCATCTTTTATTTTGCTCCAGGAATTTCTTGCTTCATTGTTAAAGTTGATAATTTTATTTTTTGAAATATGCTTGGACAATCGTCCATCTTCCCCTCTCAGAAGGGATGTCAGGGGTTTAGCTATTTTGGCGTAGTCCTTGATAAATCTTCGGTAGTACCCTGACATACCAAGGAAAGACCTTAAGTCTTTTAGGGTTTTTGGAGGTGGAAGATCCAAAATTGCTTTAACTTTTTTGGGATTAGTTTTAAAGCCTTTTTGAGAAACAACAAAACCTAAGAATTCGTCTTCTGTTTTCAGAAATTCGCACTTGTCTAGTTGTACTTTTAAGTTCGCATTTTCAAGTGTCTTAAAGATAATTTGGAGGTTTTGAAAATGTTCCTCTTCGGTTTTTCCGAAAATTATAATATCGTCGATGTAAACATAACACCGATGACCATTTTTAAGCCCGAAAGGGAGACGAGTAAACTCGTACTTTCCGTTGTTTATTGAGAAAGCAGTTTTTTCCCTATCTGATTCTTTTAACGGGATCTGATGAAATCCACTTTTTAAGTCTAAAATAGTGAAATATTATTTAAACGATAATTTTGGTTTGGTGTTAGGTGAGAACTTCTTATGTCAAGTTTATGAACTGCTTCTAATTCCAATTGGTGTAGAGAGAATTTGTATTTATTTTTTAGAGTGAAGTAATTTTGTTCTGTGTAAATAATGGCGCTAAGTTCCTTAAGGCTGTCGTTTCCGACAATACCATCGAAAGTTTCTAGTCCAGGGAGAATAAAGAATTTGAGTTTACCGATTTGTGATCCAAAAATATCTAGATTTGCGTAGTGTGTAATTTTAACTTTTCCGTTTACTGAATAAGTGAAAAACTCTTTAATATTTTGAATAGGATTACGAATGTAACAAGATTTGACATAATTCTTATTGGAACCCGTGTCCAGTAGAAATTTTAAGAGTTTACCGCTCTTCGTTCTATATTTAAAATATGGAATTGAAGAGCGATTTAGTCTAAAAAATTGATATTGTCCAACTCATTATTATAATCGATTTCTTCTCCTTCTGTTGGATCAATGTATTCAGTGAGTACTTCCTCAATTTCATTGTTTGTATGAAATTGATTAGGGTCAAGATTGTCGGTAGAAGAGTTCTCATCTTCTTTTGGAATTGGATTAGTTTCAGTATAAAAGGTTCGTTGGAATTTATTTGGTACGTGCATTTGTTGGGATGCCTGTCGTTTTTAGGCATGTAATGGTGGTTGGTAATTTTGCCGATAATTTTGTTGATAATTTGGTTGAAAGCTGGGTCTATTTTGATAGTTTATATTACGCGATTGCGTAGAGGATCCCAGTTCCATTGGCTCAGGTCGTGGTTGTTGTTGTGGTTTCGGAGGAAGCGGAAAACGATTGTTATTAGGTGCGTTATATTGACGATACTGTTGGGGTTGTCGGTTTTGATAATAATTTTGATTTTGTGGAAAGTTTCGTCGTTGAGCGTGAGGTATATGTGCTAACTCGAGTAAAATTTATTATGGTTTTGTCGCGGATATTTTGGGGGATGTTGTGCATTGCTAAAACGTTTGAAAGTTGCTTGACTATTATAAGCGTAATTCATCCTAAATGTCATATTGTCGAGCACATATGAAGGGCTTGTGGTAAGGCAGTTGGTTCACGGATACTTAGTAACCGTGGTAAATCACCATTTAATCCTCTAATAAAAGTGTCAAGAGCTTTGTCTCGGTAAGAATTAGTCATTGCACTTAAAGAATCTTCACCTAGATCTAAACACGCTACTTTGTCTAATATTAACGAAAGGTGTTGATAAACTTGTTGATAGAAGTCTGTAATAGACTGAATACGCTGTGCAAGGCTAGTCATTTGGTACTCGAGTGTACCAATATCGCGTTTATCAGAATAGTGCATCATTAAGCACTTTTTAATTTTTCCCCAATCTAATGGTGTTCGGTAGGATTCTAAGGCTGTGTCTGCGTCTCCTATTATCTTATGGTGAACCATATGGAGCATTGCATAATATCTGGTGGTGCCCTTTAGGCTATCGTACATTGTGAAAATGCGATAAACGGTTTTCCTCCATGAATTAAACTCGCCTGGTCTACCGGAAAATTCCCTTAAACATTTTACGACGTCGGGTACTTTGTCAATGTCATTTGTGTTGTTTGTAAAGTCTATAGGTTGTTCTATATCGTCTGTGTCAGTGAAAGGATTATTTAATTTTTTAACTGTATTAACAACCAATTCACTAATTTGTCGTACGAGGGCAGGAGATAGTGAGATGTTAGTAGAAGTAGAAGTAAAGGTAGAACCTTGTGGGTTCTCTGGGTTAAGGACATGTTTCTTAACAGGTTTTCGATATTGTCGTCTACTGACATAATTATTTCTTCTTAGTACTTTTGATTAAATTTAATATAGGAAAGATCTATTTTGTTTCTTTGATATTGTTAATATTGTAGTGGTGTTTTCACCTTATTATATTTTCCTTTTCTTTCTTCAAACTTTTTGTTTGATTTACTTTAATTTTAAGGATTTCAAAAAAAAATTCTTTTAGTATTCTTTTTTCACGTAATTTTTTCTTTTCTTTCTTAATATTTTTTGTTTAATTAAATTTAATTTGAACTATTTCAATTTTTAAAATTTCTTTTAGTATTCTTTTATCACGTAATTTTTTCTTTTCTTTCTTAATATTTTTTGTTTAATTTAATTTAATTTGAAGTATTTCAATTTTTAAAATTTATTTTAGTGTTATTTTTTCACGTAATTATTCTTTTTTTTCTTTCTTAAAAAATTTGTTTTAATTTTATTTAATTTTAAGGATTTAAAATTCTAAATATTTCTTTAATAATTTACTCTTAACTTACAGGATTATAAAAATGTTTTCCATTGAAGAAGGTGGAGCGGCTAGCTATTTTTTCAGCTTCCTGTTCTTCCGTCGTCGAGTTTTTAGCTGTCGGCGGCTACTGAGGGGCCCTCTGTTTCTCCACAAGTTTGTTCTTTTTGTCTCCCGTCTGTCTCGGAAAACTTGATTGTTGAATTTAACTTTTCTCCTTTTCTAGGATACTTAGTTCACTTTAACACCGTTTGTTATGAGGTATTTTTTATCACAACAGAACCAAATCCTTACTTTGTTCTTTTCAGGATTTAACTTGGTTCTTTTGATTCACTAAAAGGTGACCCACAAGTGTATCGCATAAATCGTACTTTTTACTTTTCAGATATATTTTTTTCTTTATTTTTTTTGTAATTTAAAACACGATCCTTACTTTTAAATTTTCAGGATTTTTTTTTATTTAATTTAAAACACGATCCTTACTTTTAGATTTTCAGGATTTTTTTTGTATTTTAAATTCGCGATTTTACACTGCGGGTCCCTGCTAGGGCGCCAGTTAAATTATTATTTCATAATTTTTGTTTTTTAAAAACACTCATCAGAGCGGAGCTCTGATGTCTTTATTTGAGTACTACAAACTTAGAACTTAACTAACATGAATATGTCTAGCCTATTTATATCTACTGAGATTGCAAAATGCCGTTGAAGAGATGAATAATAATTTGGTCAGCAACAAGGTTGTCCTGCGCACAAGCAGCGGATGGTCACATCGTTTGGGTGTTCGCAATGTTTACACAGCTGCGTCTGGTTCGTTCATAATTTAATTAGATCAGCAACAAAGTTGTCCTGCGCACAAGCAGCGGATGGTTGTATCGTTTGGATGTTTGCAATGTTTACACAGCTGCGTCCGGTTCGTTCATAACTTAATTAGATCAGCAACAAAGTTGTTCTGCGCACAAGCATCGGATGGTCGTATCGTTTGGGTGTTCCAATTTGCCTGTAATGTTTACACAGCTGCGTCTGGTTCGTACTATTTAAATGTTATGATGGTTTGGCGACTGTCTGGCCAATAAATAACTTGCAATATTTATTCAGCTGCGTCTCGTCAATATGCGGCGTATGCGTTGTTAACTTATATATTTGTTTTGTACAACCAGCTGCATTATTAGAAGAATTTACAACTTTTCTGGACCGTTTATTGAACACGCTCGTGAAGGGAGCTTTCTGGTGATAGCAGGCGACTTTAATACAGGTGGAATGTGGCAGCAGTAAAACAGATGCTCGTGGTGAGACACTTTTAGAATGATTTGCTACATTGCTAATAGCATTATTTAACACTGGCAATTAACCTACTTCCTGTAGAGAGCCGCCAGCTCAATAATCGATTTAACGTTTGCTAGTAATTGCCTCTTAAGTAAGAAGGTAACTTGAGAAGTCAGCGAATTATAAATAGATGGCGTGGGACCCAACCAAAATTTAGAAAAAAAATGGTAGGCTGTGTCGTCTACACGGCCCTGAGGGTTTGAGCTCGACAACGTTTACAAACATTTACTGACAATGCGCTGTTTATTTTTTATTTTTTTATTTAATTTTATTTAATTGTTATGTATTGTTACGAAAAGTAGTTAGTAGCGTATATAATGGAATTAGAATCATAAGATAAATTAGCATTTGTCTCTGTTTTTCGTATCAAAACATGTCAAATTTACACATGTAAAGGGCGAATTGAATCGCTCGAGCCCATGCGCGCAAAATTGAACGAAAACTTAACGAATCGGAACTGAACTCTATTATAATCGCCAATACAATTTCTGTGCATTGGAAAATTCGCCCATGCGTGCTTATGATGGCCCATGTCTATTATATTTCATGCTTTATATGTAACATACTAGTAGTACTATTTTTGTAAATTGGTCACATGATTTGGTTGTCTGCCACAACCAAAAAAAAGAGAAGTAAATAGGCGTAGAGAATTTAAAAAAGGGATGCACCTTCATGGCTAATGTAATTATGCTATCAAGTTCAACCTACGTTAAAGTTTTTAAAATTGTGTGAGCTGCACTCTTAGTACTCACGAACTGGTTATTGACGAATGTCTATAGACATAGAGGGTTTTCACCAAAATTTTCTCAATGTTTTGCTGATTGGCAGATCTATGCTTAAAAACAAACAAAATATTATGTATTTATAATCAACGAAAGAGAAAATTCGATATAAAATTTTTCTGTGTCTGCTACAACTTGTTTTTTTTTTTTTGAGATTTAGTAATGTAGAATTATGAACAATCAAAATCTTCGCAATGATGGATGATTTTATTAACACTAAGTAATGTAGAAATGATTAATGAAATTTTTCTTCTATACTAAATACTAAAAAATACTAAAAAGAGGACAGTCCTACGACCGGCACCGTAGCTCATCCATCATCCTATCATCATCAAATCATCAATCAAGCAAATCATAGCACCGATAGAAAACGAATAGAGACTGTACTATCACTACTTCCGCGCATGTTTGTTTCGTTGCTATGAGCTTGATTTTATATTATTTAGATTTAGTAGAATAATGAACAATGAAAATCATCGCAAGGATAATTTTATTAACAGTTAGTATTGTAGAAAGGATTAAAGAAATGACTGGCACCATAGCTAATCACATACATCATCACATTACATACAATAAAATGAATAAGTTAAAGGTGTGAGGTAGGTGTATATTGCATATCACTGCTAAAACAGAGTAATGCAGCTGCGGCGGTAGTAGTAGGAGAAGTAAGAGCTGTAAAAATGGGTGCGCTTAGCCTTTACGCGCGGTTGAAGTGAAAATTCTTTGACGTTGTGGCCGATATTACGATTAAATTAATAGAAAAAATAGTCTTAAATACCGAATTTTACACAAATGCTTGAGAAATGGCATAGTTCCCAATATTCCAGTTGCTATTGGCCATATCCCAGAATTTCCATAGGAACAATTCTCATAGTCGCCTTAGTCCCACAAACAGAATTTCCTTCCAATCGCTTAAGAAATTGCTTTGTTCCCGAAATTCCAGACCATAATAGTCATATTCTAGAATTTCAATAGCAACAATTCTTATAGTCGCATCTTAGTCCTACATACCGAATTTCATTCGAATCGCTTGAGAAATAGCTTTGTTCCCAAAATTCCAGACCATAATGATTAAATTCTAGTTTTTCAATAGGAACAATTCTTATAGTCGCATCTTAGTCCTACATACCGAATTTCATGCGAATCGCTCGAGAAGCTTTGTTCCCGAAAGGATTAAAGAAATGACTGGCACCATAGCTAATCACATACATCATCACATTACATACAATAAAATGAATAAGTTAAAGGTGTGAGGTAGGTGTATATTGCATATCACTGCTAAAACAGAGTAATGCAGCTGCGGCGGTAGTAGTAGGAGAAGTAAGAGCTGTAAAAATGGGTGCGCTTAGCCTTTACGCGCGGTTGAAGTGAAAATTCTTTGACGTTGTGGCCGATATTACGATTAAATTAATAGAAAAAATAGTCTTAAATACCGAATTTTACACAAATGCTTGAGAAATGGCATAGTTCCCAATATTCCAGTTGCTATTGGCCATATCCCAGAATTTCCATAGGAACAATTCTCATAGTCGCCTTAGTCCCACAAACAGAATTTCCTTCCAATCGCTTAAGAAATTGCTTTGTTCCCGAAATTCCAGACCATAATAGTCATATTCTAGAATTTCAATAGCAACAATTCTTATAGTCGCATCTTAGTCCTACATACCGAATTTCATTCGAATCGCTTGAGAAATAGCTTTGTTCCCAAAATTCCAGACCATAATGATTAAATTCTAGTTTTTCAATAGGAACAATTCTTATAGTCGCATCTTAGTCCTACATACCGAATTTCATGCGAATCGCTCGAGAAGCTTTGTTCCCGAAATTTCAGACCCAAATGATTATATTCCAGAATTTCCATAGAAACAATTCTTATAGTCGCATCTTAGTCCTACATACCGAATTTCATTCGAATCGCTTGAGAAATAGCTTTGTTCCCAAAATTCCAGACCATAATGATTAAATTCCAGTTTTTCAATAGGAACAATTCTTATAGTCGCATCTTAGTCCTACATACCGAATTTCATGCGCATCGCTTGAGAAATAGCTTTGTTCCCGAAATTCCAGACCAAAATTTTCATATAGGAACAATTCTTATAGTCGTATCTTAGTCCTACGTACCGAATTTCATGCGAATCGCTTGAGAAATAGCTTTGTTCCTGAAATTCCAGACCAAATTTATCATATAGGGACAATTCTTATAGTCGCCTCTTAGTCCTACGTACCGAACTAATTTCATGCGAATCGCTTGAGAAATAGCTTTGTTCCCAAAATTCCAGACCATAATGATCATATTCCAGAATTTCTATAGGAACAATTCTTATAGTCGCATTTTAGTCCTACATACCGAATTTCAAGCGAATCGCTTGAGAAATAGCTTTGTTCCCGAAATTCCAGACCAAAATGATCATATTCCAGAATTTTCATAGGAACAATTCTTATAGTCGCATCTTAGTCCTGCATACCGAATTTTGTGAGAATCGCTTGAGAAATAGCTTTGTTCCCGAAATTCCAGTCCAAAATTATCATATAGGAACAATTCATATAGTCGCATCTTAGTCTACGAATTATTTTCATGCGAATCGCTTGAGAAATAGCTTTGTTCCCGAAATTCCAGACCAAAATTCTCATATAGGGACAATTCTTATAGTCGCATCTTAGTCTACGTACCGAATTAATTTCATGCGAATCGCTTGAGAAATAGCTTTGTTCCCGAAATTCCAGACCAAAATGATCATATTCCAGAATTTCCATAGGAACAATTCTTATAGTCGCATCTTAGTCCTGCATACCGAATTTTGTGAGAATCGCTTGAGAAATAGCTTTGTTCCCGAAATTCCATTCCAAAATTATCATATAGGAACAATTCATATAGTCGCATCTTAGTCTACGAATTATTTTCATGCGAATCGCTTGAGAAATAGCTTTGTTCCCGAAATTCCAGACCAAAATTCTCATATAGGGACAATTCTTATAGTCGCATCTTAGTCTACGTACCGAATTAATTTCATGCGAATCGCTTGAGAAATAGCTTTGTTCCCAAAATTCCAGACCTTAATAATAATTTTCCAGAATTTCTATAGGAACAATTCTTATAGTCGCATTTTAGTCCTACATACCGAATTTCAAGCGAATCGCTTGAGAAATGGCTTTGTTCCCGAAATTCCAGACCAAAATGATCATATTCCAGAATTTCCATAGGAACAATTATTATAGTCACATCATAATCCTACATACCGAATTTCATGGGAATCGCTTGAGAAATAGCTTTGTTCCCGAAATTCCAGACCAAAATAATCATCATCGGCTGCCTTCATATTTTTGAAAAGTAGAAATATTTATATCGTAGGCTGTCAAAAAAGTAGAAATGAAGGAAGAAGTGGAAAACAAAACGGTAAGATCTTCTAATTATTTAATATATTTTGCAGTTATTCATGTAAAATGGGATAAAAAATTTTATTTATGATGGCAGGAACGCTTTCTTTACTTTTATAGTATTATACTTTAATAGTATTTTTATGAATTACAGTTATTGATTTAATAACTAGTCTTGTTATGATTGTAGCTTAATCTGTTGAGAAGTGGACCAGAGGCCACTTTATACTTCTAATTGACCTGTTTGAAGCAGTACCGTCTTTGTACAATACCAGAAACGTTTTTTATAGGAACAAAAATGCCGAGTAGAAAATTTGTCCGAAATAGCTGCACAGTTAGCGATCATCAGACCTGAAACCACGAAAAGTAAGAAAATTTAATTGAAAACATTAATTGCGAGTCCGAAGGGCGAAGCTAATAATCAGAGGACAAGAACATTTTTCTAGCGTACGTGTGTCGGTTTGTGGGTTCGTCCGGTTGTATATCGCGACTTCTACCAGTCAGAATTTCATGGGACTTGTTTTAAAACAATTGGTAAGCGCTTGGCTTGCGATGACACGACGCGTGTCAGGTGTTGCGCGTCCCGTGTGGAGCGTGTACATTTTTTTTTTTAAACTCGTTTTAAAATTTGGCTTGCGATGACGTGACGCGAGTCACGTGTCGCGCGTCGCATGTGGCGCGTGCAAATTTTTTTTTTTAAAAAATACTTTTTTTAAAACTTGGCTTGCGATGACGTGACACATGCCGCGCGTCGCGTGTACATTTTTTTTAAGGTACTTGTATTAAAACTTGGCTTGCGATGATTTGACGCGTGCCACGTGTCGCGTGTGGCGCGTGTAAATTTTTTTTTAAATACTTTTTTTAAAACTTGGCTTGCTATAACGTGACGCGTGTCACGTGTCGCGCGTCGCGTGTGGCGCGTGTATTTTTTTTAAATACTTGTTTTAAAATTTGGCTTGCGATGACTTGACGCGCGTCATGTGTCGCGTGTGGCGCGTGCCAATTTTTTTTTTAAATAAGTTATTGTTTTAAAACTTGGCTTGCGATGACGTGACGCGTGTTACGCACGCACACATCTACAGGTCAGAATTTTTAATGGGACTTGTTTTTAAACAATTGTTAAGCGATCAGCTTGCGATGGTGTAATTTTGAGTTTTTAGGAGAAAATAAATGTTTTTTTTTTTTAAATAAAATCCTTTCAAGATAATTCAGTCTGTAGGCTATTTTTTTTTTGTAAATTTACTAATTTTAAATTTAATTTCTATTATATTTCCAAGAATTTTACAAATAATTTGAAAATTTTAAGATATATCTGTGTCCTTTGTTTTTTTCTAGCATTTAGTCTATAATAGGTTGGATTGTTAAATACCTATTTATATATAAATTTATATATATCTTTATATAAATTGTTATATCTATATATAAATTGTTATATCTATATATATAAAACAAAGTCGGGTTAGTTACACCATTTATAACTCGAGAACGGCTGGACCGATTTTTATGATTTTTATTTTGTTGGATTTGTCTCCGCCAGGAATAGCATAATAACTATTAAAACACCCGCTAGGTGGCGCTGGTATTGTTTATTTCTGAAAATTCTTATTTATGGAACGATTTGGCTCAAATTCACACCATATAATATTAAAATTTGGACCCGATAGCTGGCGCTGGTGTCTTTGTTTTGTCTCTTTTTTTCCGAAAATTCTTATTTATGGAACGATTTGGCTCAAATTCACATCTATTCTATAGTTTTCTGGATTGGTAAGTTGGTTAGTTATTGGGGTGTAAGTGGGCGTGGCGTCAGTGGGCGGGGGTCAGTGGGATGGGGCAACCGGGAAACACGGGTGTAAGTGGGTGTGGTGTCAGTGGGTGTGAGGTCAGTGGGTGTGAGTTCAGTGGCTGGTGGGTCAGTGTGTATGAGGTCAATGGGTGGGTGGTCAGTTGGCGGGAGGTCAGTGGGCGGGGGTCAGCGGGATGGGACAGCCGGGAAACGCGGGTGTAAGTGGGCGTGGCGTCAGTGGGCGGGGGTCAGTGGAATGGGGCAGCCGGGAAACGCGGGTGTTAGTGGGCGTGGCGTCAGTGGGTGTGAGTGTGAGTGTCAGTTTATTGAAAGTGGGACAGGACAACGTCTGTCTGGTCAGCTAGTTTCTTATGATTTAATCTATTAACCTTTATACAGGGTGGCTGAGACCAAGTGTTACCAAATGAAAACGCTGTAATTTTTTTAATTTTGATTATTTTTTATTAAAATTTCGTGGAATATGTTGAAAACATATTACATTTTATGAAAAACATGTTACTGCTCGATATGACCTCCTTTGACTCTGATTATTTGATTCAGTCTTCCATAGAAAGCATTGCATGCTGACCGAACGTGGGTTTGCGGAATTTTATTCCATTCTCGAACAAGAGCTGACTTCAGTGCATCAACACTTTCGTATTTTTTAGTGGACACCTTACTCTCCAAAATGGACCATATGGAGAAATCCATGGGATTCAAGTCTGGTGAATATGGTGGCCATTCTTTCGACAAAATCAGCCGCGGAACGCAATTTTGTAAAAATTTCTGTGTGTTGGAATGTCCAACGGTTCGTACCAAAGTGTTTACGTGCCCAAGGTGGCAAAGCATCGTTTAGGATCTTTTAGCGGTACACCTCTTGGTTTACCTTGACTCCATGTTCGATGAAAACCAGAGGAGTGCGTCCATCTGCAGTCACTGCAGCCCAAACCATAACATAAGCTGGTGATTGCTTGCGCATGGCAACTCTTGTGTCCAAATTATCGTTGGGCTTGTGCTCTAAACAAACACGATCATTTTGTTTATTCACATACTGTTGAATGGTGAAAATTTTCTCATCATCTTGAACTTTTTGTATGTTTTTCATAAAATGTAATATGTTTTCAACATATTCAATAAAAAATAATCAAAATAAAAAAATTACAGCGTTTTCATTTGGTAACACTTGGTGTCATGCACCCTGTATATTGTTACGAAAAGTAGTAGGTTTTTTTTTTAGGGGTTGGATGTAAAAATGCATTTACGCACAGAGAACTGGACTCTCATTGTTAAAATACCAGCTAAAAAAAACACCTTCCCTTCTTCCTGGCTACTCTGGGACCGTTCAACACATTACTTCAAAGTAGCCTTCCCTATTCTCATGAGAGCCTAGCGCTTATGTTCCACTTCTGTCTAGGTCTGCTTTCTTCTTCTTCAAGACATTCACTACAAATTTTCTCACCTCTATCCATGTATCTACATCGCCAACCATCTTTCTTATTGCGGTCTCTGGAGACAATGTTCCTAAGGCTCGCCCTACTATGCCTCTCTGTTGTGCCCAATTCTCGAACTTGAAAAAGGTGTGCTCAGCGTCGTCCTTGATGCCTGGGCAATACATACATTCCTTTGTTGTTGCTTTCCCCATTTTATACAGGTATTCTCTAAAGTAGCCGTGGCCGCTTAGGAATTGAGTGAGGTAATAATCCACTTCCCCGTGCCTTCTCTCCATCCATGGGCTAATTTCAGCAATAAGCCTCGCTGTCCATCTTCCTTTTGTCTCGCGTTGCCAGTCTGCCTGCCAGCGTTTCATTGTGTGGCATCTTTCTTCCCTGCTTGCTGTTTTCTTTCCAACCACGGTCTTTCGCTCATAAACGGCTTTGCGCTCCATGGCTAATAGTTCGATTGGGATACAACCGGCTATTATTAGGACAGCTGCCTCAGATACCGTACGGTATGCTGAAGCCACTCGTAAGGCACCTCGTCTTTGTACTTGAGCCAAACGCTTCCGGTACATCTCCTTATGTAACGAGTCTGTCCACACTTCTGCTCCGTATAGGAGGACCGATTGTACTGCGGACATTAAGAGCCGCCGCTTGCTAGATTTTGGCCGTACTGTATATGCCATAAGCCTACTGAGCGCAGTGACACCCTTTGCAGCCTTGTCTGCAAGTAATCGGATTTGCTCGGAAAAGCTCATTTTCGAGTCGATTGTATTTAACTGATGGTTAAATATTTAACTGATGGTTTGGTTTCTATAACCTCTTGGCCTACCCACATCGGTATTTCGGTGTTTATTCTTTTTTTCGCTAAGATTGCGATCTCCAGCTGTTGACCCCGCGCATCGTTTGGTTTAATTTTAGTTGGGCTTGCTTTGTATCCCGTGCAGCAACGACCAAAGCCACGTCATCGGCTTATCCAACCAACCGGCTTTCGTCGGGAATTTCAATTCTAAGCAGGCTGTCATAAAAGACGTTCCAGAGGTCGGGTTCTAATATCGAACCCTGAGCTGCTCTGCTTGGTACCATCATCGTTTTCCGACCTTCCTCGGTGTCATACCGCAGTGTGCGATCCTCAAAGTAGTTGTTCAATATTCTTAGCAGATACGTTGGCACATTGAACCTATGCTCGAGTGCCTCTAAGATGTCACACCACCTAACGGAGTTGAAGGCATTTTTCACGTCAAGGGTGACTAATAGCACAATCCGCCTAGAAAAATGGTTATAATTTTCAGCTCTCCTCACCGCTTCTGTCACTTCTTTGACCGCATCGATCGTCGATAGGCCGCTCATAAACCCGTACTGTCTAGGTGAAAGGTTGCCAGCATCTCCTATTGCGGGAGCGAGCCTTGCTTTTATCAACTTCTTTAGCACTTTGCCCGCCGTATCTAACATGCACAAGGGTCGGTAAGATGAGGGGAGCTCTGGATCGTCCTTGCCTTTGCTGATCAAGACCAACCTTGCAATCTTCCACCGCACGCTGAAAACACCCTCCGACAAACATGAGTTGTTCATTTGAAGTAAGATTTGTGGGTCGAACCGGAAAACCATTTTCAATACCTCGCCTGGTAACCCGTCCTGTCCAGGGGCCTTTTTTTTCAATGAGTGAATTGCACTTTCCAACTCTTGTTCCGAGAACAATGGGACATATAGATCTCGCTCGAAGGTTTATTTTATCATCTCCGCATGGCTTGCGAAGAGGGTTCTTACAATGCGATTCATAGTGGAGGCATTCATCTTGTTTACCTGACTCTGGGCACCAAGTTTCTTGGTCACGAGCTTGTATCCGAGGCCCCAAGGGTCTTCGTCGATGTCTTCAATCAATTTCTTCCAGCAGTTGGCTTTACTAAAGTTAATGGATCGTCGCAGCTGCCGTTTGGCAATTTTATATGCTGTCATATTTTGGTTGGCGTCCACCCTGTTTATTGCGCGTTGGGCTATTCGGCGAAGTGTGAGGCACCTCTTTCGCAAATCCGCGATTTCGGGTGTCCACCAATACACGGGCGACTTGCCACGTCGCGGTTTCTTACGTGTACTGATAGTGGTAGCGCATACGAGTATAATAGAATAAGAATCCTAAAATAAGTCCCGATGTAAATACTGCATACTAAAAATAAGCACTATTATGTGGCATACTTTTAGGCTGTAAGACTTTAGATTATTTGAAATGTAACCGCCTGCAAGTTTGAATCATTATGTACTGATTAAAAATGTTGTCAAACCGGTTTGTGCGGTTTGCCCGGTTTGTGTGTAGGAACATTATTGAAAATGTAGTTTATTTTTAGAAGATGACTCATTACATATAAGTATCGTTAGTTGTAAATAAGGGAATAAGGCTACAATTTTCTGGTCTTTTCTGGATATTTCTGTCTATAAGATTGGAAGTTTCTGGAAGCTTTTCAATGAGTATAAAATGTGGCGTTCGCTGCAGAGAATTCATTAGTTAATTGGAATTTAACGAGTGAAGTTGTGAAGTGAAGTTTTATTTGCAAAATCCTTTACGAACTCGAAAGCCCGAATTTCGTAACAATATGTATATATTAGTTTAAAATATTTTATTTATTTATAATTAATATATTATTGGCATATTAATTCAATTATATAACTTAAATATATATTAATATAAATATATATATAAGGATTAAGTTTATTATATATAATATTATAACTTTTATTTATAGTTTTATTAATATAAATAATAATAGTTTAATTAAATTATTATTCAATAAATTTTAATTAAATATATATTATTTAGACACATAATTAATTAATAAAAAAAATATTTAAATATTTAATGGAAACATTTTTTTTTTCAATTTTTTAAAATTTTTAATTAAAAATATTATAAACCTAAAAAAATCATTTTTTTTTTCTTTAATATCCTCAATTTATTTTACCTAAATTTTATTATCTAACTTAAACAACAATAATAAATATTTTAAATATTTAAACTAAATAATTTATGTATAAACTTAAAAAAAATATTAACTGATTAATTTTATTGTAAAAAGTTAGAAAAGAATTTATAAACAAAAATTTTAAATTTAATTTTTCAAAAAAAACAACCCATAAAAATAAAATTTTTCATCTAAATTCTCTAATCGCAGAAATTGATATGGGAGCCCCTCGATCCTGGGTCATTTTTGTTTTTTTTTTGTAGGAGAAAATCATCGAAAGAGATTAGCCGTACATTTGACATAAGATGTTAAATTTTAAAATGCTCAAATCATTTTATTCTGAGCACTTAGAGCACGCTCATACTCTGAGCAAATAAGAAAAACGAGCATTTTTCTTGAGAACTCTTTGACTGCTCTGAACTAATTTGTGAAAACGCCAAATTACAGAATATTGTGAAAACTTGTTGTTCTATCTGTAAGTTGATATCGACAACAAAAAACGACATCAATAAAAATACAATTCAGTAAATAGGTAAGTAAGTTGAATTAAGCATAAAACATTTATGTCTTGTTTCATTTGCTGGGTTCATTTGTGGGTGAGCTAAGATTTCTCTCTCGTGGTTTCAGTTTAACGTTGCATTTGCGAACTGTGTCCGGAGTATGGTTTGATTTTATGTACCTTTGTTTTGTAACCGATTATGTTACTTTGCTACCCGTCGGCAATCGGGTACATCGGGCACTCACCTCACCTCGAAAACTTTGTCACTTTGAAAATTAACCAATGGATATGGTTTCGGATACGGTTTGTGCAATTGAAAAGAGACATTAGTAAACAAAATACATACCTATTACTTAAAGATGAAATGGAATGTTCATAAGCCGTATTTTATTTGCCGAGGATCAACAACAATTGCACTGTCGAATTTCTTCTTTGGAATTGTGAAAACCTGCTGTTTGGCTGGTTTTGGCTGGTTTTGACACCCGAATTCCGAACTCGCTCGGCAAATAAAATGCAGCTATAATTTATTCGACTTTTATACTATTACGCACATTCATGGTAACTTTGTGAAATGGCATTAATAATGATTGTATAAGTCGGAGTAATGTATATTGATGCTTGAGAAATGATGTGAAACCGAAATTTTATGTTTTTGTTCATTATTAAAAATAATGACATTATTAATAACCATGTAAATGCCGAGTTAAAAATATGGCGACGCAAACTCGTAGTGCTTCCATGAACAGGCAGAATAGATTTTGCAATCAAAATCCACCAAACCAAGCAGCGCTGCCGACTGCGCAGCACACACCGCACACAGTCATTAAAGTACGACGGTATCTGAGCCACTATATGATATTTAAAAAATATATAAGGGCCTTGCGGCCGAACCCGGGGCCCGATCACTACCAAATTTTAAAAAAAATTTGTATAGGAGCCCCACGAAACCCGGAGCCCGATCACTTCCAAATTTTAAAAGAAAGTATTGTCACCGGAAATACACATGTGTACAAAATTTTAGGAAAATCGGGCTTTAGAAAGTTGATAATTAAAAAACAAATTTTGTATGGAAGCCCGGGGCCCGATCGCTTCAAAAATTTTACAAAAAGTTTTGTCCATCGGAGATACACATGCGTATACAACCCCGACCCCGAAGTCCGAGGGACCTCAATAGAAATAGAAAGTATTGTCACCGGAAATATACATGTGTGCAAAATTTCAATAAAATCGGGCTATGGGAAGTGGGTTAAAAATTGATCAGAAAATCGTACCAGCCAGCCACGTGCACGCGAAGTTAATATAGAGAATTTAAAAAAAAGCAGATAGGAGAAAGAGAAGATGAAAAATTATGAAAGTTTATAATTTCTATGATGAATTGCCTAAATAAAGGGCAAATTTGCTAAAGTTGATTTAGTTACATTCTCTATTTTTGTTTAAATTTTCTTATTGTTTGATATTTTTCAGAATTAAACTATATTTCAAGGTATCAACATTTTATGTGCATCAAACACTAAAACATATTTATAAAAAAATAAAAAGATAAGCTCAATAAGTTACTGGGTTCATACCCCATTTAAAAGGTTTTATTCCTTTTCTTTTTAATTTTTTATAATTCTTATAAAATTATGTTTTTATTGATATTAATCCTTGGTTAAATAATTTCTATCTCTTCTAATTCATGATTAGGAATCTGAATAGGATTAGCTATTAATTTATTATCTTTTATACCCGTAACAAAAGATAATAAAATTAATCTAATATCGTCAGAAGCTTTCCAAATTTTTTTTTAACATAAGCTTTAGCATCTTTAGTTCTTTTAATAACTATTATTATATTTATAATAAAGTATAATTTAATTTTCTCTTTAAATAATTATGAAAATATAATAATTTTATGTTCTTTATTTTTAAAAAGAGGAACAGCTCCTTTCCACTGATGATTTTTTAATGTAATAGAAGGATTATCTAGAAATAATTCTTTAATTTTAATAACTTGAAAAAAATCACCCAATTAATATTAATTTCTTACATTGTAATTAAACCAATATTTTTATTTTGTATTATTATATCTGTAATTATTGGATCATTAGGAGGATTAAATCGAACATCATTACGAAAATTAATATCTTTTTATTGCATTAACCATTTAGGAGGAATATTAATAGCAATATATTTGAATGAATCAATATATAATATTCATATTGATCTTGTTTTTATTAATTTTTAAGATTTAATTTGGTTTTTTATTTAATTTATTTAAATTATATTATATTATTCAATTATTTACATTGTTTTTTAAAAATAAATTTATTAAATTTTTTTTATTTTTAAATTTTTTATCATTAGTAGGATTACCACCATTTTGTTACGTATGCGTCCACTCCGCCTGCACCCGCACCTGAAAAAAAACTTGAAACCACCACCTTGAAAATAAAAATAAATAGCACCTATATTTTAATAATTACCAATCGCAATTCATTGACGCGTTGACGTCGGCAACGACGGAGCATTGTACCAACGTCGGCTAAGTCTACCAAAGCGCCTGAAAAGAGAAAGAAAGCACGTCCCTGTAGTGACGAATTTCACCTACCTGCTGATTTTGTGCTGCACCCTATGAAGGCGTGAGTAGTTGATAATATTTACATGAGAATTTGGAGTATAACAAGACCAAGATTTGCGTGTAGTAAGTGATCGTGCTAGGTGTTGTATTATTATTATTGTTTTATGTTATGTTTTATGTTTTTTAAAAAAACAACCCATAAAAATTAAAATTTTTCATGTAAATTCTCTAATAACCAAAAGTATACCGAATTCCACTATAAAAACACATACGAAGCACTGCAACTCAATAACAAAACAACCCCAATCGTAAAGCAAGCAGCACTACCCACAGTTCACAGCGCACAGCGTGCAACGCACACAGAACATTGTCATTATAGTATGAAATGATCTGATACCGGGGAAAAAATTTGTATGGGAGGCCCCCGACCCTGCGGCCCGATTACAATCAAATTTTAATAGAAAGTATTGTCACCGTGCAAAATTTCAATAAAATCAGGCTTTAGGAAGTGTCTTAATAATTCTCTGCTGAAAAGGTAAACTATCTTAAGTCGACTTAAAAGAATTTCTTACATTTTAGTGCGTGGTGTTCACCATTTTAATACGCGTAGTTGGCTTTAATCCTCGTGTTTGTATCGAACTTGTATCCCGATTTATTGAGAGTTTTTCATCTTAAGTACAAAAAATTGCATGTGGGCATTTGCGTAAATATCTTAAGTCCACATAGGATGATTTAGCTAATAAACCTAATCACCTAAAAAAGCGCACTAAGTAAGTTAAGATGTTTTTGATCCAACAATAGTTGGCATTTACCTAAAAGGGCAAAACATCTTATGTCGATATAACAGAGTTTGCTCCGTGTAATTTACTACAAATTATGTTCCTAAGTTGACTTAAGATGAAATGCAAGTGAAATGCTTGTTAGATGTGTAAAAAGGTAAATAATCTTAAGTCTACTCAGGATGATATACAAATTTCAAAATAAGAAATTCTTAGATTTATGTCGACATAAGATGTTATGCCAGGTGCATCAGTCAATCGATTTCCAAATAAATTCGACTTAAGATATTATTTCACTACAGTGCAGACGATAGTTAGAGTGGTTCTTATATTTCTATAATGATTATCATCATTGAAAACATAAATCAAGAAGAAGTTTCAAAAGCGTCCTCAACTCATGGACTGGAATTTTCAACGATGATATAGGAGATCCAAACTACAGTCCATCTTCTACCGAAAGTTCCTCTGAAAATGAAGAGAATGTTGCTTCAAGCTTCTTTTTGATGGGCCAGGAGATTGAAATCATACTATTCTTAATGCGCACTGGGCACTTGAAAGCCATATGATAAGAGCTCAATATTTAAGTGGGTTAATAAGATTAATACCTTAAAAGTACGAGTGCTTGCAAAAAAAAAGAAAATAATAATCGAAAAATTTACTTTTTGGAAAGTCAGTGAAAAATAACGAACATTTGTCAGAAATGTTTATTAAATACCTTTTGTGAAACAGAACAAATTATAAAAACAATCCTTAGAAAAAAAAAAGAATTTGATGACAGAGTGGCAACACTTGATTTCGGCTGTACGCTGTTTTCGATCTATGATCTCCGGTCTGCTTGCCGACGAGCAGAAAAGCACTTGGCATCCAGAGAGAGTTGCCAAAGAGTTCGTCTCGTAAACGAAGTTGACATAGGCGAAAAAATAGGCAGACCTTTTAACGATGAAGAAGTAAAAGAAGAGATATGTGCATTAGGTACGAAATATGACAAGAACAAACCTAATCTCACCCCAGCAAGGTCAGTCAAACATATGTGTAGTAATGTCCCGTCGAAAACACAGTGTACGTGTTTTAAATGTGGTCAGTCTAATGTCCCAATTGCTGTCTGTCCTACCTGTCAAGTGTCGGAAAACCAAAAGGTGGACGTTACGTCCGGGAATTAGATAATAATAAGTCAGATTAAGAATTATGAAGCGACAGTTTTACATGAAGATGGAGATAATAGGCCTTATGCCAAAGTGAAAATTTTTGAAAACGACGCAATGGGCTTGCTAGACGTGGCGCTTCAGTTAGCTGCCTAGCTAAAGGTGCCATACAATTTATTAAACAAAATATTTTAGTAATGAAAGAAATAAGGACAGACATTAAAACAGCAGAAGGTAGCAGACAGTATATCGAAGGCCTAGTGACCATTCCTGTAAGTTGGAATGAAACTTTCGAAGAATTAGAGCTATATGTGGTACCGTCTTTACAACAAAATTTGTACTTAGGGATAAACTTTTGGAAAGCATTTAAGGTTGCTCCAAACTTAATATCGGGAGTTGCACTGACGCAAACAGCCTCATCGGATCCGACAATGCACATTCTCTCACCATCACAGACAGAGGCACTACATGCAATTAAATCAAAATTTCCGTCATTCGCTACCTTAGGTCTTGGTAAAACTAGACTTGAAGAGCATGTAAACGAGACCGGTTATGAAACTGGGAGGGTTGAGATTCCTGGACCCGGTCAGGAATACCGGACTGGTAAGGCTGGTAATCCCGGACCTCCCACGATCAGGCAACGACAAAGCGCAATATAAAGCCTCTTTCGCTGCAAGACCGTTGTTTGGGCCCATACCCATCCTACAGAGATCGTGAGTTGGAGCGTGAGCCCCGCGCTTGCCTAGCGTGAGCCGTGAAGCATACTCAGTACCGACTAAATAGTGGTCCATTCTTTCGAACGCAAACCACAACCCCCGCGTTGCATCCCCAGAACGAGCTGGGTCCTCAACCACAATTGTCCTCAGACTGGTCGAGCCTTACGGCCGGCCTTGTTGCCTGTGGGCACGGACAATTCCCGCGGTACCAATTCGACCTTGGTGGGGTCTGACATCAATGGCGTCGGAAATTTCAGGTATGAGTGCCTGGGCATTTGACAAGGCAAAACCCTAGCAGCACATCCGTCCGTGACCTATGCCATCTCACTTGCCATCAGGATAGCAAGCTATCCCGAGTTTCCAAACGCGACCTTGGTCAGATCTGGCATCAAGAATCACCCATTCGTTCAGGTATGAGTGCCTGGGCATTTGACAAGGCAAAACCCTGGCAGCACATCCTTCCGGAACTTCGAACCCTATCATTTGCCACTAGGACAGCAAGCCATCCTAGGCCCACCCAGGATAGCAAGCTATCCTGGGCCCTTCACATATGTTAGACTAGGCCACTTAAATACGAAGAGTTTGCCCATCTTTAAGCATCTCTAAGTACCAGTGGTCCTTTCTTTTATTCTACCGTGAAGGAGTCCTGCATCTAAACAAACGCTTAAACAAAGATGCTGACGGACCCCAACACGAAATGGAACTTTAGAGGACTCTTACCCCAGGCGTTCCGTACCGCGGTGTTTTCTATACCCCTAACCGTCGGGGATAAATGTCATTCTTTTATCTTCTCTGATAGCATTGGTGATTGTGCAAATCTTTCCACAAAACTCAATCACCCGGTGATGTGGATCTCGCAAATCCACAAACACCAACCATCTTAAGCCAGACTAGGCCCCGCCGATAAATCATACGGGGCACATAAGTCATGGTTTTTTATTGAGGTTCTGTTCCTCTACCCTTCCTCCTTTTTCAACTCGGGCTTAGGACCGGCTTTGGCGGAGTTTACCCATCCTACACGTGGTGACCCTGTCCAGCAAAAGTCAACGGATCTAGAGGAGAGAACCTCTATAAAAAATCCACAATCCAAGGTGAGACGAGTGCGCCGAGGGATGAATGGCCATGAGGATTTTGGTCGCTAGCACGAAACTCCGTATACCTGGTAACCTCCGGCTTCAAACTGCCTTACTACAGTAAGAGGCTCTGCTGTGGTGGACCTCTTTTCCTCACTGAACAAAGTTCATGGATATAGAACAAGAAATAAAACCTGAGGGCGGTGCTCCTCAAAACGCACCAATCTCAGAAGCCAAGGACCCCCTAGGTCCTACTTCTGAGACTGAATAACTAAACTTCGACGACAGTACAGACTCGTCAAACATCACCGTGGACTACGTCCCTGCACAAGGCTCCAACGTGCCATTATGCTTGGACAACATGTCCACATCGACCACCACAGACCTAAGAGACGGACTCAATAGTCTAGTACTTGAGGACAGCAAAAGACAGCGACAACACCTAAGTGGAGCAGCCAGGAAAAGACTAGCTTTCCTAAAGCAAAAGGGGCTCCCCATGACGAGGCACTAGCACAGTGCCTGACAAAAATTAGAGACAGGACGGATACAACGACTGTCAAACGAGGACGATCGAACGACTCCAGCCCCAAAAACCCCCCCAAACGAGAGAGGCAAGCTCCAACTCCAAAAGTAGCCGAAACGACCAATACCACGGCCATATCGGGCCCAGGCGAAAAAGAGACAGCGAGCGGGTCAATGACAGTGTCAGACTACAGCGACATCGTGAAGGCAATCAGGTTGGCAATTACCGACCAAAGCTTTCCCGATGTCAAACTAGACACGGCACAGATGTCCAAAACCCAAGACCTCATAATGGACGCAGTGGCAGAACTCCTTACTGACGGTATCAGCCAAAACTTTCTGGGATGCCGACCCAAGAATGGCTGGCTATCAGTAAGCTGCGCGGATGCAGATACGGCTGAATGGCTTACTAATACAGTGCCAAACCTCAAACCGTGGGACAACGCCAAAATCAAAATCGCCAGGGAGGATGAAATCCCCCACAACCAAATATTCTTCGTATATCTTCCCCACTGCAGGAACGAGACGAATGAAAAGATAAGCAGGCGCCTGGTGGTCCAAAACAAGGAGCTATTTCAGCGTCGCCAAAGATAGCGGAGAATCTAAAGGTCTCCAACTACAGGGTCAACTGGCTCTTCGGGTCGGTCTATTTCCGACTGAAAAAAGATGAAAAAAGTAAAAAAGATTCAGCGGGAATCAGACCCGACAGCAATAAGTCAAAAAAAGAAAAGAAAAACCCGACTGCTAAGCCGGTTCATTACCCAAAAACCTCCGGCAACAGGGTCAAGCCCAGGACCCAACTATCAAAACCCGGCCAGTCGGTTCATGGCATAAGTAAACCACTACAGTCCAAAATTTGCAAAAAACACGGCCTAGAAACAGTAAAACCCATCAAGCCGGCCGCAATTCCAACCACACAGGGACCGAATGACAGACCAAACGTCCCAACTACAAACAATCTGTTGAATTGCGTGCAGATAAACCTTCATAGGTCCAAGGCAGCTACTGCCAACCTCTGCCACCTCTTTGTGGCTAACAACTGGGACATTGCTCTTATTCAGGTGCTATGGACCAACAAGGATAGAATCCAGGGTATCCCCAATAAAATAGGTAAGTTTATCTATAGCAAAGGTGACGAGAGGCCAAGGACAGCTATCCTATGTCGCCATCAATACAACATATACTCTATAAATCAATCTATTTCCAAAGACATAACCGCGATCTCCATAGAGACCCACACTACTCAGGGCAGCACGAGCATCATCAACTTTGCCGCTGCCTATTTCCCGGGAGACGATGAAGAATCGCCCCCAAAAGCTCATAGTAGCTCATAACCAAAAATTTGTGATCGGATGCGACGCAAACGCACACCACGAGGTCTGGGGAAGCACCGACACAAAAACAAGAGGTGAGTTACTGCTTAATTACTGCCTAATGAAAGAGGCATCGCTATCAGACCACATGTACATAAAATTCAATGTAAAAACTCCCAATAGGGTTCAATCCATTATAAGAACCCCGAAACACATCAACTGGCAAGTCTTTCAAGACGCAGCAAACGTAACAGCTGGAGAGAATTTTGTGAAAGCATCGATAAACTACCAACAGCGTGTCGACTTCACAAGGCTCTATCCCTCGACCACACAAATCCACTCGTGTCTGTCAAGAAACCTAACGGAGAACTGACAACCTCAAGATATGAAACACTCAACTGCCTAGTAAAAAGCCACTTCCCAGACTGCTTAATACTGAGTAACAATGAGGAAAACGAGGACATAAACTCACATCCTTATATCATACTAACCGAGGCCTGCAGGCGCTCAAAAAGCATATTTTCCATTGAAGGAGTCCGCTGGGCAGTAAATTCATTCGGCCCACTAAAACCCCTTGGAGGAGACGGGTTCTACCCAATTTTGCTGCAACGTGGGCTCCATCAGATAGAATCTCTGCTCGTGAAACTCTACAAAGCCAGCTATAGCCTAGAATACGTTCCAAGGTGCTGGAGAGAAGTGCGAGTTATTTTCCTACCAAAGGCTGGTAAAAAATCTCCCGAAGATACATAGTCCTACAAACCAATTAGCCTATCTTCATTTTAACTCAAATCCATGGAGAAGATACTTTGTCACCACATAAAATCTAATGTACTCTAAATTAACCCACTTAACCCCAGCCAGCATGCATACCAGACAGGGAAATCAACAGAAACTGCACTGCACGAGCTGACAGACAAAATCGAAGATACACTTCGGAACAAAGAAATGTTAATATGTGCCTTCATAGACATTCAAGGCGCTTTTGACAACACTAACTTCGAAGTGATTCAATCACAAGCTAGAAACAAGGGTATAGAATACTCAATCATAGGCTGGGTCATAAGCATGCTAAGGGGTAGGAGAATTCGGGCCTCATTCGGCGACGAAGCCATCACAGTAGAGGCAACTAGAGGCTGCCCACAAGGCGGAGTCCTGTCACCTCTTTTGTGGCTGCTGGTAATGGACCAGTAACTACTAAGGCTTAAGAATAATCATGTTACCAATATTTGCTATGCGGATGACCTCGTCCTTATGGTCCGTGGCAAATTCGAGAGTACGATAACAGAACGGATGCAAATTGCTCTCAAACTAGTAAACGATTGGTGTAAAGATGTGAACCTAAGTGTCAACCCAGATAAGATAGTGTGCACCATCTTCACAAAGAGGAGAAAAATAAATCTTCCCATTATGAATTTCCAAGGCAAGGTCCTCCAAATAATACCGGAGGCCAAATATCTGGGAGTTATGTTTGATCAAAAACTAACATGGAACTCCCATATGACGTACATTATTAACAAAGCTAATAAAGCTTACTTCACATGCCAACGCATTTTCAACAAAACGTGGGGAATAAGCCCTCAAATGACTCTTTGGCTATACCAGAGCATTATCAGACCTAGGCTGACATACGCAGCCTTGATATGGTGGCCAAAAACAAAGCAATCTAAGACACGCTCAAAACTCAATAAGATACAAAGACTCATTTTAGTGCAACAGGTGCCATAAAGACCTGCCCTACGGCAGCCCTCGAGAAGATTATAGGACTGACACCACTTCAAAGTGACACATTGAAGTGTGACACATTAAAAGTGAATCTGGCTTAAGACTCTCCAATCTCAACATACACAACCAGGTTAAATCCAATAGACCAGGACATACAAACATCATTTCCAAAATTAACTCGGATTATGGTATAGTCCTACAATCAGACTCAATGATGAAAACAACTGATTTCCAAATTAACTTCTTGGATAGAATTCCAGAACGTCATCAAGTTGGAAATATCATCAATAACCTCCCCCATCATGCATCCATCTGGTACACAGACGGATCTAAAACTAATACAGGAACAGGAGCAGGAGTATTCGGACCCAGAACCACACTGCGAATACCCCTAGGTAGCTCCCCAACCGTTTTCCAGGCACTAAAAGAAAATATAGAAGAACTGAGATTTACATGATCTCAGATAGCCAGTCCGCACTACTTGCACTAAAAGGCCCTACTTTCAACACAAGAACAACGTGGAGCTGCTACTGCCACTTAAAACAATTGGCCAAAACCAATAAGATCACCCTTATGTGGTCCCCAGGGAACTCAAGCATTGCAGGGAACGAGGCAGCAGATCTCTGCGCAAGAGAAGGCGCAGACGGTACCTTCATTGGGGCGGATCCAAGCATTGACTATTCCCTTAGCCATCTCAAAAACAAAATTAAAGAGTGGGCTAACAATGCCATCGAAGCTGAATGGGTATCGTCGACAGGAATGAAGCATACCAAAAGGCTTCTCAAATACAACATTGTACATATGGACAAGGCAATCAAACTGAACCGTCATGCACTCAGATCTCTAGTCTGGTACATGACGGGAAACGGCCCATTCAACAGTCACCTATCGAAAATGGGCAAATCCCAGACGGACAGCTGCCGATTCTGCAACAAGGCGAAGGAAACGCCAGAGCACAGACTATTCATGTGTGATGCTCTTACAAGGAAAAGACTTAAGCACCTCAAGGCTTACACAGTCCTAGGACAGAATGTCATTTCAATCGAACTGTCACATAAAGTGGTAATCATCTGGGATGCACAATATATCTCTAGGTCGCAGTGTACCAGGCTCTTCAGCCCACCAAACAATAAGAGCCTGTTAAGCAGAGGCACTACTCGGTGTCCCCGGCTATACAAAAGCTCCTCCTTGAAGAATTCGATCGCATGCTCTCCTTGGGAGTGATTGAGGAAAGCGAGAGTGCATGGAGTTCTACGGTTATGTTGGTGAGGAAACCAGGCAAAAATAGATTGTGTTTGGATTCAAGCAAGGTAAATTAAGTTACGAAAAAGGACGCATATCCGCTTTCACATATTAAAGGCTTATTAAGCCTACTCCAAAATACTCGATTTATATCGGGGATAGACTTGAAGGACGCATTCTGGCAGATCCCTTTGGGAAAATAGTCCAGGGAAAAAAACGGCGTTCACGGTCCCTGGGATGCCTCTGTACCACTATACAGTCATGCCATTCAGCCTTTGTAACGCGGCCAGAGAAGGTGTCTCCTAATGGACAAGGTGATTCCGTCAAGGTTAAAAGATAATGTCTTTGCTTACCTGGACGATCTCCTTGTCTGTTCACTGGGGTTCAAAACCCATATGGATCTGTTAGAAAACATGGCTGGATGACTTGCCTGCTTGACGATAAATTTTGAGAAAAGCAAGTTTTGCGCAGAGAAATAAAGTATCTTGGTTATATAGAAGGCAACGGGCGCCTTAAACAGACCTACAAAAGGTAGCAGCAGTGAAAGATTTCCCGACACCAAAGACTCCTAAACAGCTTCGACGATATCTAGGGATGACAGGATGGTACCGTCGGTTTGTACCAAACTACTCTTCATTAACGGCCCCAATGACTGACTGTTTACAAAAATGCTAAGACATCAAATGGACAGATGACGCAGGAAGTGCATTTGAAGAGCTAAAGAAGCTACTTGTTACGGCACCCATTTTAACAAACCCAGACTTTACCAAACCTTTTTTTGTTCAATGCGACGCTTCCTCCACAGGTGTAGGAAGTGTACTATTCCAGGTAGATATCGAAGGGAACGAAAGACCAATTGCCTACATGTCACAAAAACTTAATTCAGCGCAAAAGAACTATAACGCAACCGAATGGAATGCTGCAGTTTTGAGTGTGAAGAAATTCCGAGCGTAGAAGGGTTACCATTTATGATCATCACCGATCACGCGAGTCTGAAGTGGCTAATGTCACAGAAAGACCTGTCAGGACGACTACCTGGATGGAACCTGAAACTTCAGGCGTTCGAGCCTGTATTTCTTTCCTCTGTATAGTCTTCTCTAGTTATATTCTCTTTTTGTAATCTTTTAATTTTGTTTGTTTCTAAATTTTGTCTTATTTTGTCTTTACTGATCCTATTCATTTGTACGTCTACTGGATTACATTTAATCGAAGAGTGAAAACGTTCGTTGTAGTTCCTGACTGCCTGTTGCACTTGTCGTCTAACAGAGTAATTTATCTTCTCAAAAGCAAGTGTCCTAAACTTTTTGGCGATTGAACTATGTAATCTTTCAACGTCCGCATTACCTGTGTGACTGTTAGTTTTCGTTAAATGCAGTTCGATTCCTTCTGATGTCAGAAATTCTTTAATGTCTTGAATTCATTGTCCGCTACTATCTTTTTAGGTTTTCCTACTTTAGCAAAATGATCTCCGAGTTGTTCGATTATTTTAATGTGATTTTTATCGTTCAGATAGTATGCTGCCCCGAATTTCGAGAATTTATCAATCATGGTTAAAAAGGAATATCTTCTAATAACGTATGTGTCGATGTGAATGTTTTGGTTTATATCCGTAGGAGTTTCTGTGTGTCAATTTATTTTGTAAATTTTGGTTTTATAGGTTTTCGATCGTATTTTACCCCTAAGCATATTTCGCATTGATTAATTACGATCTGTATGGTTTCTTAAAGCTTTGGGTAGTAAATCCTGATTTTTAATTGGTTGTAAGTTTCCTGAATTCCCGAATGTAAGCTTTCTCTTACATGGTACAAAGATATATATTTGTTTTATTGCCTCTACTTCCTGTTGTGAATTTAGTTTGAATTATCGATACTACACTGTATCCTAAGTCAGTGTTCACACTGAGAATGAGTGGAGTTAATCTTGTCTCCTTCTCCCGCTCAAGTACATGATTGATCCGAGGTTACTTGGGTTGGCGAACGACGACAAGAGGACACTTGTTAGTTGATAGTTGAGAGGAACGCAACATCCATTTTTTTGATATCTACTACATTAACAACAGCAGTCCCAAGTATCATATAGGATTAATCATATCATATCATATAGATTTAAAAATCCAAATAATAAAGATAAGAAAAACAACATAAAAGCGAACTTATTTTGAAACAATTAATTTTTTTTTCTGGGAAAATGTTTGCCACCCGATTAATAGTAGAAATTTAATAATGAACAACATTTATAATAAAATAATTAATAAGAATCCTCATATATAACATTATAGAAAAAGCTACTATTTTTCCAAAAGGATGGAAACAAAATTCACAAGAAATACAACTAATGAGACACACTTATAGACTAAGATCACCCAACAAAACCAGAGTAGAACATACTGCGGTAGGCGGTAATATCTATTCGAGAGTAGAACACACTGCGGCAAGGCAGCTATATCTACTCGAGGGGACGAAGACGTTGTACTATACAACCAATTCTCCCAAAAGGAAATCTTTTCGCTGACCTCTGTTCTGCACGAACAGCCCTTTTGAATGACAAAACGAGTCACCCAGTCAAGCAGTGGTGCTTAGACTAGTACACTTACGTTGTCAATATCAATATAACAAACTGTTGACGTTGTAACACCAGGCAGTTTTGCTATATTGTAAACAAATCAATAATTTAGCATTACCGTCGTATGATGAAGTGCAAATAATTGATTTATAAGACACTGGCTGTCCACATGCTCCCATCGTGGTAGCCATCCCAGCGGATCTCGCCCTTTTTTTGCCAGTCTGGTGAATTACCAACGTCGTGTGACCAAGTAATTTACCGTACTGTGCTGCGCCGTTCGCTTGAACGCTGCTCATGTGCTCCAGTAGCAACGAACCTAAAAGCAGAAGTTGCCCACAAACCCCCTTCCGCATTCGAAGCGAACTACCACCGTCGTGGGACGTGGTAATAGCCTCGACCGCAACCAAGCCCCGCTGGTTCCCCCGCATATCATGCGTACAAACCAGCTTATTTATAAGTAAGAGTATCATAAGTATATGCATATAATAGTATAATAGAACCGAGAATAATAAATAATGAATAAAGAACCTATTGTAATTTAAAAACACCGAAAACCAACAAAATCTTTTAATTTGTAACGAAAGCAAGAGGAGAACGAACCCTGGGTTGACCGGCGAGCGTCACCCGAGTAAACACTGTTACAAATTTGGCGCCCGAGCAGGGACGACTAGAATAGTCGTATCACCGTCCGACCGGAATTTATTTAAGCATATGTATATATATACCGTCTGACTAGAATAGTCACATTGCCATCCGACCAGAAGTTATTTAAACATATATATCAACACCAGACGACTAAAACAGTCGTATCACCGTCCGACCGGAATTTATTTAAGCATATATATATATACCAGAGCCGACAACCTTCTAACCGAGACACCCACCAGGCAGCAGAAAGTAGATTTGTGTAGCAATTTATTGGTGAATGCGTCACCACTGACCATAGTCTGGACACCAACCGGGGAGTTTCCAAATTCAGAAGTTGAACAAATCTACTTTATAAATGGCTACACTAGAGCCCGAACTTAACGCCTGGAATTTTTGGAACGCGTCGAAGAGTTGGCCGTACACTACCCGAACTGTTGAAAGGGAACGCGCTGGTATGGTACCGGAATAGCAAAGAGCTGCTAGGTACCTGGAAAGCATTTAGCGAGGAACTGCGCTGCTTTTTCCTACCACCACGGTTCTACACCCAACTTCTCGATCGCATTCGTAGTCGTACAAAAAACAACCGAGAAAAGGGCAAGGAGTTTCTTACATCAATTCAAGCCCTGATGCGATGGCATATCACAATGACCGCTGAAGAAAAACTCGATAGGATTTACGACAACTTGCGGCCTGACTACCGGCACTATGTAAAGCGAAGAGAGTTCAACACCTTGTCCGAATTAACCACATTATTTGAGGATTTCGATTGCTTAGTGGCAGAGCAACATCCATCACGACCCACTAAGATACAAAGTCGACCATTGCCACTACGCCATACCGTCCCACCGTTCCGTCATACCGCACCGCCGTTTCGAAAGAATATGCCACCAATACAACTCAGCCAACCAGCGCCTCAACCCGTAGCCGCTCCATACCACCTGCCTATCCAGTCCGTTCAACAAATTTTGCCACCAGACCTAGTGGCCAACGATGTACTATATCCATACCCGTCACACACCAGAAATGTCACATCTGCCTATCAACCAGTGGCCAACGATGTAACACAATCATATCCGTCACACACCAGTAATGTCACATCTGCCTATCAACCAGTGGCCAACGATGTAACACAATCATACCCGTCACACACCATAAATGTCACATCTGCACATGGGATACAGAGCTGCCACTGCAATGCAGGCCGGGAAACGTCAACGGGCCGTCCAATCTTTTGAGGCATTAGACGCTCCCACTCTGACTACCCTCAGCCACGCCTCATACACACTACCCATCACATTTTATAAACACCAATACAATGCCGTCATCGACACCGGGGCCGGAAGATCATGCATCGGTAAAACTATACAGCGAATCTGTAAAGCGAACCGTGTACCAGTCCGACAGATAGCCATGACTTTCGCCTTAGCCGATAAATCCACTATTACCGCCCGCCATGCGTACATGACAAAACTAACATGGGAGGGGCGCACCTTTACACACGAGTTTGTATATATACCAGAACTCGTGGACAAATTTCTAATAGGAGCCGACTTCCTATCAAGGTTTGGATTTACCATCAACCGCGGAAGAGAGACAATAGCAGCTCCAACCGAACCTGGCAAACCAGTTATTCAAAGTCTCTTGTCCGAAGAACAACAACTCAAGAAATTCTTAGCAGCCGAAATACCCACGTTTGAAAAACTGAAAGGACCAACCGACATCACCGAGCATGAAATCCGACTCAAACATCAACGACCATTTAAGCAACGATACATGCCAAGGAATCCAGCCATGCAAGCAATTATCAATGAAGAAATAGACCATCTGTTAGCAGAGAATAAAATCGAAGAACTCTCCGATAGTTCTAGTTAAGAAAAAACAAGGCACGTGGAGGCTATGCGTGGACTACCGTCAATTGAATGAACTCTCTGTCAAAGATGCCTACCCTCTACCGCAAATCAACCACGTATTGGACAAACTGAAGGGAGCCAAATATATTTCAACAATCGATCTGAAACAGGGCTATTAGCAGATACCACTGAAGCCAACCAGCCGACCATGTACAGCATTTACCGTTCCTGGGAGAGGACTTTTCCAATGGAAAGTCATGCCGTTTGGACTCCACTCCGCCCCCGCTACTTTCCAACGATTACTAGATAAAATAATCAGTCCAGAGCTAGAGTCACATGCTTTCGCCTACTTAGACGACATTATCATAATCGGGCGTACCTTTACAGAACATATGGTGGCATTGACAGAAGTATTTAAACGTTTGAGAATGGCGAAACTAAAAATTAACCCAGACAAATGTGAGTTCGGAAAAACAGAAATACGTTATCTCGGTCACATGGTGAACCGAAATGGTATACACACCGACCCCAATAAAATCGAAGCTGTGAAATCTCTACTGGCACCACGAAACATAAAAGAACTTCGACGAATCATCGGCATCGCATCCTGGTATCGGCGCTTCGTACCGAACTTCTCTACCATAACCGCAACGCTTACCAGATTATTGAAGAAAACCCAGAAATGGTCATGGGGAGAAGACCAGAAGAAAGCTTTCGAGACTTTAAAAACAAAATTAACCGAAGCACCAATACTTGCCTGTCCTGATTTCACCCGACCATTCATCCTTTAGACAGATGCCAGTGCCAACGGTCTCGGAGCAGTACTTTGGCAGACGATCGATAACCAAGAAAAGGTGATAGCCTATGCTAGCCGAACGCTCACCGACGCCGAACGAAACTATTCAGTCACGGAGCGAGAATGTCTAGCAGTGGTATGGGGAATACGAAAGATGCATCCATATCTAGAAGGGTATCACTTTGTAGTGCATACCGACCATCAGTCGGTTGCATAACATCAATAACCCCTCAGGGCGATTAGCACGCTGGGCTCCAACAGCACGACTATGAAATCCGTTACCGAAAGGGATCGTCCAACACCGTGGCTGATGTACTGTCTCGACACCCAACCGAAAACTCCATCAGATTCTTATTACCAATAACCGAAACCTGCCCATGGTACGATGCCAAGATGCAATCGGTCATCACGAAACCCGAGGAAAACCCAGAATACCAGATCGTAGAGAAAACCCTATACCGACACATTTTCACTCCGACCAGCTACACCGAAGCCACTACGTCAGCTTGGAAAAATTGCGTCCCCAAACCTCTTCGCCAACAGGTCATGCATGAGAATCACACGGATGTGACCGCAGGCCATATGGGGATAGCCAAAACCATCACCAGAATCGCTAAAACTTATTACTGGCCCGGACTATATCGCGATACCGCGCGATTTTTTCGAAGGTGCCCCACCTGTCTCGAATACAAGGTTCCAACTCGAAAACCTGCTGGAGAGATGCACGTAACCACTGCAAACCATCCATGGCAAATCGTATGCTCCGATTTCATAGGCCCGCTCCCACGATCGGCAAAAGGGAACACAATGATATAGGTCTTTTACGACAAGTTCTCCAAATGGACAGAATTCTTGGCTCTCCGTGACGCAACCACCCCCGCCCTCATTAAAGGTTTTAAAGAACGTATACTCAGCCGATACGGCTGTCCCAAAATATTAATTACCGATAATGGCACGCAGTACCGAAGCAAGCAGTTCCAGACTCTACTAATACAACTGCAGATTAAACAGAGATTTACACCGCCCTATACCCCGCAATCTAACCCGACCGAACGAATGAACCATGTAATCAAGACAATGATCTCACAATATGTCAAAACAGATCACCGTCGATGGGAAGAGTACCTACCCGAGTTTGTGTTAGCCATTAGCACCAGTCACAACGAGACAACCGGATACTCCACCGCCTATCTAAATTTCGGCCGTGAGCTACGGTTACCAGCCACCCCAGATATACCACTAAATAAAGAACCCGACACACCAGAACGTATCACCATGTTGAACAAGATCCTGGCCCTAGTTAAGCACAACCTAGCCAAAGCGCTTAGCACACAAAAACGCTACTACGACCTCCGTCGACGCCCATGGACACCAGCAATAGGGGAAATGGTCTACTATCGCCACCGACCACTCTCCTCAGCTACCCAAAATTTCGACCCAAAACCACGCATCCCAAAACTCAACCACCAACAACCTTTCCCTCACTCCCATAAAACCCAAAGCTACCACCCCCCAACCACCAAGCAATAGCTCAGCCCTACCAACCAGCCCACATACCAGTACCACCATAACCAATCAGGCTAAACCAAACAAAAAACTGCCGTTGATAAGGTTCATAACTCTCGACAAAAGTGACCCTGCGCATTTTAGCGTGATGGTGTGGTCCGGTGCTTGATGTCCGTAGATCTGTCCGCTGGGTCCGGCAATGCGGAACCTCTTGGTTGCCGTTGGAATAAGAATGTCCTTGACCCTGACGTCTTCAAGGACATTCTTATTCCAACGGCAACCAAGAGGTTCCGCATTGCCGGACCCAGCGGACAGATCTACGGACATCAAGCACCGGACCACACCATCACGCTAAAATGCGCAGGAAGCATCATGACCATCATCCAGGCCGACATCCACCACCCCAGCAAGATTTAAAAGACATCACATTTTTTTTCTTCTCTTATGACTATTATTGTTACTTTTTCTTAATACAAAAAAAAAAGTTTTCTTATTATTATTATTGTTATATTATTATTATTGTTACTTTTATTATTATACTTACTACTATTATGGTTATCGTTGATAAAAAAAAAATTGGATTAATGAGATACAAATGGAAAAAAAACAGATATAAAATAGAAAAAAATGAAAAAGTTAATTATTATATAAAATGAAATAAAACAAAAAAACAAAAAAAAAGAAGTTAATTATTATATAAATGAAGTAAAACAAAAAAAAATAACACCAAAACAAAAACACTTAAACAAAACGAAAAAAAAAACAACACAAATTGAAAAATTAATTATTATCGTTATCCTTAGACTTAAGCTTATCACTAAACAAAAAAAAATATAATGGGAAAAAAAAAGAAAAGCAAAAAACAATAAACAAACCCACAAAACATTTTTTCTAAATATCTTTTGTAACTCGTACCGGTGTTGGCACGAGGCAATAAAGGTCGTAAACCACCCAGTAAGAAATAAGAAAAAAAAGTGACCACACCATACGAGAGGATTACATAAACATTTTTTAGAAATACCAGATGTATACATATAGATATATATATAAATTTCAATAAAGTATTCAAATTTAGTTAAAAAAAAACAATATTTTTAATTTCAAAATGAATATCTTTATTATTTGAGTATTAAGACTAGAGCTTCGGATCCCTTACCACTGGTGGGGGGAAATCGTCAGCTGTAAATGGTGACTGCTTAAAGACTGAATTAATTGAGATCAAGCGATCCCTTTTTATAGTGCTTAATTGCTAACGCAGCATTTTGACTGCGGACGATACTCTTTGTATCGTTTACATTGAAAATGGCGGTTTGTTTATAAAGGGTGTTTTTTAGGGAGGTTTGTTTTTCCGATAGATGTCGTTTTATTTTATGACAGTTGTTTTGACAGCTCAAAGTGGAATTTCTACTCAGTATTGTTTGGCAAATCATTATGAATAGGTTAACTCCAGAACAACGTTTTCAAATCGTGGAAATTTATTTTCAAAATCAGTGTTCAATTAAAAATGTTTATAGAGCACTTCGTGAATTTTATGGTGCACATAATCGTCCGTCAGAGACCACCATAAAGAACGTAATTACCAAATTTCGGTCTACATTCACTCTTTTGGATGCCAAGCCACCGACAAGAATGAGAAGAGTTCGTACAGAAGAAAATATTGCTGTCGTTGAGGCCAGTGTCGAAGAAAACGACAATTTATCGATTCGTCGTCGTGCTCAGCAAATTGGACTTTGTCCATCGACTTTATGGAAAATTTTACGTAAAGATTTGGGTTTGGTGCCATACAAAATTCAATCGGTGCAAGAATTAAAGCCACACGACCATCGTTTGCGCCGTGAATTCAGTGATTGGTCGTTAAATCAATTGAACGAAGATCCATTTTTTTACCGTAAAATTCTCTTCAGTGATGAGGCGCATTTTTTGTTAAATGGATACGTCAACAAACAAAATTGTCGCATTTGGAGCAAAGATAATCCACACGCCGTTCAAGAATTACCAATGCATCCTGATAAATGTACTGTTTGGTGCGGTCTATGGGCTGGTGGGATCATCGGTCCATATTTCTTTAAAAATGAGGAAGGACGACGCGTTACCGTGAATGGAAATCGATACAGAACCATGTTAAATGAGTTTTTGTTGTCAAATCTTGAAGATATGGATATGGATGAAATGTGGTTTCAACAAGATGGTGCCACTTGCCATACAGCACGTGAAACAATCGACTTATTGAAAGAAACTTTCAACGACAACATTATTTCGAGAAATGGTCCGGTGAATTGGCCTCCGCGTTCGTGCGATTTGACGCCACTCGATTACTTTTTGTGGGGATACGTGAAGTCATTGGTTTATGTGGATAAACCTCAATCGATTGACGCTTTGGAAACCAATATTCAACGTGTCATTGCTGACATACGCCCTCAAATGCTTGAAAAAGTGCTGGAAAATTGGACCTCCAGAATGACATTTGTGAAAAATAGTCGTGGTAGCCATATGCCAGAAATTGTGTTTAAATGTTAAATGCCAAAAAATTATCTACCAAATAAAAAAAAATTTTGGTCATTTCATAATTTTATATGTGTTTTATTCAAAAAAAAAAATCGGCAACCTCTTAAAAAAACACCCGTTAATAAAATATTTAACACTAGGCATTTTGCCTGCGGACGATAACCTCTGTACATTCCAACTGCGGACGATACTCTTTGTATCGTTTACATTTATTAGTTGAACTTAAAGTCCAGGGTTTGTTCATCTTGGTTTGTTGGTATTTGTTGGGGCGTACAGGATGGCTCTGACATAACACCTCCCCATTTAAAGTCTTCTGTGGGTCGAAAAGCGACTCGTGGAAGATTGCCATTATTTATAATTTTCATTTTTTTATTTTTACATTTAAGATAGATATAAAAGATTATGATCAATATAATTGTTAAAATTATCATATACATAGTTAAATTTGTATAGTTGTGTTTGTATTTTAATTCTTGAATTTCTATTAAGTTTTTTATATTTTGATAATTCAATTCTTGAAAAGTTAAATCATTTGATTTGGTATAATTGATATTTGTGATTGTATTTGGAATTATGGGTTCATGTTTGTAGTTTTTTCTCTCGTAATTTTTATTATCTATTTTAATTTTACAATTTTCAAACTTAATTAAGTAATTACCTTTGACAATAATGTTTTGACTGTTACAATTTTGGATAATTTCTTGTAATCCTAAATTAATTAACATTAAATTGTTATTTCCTATTTCTATTATTTGTTTACTTGTATTTTTTATTAATTTACAATTCATTTGATTTTTAAATAAATTTTGTAAACAATTGTCGTCTATTTCTGATAAATATTTTTTTATTTTGATATTATTATAAATTGTTTGCGTTTTAGTCAAATACATTTTATTACTAATATCTAATTGTTGATTATCTTCTAAATTTGGTATGGGTTGGATATAGATTTGTTTGTATGTTTCATTTGAAAAGTTTGGGATAAATATGATAGTATTTTTATATAGAGCAAGTTCTAATTTAACCTGTGAAAGTTTTTCTATTGTTATATTGTTTTCGTCAAGTTCTGTTTCTGAAAAAATATCCTTGCTTATAATTCCTAATCTAGATGTTAAAACAATGTCTTTAATTTTTTCTATGTTATTTATTAGGTATTTTATATTGTCTTTAATTTCTATTTCCAATTTTAATTCGTGAAAGTCTCTTTCTAAATCGTGTTCTGTGCGAGTAAATTTTTCTACATACCCAATTAATTTTTTAGTTTTTTTATTAAATCTATTAGTTAGTAATGCAATTTATTCATTAAAATGATTATTTATTTGTATTTGTAAGTTTGAATTTTCTATTACGTTATGTGTATTTGTTTCTATTAATATTAACCTTTCTTCTATTTCTTTTCTATCCTCGTCATCCATAGTTCCGTATAAAAATGTCATTCCTGTACCTAAAATATTAAAAAGTCCTCTTTTCTGTCTAACGTGTGGTATTAAAGTTTCAAATTCTTTCTTGTGTGTTTCATTAGATTAATAATGTCCATATTTTGTTTAGGTAAAAGTCTTACATGGTCTTCTAATATATTTAAATTTATTTCATAATTAGTTAAATTTATAATGTGTAGTATTTTAGTGAAGTTTTCTATTATTTGCATCTGTTGTAGCTGTATAACTGTGAAACCATTACCATGGTTTAAATCTGTTATTTGAATTTCTTGGGTTTTAATTATTGGAAGAATGAGGATAATTATAATGGTTACCCTTAGAAGTAGTGGGTTGATCAGATGAAGATCCGCAAGTGGCTTCTTTTGATGAAGTGTCGTCCCTGTGAACAGGAATATTTTCTGTGAATTTCTTTAATCTATGGAATTGATCTTTGTGTAAGGTTCTGTTGGGTTTCTTTTTGAATCTATTGCCTTCTTTAAGAGTATATTTTTTTCCTTCTTTATTTATTACGTTTATTTTTTTATATTTAGGGGTTAATTTTTTTTTTTGATTTATCGGGATCGGTTGTTTTCACGTATCGTTCGTTTATTTCAATATTCTTACGTTTTTCATTTAATTTGTTAATTACCTTGTTTTTACTGTCTTCTATTCGTTAAAAAATTATTTCCTTATTTATGACACCAAAATGGATATCGAAAGGTTTTTCTCGAGTTGTTAGGTGGATAATATTATTTATTATAAGCATTTAGAGCTTGAACCGTATGATCACTTGGATCAAGTTGTTGACCAATTTGTTTGATTGATGATAAAATACGTAAATGTTCGTTAAGGGTTCCATGTAGTTTTTCAATGTCAGAATTTCCTGTGTGCCGGTTTGCTGTACAGTAATGTATTTGTATGTCTTTATTTGTTAAATAGTTGTTGAGGGAATCTGAAACAAAAGCATTCTCGTTGTCGAGAGTTATGAAATTCGGTGATCCCATATATGAGAAAATCTTTGTTAACGGTTTTATAGTATCTATGTGAGTTTTATGTTTTATAGGTTCTGCTGCGGCATATTTGCTAAATTTGTCTACACATGTAACATATTTCTTCTTTTTGTTTAAGAACCATATATCAATGTGGTAATGCTGCCTGGGTCCTGTTGGTGTGGGTGTCTTCTCAAATGGCAGTTTAATAGGATTTCTATCAACTTTGGTCATGCATAATGCACAATTATTTAAAATTTTATTTATCATGAGTTTTAGATTGGGTATATAATTTTCTTTGGATATTTCTAAAAAAAACTTTTTCTATTCCTATATGATTATATTTTTTGTGTATATTGTGGATAAGCTCATCGGCTTCGATTGTGTTAAGGTCATTTAAAAATTTTGTGCTACGATATAAAATATTTTTCTTACCTTTATTTTCATTTTTCCAAACTGTTTGGAAGTTGTTAAATACTTTATCATCTTTGACATATATGGAATTTATCATTGTAGTGTCCACTTATTTTATTAATTCTAAAAAATCGTTCTCTTTGTATTCTTTTTTACTAAATATTATTCTTCTTTTTCCAACATGTGAATACAAAATTTCTTGATGATCATTTTCATTGATTTCAAATATTATTTGTCGATTAAATAAAGTAACCGGTTTTTCACTAATAGGAATAAGATATGAACTATCTGATTCAGCACTGTGAATGGTTGCTAAGTCATCTTGTTGTAGCATATTTATTTTTACTCGAGATAGGGCGTCAGCCACTTTATTCTCTTCTCCTTGAATATATTGTATCTCAAAATCGTACTCTTCGAGTTTGATTTTCCAGCGTTGTAATTTGCTGTTTGGTTCTTTTAAATTGCTAAGCCATACTAATGGCCTGTGGTCAGTCTTAATGACGAAATTTCTTCCGTACAAATAATGTCGGAATTGAGCGGTAGCCCAGACAATGGCTAATAATTCCTTTTCTATTGTGCTATATTGGCACTCATGTTTGTTTAATGTGCGTGAAGCGAAACAAAGGGGACCATGAGATTGACTTAATACTGCTCCAATAGCAAAATTGCTTGCATCAGTTGTTAGTGTAAATCCTTTTGAAAAGTCTGGGTGTCTATTTATTAAATCATTTGTCATTAACGATTTTAATTTATGAAAGGATTCTTTGTAATCTTGATAGTTTATATTTATTTTACTATCTTTCTTTAGGCATAAAGTTAAAGGTTTAATTATTTTTGCATAGTCTTCTATAAATTTTCTGTAGTACCCTGTTAAACCTAGAAAGCTCTGGATTTCTTTTACTGTTTTTGGGATAGGAAAATTCTTTATAGTTTCTACTTTCTTTGGGTTTGGTTTTACAACATTTGGAGTAACTACATGCCCTAAAAATTCTGTTTCTTTACGTAGAAATTCAGATTTGTTTAATGATACTTTAAGATTTGCGTTCTTAAGTGTCAATAAGATTTTATGGAGTGAATCCATATGTTCTTGAAGGCTAGAGGAAAATATTATGATATCATCTAAATAGACGTAGCATATTTTTCCTATGTAGTCTTTCAAGACTTCATTCACGAGTCTTTGAAAGGTTGCAGGTGCATTCTTTAAACCGAATGGCATTCGCAAAAACTCATAGTGTCCAGTTAATGTGCTAAATGCTGTTTTTTCTCTATCTTTAGCATCAACTTCTATTTGAAAAAATCCTTTTGTGAGATCTAATGTTGTAAAATATACTGCTTGTCCTAGTTTATCTAATATCGAATCCATGTTTGGGATGGGATATTTATCTTCTTTGGTAACATTATTTAATTTTCTGTAGTCTATTACGATTCGCCACTCTTTATTACCAGCGTGGTCTTCTTTTTTGGGTACGACCCAGATTGGGGCGTTATAAGGCGAAGTCGAATGCTGAATTATTTTTGATTCAAGCATTTCTTTTATTTGCCTATCCACTTCTTTTTTGTGGATTTCAGTATATCTGCATATTCTTGTATATATAGCGGAAGTATTTTCCGTTGGTATGTTGTGTTTTACGTGGTTGGAGAAACTTAAATCGTCACCTTTATGGTAAAAAGAATTTTTGTGTGTTTTTAATAATTTTATTAATATATTTTTTTCTTCTGAGTTCAAATGCTCAGTCCTAAGTTCATTTGTAAAAGAATGATCAATAATTGTATTAAGAGGTGAAATATTATTAAAGTAATTGATTGTACTTTCATATTCTTCTTCTTCATTTCTGTTGAGAAAGAAAGGTATGCTATTACCGTTCAACTTTAATATTTTATTTTTGTAATTGTTTGCACAATTATTTGGAATTAAAATAGTATTCCCTATTATTCCGTTGTATTCTGAACTGAATGTGTGGATTTGGAATTTACAATCTTCAATGACTGAAAAAATAAATTGATCCTTAGGTATAATAATTTCTTTATTTATAGTTGCTGGGTTCCCACAAGTTTTTGTAATTAGAGGATTTTTTCTTATTTTAATAAATTTCTTTGGAGCATCTACTTCTCTAAGAAGGCTATTAGTTGCTCATGTATCAATGAGCATTTTAAAAGTTGTTTGTCCTTTAATTTAATAAAGGGCATTCCGCTTCTTGTTCCGAGGCTGCATACCGAAAATTTGTATTAACTCCTGTGTCTTCCGCATAATTAGCTTTTGGTATTCGTTTGATTTGAGAAGATGTAGGATCTACATCCATAGGCTCAAATTTTTGGGGTTGCTGTATATAGTTGTTGGGGTTATAGTTTCTGTTATAATTGTTATTATAATTGTTATTATTTGGTCTTTGGTAATTGTTTTGATTGTTTGGCACGCAAATTTTTGGTTGCCAATTATTATTATTATTTTTGTTGTTATTATTATTTTCCCTATTGTAATGATTTCTAAAGGGGTTATTGGGGGTTTTAAAATTATTACTATTTTTGTGCTCATACCTATTTTCTAATTTTTTATTATAGTGTTTTTGTTTTTCATTGTAACTGTCGGGGATTAGTACTTCCGAAAGTCAGGGGGGTGGTCGGAAATGAGAACACGTTATGAGTTAATTTGCGTTTAATTTATTCCTTATATTTCTGAGTTAAATATTATTCACTAAAAAGATCTATGTATTTTAAGTGTAAGAAAGTCTAACAATTTATTGCTATAATTATGAAGTTGTAGTCGCGACGAACAAATGCTGAAGCATTCGGGTGAACTGGTCCTGAAGAACTGAAGAACGTTGTGCAGCCGACTGCTGCAAGAAAGCTCGCCTTGCCATGCGAGTCCGTCCACCACCACCATCGCCTGTGACTCCAAATTGCTGCATCATCACACATTCCAAATGTGTTGCGCGTCGAATAGCTGATACCAGGCCCATGCCTTGGCTATCCAGCTGTATACGATGAGAAGGGTGCCTACGCCGGCAACTGCGATAATAATCTTCTGTCGGTAAGACATTCTGATGTACGTAGAGCGAACAATGTTGCTGCTGCTCGTCGTTGCTGTATATTTATTTGCTTAGCAAATAGGCCATCCGTCTACATCGCAACGGAGCGAGGTATCGGGTGTCCGCACACAGTGCCCAGTCGATGAGTGGACGACGACGCTCAAGCAGTGAACGCTCAAGCAGTGAACGTCGCAATGTGCGTCGTCAGCGAAATGATAATAATGTTGTGGTGATCATTCTGCAGGCAACAAAGTGATTGCAATAGGGATCGTATGCAGACGGAATGTACTGCAACTTTGTGCGACTGGTGGTGTGGAATGCGGCGCGTCAGCAGTCCGCATTTAATGTGAGTATTGCTAGTGGCAATACTTTGATTGCCATGAATCAAGGTCAACGGTTGTTGACCGAACATCCTGCCCGGTTGAACCCTCTGGTTCGAAATGTGTGCATGTAATGCTCCCAGGAAGGTCAAGATCATATCAACATCTCATGATCTGTTCATGATGTCTCCAAGAGGCGGCAAAGTTTCTGGATGGGCCGGCGGCACTCGCCATGGCTGGTGCGTAGAGTAGCGTTGCGGGCTAATCCGTCACTGCCCGGGTGAACGGCAATGACTCGACCGAGCCTCCAATGAGTCGGGGGCAGGTTCTCTTGTTTCACGAGGACCACGTCGTTCAGTTGAATGTCCGGTTCTCGTCGTTCCCATTTGCTGCGGGTCTGGAGGGTGACCAAGTACTCCTCGCTCCAGCGCTGCCAGAAGTCCTGGTGGAGCTTACGGATCCACTGATACTGCTTGAGGCGATTAAGCGGGACGCCGCCAATATGAGGTTCGGGTACTGCGATGAGGGGGGCACCGATGAGGAAATCGCCAGGGGTGAGCGCCAGTTTGTCCTCGGGGTCGTCGTGGAGTGGGACCAGCGGACGTGAGTTAAGACACGCCTCGATGCGTGTTGCCAGAGTATGGAGTTGGTGGTACCAGAGAGACTGGGCACCCACCAAACGAACCAAATGATGTTTTGCAGATTTTACGGCGGCCTCCTATAATCCACCTTGATGAGGGGCCGCAGGAGTGATGAAGTGCCATCTCGTCCCGGAATGTGCCAGGGCCTGTTGGTTGTGATGCGATTCGAAGGCTGCTAAGTCCTCTTTAAGGTACCGGTTCGCACCAACGAAGGCGGTACCATTGTCGCTGTAGAGATCGGGACAGGGTCCGCGCCGGCAGGTGAATCGGGTAAAAGCATCCATGAAAGCCTGTGATGAGAGGTCCTCAATTACCTCGATGTGAACAGCCTTCGTGGCCATGCAAACGAAGATCGCCAAGTAGCCTTTGATTGTGGTGCGTGATCGTTTGGTTCCAACCCGAACGGAAAAGGGACCACAGTAGTCGACCCCTGAGGCCAGGAACGGGCGAGCTGAATTGACTCGTGTGCTGGGTAGCGAAGCCATTTGTTGCTAGATGACCGCTCCGCGGTGTCGTCTGCAGATGACGCATTTGTGTAGCAGAGTCTGCACAGCTTGTCGACCATGGAGTATCCAATACTTCTGCCGCAACGTCTGCAGCATCAGTTGAACGCCGCCGTGTAGGGTGGCGTCATGTGTCTGGCGAACCAATAGCCAAACCAAGGCGCCTGCTTTCGGCAAGACAATGGGATGCCTTTGCTCATCCGGTTGGGACGCATGCGTGAGTCGACCTCCGACTCGTAGGACTCCTCGAGTATCCAAGTATGGGTTGAGAGAGAGTAACGGGCTGTTACTTGACGTTGGTGCACGGTTGCGCAACTGGTGCACTTCTTGAGAGAACGCGGCAGCTTGCTCTATGATGATAAGTCGCTCCAAGGCGTGGTCGAGCTCATCCGCTCCGACGACTGATCGCTTTAGTAGGTGCCGGTAAGTGCTCCGCCAACGGAGCATATAGGCAACAGTACGGAGCAACTGGTGTAGGTTGCTGAACCGCTCGGTCAACGGGATGATGACTTTGTCTCGGCGTCGTGTTGTCAGTTCCATCTGGGTGATGACCATGCCCGAGAAGAAGCATGGCTTTAATTCTTCTGCCACTTGGTCCATGTCGTCGGCGTGCAGCTGCCCGGGTGGGCCGACGGGGAGCGGTCCGCTTGCCAGCCAACTCGGCCCTTGCCACCACAGCGAGTGTTGCAGGAGTTCTGATGCACCAAGAACTCGGCTAACGCAATCGGCTGGATTATGCGCAGAGCGGACGTGATGCCAACGTGCTGGAGACGTCAACTCCTGGATCTGTCGCACTCGGTTTGCGACGTAGGGTTTGAGAGTGGATGGTTCCTTCCGCAACCAACACAAAACAATGCTGGAGTCCGACCAGAGGTAGTAGGGTGCAGTCTGCAGGCCTAGAGCGGTGCGGACATTCTCCAATGTGGCCGCGAGGAGACTAGTGGCGCACAGTTCCAGACGAGGAATGGTAGCGCCCTTGAGTGGAGCCACCTTAGTCCGGGCGGTCTGCAGTGCGACCTGGGTCATCGGCATCTGATGTCTTCAGGTAGATGACAGCTGCATATGCTCGGGAGCTGGCATCGCAAAACCCATGAATTGTGGTCACATGCTGACTATGCATGCCAAGCCATCGAGGTACCTTGACTTGGTTGAGGGCCTGCAGCCCGTTGCGGAATGCTGCCCAGGTGTTGAGCAGCTCTGGAGAAAGTGGGGCATCCCAAGTGATGCCTGCTGAACACAGCGTTTGGATGAACATATTTCCTGTGATAATGACCGGCGCAAGGAGCCCAGTAGGATCGAACAGTCTCGCCACCTCGCTCAGAATCCGCCTTTTCGTAGGGGAGGGTCCCAGCGGTTCCATTTCCACCAAGAAGAAGAGCTCGTCAGCAGCTGGATCCCAACGCAAGCCAAGTACCGTTGCTGTTGGGCATTCTATGACAAGCTCTGTGGAAGAGGGAGAAGAGGAAGTCTCGTTAGTCACCATGGAAATTACCTGTGCGCTGTTGGAGTTCCATATGCGCAATTTGAAGTGTCCTGCCATGAGGACAGTGTTGACATCGGCAGCCAGGCCGACTGCTTCGGAAATGCTGTTGGAGCTTGTGAGGAGGTCGTCCACGTAAAAGGCCTTCTCAATCGTCTCTCGGGCCGCTCGAGCCCGTGCTGGATCTGGGATCAGCTGTTGATTGTCCTGTGCGCACTGCATCATGGATCGCACAGAAGTGTATGGACTGAATGCCATACCGTAGGTAACCGTCGTCAAGCGGAAGACGGTCAGCTCGTCGGACGGTGATTCTCGCCAGAGAATCCGTTGGTAGTCTCGATGTTTATGCAGGACCAACCAGCTGGACGTCATTGAGTGAGACTCCAGTAGTGGTCTGTGCAGATGCGATGAAGACCACACGGAATTTGCTAGTTACCGCATGGTGTGGAATGTAGTAACAATGGGGGTGGTCGCCATGTTGACCAGCCCGTTCCATGTGTCCAAGCTCTTCATATTCGCGCATGAAGGCGATGTACTTCTCTCTGAGATCTGGGTTGTTCTGGAGTCGCCGCTCCAGACAGTAGAATTGTCGCAGTGCAGCGCGGTAGGAGGCACCTAGTGCTGGTGCGTCGTGTCGGAAGGGGATTTGGACCAGGTATCTGCCTTCCGATGTGCGGGAGTGCGTCTGGGAGTAGTGCCGGCTGCACTCGTCCTCTCTTGATTCATCTGTGGGTACCTCCTCCGACTTCCAGAGATTCCGAACGAGCTCATCCAGAGTGTGTTCCAGAGTGGGCTCCAAAGGCGACTCTTCCGTCACCTGGCTGTGGAGCGATCGGATGGGTGGTGCTGCTCGCACCCGGGCAGCTGGGCCGAAGACAACACAACCAAGGTGTGTGCGTTGGGCGTGGGGCTCGTGTGGCCGTCCATGAATGACCTCGTCCTGCACCAAGAGACCCCAGACATCAGCACCCAGCAAGATGTCGATGGGCCCAGGAGTGCCCAGATGGCTGTCTGCCAGTGGTAGGCCAACCAGATGATGCCATTGTGTGGCATCCCCATGTGCTGCGGGGAGCGTCGAAGTGATCAGGGGTATCACTACGGCCTTCATGGTGAGCACGAACTCTGATCGCGTCGACTGAAGTGAGAGCGTCACTTGGCCTTGAGCCAGAGTGGGTCGGGAAATACCGACGCCTTGCACGTCTACATCCAATCGGCTTCTGGGAAGACGAAGTTGCTTGGTTAGTTTGATTGTTATAAGTCTTACCTGCGATCCAGGATCGCAGAGGGCTCGTACCAGGTGGGGCTCCGAGTTTGCGCCGTACGCGTAGCCGAGCGCCGTAGCTAGCAATACGGTAGTGTTCGCTTGATTGAGTCAATCCAGTTGAGGGACCTTGGTCCGGAATGAACTCCCAACGTCCCTTGGTGAACACATAGCGACCACCAGGCGGGGTCTGTGCGCGTTCTGCTTCTGTTTGGGCTGGCTGAGGTGCCGCTGCTTGTGAGGTTGGTTGGCGTTCTGCTTCTCGGCGGGCTGGCCGACGTTGTGTTTCTTGCCGGGCTGCCGCCTCCCTTCTGCAGATCAGCGAGTGGTGTCTGCCGTTGCAGTGGCGGCAGGAACTTTCGGATTGGCATCCGGTAGCGTTGTGTCCTGGCTGCAGACAGTTGAAACAGACACCTGTCGTTCTCGCGGCGTTGATGCGCCGACTCAAGTCCAACTGCTTGAACCTTGTGCACTGATATAGACGGTGAGAGCCATGGCAATGGCCGCATCGGTTCTCGGGAGCTGCAACGACGTGAGTCCGAGCAACGGGAAGCGTCTTTAGCTGCCGTGATCCACTTGCCTGTTGTCGACTGGATCTCTGTCGCCAAACTGTGGGCACGATGAGTCAAGAACTCGAGCAGGCCGGTGAGGGTGGGAATCTGTTTGGCTGGGCAATGCATGCACCAACCTTGCTGGGTCACCTTTGGCAAACGGGACACAACAATCGGGACCGTCAAAGCGTCCCAACTGGACACTGGTTGTCGCATCACTCGTAGTGCACGGAGTGACTCTTGCACGGTGTCCACGATCCGAAGCAGGGCACTGGAGTATTCGTCCTGGGCCGCCTGCAGATTGAGGAGCCGAGAAACGTGGGTCTCGCACAACAGGCGTGGGTTGTCGAACCTCTCTTTAAGCTCACTCCAGAGCTCTTCGTAGCCGCCGGAGTAGATGTTGCCGACGAGGCCTACACTGCCAGGCAGGACAGCGGCACGAAGCTTCTGTAACTTGTAGGCGGGCGCCAGCTCCGTGTTGTGCACCAGACTCTCGAATGCATCTTTAAATGCTAGCCAATTATGCAGATGGCCATCGAACGTCGGTATTTGCACCGACTCAAGTTTCATCTCCACCTTTGGCGTGGTTGAGCTGTGATGCTGTGGTGGAGAAGCCGGCGCGAGTTTCGCCAGATTTTGGAGGGCGTTTTGGCGTCTGCCCAAGACCATCAAGACGTTATTATACTGCTCGTCCACGACTGCCAGCAGATCATCGTGGGCCTGAAGGCCCTCCGGTGTGGCATCGCTCACCAATGCCGTGTGTGCCACCAGAAAGCGTGCATAGTGTGCTTCTATCTGGCGCTGTTCCAAGTGGATTTGGACCTCGTCCAAAGTCGTCACGTCCATGCTGACAATGCGGTCGTGCCCCCGCTTGATGGCGGTGCATGCTGACGTGCGTCGATTCAAGTTGGCCATGTCGAATATCGATCACTTCACTAACAAGTCTCAAATAGGCTGGTGAACTCGGTTTACAGTAACCCAAGCAGAAGGCAAAGGGCAAGACACGAAGACGCGAAGGCAATAAGTGTTGCCAAAACTACACAATAAATTGCTAGGCGACTGTGGCCGCATGCGCACATATGCCGAGGAACGAACCGTGGGACAAGCGTGTCCACAAAGCACAAACTAAATCACTAATTTAATTTAAATAGAGAGAAACCGTGGGACAAGCGTGTCCACAAAAGCACGAATCAAACTGAGTTGAATTTAAATCACTCCTCACAGGAGGCACCAAAATGTCGGGGATTAGTACTTCCGAAAGTCAGGGGGGTGGTCGGAAATGAGAACACGTTATAAGTTAATTTGCGTTTAATTTATTCCTTATATTTCTGAGTTAAATATTATTCACTAAAAAGATCTATGTATTTTAAGTGTAAGAAAGTCTAACAATTTATTGCTATAGTTATGAAGTTGTAGTCGCGACGAACGAATGCTGAAGCATTCGGGTGAACTGGTCCTGAAGAACTGAAGAACGTTGTGCAGCCGATTGCTGCAAGAAAGCTCGCCTTGCCATGCGAGTCCGTCCACCACCACCATCGCCTGTGACTCCAAATTGCTGCATCATCACACATTTCAAATGTGTGGCGCGTCGAGTAGCTGATACCAGGCCCATGCCTTGGCTATCCAGCTGTATACGATGAGAAGGGTGCCTACGCCGGCAACTGCGATAATAATCTTCTGTCAGTAAGACATTCTGATGTACGTAGAGCGAACAATGTTGCTGCTGCTCGTCGTTGCTGTATATTTATTTGCTTAGCAAATAGGCCATCCGTCTACATCGCAACGGAGCGAGGTATCGGGTGTCCGCACACAGTGCCCAGTCGATGAGTGGACGATGATGAGCCGCTCAAGCAGTGAACGTCGCAATGTGCGTCGTCAGCGAAATGATAATAATGTTGTGGTGATCATTCGGCAGGCAACAAAGTGATTGCAATAGGGATCGTATGCAGACGGAATGTACTGCACCTTTGTGCGACTGGTGGTGTGGAATGCGGCGCGTCAGCAGTCCGCATTTAATGTGAGTATTGCTAGTGGCAATACTTTGATTGCCATGAATCAAGGTCAACGGTTGTTGACCGAACAGTAACTGTCATCGTTGTTTTCTCTTATGACAAATCTTGCACTATTTAACTCATAAAGTGCTAACTCCATGGTGTTTGGTTTTAGAGCATAAAGGATTGTCCTCATATGAGTTGGCAATTTTTCTTTAAAGATATTAAGTGCCGCTTGGTTATTTCTAGTAATATCTAAGAGGTTATTTTCTTGTTGGCATTTTTGATTTAATAAAGAGAGAGTTTTCTGAATGTAGTTATAAAATTTTATAACATCCCCTCTGTACTGAGAATTTCTCAATTCCTCATATAATTGGTTGCTATTTTTGAAGCCACCGAAATTTTCTATAAGCATAGCTTTGATATCTGTCCATGTCGTTAAGTGGGTATGAATTTCTATACTTTGTCTTGCTCTACCTATAAATTTTGATTTTTGACCTTGACAATTAGTTATATTCCCATAAAGTGGGAATAATGTCATCGACATTTTGAATAAAAATGGGAAGATCTTCCGTTCTTCCATCAAAAGTATTAAGTCTTTCTATGTATTTTAATGGGTTTAATTGTAGACTTTTTAAAATTACATTATTATTATTATTAATATTATTATTACCATTTGCTAGTTGTGGTGGTTGTTGTTGTTCGTGTTGATTATTCATCATGATGCCTGTGTCGTCTTCTTCGGAGCTTGAATTATTAGATGACTGTTGCTGTTTGTAAGGGTTGAATTTACGTTGTTTCCTTAATTGTTTTTTAATCTTCTTCACTCTTTGTATCGTTTACATTGAAAATGGCGGTTTGTTTATAATAAAATATTTAACACGAGGCATTTTGCCTGCGGACGATAACCTCTGTACATTCCGACTGCGGACGATACTCTTTGTATCGTTTACATTTATTGGTTGAACTTAAAGTCCAGGGTTTGTTCATCTTGGTTTGTTGGTATTTGTTGGGGCGTACAGGATGGCTCTGACATAACATATATATATATAACAAATTGTAAGATAGAAACCGACATTAGTTTTTAATTAGTATTTATCCAATTTATAAGTGTGTCCTATGCATTTTCGCTACCCGAAGTAGGGGGGGGGGAATGTAACGAAGTCGAGTAAAATCCACTTCGCTACAAACCATATGTCTTAAAACAAAGCTACTATTTTTCCAAAAGGATGGAAACAAAATTCCCAAGAAATACAACTATTGAGACACACTTATAGGCTAAGATTTAATTGTTTTTTAATCTTCTTCATTTGTCGATCACGTTGGGGCATTAGATTATACCACTTTTCTTCAGTTCTTTTTTGTTGTTTTTATTTTTATTGATTGTTCATAATTTATGAAATTATTTTTGTATTTGTCTTATTATTGTTCGTATTCATAATTTTCTTCACTTTCACTTCAAATTATTTCCTCTCTATGAGGTTTCGTAACATTAATTATTTTTGCTCACCATGGTTACTAAATAATTTAATTTTCAATATTCGATTTTCGTTCGATACTTCGATTTTCGTTCGAATAATTTTTTGTCACTAAATTCGGTCAAGTGGTTTTCACTTTTCACTTTATTTAATGTTTAAACACTGAAATTGTTTTAAATGTAAATTGATGATTTTCGTTCATCAACACTTTTCACTTTCAATGTTTTCAATGTTCAACGCGGTTTGCAGATTTTTCGCGTTTTATTCGTTTCACGGATTGACTTTTAAATTAACAGATTTTCGCTCTGTTTACTCAATCCTACCGACTGCGCCAATTTTAATAAAGTATTCAAATTTAGTTAAAAAAAACAATATTTTTAATTTCAAAATGAATATCTTTATTATTTAAGTATTAAGACTAGAGCTTCGGATCCCTTACCACTGGTGGGGGGAAATCGTCAGCTGTAAATGGTGACTGCTTAAAGACGGAATAAATTGAGATCAAGCGATCCCTTTTTAAAGTGCTTAATTGCTAACGCAGCATTTTGACTGCGGATGATACTCTTTGTATCGTTTACATTGAAAATGGCAGTTTGTTTATAATACAATACTTAACACGAGGCATTTTGCCTGCGGACGATAACCTCTGTACATTCCGACTGCGGACGATACTCTTTGTATCGTTTACATTTATTGGTTGAACTTAAAGTCCAGGGTTTGTTCATCTTGGTTTGTTGGTATTTGTTGGGGCGTACAGGATGGCTCTGACATAACATATATATATAACAAATTGTAAGATAGAAACCGACATTAGTTATTAATTAGTATTTATCCAATTTATAAGTGTGTCCTATGCATTTTCGCTACCCGAAGTAGGGTCGCTACAAACCATATGTCTTAAAACACTCACCATACAAAAACGCAGTCACTCGATACATAGTGCATAATTAACCAATTTTGTCTATATATCACATTGGCACCATGCGAGTGTACTCGACTAGTATTCAGTGGGTGTAAGGTTCAATCCGGCGGTCGAACCAATTAAATTATTTTTTTCTGGGAAAATGTTTGCCACCCGATTAATAGTAGAAATTTAATAATGAACAACATTTATAATAAAATAATTAATAAGAATCCTCATATATAACAATATAGGAAAAGCTACTATTTTTCCAAAAGGATGGAAACAAAATTCCCAAGAAATACAACTATTGAGACACACTTATAGGCTAAGATCACCCAGTAAAACCAGAGAAGAACATACTGCGGTAGGCGGTAATATCTATTCGAGAGTAGAACACACTGCGGCAAGGCAGCTATATCTACTCGAGGGGACGAAGACGTTGTACTATACAACAAATTCTCCCAAAAAGAAAGCTTTTCGCTGACCTCTGTTCTGCACGAAAATTACATGGTTATGTTTTTTTTCATTCTTTTCACATTGTGCCCTTGTTCTTTGTTCATGTATTAACTTATTGTATATTTTACTTTTACAATTACAAAAATAATACTAAAGACACTACTAATTTCTTTTACATATAATTTTGTTTTAGTAATCCATATCAGGAATCATATGAAGAATACATTATATGAAGAACAATGTGAAGAATGAGAAGTGATGGATTCGATGTCGAAGAGTCAATAAATATTTTAAGTAACTGTAAAGTGAACAATTCTGTTTATTCGCGAACCAGTATTTTTTTGTACGACAATATAATGCCGGATACAAAGCAAATTTCGTTATTAAATACTTCGGTATTCTCTAGCTGTGAGTTAATGTTTAAACCTCTTTGTAGTGAAGATGATAAATTATTTTTTTTTGAATTTAGTGAAGACTAGATTAACGGGCGCAGCTTATGATATCGTAAAGTACCGTAATTTTGAAACGTGGATAGAATTGAAAACAGCTCTTAACAACGAGTTTTCAATAGAAATTTTATAAAGTGAATTCTTTAGAATGCGTCAATATCCTAAAGAGAATGTTCGTGCATATGGTAGTATGGTTGAGCGTATCCTTTCTGATTTAAATGATGCATGCATAACTAAAGAAGGGGAGGATGCTGCTACTTATATTAAAAATTTAAATGGTCAAACAGCTCTAAATTCATTTGTCAAAGGGTTAAGAGACCCTATAAAAATTATTCTAAGAGCAGGGAAGTCAATTAAAAATTACGATGTCTATCACACCAGTCAATTATCAAATGAAAACGTGCTTGAGGATCGTTTCAAATTGTTGAATTCTCTATTAGACACAGATAATCTTAACGAGGAGGAACTGAACTCGATTCTAGAAATTTGTCGGAATTTTAATGATGTTTTTTACCTACCGGGCGATAAACTATCAACAACAACCGCCACACATCATGAGATACTTTTAGTTCCAAATTCGCGACCAGTAAAAATAAAGCCTTATCGATTACCTCACTCTACAAAGGTAGAAATTAACAACCAAATCCAACAAATGCTAGATGATGGCATAATTGAAAATTCAGTCAGTCCGTGGAACTCACCGTTGTTAATAGTACCGAAGAAATCTCCTAATCAATATAAAAGGTGGCGAGTTGTGATAGATTTTCGACGACTGAACGACATAACTGAAAACGACGTTTATCCATTGCCAAATATAACCGATATTCTGGATCAATTGGGCCAATCAAGCTATTTTTCCACGTTGGATCTAGCAAATGGTTAACATCAGATTCCTCTCGCTCCTAGTGATATCACAAAAACAGCTTTTAGCACTGAGCGTGGGCACTTCCATTTCTTGCGAATGCCTTTCGGTCTCAAGGGAGCACCGTCATCTTTCCAGAGGCTCATGGACACCGTTCTGTCAGGTCTGAATGGGATTCGATGTTTCGTGTATTTGGACGATGTTGTCATTTACGGGATAAATTTGAATGATCACAATAAAAAATTAACAGAGGTTCTTTCACGTTTTCGTCAATTCAATTTAAAATTACAACCGGCCAAATGTCATTTTCTGAGACGAGAAATATCATATTTAAGGCATATTATAACCAACAATGGCATCAAGCCTGACCCATCCAAAATTTCAGCAATTGAAAAGTACGCTAAACCAACAAGCGCGAAACAAGACCTTTTTAGGTCTTTGCGGGTACTACCGAAGATTTATTAAAGATTTTTCAAAAGTATCCGAACCGTTAAATGCTTTACTAAGGAAGAATGTTAAATTTCAATGGGATACTTTTACGGAAGATTCTTTTAACACTTTAAAAAGTCTTTTAATCAATCCTCCAATTCTGAGATATCCAGAATTTACTAAGGAATTTATTGTAACTACCGACGCAAGCAACAATGCAATAGGAGCGGTTCTATCTCAAGAATTTGAATCGTTTGATTGTCCTATTTCCTTTTCTAGTCGTATACTAAATAGTGCCGAACGTAACTATGCAACCGTTGAAAAAGAGCTATTAGCCATTGTTTGGGCCGTGCACCGATTCAGACCATACCACTATGGAAGACGTTTCGGTATACAAACGGACCACAAACCTCTAATTTGGTTACACAAAAGCTCAAATCCTACTTCACGTTTGATTCGTTGGAGAGTAATCATGGATGAGTACGATTATAAGATTATGTACAAATCTGGTAAAACTAATGTCTTAGCAGATGCACTTAGTCGTTCACTGCCCTCGTGTGAATATCTCTCCAAATGTAATGAGATTTCAGTAGTTACACGTTCTCAAGCAAAAACTGTTACTCAAGATGCAGTCATTATCCCATCTAATTCTGGTTCAGTAGATAATTTAAACAATTCAACAAACACTACAAACAACATTTTATTTACAAAGGATAATTCAAACGATGATCACATAACCCAAATCTCGGACGAAAAGGAGATATCCTTAAAAAAATTCCATACGAGTCCTCTTGGCGGCCATCAGGGAGTTATGCGCACGTACAAAAAGATTAAAACAATATATAAATAAATAAACATTCTCAATTAACTAAATGTCCGTTAAAAATAACGACTACTTCAGATTCAGTGTTTTCGAAAATTTTTCTTGATATTGTTGGACCCCTATCCATTACACACACTGGAATTCGATACATATTAACTATGATGGATGATTTGTCGAAATTTTCGATTGCGGTACCCCTTGAATCACAAGATGCTACGACAGTTGCAAAAGCTTTTGTGGAGACATTTGTTTGCAAATTTGGTTCGTCTAGTAGTATTCTCACCGACCAAGGCACCAACTTTATGAGTGACATGTTCAAAAAGGTTAGTAAAATGTTAGATATTAAAAAACTTAATACTACAGCCTACCACCCGCAATCCAATGGAGCTCTGGAGCGTTCACATAGAACCTTGTGCGAGTACTTTAGGAATTATACCCAAACCGATCCGTTAAATTGGTATCAGTGGGTCCACTTTGCTGCTTTTACGTACAACTCCACTCCTCATTCTTCCACTGGATTTATGCCATTTGAGCTAGTGTATGAGTTTAGGCCGAATATTCCCAGTACTATTAAATGTCCCCAACAACCACTATATAATTATGAGGATTATTGTGAAGAGTTGAAGTATCGGTTACGGCATTCGTGGCTAACCGTTCGTTCACCCCCTCAGTTAATGACCCCATCCCCCTAGAGCTGTCTAACCATCACCATTCAACTCAGTGACCCACCCCGAAAACCATAGAATCGACACTAATATCGGTCACCCCCGCCCCTCAGTTATCACTCCACCCCTAGAGCTGTCGTACCATTCAACTCAGCGACCCCGAAAGCCATAGAATCGACACTAATATCGGTCACCCCACCCCCTCCGTTATCGACCCATCACCCTAGAGCTGTCTTACCATCACCATTCAACCCAGTGACCCAGAAAACCATAAAATCAACACTAATATCGGTCACCCCCCCCCCCTTCGTTATCGACCCTTTCCCCCTAGAGCTGTCTTACCATCACCATTCAACTCAGCGACCCCGAAAACCATTGCATCAACACTAATATCGGTCACCCCCCCCTCCGTTATCGACCCCATAGCCCTAGAGCTATCTTACCATCACCATTCAACTCAGCGACCCCGAAAACCATTGAATCAACACTAATAACGGTCACCCCCACCCCCTCCGTTATCGACCCCATCCCCCTAGAGCTATCTTACACTCACCATTCAACTCAGCGACCCCGAAAACCATTGAATCAACACTAATATCGGTCACCCCCCTCCGTTATCGACCCCATCCCCCTAGAGCTGTCTTACCATCACCATTCAACTCAGCGACCCCGAAAACCATTGAATCAACACTAATATCGGTCACCCCCCTCCGTTATCGACCCCATCCCCCTAGAGCTGTCTTACCATCACCATTCAACTCAGCGACCCCGAAAACCATTGAATCAACACTAATAACGGTCACCCCCCACCCCCTCCGTTATCGACCCCATCCCCCTAGAGCTATCTTACACTCACCATTCAACTCAGCGACCCCGAAAACCATTGAATCAACACTAATATCGGTCACCCCCCTCCGTTATCGACCCCATCCCCCTAGAGCTGTCTTACCATCACCATTCAACTCAGCGACCCCGAAAACCATTGAATCAACACTAATAACGGTCACCCCCACCACCTCCTCCGTTATCGACCCCATCCCCCTAGAGCTGTCTTAACATCACCATTCAACTCATTGAACCAGAAAACCATAGAATCAACACTAATATCGGTCACCCCCCCTCCGTTATCGACCCCATCCCCCTAGAGCTGTCTTACCATCACCATTCAACTCAGCGACCCCGAAAACCATTGAATCAACACTAATATCGGTCACCCCCCTCCGTTATCGACCCCATCCCCCTAGAGCTGTCTTAACATCACCATTCAACTCAGTGAACCAGAAAACCATAGAATCAACACTAATATCGGTCACCCCCCCTCCGTTATCGACCCCATCCCCCTAGAGCTGTCTTACCATCACCATTCAACTCAGCGACCCCGAAAACCATTGAATCAACACTAATATCGGTCACCCCCCTCCGTTATCGACCCCATCCCCCTAGAGTTGTCTTACCATCAGCATTCAACTCAGCGACCCCGAAAACCATAGAATCATCACTAATATTGGTCACCCCCCCCCCCCTCCGTTAGCGACCACATCCCCATAGAGCTGTTTTACCATCACCATTCAATTCAGCGACCCCGAAAACCATAGAATCAACACTAATATCGGTCACCCCCCCCCTCCGTTTTCGACCACATCCCCCTAGAGCTGTTTTACCATCACCATTCAACTCAGCGACCCCGAAAACCATAGAATCAACACTAATATCGGTCACCCCACCTCCGTTATCGACCCCATCCCCTATAGCTGTCTTACCATCACCATTCAACTCATCGACCCCGAAAACCATAGAATCGACACTTATATCGGTCACCCCACCCCCTTCGTTATCGACCCCATCCACCTAGAGCTGTCTTACCATCACCATTCAACTCAGCGACCCCGAAAACCATAGAATCGACACTAATATGGGTAACCCCCCCCCCACCGTTTTCGACCCTATCCCCCTAGAGCTGTCTTACCATCACCATTCAACTCAGCGACCCCGAAAGCCATAGAATCGAAACTAATATCGGTCACCCTAACCACTCCGTTATCGACCCATCCCCCAAGAGCTGTCTTACCTTCACCATTGAACTCAGCGACCCCGAAAACCATAGAATCAACTCTAATATCGAACAGCCACCCCCCTACGGGAATATAACTCACCCATAGGAGTGTACTTCCAGCACTATTCGTCTCGGCGATACCGAAATCGGTGGGGCCGACCCTAAAATCGCCTGCCACGCTTCCCCCAGCCAAAAAACCTACTACCCCCCACCCCCTATGTTTGGTTTCCACATAGTAAATAATATGTATACCAAGTTTGGTTGAAATTGATCAAGGCGTTCCAGAGCTAGTTAGGCACAAATACATATATATACAAACAAATAAATTCTCTATTTTATATATATAACGGGTGTTTTTTAAAGAGGTTGCCGATTTTTTTTTTTGAATAAAACACATATAAAATTATGAAATGACCAAAATTTTTTTTTATTTGGTAGATAATTTTTTGGCATTTAACATTTAAACACAATTTCTGGCATATGGCTACCACGACTATTTTTCACAAATGTCATTCTGGAGGTCCAATTTTCCAGCACTTTTTCAAGCATTTGAGGGCGTATGTCAGCAATGACACGTTGAATATTGGTTTCCAAAGCGTCAATCGATTGAGGTTTATCCACATAAACCAATGACTTCACGTATCCCCACAAAAAGTAATCGAGTGGCGTCAAATCGCACGAACGCGGAGGCCAATTCACCGGACCATTTCTCGAAATAATGTTGTCGTTGAAAGTTTCTTTCAATAAGTCGATTGTTTCACGTGCTGTATGGCAAGTGGCACCATCTTGTTGAAACCACATTTCATCCATATCCATATCTTGAAGATTTGACAACAAAAACTCATTTAACATGGTTCTGTATCGATTTCCATTCACGGTAACGCGTCGTCCTTCCTCATTTTTAAAGAAATATGGACCGATGATCCCACCAGCCCACAGACCGCACCAAACAGTACATTTATCAGGATGCATTGGTAATTCTTGAACGGCGTGTGGATTATCTTTGCTCCAAATGCGACAATTTTGTTTGTTGACGTGGTCTCTGACGGACGATTATGTGCACCATAAAATTCACGAAGTGCTCTATAAACATTTTTAATTGAACACTGATTTTGAAAATAAATTTCCACGATTTGAAAACGTTGTTCTGGAGTTAACCTATTCATAATGATTTGCCAAACAATACTGAGTAGAAATGCCACTTTGAGCTGTCAAAACAACTGTCATAAAATAAAACGACATCTATCGGAAAAACAAACCTCCTTAAAAAACACCCTTTAGATTATATGGTTTATCTTTCCAAGGGGAAAGTGTTGTAAAAGTAGTATTAATTATCGATACTACACTGTATCCTAAGACAGTGTTCACACTGAGAATGCGTTGAGTTAATCTTGTCTCCTTCTCCTGCTCAAGTACATGATTGATCCGATGTTACTTGGGTTGGCGAACGACGACAAGAGGACACTTGTTAGTGTATAGTTGAGAGGAACGCAACATCCATTTTTTTGATACCTACTACATTAACAACAGCAGTCCCAAGTATCATATAGGATTAATCATATCATATCATATAGATTTAAAAATCCAACTAATAAAGATAAGAAAAACTACATAAAAGCGAACTTATTTTGAAACAATTCATTACATTCCGTTTCAATGGCTTGTGCTCGATATGAACACTTAATGAATTTAACAGCATTATTATTTGCGAATAGTTTAATCAACTTTTGTTGAGCTATGTTGTATTTGTCATCTCCTAATTCAGAATATGTGCCGGTTTTTCCATTTTTTATTAAACGTCTAAATATTTCTCCTAATATATTGAAATCGTGTTCTGCTATATATATTATTCCGTCAATAACTTCTATTTCTTTAGTTTTGTTATTAGTTATTATAATTTGGGTCATATATTTATTCACGATCTCTTCTTTAATCGGAATATGATCGGCTAAATCTTCATCTGTTAAGTATATTGTTGCCATTGTCACGTCGTCGTCTTCTATATTAAAAAGGTCATTTATGTCTGATTCTATGTCGTCAGTCATTTGCGTAAAATTTGTGGGTTATCTGCTTTCCTCTCCTTTCTTTATATTAGAATTAACGTCCTCGTTTCTTTCTATACGACTCAAAAAATCTGCAACTTTATTTTCCTTTCCTTTGATGTATTCTATGTTGAACTGACACTCTCCTAATTTTAATAGCCATCTTTGATGTCTTGGAGAAAGATGCTTTCCCCCTATATTTCGCATGTAGGAATTTCATTGGCTGATGATCTGTAAAAATCTTGAATTTGTTGCCATAAAGATATGGTCTAAAATAGTTTATAGACCACATAATAGCAAGGAATTCCTTATCCGTTGCTGAATAATTACGCTCATGATTGTTTAATGTTTTTGATGCAAAGCAGACAGGGTGGCATTCTTGTGAAACAACTGCTCCTATAGCGTAGTTGGATTCATCTGTTGTTAATTGGAACTGTTTATCAAAATTGGTGTATTTTAAAATTGGATGACTGCTAATTAAAAATTTAAGTTTTTTAAACGCTTCAATATAGTTGGGATCATTCGTATTTATTCTTGTTTCTTTCTTGAGGTATTTTGTAAGAGGCTGTGCCACTTTGGCATAGTCTTTTATAAATTTGCGGTAATATCCTGTAATACCTAGGAAGCTTTTAATTTGCTTCTGACTTTTAGGCAGTTCTAGTTTTTGTATTACTTTAATGTTGTCGGGATTTGGTTTTAATCCTTCACTAGTTAAAATGTGCCCTAAAAATTCGGTTTCTTTTCTAAGATAGTTGCACTTATATACTTGGACTTTTAAATTTTTCTGTGTGAGTACATCGAAAATATCTGAAATGGCTTTAATGTGTTCTTTTAGTGTTGTGCTGAAAATAAATATGTACAGGGTGATGACACGAAGTGTTACCAGCTTCAGACTGTCATTGTTGTCAAACCAGTGATGACAGAGCGCTCAAATTTACACTAATGACATTCCATTGTTTACAAGCGTACAGAAGCATTTTAGAGAAAGAGTTAATAGTGATATCACCGGTCCCGGTGAAGGTTGACATGTACCGCACTTCCTTAAGAATTTTCTCTCGGTCACTTGTGTCTCGATGTTGTTGCATCGTCTGATAAGCCTGACGGATTTGTTCCAATTGCTCCGTCTTCCTGCGGAATTGCTCGAGAAAATGTTCGTTGGTTGCCATGATGTATGATGTTTACTGATGTGTATTTATTATTAATCGTACAATTTAAAAACACTTAAAATTTTGTCGATGTTGTAGGTTTTCTTTTTTAGACTTTTCAATAATTTTAATAACACTTTAAAAATTCTTTGTCGATTGCGATTAAGTACGTACGCGTTTAATAATTTTAATTTAATTAATTTCACACGACGGAAGGAGATTCGTATCACTGGATTCTTATTTTTACAAGAATCCTACCGACTGCGCCTTTTACGTTGTGGATTGCGGTTGAGTACAAAAAAAACACAACTTTAAATTTTAGGTGATAGATCTTTATTTATAACACAATTTGACTTAATGTAATCACGGCTCCAGCACTTCTGGCACTGCCATGTACAGGTACCTCCGTTCATCACCTCGTAGTTGGGCGCTTTCGTAATCAATTTATTTGGAATCAAACAATTGCAAGTTCTTATGAATTTGGGTTATTTCGCAGACATTAGGTCAGCGTTTTGTTCCACTTTCTGCAAAGTGCATCCGGTGATTTCTTCAATAAATTTGTCGACATCGTCTTGAGGTCGATGAACAGATGTACGAGTATATGTAAATCGCGTGAACCCGTCTGTGCTCGAAAAAATACGCTCGTATTTGGGTGGTGACAAAAGACAATGGGACAGACACGTGAGCAATGCTGCATTCGCGCTAAGAATTGTTGTTCACGAGGCTACTGGTCTTGAACATATTATGTCGTATTTGGGTTTCAAATGGCACAAAACGGGGACGCGTTTGATATCATGCGACGTGAAGGACTCGGACGTCAATCTGCCTGAGACAAAAGACAAACAGCAACTTAATCGAAGCAAACGAAAGTATTAAAGAACTTAAACTAAGCTCACAAAAAGGCCGAGAGCATTTATAACACCAGGAGTAGGGAAATAAAAAATAAAGTCGGACAAATTGTCTATCGACGAAATTTTAATCAAAGCAATAATGTTACAAATTATAATGCAAAGCTAGCTCCAAAGACCGTTAAAAGTATAATTTTAAAGTCCATTGGAAATTCTCTATATGATGTAGGAAACACTTCAGTATGTGGGTTGCTTGTTGTGTTCGTTTAATCAAAACCGGGAGATGAAATAAAAGATACTCGGAAAACTTTATACTAACTTATTTCTTAACTAAACTAATATTGAAATTGGAAAGTACATTAAACACGTGTGTGTCGATTATCAATTAACAAGCGAGTGGTTTTTGTGTGTATCTTTGGCACTGACGGTTCGCATGTGCTTGTGTTCTCGTGTTTACACGCGGGCTTGCTTGCCACAATCCCTAGAAACGCGATGGGATTTTTACTCTTCGTCCGCTTCTTGTTGTTACTGCTGTTGTTTTCGATGGCTTTGGAACTACTGCTGTCTGTTGCGGTTCTTTTGGTACGTCTGTTGCGGTTGTTACGACAAATGCTGCCTTCAGACGGTCTATTGAAATTTTGACTGTTTTTCCGTTGAGCTGGACAGGGAAATATTTGTCAGCCCGCTTGGTTACTTCGAATGGTCCGTCGTAGCATGGTTGCAGAGGTTTTTTGACTTTGTCATTTCGAACGAATACATGCGTGCAACTAGACAACGCCTGTTCAACAAAAATTGAAGTTTTATCGTGATGTTTGACGGGAGCTGGTGTCAGGCTCTGCATGACGCGGCGCAACTCCTTAACAAATTCGGTTTCGTTTGGCTTGACGGTTGTTGGCGACAGAAATTCACTTGGCACTTTAATCGTGGTGCCGAATACCATTTCAGCTGGTGTAGCGTGTAAATCTTTCTTGAAGGTAGCGTGCAGGCCGAGGAGAACGATCGGTAAAATTTCACTCCAGTTGCTATTATTGTGGCAAGTTATCGCTGTCTTCATTGTGCGATGAAAGGGTTCTATCATGCCGTTGGATTGCGGATGGTATGCAGTTGTTCTATAGTGTTTTATACCCAACATGGTATTAAGCTCGCGAAATATCGTAGATTCGAACTGTCGTCCTAAGTCTGTTGTTATTTTTGCAGGAATGCCGTAGCAAGAGATCCATCCTGAAATTAGGGCTCGAGCGAATGTTTCTGCTAATATGTTTGTTAGAGGTATTGCTTCAGTCCATCTCGTAAAACGATCTATGATGGTGAGACAATATCGAAAATCTCGAGACGATACCATTGGGTTGATGAGATCCACGTTTATGTGTTCGAACCTCGTAACAGTGGTATGATATAGTTGAAGCTTCGACTTGTTGTGTCTGTGGACTTTTGAACGTTGACACGGAATGCAATGTTTTACATAGTCGCGAATCTGCTTTCTCATTCCTGGCCATACGAATCGTGCACTGATCAATTTGATTGTTGCGTTTGCCCCTGGATGTGATATGCCGTGCAGTTTCGACATGACTGCTGTGCATAGTTTTTTGGGTACTAGCGGTCGAACTCGGTCATGTGCAATGTCACAGTATAAGGAAATATTGTTTTCTGGAAAATTGAGAAGTTTAATAGAGAGTGTACTGTTTGTATTTGTACCTGGACGTAAAAGCTTCCGAATTTCAGCATCGACTTTCTGCTCCTCCGCCATGGTTTCGTAGTCAATTCCTACGTTTTTTATTTCTGCGATTCTAGACAGTGTGTCGGCTATGTCGTTTTGCAGACCTGGTACATGGCGTATGTCAGTAGAAAACTGTGCCACGTAGTCTAGATGACGAGCTTGTGTAGCGGCTATATATGACTTCACAATGCAAGGCACTTTTTATTTTTTTATATCAACACACCACACACACATTTCCACAGCACTCGACGAACCACCATATTGAAATTCCTCATTACCCAGAATAAACAGATTTGAAGAAAACAATGCGGGTAATATAATAAATATATTGTAATTCTCAACTATAACAACTTCAGTTTTACAACAATATGACTATTGATTTATTCTTTTTATTTTTTTTAAAGGGGTATTAAGTAAATTATAAGTTTAATAATAATCATGAACAATACCACTCGCCATGTTATCGCGACGACGTCCCAAACAAGAAGAGACCATATTCTTTCACTCTTTCCTTCATCTCTTGTTTTTTTTTTGTTTTTGATTTGGGGTTCGTTCGGTGATTTCATCACACCTTCCCCCTTAAGATAAAAGATTATCCTTTTTGGAGGATGATATTTTATTGAAAAATTAACATAGTGTGTGGCAAGTCCCGAGGATTACATAAATGGGTTATGTTAATACAAACTAAATTTTAATTTAATTAAAGTATTTAAATTTTCTTAATTACATAATATTAAATTTCTTACTATAATTTTAAATTGAGATAATTCAGATTTTTATCTTGTTTTTTTTTTTTTTTTTTTTATAAATTGTAATATAATTATTATAATAAAGTAATCATAAAATTAACATAAAAACTATCTTACATACCAGATACATATTCATTTTGCAAACCTTTAATTAATTATGATCAACATTTTAGTAGATATGGTTGCATAAGCTTAATTTATATTTTGTTAAGTTTTGTTGTTGGAAAGGTTTGACAATGCACGGTTTATTTATTTAAATAATTTTATTCTATTATTGTGCACTGTTTTTACTGATTTTCCTACACGAATTGTAGTGTTTTCAGTGGTTGGTTTGCCTATGACATGATAAGGGCCAACCAAATACATGAAAGTTCTCCCTTCCTACCTGTAGATTCATTCTTAAGTAAAATGAAATCACCAACATTAAAAGTAAAAGGTTTAGTTTTTCGATCGTAGAGCTCCTTTGATTTATCTTTATACTGTAAAATGTTTTGTTTAGCAATGCTGTGGGACTGACGTAGCCTGTACTTGAGCTCGGAGACATAATCGTTGTACGAGTAAATAATATCTGTCGATTGCTGCAAGGTATGTGGAATTGAAGGTTTCATTCCAAATAATAATTCGAACGGCATAATTTTTGTAGTTGAATGAGGTGTAGTGTTGTAGGTAAACATACTATATGGTAACCACTGATCCCACTGGAGAGGGTCGTTTTGAGAGAAATTTCTGAGATATTCGCCTAAGGTTTTATGCGATCTTTCCAAAGCCCCATTCGAATCTGGATGATAAGCTGTCGTATGGAGTTTCTTGATTTTGAGGAGCATCTGACTCATGAAATTTGATCCTTGGTCAGTCAATATGGATTGAGGTACTCCAAAAACACATATAAACTGTTCCACAAAAACCCTTGCCACTTCATTTGCCTCTTGTGTTTCTAACGGAACTGCTACGGAAAACTTTGATAAGTCGTCTTGCACGGTCAAAATATACTTTTTCTGGTTGAATGAAGGTAGTAAGGGTCCAACAATATCTAAAAATACCTTTTCAAATGGTTTGTTAGAAGTTGTCGTAAGTTTCATTGGGATTTTTATCTTTCTCGAATGTTTGTTCTTTTGGCAAAGCTCACATTGGTTAATATAGTTCTCGATTCTTTGATACATTTTAGGGAACTTATAAAAATGTTTAAGACGTAAGTACGTTCGTTGTATTCCTTGGTGTCCTCCGCAAGGTGAGTTATGGAATTCCTGAATGACTTGTGTAATTTCGTCATCGTTTGTTATTTCGGTTGGTTCCGTCTTCGGTAGTTCCACAGACGGTGGAAAAATTAAAGAAGCGGATAGGTCTGAGTTATCCTGTGACTGTGCGATCGACGACTGCTGGGAGTTTTCAGCACTAGTTTCGCTTGATTTGTTGAGTTCGGAAGAAGTTTGAGAACGAGTTAGAACGTCAATATCAAAATAGTTGATTGTATTAGGGATTATGATGCGGCTGAGTGCATCAGCATTCGTGTTCGATTTTCCCGGCTTGTACAAAATTTTATATTCATACTCATCTAATCGAATTCGCCAACGAATTAATCTGGAACATGGATTGATTTTGTTAAGCCACATTAAAGGTCTATGATCGGTGTAAATAATGAATGGACGACCGTAGAGATAAGGTCGAAAATGTTCCACACCCCAAACAATTGCCAACAATCCCTTCTCTATTGTCGCGTAATTTTTTTCAGCTTTGTTAAGGGTACGGCTACAAAATGCGATAGGACAATCCAGGTTATTTGACTTTTGCGATAAAAATGCGCCAATTGCTGTATCACTAGCATCGCAGGTAACAAAAAATTCTTGGTTGAAGTCGGGCTAAATTAAAACGGGTGATTTTGTCAAAGCTTCCCTTAAATTTTGGAAAAATTCTTCACAAAATGCATTCCACAGAAACTTGACATCCTTTTTCAATAGGTCAGTCAGAGGTTTGGCTAATCTTGAGAAATCTTGAATGAATCGCCTGTAGTAACCAACTAGGCCCAAAAAAGATTTAATTTCCCGAGTATTAGTTGGAATCGGATAATTTTGAATGCAATGGATTTTACTTGGATCTGGCTTAATACCTTCTGTGGTAACAATATGACCCAAGTAAACAATCTCTTTTGAAAGGAAATGACATTTTCTGGGATTAAGTTTCAAATTGGCCTGTCGAAAAATATCAAAGATGTGTTTTAATTTCATGTTGCGATCCGATAGGTTTACGCCATGCACAACCACATCATCCAGGTAGACGAAGCACTGAATTCCATTCAGGCCACTGAGCACAGTATTCATCAACCTCTGGAATGTTGAAGGTGCTCCCTTCAACCCAAAAGGCATTCGTTTGAACTGATAATGTCCAGTGGAGGTACTGAATGCAGTCATCTCCCTATCCTGAGGATGAAGCGACACTTGGTGGTAACCATTGGCCAAGTCAAGTGTTGAAAAATACGAAGCTTTTCCCAACTGGTCGAGTATTTCCGTAATATTCGGCAAGGGGAATATGTCAGACTTGGTTATTTCATTTAATTTGCGTAGATCAACTACTACCCGCCATTTTTTGTTGTTGTTGCTGGATTTCTTTGGCACGCACAGTAAAGGGAAATTCCATGGACTGCGGCTACTCTCGATTATATCATCTTCTAACATCTTAGCAACTTGGTTATTTACCTCCTCTTTGGTAGACTGTGGAAGCCTATAAGGTTTAATATGAATGGGAGGGGAATTCTGAATAAGCGGAATTTTATGTTCCAGAACATTGGTGATCGTGAGTTTGTCTCCATCTAGGTAAAAGATATCGTTATACTCACGACATATTTTTAGAACGGAAGATTTCTCTTCATAGTTTAATTTTTCAGTATCGATTTCTGATTCAAGTTTTGTAAGACGATTGGATATTTCATTAGACCATGTGTTAAAATTGTATATTTCATAATTATTAATCGAATCCGTTTCGATTTTAACATCCGGTAAGATTACTTCGTTTTCGTAAAGTATCACCAATAGTTAATACAATAGTTTTGGAATGATAGTCAATATTCGATTTAAAATTGTGTAAGAAGTCATTCCCAATAATCCCATCACAGGAGATAGGAAATGAATCATTAACAATTTGAAATAAATGGGGTTCACTTAGGGAATCAGAAAAATGAATTGATGCCGGACAACGGGCATCCACTAACGGGTTTCCACTAAAATATTCGAGATGCCCTTGATTTTGCATTTATCGTTTTGGTAACATATAGCTTCACCCTTTAGACAATGTTTTTTCACTAAACTAATCTCAGCGCCTGTATCTATTAGAAAGGTTAAAGTACCACGAGATGAAACATCTAAGTCCATCTGGGTAAAAAGTTTATAAGGGGTATCATTTATTAAGGACACTGTGGCGGTGCGAAAATGGTGAGGTTCCCGATCACGAGCTGAAGGTTTATCGATCTCAGAATAGGTAGGACTATTCGTAAAAGATTCTGAGTTGGATAAACTAAATGAAGAACCCTTTGTTTGCAAAAGGCTAGTTTTTGAATGGATTGTAGAAGGGGAGATGAGTATTACTTGTTATGGCGAGTGAACACTCTCTAAATTTTGGACTGGAGTTGGAGTGTTCCGAGTTTCTCGAGACCACTGAAGTTTCCCTGATTAATTGGTCCAGAATTGGAAAGATTACTGTCGTTGGTTGAATTGTTCCGATCGTCGGCCCTTTTCTTCGAAAAACAATCACGAATATGATGGCCACGCTTCTTACAATAAGCACAAACACAATTGTAATTATTAATTGACCTATGGTTTGGTGTTTGTGGAGGAATTTTATTATAGGAAGTCGAATTATTTGGGCCCCTTTGGTAACAGGAATTTGCCAAATGATTAATCTTACCACATATTTGACAACTAACTGTAGGCTTTGAAGGAAGGAAAGATGAAGTTTTCCTTCTTGAACTTGTTAGCGTCAATTCCTCTTCTTGTTTATTGCATCATTTAGTATAGTGAATCGACAAGCCTTGACGATTATTTTGATTGGCTCGAGCAATCCTTCCTGGAATGCTTTTAAAGCAGTTTTTGCATTAAAGCTGGTAATGTATTCCTGGGATTTTTCTCCCTGTTCAAGAATTGCGGACTCATCTAATTGGGAGAGTAATTTCTCGATGCGATTGGCATAATCCCTAACACTTTCGTTTTTATTTTTCTCTATAGTGACTAATTCAACTTGTAGTGTTTCGGGGAATTTTAACATGCCGAATTTCTTAATGAATTCTCTTTTTAGGGTATCCCAAGTTTTATATTGGTCAAATTTCATTACATCATAGGCTTAACCGGACACCCTAGCTTTGAGAAGTTCGAGAAATTTTGATTGTTCGGTCTCCTTTAAAGGGTTGTGAATGATGTCACAACAAGCCAAAAACCGATGGAGTTCTGAGGAATCGCCCTTAAATTCGGGTATAATTTTTAGCGCAATTTCGTAACTCAAAACACTCATTTTGTTCACTTTAGTTTTATATTTTTGTCTCGTTTTTTTCAATTTTTGCTAAGGCTTTCTTATAGCTTAACCCCGCCTTACGCTTCCGTAAGTTATATTCTCGCGTCATGTAGTTGTACACACAATAATAATTCGAAAATTTCTAATCAAATTAACAAAACGTATCATAACTTTTCCAACAACATGATTATAATTTTATTTATTATTATATTTATAATTTTTTTGTTCATAAAAATAAGAAAGAATTGCAAAAAGAATACCTGTTTGATTATGTTGGTTTGGTTTGCACCGATAAAATTACAGATGTTGTCATTCAAATGTTGATTGCTGTTGTGTTTTTTTGTTGATAATCTCTGGTTGTTGTTGTTTTATTTACGTAATGGACTGTACCGATGATGGTATTTGCTACTGTCTTGTAATTTGTGTGATGACCGCTGTTTATGTTATGACACCGTTATAGAAAGGTTATAGATGCTATTTTGTTTTTTGTTTTGTTCCAGGATTGGTATTTGTATTAATGTATCCAAAGTGATGAATGTAATTTGTTTTATAACGTGGATGTGAATTAAAACTATGACGATTATGACTTCGTTCCCAATAGCGGTTATTTGGTTTATTGGTTTTATTTTTCCCTTATTTCCAGGTCTGGTTTTTATATTGATGTAATGCAGTGATGACTAGTTACTGCTGTTTTATCATCGATCATGCGATGATTACGGCTTCGTTATAGCTGTTATTCTTGTTTGGTTGTATATTTCAATGTTTTCTCATCATGGTAGTGGATATTGTTTACGTGGGGAAAAGAAAAACAATTTATGACTAAAACCCTCGTATTTAATTTAATGAAATTGGATTATGATATTTAATTATTATGACTGTGGTTGTGTGTCTTGTGTGTTCAATTCACTAAGTAGTGCGGTTATGCAATTGTGCAATAGCTATTTGTTATTTGAATTTATAAGAATTTTAAACTTTACAGCTTTCGATTGTGAAATATAAATTAAACATTTTGTTTTATAACTATATATATTCTCTTTTTTTTGGATATAGCTCACCATGATTTAGAATCTTCTCGATCCCACTGCCACCAAATTTGTAGCGGCTATATATGACTTCACAATGTAAGGCACTTTTTATTTTTTTATATCAACACACCACACACACATTTCCACAGCACTCGACGAACCACCATATTGAAATTCCTCATTACCCAGAATAAACAGATTTGAAGAAAACAATGCGGGTAATATAATAAATATATTGTAATTCTCAACTATAACAACTTCAGTTTTACAACAATATGACTATTGATTTATTCTTTTTCTTTTTTTTTAAAGGGGTATTAAGTTAATTATAAGTTTAATAATAATCATGAACAATACCACTCGCCATGTTATCGCGACGACGTCCCAAACAAGAAGAGACCATATTCTTTCACTCTTTCCTTCATCTCTTGTTTTTTTTTGTTTTTGATTTGGGGTTCGTTCGGTGATTTCATCACACTTGCCGCGGCGTAGCTTTATCGAGTTTTTGATTGAAAGCAAATGTTAACGGCTTATGGTCGGTATATATTACGAACGAACGGTCTTCTAAGAGATGCTTAAAATACCGTACTCTCTGGTACATCGCTAACAGCTCTCTGTCGTAAGTGCTGTATCGGATCTGCGTGTCAGATAATTTTTTTGAAAAAAATCCGAGAGGTTGTACTTCACCGTTAATGACTTGTTGCAATACTGCGCCTATTGCGAAGTCTGAGGCGTCAACGGTCAATGTTAATTGTGCGTTTGGAGCTGGATGAAAAAGTAGTGTTGCGTTTGCAAGTTCAATTTTGCATGCATCGAATGCTTCTGAACATTGGTTGAATTTGAGTGTGGTAGAATCGTTTTTAATGTTGCCGGTTATAAGTCGCTGTAACATTACTTGGTTTTCGGCTGCATTCGGAATAAATTGACGATAGAAGTTGATCATTCCCAAAAATCTTTTTAATCCACGAACGTCAGTTGGCTTAGAGAATTGCTTTATCACTTCCACCTTTTGTTGAAGTGGTTTCACGCCGTGTTGATTTACAGAGTGGCCCAAAAATTTTACTTCGGTTTGTTTGAATGAGCATTTTGAATCGTTGATCGTTAAATTGTGCTCTTGTAAAAGCTGAAAAAATTTTCGAAGATGTTTTTCGTGCTCTTCTTCGTTTGCTGATGCTACACAAATGTCATCGATATAGGCGAAGGCGTAATCTGTTTCACTCGACAGAATTTGATTCATGTGTCGCTGAAACGTTTGGCCTGCATTGCGCAAGAGGAAGGTCATGAATTTAAATTCATACAATCCAAATGGTGTCGTTATAGCAGTCTTTGGGATGTCAGATGGCTCTATTGGGATCTGGTGATAAGCCCGCTGTAGGTCGATTGTAGAAAATACATGCTTTCCATGCAAGATGTGAGTGAAGTCTTGGACAAATGGTATCAGGTATCGATCTGGTTGCGTTCTTGACGGTTGGCAAATATCGTTTGCGATGAGAAACTTGAATTCTGCTCGTGCGGCATCGAGTTTCTCGGGTGACAACCTTCGGGGACTGGCAAATACGGCTGAGCCTTTGGTCTTTATGTGATGCGTGACAATCGTCGTCGTCGGCTTACTATGGGGGTATTACTAACACGTCAGCGCCGGTATCTATTTGCTTTGAAGACTTGTCAGTAATAAAAATGCGATCCACATGTTTTGCGTTACCATCCGGATCGCTTGTTGATGGTGACGCAGAAATTAGTTTTTTTGCCTTTCGTTGTTGCGGAAGGCGCAAGGCGGTCGACAGCATAATTTTTTACACAATGAAGAAATTTTGTTTCTAAAATCCTTTAGACGCTCAGTTGAAGCTTGCAAAATTGCGCGTACTGCTGCCGGTAGTCTGCTGAACCGTAGATTTTTCTGAAATGCTTGGTACTCCAAGATGTCGCATTTCGTTGAGAAGTTGTGATGGCTTTTTATCGCCTAAATCGATTTCGGAAAGCAGCTGCCTCATTTTTTCTGTTTCGCTTGCACCGAACCTCTCAAGTAATTGCGTCTTTAGGCTTTCGTATTTTTGCGTTTGCGGCGGATTTATAATTGTGTCCGAAATTTGCGCTAAAACTTTTGACTCAATGGCGGCTACAACCATGTTAAATTTTGAGTTATCCGAGTGAATTCCAGAGACGGCGAACAGCGCCTCGACCTGGGCAAACCAAATCTCTGGATTCTCGTGCCAAAACGGCGGGACCTTCACGGAAACTCGATTTACCATCGTGGTTGGTGTAGTCATTGTCAATTCGTGCTGCGACTCGCCTAATTCTTGTGTATGCGTCGTGGGAGCACCCTGATGTTCATTTTTCCCCATTGGTTTTGATCACGTCGGGGTCACCAGTTTGTGGGTTGCTTGTTATGTTCGTTTACTCAAAACCGGGAGATGAAATAAAAGATACTCGGAAAACTTTATACTAACTTATTTATTAACTAAAACTAATAATGAAATTGGAAAGTACATTAAACACGTGTGTGTCGATTATCAATTAACAAGCGAGTGGTGTTTGTGTGTATCTTTGGCACTGACGGTTCGCATCTGCTTGTGTTCTCGTGTTTACACGCGGGCTTGCTTGCCACAAGTACAAAAGGTAGGCATTTTCCATGCCAAAGACCTCTTTGCCTGTTAGTCATTAGGTATCTAGGCGATTGACGATCCATGTTATTGTTTAATTCTTACATTTATTTATTAATTTATCATCATCATCATATTTGGCACTACAACCGGGGTCCGGTCCTGGCCTCCCGCAAAAAGTCTCTCCACCGGTCCCGATTTCGAGCCGATGTCATCCAGTTTGGCATCCTTAAACTCTGGGCGTCCTTCAAGCGTAGGCTTGGCCGGCCTCGCTGTCGTGTTCCATAAATCCTTCCGCAAAGGACTTTCCGAGCAGGATCCTCTTCGCTAATGCGAGCTAGGTGCTGCCCACCGGAGCCTACCGAGCTTAATTTTCTTCACGATGTCGACATCGCGGTAACGCTCGTAGATCTCATCATTATAGAGTCTCAGGAATCGTGTTTCCTCACATACGGGGCCAACAATTCTCCGTAAGACTTTTCTCTCGAACGCGGCTAAGAGGTCAGAATGCTTTTTGCTTAGCATCCAAGTCTCGGGTCCATATGTAAGTACTGGTATGACCATTGTCTTATATATCAGAAGCTTGGATGTTATGGTTAAGTTCCTGGAATTAAAGAGTCTTGACAGACTATAGTAGGCTTTGTTGGCTTTAAGCAACCGTGCGCGTATTTCTGGTTCCATGCTGTTATCGGCTGCTATAGTTGACCCGTGATAGTTAAAGGATTGCTCTACTTCAAATTTGCGCTCCACTATTTGAATTGAGGGACCAATGTTGGATCTTCTACTCGCAGACGTGGCCACCATGTACTTTGTTTTGCTCTCATTTATGTGCAGCCCCAGATTTCGTGCCGCCTGCTCTATCTGGATGAAAGCTTCCTGTACAGCTCTTTGGTTTCTACCAACGATGTCAATATCGTCTGCGAAGCCAGTATCTGAATGGACTTATAGAGGATTGTTCCTCTCGCCGTTACGTTAGAGTCTCGGATCACTTTCTCCAACGCCAGGTTGAAGAGGACGCAGGCCAGTCATTCCCCTTGTCGGAGCCAGTTATAGATGTTGAATGATAGTGATCCGGATATTTTTACTTGGCTTATAACATTGGTCATGGTCAACCTACATAGTCGTGTCAGTTTATTTGGGATGCCGAATTCTCTCATGGCTTTATAAAGTACTACTCTGGCTATGCTATCATAGGCGGCTTTAAAGTCTACAAAAAGATGGTGTAGTGAGTTTTGAAACTCTAGACATTTTTCCATCACCTGCCTTAGGGTGTAAATCTGATCAGTTGTTGATTTGCCTGGGATGAAGCCACACTGGTATGGACCAATGATGACTTTAGCGTATGGGGCTATCCTGTCTTGAAGGATAGAGGAGAAAATCTTATACGCGGTACTCAACAACGTTATACCGCGATAATTGCTGCATTTTGTGATATCTCCCTTCTTATGTATGGGGCACAGGATGCCTGGGATGAAGCCACACTGGTATGGACCAATGATGACTTTAGCGTATGGGGCTATCCTGTCTTGAAGGATAGAGGAGAAAATCTTATACGCGGTACTCAACAACGTTATACCGCTATAATTGCTGCATTTTGTGATATCTCCCTTCTTATGTATGGGGCACAGGATGCCTCTTCGACTGTCTTCTGGCATAACTTCTTCTTCCCATACTTGCACTATTGTTTCATGAATTGCTTGGTGTAATGTGGGGCCTCCTATTTTTATCAGTTCCGCTGGGATCCCATCAGATCCCGGGGCCTTATTATTTTTGAGCCGATTTATCACTCTGCTAACTTCGTCTATGCTTGGTGGCGGCAGTAAAGTATTATCTTCGGTCATTGGTGGAGCCTCCAATTCCTCAGATTGGCCTTTAAGCAACTCATGAAAATGCTCTTCCCATCGCTCTAAGATGCCTTTAAGATCGGCGATCAGATTACCCTCTTTGCCCTTGCGGACTCTTTTGTAGAAATTCCGCGCCTGGTGCGGTCCTTGCTCTCTGTACTGTTTTAGTTCTCGGACGAGATTCTTCTCCCAGGCAGCGGTACTAATGACAGTATTCTTAAGGCGTGTCCATTTCTCTTCTACGCCCGACATCTCAGCCCTAGGACTTACTCTCCCTGCATTTAGGGCGAGTCCTATCGCTTGACCGTAGTTGTTTCTAGTCTCTTCATTGCGGAGGGCAGCCGTTTTGACTCGAATCTGATTCGCGGATGGAGTCTTCCGTGATGATGCAATCCGCGCTCGGAGCACCATACCAACAAGATAGTGGTCCAAGTCGACGTTGGTACCTCGGTACGTTCGTACCGTCATCAGGTTCGGGTTGTGGCGGCGGTCTATCACCACGTGGTCTATCTGGTTGCGAGTGGCTCCATCGGGAGATACCCAGGTGGCTTTGTGGATATTTTTACGCGCAAACCTTGTACTCGCAACGACCAAATTATTGCTTGCTGCCATCTCTATGACTCGTTGTCCATTGTCATTAGTGTTCTCGTGTAAGCTATGGGTGCCAATGTACTGCCAGAATACTGGCTCCCTACCTATTTTAGCATTCATATCCCCCAGAATGATTTTTACATCATACTGAGGGCAGGCATGGAGTTCCCGTTCGACTGATTCAAAAAATTCTTCTTTTTCATCATCTGGGGAATCCTCTGTAGGTGCGTGAACGTTTATGAGGCTTATGTTTTTAATTTGTTTTGTTTTTTAAATTGCTTAGAATTTGCCCCGCACGCGAAGGGTGCATAGCCGTTCATTTACTGCATTAAAGCCGATAACGGTGAGTTTCATTCTTTTGCTGACTAGAAACCCCACCCCGAGCACATTATGTCTTGCATGACAGCTGTAATATATGTCATATTCTGATTTTTGTAAGACACCATTCCCTGTCCACCGCATCTCCTGAATTGCTGTTAAGTCCGCTTTATATTTGGACAGGGTATCGGCTAGCTGCTGTGCAGCTCGAGCTCTATACAGTGAGCGTACGTTCCATGAGAAAATTCTTAAATCGTTCAGCCGTTTTCGTTGCCGTGGTCGTCGTCGTTCATCAGTGTATCCGAGGCTGATTTTGGGTTCCGTAATAATAATTTTTTTACAGGCGAGGTTATTGGCCTCGCGCCAACCTTACTTTGAAGGGACTAGCCCGATCATTCAGCTTTTCCTGCATTGGAGGAAAATTACCATCGGCCACCACGTGGAGGTTTGATCGCACTTCCACCAGTCAGAGATAGTTACGGCCACATGCAATTCTAAATAATATGTGCAATATTTTATATTAGATTTAGGTTCCATGCTCATTTTGACTATCACCTGAAACAAAACTGGCTGGAAACTATCAGAACGAACTAGAAAAAGAATTCAAATCAACGAAGAAGAGAAAAGACTTTTATAAAGAAATGTGATGATTGTGGTAAATGTAGAGAAGAAAAATGTAGTAAAGATTTTTCTATTTTGTTAATTTGATATGTGTAGCTTGTATTAGAGAGTAGAGATTAGGTAGAATTAATTACAGAAAATATTATTTCGTGTTATTTTTTTTAAAAAAAACTTCGTTTTTGTACTACGAGCCGTTGAGAGAACATCCCATCGTATTCTGAAGCTTAAATTGTCATAATGACGATATTAACTGTAGTGGCGACTGTTTGTGCAGCACCCTATTTTCCGGTACGTGACAGAACAGCATGCTAACGATTGCACACACAAAAATTTGGATGTTTGGAATTTTTGGTTGCATACCGTTTGTTACAAAAAATTCCAGTGCAGGAAACGTGCCGCTAAAACATGCGATGCGTAGATCGTTGATAACAAACCGTTGGTTAGCAAAAATTCAAGTAGTTAGATGTACCGCAAAAACATGCGATGCGCACATACTTTGGTAACAAACCGGTTTGCAAACCAAGCATTCCATCGTCTAAAGATGTGTCGGCATAACGCGCGATTCAGGTATGTTGTACACACACACCCATAGACTAGTACCACTCAGCAATGAAGCTGTTGCCTGGCAGAGGAAGAACATGATAGGCAGTCGATGGAAGAACTCTAACACGCACGGTCGGTTCAGCTCCGCGATAGACCGCTGCCCGTCGGCTCAAATTCGGTCTTAAGAACATTCTGTGAAGTGAGCCAAGTTGCCAATATAGAAAATTCATATTAATAAAAAAGAATAAACCCATTTTTCATTTTGTGACGGCTTTCTCGTGAGAATTTAAGCATACAATTTACAACCATCCAAGTGCGACTAGTTTCTTTAATATTCAAGATCTAACAGGAATAACGAAATATTTATTTGTGAACAAATTTCATGTGAAAATTTAAAACGATATAAAAATCATTCGTGCGCAGTAAATTTAGTGGGGAAAAGAAAAAAAATCATCTTTTTTGATTCACGAGCGCAGAGAAACAAAAAAACGACCATCACTTTGTGAAAGTTTCGATGTGAGAAGCTTTACTTTAACTATTTGACCCAGCAAAATACATAAAATAAAATATTTTTAAGCAAACTTTTTTTGTTCAATGGCATCCCGGCATTCGGCCATTCGGTGTCTCTGATTACAATCTAGTCAAAAATGGAATTTTCTCCTTGCGAGAATGGGTATACGTGAGTTATATATGCACCACATACAACAAAGCAAGGTCAGCATGATATCATATTCAACCACAATTCAGACAGACAACAAAGAGAACAAAGGAATGACGACTCAAATAAACAACTTCGAGGCCAAAGCGCAATTCAGGCAGACAACAAAGAGAACAAAGGAAAGACGTAAACATGTTGATCACTTAGATCGCAATGTATGATAAGAATTAATACGAATAACAAATATGTAAAACAGATCGTATATAAATAAGAACTTAAATTGTATTCAGTTTAGAACTTAAGTAGACTCGAGACGGATCAGTCACAAGATTTCATTAATCATTTTTTAAAAATACTTTTTATGTTTTGAATAATTAAATTGGCGCAGTCGGTAGGATAGTCACTATATTTGTGCTATCCAAGTAAAAAACCAACGTTCCGTAAATTAGTGAATTTATTTTCAAACAAAGTTTCTAAAATTAACAAGCTTTGAAATAATAATTAAAATACGGTATCGCTAAACAAAACTTTAAAGTGAAATAAAAAACGTACAAAAATCGACGAAAATAAAAACACTTTAATATAAATTCAGTGAATTAGAAAATCAATTCAATTCAGTGAAAGAATCAATTAATAGCCCAACCCAATGCATATGGTAATGCTATAAAATTCCGTAGAGGAAAATTGATTTATCAAAACTGGCTACTGATTTACACATTACCAAAGAAGAAAAATAAATAAGAAGAAGAACTCAGCAAGAAACTAAAAAGTATCTGCTATACTTTCAATAAAATTAAAAAAGAAGAAAAACAGAAGAGAAGAAGAGTCTTAATGATCAAAAAATTCAGAAAGAAGAAGTTACAGGAGGCAAAGATCAAATTTACAAACGAAGAAAACAGTTCATCAGAAGAGGACCTTCAATTATACAACATTAGGAATCAGCCAATTCCTGAAGAATTACGTAAGAATAATTTAGAAATTAACAATAAAGGTAACATTAAAGATTTTAAATATATTATTAAAGAAGAATTTAATTTAAAAAATAATAATCCTAGAAGTAATAATTTAAGTTTTAAAAGTGAAAATTGTGAACAAATTTCCAATAATAAAAATAATCCTGGTAGTAATATTTTTTCTGGGCGGTAATAATTTAAGTTTCAAAAGTGAAAATTGTGACCAGATTGAGATTCACTCTCACCTGCAAAAATGGCAGGACATAAAGCAAATCATCATCATCATGTTTGGCTCTACAACCGGGGTCCGGTCCTGGCCTCCCGCAAAAAGTCCCTCCACCGGTCCCGATTTCGAGCCGATGTCATCCAGTTTGACATCCTTAAACTCTGGGCGTCCTTCAAGCGTAGGCTTGGTCGGCCTCGCTGTCGTGTTCCATAAATCCTTCCGCAAAGGACTTTCCGAGCAGGATCCTCTTCGCTAATGCGAGCTAGGTGCTGCCCACCGGAGCCTACCGAGCTTAATTTTCTTCACGATGTCGACATCGCGGTAACGCTCGTAGATCTCATCATTATAGAGTCTCCGGAATCGTCTTTCCTCACATACGGGGCCAACAATTCTCCGTAAGACTTTTCTCTCGAACGCGGCTAAGAGGTCAGAATGCTTTTTGCTAAGCACCCAAGTCTCGGGTCCATATGTAAGTACTGGTATGACCATTGTCTTATATATCAGAAGTCATAAACCATAACATCCAATGGTTAAGTTCCTGGAATTAAAGAGTCTTGACAGGCTATAGTAGGCTTTGTTGGCTTTAAGCAACCGTGCGCGTATTTCTGGTTCCATGCTGTTATCGGCTGCTATAGTGGACCCGTGATAGTTAAAGGATTGCACTACTTCAAATTTGCGCTCCACTATTTGAATTGAGGGACCAATGTTGGATCTTCTACTCGCAGACGTGGCCACCATGTACTTTGTTTTGCTCTCATTTATGTGCAGCCCCAGATTTCGTGCCGCCTGCTCTATCTGGATGAAAGCTTCCTGTACAGCTCTTTGGTTTCTACCAACGATGTCAATATCGTCTGCGTAAGCCAGTATCTGAATGGACTTATAGAGGATTGTTCCTCTCGCCGTTACGTTAGAGTCTCGGATCACTTTCTCCAACGCCAGGTTGAAGAGGACGCAGGCCAGTCATTCCCCTTGTCGGAGCCCGTTATAGATGTTGAATGGGCTTGATAGTGATCCGGATATTTTTACTTGGCTTATAACATTGGTCATGGTCAACCTACATAGTCGTGTCAGTTTATTTGGGATGCCGAATTCTCGCTTTAAAGTCTATAAAAAGATGGTGTAGTGGGTTTTGAAACTCTAGACATTTTTCCATCACCTGCCTTAGGGTGTAAATCTGATCAGTTGTTGATTTGCATGGGATGAAGCCACACTGGTATGGACCAATGATAACTTTAGCGTATGGGGCTATCCTGTCTTGAAGGATAGAGGAGAAAATCTACTACGCGGTACTTAACAACGTTATACCGCGATAATTGCTGCATTTTGTGATATCTCCCTTCTTATGTATGGGGCACAGGATGCCTCTTCGACTGTCTTCTGGCATAACTTCTTCTTTCCATACTTGCACTATTATTTCATGAATTGCTTGGTGTAATGTGGGGCCTCCTATTTTTATCAGTTCCGCTGGGATCCCATCAGATCCCGAGGCCTTATTATTTTTGAGCCGTTTTATCACTCTGCTAACTTCGTCTATGCTTGGTGGCGGCAGCAAAGTATTATCTTCGGTCATTGGTGGAGCCTCCAATTCCTCAGATTGGCCTTTAAGCAACTCATGAAAATGCTCTTCCCATCGCTCTAAGATGCCTTTAAGATCGGCGATCAGATTACCCTCTTTGCCCTTGCGGACTCTTTTGTAGAACTTCCGCGCCTGGTGCGGTCCTTGCTCTCTGTACTGTTTCAGTTCTCGGACGAGATTCTTCTCCCAGGCTACTTTCTTTTACCGGTGAACTGTTTTTTCATATCTTCTGAGGTCTTTATATTCATCTTCGCGTGCTCGCGTTCTATGGGGATTGTTGCATTGCTCGGTAAGCAACATTCTAACGTTCAGTCGCTAGCTAACATTCGTCATCAAACCAGTCGTTCCGATCTCTACGACTACTGCCTAAGATGGAGTCAGCAGTACTAATGACAGTATTCTTAAGGCGTGTCCATTTCTCTTCTACGCCCGACATCTCAGCCCCAGGACTTACTCTCTCAGCATTTAGGGCGAGTCCTATCGCTTGACCGTAGTTGTTTCTGGTCTCTTCATTGCGGAGGGCAGCCGTGTTGACTCGAATCTGATTCACGGATGCAGTCTTCCGTGATGATGCATTCCGCGCTCGGAGCACCATACCAACAAGATAGTGGTCCAAGTCGACGTTGGCACCTCGGTACGTTCGTACCGTCATCAGGTTCGGGTTGTGGCGGCGGTCTATCACCACGTGGTCTATCTGGTTGCGAGTGGCTCCATCGGGAGATACCCAGGTGGCTTTGTGGATATTTTTACGCGCAAACCTTGTACTCGCAACGACCAAATTATTGCTTGCTGCCATCTCTATGACTCGTTGTCCATTGTCATTAGTGTTCTCGTGTAAGCTATGGGTGCCAATGTACTGCCAGAATACTGGCTCCCTACCTATTTTAGCATTCATATCCCCCAGAATGATTTTTACATCATACTGAGGGCAGGCATGGAGTTCCCGTTCGACTGATTCAAAAAATGCTTCTTTTTCATCATCTGGGGAATCCTCTGTAGGTGCGTGAACGTTTATGAGGCTTATATTTTTAAATTTGCCCCGCACGCGAAGGGGGCATAGCCGTTCATTTACTGCATTAAAGCCGATAACGGTGGGTTTCATTCTTTTGCTGACTAGAAACCCCACCCCGAGCACATTATGTCTTGCATGACAGCTGTAATATATGTCATATTCTGATTTTTGTAAGACACCATTCCCTGTCCACCGCATCTCCTGAATTGCTGTTAAGTCCGCTTTATATTTGGACAGGGTATCGGCTAGCTGCTGTGCAGCTCGAGCTCTATACAGTGAGCGTACGTTCCATGAGAAAATTCTTAAATCGTTTAGCCGTTTTCGTTGCCGTGGTCGTCGTCGTTCATCAGTGTATCCGAGGCTGATTTTGGGTTCCGTAATAATAATTTTTTTACAGGCGAGGTTATTGGCCTCGCGCCAACCTTACTTTGAAGGGACTAGCCCGATCATTCAGCTTTTCCTGCATTGGAGGAAAATTACCAGCGGCCACCACGTGGAGGTTTGATCGCACTTCCACCAGTCAGAAGATAGTTACGGCCACATGCAATTCTAAAGCATTCTGTGTTATTCCTCCTATTTCTGCTGATGGCTGACCGCTTATTAATTTATATATCATATTTATTTATTTTATTTATTATTGTATATTTATATTATTTTTAGTCTAACTTATAAAGTCTGTGATATTTAAGGCCTTAGGATTATGTGCAATATTTTATATTAGATTTAGGTTCCATGCTCATTTTGACTATCACCTGAAACAAAACTGGCTGGAAACTATCAGAACGAACTAGAAAAAGAATTCAAATCAACGAAGAAGAGAAAAGACTTTTATAAAGAAATGTGATGATTGTGGTAAATGTAGAGAAGAAAAATGTAGTAAAGATTTTTCTATTTTGTTAATTTGATATGTGTAGCTTGTAGTAGAGAGTAGAGATTAGGTAGAATTAATTACAGAAAATATTATTTCGTGTTTTTTTTTTTAAAAAAACTTCGTTTTTGTACTACGAGCCGTTGAGAGAACATCCCATCGTATTCTGAAGCTTAAATTGTCATAATGACGATATTAACTGTAGTGGCGACTGTTTGTGCAGCACCCTATTTTCCGGTACGTGACAGAACAGCATGCTAACGATTGCACACACAAAAATGTGGATGTTTGGAATATTTGGTTGCATACCGTTTGTTACAAAAAATTCCAGTGCAGAAAACGTGCCGCTAAAACATGCGATGCGTAGATCGTTGATAACAAACCGTTGGTTAGCAAAAATTCCAGTAGTTAGATGTACCGCAAAAACATGCGATGCGCACATACTTTGGTAACAAACCGGTTTGCAAACCAAGCATTCCATCGTCTAAAGATGTGTCGGCATAACGCGCGATTCAGGTATGTTGTACACACACACCCATAGACTAGTACCACTCAGCAACGAAGCTGTTGCCTGGCAGAGCAAGAACATGATAGGCAGTCGATGGAAGAACTCTAACACGCACGGTCGGTTCAGCTCCGCGATAGACCGCTGCCCGTCGGCTCAAATTCGGTAATTTCGGTCTTAAGAACATTCTGTGAAGTGAGCCAAGTTTCATTTTGTGACGGCTTTCTCGTGAGAATTTAAGCATACAATTTACAACCATCCAAGTGCGACTAGTTTCTTTAATATTCAAGATCTAACAGGAATAACGAAATATTTATTTGTGAACAAATTTCATGTGAAAATTTTAAACGATATAAAAATCATTCGTGCGCAGTAAATTTAGTGGGGAAAAGAAAAAAAAAATCATCTTTTTTGATTCACGAGCGCAGAGAAACAAAAAAACGACCATCACTTTGTGAAAGTTTCGATGTGAGAAGCTTTACTTTAACTATTTGACCCAGCAAAATACATAAAATAAAATATTTTCAAGCAAACTTTTTTTGTTCAATGGCATCCCGGCATTCGGCCATTCGGTGTCTCTGATTACAATCTAGTCAAAAATGGAATTTTCTCCTTGCGAGAATGGGTATACGTGAGTTATATATGCACCACATACAACAAAGCAAGGTCAGCATGATATCATATTCAACCACAATTCAGACAGACAACAAAGAGAACAAAGGAATGACGACTCAAATAAACAACTTCGAGGCCAAAGCGCAATTCAGGCAGACAACAAAGAGAACAACGGAAAGACGTAAACATGTTGATCACTTAGATCGCAATGTATGATAAGAATTAATACGAATAACAAATATGTAAAACAGATCGTATATAAATAAGAACTTAAATTGTTTTCAGTTTAGAACTTAAGTAGACTCGAGACGCATCAGTCACAAGATTTCATTAATCATTTTTTTAAAATACTTTTTATGTTTTGAATAATTAAATTGGCGCAGTCGGTAGGATAGTCACTATATTTGTGCTATCCAAGTAAAAAACCAACGTTCCGTAAATTAGTGAATTTATTTTCAAACAAAGTTTCTAAAATTAACAAGCTTTGAAATAATAATTAAAATACGGTATCGCTAAACAAAACTTTAAAGTGAAATAAAAAACGTACAAAAATCGACGAAAATAAAAACACTTTAATATAAATTCAGTGAATTAGAAAATCAATTCAATTCAGTGAAAGAATCAATTAATAGCCCAACCCAATGCATATGGTAATGCTATTAAATTCCGTAGAGGAAAATTGATTTATCAAAACTGGCTACTGATTTACCCATTACCAAAGAAGAAAAATAAATAAGAAGAAGAACTCAGCAAGAAACTAAAAAGTATCTGCTATACTTTCAATAAAATTAACAAAGAAGAAAAACAGAAGAGAAGAAGAGTCTTAATGATCAAAAAATTCAGAAAGAAGAAGTTACAGGAGGCAAAGATCAAATTTACAAACGAAGAAAACAGTTCATCAGAAGAGGACCTTCAATTATACAACATTAGGAATCAGCCAATTCCTGAAGAATTACGTAAGAATAATTTAGAAATTAAGAATAAAGGTAACATTAAAGATTTTAAATATATTATTAAAGAAGAATTTAATTTAAAAAATAATAATCCTAGAAGTAATAATTTAAGTTTTAAAAGTGAAAATTGTGAACAAATTTCCAATAATAAAAATAATCCTGGTAGTAATATTTTTTCTGGGCGGTAATAATTTAAGTTTCAAAAGTGAAAATTGTGACCAGATTGAGATTCACTCTCACCTGCAAAAATGGCAGGACATAAAGCAAATCATCATCATCATGTTTGGCTCTACAACCGGGGTCCGGTCCTGGCCTCCCGCAAAAAGTCTCTCCACCGGTCCCGATTTCGAGCCGATGTCATCCAGTTTGACATTCTTAAACTCTGGGCGTCCTTCAAGCGTAGGCTTGGTTGGCCTCGCTGTCGTGTTCCATAAATCCTTCCGCAAAAGACTTTCCGAGCAGGATCCTCTTCGCTAATGCGAGCTAGGTGCTGCCCACCGGAGCCTACCGAGCTTAATTTTCTTCACGATGTCGACATCGCGGTAACGCTCGTAGATCTCATCATTATAGAGTCTCCGGAATCGTCTTTCCTCACATACGGGGCCAACAATTCTCCGTAAGACTTTTCTCTCGAACGCGGCTAAGAGGTCAGAATGCTTTTTGCTAAGCATCCAAGTCTCGGGTCCATATGTAAGTACTGGTATGACCATTGTCTTATATATCAGAAGCCATAAACCATAACATCCAATGGTTAAGTTCCTGGAATTAAAGAGTCTTGACAGGCTATAGTAGGCTTTGTTGGCTTTAAGCAACCGTGCGCGTATTTCTGGTTCCATGCTGTTATCGGCTGCTATAGTGGACCCGTGATAGTTAAAGGATTGCACTACTTCAAATTTGCGCTCCACTATTTGAATAAAGGGACCAATGTTGGATCTTCTACTCGCAGACGTGGCCACCATGTACTTTGTTTTGCTCTCATTTATGTGCAGCCCCAGATTTCGTGCCGCCTGCTCTATCTGGATGAAAGCTTCCTGTACAGCTCTTTGGTTTCTACCAACGATGTCAATATCGTCTGCGTAAGCCAGTATCTGAATGGACTTATAGAGGATTGTTCCTCTCGCCGTTACGTTAGAGTCTCGGATCACTTTCTCCAACGCCAGGTTGAAGAGGACGCAGGCCAGTCATTCCCCTTGTCGGAGCCCGTTATAGATGTGGAATGGGCTTGATAGTGATCCGGATATTTTTACTTGGCTTATAACATTGGTCATGGTCAACCTACATAGTCGTGTCAGTTTATTTGGGATGCCGAATTCTCGCTTTAAAGTCTATAAAAAGATGGTGTAGTGAGTTTTGAAACTCTAGACATTTTTCCATCACCTGCCTTAGGGTGTAAATCTGATCAGTTGTTGATTTGCATGGGATGAAGCCACACTGGTATGGACCAATGATAACTTTAGCGTATGGGGCTATCCTGTCTTGAAGGATAGAGGAGAAAATCTACTACGCGGTACTCAACAACGTTATACCGCGATAATTGCTGCATTTTGTGATATCTCCCTTCTTATGTATGGGGCACAGGATGCCTCTTCGACTGTCTTCTGGCATAACTTCTTCTTTCCATACTTGCACTATTATTTCATGAATTGCTTGGTGTAATGTGGGGCCTCCTATTTTTATCAGTTCCGCTGGGATCCCATCAGATCCCGAGGCCTTATTATTTTTGAGCCGTTTTATCACTCTGCTAACTTCGTCTATGCTTGGTGGCGGCAGCAAAGTATTATCTTCGGTCATTGGTGGAGCCTCCAATTCCTCAGATTGGCCTTTAAGCAACTCATGAAAATGCTCTTCCCATCGCTCTAAGATGCCTTTAAGATCGGCGATCAGATTACCATCTTTGCCCTTGCGGACTCTTTTGTAGAACTTCCGCGCCTGGTGCGGTCCTTGCTCTCTGTACTGTTTCAGTTCTCGGACGAGATTCTTCTCCCAGGCTACTTTCTTTTACCGGTGAACTGTTTTTTCATATCTTCTGAGGTTTTTATATTCATCTTCGCGTGCTCGCGTTCTATGGGGATTGTTGCATTGCTCGGTAAGCAACATTCTAACGTTCAGTCGCTAGCTAACATTCGTCATCTAACCAGTCTCCGATCCGATCTCTACGACTACTGCCTAAGATGGAGTCAGCAGTACTAATGACAGTATTCTTCAGGCGTGTCCATTTCTCTTCTACGCCCGACATCTCAGCCCCAGGACTTACTCTCTCCGCATTTAGGGCGAGTCCTATCGCTTGACCGTAGTTGTTTCTGGTCTCTTCATTGCGGAGGGCAGCCGTGTTGACTCGAATCTGATTCACGGATGCAGTCTTCCGTGATGATGCATTCCGCGCTCGGAGCACCATACCAACAAGATAGTGGTCCAAGTCGACGTTGGCACCTCGGTACGTTCGTACCGTCATCAGGTTCGGGTTGTGGCGGCGGTCTATCACCACGTGGTCTATCTGGTTGCGAGTGGCTCCATCGGGAGATACCCAGGTGGCTTTGTGGATATTTTTACGCGCAAAACTTGTACTCGCAACGACCAAATTATTGCTTGCTGCCATCTCTATGACTCGTTGTCCATTGTCATTAGTGTTCTCGTGTAAGCTATGGATGCCAATGTACTGCCTGAATACTGGCTCCCTACCTATTTTAGCATTCATATCCCCCAGAATGATTTGTACATCATACTGAGGGCAGGCATGGAGTTCCCGTTCGACTGATTCAAAGAATTCATCTTTTTCATCATCTGGGGAGTCCTCTGTAGGTGCGTGAACGTTTATGAGGCTTATGTTTTTAAATTTGCCCCGCACGCGAATGGTGCATAGCCGTTCATTTACTGCATTAAAGCCGATAACGGTGGGTTTCATTCTTTTGCTGACTAGAAACCCCACCCCGAGCACATTATGTCTTGCATGACAGCTGTAATATATGTCATATTCTGATTTTTGTAAGACACCATTCCCTGTCCACCGCATCTCCTGAATTGCTGTTAAGTCCGCTTTATATTTGGACAGGGTATCGGCTAGCTGCTGTGCAGCTCGAGCTCTATACAGTGAGCGTACGTTCCATGAGAAAATTCTTAAATCGTTTAGCCGTTTTCGTTGCCGTGGTCGTCGTCGTTCATCAGTGTATCCGAGGCTGATTTTGGGTTCCGTAATAATAATTTTTTTACAGGCGAGGTTATTGGCCTCGCGCCAACCTTACTTTGAAGGGACTAGCCCGATCATTCAGCTTTTCCTGCATTGGAGGAAAATTACCAGCGGCCACCACGTGGAGGTTTGATCGCACTTTCACCAGTCAGAGATAGTTACGGCCACATGCAATTCTAAAGCATTCTGTGTTATTCCCCCTATTTCTGCTGATGGCTGACCGCTTATTAATTTATACATCATATTTATTTATTTTATTTATTATTGTATATTTATATTATTTTTAGTCTAACTTATAAAGTCTGTGATATTTAAGGCCTTAGGATTATGTGCAATATTTTATATTAGATTTAGGTTCCATGCTCATTTTGACTATCACCTGAAACAAAACTGGCTGGAAACTATCAGAACGAACTAGAAAAAGAATTCAAATCAACGAAGAAGAGAAAAGACTTTTATAAAGAAATGTGATGATTGTGGTAAATGTAGAGAAGAAAAATGTAGTAAAGATTTTTCTATTTTGTTAATTTGATATGTGTAGCTTGTAGTAGAGAGTAGAGATTAGGTAGAATTAATTACAGAAAATATTATTTCGTGTTTTTTTTTTAAAAAAAACTTCGTTTTTGTACTACGAGCCGTTGAGAAAACATCCCATCGTATTCTGAAGCTAAAATTGTCATAATGACGATATTAACTGTAGTGCAGCACAGCAGTTTGGAATTTTTGGTTGCATACCGTTTGTTACAAAAAATTCCAGTGCAGGAAACGTACCGCTAAAACATGCGATGCGTAGATCGTTGATAACAAACCGTTGGTTAGCAAAAATTCCAGTAGTTAGATGTACCGCAAAAACATGCGATGCGCATATACTTTGGTAACAAACCGGTTTGCAAACCAAGCATTCCATCGTCTAAAGATGTGTCGGCATAACGCGCGATTCAGGTATGTTGTACACACACACCCATAGACTAGTACCACTCAGCAACGAAGCTGTTGCCTGGCAGAGCAAGAACATGATAGGCAGTCGATGGAAGAACTCTAACACGCACGGTCGGTTCAGCTCCGCGATAGACCGCTGCCCGTCGGCTCAAATTCGGTCATTTCGGTCTTAAGAACATTCTGTGAAGTGAGCCAAGTTGCCAATATAGAAAATTCATATTAATAAAAAAGAAAAAACCCATTTTTCATTTTGTGACGGCTTTCTCGTGAGAATTTAAGCATACAATTTACAACCATCCAAGTGCGACTAGTTTCTTTAATATTCAAAATCTAACAGGAATAACGAAATATTTATTTGTGAACAAATTTCATGTGAAAATTTAAAACGATATAAAAATCATTCGTGCGCAGTAAATTTAGTGGGGAAAAGAAAAAAAATCATCTTTTTTGATTCACGAGCGCAGAGAAACAAAAAAACGACCATCACTTTGTGAAAGTTTCGATGTGAGAAGCTTTACTTTAACTATTTGACCCAGCAAAATAAATAAAATAATATATTTTTAAGCAAACTTTTTTGTTCAATGGCATCCCAGCATTCGGCCATTCGGTGTCTCTGATTACAATCTATTCAAAAATGGAATTTTCTCCTTGCGAGAATGGGTATACGTGAGTTATATATGCACCACATACAACAAAGCAAGGTCAGCATGATATCATATTCAACCACAATTCAGACAGACAACAAAGAGAACAAAGGAATGACGACTCAAATAAACAACTTCGAGGCCAAAGCGCAATTCAGGCAGACAACAAATAGAACAAAGGAAAGACGTAAACATGTTGATCACTTAGATCGCAATGTATGATAAGAATTAATACGAATAACAAATATGTAAAACAGATCGTATATAAATAAGAACTTAAATTGTATTCAGTTTAGACTTAAGTAGACTCGAGACGCATCAGTCACAAGATTTCATTAATCATTTTTTAAAAATACTTTTTATGTTTTGAATAATTAAATTGGCGCAGTCGGTAGGATAGTCACTATATTTGTGCTATCCAAGTAAAAAACCAACGTTCCGTAAATTAGTGAATTTATTTTCAAACAAAGTTTCTAAAATTAACAAGCTTTGAAATAATAATTAAAATACGGTATCGCTAAACAAAACTTTAAAGTGAAATAAAAAACGTACAAAAATCGACGAAAATAAAAACACTTTAAAATAAATTCAGTGAATTAGAAAATCAATTCAATTCAGTGAAAGAATCAATTAATAGCCCAACCCAATGCATATGGTAATGCTATAAAATTCCGTAGAGGAAAATTGATTTATCAAAACTGGCTACTGATTTACCCATTACCAAAGAAGAAAAATAAATAAGAAGAAGAACTCAGCAAGAAACTAAAAAGTATCTGCTATACTTTCAATAAAATTAAAAAAGAAGAAAAACAGAAGAGAAGAAGAAACAGAGAAGAAGAAATGATCAAAAAATTCAGAAAGAAGAAGTTACAGGAGGCAAAGATCAAATTTACAAACGAAGAAAACAGTTCATCAGAAGAGGACCTTCAATTATAGAACATTAGGAATCAGCCAATTCCTGAAGAATTACGTAAGAATAATTTAGAAATTAAGAATAAAGGTAACATTAAAGATTTTAAATATATTATTAAAGAAGAATTTAATTTAAAAAATAATAATCCTAGAAGTAATAATTTAAGTTTTAAAAGTGAAAATTGTGAACAAATTTCCAATAATAAAAATAATCCTGGTAGTAATATTTTTGACAAGATTCTGGGCAGTAATAATTTAAGTTTCAAAAGTGAAAATTGTGATCAGATTGAGATTCACTCTCACCTGCAAAAATGGCAGGACATAAAGCAAATGCTGGTAAACAATTTTGGAGGATTTAAAAACTCTTTCCAGCTGTACGAAGATCTTCGTCAGACCAGCTTCAAAGGTGATGCTTTGGGATTCTATAATAATATCCAAAAAATCTTGTGTGATTTAAATCAGAAAAGCTTACAACAAGCTCTCTACGAGCTCACACAAGCAGGATTCGTCAATTCAAGTCCTCTCGAAGAAAGGATACAAAAACCTCAAAATACCCAAAATAAAAACTTCGACAAATGAACTACACGGGAAAAAACCATAACAATGAATATTATACAAACGAAAGAAACAATCCTGCGGGATCAAAAGAAATAAAAATTAACCAAGAACATGACACAAATTTTCGGGAACAGGCCTCGGAAACAAATCAGGACTTCCCTATCTCAGGATAAAAAAAAACGGAAAATGTATTAGAATGCTCATAGATACTGGAGCAACAAACAGTATCATCAATAAAAAAGATACACCTCCACAATATATTTCAAAAAGAAATACTCCTTTACAAATCAATACAGTAGGAAATCCTGTCATAGTGACAGAAGAAGCAACTTTCCCCAAAGAAAAATTCGTATTATCAGTTAAAACAGATTGCACATTTCAAATCATGAGTTATAGTGAAAATTATAATGGACTAATAGGAAATAATATTTTAATGACAAATAATGGAAAAATTGACTATAAAACAAAAACACTTGAATTAAACGACATAAAGATTCCCATATTTTTCGATGAAACCGATGAGCAAGAATATGCCATGGAAATTCATCACCTAAATGGCTTAACGCCACATGACTCAATATTCGAAGAATTCGAAGAAAAAAATACAAACCATATGAATACAGAAAGAAAAAAGCATATTATTTAAAACACTTAAGGAATATTCAGATGTCTTCTTTCACAAAGGAGATGATCTATCCTTCACTTCACACGTGAAACACAAACTTTCAGTAACTGATACTTCCCTAATATTCACAAGGATATATAGATATCCTGAAGCTCACAAAAACGAAGTCAATAAACAGATCCAGGAACTTTTAGATCAAAAAATAATTAAACATTCCACTTCACCATATCATTATAATTCAATTCAAATTGGGTCGTTCCCAAAAAAGAAGACAAAATGGGAAACAAAGAATGGCGAATTGTCATTGACTATCGCAAATTAAATAAAATTACGAAGGAAGATAAATTCCCTATTCCTCTCATCGAAGACATATTAGATAAAATGGGTAGAGCAAACTATTTCTCTACATTAGATTTAACCAAGGGTTTCTATCAAATAGAAATTAACCCAGAAGACCGTGAAAATACGGCATTTTCCACATTATCAGGCCATTATGAATGTATACGTATGCCTTTCGGGTTAAGAAATGCACCCGCTACGTTTCAACGAATGATGAATGAAGTCTTAGGAGACTTTATCGGAAAAATTTGTTATGTATATCTTGATGATATCATAATCTTCAGTACTTCACTTCAGGAACACATTCTCCACTTAAGAATGATATTTGAAAGACTTTGTAAAGTTAATTTAAAAGTCTCATTGAACAAATGCGATTTCCTAAAAAAGGAATCAGAATTTTTAGGACATATCATCACGCCAGAAGGCATAAAACCCAATCCTTCAAAAATACAAACTATAAAAGATTTCCCCATACCTAAAACTGTAAAAGAAATACAATCATTTCTCGGATTGACCGGTTATTACCGCAAATTCATTCAAGATTATGCAAAAATAATCAAACCAATGACTCTCTATTTGAAAAAAGATACTAAAATTGATCTTAATAATGAAAAATATATCGAAGCATTCGACAAACTAAAAATAACATAGAAGAATAACATATCAAGGTATCTGGATAAATAAACATCCAGATTTTAATAAAGAATTCCTATTAACAACAGACGCTAGCAATTTCGCTATTGGCGCTGTATTAAGCCAGTCCCACTTTCTTTTGCTTCACGCACACTCAATAAACATGAATGCAACTACTCTACAATAGGGAAAGAATTACTTGCAATTGTCTGGGCAACCAAACAATTCCGCCACTACCTTTACGGTAGAAGATTTAAAATACTTACGGACCATAGACCTCTTGTATGGCTCCATAAATTAAAAGAACCCAACTCAAAACTCCAACGATGGAAAATAAAATTAAAAGAATTCAATTTTAATATCGAATATATCCAAGGAAAAGAAAACAAAGTGGCAGACGCCCTTTCAAGAATCCAAATAGATCAAAAAATGCATTAAAAGAAGACCTAGTCTCTACTCAACATTCAGTAGAATCTGATACTACAGATTTAATTTCTATAACTGACAAACCGTTAAACATGTATAAGAGACAAATCATAATAAAAAAGACAGACATTGATTCAGACAAAATTACATTCCCATACAAAGGAAATAGATTAATTACTATCACTCGAAAAGACTTTACAGACAAAGACTTTGAATTCATAATCTCAGAGTGTGACATAAACATTACAAATTCTAAAAAGATACGAGACAGAAGACGAACTCTTCTTAAAATTCCAGAACTATTGGAAAAAACACCACAACGGACAAAAGCTATTTAGAACAATGACAAATTTAATAAATTTATACCCTCCAAGAACGGAAGACGAAATATTAAAAATACACAAATCACATAATCACATAGGCATAGAAAAAACCTATTTAGAAGTAATTAGAAAATTCTATAAACCAAATCTGAGAGAATTAATCAATAAAATAATTAATAATTGTGAAATTTGCAACTTCAAAATTGAACGAAACCCAATTAAACTCCCATACGAAAAATCCCCCACACCTCAAGGTCCACACATACATTACCACATGGATTTATATATCGTACAAAAAAATAAAACCATTCTAACTTGTATAGACAAGTTTTCAAAATTTGTGGCAGTGGAGAAAACAGAATCCAAGAATCAATTAGATGTTCTAAATGCTATGATAAAAATCTTTAGTTATATGACCAGACCAAAACTCTTAACAATAGACAATGATACAACATTTGGTTCTCCTACGATAACCAAATATCTCACAGAAAACGAGATAATCACTCATACCACTACCCCTTATCGAAACACAGGAAACTCAGTCATAGAACGATTCCATAGTACTCTAAACGAGAACCTTAGACTCTCTGAAAGAGAAAAAACAATTTAGTAGACAATTTAGCGCGATCAGTAGAAGTCTACAATCGGACAATACATCTAACTACATTAGAGAAACACAACGATGTACATTTCGGTAAAGTGAATCCAACAAAAATTTATGAAAGAATAGAAAAAGTAAAAATCAAAAATACATTTAAAATCAAAATTAAAAATCAATCAAGGTAGAAAGAACTGTGAAATAAATCCAGAATTTACGAATTGTAATCCCATAGGAATTGACAAATTAAAGACAAAACATATAAAAGTAAAAGTGCTAAAAACAAGTGGAAATAAAATACTAATACAACCCCGGATCAATAGAAATTATTAAATATCCCAGGTGACAATAACAACAATAAAAATGACACCCCTAACCCTATTAGTGACATTGACTCTATGGCAGTCAATACCGGTTAAAACTCAGGAAATACAAGTGTACGAATTTGTATTAATAGAATCAAGACCAGTACATCTGATTAAAGAATACTGTAACATTTTACACATTATCAATCTAACTAAATATGACGAAATAGTGAACGAACTAAAAACCCAGTATAGACAAATTCCTAATAAAAAATACAAACAACTCAGTGAGCTCACGAAATTAGAAAACAAAATAAACACAATAATCCCTCATAAAATTGTAAAAAGAGGACTAATTAACCTGATAGGTTCAGGCATGAAGTTCCTGTACGGAACAATGGACGATGATGATCGTCAAGAAATTGAAAATAAATTAAAAGAATACGAAACAAATAATAAACAATTATTAAATTATAATAACCAATAAGTAAAGATTAATGAACAATTCAATGAACAGTTTAGAAAGTTAACAGAGATAGTTAACATAGGTACAACTACAATAAATGAGCTTAAAAATCAGAAAAATGATATCAATGACTTTAGAATCGAACTCATTGAAGATGTAGTGCTTAACGCACGAACAGGCGTTTTAACTCATAATATCCTCACGTTGGAAGAAATTCAGGAATACAATTTAACATTTGAAACTTTAGAACATTTAAAAATGCATTTAGCCATATACAACGAAAATATTTTAAAAATAATTTCTATACCACAGTTCACAAAAGAACCCTATTATAAATATTACCTTCAAGATTTCCCAATAAAAAATAAAACAATAAATCTAATAACTAACGAAGTATACAGATTAAGCAATAGTTTATACTATCCGAGTACAGAAACAAAGAATTTAACAGAAATAAATGATGAATGTATTAATAATATAATCTTAAGAAATGACCCACACTTTTGTAAAATAAAGAATCTAAATGAAACCATTGTAAAAGAATTAGGAGAATATTTGATTCTAAAAAATGTAAAACAAGTTAATTTAACACAAAATTGTAATAAAAATAATTACAGCCTAAATGGCAATTATTTAATAAAGTTTTAAGAATGCAAAATATACTTAAATCCTTTAATAGGAAAGAATATAAAGGAGATTTAATAATTCCTACATAAAATTTTAATTATGAAAACAACAAAGATATTGAAATTGTGAATTTAAAACCGATTGAAAATATTAAAATATTAAAATATATAGAGGTGTCTCCTCAACAATTAACCTTTAGTATTACGACTCTAATCATTGTAATTATTATAATAATAATATTGTATATGTATATAAAAAAGAGAAATAACAGACCAAACAACAATATAGCCGTAAATCTACCATCAGTCAAATTTCACCAAATGGACGATTCAAGAGGGGAATAGTTATATATGCACCAGAACTCCCGCATACAACAAAGCAAGGTCAGCATGATATCATATTCAATCACAGGCAGACAACAAAAAGAAGAAAGGAATGACGACTCAAATAAACAACTTCGAGGCCAACGCGCCGCAATTCAGGCAGACAACAAAAAGAGGAAAGGAATGACGACTCAAATAAACAACTTCGAGGCCAACGCGCAATTCAGGCAGACAACAAGAAGAACAAAGGAATGACGACTCAAATAAACAACTTCGAGGTCAACGCGCAATTCAGACAGACAACAAAGAGAACAAAGGAAAGACGTAAACATGTTGATCACTTAGATCGCAATGTATGATAAGAATTAATACGAATAACAAATATGTAAAACAGAACCTATATAAATAAGAACTTGAATTGTATTCAGTTTAGAACTTAAGTAGACTCGAGACGCATCAGTCACAAGTTTTCAATAATATTTTTTTAAAAATACTTTTTGTGTTTTGAATAATTAAATTCATGTATAGTAGCAGAGTGTCGTTTGAAGCACCATTTTGGTTAAACGCTCGGTATTCTGCCTCGAGTACTGGTGAAGAGTCCTCTTATATATTACGCTCTCATGCGACACGCATAGGATACCATAAGCCGACCGAGGATTTCAATAGTCAGTCAATCTAGGTATGGTACTGCGAAGGAGTACGTGAAGTTCCTGCGGATCCCTCTTACACTAGCGCCGGAAAAAAAATTGGCCTAAAAGGAAAACCCGTTCAGCACCAGATTGTATTTAAATTTATATTGTTATTTCTCGAGGCATATTTCCGTTTGAGTGGAATATTCTTTTTTTTCCTTTTCCTTTTTTTTGATTGGTGACAAAGAGCTAAAGCTTAAATTTCAACTTTGATTAATGTGTGAAAAAAAAGAAAAGAAAGAAAGAGGGAAGCAGAAAAGGAAGCAAGATCTTCCCTTCTAATGGCCCGTGGGCCAACCTTAATTGATCCATTAATTAACTTTGTTTCAGTTACCGTCGTCGTCATCAGCGCTACGTTAAAACTAGGACAACCCTTTTGATTACTATTAATATTGTACACATATAAAAAAAGGTGATGATTTCTTTTATTACTACCTTTATTAAAATACCTAGTTTACTTAGGAATAATAAATACCTTAAAACTAGGACAACCCTTTTGATTACTAACTATTAATATTGTACACATATAAAAAAAATGTAATGCTTTTTTTTTTGATTACTACTTTTATTACATTGGGGGGCGAAGTCCGAGATTCATACCTCCTCGCGGTGCTCACTGGGTCACGCTAAATGAATCAGGCGATGTAGTGGAGACGAGCAGGGGAAATCCTGTTTATGGTCATGGACACTACATGTCAAGGCGAGTCATTGGCGCCTCAAAACCAATACCAAATCAGCGTGTGTTCTCCAGGTTTGGTGCGGCTGAAGCGGGCGTCTGTCTTGTATCAAGCGGCTCGCTATATAAATGTGCTCAAGGTAGGACTGGATGCCTTAAGATTCTCACCAGTACGTGGCCCACACACGTAACAAGCGGGTTGAGCAGCAGGCCAACAACCTTCTCTAATAAAAACGATTAAAGTTATGAACCCTAATCAAAGGCCTCGGATTACCAATCGACCTTGGAAATTGTACACGGACAACGCTTTAAAAATGGGAACATGGAACGTGCTTAGCCTCTTAAGACCTGGAGATCTCCAGAACCTCACGAATCAAGCAAAGAGTTACGCATTAGACGTGCTTGCACTTCAAGAGCTTAGATGGTCTGGGAGTGGGATCCATGACACCATCAATGGTTACACTCTTCACTACAGCGGCCATCAGAATCGAAGTGAATTTGGAGTTGGCTTCCTTATCCATCAGCGCGTGAAGCATCATATCATCGTCTTCCACCCTATCAACATGCGGATATGCACGGTCAGGCTCAGCACTAACAAATTTAACATCACGATCTTTAATGTACATGCACCCACCGAAGATAAATCTGATGACATCAAAGATCTCTTCTATGTCGAGCTGGAGGAAGTCATCAATAACATACCGCACCACGACATTAAAATCATCGTGGGCGACTTTAACGCAAAGATCGGTAGGAGTGTAGAAAATACATCGCACATCGATCCTAACAGCCTGCACCTAACTAGCTACAACAACGGCCAACGCGTCACTGACCTGGCAATTACGAACAACTTAGCTGTATCAAGTACGTTCTTCCCACATAAGAGAATCCACAAAGTAACGTGGATATCGAATGATGGAAGAACGGAAAACCAAATTAATCACGTCATGTTGTCTAAGAGACACTCAACCAGCATTTCCGACGTCAGGTCTCATAGAGGTACAGACATGGGCAGCGATCATGTGCTTGGCATATTAAAGTATAAGTGCAAACTGTCATCTACGTTCAACAGACAAGCACAAAAGACCGTTCGATGGAATATCGATGCTTTAAAAGACCAAGCGTCACTGCAGAGTTACCAATCAGCTGTCACTAATTATTTAGACCGGTCCAATAACAACGAAGAAGCTCCTCCCAACATCCAGAAGCAGTGGCGCGCTATACAGTCAGCTATAACCACCGCGCCGCAAAGTACCATCGGAAGAAGACCTCCGAGGTCCCGCAATGATTGGTTCGATGATCAATGCCGAAGGGTCGTCGAAAATAAACGGATGCTTCGTGAAAAATGGTTGGCTCGCAACACTAGAAGCACTCTAGCAGAATATCTCCGTGCCGTAGAGGAAGTAGATGCAGCTATTAGTAGATTAAAAAATGGAAAGGCACCCGGTCTCGACGGAATCCCCGCAGAATTGATCAAGCTCGGAGGCGCTACTCTTGCTACAAATATATACGATCTCTGCGTCTCTATTTGGGACCAAGAAGAGCTGCCGGAGAATTGGAAGACCGCACTCATATGTCCGCTGCACAAAAAAGGAGACCGTCTTAAATGTGGAAACTATCGTGGTATCGCTCTACTGAACACTGCTTACAAAACCTTGGCTAATGTTGTACTTGCCAGACTCATCCCTTTCGCCGAAAACATCATTGGCGACTATCAATGTGGTTTTCGTCCCAACCGATCGACCACTGACCAATGTTTTACCATTAGGATGATCTTGGAAAAATGTTGGGAGTACAATATAACCATACATCAATGGTATACAGACTTCAGACAGGCATATGACAGTATAAGCCGCGAAAACCTATGGGCCGCACTCATATGTCTAGGAATTCCAGAGAAACTCGTCTCTCTGTGTAAATTAAACACCCCGGGTCTGTATGTAGAATCGTAATTGAGGGAGCTGTGTCAGACTCCTTTGAAATAACATCTGGTGATCGTCAGGGAGATGCACTCGCGCCTGTGCTGTTCAATTTGGCGCTTGAGTACGTAGTAAGAAAAAGCAACATTGAAACTTCGCGCTGTATATTTAATAAATCAGGTCAAATTCTTGGATATGCAGATGATATCGTGCTTTTTGGCCGAAGACCTAGCGATATCAAGGACAGTTTCATACAGCTCGATCGCTGTGCAAGAAGACTTGGTTTGGAGGTGAACAGCAACAAAACAAAATTTCTATCATCACCAAGGAACATCTCCATGGTAAATCTCGGAACATTGATAGCGTCGAAAACTTTAAATACCTCGGGTCAGATATAACATCGTCGAATGATATGCAGGCAGAAATAAAAGCCCGAATCCCTGCCGGACAACGAGTTTTCTATGCCCAATCAAAATTATTGCGATCTAAACATCTGTCGCAGTCGTGCAAGCTCGCACTTTATAAAGCACTCATAAGCCCTGTGCTGGCTCTCGGAAGCGAGAGCTGGACCATGACCTCTAGCGATTGTAGATTGTTATCTACCTTCGAAAGAAAAATCATTAGCTCAATCTTTGGTCCAATTAAAGTCGCGGACAACGAATATCGGATTCGTATGAACCATGAGATAAGGAAGCTTCTTGGAGGCTGCGATATTATCGGATTCATCAAATCCAATTGAGTTAGATGGCTCGGCCACGTTACACGGTCTCCACAACAACGAATGACCAATAAAGTGCTCCATCAACAACCAGCCGGTGTGCGTCGTAGAGGAAGACCCCGACTGCGCTGGCGTGACGACGTCGAACAAGACCTACATACATTAGGATGTCGAAACTGGAGGACGAGAGCGATGGACCGAGACGGATGGAGGACCTTAGTGCGGGCGGCAAAATCCCTTCATGGGATGTGAAAGCCAGAGAGAGAGAAAACTTTTATTACAATACCTTAAAACTAGGACAACCCTTTTGATTACTATTAATATTGTACACATATATAAAAAAAGTGATCTTTTTTTTTTTTTTAATTATTCCTTTTTTTTATAAAATTGAAATACATAATTTCCTTACAAACAAGAAATACCTTAAAACCTACGATTAAATATGATACTTTTTTTTTATTGTTACTTTTTTTCAAATGAAATACATAACCTACTTACCAGATAAATAAATAAATACCTTAAATTAGGACAACACTTTTGGTTATTAATTAATATTATTATTGTTAATATTAATATTATACACGTACTATTAAATATGATACCTTTTTATGTGGTTACCTTTTTTAAATAAAATACGTAATCTACTTGCGAGATTAATAAATAGCCTAAAAATAGGACTTCAGTAATATTTTTGTGTCATTATTGATACAGCTCACGTACGAAACTCTTATTACTTCGATTACATATTACCTGATTCCACCCGCAAACTTTTACTAAAAAAATAAAATGCCCCATTATGTTGTTATGACTAGAATTCCGTTTGTTGTTATTATGTAAGCAGAATCAAGCAAGCTTCATTGAAGGGCCTCTTCGTTTCGGTTCTCTGGTAGTCGGCACCCGGGAGCAAGTGCTTATGACGGGCGGAGCAAATTATCCAAATCTCTCTTCCTTTTTTTCAGTGCACGTATAATTTTTGTTATGGTGGAGTAAGCAGTTGATGGTGGTGCAAGAACCCACCCATTTCGGCGAGCTAGGCCTGAGCAATCAGCCAGACGTGCACCCCGCACCTCTCCATCCGCTACAAAACCTCAGCGAGTTAACATCCGGATCGCAATAATAAGCAATAAATAAATACTTCATTACATAACGTCATTATGGCAACACTGTTTACAGCTTAACTCAACTCAAGAGAAATAATTTTAGTAGTACTTCGTACGTCGTTGTGTGTAGTGTGTGTACGTCGCACCAAGCGTGCGCTGTGGCTGTTATGTTTTCATACCAAATGGGGAATTCACCACAAAATCAAATCTCATAGAGAATTTACAAGAAAAATTTAGATTTTTAACTTCGCGTGCCCGTGACTGGTCAGATTTTCTGATCAATTTTTAACCCACTTCCCAAAGCCCAATTTTATTTAAACTTTGCACACATATATATTTCCGGTGACAATACTTTCTATTAAAGATTGAGGCCCCTCGGACCTCGGAGTCGGGGGGCTCCCACATATATATTTTACAAAATTGACCCGATTTTCTTAAAATTTTATACAAATGTGTATCTCCATGGACAAAACTTTTTGTAAAAATTTTGGAGACCCCGGGCACCATGGTCGTGTGGCCCCATACATTTTTTTTTTAAAATTAACCAACTTTCTTCCAATTTAACACACGGGTGTACCTTCGATTGACAACACTTATTGTAGAAATTTTACAAACGCCGGGCCCTGGGGTCGTGGGGCCTCATACAAATTTAAAATAAAAATTACCCCAATTTTGGTAAATTTTTATACGCATGTGTATCTCCGATAGACAAACCTTTTTGGACAATTTTTGAGCGAATGGGCTCTGAGGGCCGAGAAAAGCCCGTGTAAATTTTTTAAAAATTAGCCCGACTTTCTTCAAATTTTAATCATATGTTTATCCCTGTTCAGCCTCGGAAATACTTTTCCTAATACTGACTATAATATCTTCCGCTTGCCGTGGGTCGGGGCTTGACGAAGATATTGATTGTGCGATAGCTTTTTTTGAACTATATTTTATTGGACTAAAAGAAGGGTTTATATAGCAAATTACAAACTATCTAACAATATCTAATGCTAACATGACAACAATTTCTTATCTCTAACACGTACAATGTGCAACATGCAAAATTGCATTTGCGTGTGAATATGCTGCATTGCATATTTACATTAGTAATATCATCGTAATAAGGTAAAGAACAAATGTGCACAAACAACATATCTTGTAACAAATTTCAAGGTGAATGTGTGTGGGAATATGCTGAATTGCATATTCACAGTGATAACAATAATTTGTTTTACACCCTACGTTTGGCAGCTTTGGGTTTTGCATCTTATAACCTACGGTAGGTAGCTTTGGTCTTCACTATGTTCCCGAACATCCTCCGGGGCGGCTATGAAGCGACGTGGCAAGGGAACCATGGTGGGTTGTTGTTCTGATGAGGGTGTCTTCTTCTTCTTGCAATAGTAGGCAATGGCAATTCCACTAGCTGTAGCAATGATCCCATATAGGACCACGTAGTGATGAACCTCGTGGAAATTCATCTGTTGATCTTCATTTTGTGCTGATGTCTTTATTTGCGTAAGACTGGTTGAAAGGTGATCTAATTATGGCGAGTTTCATTTTCAGAATGAAAAATTAGGCTACTAAGATTCATCGTGGGTTGATAAAAGGCTTGCATTCGTGTATTGAAGTTTTCGATGGAGTGTATAGTTATCATTCCATCCGTGATTGTACACGCCTTGTGCAATGTTATCGCTCCAGTTTCGATTATAGTTGTGGTTGCCACTTCCTTGTTACAGATGATGTTTATCGTGTGCTCTTTTTGGGAGATAAAGATCCACGTACTCGGGTCGTGTGTACGAATCCACATGTTTTTTGGTTGTACAAAACGTATTTCACAAGTTTCTGCTCCTTTGTTCATGATTAATGCAATCTCGCAAGGTGTGGGGTTTATTAGGGTGTTATGAATTGCGTTGTGTATCATACAGAGGTATTCAGTAGGCTTAACGGACTTGCAGGTGGAGAGCTCGCCTTCAGACATTTGGTAGTATGATTCCCTATTTAAACTCATCAGTAATAATTCACTTGATGGTTGCAGGTATGCGTACATGTTCTTGTGCTTGGTTGGGATGGCGATCGGTTTGATGACTTGATATACTTTGTTGTTTAGTAAGGGTATCTTGAGTTCAAACATTAATGTATTTTTTGTCTGGCCAACCTTGGCTGTCATCAGTTGGTACATCGATATCATGTTGTTTTCTCCATATATGGTGGCATCAGCTGGGATGAATTCGTGTATTTTTTGTAGTTCGGTCTTGAGTTGATCGGGCTTAAGGATAAATGTGTTTATTTTACTATGATGGATATCAGTGATGACATCAATTAGTTGTTGTTGCGTTGCTGCAAATGTTGTCATTTCTATGGATAGATGTATCCACAGAGCCATAAACTTTTGAACTGCTGTACTCTCATTTTCATTCCTTTGAATGAGGTTGAACATTAACATTGTTTGTTTTTCAATTGCTTCGAGTTGGTTGTTTACCGCCATCCAGTCTTTTTTTATAATGTTCACTGTTGCTTCAGTTATTGTTGCTTGGTTTTTCAGCAACTTGTAAATGTGTTGTTCATTATTTTTTATGGAAGCGATTTCATCATCGTACCGTTGTGCATCCTCTTGGTCGAGAATTCCAAATAATTGGTTGGTCAGCGTTCCTATTATGTTTACCAATCCTCGTTTCGCCCGAGTATGTTGATAACTGGGTTGAAATAGTTCATTGTTGCGGTTTATGTTTAGTAACTGCTGTTTCATTTGTAATACCGCAGGTCTGCAAATTTGCCTTAGTTGTATCCATCCATTATCCTCTTGACATGACTTAACTATTCTTTCCATCGCCGCGTTATACACTTCAGCTTCTAACAATATTGATGAAAGATTGAAGTATGACATAATAGTCCATTGCTGATGTGATAGTTGGGCGATCCCAATGTTTTCAAAATATATTCCTGTTGTAGTGTTTAGAGGGGTGATATCAAAACTTGAACCTTTCACTTCTGAGGAATAAACACCAAACACGCTTAGTAATGGGATCATGGTGTACAACAGTAGCCTTGATTGAAAACAGGGTCTTATTTTCCCTTTGTTGAGCTTAGGTTGGGGAATGGTCTTCATTTTTTCTGCAGTCTTTTTTACCTCTTCCACAGCTGGATTTCGCATCCAAATTCTTGGTCGTTTTCTTTCTTCGTGTAAGGGTTCCTCAATTGTATTATGTTTCTTGTGGTTGGATTTCTGGCTAACAGTTGTTGACAATACTTTGGTCAGTGTGGTAGCTGAGCTTGTGCATTGTTCTTTTTCGGCACCTTGAATTGGCAGAGGTACCAATTTTGTTATTGGCCTTTTTATAAGGACCCTTCCGGGGCCGCGGAGTGTTGCGACACGAACAATTCCGTCCGTCCCTGGGTGAACTTCTACAATTCGCCCAGTTATCCATCTTGACGGTGGGATGTTATTGTCACGAACAAGCACTAATTGTCCCAACTCTAAATCTTGTGTTTTTGTAGTCCATTTTGTCCGTTGTTGCAGTTGATGTAAAAATTCTTGTGACCATTTCTTCCAAAAGTCTTCTTTCATCTTTAGGATTAATTTCCATCTTGTTAATGGATTTATTTTCTTTTCTGAAGTGCAGGCTTCTGGTTGCGTTATTATGGTTTCTCCAATTAAAAAATGGCCAGGGGTCAAAAAGGTTGGATCACTTGGATCGCTGGTCATTGGTGATATTGGCCTTGAGTTAAGACAGGCTTCTATTTGACAGGTTAACGTGGTTAGCTCTTCAAATGTCAAAGTTGCTTCGCCTATGACTCTTTTTAGATGGGTTTTTACAGATTTTACGGCGGCTTCCCATAATCCACCGAAATGAGGTGCTCCTGGTGGTATGAAATGCCATTTTGTTCCCAGTTCGGCGATAGAGGTTGAAGCAATGTGTTCTACTGTCTTCAATGTTTTTGATTCAATCACCTTGCTTGCGCCCACAAAGTTTGTACCATTGTCGCTAAAAATGTCAGTGCATATACCTCTACGTGATATGAAGCGTTTATAAGCTGCTATGAAGGCATCCGTAGTTAGATCGCTGACTACCTCAATGTGGACAGCTTTTGTTGCCATACACACAAAAATCGCTAGGTAGCCTTTGTATGATTTGTTACCTCTACCTTTTGATACTCTCACACTGAATGGTCCAGCGTAATCGACGCCTGACCTTAGGAATGGCCTGGCGGGAGTTAATCTTACTTCTGGGAGATTTCCCATTAATTGATTTTTAATGGTTTTGGTAAATCGATGACATGTTAAACATTTGGCTATTTGTTGTCTTACCAAATTTCTTCCATTTATGATCCAATATTTTGTCCTGATGTGGGCTAGTGTTAACTGGGTACCACCATGCATTGTTGATGTATGACCTTCTGGAATTATTAGGTTTGTAATTGGATGTGATTGCGGAAGAATTATGGGATGTTTTTCATCATATGACCAGGCGGTTGAATTGTGTAATCGTCCGCCAACTCTTAACAAATCGTTCTTAAAAAATGGTGAAAGTGATAGCAATTTACTTTTACAGTTAATCGGTTTGTTGTTTTTTAGGTCACGAATTTCACTTATGTATTGACTTTCCTGCGCATGTTTGATTAAGTGAGTGAGCGCCTCTTTCATTTCTTGTGGTGAAATTATGTTATTTGGTTCGTATTTCACTAGTTTTAGCTTGTTGATGAAGCGTGTGCAGTATGACACTATTCTCTGAATTTTCTTTAAATTGGAATGTTTCACGTATAGCTCATCAAAGACTTCTTTCATGCTTATTACTCTTGTTGTTCTAGATACTGCCACTAGTTTTTTATCTGGAATGTCTTCAGTTGCTATTTCTGCCTTTTGAGTTGGCCAGTCCTTTGGATTGCTTGTTAGCCAGCTTGGCCCATTCCACCATAATTCATGTTTGCCTAGGTTTTTAGGTTCTACGCCCCTTGACGCACAATCAGCTGGGTTTTCGGTTGATTTGATATAATTCCATGTTGATGGGTTCGTGAGACCATGAATTTCAGATACTCTGTTTGCCACAAATGTTTTGAATCGGTATGGTTCTGCCTTGATCCATGAAAGCACGATTTTCGAGTCTGTCCATGTGTGTGTTGTAATATTTGGAATACGGAAGCTTTTTATAACCTTTGCCATTAATTTCGCAAGTAGCAAGGCGCCGCACAATTCTAATCTAGGAATGGTTTGCTTCGATTTTATTGGTGCGACCTTTGTTTTGGATATTATTAGATATGGTCGTGGGGATTCATCTGTACCGTTCCTTTGGTAGGCATATATTACAGCTGCATATGCCAATTCAGATGCATCGCAAAACCCGTGAAGTTCTATAGGGGAATTGTTGAACGTGTTAACCCATCTTGGTATTTTATTTGTTCTAGTTCTGGTAAAGAATATTTGTAACTGTTCCATCTTGTTGCAATATTTGTTGGTAATGGTTCGTCCCATGATAATCCTGTTAGCCAGAGTTGCTGAAGTAGTATTTTTGCTATTATAATTGTTGGGGCTAACCACCCCAGTGGGTCAAATAATTGTGACTCTTCAGATAACAATTTTCTTTTGGTGGTGGTTTCTGACTTTGTTGTTTCTATGTTTATCTTGAATCCGAAGGTGTCTGAGTCAGGACTCCATGATAGGCCAAGAGTTTTTATTGTGTCATCTAATTTTATATCCATTGTGCCAAAAGCTTGGCAGTTTCGTGGTATTTGTTCTAATAATTGTGGATCGTTACTTGCCCACTTTCTGAGCTCAAATCCTCCTTTTTTGAGTAATGTTACTAATTGTTGTTGTTCCAGCTGTGCTTGTTTAACAGAATCACTGCCGGTGAGTACATCGTCTACATAAAAATCGTGCAACGCGATGTCGGCTGCTATTGGAAACATATTTTTTTCATCGTTTGCTAATTGTTGTAATGTGCGAACGGCTAAATATGGAGCACTCGCTGTTCCAAATGGTACCGTCGTAAGTTGGTATTCTAATATTGGTTCGTGGACATTTTCCCTCCAAAGAATTTTTTGATATTTTTGGTCATCCTCATGTATTCGTATTTGGCGGTACATTTTTTCGATGTCTGCTGTGTAGGCAATCTTGTACTTCCTCCATCTTAACAATATTGACACTAATTCTTCCTGTAGAGTTGGCCCAACCAATAGTTGATCATTGAGACTCTTGTTGTTACTGGTTTTTGCTGAAGCATCGAAAACAACTCGTAACTTTGTTGTAGTACTGCCTTCTTTAATGACTGCATGGTGTGGGATGAAGTATTCTTCAGTGGATGTCATTTCGTTTTCACACAGTCGCATGTGACCTAGTGTAATGTATTCCTTTATGCATTTTTTGTAGTCGTCGGAAAATGTTGGGAATGATGCAAACTTTTTCTCTAATTGCAAGAATCTAGCTAGGGCTCTTGTTTTTGATGTTCCAAGGATTGGTGGATTAGTTTTAAATGGTATGCGAACCTCATATCTTCCACTGGTGTCACGATGATAGTTTTCATCGTAATGTGTTTGACATTGCTTTTCTTCTTTTGTTAGTGATTTTTCCATTTGTACTTCTTCTATTTCCCAGAATGATTTTAGTCTGTGATCTAGTTCTACTTTTGTTATCAAACATTGAACTGTTGTTGTCGTGTTTTGATCGACTGGTCCACATATGATCCATCCTAGTTCAGTTTTTTGTGCTATCGGTTCTCCGGCAGCACCTTTGATGACTTCATTCATTACTATGGCAGGTCTCCGACTAGCTGGTCTACTATAAGTGCACTTACTTGAAATTTAAATTTTGACGAGAATCTTGGCTTGATGTTAAAGTTGATTCGCTGGTCGGAAACTCCAGCTTTAGCTCCTCCTATTCCTTTGTACTCAACGTGAGTTTTTTGGCTTTGAATATTTAGTTTTTTCGCCGCGTTGTACGTTATGAACGATGCTTGGGATCCTGGGTCAATCAATACTCTGAGCAATTCTGGATAAGAGCTATTTGTTGTAACCTTTACTAAGGCTGTGCTCAAGATTACTTGCGCTGTTGTAGATGTATTATTTACCATATGTGTCTCCACCACTGGTGTTGTTCTTTGTGTTGATGGATGCCGTGCCTTTGGTAAGTTGTTCTGCTGAGCTACAGTTGTATTTTTGGTAACGCCTTCTTTTGTGTGGAGAAGGGTATGGTGTTTGCCCTTGCACACCAAACACGTGCTTTTTGAAAAACACATTCTTGAAAATTTGTGAGTGCCTAAACATACTCTACATAGGTTCATCATGGTACAAATTCTGTTGCGTTCAATCGTTGACATTTGCAAAAATGATTTGCATGTGTCAATGTTGTGTGATCCTTTACAATTTATGCATCTGTTTGTTGTTGCTGCTAATATCGTTATGGCCCTTTGGGGTTGTGGTCGACTGCTTGTTGGTTGATGTCGGTTGCTTTTATTTCCGATTGCGTCTAGTGATTGAAAACGTTTTTCCAAAAACAGCAAAAATTTATGTAGATGTTGATTCTCTTTGGGATCTTCTAAAGTTGTCTCATAAATTCTGATGGTCTCACTGTCTAATTTTTTTTGCAAAATGTGAATGATTAAGGCATCGAATTTTTCTTCAATTTTTAGTATGTTGTTGATATTATGAATGGCTTCACTTGTGGTGTCGTGCATTGTTCTGATTCCTACACTGCTTTCCGTTAGCAGGTTTGGTTGATTGATCAGCTGGTTGAAATATGCTGCTGCCATCACTCTGTTGTTGTTGTAGCGATTATTCAATATCTCCCAAGCTATAGAATAATTTTCTGCGGTTGATTCAATATGGCTTATTATTTTAGCAGCTGAACCTCCTAAGTGGCCTTTTAAGTAGTTGATTCTATGAGTGTCTGTAATTGTCTTGTTTTTATGCACTAGTTTTTCAAAGACGTCTGAGAAACCTTTCCATTTCATGATGTCACCATAAAAATGTGGAATTTCTATGTTTGTTAATCTGACTTCCACTGTGTTGTTGTTTGTTTGATGATGACTGTCATTCTCCATCTCAATTGTGATTTTTACCACAATGTCATCATGTTCTTGTCTTATGTTGTTGTATTGCTGATCGATGAAGTACTCTAAATTTGTCTCATCTTCGTCTGAAGCTTCTAACTGTATCTTCTCGTCGAGGTCCGTGATCTGCTCCATCACCCTTTCAATGTTTTTCAAGGCGAGCTTCAATGCTTGCTTCGGTTTATTTTTTTCCAAGGCGTCTTCCGCTGTTCTTATTTCCCTATTCAGAGTTCTTATTTTAATTGTCTGCTGTTTTATCATCTGATCGAACTCTTTCCTGTTGGTAATTTCTGTAGTTGTGAAATTGACATCGGATTGTTGTTGTATCTTCTTCGGTATATTCCAGTTTCCGTTGGTGGGTGAATCTGCGTCTACTAGCTGCCAGTTTCTGGATGGCTTCGAATGTTGGTATCTTCCAGTGGAGTTGTAAATTCCGTTGTTTGTTGCCAGTTTACTAGTTGGCTTCGAAGGACCAATGTTCAGCCTCGGAAATACTTTTCCTAATACTGACTATAATATCTTCCGCTTGCCGTGGGTCGGGGCTTGACGAAGATATTGATTGTGCGATAGCTTTTTTTGAACTATATTTTATTGGACTAAAAGAAGGGTTTATATAGCAAATTACAAACTATCTAACAATATCTAATGCTAACATGACAACAATTTCTTATCTCTAACACGTACAATGTGCAACATGCAAAATTGCATTTGCGTGTGAATATGCTGCATTGCATATTTACATTAGTAATATCATCGTAATAAGGTAAAGAACAAATGTGCACAAACAACATATCTTGTAACAAATTTCAAGGTGAATGTGTGTGGGAATATGCTGAATTGCATATTCACAGTGATAACAATAATTTGTTTTACACCCTACGTTTGGCAGCTTTGGGTTTTGCATCTTATCACCTACGGTAGGTAGCTTTGGTCTTCACTATGTTCCCGAACAATCCCAATGGACAAAAGTTTTTGTAAAATTTTAAGAGCAAATGGGCCCTGAGGGGCTGGGCCATACATTTTTTTTAAAAACTTAGCCCGATTTACTTTGAATTTTAAGCATATGTGTATCTCCAATAGACCGAACTTTTTGTAAAAATTTTTGAGTTTCTGATTTTAATTTTTTTCCCATACAAATTTTTTTTACACATTTGTATCTCCTGTGAGAATAGTTTTTGAAAAATAATATTAATTTTTTCCAAATTAACCCGGTTCAAAATTTGCACACATATGTATCTCCTATTAGAGAATTTACATGAACATTTTTAATTTTTATGGGTTGTTTTTTTTTGGACAATGTTCAGATATTTGTGGAGCTAATCATAGTTTTATACCAATCATAATTGAAAGAATTCCAGTGAATTATTTTATTACTTAAATGAATTTATACAAATATAAATTCTTCATTAGATGACTGAAAGCAAGTATTGGTGTCTTAAACCATTTTTTAGTAAATTAGCAAATACTTCTAATGAATTTCTTTTTTCAAAAAATTAGTTATGTAAAATTAGCATTTTTGAAAAAAAATTAACCCAATTTTTTTTTAATTCACTTCGGGCCTCAGGGCCCATTCTATTCAAAAACTTTACAAAAAATGTTGTTCATCGGAGATACACACGTATATATAAAATTTAAAAAAAATCGGGTTAATTTTTTTTAAAAAATGTTTGGGGCCCAATTACCCTGCGGCCCGGGGTCTCCAAAATTTTTACAAAAAGTGTTTTTCATCGGATATACATACGTATATAAAATTTGAAGAAAATCGAGTTAATTTTTTTTAAAAAAATTTTTGGGCCCCACGGCCACGGGGCCCGGGGTCTACAAATTTTTTCAAAAAGTGTTGTCTATCGGAGATACACGCGTATATAAAATTTGAAGAAAATCAGGAAATACACATCTGTGCAAAATTTCAATAAAATTGGGCTTTGGGAAGTGGGTTAAAAATTGATCGCAAGATTCCACGAAGACGACCGACGACCGACATACGTGCCACGGGCAAGTGAAGTTAATATAGAGAATTTAAAAAGATGGGCATTATCTCCTGATGGCTTTGCAATTTTTATGTGGGTCCCATCTATACACATAACAATACCGGGAATTTTTGATTTCGAGAAAAAGTAGTGTCTAGCTTCTGTTTTCTCGGCATCGGCCATTTGAAGATTTATCCAATTTGGACATAAAATCTCTTCTAAAATTTGCAGAACTTCATTTAAAACCACAGAAACCTACAAAACAATCCTGGCCAACACCATTTTGGTAGCCGCCTTCAGCTAAAAACCGTAATGTCGCCGCAAGCTTAAATTCTGGGGTGATTGACGATAACTTTATCACTAATGGTAATTTAGTTTTAAACTTTAATGCGGATCGACTGTGGAAGGAACTACCTCCCGCCGCAATAAATCCGGCGAGTTCTATAATCGACGTGATTGTTTTAAATAATTATATAGCGTGAATAATCAATATATAGATGGAATTATAAATAGTCCAATAAAAGTACTTATTCAGTTTAAAGATAAATTAAAAATTCTAGATCTAGGATCAAATAGAGAAAATAAATTAGTTATCAATTTATCATTTTCAATTTATTGATTTCAAGATTTATTTTATTACTTAAAAATTATGTGTAGAGGGTAAAATTAAATAATAGTTAATTATATTTTTTAAAATAAATATAATACAAAAATAAATATAAAAAAAACATCAAATCGGACGTATTTGAGGAATTCAAAAATATTATAATTATAATAATTTTAGTTTGACACGCTAATTTTACTTAACTAATTTTTGGAAAAAGAAATGCTTTAGCAGTATTTGCTAATTTACTATAAAATGGTTTAATAGACCAATACTTGCTGTCATCTAATGAAGAATTTATATTTGTATAAATTCATTTAAGTAATAAAATTATTCACTGGAATTCTTTCAATTATGATTGGAATAAAACTATGATTAGCTCCGCAAATATTTGAACATTGTCCAAAAAAAAAACAACCCAAAAAAATTAAAAATGTTCATGTAAATTCTCTAATAGGGGATATATATGTGTGCAAATTTTGAACCGGGTTAATTTGGAAAAAATTAATATTATTTTTCAAAAACTATTCTCACCGGAGAAACACATGTGTAAAAAAAATTTGTATGGGGAAAAAATTAAAATTAGAAACTATCGGAGACCGAACTTTTTGTAAAAATTTTTGACATTACATTACACATATGTTTAAAATTCAAAGTAAAGTAAAGGCTAAGTTTTAAAAAAAAATGTATGGCCCAGCCCCCAGCCCGCAGGGCCCATTTGCTCTAAAAATTTTACAAAAACTTTTGTCCATTGGGATAAACATATGATTAAAATTTTAAGAAAATCGGGCTAATTTTTAAAAAAATTTACACGGGCATACCTCGGGCCTCAGAGCCCATTCGCTCAAAAATTGTCCAAAAAGTTGACCCCAGGGCCCGGCGTCTGTAATATTTCTACAATAAGTGTTGTCCATCGGAGGTACACCCGTGTGTTAAATTGGAAGAAAGTTGGTTAATTTTAAAAAAAAATATTTATGGGGCCACACGACCATGGTGCCCGGGGTCTCCAAAATTTTTACAAAAAGTTTTGTCCATCGGAGATACACATTTACATAAAATTTTAAGAAAATCGGGTCAATTTTGTAAAATATATATGTGGGAGCCCCCCGACTCCGAGATCCGAGGGGCCTCAAACTTTAATAGAAAGTATTGTCACCGGAAATATATATGTGTGCAAAGTTTGAATAAAATTGGGCTTTGGGAAGTGGGTTAAAAATTGATCAAAAAATCTGACCAGTCAGCCAGCCACGGGCACGCGAAGTTAAAAATTTAAATTTTTCTTGTAAATTCTCTATGAGATTTGATTTTGTGGTGAATTCCCCATTTGGTATGAAAACATAACAGCCACAGCGCACGGTTGGTGCGACGTACACACACTACACACAACGACGTACGAAGTACCACTAAAATTATTTCTCTTGAGTTGAGTTAAGCTGTAAACAGTGTTGCCATAATGACGTTATGTAATGAAGTATTTATTTAATGCTTATTATTGCGATCCGGATGTTAACTCGCTGAGGTTTTGTAGCGGATGGAGAGGTGCGGGGTGCACGTCTGGCTGATTGCTCAGGCCTAGCTCGCCGAAATGGGTGGGTTCTTGCACCACCATAAAAAGTAAAAGTTTGCGGGTGGAATCAGGTAATATGTAATCGAAGTAATAAGAGTTTCGTACGTGAGCTGTATCAATAATGACACAAAAATATTACTGAAGTCCTAGTTTTAGGCTATTTATTAATCTCGCAAGTAGATTACGTATTTTATTTAAAAAAGGTAACCACATAAAAAGGTATCATATTTAATAGTACGTGTATAATATTAATATTAACAATAATAATATTAATTAATAACCAAAAGTGTTGTCCTAGTTTAAGGTATTTATTTATTTATCTGGTAAGTAGGTTATGTATTTTATTTGAAAAAAAGTAACAATAAAAAAAAAAGTATCATATTTAATCGTAGGTTTTAAGGTATTTCTTGTTTGTAAGGAAATTATGTATTTCAATTTTATAAAAAAAAGGAATAATTAAAAAAAAAAAGATCACTTTTTTTATATATGGTTACAATATTAATAGTAATCAAAAGGGTTGTCCTAGTTTTAAGGTATTTATTATTCGTAAGTAAACTAGGTATTGTAATAAAAGTTTTCTCTCTCTCTGGCTTTCACATCCCATGAAGGGATTTTGCCGCCCGCACTAAGGTCCTCCATCCGTCTCGGTCCATCGCTCTCGTCCTCCAGTTTCGACATCCTAATGTATGTAGATCTTGTTCGACGTCGTCACGCCAGTGCAGTCGGGGTCTTCCTCTACGACGCACACCGGCTGGTTGTTGATGGAGCACTTTATTGGTCATTCGTTGTTGTGGAGACCGTGTAACGTGGCCGAGCCATCTAACTCGATTGGATTTGATGAATCCGATAATATCGCATCCTCCAAGAAGCTGCCTTATCTCATGGTTCATACGAATCCGATATTCGTTGTCCGCGACTTTAATTGGACCAAAGATTGAGCGAATGATTTTTCTTTCGAAGGTAGATAACAATCTACAATCGCTAGAGGTCATGGTCCAGCTCTCGCTTCCGAGAGCCAGCACAGGGCTTATGAGTGCTTTATAAAGTGCGAGCTTGCACGACTGCGACAGATGTTTAGATCGCAATAATTTTGATTGGGCATAGAAAACTCGTTGTCCGCCGCGATTCGGGCTTTTATTTCTGCCTGCATATCATTCGACGATGTTATAACTGACCCGAGGTATTTAAAGTTTTCGACGCTATCAAAGTTCCGAGATTTACCATGGAGATGTTCCTGGGTGTTGATAGAAATTTTGTTTTGTTGCTGTTCTTCTTCTTGCGCAGCGATCAAGCTGTATGAAACTGTCCTTGATATCGCTAGGTCTTCGGCCAAGAAGCACGATATCATCTGCATATCCAAGAATTTGACCTGATTTTTTAAATATACAGCGCGAAGTTTCAATGTTGCTTTTTCTTACTACGTACTCAAGCGCCGAATTGAACAGCACAGGCGCGAGTGCATCTCCCTGACGAACACCAGATGTTATTTCAAAGGAGTCTGACACAGCTCCCTCAATTACGATTCTACATACAGCCCGGGGTGTTTAATTTACACAGAGAGACGAGTTTCTCTGGAATTCCTAGACATATGAGTGCGGCCCATAGGTTTTCGCGGCTTATACTGTCATATGCCTGACTGAAGTCTGTATACAGTTGATGTATGGTTATGTTGTACTCCCAACATTTTTCCAAGATCATCCTAATGGTAAAACATTGGTCAGTGGTCGATCGGTTGGGACGAAAACCACATTGATAGTCGCCAATGATGTTTTCGGCGAAAGGGATGAGTCTGGCAAGTACAACATTAGCCAAGGTTTTGTAAGCAGTGTTCAGTAGAGCGATACCACGATAGTTTCCACATTTAAGACGGTCTCCTTTTTTGTGCAGCGGACATATGAGTGCGGTCTTCCAATTCTCCGGCAGCTCTTCTTGGTCCCAAATCGCAGAGAGCAGAGATCGTTTATATTTGTAGCAAGAGTAGCGCCTCCGAGCTTGATCAATTCTGCGGGGATTCCGTCGAGACCGGGTGCCTTTCCATTTTTTAATCTACTAATAGCTGCATCTACTTCCTCTACGGTGGGATATTCGACGAAGATCTCTTCACCTGGAGGAGCTATTGCTCTAATGGGGGTCACTTCGTCATTCCGATTTAGCAGATTTCGAAAGTAGGTTTGCCATACTGAGAGAACATCAGCCATGTTTGTTCTCAGCTCTTCATTCCCGTCTTTGATGGAAGTCTTAAGTTAGATTTCTGGCGTTAGCAAAACAGTCCCTTGAGTTTCCTATTTCCGCTTGGAATCTGATGTTTTCGATGCATGATCTCATATTATCGCGCTTCTTTTGTCGGAGGTATTTAGTCGTGGCTTTCCAAGCACGGAGATATTCTGCTAGAGTGCTTCTAGTGTTGCGAGCCAACCATTTTTCACGAAGCTTCCGTTTATTTTCGACGACCCTTCGGCATTGATCATCGAACCAATCATTGCGGGACCTCGGAGGTCTTCTTCCGATGGTACTTTGCGCCGCGGTGGTTATAGCTGACTGTATAGCGCGCCACTGCTCCTGGATGTTGGGAGGAGCTTCTTCGTTGTTATTGGACCGGTCTCAATAATTAGTGACAGCTGATTGGTAACTCTGCAGTGACGCTTGGTCTTTTAAAGCATCGATATCCCATCGAACGGTCTTTTGTGCTTGTCTGTTGAAGGTAGATGACAGTTTTCACTTATACTTAAATATGACAAGCACATGATCGCTGCCCATGTCTGCACCGATTTTCTTCAAATTTTAATCATATGTTTATCCCAATGGACAAAAGTTTTTGTAAAATTTTTAGAGCAAATGGGCACTGAGGGCCTGTGAGAATAGTTTTTGAAAAATAATATTAATTTTTTCCAAATTAACCCGGTTCAAAATTTGCACACATATGTATCTCCTATTAGAGAATTTACATGAACATTTTTAATTTTTATGGGTTGTTTTTTTTTGGACAATGTTCAGATATTTGTGGAGCTAATCATAGTTTTATACCAATCATAATTGAAAGAATTCCAGTGAATTATTTTATTACTTAAATGAATTTATACAAATATAAATTCTTCATTAGATGACTGAAAGCAAGTATTGGTGTCTTAAACCATTTTTTAGTAAATTAGCAAATACTTCTAATGAATTTCTTTTTTCAAAAAATTAGTTATGTAAAATTAGCATTTTTGAAAAAAAATTAACCCAATTTTTTTTTAATTCACTTCGGGCCTCAGGGCCCATTCTATTCAAAAACTTTACAAAAAATGTTGTTCATCGGAGATACACACGTATATATAAAATTTAAAAAAAATCGGGTTAATTTTTTTTAAAAAATGTTTGGGGCCCAATTACCCTGCGGCCCGGGGTCTCCAAAATTTTTACAAAAAGTGTTTTTCATCGGATATACATACGTATATAAAATTTGAAGAAAATCGAGTTAATTTTTTTTAAAAAAATTTTTGGGCCCCACGGCCACGGGGCCCGGGGTCTACAAATTTTTTCAAAAAGTGTTGTCTATCGGAGATACACGCGTATATAAAATTTGAAGAAAATCAGGAAATACACATCTGTGCAAAATTTCAATAAAATTGGGCTTTGGGAAGTGGGTTAAAAATTGATCGCAAGATTCCACGAAGACGACCGACGACCGACATACGTGCCACGGGCAAGTGAAGTTAATATAGAGAATTTAAAAAGATGGGCATTATCTCCTGATGGCTTTGCAATTTTTATGTGGGTCCCATCTATACACATAACAATACCGGGAATTTTTGATTTCGAGAAAAAGTAGTGTCTAGCTTCTGTTTTCTCGGCATCGGCCATTTGAAGATTTATCCAATTTGGACATAAAATCTCTTCTAAAATTTGCAGAACTTCATTTAAAACCACAGAAACCTACAAAACAATCCTGGCCAACACCATTTTGGTAGCCGCCTTCAGCTAAAAACCGTAATGTCGCCGCAAGCTTAAATTCTGGGGTGATTGACGATAACTTTATCACTAATGGTAATTTAGTTTTAAACTTTAATGCGGATCGACTGTGGAAGGAACTACCTCCCGCCGCAATAAATCCGGCGAGTTCTATAATCGACGTGATTGTTTTAAATAATTATATAGCGTGAATAATCAATATATAGATGGAATTATAAATAGTCCAATAAAAGTACTTATTCAGTTTAAAGATAAATTAAAAATTCTAGATCTAGGATCAAATAGAGAAAATAAATTAGTTATCAATTTATCATTTTCAATTTATTGATTTCAAGATTTATTTTATTACTTAAAAATTATGTGTAGAGGGTAAAATTAAATAATAGTTAATTATATTTTTTAAAATAAATATAATACAAAAATAAATATAAAAAAAACATCAAATCGGACGTATTTGAGGAATTCAAAAATATTATAATTATAATAATTTTAGTTTGACACGCTAATTTTACTTAACTAATTTTTGGAAAAAGAAATGCTTTAGCAGTATTTGCTAATTTACTATAAAATGGTTTAATAGACCAATACTTGCTGTCATCTAATGAAGAATTTATATTTGTATAAATTCATTTAAGTAATAAAATTATTCACTGGAATTCTTTCAATTATGATTGGAATAAAACTATGATTAGCTCCGCAAATATTTGAACATTGTCCAAAAAAAAAACAACCCAAAAAAATTAAAAATGTTCATGTAAATTCTCTAATAGGGGATATATATGTGTGCAAATTTTGAACCGGGTTAATTTGGAAAAAATTAATATTATTTTTCAAAAACTATTCTCACCGGAGAAACACATGTGTAAAAAAAATTTGTATGGGGAAAAAATTAAAATTAGAAACTATCGGAGACCGAACTTTTTGTAAAAATTTTTGACATTACATTACACATATGTTTAAAATTCAAAGTAAAGTAAAGGCTAAGTTTTAAAAAAAAATGTATGGCCCAGCCCCCAGCCCGCAGGGCCCATTTGCTCTAAAAATTTTACAAAAACTTTTGTCCATTGGGATAAACATATGATTAAAATTTTAAGAAAATCGGGCTAATTTTTAAAAAAATTTACACGGGCATACCTCGGGCCTCAGAGCCCATTCGCTCAAAAATTGTCCAAAAAGTTGACCCCAGGGCCCGGCGTCTGTAATATTTCTACAATAAGTGTTGTCCATCGGAGGTACACCCGTGTGTTAAATTGGAAGAAAGTTGGTTAATTTTAAAAAAAAATATTTATGGGGCCACACGACCATGGTGCCCGGGGTCTCCAAAATTTTTACAAAAAGTTTTGTCCATCGGAGATACACATTTACATAAAATTTTAAGAAAATCGGGTCAATTTTGTAAAATATATATGTGGGAGCCCCCCGACTCCGAGATCCGAGGGGCCTCAAACTTTAATAGAAAGTATTGTCACCGGAAATATATATGTGTGCAAAGTTTGAATAAAATTGGGCTTTGGGAAGTGGGTTAAAAATTGATCAAAAAATCTGACCAGTCAGCCAGCCACGGGCACGCGAAGTTAAAAATTTAAATTTTTCTTGTAAATTCTCTATGAGATTTGATTTTGTGGTGAATTCCCCATTTGGTATGAAAACATAACAGCCACAGCGCACGGTTGGTGCGACGTACACACACTACACACAACGACGTACGAAGTACCACTAAAATTATTTCTCTTGAGTTGAGTTAAGCTGTAAACAGTGTTGCCATAATGACGTTATGTAATGAAGTATTTATTTAATGCTTATTATTGCGATCCGGATGTTAACTCGCTGAGGTTTTGTAGCGGATGGAGAGGTGCGGGGTGCACGTCTGGCTGATTGCTCAGGCCTAGCTCGCCGAAATGGGTGGGTTCTTGCACCACCATAAAAAGTAAAAGTTTGCGGGTGGAATCAGGTAATATGTAATCGAAGTAATAAGAGTTTCGTACGTGAGCTGTATCAATAATGACACAAAAATATTACTGAAGTCCTAGTTTTAGGCTATTTATTAATCTCGCAAGTAGATTACGTATTTTATTTAAAAAAGGTAACCACATAAAAAGGTATCATATTTAATAGTACGTGTATAATATTAATATTAACAATAATAATATTAATTAATAACCAAAAGTGTTGTCCTAGTTTAAGGTATTTATTTATTTATCTGGTAAGTAGGTTATGTATTTTATTTGAAAAAAAGTAACAATAAAAAAAAAAGTATCATATTTAATCGTAGGTTTTAAGGTATTTCTTGTTTGTAAGGAAATTATGTATTTCAATTTTATAAAAAAAAGGAATAATTAAAAAAAAAAAGATCACTTTTTTTATATATGGTTACAATATTAATAGTAATCAAAAGGGTTGTCCTAGTTTTAAGGTATTTATTATTCGTAAGTAAACTAGGTATTGTAATAAAAGTTTTCTCTCTCTCTGGCTTTCACATCCCATGAAGGGATTTTGCCGCCCGCACTAAGGTCCTCCATCCGTCTCGGTCCATCGCTCTCGTCCTCCAGTTTCGACATCCTAATGTATGTAGATCTTGTTCGACGTCGTCACGCCAGTGCAGTCGGGGTCTTCCTCTACGACGCACACCGGCTGGTTGTTGATGGAGCACTTTATTGGTCATTCGTTGTTGTGGAGACCGTGTAACGTGGCCGAGCCATCTAACTCGATTGGATTTGATGAATCCGATAATATCGCATCCTCCAAGAAGCTGCCTTATCTCATGGTTCATACGAATCCGATATTCGTTGTCCGCGACTTTAATTGGACCAAAGATTGAGCGAATGATTTTTCTTTCGAAGGTAGATAACAATCTACAATCGCTAGAGGTCATGGTCCAGCTCTCGCTTCCGAGAGCCAGCACAGGGCTTATGAGTGCTTTATAAAGTGCGAGCTTGCACGACTGCGACAGATGTTTAGATCGCAATAATTTTGATTGGGCATAGAAAACTCGTTGTCCGCCGCGATTCGGGCTTTTATTTCTGCCTGCATATCATTCGACGATGTTATAACTGACCCGAGGTATTTAAAGTTTTCGACGCTATCAAAGTTCCGAGATTTACCATGGAGATGTTCCTGGGTGTTGATAGAAATTTTGTTTTGTTGCTGTTCTTCTTCTTGCGCAGCGATCAAGCTGTATGAAACTGTCCTTGATATCGCTAGGTCTTCGGCCAAGAAGCACGATATCATCTGCATATCCAAGAATTTGACCTGATTTTTTAAATATACAGCGCGAAGTTTCAATGTTGCTTTTTCTTACTACGTACTCAAGCGCCGAATTGAACAGCACAGGCGCGAGTGCATCTCCCTGACGAACACCAGATGTTATTTCAAAGGAGTCTGACACAGCTCCCTCAATTACGATTCTACATACAGCCCGGGGTGTTTAATTTACACAGAGAGACGAGTTTCTCTGGAATTCCTAGACATATGAGTGCGGCCCATAGGTTTTCGCGGCTTATACTGTCATATGCCTGACTGAAGTCTGTATACAGTTGATGTATGGTTATGTTGTACTCCCAACATTTTTCCAAGATCATCCTAATGGTAAAACATTGGTCAGTGGTCGATCGGTTGGGACGAAAACCACATTGATAGTCGCCAATGATGTTTTCGGCGAAAGGGATGAGTCTGGCAAGTACAACATTAGCCAAGGTTTTGTAAGCAGTGTTCAGTAGAGCGATACCACGATAGTTTCCACATTTAAGACGGTCTCCTTTTTTGTGCAGCGGACATATGAGTGCGGTCTTCCAATTCTCCGGCAGCTCTTCTTGGTCCCAAATCGCAGAGAGCAGAGATCGTTTATATTTGTAGCAAGAGTAGCGCCTCCGAGCTTGATCAATTCTGCGGGGATTCCGTCGAGACCGGGTGCCTTTCCATTTTTTAATCTACTAATAGCTGCATCTACTTCCTCTACGGTGGGATATTCGACGAAGATCTCTTCACCTGGAGGAGCTATTGCTCTAATGGGGGTCACTTCGTCATTCCGATTTAGCAGATTTCGAAAGTAGGTTTGCCATACTGAGAGAACATCAGCCATGTTTGTTCTCAGCTCTTCATTCCCGTCTTTGATGGAAGTCTTAAGTTAGATTTCTGGCGTTAGCAAAACAGTCCCTTGAGTTTCCTATTTCCGCTTGGAATCTGATGTTTTCGATGCATGATCTCATATTATCGCGCTTCTTTTGTCGGAGGTATTTAGTCGTGGCTTTCCAAGCACGGAGATATTCTGCTAGAGTGCTTCTAGTGTTGCGAGCCAACCATTTTTCACGAAGCTTCCGTTTATTTTCGACGACCCTTCGGCATTGATCATCGAACCAATCATTGCGGGACCTCGGAGGTCTTCTTCCGATGGTACTTTGCGCCGCGGTGGTTATAGCTGACTGTATAGCGCGCCACTGCTCCTGGATGTTGGGAGGAGCTTCTTCGTTGTTATTGGACCGGTCTCAATAATTAGTGACAGCTGATTGGTAACTCTGCAGTGACGCTTGGTCTTTTAAAGCATCGATATCCCATCGAACGGTCTTTTGTGCTTGTCTGTTGAAGGTAGATGACAGTTTTCACTTATACTTAAATATGACAAGCACATGATCGCTGCCCATGTCTGCACCGATTTTCTTCAAATTTTAATCATATGTTTATCCCAATGGACAAAAGTTTTTGTAAAATTTTTAGAGCAAATGGGCACTGAGGGCCTGTGAGAATAGTTTTTGAAAAATAATATTAATTTTTTCCAAATTAACCCGGTTCAAAATTTGCACACATATGTATCCCCTATTAGAGAATTTACATGAACATTTTTAATTTTTATGGGTTGTTTTTTTTTTGGACAATGTTCAGATATTTGTGGAGCTAATCATAGTTTTATTCCAATCATAATTGAAAGAATTCCAGTGAATTATTTTATTACTTAAATGAATTTATACAAATATAAATTTTTCATTAGATGACTGAAAGCAAGTATTGGTCTCTTAAACCATTTTATAGTAAATTAGCAAATACTTCTAATGAATTTCTTTTTTAAAAAAATTAGTTAAGTAAAATTAGCGTGTCAAACTAAAATTATTATAATTACAATATTTTTGAATTCCTCAAATACGTCCGATTTGATGATTTTCTTTATATTTATTTTTGTATTATATTTATTTTAATAAATATAATTAACTATTATTTAATTTTACCCTCTACACATAATTTTTAAGTAATAAAAATAAATCTTGAAATCAATAAATTGAAAATGATAAATTGATAACTAATTTATTTTCTGTATTTGATCCTAGATCTAGAATTTTTAATTTATCTTTAAACTGAATAAGAACTTTTATTGGACTATTTATAATTCCATCTATATATTGATTATTCACGATACATAATTATTTAAAACAATCACGTCGATTATAGAAATCGCCGGATTTATTGCGGCGGGAGGTTCCTTCAATCCACATTCGATCCGCATTAGAGTTTAAAACTAAATTACCATTAGTGGTTAAGTTATCGTCAATCACCCCAGAATTTAAGCTTGCGGCGACATTACGGTTTTTAGCTGAAGGCGGCTACCAAAATGGTGTTGGCCAGTATTGTTTTATAGGTTTCTGTGGTTTTAAATGAAGTTCTGCAAATTTTAAAAGAGATTTAATGTCCAAAATGGATAAATCTTCAAATGGCCGATGCCGAGAAAACGGAAGCTAGACACTACTTTTTCTCGAAATCAAAAATTCCCGGATTGTTATGTGTATAGATGGGACCCACACAAAAATTGCAAAGCCATCAGGAGATAATGCCCATCTTTTTAAATTCTCTATATTAACTTCACTTGCCCGTGGCACGGATGTCGGTCGGCTTCGTGGAATCTTGCGACCAATTTTTAACCCACTTCCCAAAGACCGATTTTTTTTAAGTTTTGCACAGATTTTCTTCAAATTTTAAATACGCGTGTATCTCCGATAGACAACACTTTTTGTAAAAAATTTGTAGACCCCGGGCTCCGTGGCCGTGGGGCCCAAAAATTTTTTTAAAAAAAATTAACTCGATTTTCTTCAAATTTTATATACGTATGTATCTCCGATGAAAAAAACACTTTTTGTAAAAATTTTGGGCCCCAAACATTTTTTAAAAAAAAATTAACCCGATTTTTTTTTAAATTTTATATATACGTATGTATCTCCGATGGACAACATTTTTTGTAAAGTTTTTGAAGTGAATGGGCCCTGAGGCCCGAAGGGTGCCCATATAAATTTTTTAAAAATAAGCTCGATTTTCTTCCAATTTTAAACACATGTGTATCACTGATGGACAAAACTTTTTGTAAATTAGTCGGAGTGATAGGTCCCTGAGACCCGTGTGGTGCCCATGTAAATTTTTTAAAAATTAGCCCGATTTTCTTCAAATTTTAAAGAATTTACATGAAAAAATTTTAATTTTTATGGGTTGTTTTTATTTATAATCGGAAAGTATTTTTTAGTCTGAATACGATGATAGTAAGATTCATTCTTACGTTCGAGCCAGCTCTTTTGAAAGCCCCTATTGAGCAAACTTCGAAAACCGCCATCTTGCTTGTGGTGAAGACCCCTTTATAAGGTAGGAGCTTTCAAAGTTTTGAGTTTTTTTTAAATTGATTTTTCTCAGTGGTTTAAGGAGAGTTTGGGGGTTAATTGGTATCATATTATGTACCACTCTGCCAAATTATTCGAAATTAAACAAAATGAGATGAGATGAGATTTGAAATTCACACATGTGTTTTTATCGAAAATTCAGAACATATAGAAAATAATTTAAAAAAAATTAAAAAATGATGCATTTAATTCGATTCATAATTTCATACATATGCCAAATTATAATGGTTCTCCTGATGCAGCCGCTGGTAGATGCATATACATGTGCATAAAGTAATTGTTGCAATCTGCAGGGGTACTGCTGCAACCGATTGATCAATGACATTATTTAAATGTAAAACATTTGCAAGTTCCGCCAATAAATTTCGCTCGATTGGGAATATGGCGGAAGAAAAACTAACGGTAAAATTACAAATTATGTTTACATGAAGACACGGTACATTTCAATTGTTTGCCTGAGTGGTACAATTTATCAAAACATTATCTACGTAGGAAAGTTTTTATTAGAAATTCAATTTGCAAAAGGTTGAATTTGATTTGTAAAAAGTTGATCTTGAAATGAAAAAAATTGAATTTGATTTGTAAAAAGTTGAATTTGAAATGAAAAGGGTTAAATTTGAACTGAAAATCCTGTATATATTTTTTTGATTTGTATTCAGTTCCTGATACTGCTGATTTTAAGTTTTGATGAACTCTTTAATATTTTCATAAAATTTTTGCTGGGTGTCTACCTGTATTTCAAGAAGCTTCAATGATTTTGGCCCTTTGGATTGTGGCACTTCAGCCTGTCTTCCGATTTCATTTGGCATGGTCACTTCATGATTATCATCGGATAATTTGAAGTATGGCGATGCAATCGTTTCATCTATATTTGGTATATAGGTTTCAATTTGGATGTTTTCGCTGTTTGCCTCATTTAACGTTCGCTTACGTGGAACTCCAAACTTCTTCGCAGTTGTTACTCCATCAACACAATGTCTTAAACAAACAAGTCTTATAACTTTCTCCTCCAAAGCGGTAAACACAACTATCTTGTTAGGACCACCACCAGTACCCGCTAGCTCTTGCTTATTATGATTTATGAGCTAATTTTTTCCTTAAGGAAGATTTATGGTCACTCCAAACCTGAAATTACAGTTTAAAAATAAACATAAATATTCATACTTAATATAATAAAAACCCTCTAACCTTTTTCCACTCGGCGGTTTCCTTAATTGGTGGTCCTAGCGGATTCAATTCTTGTGTTAATTTTCGCCAAAATTCTTGGATCACATCAACACCTGATTTTGTTAAATATCTTGCTATATTAGGATCCACCATCTTCTCAAATTGGGCTCTAATTGTTGTACGTTTCCTATAAAAAGTCTCATAAATCATGTCATTAACCTAAGGGTCTATCTCCAATGTTGATATGATATATCGGGGTTTAAGAAAAAGGTTACTTTGGTGTGGCCTGACCCATGTTAACGGAAATTGCTCTGTTAATACTAAACGTAGAAACTTCGTTTAGGACTTTATGTTGTTAGGAGAAATGCTAACCTTTGTAACTGCGTTTAAGTAAATTTGATATCTTTTTTGAGTCTTCTGATAGAATCATTTTCCAAATTATCCCCGACGAATTAGGGGACACCCTATATATGTAATATAAACAGTATGTGTTTGTGTGCTGTAGTTGGTTTTCGTTCACCTTTTTGTAAAAATTTTGATGACCCCGGGTCCCGGGAGACCCGGGCCCCAGGGTCGTGAGGCCCCATACAAATTTTTTAAAAAAATTTATAAGGTTTTCTTTAAATTTTATATACATGTGTATCTCCGTTGCACAACACTTTTTGTAAAAAATTTGTTGACCGCAGGCCCCGGGGTCATGAAGGCCGATACAAATTAAAAAAAAAAAAATTAACCCGATTTTCTTCAAATATTTAATTTTATTCGAATATTAATTGGAGACCCGGGCCCCGCGGTCGTGAGGCACCATACAACTTTTAAAACAAAAATTAACCCGATTTTCTTCAAATTTGCAACACATGTGTATTTCCGATCACAACGCTTCCTATTGAAATTTGGAAGTGATCGGTCCCAAGGTCGGGGGCTCCCATACAAATATTTTACACACATGTCCGGTGACAACAGTTTTTGTAAACATTTTGAAGTAAACGGGCTCTAATATTAATTTTTTCCAAATTAACCAAACTTTGCACACATATGTATCTCCTTCTAGAGAACTTACATGAAAATTTTTAATTTTTATGGATTTTTTAAAGTGGACTCAATTAAGTGATGAAACTGTTTAACAGTTTTTAACAGTTCATTTATAGAATTTGGCAAATTCGATCGATTTTCTTTATTGCCTCTTTTGTGTTTTGTACAGGTAGTAAAAAATTTTGGGTAAAAAAGTTTCAACAGGTAATACATCTTCATTTACAATCTCTCACACTCTTAGTGAAAATTATAATCGAAATTGATTTGTTTACGGTAAAAAATGGTACCCTATACAAGAAAGTATTTATGTATGTTAGATAATCACCTGTAAGTTTACGCATTCAGTATATAACCTTCTTACAACTAAAATTTTATCAGATCCAATATCTGATCCGTAGGCGCCGCGGCTCAGTGGAAATTCGCGTGGCTACTGAGCAGGAGGTTCGAATCCCAGTAACACCAAAAGTATTTTTCACGGAGTCCCACCTCTCGCGAATGGGTGACAAATGTGCCGAGGTTGTGATATCTCCTTTCTTATGCATGGGGCACAGGATGCCTCTTCGCCAGTCCCAGCTTCTTCTTATTATTTTTGAGCCAATTTATCGGTTCGCTCGATTGGGAATATGGCGGAAGAAAAACTAACGGTAAAATTACAAATTATGTTTACATGAAGACACGGTACATTTCAATTGTTTGCCTGAGTGGTACAATTTATCAAAACATTATCTACGTAGGAAAGTTTTTATTAGAAATTCAATTTGCAAAAGGTTGAATTTGATTTGTAAAAAGTTGATTTTGAAATGAAAAAAATTGAATTTGATTTGTAAAAAGTTGAATTTGAAATGAAAAGGGTTAAATTTGAACTGAAAATCCTGTATATATTTTTTTGATTTGTATTCAGTTCCTGATACTGCTGATTTTAAGTTTTGATGAACTCTTTAATATTTTCATAAAATTTTTGCTGGGTGTCTACCTGTATTTCAAGAAGCTTCAATGATTTTGGCCCTTTGGATTGTGGCACTTCAGCCTGTCTTCCGATTTCATTTGGCATGGTCACTTCATGATTATCATCGGATAATTCGAAGTATGGCGATGCAATCGTTTCATCTATATTTGGTATATGCCAAATTATAATGGTTCTCCTGATGCAGCCGCTGGTAGATGCATATACATGTGCATAAAGTAATTGTTGCAATCTGCAGGGGTACTGCTGCAACCGATTGATCAATGACATTATTTAAATGTAAAACATTTGCAAGTTCCGCCAATAAATTTCTCTCGATTGGGAATATGGCGGAAGAAAAACTAACGGTAAAATTACAAATTATGTTTACATGAAGACACGGTACATTTCAATTGTTTGCCTGAGTGGTACAATTTATCAAAACATTATCTACGTAGGAAAGTTTTTATTAGAAATTCAATTTGCAAAAGGTTGAATTTGATTTGTAAAAAGTTGATTTTGAAATGAAAAAAATTGAATTTGATTTGTAAAAAGTTGAATTTGAAATGAAAAGGGTTAAATTTGAACTGAAAATCCTGTATATATTTTTTTGATTTGTATTCAGTTCCTGATACTGCTGATTTTAAGTTTTGATGAACTCTTTAATATTTTCATAAAATTTTTGCTGGGTGTCTACCTGTATTTCAAGAAGCTTCAATGATTTTGGCCCTTTGGATTGTGGCACTTCAGCCTGTCTTCCGATTTCATTTGGCATGGTCACTTCATGATTATCATCGGATAATTTGAAGTATGGCAATGCAATCGTTTCATCTATATTTGGTATATAGGTTTCAATTTGGATGTTTTCGCTGTTTGCCTCATTTAACGTTCGCTTACGTGGAACTCCAAACTTCTTCGCAGTTGTTACTCCATCAACACAATGTCTTAAACAAACAAGTCTTATAACTTTCTCCTCCAAAGCGGTAAACACAACTATCTTGTTAGGACCACCACCAGTACCCGCTAGCTCTTGCTTATTATGATTTATGAGCTAATTTTTTCCTTAAGGAAGATTTATGGTCACTCCAAACCTGAAATTACAGTTTAAAAATAAACATAAATATTCATACTTAATATAATAAAAACCCTCTAACCTTTTTCCACTCGGCGGTTTCCTTAATTGGTGGTCCTAGCGGATTCAATTCTTGTGTTAATTTTCGCCAAAATTCTTGGATCACATCAACACCTGATTTTGTTAAATATCTTGCTATATTAGGATCCACCATCTTCTCAAATTGGGCTCTAATTGTTGTACGTTTCCTATAAAAAGTCTCATAAATCATGTCATTAGCCTAAGGGTCTATCTCCAATGTTGATATGATATATCGGGGTTTAAGAAAAAGGTTACTTTGGTGTGGCCTGACCCATGTTAACGGAAATTGCTCTGTTAATACTAAACGTAGAAACTTCGTTTAGGACTTTATGTTGTTAGGAGAAATGCTAACCTTTGTAACTGCGTTTAAGTAAATTTGATATCTTTTTTGAGTCTTCTGATAGAATCATTTTCCTAATTATCCCCGACGAATTAGGGGACACCCTATATATGTAATATAAACAGTATGTGTTTGTGTGCTGTAGTTGGTTTTCGTTCACCTTTTTGTAAAAATTTTGATGACCCCGGGTCCCGGGAGACCCGGGTCCCAGGGTCGTGAGGCCCCATACAAATTTTTTAAAAAAATTTATAAGGTTTTCTTTAAATTTTATATACATGTGTATCTCCGTTGCACAACACTTTTTGTAAAAAATTTGTTGACCGCAGGCCCCGGGGTCATGAAGGCCGATACAAATTAAAAAAAAAAAAATTAACCCGAGTTTCTTCAAATATTTAATTTTATTGGAATATTAATTGGAGACCCGGGCCCCGCGGTCGTGAGGCACCATACAACTTTTAAAACAAAAATTAACCCGATTTTCTTCAAATTTGCAACACATGTGTATTTCCGATCACAACGCTTCCTATTGAAATTTGGAAGTGATCGGTCCCAAGGTCGGGGGCTCCCATACAAATATTTTACACACATGTCCGGTGACAACAGTTTTTGTAAACATTTTGAAGTAAACGGGCTCTAATATTAATTTTTTCCAAATTAACCAAACTTTGCACACATATGTATCTCCTTCTAGAGAACTTACATGAAAATTTTTAATTTTTATGGATTTTTTAAAGTGGACTCAATTAAGTGATGAAACTGTTTAACAGTTTTTAACAGTTCATTTATAGAATTTGGCAAATTCGATCGATTTTCTTTATTGCCTCTTTTGTGTTTTGTACAGGTAGTAAAAAATTTTGGGTAAAAAAGTTTCAACAGGTAATACATCTTCATTTACAATCTCTCACACTCTTAGTGAAAATTATAATCGAAATTGATTTGTTTACGGTAAAAAATGGTACCTATACAAGAAAGTATTTATGTATGTTAGATAATCACCTGTAAGTTTACGCATTCAGTATATAACCTTCTTACAACTAAAATTTTATCAGATCCAATATCTGATCCGTGGGCGCCGCGGCTCAGTGGAAATTCGCGTGGCTACTGAGCAGGAGATTCGAATCCCAGTAACACCAAAAGTATTTTTCACGGAGTCCCACCTCTCGCGAATGGGTGACAAATGTGCCGAGGTTGTGATATCTCCTTTCTTATGCATGGGGCACAGGATGCCTCTTCGCCAGTCCCAGCTTCTTCTTATTATTTTTGAGCCAATTTATCGGTTCGCTCGATTGGGAATATGGCGGAAGAAAAACTAACGGTAAAATTACAAATTATGTTTACATGAAGACACGGTACATTTCAATTGTTTGCCTGAGTGGTACAATTTATCAAAACATTATCTACGTAGGAAAGTTTTTATTAGAAATTCAATTTGCAAAAGGTTGAATTTGATTTGTAAAAAGTTGATTTTGAAATGAAAAAAATTGAATTTGATTTGTAAAAAGTTGAATTTGAAATGAAAAGGGTTAAATTTGAACTGAAAATCCTGTATATATTTTTTTGATTTGTATTCAGTTCCTGATACTGCTGATTTTAAGTTTTGATGAACTCTTTAATATTTTCATAAAATTTTTGCTGGGTGTCTACCTGTATTTCAAGAAGCTTCAATGATTTTGGCCCTTTGGATTGTGGCACTTCAGCCTGTCTTCCGATTTCATTTGGCATGGTCACTTCATGATTATCATCGGATAATTCGAAGTATGGCGATGCAATCGTTTCATCTATATTTGGTATATAGGTTTCAATTTGGATGTTTTCGCTGTTTGCCTCATTTAACGTTCGCTTACGTGGAACTCCAAACTTCTTCGCAGTTGTTACTCCATCAGCACAATGTCTTAAACAAACAAGTCTTATAACTTTCTCCTCCAAAGCGGTAAACACAACTATCTTGTTAGGACCACCACCAGTACCCGCTAGCTCTTGCTTATTATGATTTATGAGCTAATTTTTTCCTTAAGGAAGATTTATGGTCACTCCAAACCTGAAATTACAGTTTAAAAATAAACATAAATATTCATACTTAATATAATAAAAACCCTCTAACCTTTTTCCACTCGGCGGTTTCCTTAATTGGTGGTCCTAGCGGATTCAATTCTTGTGTTAATTTTCGCCAAAATTCTTGGATCACATCAACACCTGATTTTGTTAAATATCTTGCTATATTAGGATCCACCATCTTCTCAAATTGGGCTCTAATTGTTGTACGTTTCCTATAAAAAGTCTCATAAATCATGTCATTAGCCTAAGGGTCTATCTCCAATGTTGATATGATATATCGGGGTTTAAGAAAAAGGTTACTTTGGTGTGGCCTGACCCATGTTAACGGAAATTGCTCTGTTAATACTAAACGTAGAAACTTCGTTTAGGACTTTATGTTGTTAGGAGAAATGCTAACCTTTGTAACTGCGTTTAAGTAAATTTGATATCTTTTTTGAGTCTTCTGATAGAATCATTTTCCTAATTATCCCCGACGAATTAGGGGACACCCTATATATGTAATATAAACAGTATGTGTTTGTGTGCTGTAGTTGGTTTTCGTTCACCTTTTTGTAAAAATTTTGATGACCCCGGGTCCCGGGAGACCCGGGTCCCAGGGTCGTGAGGCCCCATACAAATTTTTTAAAAAAATTTATAAGGTTTTCTTTAAATTTTATATACATGTGTATCTCCGTTGCACAACACTTTTTGTAAAAAATTTGTTGACCGCAGGCCCCGGGGTCATGAAGGCCGATACAAATTAAAAAAAAAAAATTAACCCGATTTTCTTCAAATATTTAATTTTATTGGAATATTAATTGGAGACCCGGGCCCCGCGGTCGTGAGGCACCATACAACTTTTAAAACAAAAATTAACCCGATTTTCTTCAAATTTGCAACACATGTGTATTTCCGATCACAACGCTTCCTATTGAAATTTGGAAGTGATCGGTCCCAAGGTCGGGGGCTCCCATACAAATATTTTACACACATGTCCGGTGACAACAGTTTTTGTAAACATTTTGAAGTAAACGGGCTCTAATATTAATTTTTTCCAAATTAACCAAACTTTGCACACATATGTATCTCCTTCTAGAGAACTTACATGAAAATTTTTAATTTTTATGGATTTTTTAAAGTGGACTCAATTAAGTGATGAAACTGTTTAACAGTTTTTAACAGTTCATTTATAGAATTTGGCAAATTCGATCGATTTTCTTTATTGCCTCTTTTGTGTTTTGTACAGGTAGTAAAAAATTTTGGGTAAAAAAGTTTCAACAGGTAATACATCTTCATTTACAATCTCTCACACTCTTAGTGAAAATTATAATCGAAATTGATTTGTTTACGGTAAAAAATGGTACCTATACAAGAAAGTATTTATGTATGTTAGATAATCACCTGTAAGTTTACGCATTCAGTATATAACCTTCTTACAACTAAAATTTTATCAGATCCAATATCTGATCCGTGGGCGCCGCGGCTCAGTGGAAATTCGCGTGGCTACTGAGCAGGAGATTCGAATCCCAGTAACACCAAAAGTATTTTTCACGGAGTCCCACCTCTCGCGAATGGGTGACAAATGTGCCGAGGTTGTGATATCTCCTTTCTTATGCATGGGGCACAGGATGCCTCTTCGCCAGTCCCAGCTTCTTCTTATTATTTTTGAGCCAATTTATCGGTTCGCTCGATTGGGAATATGGCGGAAGAAAAACTAACGGTAAAATTACAAATTATGTTTACATGAAGACACGGTACATTTCAATTGTTTGCCTGAGTGGTACAATTTATCAAAACATTATCTACGTAGGAAAGTTTTTATTAGAAATTCAATTTGCAAAAGGTTGAATTTGATTTGTAAAAAGTTGATTTTGAAATGAAAAAAATTGAATTTGATTTGTAAAAAGTTGAATTTGAAATGAAAAGGGTTAAATTTGAACTGAAAATCCTGTATATATTTTTTTGATTTGTATTCAGTTCCTGATACTGCTGATTTTAAGTTTTGATGAACTCTTTAATATTTTCATAAAATTTTTGCTGGGTGTCTACCTGTATTTCAAGAAGCTTCAATGATTTTGGCCCTTTGGATTGTGGCACTTCAGCCTGTCTTCCGATTTCATTTGGCATGGTCACTTCATGATTATCATCGGATAATTCGAAGTATGGCGATGCAATCGTTTCATCTATATTTGGTATATAGGTTTCAATTTGGATGTTTTCGCTGTTTGCCTCATTTAACGTTCGCTTACGTGGAACTCCAAACTTCTTCGCAGTTGTTACTCCATCAGCACAATGTCTTAAACAAACAAGTCTTATAACTTTCTCCTCCAAAGCGGTAAACACAACTATCTTGTTAGGACCACCACCAGTACCCGCTAGCTCTTGCTTATTATGATTTATGAGCTAATTTTTTCCTTAAGGAAGATTTATGGTCACTCCAAACCTGAAATTACAGTTTAAAAATAAACATAAATATTCATACTTAATATAATAAAAACCCTCTAACCTTTTTCCACTCGGCGGTTTCCTTAATTGGTGGTCCTAGCGGATTCAATTCTTGTGTTAATTTTCGCCAAAATTCTTGGATCACATCAACACCTGATTTTGTTAAATATCTTGCTATATTAGGATCCACCATCTTCTCAAATTGGGCTCTAATTGTTGTACGTTTCCTATAAAAAGTCTCATAAATCATGTCATTAGCCTAAGGGTCTATCTCCAATGTTGATATGATATATCGGGGTTTAAGAAAAAGGTTACTTTGGTGTGGCCTGACCCATGTTAACGGAAATTGCTCTGTTAATACTAAACGTAGAAACTTCGTTTAGGACTTTATGTTGTTAGGAGAAATGCTAACCTTTGTAACTGCGTTTAAGTAAATTTGATATCTTTTTTGAGTCTTCTGATAGAATCATTTTCCAAATTATCCCCGACGAATTAGGGGACACCCTATATATGTAATATAAACAGTATGTGTTTGTGTGCTGTAGTTGGTTTTCGTTCACCTTTTTGTAAAAATTTTGATGACCCCGGGTCCCGGGGTTATTAGGGCCCATACAAATTTTTAAAATAAATTAACCCGATTTTTTTCAAATTTTATACACATGTGTATCTCAGATAGACAAAATATCTCTGATGGACAACACTTTTTGTAAAAAATTTGGAGACCCCGCGCCAGTGATTCCGTGTTTTCATTTCCGATGGACAAAACTTTTTGTAACAATTTTGGAGACCCCAGGCCCCAGGGTCGTGAGGCCCCATACAAATTTTTTAAAAAAATTTATAAGGTTTTCTTTAAATTTTATATACATGTGTATATCCGTTGCACAACACTTTTTGTAAAAAATTTGTTGACCGCAGGCCCCGGGGTCATGAAGGCCGATACAAATTAAAAAAAAAAATTAACCCGATTTTCTTCAAATATTTAATTTTATTGGAATATTAATTGGAGACCCGGGCCCCGCGGTCGTGAGGCACCATACAACTTTTAAAACAAAAATTAACCCGATTTTCTTCAAATTTGCAACACATGTGTATCTCCGATCACAACGCTTCCTATTGAAATTTGGAAGTGATCGGTCCCAAGGTCGGGGGCTCCCATACAAATATTTTACACACATGTCCGGTGACAACAGTTTTTGTAAACATTTTGAAGTAAACGGGCTCTAATATTAATTTTTTCCAAATTAACCAAACTTTGCACACATATGTATCTCCTTCTAGAGAACTTACATGAAAATTTTTAATTTTTATGGATTTTTTAAAGTGGACTCAATTAAGTGATGAAACTATTTAACAGTTTTTAACAGTTCATTTATAGAATTTGGCAAATTCGATCGATTTTCTTTATTGCCTCTTTTGTGTTTTGTACAGGTAGTAAAAAATTTTGGGTAAAAAAGTTTCAACAGGTAATACATCTTCATTTACAATCTCTCACACTCTTAGTGAAAATTATAATCGAAATTGATTTGTTTACGGTAAAAAATGGTACCCTATACAAGAAAGTATTTATGTATGTTAGATAATCACCTGTAAGTTTACGCATTCAGTATATAACCTTCTTACAACTAAAATTTTATCAGATCCAATATCTGATCCGTGGGCGCCGCGGCTCAGTGGAAATTCGCGTGGCTACTGAGCAGGAGGTTCGAATCCCAGTAACACCAAAAGTATTTTTCACGGAGTCCCACCTCTCGCGAATGGGTGACAAATGTGCCGAGGTTGTGATATCTCCTTTCTTATGCATGGGGCACAGGATGCCTCTTCGCCAGTCCCAGCTTCTTCTTATTATTTTTGAGCCAATTTATCGGTCTGCTAACTTCGTCTATGCTTGATGGCGGCAGCATAGTGTGGTCTTCGGTCATTGGTGGAGCCTCCAATTCCTCAGTTAGCTTGCCATTAAGCAACTCATGAAAGTACTCTTCCCATCGCTCTAAGATTCCTTTGAGATCGGCGATCGGATTACCCATTTTGTCTTTGCAGTATGTGCAACGCGCTGTATATTGTGTCATACCGCGGACTCTTTGGTAGAACTTCCCCGCCTGGTGCGGTCCTCGCTCTCTATACTGTTCTAGTTCACGGACGAGATTCTTCTCCCAGGCTGCTTTCTTTCGCCGGTGAACTGTTTTTTCATGTTTTCTGAGCTCTTTATATTCATCTTCGCGTGCCCGCGTTCTATGAGATTGTTGCATTGCTCGGTACGCAACATTCCTATGTTCAGTCGCTGGCTTACATTCGTCATCGAACCAGTCATTCCGATCTCTACGACTACTGCCTAATATGGAGTCAGCAGTAATAATGACAGTATTCTTAAGGCGTGTACATTTCTCTTCTACGCGAGTCCTATCTTCTTTGAGAAGGGCAGCCGTGTTGACTCGAATCTGATTCGCGGATTCTGTCTTTCTTGATGATGCAATCCGTGCTCAGAGCACCATTCCAACAAGTGTCCGAGTCGACTTTGGCACCTCGGTACGTTCGTACCGTCATCAGATTCGGGTTGTGGCGGCATTCTATCAACACGTGGTCTATCTGGTTGCGAGTGGCTCCATCAGGAGATATCCAGGTTGCTTTGTGGATATTTTTACGCGCAAACCTTGTACTCGCAACGACCAAATTATTGCTTGCTGCCATCTCTATGACTTATTGGCCATTGTCACTAGTATTCTCGTGTAAGCTATGGGTGCCAATGTACTGCCTGAATACTGGCTCCCTACCTATTTTGGCATTCATATCCCCCAAATTGATTTTTACGTCATACTGAAGACACCATGGGGTTCCCGTTCGACTGATTCAAAGAATTCTTCTTTTTCATCATCTGTGGAATCCTCTGTAGGTGCGTGAAATCTGCCCCGCACGCGAAGGGTGCATAGCCGTTCATTTACTGCTTTAAAGCCGATAACGGTGGGTTTCATTCTTTTGCAGACTAGAAACCCCACCCCGAGCACATGATGTCTTGCATGACAGCTGTAATATATGTCATATTCTGATTTTTGTAAGAGACCATTCCCCTTTCATCTCTCTCTCTCTCTGGCTTTCACATCCCATGTAGGGATTTTGCCGCCCGCACTAAGGTCCTCCATCCGTCTCGGACCAACGCTCTCGTCCTCCAGTTTCGACATCCTAATGCATGTAGATCTTGTTCGACGTCGTCACGCCAGCGCAGTCGGGGTCTTCCTCTACGATGCACACCGGCTGGTTGTTGATGGAACACTTTATTGGTCATTCGTTGTTGTGGGGACCGTGTGACGTGGCCGAGCCATCTAATAATGAATCCGATAATATCACAGCCTCCAAGAAGCTGCCTTATCTCATGGTTCATACGAATCCGGTATTCGTTGTCCGCGACTTTAATTGGACCAAAGATTGAGCGAATGATTTTTCTCTCGAAGGTAGATAACAATCTACAATCGCTAGTGGTCATGGTCCAGCTCTCGCTTCCGAAAGTCAGCACAGGTCTTACGAGTGCTTTATAAAGTGCGAGCTTGCACGACTGCGACAGATGTTTAGATCGCAATAATTTTGATTGGGCATAGAAAACTCGTTGTCCGGCAGCGATTCGGGCTTTTATTTCTGCCTGCATATCATTCGACGATGTTATAACTGACCCGAGGTATTTAAAGTTTTCGACGCTATCAAAGTTATGGTCGCCAGTTCCGAGATTTGCCATGGAGATGCTCCTGGGTGTTGATAGAAATTTTGTTTTGTTGCTGTTCACCTCCAGACCAAGTCTTCTTGCGCAGCGATCGAGCTATATGAAACTGTCCTTGATATCGCTAGGTCTTCGGCCAAGAAGCACGATATCATCTGCATATCCAAGAATTTGGCCTGATTTTTATTAAATATACAGCGCGAAGTTTCAATATTGATTTTTCTGATTACGTACACAAGCGCCAAGTTGAACAGCACAGGCGCGAGTGCATCTCCCTGACGAACACCAGATGTTATTTCAAAGGAGTCTGACACAGCTCCCTCAATTACGATTCTACATACAGACCCAGAGGTTGTTAATTTACACAGTGAGACTAGTTTCTCTGGAATTCCTAGACATATGAGTGCGGCCCATAGGTTTTCGCGGTTGATGCTGTCATATGCCTGTCTGAAGTCTATATACAGTTGATGTATGGTTATGTTGTACTCCCAACATTTTTCCAAGATCATCCTCATGGTAAAACATTGGTCAGTGGTCGATCGGTTGGGACGAAAACCACATTGATAGTCGCCAATGATGTTTTCGGTGAAAGGGATGATTCTGGCAAGTACAACATTAGCCAACACTTTGTAAGCAGTGTTCAATAGAGCGATACCACGATAGTTTCCACATTTAAGACGGTCTCCTTTTTTGTGTAGCGGACATATGAGTGCGGTCTTCCAATTCTCCGGCAGCTCTTCTCGGTCCCAGATAGAGACGCAAGAATCGTATATATTTGTAGCGAGAGTAGCGCCTCCGAGCTTGATCAATTCTGCGGGGATTCCATCGAGACAGGGTGCCTTTCCATTTTGTAATCTACTTATAGCTGCATCTACTTCCTCTACTGTGGGATATTCGACGAAGATTTCTTCACCTGGAGGAGCTATTGCTCTAATGGGGGTCACTTCGTCATTCCGATTTAGCAGATTTTGAAAGTAGCTTTGCCATACTGAGAGAACATCAGCCACGTTTGTTCTCAGCTCTCCATTCACGTCTTTGATGGCTGTACTTCTTGGGTGGAAGTCTTTAGTTAGATTTCTGGCGTTAGCGAAACAGTCCCTTGAGTTTCCTATTTCAGCTTGGAAGCTGATGTTTTCGATGCATGATCTCATATGATCGCGCTTCTTTTGTCGGAGGTATTTAGTCGTTGCTTTCCTAGCACGGAGATAGTCTGCTAGAGTGCTTCTAGTGTTGCGAGCCAACCATTTTTCACGATGCTTCCGTTTATTTTCGACGACCCTTCGACATTGATCATCGAACCAGTCATTGTGGGACCTCGGAGGTCTTCTTCCGATGGTATTTTGCGCCGCGGTGGTTATAGCTGATTGTATAGCGCGCCACTGCTCCTGGATGTTGGGAGGAGCTTCTTCGTTGTTATTGGACCGGTCTAAATAATTAGTGACAGCTGATTGGTACCTCTACAGCGACGCTTGGTCTTTTAAAGCATCGATATTTCATCGAACGGTCTTTTGTGCTTGTCTGTTGAACGTAGATGCCAGTTTGCACTTATACTTAAATATGACAAGCACATGATCGCTGCCCATGTCTGCACCTCTATTGGACCTGACGTCGGATATGCTGGTTGAGTGCCTCTTGGACACCATGACGTGATCAATTTGGTTTTCCGTTCTTCCATCATTCGATATCCACGTTACTTTGTGGATTCTCTTATGTGGGAAAAACGTACTTGATACAGTTAAGTTGTGCGTTATTGCCAGGTCAGTGACGCGTTGGCCGTTGTTATTGCTAGTTAGGTGCAGGCTGTTAGGACCAATGTGCGATGTATTTTCTCCACTCCTACCGATCTTTGCGTTAAAGTCGCCCACGATGATTTTAATGTCGTAATGCGGTATGTTATTGATGACTTCCTCCAGCTCGACATAGAAGAGATCTTTGATGTCATCAGATTTATCTTCGGTGGGTGCATGTAAATTAACGATCGTGATGTTAAATTTTTTAGTGCGAAGCCTGACCGTGCATATCCGCATGTTGATATGGCGAAAGTCGATGATATGATGCTTCACGCGCTGATGGATAAGGAAGCCAACTCCAAATTCTCTTCGATTCTGATGGCCGCTGTAGTAAAGAGTGTAACCATTGATGGTGTCATGGAGCACGTCTAATGCGTAACTCTTTGCTTGATTCGAGAGGTTCTGGAGATCTCCAGCTTAAGAGGCTAAGCACGTTCCATGTTCCCATTTTTAAAGCGTTGTCCGTGTACAATTTCCGAGGTCGATTTTGTGATGAATCCGATATGGTAATCCGAGGCCTTTGATTAGGGTTCATAACTTTAATTGTTTTTATGAGAGAAGGTTGTTGGCCTGCTGCTCAACCCGCTTGTTACGTGTGTGGGCCACGTACTGGTGAGAATCTTAAGGCATCCAGTCCTACCTTGTACACATTTATATAGCGAGCCGCTTGATACAAGACAGACGCCTGCTTCATCGCATCTCCTGAATTGCTGTTATGTCACCATTATATTTGATCAAGGTATCGGCTAGCTGTTGTGCAGCTCGAGCTCTATACAGTGAGCGTACGTTCCATGAGAAAATTCAAAAATCGTTTAGCCGTTTTCGTTGCCGTGGTCGTCGTCGTTCATCAGTGTATTCGAGGCTGATTTTGGGTTCCGTAATATGGTTTTTTACGGGTGAGGTTATTGGCCTCGCGCCAACCTTACCTTGAAGGGCTAGCAGGATCATTTCGCTATTCCTGTACTAGAGGAAAATTACCAGCGGCCCCCACGTGGATGTTTGATCGCACTTCCACCAGTCTGAGATAGTTGCGCCCACATGCATTTCTGAAGCATTCTGTGTTATTCGCCCTACTCTGCTGATAGCTGACCGTCTCCTTGCTTCATAAATGATGTTATTAAAAAACTTGGTGAACAGAAATAGAAATGTTACAAAAATACACCACCAACATTAAGCATGCTAAAAAACAAAAACGCCAAGAGGATAAATATGTCTTTTTTATATTTTAAAACAACAACATTATAAGATTATATACATAAAAATTATTAAGCACTACAATCGTATCGTTCGTTCGTTGTTATCTTTCGATCGGCTTTAACGAACATTATTAACAAACAAAATTAACAATAAAAAAGAAAAAAAAAGCATGAGTTTCTTTCATACATGAAATTTTCCATAAAAAATGTATTTTTATAAATACACAGATATATTGGCTTATAAAAATTATTAGTATTTTTAACTTTTTCCGATTCCTTGTCGATGTTTTTCATTTTCTAAACAGTTCGGCGCTGTAATATTTTACTTTTTTCGTTTTATATATTTATAACTTTTATCTGCTTCATTTCTTAATGTATATGTAATCCAATACAATGTAATGTAATTTTATTACTCTTAGACAAAATTATGATACAACGTCGTCTTGCCGTTTTGATGTTCTTGGGTGTTGAATCAATGCTCGATTGAAAAGTTGAGTTTATACATCGTTCCACCTTATTGACGTACTTTTACCATTTGTTGGGTTCTTCTATTGCCGATATTGTAAGTACTGACATAATCACCTGGTTCACGCGTTCTACTTTGCCGTTTCCCCTGGGTACACCAGTAGTGACGTGTACCAACTCCACATTATTGCTATCACAAAAAGTCGGCTTTAAAGCAGTAAGTGAACGGCTATGCACCCTTCGCGTGCGGGGCAGATTTAAAAACATAAGCCTCATAAACGTTCACGCACCTACAGAGGATTCCCAGAGGATGAAAAAGAAGAATTCTTTGTCCTCAGTATGACGTAAAAATCATTCTGGGGGATATGAATGCCAAAATAGGTAGGGGGCCAATAGCCAGGAGCAGCAAGCAATAATTTGGTCTTTGCGAGTACAAGGTTTGCGCGTAAAAATATCCGCAAAGCCACCTGGGTATCTCCTGATGGAGCCACTCGCAACCAGATAGACCACGTCATAGATAGAACGCCGCCACAACCCGAATCTGATGACGGTACGAACGTACCGAGGTGCCAACGTCGACTTGGACCACTATCTTGTTGGTATGGTGCTCCGAGCGCGGATTGCATCATCACGGAAGACTGCATCCGCGAATCAGATTCGAGTCAACACGGCTGCCCTCCGCAACGAAGAGACCAGAAACAACTACGATCAGGCGATAGGACTCGCCCTAAATGCAGGAGAGTCCTGGGGCTGAGAAGCCGGGCGTAGAAGAGAAATAGACCCGCCTTAAGAATACTGTCATTAGTACTGCTGAATCCATCTTAGGCAGTAGTCGTAGAGATCGAAACGACTCGATAACGAATGTAAGCTAGCGACTGAACGTAAGAATGTTCGTACCGAGCAATGCAACAATCTCATAAAACGCGGGCACGCGAAGATGAATATAAAGAGCTCAGAAGATATAAAAACAGTTCACCGGCGAAAGAAAGCAGCCTGGGAGAAGAATCTCGTGAGTGAACTAGAACAGTACAGATAGCGAGGAGCGCACCAGGCGCGGAAGTTCTTCCGCGCTATGACGCAATATACACCGCGCTGCACATACTGCAAAGCCAACGAGGGTAATCTAATCGCCTTTCTCAAAGGCATCTTAGAGCGATGGGAAGAGCTATTTCATGAGTTGCTTAATGGCCAGCTAACTGAGGAATTGGAGTCTCCACCAATGACCGAAGAGCACACTATGCTGCCCCAACCAAGTGTAGACGAAGTTAGCAGAGCGATAAATCTGCTCAAAAATAATAAGGCTTCGGTAGCTGATGGTATCACAGCGGAACTGATTAAAACCGCAATACACCAAGCAATTATGAACTAATAGTGCAAGTATGGGAGGAAGAAGCAATGACAGAAGACTGGCGAAGATGCATCCTGTGCCCTATACATAAGAAGCGGGATATCACATAATGCAGCAATTATCGTGGTATAACGTTGTTGAGTACCGCGTATAAGATAAAAATATCCTGATCACTACCAAGCCCATTCAACATCTATAACGGGCTCCGACATGGGGATGGACTGGCCCCCGTGCTCTGTTTAACCTGGCGTTGGAGAAAGTGATCCGAGACTCTGACGTAACGGCGAGAGGAACAATCCTCTGTAAGTCCATTCAGATACTGGCTTACACAGACGATATTGACATCGTTGGTAGAGACCGAAGAGCTGCACAGAAAGCTTTCATCCTGGTAGAGCAGGCGGCACGAAATCTGGGGCAGCACATAAATGAGAGCAAAACAAAGTACCTGGTGGCCACGACTGGGAGTAGAAGATCCAACATGGTTCATTTATTTCAAATAGTAGAGCGCGAATTTGAAGCAGTGGAATTCTTTAACTATCTCGGGTCAACTGTAGCAGCCGATAACAGCATGGAACCAGAAATACGCACTGTTGCTTAAGGCCAACAAAGTCTACTATAGTCTGTCAAGACTCTTCAAATCCATAAACTTAACCATAACATCCATAACATATGGATCCGAGAGTTGGGTGGTTAGCAAAAAGCATTCTGACCTCTTAGCTGCGATCGAGAGAAAAGTCTTATGGAGAATTGTTGGCCCCGTATGTGATGAAGGACTATTTCGAAACTCTATAATGATTGGATCTACGAGCGTTACCGCGATGTCGACATCGTGAAGAGAATTAAGCTCGGTAGGCTCCGGTGAGCAGGACATCTAGCTCGCACGAGCGAAGATGATCCTGCTAGGAAAGTCCTTTGCGGTAGGATTTATTGAATACGACAGCGAGGATGGCCAAGCCTAGGCTAATGGCGTAGACCAGGACGCTCAGAGTTTAGGGATCTCAAACTGGATGACATTGGCACAAAATTGGGAAATCGGGAATATGACGATGACTAAACGAATACATTGTCACATTGCTTTAATAAACCAAATCTTTAGGTAGAAATATGATGATGTAATGGACACCGAAGTAAAAGATTCATTGAAAATTTCTGTTGGATTTTGTTTTGTTTTGCGGATAATTTGAATTGAATTTGTCACAATAAGCTAAGAAAACAGAAAAATGCGCTGAACATATAGTAATATTTTGAATGGCAATATTGGTTTATATTTTTCTTATTGATGTTTCTCATGTTTAACACATCTTGTGCTATTAAGTCAATAGAACAATTCAACGTAAAATGTATTTTTGAGTTGGCTCCCTCTTCATTTTCCATTTTTAAATAACTCTGTGTTGTACTTTTCCTTTTCTTCATCTCTTTTTCCGTTCTGCGTCGTGAGTTTTTTATTGCATCTCAAAAAAAAAATTAACATATTTGTATTAAAATTTGATGAAACAACAAATTAAAATTTTCTTTTTTAAAATAACACATTATTTGTACTTGTTAGAGAATTTTTACTATATTTTGGAGGCACCAAGAGACAAAACTTTTTGCGATCCAAATAGTTGTACATACAATTTTTTTATTGTTTTTGTATAAAAAAATAGTTCAAATACAAGTATTCAAAAAAAATAACAAATATACGGTAAAAAGCAAAAGATTTGATATATTGTCCACAGATTAAAGAAAGAAACGAAATCTAAGTAAGTTTTTTTTATACCACGATTATCTGCCATTGTTGAAGTAAAATACAAATGAACAATAATCTGGTTACGTTGATGGTTTAAAACAAATTTTTTCAATTATATCAAAGTGTAAACTTTAAACAAATTTATTATCTTTTATTTCTATTTGGTGATTGCTTCTTGCAAATCAGGCACGATTTTTTCAGAATATAAACTCCAAATGTATCTTATACGTGATTTGAAATTAAAAATCATAATATATATAAATGTATGCATGCAATTTCTAGTTATTTTTGGCAAAGAACTTTTGTTTATTTTGGCGGTTCGGTTAATATATGCTGAATGTAATAAATATACTATAAAAAATACACAAGTTAAGAAAATATTTTACAAAAGAATTGCAAAAATCTTATAATTTTGTGTATGTATTGAGTTTTTCTTTATACGTATGTTTTAACTAAAATAAACTAATCACTCATTCTGTGGACACGATTTGCTTTAATTAATTAATTTAATTCGTCGTCAGATTTTATGTGTGTATGTGTTTGGTTTACTTGTGTGGTGTAGTAACGTAGTTGTAACAGTCTGAATGTACAAAACATTTTAAATAAATTTTGACTCCAATTGTTAATGAGTGTATATGCAAAACAACACATACATACATGTATGTATGTACGTATGTATGCATATAATGAATGTGAATACCGGTAGATAAGAGATTTAATTTCCGATCCTTTGATTTAAATAAACTTTACAGAACCCACTTATTTCTGAGGAGTTTACGTTTATATTTGATGATTGCCTCTTACGAGTATTTGAAACCATCTCTTTATTATGGCCTCCGGGTTTGCTATGTTACTTAATCTATGCAATATAATTAACATGTAATTGATGGCATATTATTAAGGGCATATTTCGAGAAAAAAAAACATAAATTTTGTAGATTGGTTTTGTTTTTGAGTTAGAAAATTTAATATAATTTTGTACAAATAAAAAAGAATCTAGGATAATTTATGCCAAATAATTCATCGCAATCAATTCATTGCATGCATTTCATCGCATAGCAGGTCTGTTTGCCACAGCAAAATGGCAAAAGCGGAATTGCTGTGCGATAATACTAAATTATTATTGTTATTATTAATTTTTAATTATTATTTTTTTTAATCGTATTGCTTTATATAATTTAATCGTATTTTAAAATTATAATGTTAATATTATTTCGGTCTGGCCATTATTGAGGCAAAAAGATAAGTTTTAAATTACTTTTTTGACTTTTCAGAAATTAAATGAAATTTATATTAAGTAAACCAAAGTATGCGCTTGAATTTAATTTGATAAATTACTTAATTATAATTACGACAAGGAATAATTTCCATAAACTAATAAACGCTGACAGTCCAAATTTTTTTCATAAACAGCCACATGTTTATGAACACAATAATATCAAGTCAAAAATGATATGGCCCTGGAGCAACTTATTGCCGGCAACAAGGAAGGACCAAAAAGGAAAAAATATAGGGACTATGTCAAGCGTTGTGTTGCAGCGGCAAAAATTTTGGTTTATTTGATGCTGTCACCTACTTGAAGGGTATAGTATAATTTTAAAAGCGTTATTAACCAAAATAAAGAATAATTAATTTTAAAACGTTTTTATTAGCTATTTTGTAATTGATTTTAAACTTACTTCCCATTAAGCAAGAGACTTGAAACTTTAAACATAGCTCAGAACTGGAAGAACATTGGCATATCACAAAAAAAAAACAAAAACAAATCACAAGAAAAAAAAATACAAATTAATTCAACGCGAGTTGCAATTTGTTTCAGATAAAATCAAACTAATACGCACAATACTCGTTTAAACGTTTTAAATTAAAAATGTATTTTTATTAGCTAACATGTTTTTTAAATGTGTTTTTTTTTTGTTTCCGGTGAATTACTACGCAATAAATAATGAATTAAAAAAAATTAAAAATGTATTTTTATTAGCTAACATGTTTTTTAAATGTGTTTTTTTTTTGTTTCCGGTGAATTACTACGCAATAAATAATGAATTGTGCCCGCGATGAATTCCATTTTGATGCAATGCGATGAATTGTACCCACAAAGAATTGCTTTGCGATAAATTAAGCGCGATAAATTTCTTTAGCGAAGAATTAACCGGTTACGATAAAAAAAAACACCTTTTTATCAATACTAGCTTTTTCGTGTTTTTTAATTTGTTTTTACAGTATTTTTTAACAACAGCGTTTTATCTTATATAACCAGGTAAGCTAATTGTATAATGTGGCAATAATATTCAAAATAATCAAAATTGATTATGTAAAATAAAAAAAATTAGATTTAGTATTTCTTGTCGGTAATGGTTTCGATAACATGTTTAAAATTTTGTTGATGGTTGCAATCTGATTAAAGTAAACAAGTGGTTAGTTGGTTAGTTTGATTCTCTTAAGCAGAAAATGTTTTTCTGATTTTTATAATTCTCTTTATTAATACAGAGTATATATATGGTCTCATAAGTATATTGCTCTTCTTTCTTTTACTTAATTTTGATTTTTTTTCTGTCTCAAGTGCGTGGATATAATTTGTGTATAGTTTTTTCTTTCTTGTTCCATTCGACTAATTCTTGTTCAAGACTCACAACATACTTCTTACAACTTACTCATCCGTTGTCTTTCAATCGCCATCATCTGATGAGTCCGATGAATTCGATTCGGACAACTGTAGGTCATCGTGGAGCAAATCATTTGGAAATTTACCATTCGCATAGCCGGAAGATTCTTGGATGGATGAGGAGGGCTGCATTGTCAACGCGGTCGCATTTGTCGACGATGACGTCATTAGTGTCGATACTTGTCCAAGACTTGGAAGTTGATGGAGGTTCGGCTGTTGTTGTGGATAATCTTCATTGCTCTCATCGGAATCAGAACCACTATCGCTTGCACTTGAATCGGAATCAGAGCTTGTGTCAGATGAGCTGAGGACACCAATTTCCTAAAGTAAATAAGTAGAATTATTATAAATCAATTAATTTATTTGTACATAATAACCAAATATATAAAAATGTCTCTCCTACCTGTTCTAACGCAGCCGCAGCACTAGCAAGCGATTGTGATGCAGCCTGGTGAGGAGATGCCGTACTATTACTACTTCTACTATTACTGGACCGGCAATTATTATTATTGCCCCCTTTATTACCGTCAGGCGTGTTATTATGATATAATCGGCTGTTTTGCTGGTGTTGATATTGCTGTTGCTGCTCCTGTGGTTGTTGCTGTTGCTGTGATGGACTTTGTCGTAGTTGTTGCTGTTGTTGTTGTTGTTGCTGTAATTGCTGCTGGTGCTGTAAATGCTGCTGCCATTGCTGTGCTTGAAGCTGTTGCTGATGTCTTTGATGATTGTGGTGTTTCTGAGGCACTTGTTTACTGCTGTATTGCGATTGTTTAAGTTGTTTTGTTTGCGATTGCGTTTGTTGGGGAACATGGAAGTCACCTGAATTATTGTGGCTAGACGTCGATGGTGATGAGGATACATTGGCATTATTGGACCCGCCAACTCCTACTAAACCTAAACCAGTACCTCCACCACTACCAAACATTGAATCATCATCAAATATCATTGGAATGCTTGGTAAGCTAGCTTGGGCCTTATTTGCGTTCCAGCTAAAAAATTATAATATCGTGAAAAATATAAATAAATGATAACGAGAGTATTTATTTTATGAGACAATAGCCAAATTTATACTTACGCTGGAGCTGACTGCGGACTTTTATGTACGGGTGCAGATGGCGATCCTTGTTGCATTGGAGAATTGCGAGGCTTATAATCAACTGAAATTTTTGAAAAAACATATGATTAAGATATTAAAAAATTAAATACTACTTACTTATATTATTCTTTCGACTCCCAGTAGAAACTTTAGTTTTCGAGGATACTCGAACTGTGCTATTTTCTAATTTAGGAGGTGGCCCTGCGCCCACTTTACTTATCATTTCACTCCTATGTTTAAAACGTAAAAATCAATATATTACCAAATGTACTATAAAAAAAATTCACCTCGTTTTTTTTACTTGTATATTATGGTTCAATTTCTCTAACGTCATATCACCTGTCTTTTTGTCAAATATAATTAAACATTCTTTTGTATATTTTCTGTGATTTCCTTTATAAACTGTATGAGGCACACCGGAACTTACTATAAATAAAAAACATAAAAACGGTTTTTTGAAAAAGACTATTCTACGTAGAACAAAGCAAATGAATTGAACTGCCGCATTTCCTCAGCCCGGATAGTAAAGTTGCGACAAAGTATTAATAATAATAATATTCGGCGCGAAAGACCGTTGCGGTCCAAGGCCAAGCTTTTCGCGACCATTTGTGTTGTGCATTTTTATTTTTGAACACAAATGGAAGGGACCTACAATTTAAGGCCCAATCCTTACGGCGAATTGAGAAGCTTTCCGTGACAAGTTATTATTCTCCACCCATTCGTTCCGAGAGTAATAACAAAGCGACAAAGTTTATTATTATTATTATTATTATTATCATCATCATCATCATTATCAATATAATAATAATAATAATAATAATAATAATAATAATAATAATAATAATAACAATAATAATAACAATAATAATAATAATAATAATAATAATAAAAATAATAATAATAATAATAATAATTAATAATAATTAACAATAATAATAATAATAATAATAATAATAATAATAATAATAATAATAATAATAATAATAATAATAATAATAATAATAATAATAATAATAATAATAATAATAATAATAATAATAATAATAATAATAATAATAATAATAATAATAATAATAATAATAATAATAATAATAATAATAATAATAATAATAATAATAATAATAATAATAATAATAATAATAATAATAATAATAATAATAATAATAATAATAATAATAATAATAATAATAATAATAATAATAATAATAATAATAATAATAATAATAATAATAATAATAATAATAATAATAATAATAATAATAATAATAATAATAATAATAATAATAATAATAATAATAATAATAATAATAATAATAATAATAATAATAATAATAATAATAATAATAATAATAATAATAATAATAATAATAATAATAATAATAATAATAATAATAATAATAATAATAATAATAATAATAATAATAATAATAATAATAATAATAATAATAATAATAATAATAATAATAATAATAATAATAATAATAATAATAATAATAATAATAATAATAATAATAATAATAATAATAATAATAATAATAATAATAATAATAATAATAATAATAATAATAATAATAATAATAATAATAATAATAATAATAATAATAATAATAATAATAATAATATATACTCGTAATATGGATAGTTGTAAATCCGTCTAGATTGAATTAGCTTAAAAGGATATTATATTAGTTAAATGAAATATTTTTTTATACTTCCCCAACTATGAATGAAGAAATTTCGAAATTAGGGCATCCCATGCCCTAATTACTATCTTCGACATTCGGAAATCGTAATGCAAAAACTAGTTTCAAAAGAGGAAACGTTTGGACCTGCTGTTTTGTAAACAGCGGCTAGTATTTTATTCTTTGTTTATTTTCACCAAAGGCAAATACAGAGAGCTTGAGTCAAAATTTGAAGTCTGAATTTAATCATAATAATATTCGGCGCGACAGACTGTTGCGGTCCAAGGCCTAGCTTTTCACGATCATTCGTGTTGTGCATGCATATTTTTGCACACTAATGAAAGGGACCTACAATTTAATGCCGTATCTGAATGGCAAATTGAAAAGCTTTCCGTGACTAGTTATTACTCTCGGAAGTTTGTCAGACATTCGCGAGAGGTGGGACCGAGAAAAATACTTTTGGTGTTTCCTAGGATTCGAACTACGAACCCCCTGCTCAGAAATCCATGCAATTAACCACTGAGACACGGCGCCCACAGTGCATGCTAAAAGGTAGGAAAATTTGAGCCTTGTTCGAAATCATTACAGTAGCGGCAACTAGAGGCTGTTCACAAGGCGGCGTCCTATCACCTCTTTTGTGGGTACTAGTAATGGACCAGCTACACGACAGGCTAAATAATAATCTTATCACAAACATTAGCTATGCGGATGACCTAGTCCTAATGGTTCGTGGTAAATTCGAGAGTACAATAACAGAACGCATGCGCATTCAAACTAGTAAACCAATCGTACAAGGAGGTCGACCTAAGTTTTAACCCAGACAAAATAATCTGCACCGTTTTCACAAGAAAAAAAACAACCCATAAAAATTAAAATTTTTCTTGTAAATTCTCTAATCGGGGATACACACACACTGCGTGCTCGTTTTGTGGCAAAATCATCCACCAAATGAAACGCAGCGGCAGCGAACAGCGCAGCACACAAAGCACAGAGCTCAGACTTTGCCGTGATCTGATGCGATATAGCGATATTTAAAAAATGTATATGGGGGTCCCCAGGGGGCCGATCATTCCAAATTTTTACAAAAAGTGTTTTCCATCGAAGCCACACATGTGTACAAAATTTAAAGAAAATCGGGTAAATTTTGTAAAATATTTGTATGGGAGCCCCCGAACCCGAGGTCCGAGGGGCCTCAAATTTTAATAGAAAGTATTGTCACCGGAAATATATATGTGTGCAGAATTTCAATAATATCGGCCTTTGGGAAGTGGGTTAAAAATTTATCAGAAAATCTGACCAGCCAGCCAGCCACACAGCCAGCCACGTGCACGCGAAGTTAATATAGAGAATTTAAAAAGAATAATTCTTCCTACACTAAGATTCCAAGGCAAAATTCTCCAAACGATGCCCGAAGCCAAATATCTGGGAATCATGCTCGACCAAAAACTAACATGGACCTCCCATATGTCATACATCACCAACAACCAACAAAGCCAATAAAGCTTATTTCACTTACCAACGCATGTTCAGCAAAACGTGGGGAATAAACCCGGAAATGACGCTATGGCTATACCAAAGCATTATTAGATCCAGACTCTCATACGCTGATATAGTGGCCAAAAACAGAGCAATCTAAGACTCGCTCAAAACTAAATACAAATGATCCGAGGTTTGGTTACACGAAATGATATGATATAAAATTAATAATCACTGGATATGTCAATCAAAGAATCTGGCAAAAATACTATGGGGGTAAGACACCACTATTATCTCTAGGGGTGGGGTAGGGAACGGGATGACATTTAAAAATCGGCCGATATTAATGTCGAATCACAAATAAGCAGATCAGAACAAATAATAAGAAGAATTAGAAAATCTATTTATTTTATATTTTTAGACACACATGGAAGGGACCTACAATTAATGGCCGGATCCGAATGGCGAAATTGAGAAGCTTTCCGTGACAAGTTATTACTCTCTGCACATTTGTCACACATTCGCGAGAGTTGGGATTCCGTGAAAAATACTTTTGGTGTTACTGGGATTCGAACCTCCTGCTCAGTAGCCACGCGAATTCCCACTGAGCCGCGGCGCCCACGGATCAGAAATTTCAATAGGAAGCGTTGTCATCGGAGATACACATGTGTTGCAAATTTGAAGAAAATCGGGTTAATTTTTGTTTTAAAAGTTGTATGGTGCCTCACGACCGCGGGGCCCGGTTCTCCAATTAATATTCCAATAAAATTAAATATTTGAAGAAAATCTGGTTAATTTTTTTTTTAAATTTGTATCGGCCTTCATGACCCCGGGGCCTGCGGTCAGCAAATTTTTTACAAAAAGTGTTGTGCAACGGAGATACACATGTATATAAAATTTGAAGAAAACCTTATAAATTTTTTTAAAAAATTTGTATGGGGCCTCACGACCCTGGGGCCTGGGGTCTCCAAAATTGTTACAAAAAGTTTTGTCCATCGGAAAATGAAAACACGGAATCACTGGCGCGGGGTCTCCAAAAATTTTACAAAAATTGTTGTCCATCAGAGATATTTTGTCTATCTGAGATACACATGTGTATAAAATTTGAAAAAAATCGGGTTAATTTATTTTAAAAATTTGTATGGGCCCTAATAACCCCGGGATCCGGGGTCACCAAAATTTTTACAAAAAGTGATATGCAACGGAGATAAACATGTATACATATACAATTTGAAGAAAATCGGGTAATTTTTTTTAAAATTGAAATTTTTCTTGTAAATTCTCTGATCGGAGATTCGATTTTGTGGTGAAATTCCCCATTTGGTGGTGAAAACATAGCAGCCACAGCGCACGGTTGGTACGACGTGCACACAACGACGTACGAAGTACCACTAAAATTCTATCTTTTGAGTTGAGTTAAAACCTTCTCTATAGATAGCCCAACTTTATGCATACTAATACACTGAACAATCCCAAACGCGTCTGTGTTTGTGGAATGTGAATACAGTGTACAAAAAATAAGCAGTCTCAAAGAGCTAGAAACGTAAGATGTGGTAGTGGGAAGCAGAAAAATTTTATATGGATTTTGCTCTTTTGTTGATTACCAACACATAATCATTTGGGATTTTTTTAAGCATGTATCTGTGTATCAGCGAAACAGTTGGGCTTTCTGTAGAGAAGGTTTTGGTTGAGTTAAGCTGTAAAGCAGTGTGAGTGCGTAACCAGTTCCTCATATACTCGTACAAAACCTTCTCTATAGAAAGCCCAACTGTTTTCTTGAAGCACAGATACTAACGAAATATTTATGTATTGGTGATTAAATTAAGAGCAAAGGCCAAGCAAAAACCATACGAAATTTTTCTGCGTTTCGTTGCCACAAATTACGTTTCTCGCTCTTTTTACTACGGCCAGTTAGCGCGTTTCAATAAATGCCTCTGCTTATCTCTTTCTACTCTGTATTCACATGTCACAAATCCATATATATTTCGCATTCTTTTACATCATTAGTATGCATACAGTTGGGCTTTCTATAGCGAAGGTTTTGTACTCGTAGTCGTAATATTGTACAAAACACAAATTAAGAATGCACTCACACATCTCAATGTACAACACATTTAAATTGCTGCACCATTCAGTTTTGTATACAAATATTTGTTCTACTTCCTCATGATATCTCTATACTCTGCTGCACCGCAGCAACAAAACAACCACAATCGTAAAGCAAGCCTACATCGCATCACTCATCAGCGCACACAGAACACAGTCATTATAGTACGATATTATCTGATGACGCTAAATAGCTGGCTGGCTGGTCAGATTTTCTGATCAATTTTTAACCCTCTTCCCAAAGCCCGATGCACATATGTATATTTCCGGTGACAATACTTTGTATTAAAATTTTAGAGAGATCGGGCTGCGGGATCGGGGGGCTCCAACACAAGTTTTTTCCCCGGATCATCAGATCATTTTATACTTTAATGACTGTGTTCTGTGTGCGTTGTGCGCTGCTTCCTTCACGATTGGGGTTGTTTTGTTGTTGGGGTTGCAGTGCTTCGTATGTGTTTTTATATTTCAGTATTTATAGTGGAATTCAGTATACTTTTGGTTATTAGAGAATTTACATGACAAATTTTAATTTTTATGGGTTGTTATTTTTGCTTAAAAAGCTACCGGGTATGAATGTTAACCATCATTTTCAACAATTGCCTAAACAATTGTTACTTTCCAGACAACTGGAAGGAGGCCAAAGTAGTACCAGTTCGCAAGAAAACTAACCGCTCCAGCGTAACTGGTTACCGTCCAATAGCCCTACTTATCTTCTTATTCCTTCCTTTCAGTTCGGTTTCCGAAAGAAGCACTCTACCCTGCGACCTCTTCTGAAGCTTCACAGTGACGTCACTAAAGGACTGAACGTCAAAAGTTTTTAACAGGGTCTTTTTTGTACAGGTGTACGGCAGCCCATCAACAAGGAAAATGATTAAACCCTCAAGGTTCCAGACTTGAACCAGTCCTGTTTAGCTTTTTAACGGCGGATCAACCCACCAATATAGCCGGAACAAGGACCATGTTCTTCGCGGATGACTCCATCACGTTTGCCGTTTCCCGATCTCCTGAGATAGCTGCTCGAAGAGTAGACGAACATCTCCGAAATCTTTGGGACTACTACCTGGGGACTAAAGATCAACGCCAACAAAACGGAACTCATCTGCTTTTGGTTCTGCTTCTTCTAAGAAGACACAACGGCCTGTCCAACAACACCAGGCTGCTCATCTACAAGCAGCTCATCAGGTCAGTGATAACCTATGACTATCCCATATGGTTCACCGTCTCACCAACAACGATGAAGAAGATCTCCGTTTTTGAAACGAAGGTACTTAGGATCTATACAGGACTCTGGAGGGTGCCAAACAGCTATACCTTCGTGTCGACAACAAGGCTTTACGAAGCCGCAGGTCTTCTGCCAATAACCGACCACTTGTTCCAAATGGCGAAACGAAGGAGATGAAGTGATGTCCATTACTCCAGCTTCAGCTTCGATATTTTATTAAACATTTATTTTGCACACATGCATATCTCCGATGACAACACTTTCTATTAAAATTTGGGCCTCGGGGTCTGGAGGCTCCCATACAAATTTTTACAAAATTTACCCGATTTTCTTCAAACTTTATATAAATGTGTATCTTCGATGGACAAAACTTTTTGTAAACAGTTTGGAGACCCCGGGGAAGTGAGGCTCCATACAAAGTTGTTATTAAAATTAACCCGATTTTCTTCAAATTTTATATACATGTGTATCTCCAATGGACAACACTTTTTGTGAAATTTTTGGAGTGAACGGCTCGAATTTTTAAAAAAGTAGACCGATTTTCTTTATATTTTAAACACATGTGTATCTCCGATGGACAAGACTCTGTAAAATTTTTAAAGTGAACGGGCCCTGAGGACCGAGGAGGCCCATAAAATTTTTCTAAAAATCCGCCCGATTTCTTCAAATTTAAAACACATGTCTATCTCCAATAGACAAAACTTTTTGTACAATTTTTGGATAAAAAATGAGCCCGATGTTCTTGAAATTTTCAACACATGTGTATCTCCGATGACAACACTTTCTATTGAAATTTGGAAGTGATCGGGCCCTAAGAACAGGGGCTCCCATACAAATTTTTTACACATGTGTATTTCCGGTGACAACAGTTTTTGTAAACATTTTGAAGTAAAGAGGCTCTATTTTTCATTTTTTTCCAAACTAACCCGGTTAAAACTTTGCACACATATGTATCTCCTCTTAGAAAATTTACACGAAAAATTTAAAATTTTATTTTAATTTTAATGGGCTGTTTTTTATTTGTGTTGCTTATTAACCAATTTTTTTGACTATTTAATCTACTACATGTTTATTTTTAAGGGAATTAAATTTTAAACAATAATTTTAAAATAAAATAGAAATGAAAATATAAAACGGCGTAGAAACAGGGTGAACTTCAGCCGTCTTGATTATTAAGGATGTCGTCGAATCTAGCATCTGTGAATCCTCTGATGTGTATCTACCGGTGACTTGGCTCGATTCTTGGATGTGTTTCTAATCCGTCAACGAATTTTCTCGCCATTTGGAACAAGTGGTCGGTTATTGGCAGAAGACCTGCGGCTTCGTAAAGCCTTGTTGTCGACACGAAGGTATAGCTGTTTGGCACCCTCCAGAGTCCTGTATAGATCCTAAGTACCTTCGTTTCAAAAACGGAGATCTTCTTCATCGTTGTTGGTGAGACGGTGAACCATATGGGATAGTCATAGGTTATCACTGACCTGATGAGCTGCTTGTAGATGAGCAGCCTGGTGTTGTTGGACAGGCCGTTGTGTCTTCTTAGAAGAAGCAGAACCAAAAGCAGATGAGTTCCGTTTTGGTGGCGTTGATCTTTAGTCCCCAGGTAGTAGTCCCAAAGATTTCGGAGATGTTCGTCTACTCTTCGAGCAGCTATCTCAGGAGATCGGGAAACGGCAAACGTGATGGAGTCATCCGCGAAGAACATGGTCCTTGTTCCGGCTATATTGGTGGGTTGATCCGCCGTTAAAAAGCTAAACAGGACTGGTTCAAGTCTGGAACCTTGAGGGTTTAATCATTTTCCTTGTTGATGGGCTGCCGTACACCTGTACAAAAAAGACCCTGTTAAAAACTTTTGACGTTCAGTCCTTTAGTGACGTCACTGTGAAGCTTCAGAAGAGGTCGCAGGGTAGAGTGCTTCTTTCGGAAACCGAACTGAAAGGAAGGAATAAGGTTCCTTTCCAAACAAAACATATTGGTCTTTTTACGGATTGAAGATTTCAATACTTTACTGATACAACACAGTAGGGCTATTGGACGGTAACCAGTTACGCTGGAGCGGTTAGTTTTCTTGCGAACTGGTACTACTTTGGCCTCCTTCCAGTTGTCTGGAAAGTAACAATTGTTTAGGCAATTGTTGAAAATGATGGTTAACATTCATACCCGGTAGCTTTTTAAGCAAAAATAACAACCCATAAAAATTAAAATTTGTCATGTAAATTCTCTAATAACCAAAAGTATACTGAATTCCACTATAAATACTGAAATATAAAAACACATACGAAGCACTGCAACCCCAACAACAAAACAACCCCAATCGTGAAGGAAGCAGCGCACAACGCACAAAGAACACAGTCATTATAGTATAAAATGATCTGATGATCCGGGGAAAAAACTTGTGTTGGAGCCCCCCGATCCCGCAGCCCGATCTCTCTAAAATTTTAATACAAAGTATTGTCACCGGAAATATACATATGTGCATCGGGCTTTGGGAAGTGGGTTAAAAATTGACCGGGGTCATGAAGGCCGATACAAATTTAAAAAAAAAAATTAACCCGGGCATGGGATGCCCTAATTTCGAAATTTCTTCATTCATAGTTGGGGTAGTATAAAAAAATATTTAATTTAACTAATATAATATCCTTTTAAGCTAATTCAGTCTAGACGGATTTACAACTATCCATATTACGAGTATATACTCGTTAGAATAGGTATAGTAAATAGTAGGAAAAGTAAAAAATAGAAATCAACCCATCGACAAAAAACGACGATTCATTGCAAAATATTTCTCTATTTTAAATAAAAATTGCTGAAATATTGAATGTTCAATGACAAACACTGCCCATTACATTATTTGCTACATCAATGTGTCATTTAATATACCTGTGTAACTGGAAAAATGTGTCTTCTACAAAAGAGAGAGAATGTCACAAGCCAAAGTTTGAATAAAAAGTTTCAAAGCTATTTTACAAAACTTTGGCACACGGCTGAATTTCTTTTATTTCCAAAACATACGACTGTTATATTTCACCAATTTCTTTAGCTGCGATGATGGGGATGGGGAACACGGACACTCACACTGCACTTTGCACTTGTTGATCGATTCTCGGCGCCGATCACGCGAACCGTTGATTGTTTTGCGAGCACTTTAATTTTGTTTTTGCGCAAGCACAATACACGACGTAGATATAGCAATAGAAGCCTGCGTCCTGGAATGTACTAAAAGAAAGTACAGAAGAACCGAGATCTATGTGATCTCAGACAGTCAAGCAGCATTGCTTGTAATGGTAATAGCAATGTAATGGCAGGATCGCCATGTAATGAATAACACTCCTTGATGTCTCGTATGGGTTTCCACTAGTCAAGGCTATTACGCCAGAGACTTGGACCTTTGGGGCAGTTTCCTGCACTCAAGGTGGGATTCCAAATAGAGAGGTTCCTGCTAATGCCTTTAGAGTTTAAGGCTCGCAAGCCTAAGAAAACACCGGTGGTATTGCTTTGACGTTCTAATTAGAAGTGAGTTTTATTTGATTCTTGTTGCTTATTTATAGGTGTTCAAAGACTTAAAACATACTACACAATTTAATAAGAATACATATAAAAGTATACACATGTATACTAGTTAGATCGATTAGTGCTGGTCAGCATTTTGGGATTATTGTATACCAATATGCCGAACATCCGAACCGGCAAATCGGGCAATGCTTACCAAATGTTGTCACATCGTTTTGCGCTTCTGTCCAAAAGTATTTTTTCGTTATATTTCGTATCGTCCGTTTTATTGCGTTTTATGTAATACGGTAATCGTTGAGCAAAAATGTTTTCTTTTTATGAGGATCGGTAATTTAATTATATACATATATTTTCATTTATTTGTTGCACATTTACATTACTCTTCTTAAATCTTTTTTCATTCATTGCATTCTTGGCGGCCACCTGCAAGTTTCTTTAATTCATTTTTAGTAATATATATCTTCTTATTTCATCTTGATCGGCAGAGTTTTTGCACATCCCTTAACAGTATTTTGCCAAGTTCTGCCGCTTGGGTTGTAGTGCTTTCCTTGGATTACTTCATTTCTTCTTTTGTAATGTATAATTTATTAATGGTCCGCAGATGTGATGCACGTCCCTTGACAACAAATCGAAAAATGATGCCTCTCGGGCTGTAGTGCCATCCTTGTTCCTTCTTATGAGTGTGCAACTCTTCATTGGGATGTATGCCAAAACTTTGTTGGATCCCAGGATTATATCAATATATTTTTTTTTGTATTCTTCGTCCTCGAAACTGTTATATTTTATAAGCTCAATTATTTAATGTCCATGGTAGTTATATGAAAACGCGACTGTTTCTTCGAATTCTGTTTAATTTATGAAAAATAGTTTGTACGGTGTATATTTGGTAGTGGAATTAATGTCGTAAAGTTGTCAGTCGTTTTGAGTTTTATAAGTAATTCGTCACGGTCTAGACTTAGGTTTTTGTTTTGTTTTTACGTTTGTTGAAGTCATTATTTTATAAGTTTATTTTAGTTTTGTAAAGGCGTTTAAAGTTTTTTATTTTGAAAAGATAATATAATAATTAATACGAATACAAAAAATATGTGTTCTCAATTTATTGATGAAATTAAGTAACCAATTATTGTTTGGTATTTAAAAAATTTAATTGATAAAAAGTTAAAATTATATACAAGGATAAATATTAATAATTATAACGCGATTTCCATTTCTGCAATTTTTAACAACCTTTCTGCATTGATTGTTTTTGTCGTTTGCTGTATTTGTGAACCGTCCACTGCTCCTGATGTCGAGGATATTTGACTTATATTTGTATCTGGCTGTTGTATTATAGAAACTTCACCAATATCATCTGATCCAGTAACTGAAGAATTGGCAGATATTGAATTCATTATGTTGATTTTTGGCATCAATTGTTGTATAAGGCTCGGTAGTATTGATAGTCCATATTCTGTAGCATCAAATATGGGCGTCATACATCTTTTGTTCCATAAAGTTTGATTGCCTTCTTTACGCCACTCATATGAGAATACGAGTATATGTGCATAAGCTTTGATTGCTGTAATTCGGGCGCTTGGCGCATACTGAAGTAGTAGCTTCTTCTCTAGTAGGCGGATTCTTGTTGTCCCTAGCAAATTAGGTTGTCCTCGGGCGGCCATTTTCCATGCGTTGTTGTTTATCTTCATTTTAATTTTTTTGTCGTTGTCGTTATGTGAGGTGTTGGTGGAATACTGGCAGTAATGTTAACGTCAGTTTTCACTTGGATTGCAATTGTCGATGGCTGCGAAGATTCCTACTAGGTGTGGGAATCGATCCACCTCGGCTTTAACTTCATCTATCTTACTTGCTGTGTATCGGCGAAAGACGTCTTCATAATCGAATTCGTCAGTTTCCCTTTCGCTGTCGTTGTCCATGTTTTAGTTTTATGCTGTGATTTCGGCAATGGAATTTGAATACTGGCTGGATGTAGTTATTCGAGGTTCCTCTGGTGTTCTTTTCGCTGTCCTTCGTCTATACTCTTCTATGGTTAGCGGTCTTGGCCCAACTTTTGGTTCTGGTTCAATTTTAGTTTTTTTCAGGATATCGTCGGCTTTTCTAATATATTCGCTGCGAGGGCCAGTTGTTCCTCGTTGGACATTGGTTAAAATTATATGTGAAGACGTTGTAATTGGTTGTATCTGGCAACGATTATAGTACTGCAAGCTCCTTTCAGTATAGTCTTAGTAGGCTGGAAGGATCTTCTTAGACTGGTAATATTAAAAGATTCCAGGTAGACGTGGCAGGATTAGAAGATTCCAGGTTCGACAAGTTAGGGCAGGATCGCCATGTAATGGTAATAGCAATGTAATGGCAGGATCGCCATGTAATGAATAACACTCCTTGATGTCTCGTATGGGTTTCCACTAGTCAAGGCTATTACGCCAGAGACTTGGACCTTTGGGGCAGTTTCCTGCACTCAAGGTGGGATTCCAAATAGAGAGGTTCCTGCTAATGCCTTTAGAGTTTAAGGCTCGCAAGCCTAAGAAAACACCGGTGGTATTGCTTTGACGTTCTAATTAGAAGTGAGTTTTATTTGATTCTTGTTGCTTATTTATAGGTGTTCAAAGACTTAAAACATACTACACAATTTAATAAGAATACATATAAAAGTATACACATGTATACTAGTTAGATCGATTAGTGCTGGTCAGCATTTTGGCATTATTGTATACCAATATGCCGAACATTCTTAATTGCTTCAGGTCGCTTGCCTATATATTGCAGATGTAACATATTTACCAGCACAGGCAAGTGACCTATATTGATTATAATTTTATTGCATGTTAGGTCAACGCCATGCACAGCACGGGTAAGTGACCGAACGTTATTTACTTTTTTTATGATCAGCGCTCGCTCGCCTATAATGCTTTCTATGCATTTTGTTTGTTGTCATAGGCTAACGACCGCCGATCGTACTCTCACTACTTTGTATGCTGTCATGCTCAGGCATGAAGTGTGCTGACAAAGTAATAAGACTCTTTTTTGATTATTCACTCGTTGAGTGTTTATGCTGTAATGTTTTAATTGCGGTTCATATGCAGATGGCATTATGAGGAATGCAATGACTCGGGACTATATGAATAATTAATCGATCTAACCTTGAATACTATGTTAGCGCTGGTATGCTCCCTTCACAAGGTCCCTTAAAAAGGTCCAGTCTTTTACTCTAAAACAACGTGGAGCTGTTTCCGCCACTTAGAAGAACTGGCCAAAAACAACAAAATCACACTTATGTGGTCTCCCAGACACTCAGGCATGTCAGGAAACGAGGCAGCAGACCTATGCGCAAGAGAAGGCGCAGAAGGAATTTTCACTGGCCCAGAACCCAGCATTGCCTATTCCAAATGCCATATTAACAAAAAAAATAAAGAGTTGGAAAACGCTACTATCTAAGCGGAATGGAATTCTTCGTCTGGGATGAGACAAGCCTACAAACTACAACATTAGTCATATGGATAGGGCCATCAAACTGGACCGCCATACACTAAGAACACTAATCTGGTATATGACAGGACATGGCCCATTCCATGACCATCTTTTGAAAATGGGCAAATCCCAATCGGACCGCTACCGATTCTGTAACGAGGCAAAGGAAACGTCAGAGCATATACTCTTCGTATGCGTAGCCCTCACTCAGAAAAGAATGAAACATCTCAAGGCCTATAAAGTTCCATGGCCGAAAGCCAGACCAATCGCATTGTCAGATGTGGTGGCATTCACGAAGGAACTGAGCAGTCGCATAATGTGGTAAAACGTCAGGGACGCACAATAGACCTAAAGGTCGCAGTGCTCAGGGCTTTTTAGCCTCACCTAATATAATAATAATAATAATTCTCACCGGAGATACACATTTGTAAAAAAAATTTGTATGGGAAAAAAATTCAAATCAAAAACTAAAGGGCCAATTTTTTAAAAAAAAAATTATGGCCCCGCTCCAGGGCCCATGCGCTCCAAAAATTTTACAAAAACTTTTGTCCATCGGGATAAACATGTTTAAAATTTCAAGAAAATCGGGCAAATTTAAAAAAAAAATTATGTGGCCACGACCCTAGGACCCGGGGTCTCCAAAATTTTTACAAAAAGTGTTCTCCATCGGAGATACACATGTGTATAAAATTTGAAGTAAATCGGGTTTATTTTTTAAAAAAAATTATGGGACCCCACGACCCTGGGGCCCGTATTCTTGAATTTTGATCGAAAAATTTCACAGTCGAATTATTTCGATCACAAAATCCACTGAAAAATCCACCGACACTCAAACACTTATTCTTGAAATCAGTCGAATTTTATATTCACCATACTTGAATTTTTACCAATTTCCACACTGTGGTAAATAAATGTATGTCGAAAAATTTTGTTTTGCTTGTGTGGACCGCTCAATTCAAGTTGTATTGAACGGTTTCAAGTCTAAAGTACATTACTTAAATGCTGGCGTTCCCCAGGGCTCTGTTTTGTCCCCGACACTCTTTCTCATTTTTGTTAATGATTTCATATCTGTGACTTCTAATTAATTAGACTAATTGTGGTAATTAGGCGACAGCACTCTTAGCTTCTTATATAAATTTGAGGAACTTTCCTCCACTTCTCACGTGGATTTCAAACAACTACGTATGTTAAGCGCGTTAAATTCTGACCACAATAAAATGGGGAGAAAACAATCTAGTGGAATTTAACTCTTCCAAAACCCAATGCTGTCTCCTGTCGTCTAAGCGAATCCCAAATCCTATGTCATTATCCATGAATGGCACTTGCATCGAGGAAACTGAAAATATACCAATTCTCGGTATGTGCGTTAATGACAAGCTTTGTTGGAATGACCACATATTTACCGTCGCCAAAAATTCTGCGAAATGTTTAGGTTTTATAGCCCGGTGCATGAAATATTTCACTCCCTCTGATCTGGCTACTATCTACAAGGCTTTTATTCGCCCTAAACTTGAGTACAATTGCCATATCTGGTCTGCTGCGTCGAAAACTACCTTGCATCAGCTAGATAGAATACAAAACCGCGCGATAAAACTAATCGGTGACGCAAATATAGGGAAATAGATTCGCTTGAACACCGCAGGAACGTTTCCTGTTTGTCACTGCTTTATCGTTTCTTCCACCAGCGGTGCTCAAAAGAAATAGCCAGCTGCATGCCACCTCTCCTTGAATTCAACCACAGTACTCGTGGCGCTCTCAATGCTCATCAGTTTTCCCTCAAGCCCATCTTCGGACGTACAGTTAAATTCAGAAATTCGTTCTTTAGCCGTATGTGGAATGCTCTGTCAAGCCCTGTCTTCCCACATCACTATGTTCCGCAGGCATTCAAAACACAAGCTCATAGACATCTCCCCTTTCCTCCACCTTTTCCGTAACGCCAACGCTTCGCCAAGCATATAGCCGAGCATTATAAGGGTGCGAACCCCTTTAGGCGTGCGCGAATATTATCTGGTATTTTTAAATTCTCTATATTAACTTCGCGTGCCCGTGTGTTTTTTTGTCGTGGAATCTTGCGATCAATTTTTAACCCACTTCCCAATGTCCTATTTCAATGAAATTTTTAACTCATGCATATCTCGGATGACAACACTATCTCGGGCCTCGGGTTCGGGGGGCTCCCATACAAATATTTTACAAAATTTACCCGGTCTTCTTCATATTTTTGGTACCCAGACACTTACTCGAAAAACATTTGCTCGAAAAACATTTGCTAGAAAAACATTTTCTCGAAAAACATTTGCTCGAAGAACATTTGCTAGAAAATGTATAAAACGACATTTGCTAGAAAAACATTTTCTCGAAAACTAAATAGTCTATGTTTTCATCCTTCTAAAAACTATCGCGAGTAATTTTTGTTCGCGAAACGTGAGTTTTTTTTAAAATTTTTCGGTTATTTATTTTACCAAAAAATTACGTTCGAGCAAATGTTTTTCGAGAAAATGTTTTCGAGCAAATGTTTTTCGAGAAAATGTTTTTCTAGCAAATGTTTTTCTAGAAAATGTCATGGAATCCTCGGATGACAACACTATCTCGGGCCTCGGGTTCGGGGGGCTCCCATACAAATATTTTACAAAATTTACCCGATCTTCTTCATATTTTTTATACATGTGTATCCCCGATGCACAACACTTTTTATAAAAATTGTGGAGACCCCGGGATCATGGGGCCATATACAGACGCCGGGTTCGTAGGGTCTCATACAAATTTAAAATAAAAATTAACCCGATTTTCTTAAAATTTTATTCACATGTGTATCTCCGATGGACAACACTTTTTGTAAAAATATTGGAGACCCCGGGCCCCGGGATCATGGGGTCCTATACAGACGCCGGGGCCGTGGGTCCTCATACAAATTTAAAATAAAAATTAATCCGATTTTCTTTACATTTTATACACATGTTTATATCCGATGGACAACACTTTTTGTAAAAATTTTGAGGACCCCGTGGTCATGAGGCACCATACAAATTTTTAAAATAATTAACCCGATTTTCTTTGAATTTTATACACATGTGTATCTCCAATGTACAACACTTTTTGTAAAAATTTCAGGCCTTGAGACCCGAGTAATGCCCATGTACATTTTTTAAAAATTCATTCGAAAATTCGATTTCCTTCAAATTTTAAACACATAATCTCCTATTAGAGAATTTACATGAAAATTTTTAATTTTTATGGGTTGTTTTTTTGGTTTTATTAATTCGGGATGAATTTCTATAAAATCTATTAAGGCTTCCTTTTGGTTTCTGGAAATATGGCCTAATCTTGCTGTTTTTGATTCCATTTTTATTTATTTATATATATGTTCACAATTTATACACTTCAAATTCGTCCATTTGCAAATCAAATTCGCCCTTTTGCAAATCAAATTCAACTTTTTGCAAATTTTGTAAAATATTTGTATAGAAGCACCCTGACCCTGAGGTCCGAGGGGCCCCAAATTTTAATTGAAAGTATTTCAATAAAATCGGGCTTTGGGAAGTGGGTTAAAAATTGATCAGAAAATCTGACCAGCCAGCCAGCCAGCCAGCCACGGGCACGCGAAGTTAATATAGAGAATTTAAAAACGTTGCGCCGACAGAAAACGACAGTACGGCATAATAATAGACATCTACCGGTGCTGCAGCTGTTTCTGCTAATTCTAGTGTAGATGAAAAAAGGACACTTCCAAATATTCTAATAATTACCCCAACAATGGGACAAACATAATCAATGTTGGCGCACTAAATTAAGAGATTGAAGACGGTTTATATAATGCTAAAGCTTTAGCTGAGACAATGGTATTTATGCATAGGCGACACAATGATTCACACATAAGAATTAGGGCATTTGGATTGTGCCCTACGCTAACATATTTCAAGTGCATCAGAATGATCACATATAAGTAATAGAATAATTTCAAATGCAACGATGACGATTCACATGATTTGTAAATAATAATATGTAGATATTTTTCATTGCAACTAAAGATTTCCTAGTTTGTAAGAAATGTATAAATAGTCGATATTTAATGAATAAATTTTAGAGTTAATCTAGCATCCAAAACGGAAACACTGCTCTTTTTCTCTCGATACACACTTTGCGTGGATTCTAAATCTAAGAAAGCAAAGAGGTCAATAGAGTAAGCTGACCAATACAACACCAACACTTGGACATTTCGTTTCACTATTAGTACTGACTTAAGTAACGTTGGACTTTGTCAACTTCCACATTCAGTCATTTTCAGTACATAGTTCAAAACCGAGTCTTCACTAATATCATTACATGGCGATCCTGCCAACTACGGACCAAACAATATTTTAAATATTCACAAATTCTTTCGATCCTGCCGTGTACTACAAAATTTTAAATCTAATAAATGGAAGAATATAGTCTGCAACACCATAATTTGGGAACAGATAGACGGACTAAAAAAGAGATTTGAAGCACGGAAAACAAAAAAACAACAACAATAGGCCACTCGGTGAAAGAAACTATCATCACCAGCAACAACAACAATGCAGCCGTCATTCAACCATCAAACAAATTAACATTAAAAATAGTAAATTTTATAATTATCATAACTAAATTACTAACTTTATACATAGTAATAATAGCAAATAACTATTTGAGAAACTACATACACAAATATATAAATAAAGTTCAAAATGTTAAAACAAACTTTTTTTAAGAGATATGATTTCCTTTATTAATCTTTTTAAATGGACAAGGCTATAGACTGCATAAAAGAATTACAAAAAATACTAATTAATGCTAAGAAAACCTCACAACGAGTATACAAACAAGAAACCATAAACAATAAACTAAAATAATGAGAAGACTTCAAAAACAAATTCTTAGAATCACTTAATGATTCAAAGAATTAGAAAAATACGACTTAATCGTAGAATTTAAATAAACGTTCAACCAAACTACAATTTTACTTAAACAATTCTTAGAAGCAACAAACAGACATGGCATCGTTTAATTTAGAAACTTCCATGAAGGCAATTGCCACATTTTCAGGACGTTTTAAGGAATTAGATTGTTTTCTCAAAATTATAGAACTAGTAAAAAAAACATTAACAGAAACCGCGAAAACAGACCTACTCGAATTTATTTACCACATTTAATTGAGTTCAAATGTGCGAGCCACAATTCACACACAACCAACATCTCTAAATTCACTGAACGAACAATTAAGACAAAGATACAAATCACACACAACTATACCACACATAGGCACTTCACTAACACAGATAACACAAAGAAATCTATCTACAACATCGTACAAAGACAAAATTTTAAATCTAATATGAGATTTAAATAAACTACAGATAGTAAATTTAGCCGAAAATACAAGTGAAACTGAAACAGTTGTTATTAAAATGAACGTCCTATACGCGTTAAACCTTTTCAAATATATTTGCGGCACTACCAAAAACATTAAAAGAGGCCACTAACCTAGCATAAGAAATTGAGAAAGAACACACAAACAATATAATGCAATTCAATTCGCGTATAGCACCAAAACAACAGAACAGGACCGAAGGTCACAGAACACAAATAGATATATAGCAACGGCTATAGACAACAAGGAAACCACTGAAATAACAACAGGCCGAGAAATAATTTCAATACGAATAACGCATATTATTCCAACAACAATAGAAACAGACAAAATCAAAACGCAAACCAACGAAATAATAACCGCTTAAGTTTCAACCAAAGGCTGAATCGCTACATAAGAGCAATAAACAATGAAGAAATTCTGAATATGACTTACAGGGAAACGAGCACGCCACGGGGCATGCGTTTTCCCCACAAGGCCAAGAATAAACATAAAAACAAAATCTCAGATAACAATACGAATTACATAATTTTGAAGAGCAAGAATAATGACATGAGGTTTTTAATAGATACTGGCGCCGACATTTAAATTTTTAAAATCTCAAACAAGGTCGAAAATAAACCTTATTATCCAGAAGAAAATTAACGGGAATTACACAAGAAGAAACATTCTCTTTAGGAACCTTAGAATTAGCTTTATGAATAGGAGACACATATTGTACCCATGAATTTCAATTAGTTAAGAAAAGTTTCCCCATAGACACGGAATATTAGGTAGAGACTTTTCTTCGGGGTATCCTCTGTGTGACCAGGGTTCGTTTAATTTAAGGTCGTTACAATACAAGATTTATTTATTTTGGAACTCTGAATTCAAATATTTATTTTTTTCTTTCTTAAAAAAAGGGAATGGTTATAATATGGTTAGATGTCTTGGGTCTTAGATTATAAGTAGAATGTCCTGTGGTTTGATACCTTGGTACAGCGGGATCGAAGTAATCCGTCTGCGCAGGAATAATGTGACCAGTAAGCAAGGATTCTACGCTCACTTCACTGTCAGCCGAGCCGTTATGTCCAAGTAGTTTTGACCAGCAAAAAGAGGATTCTGCGCTCAGTTCGCTGCAAAGAGTAACTGTGTCCAAGTATTTTACCAGTAAAAAGAGGATTCTACGCTCAGTTCGCTGCCAAGAGTCGCTATGTCCAAGTATTTTGATCAGCGAAAAGAGGATTCTACGCTCAGTTCACTATCAAGAGTCTGTCCGAAGAAGAAGAGGCTGTTTACTGGATCTGTGTCCCCTTTTATAGGACGTGAAACGGTTTAAAACTTCGAATCGGGTTGTTCTTTTCCAAGTTTTCCATCGTCCGGTAAATCACCGTTGTTGCTATGCTGTTTTCTTTTTCATTATCAGTTACATCGGAACTGCATTGCGTATGCGTCATGCCGTGTTGTTGTTGTTGTTTTTATTTTTGTCGCTTATATGTATACACAACTCCAGGTTGCTGTTGTTATTTTATTGTCTTTGTTGTTCCTTTTGCAAAAAATGTTGATGAAAACCCCTTTATGTTTGTTGTTCTAAGGGATTCCGTTTGTCTACTGTGGCTACTGTGCTCAACGGGTTATGCATAGGCTCATGTCGGCAGCATAGTTTTGATGTTGTGTGTAAATAGTATTGCGGTCAACGCTCCTCGGTCGTTGACCTCATCCGTTGATTTTGATCATCATAATTTCTATGCTTGTGTTTGCGTTGTTTTGATGAATGTTGGTGTGTATGCGTTTATTTTATTATAGAGCCCGCCTACGCTTCTGCGCTCTCAAATGCGTGCAGAGTTTTGCATGTCATATGCATTGTCCCCTTTACTCTTCTATCGCTGCATTATGGTGGTTTCAGTAGAGGCGCGGCAACTCAATATTAATAATTGTTTGTCGATTTGAGATCACGGTCCCAAAAATGGAGGCGTGGTCTCATAATCGTATTTGTAAAGTGGAGAAGTGCAGTCGGCCTGCGTCTGAGCAGAGATGCCGTCGGCATGTGTAAATCGGTGTAAGCAATGAGTGGTTTAGTTTAATTAAATTTACTTTGTTATGAAATAACAATGAGTAAATAATGATAAATAAAATAAAATCGTGTGGGGTTAATTCGTTGACGAATTGACTCTGTTTGTGTGTAACGCTCAAAGGTTACTATGATTTTTTTTTCCAATTTGTTTTTTTTTTGTACTGTAAAAAAAGGTTATAGTAACCTAGTTAACCAATTCAACAAAATGATTTTTTTTCGTGTCATTGTGACCTTGAAACGATGTACACTCGAATTGCAAAACATGAGGAACAAAATCATTTCAATCATTCATTGATTTGTTAATTTGTTGCGGTAAATTTCGTTAATTTTTTTTTGCTTTTTCTAATTTAGCAATTTTCAACAAAGATATAGAGCACAATTTATGCAAATATTTATGGCAGAGATCAAATTGAAGTCGATCATAACAAATTATTGAAGATCAGATTGAAAATTCTGAAGAACAAATTAACAAAACTTTGCTATCAGTAGGCATTTGTATATACTAATCATGTGTATAATTAAAGTATTAAAATGTTCGTGCCTAGCCACGACGGGCATTAAACTAGTTAAATATGCTCAAACAATATCAAGACGTATTTCATTTAGAGAACGACCGACTAACCACAAACAATGTTTATACACAGAAAATTTCAACAAACGACAATACACATGTTTACATAAAAAACTATAGACTGCCACATGCAAACATGGAAGTAATCACAGAACAAGTTAATAAAATGCCCAAAGACGATATTATAGACCCCTCAGTTAGTCCATGTTGTGTGTTACACTTCTTCTTGTACCCCAGAAAAATAGAAATGACAAAAAGAAATGTCGAGTCGTTATAGATTTTAGAAAACTTAACGATAAGATAATCAATGATAAATTCCCACTAACAAGATTAGAGGACATATTGACAAGCTAGGAAGAGCAAAATGGTTTTCAACCCTTGATATGTGAGTTCTTTCCATCAGATAGAGTTAGACAAAAACTCAAGACCCTTGACAGCATTTTCTACATCAAACGGACATTTTCAGTTCAAACGCTTATCTTTTGGTTTAAAAATTTCATCCAACAGTTTCCAACGAATGCCGGATTAGACACAGAAGCTTTTTTATACGTAGATGACATAATCATTTACGTCTGTAGTTTAAACTACCCCAATCGCAACCTAATAAAAGTATTAGACTGGTTAAAACTGCAAATTTTAAATTAAACGCAGAGAAATGTTGCTATTTACGTCCAGAAGTTGTATACCTAGGACTCTTAATAACAAAATACGGAGAAAAAACAGACTCAGCCAATGCCATAAGACCAAAAATACAATACCCAAAAATAGTGACGGCGTAAGACGATTCGTCGCATTCTGAAACTACTACAGACGTTTTATTCCCAACTTTGCAGACATTGCCAAAGATGTGAATTCCCTATTGAAAAAGAACGTAAAATTCTCATGGTAAGGATCTACCAATATCATACGCGAGCAAATCACTGCAAAAATACGACCTAAATAAGCTAAATAAGCTAATTTATGGTAAATTAGCAATTTTACCAAGTGACATAGAAATCAACACACAAAAAATCTATAATTTTGAAGACTGCACTAATGAGCCTCGTATTAGAATAGAAACTGCACTACAAAAAGCCAGACATATAACAAATAAAATAAAAAGAACATTAAATAGTAATACCGATTATGGAAATATATTTAAAGCAAACATATGAGATTTAGTACTTCTAAAAGTAGAAAACAGAACAAAAAGCCAAAGTCCATACAAAGGACCATACGAAATTATAAGTAAAAACGGTGTAAACACCACAATCGATATAAACGGAATTAAAAAAGAAATCCACTATAATATCTTAAAATTATGTAAGCCAAGTACAATTAAATACTTATTATAAAGATTTTACAATAATTTTTACATATTTTTATGTCATACTATTAATAAATATTTCAAATTAAATAAACATTATAAGAGCAATTTATCACAAATTCCACAATGTACATAACACTATATCATAAAAAGCACGAAAAAGTTTACCCTCAAGCCCATATTCTGGCGTACTGTTAAGTTTAGACTCTTTCTTTATTCGCACAATGATATGCTTTACCAAGCTCTGCATTTCCGCATCAATATGACCCACAGGCATTCAAAATGCATGCACATCGACATCTCCTCTTTCACTCCTTAACACATTAGTGACCACGCTGTGCCCAGCATCATAAGTCGTATGCACGTCTTCGGCTAATGACGACACAAGCAGCGCATAGGCGACACAATGATTCCCACATAAAAATTAGGGCATTTGCATTGTGCCCTACTCTAACATATTTTAAGTGCATCAGAATGAGCACATAAAAGTAATAATAATTTCAAGTGTATCGATGACGATGCACATGATTTGTAAATAACCTTTATTGTATGTAGATATTTTTCATTGCAACTAAAGATTTCCTAGTTTGTAAGAAATGTATAAAAAGTCGATATTTTGATGAATGCATTTTAGAGTGAATCTAGCATCCAAAAAACGGAAAAACGGCAACCCTGATCTTTTTCTTTCGATACACACTTTGCGTGGATTCTAAATCTAAGAAAGCAAAGAGCATCTCATCTACGACATCTGAACGTCAATTTTTTAAATTCTCTATATTAACTTCACTTGCCCGTGGGTCGGTCGTCGATCGTCTGTCGTGGATTCTTGCGATAAATTTTTAACCCACTTCCCATGGCCCGATTTTATTGAAATTTTGCACACATGTGTATTTCCGGAGACAACACTTTCTATTAAATTTTGAGGCCCCTCGGGCTGCGGGCTCGGGGGGCTCCCATACAACAATTTTTAAAAATTTACTGATTTTCTTCAAATTTTACACACATGTGTATACCCAATAAACAATACTTTTTCGAAAATTTGGTAGTGATCGGGTCCCGGGTTCGGCCGCAAGGCTCTTATACATTTTTTAAATATCTATACTGGCATCAGATATTCGTCGCCCTTTATGGACTGTGTGTGGTGTGTGCTGCGCAGTCGGCTGCGCTGCATGGTTTTGGTGGTAGAGAGAGAGAGAGAGAGAGAAATCTTAGCTCACGCACAAATGAACCCAGCAAATGAAACGAGACATAAATGTTTTATGCTTAATTCAACTTACATTTTTATTTACTGAATTTTATTTTTATTGATGTCGTTTTTTGTTGTCGATATCAATTTACAAATAGAACAACAAGTTTTCGCAATATTCTGTCATTTCGCGTTTTCATAAATTAGTTCAGAGCAGTCAAAGAGTTCTCAAGATAAATGTTCGTGTTTCTTATTTGCTCAGGAGTGCTCAGAATAAAATGATCTGAGCATTTTCAATTTTAACATCTGATGTCAAATGTCTGTTTCTATGATTTTCTCCTACAATAAAAAAAAAATGGCCCAGGATAGAGGGGCTCCCATATCAATTTCTGCGATTAGAGAATTTAGATGAAACATTTTTTATGGGTTGTTTTTTATTATAAACTCAGCTCGCTTGTGGAACACCTTGCCTCGCCACATTAGAAAAACGAATAATATGATAATACTTAAAACTCAATTGAGAAACTATCTATCTACGAGTATAAATAATTATTAATCAACTACTTGTGGCTTTGTTTTATTTTATTTCTCTGTCTCTCTCCCTTTTTGTCTTTTTTCTTCCTCTTTTGTTTTTTGCTAAGTCTCTCTTTTTTATTGTTATTAAAACTGATTTAAGTTTGTCTACTCACATAATATTAATTAAGCTGTGAATAAGAGTTATAAATAAACAAACAAATTGAAAATTGAATAGAAAAATTAAGCTGACAAATACTACAACACCAACACTAGGACGTTTCGTTTCACTATTAGTACTGACTTTAGTGACGTTGGACTTTTGTCAACTTCTACATTTAGTCATTTTCAGTAACATAGTTCATAGTCTTCACTAATATCATTACAAGGCGTTTATTCGCCTCAAAATTGAGTACAAATATCATATCTGATCAGGTGCACACAAGAATACGTTGCATCTGTTAGATAGAATACAAAACCGAGCGTTAAAACTTATCAGTGACCAAAAAATTGCAAAGTTAATAGATTCACTTGAATACCGCAGGAAAGTTTCCTCCTCGTCACCTTTTTTCGCTTATTCCTTCAGCGGTGCTCAAGAGAAATAGCCAGTCGCATGCTCTGTCCATGAATTTATCCGCAATACTCGTGAAGTTCTAATTGCTCATCACTTTACCCGGATACAGTCAATTAAGTTCAGAGATTACGTCTTCAGCCGTAGAAACCTATGCGGTATCTTATGTTTCTCCACATCATTAGAATCCGGAGGCATTCAAAACACAAGCTCACAGACATCTACCATTTTCCCCGTCCTTTAGCTTAACGCCTACGCTGTGCCAGTCAGAAAGGCTCTCATTATAATGCAAAAGTCTTTACCCGCAATTATAAAACAAAAGAAAAACGGCAACCGGTCATTTGGCACCATTCTATTCAAACCGCAACCACAACTTAGCGATTCCGAAAACTATGGCTTTGGCACTAATATCGGCAGAAAATGTTAAAATTTTATGCGCAGCTTAACCTAATGGAAGATTTCTGAGCGCCCGAGTATGACCATGTGCGAGCATGTCAATGTTGCGCGCGCTTTTCAACTTCTTTAAGTCCTTTTTGACCAACTTTCACACGTGCTAAAATCTGAAATTTTGCGCACAACTCATTCCCATGGGGCATTTCTTATGAGCCGCCGAAAAATTAAATTAAATTTAAATTAAAATTTGGGGCCCCTCGGGCCTCGGGGTCGGGCGGCTCCCATACAAATATTTTACAAAATTTACCATATTTTCTTCAAATTTTATATACATGTGTATCTACGATGGACAAAACTTTTTGTAAAAATTTTGGAGACCCCGGCCATTAGGTGAGTCCCTGTACAAATTTTCTTAAAAAATTAACCCGATTTTGTTCAAATTTTATATACAATTTTATATACATGTGTATCTCCGATGGACAACACTTTTTGTAAAAAATTTTGGGACCCGAATTAACCCGATTTTCTTTATATTTAATACACATGTGTATATCCGATGGACAAAACTTTTTATAAAATTTTTGGAGTGACCGGGTCCTGAAGTCCGAGGGGTGCCCATACAAATTTTTTAAAAATTAGCCCTTTTTTCAAATTTTGAACACATCTCCGATAGACAAAATTTTTGTTAAATTTTTGGAGTGAACGGGCCCTGAGGACCGAGGGGTGCCCATATAAATGTTTTAAAAATAGTTTGATTTTCTTCAAATTTTAAACACATGGGTATCTCCGATGGACAAAACTTTTTGTAAAATTCTGGAAGTGAACGGGCGTTGAGGCGCGAGGTGTGCCCATTATTTTTTTTTTTTAAATTAGCGCGATTTTCTTTATAATATAAATACATATGTATCTCCGATGGACAAAACTTTCTGTAAAATTTTTGGAGTGCCCAGCCCTGAGGTTCCTGAGGCCAGTCTTCCATGCCTTTCATTCTAAAAGCACGAGATTATTTGTTATCCATCATATGAAAAAAAAAGTTCATTTTATAAGCCTAGATTTAGTTTTGGTTAAACTGTAAAATAGCTCAACCTTAAAAACATAATTTGACGATTATAACCAAAAAATGCAATGTAAAAATAAAAGTATTGTCATTATTATTTATTTATTATTAATTACCCAGTTAATGAAGTTTTTATTCATAATTTTACGGAATATAAATTTTCCTTTTAAAAATCGTGCAACAAAAAAGTGAAATGGCCGCACTAAAGTAGATTTCCTTTGGAAAGAGGAAAAATAAAAGTTATTTTATTTACAAAAAATAAAAAAGTCATAAAGTTAACTGGATAACAAAAGTAGTTATAGTATTTTTACATTATATTATGTACTAATAATAATACTAATAATAAAGAAAATACAAATATTTTCCTTTTTATGAGATAGGAGCTATATCAAAACAACTCCTTTGTTTTTGTTCAATTATTCTAAATTCGCTTATGTGAATACTCCAATAAAAATCTAAATAAATCGATTTTTTAAGTAAAACCAAAGAAGACTTGTTCAGTCTGCACCGCCCAGACTTAATTAATATTAAAAAGCTTAATTTTATTTAGAATAATAAATCACTATAATTTGAAAGCATATCAGATTAATATTTTAACATAAACAAATAGTACATTAAACTCACCTAAATTTGGCACAGTAACAGTAACTTGATTATTTGAGCCAACATCAACTGTAGCAACCCTGTTAACATCCACACTAGCAGGCTTAAAATCATCTGAATTGAATACGATAAAAGGTATATAAGAACTTAATGCAACATAATATATAATTTATTTAAATCTTACATTTTATTGTATGAAATGCAGTCGTTGTGTTTTTTGAATTAAATGTGCATCCCAATTTTAATTCCCTAACTTCGCCGCCTATATTCAGTCGTTCGGCCATCGTTGCTTTTTGTTTCGTCATCATCATCGCAGTAGTTGTTGTTGAAAGCTGTGGTTGCTGCTGATGAAAACTGCTTGTTGTTGTTTTACTGTTTTGAAAATTAGAGCTGCATCCACCAGTACAGTGAATTTGTTGCTGATTACGTGCGACTCCTCCGCTGCTTCCTGCAGCAAATCCAGTGCCACGACCACTTCTACCAGAGTTTGTGGGTACCGTGCCACCGCCAAGAATATTTTGTTTTTGTTGTTGAGCTGATCCGGTTACTTTCGGAATGATTCTGGATAGTGTGCAACTAAATGCTGCACGAACTTCGCTGACACTACCAATTATAACATTAGCTATTTGCTGGAAAGGGTTGTTGCTGCAGGGAAAGGGGAAAAAAGGAAGGGTTGTTGCTGAAGCTATGATTTTTTTCTCAGATTACGAGTGACCTTAATTTTCCGTGACGTTCGATTATATTACACATACAAATATTTCACATTTTTCTAATTATGTTGATTGACGAGTTCTTGTCGACGTAGTCCAACAGCAGAAAAAGTTATCGTGGTTGGTCGTAACACGTAAGTCGTTACCTGAGAAAAATTAACCACCAGTACCACTGCTTCCAATACTTAGGGTAAGCTGTGGCTTATATATTATAACGAAAGGGGGACGGCCCTTGTCAACGCTTTTTTTCTCATTTTTCTCACTACTTATTTACAATAATTTTTATTTAAATTTTTTTCCATGTCGAGGATTGTTTTTACTTGACTTACTACAAAAAAGGATGAAACTTTTAAATATTTCTGAAATGGGAATGACTAAAAAAAAAGAAGTGGGACAGATAATCAATGCAGAATAAAACTTTCACAAGAGCCATACATCCGATGTGTACTTGCCAACAAAAAATTAAATCTTCTCGAAAAAAATTTTCATTTCTATTGCCAGAAAATACCTCCAAAAATTTTTTCCTAAATTTTTACTATTTTGGATAAGACAATCTTTCTCCGTACTACCGTGCTTGCAAAAACGATGCAGAAATCACAATTGATCACATAACACGAACACAAGACAAACTAATAGATCAATTGACACATTGACAGTACCACAAATTGTGTGAATGAACCAGATAATGTTTGCGACAAAAACTAGAATATGGTGCACTTCTTTGCATAGAATAAATTTATTTCGTTAAAATTAAATTAAAACACAAACGCACTACAGATGTTAATGGGTGTATTCTTTTATTCAACCCGAGCGAGTGTGTACGTCAAAAATTTACACTGTGTTTTTTTATTCACTCGGGGTAATTTTACTCTGTACTCTTTGTTTTTTATTGTGAACCGAGCACGACACGATGTATACACAGATTTCCTATTTTTTACTCTGAAGTGAATATCAGTGTAAGGCAGAGTAAGAGCGAGTAAAGTTACACACCGAATACTTTTACGACGTGCAACATTCGCTCGATGAACTCACTACTCCGGGTAACTATATTCGCTCGGGTTGAATAAAAGAATAGACCCAATTGCTATATTGCTTTCAACAAAAAAATAAAAATTACAACACAAACACATTGGATAATCCAGAAAGTGGTTAAGCGTTAACCAAAAAAAAATTTTTGGTTAAGAATATTTAACCAAATTTTTATTTATAATTCTAACCACCAGAGTCGACTTTAAAAATTATATATGGATAAGTTGGCAAACACATGAAACGAAAATTTACCAAAAGTTGGTTAGTTTTTCCTGTAGCTTTAATCAGCCGTTAACCACAAAAAATACCTAACTCATTTGTTGAAAGCAATATAGTAAATGTTTGATGAGGAACTACCACCACGTATTGGCTGTATTTTAATTGGAATCCGAATACGAATTCGAAAGTCAAAACCAGCCAAATTCCAAAGAAGGAATTCGACAGTGCAATTGTTGTTGTAATTCCCAATTCGAATTCATATAAAATACAGCTATTATCCTTTATGCATATGGTAACGTCTTTGAGATTTGACCCTGTTTCCAACGTTAGCCGTATTTTATTTGCCAACGAATAAGGAATTACAATACAATTGCACTGTCGAATACCTTCTTTGGAATTTAAAAAACTTCTGTTTGGCTGGTTTTGACATTCAAATTCGTATTCGGTTTCCAAAAAAAATACAGCTGTTATAAAATAAAGGCCGTTTTTTTTCTCAACTGACTTTTGCATAGTAGTCGACATGTCTTATTTTACAAAAAACATACAACTACAGCTGCCAAGAAATGTTCTGTATATTTTTTCAGAGTAAAAAGATCATATCTGAAAATTTTCGGAGCGTAAAAAAGACCGCTTCAGAGAAAAAAATATTCTCGGAGAAAAAAAAACATCGATATGTTAACTGACGATTAATTATAGCTGTGTTGTATTTGCCGAGGAATAAGGAATTCGAATGTCAAAACCAGCGAAACAGTATGTTTTCTTATTCCACAGAAGGTATACAATTGTTGTTGTACCTCCTTATTCCTAGGCAAATAAAATAAATCTTTTATCGAATACCCCGTTATTAAAAAGGACACAATTTATGTTTTGCTTTGGCTAATCCAGCTTGGTTTTATAAAAGCAACACCTTTTGGCTTTAAATGTTCGATGCATTTTAATTGCTATGTGTGTTAAACAACACACAAACAAAACACCGCCTTACGGTGAGCGCTATAACTAAAAAATGGCTTTAGTTATAAATCCTAAAAACTTTTTGGATTTATTTTCGGCTTTATGCTTATGCGATTTTGTTGTAAGTCAAGCTGGATTAGCCAAAGCAAAACAGCAAATCATTTGCTATATCGCTTTCAACAAAATGAGTTAGGTATTTTTTGTAGTTAACGGCTGATTAAAGCTACAGCAAAAACTAACCAAATTTTGGTAAATTTTTTGTTTCATGTGTTTGCCAACTTATCCGTATATAATTTTTAAAAGTGGACTCTGGTGGTGAGAATTATAAAGAAAAATTTGGTTAAATATTCTTAAACAAACATTTTTTTTTGGTTAACGCTTAACCACTTTCTGATCTATCCAATGTGTGTTGTAATTTTTATTTTTTTGTTGAAAGCAATATAGCAAATATAGCAATTGCTATTAAATCTGACAGCGATGAAATCAAAGACCTTTACTTTTTGACGAGCTGCCGACTAGAGCTTTAGCTTCTTTTGATTTAGATTGTACCTTTAAATCGTTTTTTTACTGAATAATCCATATCAAACACTGCGACGAATTAATTATACTTAAAATTTATGAAATTGTTGTTTTGCGAAAAAAATTTCATTTTCAACACGTTAACTTTTTCACTAGACGTCATTTGCAATGCCGAGAACGATCAAAAATACAATTTGTGCGATTTGAATAAGGCTATAATAACTTACTTGTTAAGAGAGGTTAACATAAAATTTTACCGGAATCAGAGGAAATTATGACTGAATCCAAGTACGAGTACGAACGAATCGAATTGGACGAAACAATCGTAAGTGTTCATCAATCTGGTAAAACTAATCAACGAATCATTGTAGATGAACAAGCAGAAAATGTTGAGTGCGATGAGAATTTATTGCGTGAAATTGAGATATTGGATCATGAAAAGTAATTGTTATTGCATGACGAAAATTATTTTTTTCGTGAATTTGAGGAAATAATGATGCTTATTGGCGCCACAGATACTTTTAAATTTCTGAGCCTACGCCGGTCTCTACAAAATGATGCAAAATCTTTGCTTAAATCTAAATCGTCTGTCAATTACAACAAATTAAAATGGATGTTGATTAACGAATTCGCAACAGCAACGACACGTAAAGATATTTATCGTGTTTTACGCACTACTAAGTGGAAACTCAACGAAGAAACGATGCACAATTATCGTTTACGTATGCGAACAATTACCAAGAGACGCGCCATTCCAGATGCGGTCTGCCGGTTGTTCGGTAAGCCTACGAGTGTACGCGACAAGATGAGTATAAGGCGACTAGTAGCCAGTCGGTCGGAGGTCAAACTGTGACTCAAGAAGTGACTGATAGCAATCGCGCACTAAGGTAAACACATTGTTGCTGTTAGTGTTGCGGGGAGCTCGTACACTTCCATGACTTTAAAATCAAATATAGCCAGTGCGATGGTTCAAGACTGCGGTCGGCCGGTGCACGACTAAAAAATTTTCTCTACTAAAGTTGAAATGTGTGTTCGCTGAGACAGCAGTAAAAAAACAAAAGTATTTTCTATGTTAACACACTAGTGTGGATAATGCCTACTTTCGAGGGTATGTTATAGCGTAGAAAACAGTCACTTTCGTCTATGGTCGTGTGAAAAGAAATTCACCATATGCAACTGCTATTGTGTTGGTAAAAAAAACTAGTGAAACCAGAATGTGTATCGACTATCGTGGATTAAAGAAAATTACAGTCCGTTTATCCGTTTCCGCTAATAGAACATTGCCTCGAATACCTCGAGCCCAAACATTATTTTTCTGTTTTATATCTGAAAAGCGGATTTTATCAAGTTGGGATAGAGAAATCATCCATCAAATACACATCATTTGTGACATCAACTGGACAATATGAATATCTAAAAATGCCGTTTGGTCTGAAGAATGAGCCAGCTGTTTTCACCGATTTCTGAATAATTTATTGGCTGACTCAATTACCGAGCGCAAAATTGAGTGTGCATCGGGCTCTAAAAACGCGACAACTGGCCAAAAAGAATTTGTTGTGTTCCTAGAGAAACTGTCAAAAATTATTAAAAACGATTCGCAATGTCGAAAATATTGGGAAGACAGTAGAGAGAGCAACGAAGCAGAACAAAATTTTCCGTTTTACAAAAATGAATGGGTTTCGCAATTCAAATGGGTTGTAAACTCAATGGTATAATTGCATTATTATGTGATGTTCTATTCACCCAAATAACTAAATCTGAATTAAAAAATGCCGGCGGATCAAGGTTTGTGTTCTAGTTAATGATTTGTTGAAAATTGTTTTGCAGCGATTAAATTACAGAGAATTGAAATTAAATTTAAAAATTTTTTTAATCTGGTACGGTAAAATTTATTACCTCGGTTATGAGGTGGATGCTCATTGGATTACGCCAAGTGGGTCTTATGTGGAGGCAATCAAAAGATATCCAATGCTAACTGATATAGGGGATTACTGGCTTGTTTGGGTTTGTTCTCTAACTTTCGAAGATTTGTACCATCTTTTTCGAAAATTTTGCGTTGCCAATGAAACGATTCCTGCGATAGTGTAAATTCTCTAATCTTGGATACACAATGCGCAAAGTTTTATATAAAACGGGTACATTTTTTAAAAAAATTGCTTGGGAGCCCCCCATCCCGATTACTTCAATATTTTTATAAATAGTGTAACGAGGTTTTTCCAGCCGGGGTAATACTCAGTGTGACCAGGGTTCCTTGGACAGGAATTTGATCCATTCCCTAAAACAAAAAAATTTTTTTTTATTTTAACGACCTTAGTATTTTTATTTCTTCTTCTCTTCGTTTATTCTGTACACTATTGAAAACTTAAAATAATTAGAATTATTATTTGCTTAAAATATTCTACTATGAATGTTCTACTTATGTAGAATATGTTCTTTCGCGAGAACGATGTATCTCCAGGAGGGAGTATAACCCTTTCCGAGTATCTGGAAGATAGGTTATTCTAGCGTTTGGCGCTCTTAAACCATTCACTTATGAGGAGTACTGGCGCTTAGCGTGAAAGTGAAGACAAGGACTTCGCACTTGAGACGTTCAGTTGTGAGGTTGTTCTAGCGTAAAGCGTGGATGTGAAGGCAAGGACTTCGCTCTTGAACCGTCCAATCGTAAGGATTATTCTAGCTTAAAGCGTGGATGTGAAGGCAAGGTTTTTCGCTATTAAACCTTTCAATCGCGAGGATTGTTCTAGCGTAAAGCGTGGATGTGAAGGCAAGGATTTTCGCTTTCAAACCATGCAATCGTAAGGATTATTCTAGCGTAAAGCGTGGATGTGAAGGCAAGGATTTTGCTCTTGAGCCGTTCAATCGTGATGATTATTCTAACGTAAAGCGTGGATGTGAAGGCAAGGATTTTCGTTCTTAAACCATTCAATCGTGTGGATTATTCTAGCGTAAAGCGTGGATGTGAGGCAAGGACTTCGCCCTTGAGCCGTTCAATCGTGAGGATTATTTTAGCGTGAAGTGTAAAGTCAAGGCAAGGATTTTCGCTCTTAAGACATTCACTTAGACTTATTGCCGGGAGGAGAACGCTACGATAGGAAAATCCGCTAAAATGTTCGGTCGATGATGTATTGTTGTTGTTGCCGCCTTTGACTTTGCGTTGTATTATATTGCATATCGCTGTTGTTGTTTTGCTCGGCCGGTTAGAATTGCTGCGTATGGTGATTAAATCTACTGAGTTTGTCGGTTCGAGATCCCGTTGACGCTACGATAAGAAAATCCGCAAAATCGTATGTTCGATCGATGGTGTATTGTTGTTGTTGCGTCTTTTGATTTCTGTGTTGTCTTATATCTGCATGCTTGTTGTTGTCTTACTCATTAGACATCGATTGGATCATCCGAGTCTGTGTTATATTGTATTGGCTGCTTGTTGTTGTTCGTATTCTGAGTGTGAGGTATGGTGTATGTGTATGTATGCTGCCATGAATTGTATGTTTGTTATTCTTTAGTCATAGCTGGGTCTTCCGCGTCTGTGTCGTCTGGCATTCAATGCTTGTTCTTGTTGTTTCTCTCGGCTGCCTAATAATGCTGCGTACTTTTGGGTGTATGCTGTCATGTATTGTGAGTGCGTAACTCATGAGCCATAGCTGGGTCTTCCGTGTCTGCGCCGTTTGGCACTACATGCTTGTTGTTGTTGTTTCTCTTGGCTGCCTAATAATGCTGCGTACTTCTGAGTGTATGCTGCCATGTTTTGTGGGTGCTTTACTCATTATCCATAGCTGAGTCTTCCGAGTCTGTGTTGTCTTGTAATAAAAAATTGTTCATCAATTCCACGAATAAAAATTGCTACTTGTGCATATGAAGTAGGTAAGCTACAAATTATTTTTTTCAATACCATGACGGGCTGTTCGGCGATATCAGAAATTCTTCGATTGATAAATCGTCGATTGATTTTTTTTCTCTGGGCAAAGAATTTCCGTAACTGATATAATAACCTCTTTGATGAATTCGCCTTCTGAAAATGGTTTAATTTTTTTTTGCTATGTCATGTGCTACTATAAAACTGGTTTTCACAACATTGCCACTCTTTTCAATTTCATTTTTTAAACAGTTTTGCTATTTTTGATATTTAGTTTATTTTTGAGTAAAGATATTTTATATTTCCGCTGTTTTCCAACCATATTATGAAAAGAAACATCTTTTTCCATGGAACACCTTTTGACATTTGCACCTTTTATCGTTTTTCTGCTACCTTTGCAGATTAAACATTTCAAACTATCCTTATTATTCATATTAGAAAACAACCCATAAAAATTAGAATTCTTCGTGTAAATTCTCTAAGCGTGTTCACACAATGTGCAGTTTGAATAAAATCGGATACATTTCTAAAAAATTCTTTGGGAGCCCGATCACTCCAAATTTTTAACCATGCCTGTAAAATTTGAAGAAAATCGGGCTAATTTTTAAACAATTATATGGGTACCCCCTTCCCGGTGCCGATCACTTCATAATTCTTACAAAAAGTGTTGTCCATAGAATTAAACATCTGTGCATAAAATTTGAAGAAAATCGGGGCATTTTTAAAAATTTTGTACGAAGCCTTCCGACAACGGGGCCCGATCACTCCATAAAATTTTACAAAAAGTGTTGTCCATCGGAGATACACATGCGTATACATTTTCAAGAAAATCGGGTACTTTTTTTATAAAATTTGTATGGGTGCTGCCGACCCCGGGGCCCGATCACTACCAAACTTGTACAAGAATTGTTTATCGTAGATACAAATGCGCATAAAATTTTTAGAAAATCGGGTAAATTTTGTAAAAAATTTGTATGGGAGCCCCGAGGCCCAATGTGCCCCAAATTATAAAGAAAGTATTGTCACCGGAAATACACATGTTTGCAAAATTTCAATAAAATCTGGTTTGGGAAGTGGGTTAAAAATTGATGACAAGATCTGACCAGCCAATCACGGGCACGCAAAGTTAATATAGAGAATCTCAAAATAATCATATTCCCAACTGTGTTGGTACACTCGATTTTCATCACATAGTTTTCTTTTTGCACATATTGTAAAAGTATTGCGGATTATTATTTAAAAAAATAAAACTTTTAGTTGATAATTTCGCAGCATATATTACAATGTAATGAGGTAAAAATTGTAACAATTGTTATTGTTGCGAATTTTTACTAAAAAGCGTTGCCATACGAGAGTACTTCATTTACCCTCCATGCGAATTTTGCCAACTCTTACTACAAAAATTTCTCTGAGTAAAATATGAAGAAACTGTCAAAGACGAATTTATTGACAAATAACTTATGTGGCATTCGTTTATTCTATTAGTCAAAGACGAAGTCGTCAAATGCCGTTTTTGAGGGTCGGTAGGGGCTTGTGCTCCTTGGTGTGGTTGTCTTGCGGTTTTGTCATTGTTTTTTGCTTACTTTTTGTCTTGTGGATTTAATGAGCAGGCGTTGTGCTTACAGCTCTTCGTCCCCGATCGCCAGTTGCGCGAGGTGTTATACCATTAATTCTGGCATTTGCTGCTGTGTTGTATCGCTGTGGACTCGTGTGGGTATTGTGTGTGAGGTGACATTGTTGTTGCGATGCGGTTTGTCTTTTCTGGTTTGGGTGAGAAGTTTTCTTGGAAGTCTTTCAATTAGTTGACGTGGGCAGTGCGCTCCTTATTTTGTCCATGTCTTCTAAACCTCACGATGACTGGCGAGACGAAATGCATCACGCAGTATGGTCCTTCATATCTCGGGGCTAGCTTACTGGCGAACCCTTCCACCGCTTTTGATAGGTGAAGCTATTTGACTAGGACAAACTTTCCGATCTCTGGTTTCTAAGGACGTCATCTTAGATTATAGTGGCGGGCTTCCTCCATTGCAGCTCGTTCCAAATTTCGTTGCACGATCTCGAAGATTTCCTTCATCTCGGTCTTCGGGGGCTCTGACTAACGTACCTGTCCCAGAAGTGACTTCGTCGTATGGCGCATGCGGGATGCGTGGTTCTCAGCCTTGCGTCAGAAAGGCTGGACTGTACCCCGTTAAATCCTGGATGCTTGAATTTATTGCCAGCATGACTTCGGGACGCTTCTCGTCCCAAGTGCGTTGTTGTGTTGCTGATAGTTGCGCAATTATCGTTTTGACAGTGTGGTTGGCTCTTTCAGTAGGGGTTTCTTGGGGGGTATATGGCGCCGTGAGCTGTTAGCGTACGCCCATGGTCTCTAATAACCGATGGAATCCTCTGCTGCTGAATTGAGCTCCGTTGTCCGTTATTAGGAACTTGGGTACACCGGGCCAGTATGCGTTCGCGGAATGTCGTTTGAACTCCTTCTGTCGTTGCCCTTCGCATTTGAATCAGTTAAACCCACTTCAAAAACCGATAAAAAAACTAGCAGCATGGTATTTCCGTGTTTTGACCTTGGGAGTGGTCCAACGAAGTCATTGCACAACGTGGCCCATGGTTCATCGGCCACCTGTGTAAGGATCTTTCCTGCTGCTTGCTGTTGCCTGGGTTTGTAACACTGGCAACTTTTGCATCTTTTCGCATGTTGAAGAATGTCGCGAAACATACCCGACTAATAATAGCGACCGCATAATCTCGCAGTGGTTTTCTGGATTCCCAGGTGTCTTGCTGATGCGCTGTCATGGTTCTCCTGTAGCACTCGACTTCGAAGGTTACTCGGCACACACAGCTTCCATGGTGCTGCGTCCTCGGCTCCGGCTCGTTTTCCTATGTGTCGGTACAGCTGTTGACCTTCGATCACGTCGGGGAATTTAGCTGGATTCTCCTTGACTTGGCGGACTTCCTTCCGCAGCCAGTGGCATTTCTGTTGCTCTGAGTGTTCCTCGGAGGTCACCATCAGTGTTTCTTGCGGTTGTCGTGATAGCGCGATGACGTTGAGTTTGCCTCGCCTATATTGTATGTCGAACGTATATTGCTGCAGTTCCAGTGCCCACCGTGCGATCGGACCAGAAGGGCTAGATATGGAGTTTAGCCATTTGAGAGAGAGGTGGTCTGTTACTACCGTAAACCGATAACCTTCGATATATGCCCGCATCTTCCTTATTCCCCATATGATGGCCAGGTATTTCTCGGGGCCTCGGTAAGTTTTCCTTTAAGAGTTTCAAATTCTCGCTGCTCCTCCTCTCCCCACTTCCAGTGCTTCCCATTCTTGAGTAAGTTGGTCATAGGTCGTACGGTCTCGGCGAAATCTAGGACACCAGATACCAACGTATTTCCCGTACATTTCTTAGTTCTTTGATAGCCGCCACTTTGTCTGGGTCAGTGTGTATTCCATCGTTACTGACCACGTGTCCCAGGTATCGTATTTCTGTTTTGCAGAACTTCTCCGGGTTAATCTTCAAGTTAGCCATTTGCAGTCGCCTGAATACCTTGCGCAGATTTTCCATGTGCTTATCAAACGTTCTCCCGATGACGACTATGTCGTCCAGTTATGCAAACGCATGTAGCTCCATTTCTGGTCCGGTCCGTAGGATCGAGTGCTCTCTGGAAGGTCGCAGGGGCCGAGTGTATTCCGAACGGCATCAAGCGCCACTGGAACAGGCCACGACCGGGCACAGTGAAGGCGGGGTACTGCTTACTCCTCTCCTCTATGGGTATTTGCCAGTATCCATTTCGCAGGTCCAGACTACTGATAAATTTGGCGCCGCGAAGCTTTTCCAAGATGTGTTGGATTCGCGGCAGGGGGTATGCATCGGGTACTGATCAGAGAACAGAGCCTCCATTTGCCTGTCTTTTTTCGCACAATTCGTCGATCTCTGCGTTTTTTATCTCCTGCATGGCTGGGTTCCGGGGGAAGTAACGCTGTTTTATTGGACATTCGTCGTGCATGATGATTTTGTGTTCCGTGATGTTGGAAACGGCGGGTAGTTGGTCAAATTTTTGGAACTCTTGTTGCAGAAAAGGTGAAAGCTTTTCCTGGTCTGTCCGTGGTGTGTTCTGCGGGCGCTGTTCTGTGCTGTAATTATATTGTCTGACCGCCGCCGCGTAGACGGCCTCCACCCGTGACAAAAAATCCAAGCATAAGATTACTTCGTCCGTTGCATCTGGAAGAATCAAGAACGGAACCTGGATCTCCCTATTACCTATCCTAACATCTAGCTGTAGGGTCTCTCAAATCAGCTTGGGTGTTCCTTCGGCCTTTCGCACGATCATGTCAATGGGTAAACCGTTTGTTGTGATCCTCCTGTCCTCCGCAAAATATTCGCTCACAAAACTCCTAGTAGCCCAGGTGTCGATCGTGGCTTTTACAAGCGTTCCTCCTAGGGTGATGCTGGCGAATATCCGGTAGGAATCGTATGCGAGGAAATTTACTGAGTACGAGGTGTCGGTCTTGGGGGTTCCGCCGCACCTCGGTTTCGACGGTCCCATCGCTCGTTTCCCGATCGTTAGATGGTTTTCGGCAGCTCTCCACGGTCCGAACATTTCACAGGCCGCAGTCCCAACAGAAGAGGATTTGGATGTGTCCGTCCTGGCCACATCGTAGGCAGCCTGTCCGTGCTTCTGAGTTTTGTGCCACCATGAAGTTCCTTTCGGGTTATCTGGGTCGAGGCAGGGGTTTGATGAGCTCTGCTGTTCCAGCGATGCCTTTAAAGTCTTCTGCGAAGCCGATGAGCTCGCGGAGGTCTCTAAAGTCCTTCCTACGGATATAGTACTGGTACTCTTGACGGCAATTTCGGAAGATCCTCTCGACCTGCTGTGCACTGGTGTAATTTGCGTGCCACATGAGATTTTGCATTACAATTACAAAATCCTTGAAGCGTTCTTTTGGTTTTTGCTGGCGTTGACGAATTTCGTCCTCCATGTGTTCCCAGTACCTGGAGGGCAGGAAGAACTGCAGAAAGTCTGCCGGGAAGGCCTTCCAGATCTCCCATTTTTGGTTTTTGTTGCAGAACCATAATAACGCACGGTCGCGGAGTAGTTCAGGCATGGTTTTGGGCAGGAGATCTCTGCGTAAGAAACAGGTATCGGCGAATTCTTCCAGACTTTCGATGAACTGAAGAGGTTCCTTCTCACCATCGTACTTTACTGACCATTTCCTCGCTTGGTCAATTATCTGGGCATATAATGTAGCTGCGGTGTCTGTCCTGTTCCGCGTTGGGACCACTTCAGATGGTATCGGAGATGCTGCCCTGATGGTTGCCTTTGGATCGTCGTGTACCGTAGCTTCAGACGGATTCAGAGTTATTAGGGGCAATGGCGATGGGCTGCGTCTATGTTTCTCCTCTAGTTCACTTAGGCGTATTTCGTCCTCTGACTTAACGTCTCGTCCCGAAACGTAGTTGGAAAATCTTTTCCTTAGATCTTCCACTGCGCCGTTGTTTTCTATCCTGAACTCGCTCATGTAGCTCTTCAGTTCTTCCTTTGACAGCGTATAAATCCAGCAGGTTTTAACCACCTTGGTTTTGAAATGGTGTTATTTAATTAGTAGTATAATAGTTTTTTCTTACCAAATTCCAGGGTCCTTGCTCGGGCGCCAATTGTTACGAGGTTTTCCCAGCCGGGGTAATAATCAGTGTAACCAGGGTTCCTTGTATACTAAGGTCGTTACAACAAAAAAAAATATGTTTGTTTTAGGGAATGGAATTTAATCGTTTTTTTATTTCTTCTTCTCTTCGTTTAATCTGTACATTGTTGAAAACTTAAAACACTTAGAATTATTGCTTGCTATTATTTTAGCGTTTGGCGTGTTGTTGATGGCCTAGAGAAGGTTTTGACTTAAAGGCAGGCAAAAATGATGGCTGTATTTCGGAGAGTGTTTTCTGTGTTTTACCATTCTCGTGGGAAAAAATGGGGAAACATATTGCCAGCGTTAAAAGACTATTGTTTCTGTTTTTTTCATTGCAATGTGTTTTTTTTTATTAAAAAACAAGTACAAAAACCAGTTTGTGGAAAAATGTTTGTGTGATGGATAATTTTTCCGTCACCCGACCCCGGGTCCTGCCCGATAATTTCCAAATTTTTACAAAAAGTGTTGTCCATCGGAGTTACACATGCATATAATCGTAAAATTTGAAGAAAATCGGGTACTTTTTTTATAAAATTCTCTTCGTTTAATCTGTACATTGTTGAAAACTTAAAACACTTAGAATTATTGCTTGCTATTATTTTAGCGTTTGGCGTGTTGTTGATGGCCTACGCTCGTAAACCATTCACTTATGAGAAGTACTGTCGTTTAGCGTGGAAATGAAAGCAAGGACTTCGCTTTTGAGCCGTTCAGTCGTGTGGATATTCTAGCGTAAAGCGTGGATGTGAAGGCAAGGACTTCGCTCTTGAGCCGTTTAATAGTGAGAATTATTCTAGCTTAAAGCGTAAAGCATGGATGTGCAGGCAATGACTTCGTTTTTAAACCATTTAATCGTGAGGATTTATCTAGCGTTAAGCGTGGATGTGAGGGCAAGGACTTCGCTCTTGAACTGTTCAATCGTGAGGATTATTCTAGCGTAACGTGTAAAGTGGAGGCTCTTAAACCATTCACTTGTCGGGAGGAGGAATCACTGAAAAGAAGGAAGACTGTTTGGATTCCTGGCCTTTTATACTTTTCCATCGGAAATCGGAAAATCCATTGAGGAAATCCCGTTGACGCTACGATAGGAAAATCCGCTAAATCGTATGTTCGGTCGATTCGGTTGTTCTACTCGGCTGCCTAATAATGCTACGTATTCTAAGTGTATGCTGCCATGTATTGTGTGGGCCTTATTCATTAGTCATAGCCGGGTCTTCCGCTTCTGTGTCGTCTGTCACTACTGGCTGGCTTGTTGTTGTTGTTTCTCTCGGCTGCCTAATAATGCTGCTTACTTCTGAGTGTATGCTGCCATGTATTGTGGGTGCGTTACTCATTAGCCATAGCTGGGTCTTCCGAGTCTGTATTGTTTCACTCGACTGCCTAATAATGCTGCGGATGGTCATTACATCCTCTGAGTGTATGCTACCATGTATTTTGTGTTTGTTGTTGCTGTTTTCACTGAGTTGCTATTAGTCAGATCTTCCGAGTCTGTATTGTCTGTTACTGCATGCTTGTTGTTGTTGTTTTTCACTCTTTTTCTGTTTCCCACTACCTCATCTTACGTTTCTCGCTTTTTTCGTCTGCTTATTTTTGTACACTGTATTCACACAAAACCTTCTCTATAGAAAGCCCAACTCAATGCATACTAATGCTGTAAACCCATGCCAAACGCATCTGTGTTTGTGGGATGTGAATACAATGTACAAAAAATAAGCAGTCGCAAAGAGCGAGAAACGTAAGATGTGTAACCGAATCGAAACAGAAAAATTTTATATGGATTTTGCTCTTTAATTGATTACTAATAAAAAAACGTTTGGTCTAAATCTAAGCATGTATCTGTGTACGATCGGAACAGTTGGGCTTTCTATAGAGAAGGTTTTGTATTCACATCCGACAAACACAAACGTATTTGGGGATTGTTCAGTGCATTACATATTATGCATATGGGCTTTCTATAGAGAAGGTTTTGACTTAAAGGCAGGCAAAAATGATGGCTGTACTTCGGAGAGTGTTTTCTGTGTTTTACCATTCTCGTGGGAAAAAATGGGGAAACATATTGCCAGCGTTAAAAGACTATTGTTTCTGTTTTTTTCATTGCAATGTGTTTTTTTTTTATTAAAAAACAAGTACAAAAACCAGTGTGTGGAAAAATGTTTGTGTGATGGATAATTTTTCCGTCACCCGACCCCGGGTCCTGCCCGATAATTTCCAAATTTTTACAAAAAGTGTTGTCCATCGGAGTTACACATGCATATAATCGTAAAATTTGAAGAAAATCGGGTACTTTTTTTATAAAATTTGTATGGTTGCCCCCATTAGAGCGATCTTAGAGCGATGGGAAGAGCACTTTCATGAGTTGCTAAATGGCTAGCTAACTGAGGAATTGGAGGCTCCACCAATGACCGAAGATCATACTATGCTGCCGCCACCAAGCATAGTCGAAGTTAGCAGAGCGATAAATCGGCTCAAAAATAATAAGGCCCCGGGATCTGATGGGATCCCAGCGGAACTGATAAAAATAGGAGGCCCCACATTACACCAAGCAATTCATAAAATAATAGTGCAAGTATGGGAAGAAGAAGTTATGCCAGAAGACTGGCAAAGAGGCATCCTGTGCCCTATACATAAGAAGGAGATATCACAAAATGCAGCAATTATCGTGGTATAACGTTGTTGAGTACCGCGTATCATTTTTCTCCTCTATCCATCAAGACAGGAAAGCCCCATACGCTAAAGTCATCATTGGTCCATACCAATGTGGCTTCATCCCAGGCAAATCAACAACTGATCAGATTTACACCCTAAGGCAGGTGATGGAAAAATGTCTAGAGTTTCAAAACTCACTACACCATCATTTTATAGACTTTAAAGCAGGGTATGATAGCATAGACAGAGTAGAACTATATAAAGCCATGAGAGAATTCGGCATCCTAAATAAACTGACACGACTATGTAAGTTGACCATGACCAATGTTATAAGCCAAGTAAAAATATCCGGATCACTATCAAGCTCATTCAACATCTATAACGGGCTCCGACAAGGGGATGGACTGGCCTGCGTCCTCTTCAACCTGGCGTTGGAAAAAGTGATCCGAGACTCTGACGTAACGGCGAGAGGAAAAATTCTCTATAAGTCCATTCAGATACTGGCTTACGCAGACGATATTGACATCGTTGGTAGAAACTAAAGAGCTGTACAGGAAGCTTTCATCCAGATAGAGCAGGCGGCACGAAATCTGGGGCTGCACATAAATGAGAGCAAAACAAAGTACATGGTGGCCACGTCTGCCTGTAGAAGATCCAACATTGGTCCCTCAATTCAGATGGTGGAGCGCGAATTTGAAGAAGTGCAATCCTTTAACTATCTCGGGTCAACTATAGCAGCCGATAACAGCATGGAACCAGAAATACGCGCGCGGCTGCTTAAAGCCAACAAAGCCTACTATAGCCTGCCAAGACTCTTCAAATCCAGGAACATAACCATAACATCCAAGCTGCTGATATAGACAATGGTCATACCAGTACTTACATATGGATCCGAGACTTGGGTGCTCAGCAAAAAGCATTCTGACCTCTTAGCCGCGTTCGAGAGAAAAGTCTTATGGAGAACTGTTGGCCCCGTATGTGAGGAAGGACTATTCCGGAGACTCTATAATTATGAGATCTACGAGCGTTACCGCTAGGTCGACATCGTGTAGAAAATTAAGCTCGGTAGGCTCCGGTAGGCAGGACACCTAGCTCGCATGAGCGAAGAGGATCCTGCTCGGAAAGTCCTTTGCGGTAGGATTTATGGAACACGACAGCGAGGCCGGCCAAGCCTACGCTGGAAGGATGGCGTAGACCAGGACGCCCAGAGTTTAGGGATGCCAAACTGGATGACATCGGCTCGAAATCAAGACCGGTGGAGAGACTTTTTGTCAGGCCAGAACCGGACCCCGGTTGTAGAGCCAAATATGATGATGAAGATGGTTGCCCCCCGACTCCAGGGCTCGATCACTTCCAAATTTTTACAAAAAGTTTTGTTAATCGAGATACACATGCGTATTAAGTTTGAAGAAAATCTGGTACTTTTTTTTTTATAAAATTTGTAAAGGTGTCTGATCCCGGGGCCCGATCACTTCCAAATTCTTAAAAAAAGTGTTCTCCATCTGTACGTATAAAATTTGAAGAAAATCGGGTATCACTTCCAAATTTTTACAAAAATTGTTGTCCATCTGAGATACACATGCGTATAAAATTTGAAGAAAATCGGTTACTTTGTTTTATAAAATTTGTATAGATTCCCCGATCCCGGGGAACGATCACTTCCAAATCGAGTATGAGTGCTCCCCGACCCCCGGGGTCCTATCACTTTCAAATTTTTACAAAAAGTGTTCTCCATCTGAGATACACATGCATATAAAATTTGATGAAAATCCGGTACTTTCCTTTTTATAAAATTATTATGGATGCCCACCAACCTTGGGACCCGTTCACTTCCAAATTTTAATAAAAAGTGTTGTCCATCTAAGGTACACTACACATGCGTATAAAATTTGAATAAAATCGGGTATTTTTTTTTATAAAATTTGTATGGACCCCGGAGCCCGATCACTTCCAAATTTTTACAAAAATGCTGTCAATCTGAGATACATATGAGTATAAAATTAGAAGAAAATCTGGTACTTTTTTTTAGAAAATTTGTATAGGTGCCCCCCGACCCAGGGGCCAAATAGTGTTCTCCATCTGTGTTGGGGCAATTAATTAAACACGAAATAAATGATGTATATAAATTAACAATTGCTTGAATTTCCCAAGTTGAATTTTATTTTTTGTAGGAAGAAAACGTATTTGCTGATCGAAGGGTGTAACGCAAACTGAGTTGTTTATGTATAAATGAGTGATGCTACTATGGTCGATAACACATTGCTGCATGCATGCATGTTCAGTGGAACATTTTTTCTGTTCTAAATAATTGTTCAGTGGAACATTTGCTATAACAGATAGTAGTAGATTACAAATAGTGAGTTTTGACAGATGTCACATTAAAATCAATGTCATAATTCAAAGTTATTTTTCTTTAAATACATTTTGATAATTTTGGCATTGCATTTCAATGTTAAATTGTTTTTTATCTTAATGTTAAATTAAATTTTGAAAATATAAACAAAGCTATCAAACATACCGCCGGCCTTGAACCATCAGGTTCAATGTTTTCAGTTGTTATGTGCATTTTGAGGATTATCTTTATGCATTCTATTGAATTCGATAATAATTTTTGTAGAGGTGTAGCGGAATCTTATTGGTGTGATATTGGAAGAATGACCAGTTTGCTTGTAGGCCGCTTCATTTCTCCGGATTTCGTTGCTAGTGTGACGACTCTGGTTACACCGTCGGGTCCAGGATGTAGTCTTGCAACCCTTCCTAGCGGCCACTGATTTACCGGAACATTTTGTTCTTTTATGACGACTATGTCATCGGCTTTTATTTGTGTTTGAGAATATCTCCATTTGGATTGTGATTGCAGCGATGCGAGATACTCAACATTCCAGCGTTTCCAAAAATGTTGAGACAATTGCTGTACCATCTCTCAGCGGGTGAGATACGAAGGTTTCATATGACTTACATCGACTACAACTATTTGAGAGTCCGTCCACGCGTACGCTTCTGAGAATCGTAAGCGTGATTCCTTTTGGACTAATTTTATTAAATTGGTTAATAACACTGCAGCGCATACTTTAGTTTTTGCCGAGATTAGTTTTACTATCACTTCTCCTGATGAGGTTCCTGTCCTTACGTAGACAACAGCTGCAAAGGCGTCTTGGCTGGCATCGGCGAACCCATGTAATTGGCTACTGTCGTTTATAGTTGTTTGAATGAACCTAGGTATGGCTACCAGCTCGATGTTTTTCAACTGACTTCGTATTGCTTGCCAGCGCTTTGAGGTTTCCTCAGAAAGCAGCTGATCCCAATCCAGATTAACGGCCCATAATTTTTGAATGAAGATTTTAATTTTAATAATGACTGGCGCGAGCCACCCTAAAGGGTCGAAGTCTCGACTAGCTTCGGATACCACTATTCGTTTTGTAAATGAATCCTTAGCTGATAGTTCTGACGTAAACGTAAACTGATCTGTAGTCCGATATCCGTGCTGCGATAATAGCATACTGACGAAGTTCTTCAACTGCGTAACTTTGGCTTCGGTGTTGGCTCTAGTCATTAGGTCGTCAACATAAATATCTTGACTAATTGCATTTGCATTGCATACATTTTTTCGACATCGGCAGTCACGACATATTTATGTTCGCGGAACCTTAAGATGATTGCATATAAGTTTGCTTGTACTGTTGGTCCGATGGCTAAGCAGTCGTTTAAGGAAATTCCCGTTGATGTTTTTGCCGATCCATCAAAAACCACCCTCAATTTTGTGGTTGAGCTGGAGCGCTTGAGGACTCCATGATGCGGCAAATAGTATCCTGTGTGCTCTTCAGACTGTGGTACTTCCTCCATGTGGTTGAGTATTTCATATTCCAGCATAAAATCTTGATACAGTTTTTGGAAATCAGGATCACGGACAAATCGACGTTCCATACTTCTCAATCGATGAACAGCAGAGTTTATAGAATTTCCTAATGCTTTGGGAGATTTTTTAAAAAGTAAGTTTATAATAAACCTGCCTTCTGGGGATTGTTTGATGTTTCGGAGAACTCTTTTTCACAAAATGCTTCTTCGGGAGACATCTTTTTTTCCAAGTTCGGGATCGATTCTAATTCCCAAAATTTTCGCAAGGAGCGATCCAAATCAATGTCGACATTATTGGTGCAACCATAGAAGCTATGTTATCGTTGCAAAACGGTTTAATTCTTCCCGAAACCACCCAACCTAGTATGGTTTTATGTAGGATTGGACCATCTTCAGTTGTTGTTATTTGCTCTTGTTCCAACAGCTTGAAAAAGTAATCCGCTCCAATTAGAATATCTATTTGTGCGGATTTGTGAAAATATGGATCAGCTAGATGCAGTTTAGGCCAACCATTCATGTTGATCTCTTTGGTCGTTTGATGAGGCAACTCTGATGTTATCCTGGATAAAACTATCTATATTCTATATGCATCTATTACAAATTCTGGGTGTTGCTTTGGGTATTGGAATGGATATCGTGACCAAACCTTTTGTCGAACCGCCATTAGAACTCCCCAAACCAACAACGGACAATCTACCATTCCTTTTTTTTAATCCGAGCCGCTGTACACATGATTCTGTGATAAAACTAGCTTGGGAGCCAGAATCCAATAAAGCGCGGCATTGAACTAAGTTTCCGGAATGATCCAATACATTAATGAATGCGGTTGGTAGTATGGAGTGCGCCAAAATGCTTTGCGAATAGTTGGAAGTCACTAGTTTGGTCTTGTTTGATGGATTGTTGTGGGTTTCCATTGGCTCGATGCCTTCAGATAAATGCAACAAAGTATGGTGCCTTTTTTTACAATGTACGCAGCGACGATTGGAAGTGCATTTGAAAACTGGATGCCTACTACTCAAGCAATTGTAGCATCGTTGGTTAGTTTTTGCCCAATTTCTTCGTTGATCTCCGTTCATTTAATTGAATTGCTTGCATGAGAACAAGGAATGATCCTTTTCTTGGCATACAACGCATGCGAAACCTGCTTCTCCAGTTACGATGTGGCTTTTGAGATTAGTTTTAAACATAGGTTTTTTAAGGGAAAAGTTCGTAGTTTCCAATGTATCAATTCGTCGCGATAAGAAATCCAAAAAGTTTGAGAATTGTGGGTTTTCCAAATCTGTCACTGTTTCTGCCCACAATATTTTTGACTTGTCATCCAATTTTTGCACTAGGAGAAAGATTAGCCAATGGTCACGGGTTTCAGCGCCTTCGCCTAAAGCCTTAATCCACGGATTACCTCGTCAGACGTATCCATGAGCCGTTTTATATTGGAAGAATTGGCTGTAGAAATCGATGGCTGTTCAACAAAGGTTCGTATAAATGAATTAACGATATGCATTTTCCGATCATATCGTTCCTTGAGTTTGTTCAAAGCACCTATGTAATTGCCTTCGGTGACACTTATATGTCTTAACAAAACAGCAGCTTCACCACGGAAGAGTCCTTTAAGGTACTGGAATTTTTGAACCGGACTTAATTAATTTGATTCATGTATCGTACTGGAGAATAAATCATAAAATGATTGCCATTCCGTATATTCTCCCGAAAAAGGCGGTATATTGATTTTTGGGAGTTTGATATCATGAGTGGAGCTTGCGTGAGTTGCGTTGAACGACATTTCTGGTGACGAATTTCCAGTGGCCATTGCCTTGGATCGAATAGATGTGTTCAAGCCCGTGACAGCATTATTATAGTTTTCTTCGTATAAGGCATCCGATTGTTCCTCGGGATCAATCGAGAAGATTTTTGCTTCAATTTTGGTGAATTCGGACATTAATGTTTCGATCCGCGCCAGACGCGTTCTAAACTCTTCAATGCTCAAATCATCGTTGGCACCTTTAATGAATTTTAATATGTTGGTAAGCCGGCTCTTATTAACGGAACGCTGCTTTTTGAGTGACGCGAGTTCAGACATATTTAGCTAATATCTTATAGTCACGCGTGTAAATGGCTTTAGCACAAATATGACTGACAAGTAGTTAATTACTCCTTAAGATGTTGAAAATGTCTAACTTGGTGTATTTTTGTCACGAGTTTGTGTTCTTTCCACTGAAGGACCGTAAGACCGCGTACACGCGCAGATCTTCGGGTTGACCCCTCGGAAAGATGATGCGGTGCACGTGGAATTTGTGGGTAACAAACAGTTTCTGTGTCTGGGTCGTTGTCAAACAATTTACATGAACGGCGAGCACTTTCTGATTTTATATTTGTTGTATTTGCCTTTGGTCGAATTCTTTTCTCGCAATAACCTTTAACCTTAACGATGCGCTTCGATTCTTTCGTCTGCAGTCTCCCGATTTTTAAAGAAAAAATGCGGTTAAGTGCCAAGAGAGCTAAAATGACGTATTTTTCACGTTTTTAAAAGAATTCTGGAAACTTAGGTTATCGATGTGCACACAAATTTTCTTAGAGAACAATAATTAATGAATGTCGTCCAGAAGTTTGGCGTAAAATTTATGCTAACGCAAAGTAACTTCTGGATTTTATTACTATCACTAATTAAACACTGATTAATCACTATGGTGAACGTTTGTGTTCGGAATAAACTCCTTGGCACTTCGCATTAGAATTGAGCCTTTTGCGAGAAGTCTCCAGAATTTTTGCGAATGTGTTTAATTCAGCTCTGTTGCACGGTATGCACGAAATCGAAAATGAGCTAGAATCGAGATGTTCTCAAAATGGCGAGAAAAATATGTTAGCAATGGCGTGCTGAGGTTGCGAAATTTCTCAAATGGCGAGAAAATATTGTTCCGAAATTATAATGAATAAATCCAGAAATCACCCTTCGATCCGGCTCGAAGGACCAATTTATGTTGGGGCAATTAATTAAACACGAAATAAAAGATGTATATAAATTAACAATTGCTTGAATTTCCCAAGTTGAATTTTATTTTTTGTAGGAAGAAAACGTATTTGCTGATCGAAGGGTGTAACGCAAACTGAGTTGTGTATGTATAAATGAGTGATGCTACTATGGTCGATAACACAGCTTTGCTGCATGCATGCATGTTCAGTGGAACATCTTTTCTGTTCTAACTAATTGTTCAGTGGAACATTTTCTATTACAGATAGTAGTAGATTACAAATAGTGAGTTTAATTTTTTAATTTTAATTTTTAATTTTAATTTTTAATTTTAATTTTGGTGGGGGCAATTGCCCCCATTTATTCGGCTTATTACAAGCTAAAACCTAATGCTAACATGATTGAGAACTTAAAACTAAGACTTAAAACTAAGACTAAAAACTTAGACTTATAGCTAACATATAAAGCTAGGGGGGATGGCTGAGGTGATCAAGTTTAAGGCAGGGAGTGCTGCGGTTAAAATCGAAAACGGTAGGTTTTAAGTTAACCTTACGCAGCATACGGGAGATTGGTTCGTTGGAGCCGTACATAGTGCGGTGTGTCGGTAGATAGAAGAGAGGCGGGCAACGTAGATTACGGGGGTTAGTATTAAAGAAAATTGAATTGTGTAGAGAATCGCAATCGACGGAGCCAGAGAGGAGACGATGTATGAAAAGAATATCAGCTATGTCTCTGCGTTCTTCTAGCGTTTTCAAGCTTATGAGGTTGAGGCGGTCTTGGTAGGGAGGCAGTATAAGATGATTGTCTCAAGGTAGCCCTCGAAGAGCAAAACGGAGAAATCGACGTTGGATACTCTCGATTCTAGACACATGAACTTGATGATATGGGGACCACGCTTGACTAGCGTACTCGAGGAGGGGACGGACAAATGTAACGTAGAGGGATCTGGTCACGTAAGGGTTGGAAAATTCTTTGGACCACCGTTTGACGAAGCCAAGTGATGAGTTGGCTTTGAGAATTATTTCACCAATATGAGAACGGAAGTTTAGTTCCGAGTCGCACAATATGCCGAGGTCTCGAAAAGATTGCACGCGGGATATGGGTTGACCGTAGAGAAGGTAATGTCTGGGAGGGGGCTTGTTGCACTTACGTGATAGGGTAATAGATTGGCATTTGGAGATATTGAGATCCAAGCAATTTTTTAGGCACCATGTGGAAAAATTGTCTAGGTCTTGTTGAAGGAGATAGGAGTCTTGTGGGGAAGAAATGGGTTTGAAGAACTTGGTATCGTCAGCGTAAATTGAGATGGCGGAATGTTTGATGACGCTATCGAGATCATTTATAGTCAAAATGAAAAGAAGGGGGCCTAGATGGCTGCCTTGTGGGACCCCTGAGGTTGCCAAAAATGTGGATGATAAGACGGACCTGAAGCGAACACTATAAAGACGGTTTTCCAGATAAGAAGATATCCATTTTAACAATATGGGTTCAAAGCCAAGGGAAGACAATTTAAAGAGGATTAGTTGATGAGATATCTTATCAAAAGCCTTACTGAAGTCAGTTGCAACAACGTCGACTTCGTTGCCACTCTCTAAGGCTGAAAGGGCGGAGGAGATGAATTCTACAAGATTAGTGGTGGTTGATCTACCTTTCAGAAAGCCATGTTGGCTGGGAGAGATAAGAGACTTGCAGTGGAAACTTAAGGCTTCGTATAAAATACTTTCGAAGAGTTTGGGTATATGGGAAAGTTTAGCAATGGGGCGATAATTAGTTACATCATTCTTTGATCCTTCTTTGTGTATCGGGGTTATGAAAGAGGTCTTCCAGATCTGAGGAAATTCTCCTTGTGAAAGGGATAGGCAAAAGAGGTGAGAAAGTGGAAGGGAGATGCTGGAAGAACATTTTTTAAGAAATATAGCGGGGATGCCATCTGGGCCGGGTGAGTATTCATCAATAAGTTTTTGTAACTTATTTTCGATAACAGTAAGGTCAACGGTTTTGGAGAGAAAGGGGCCATTGGAGAAGTTAAGTAGGTAATTGAAATAGGAGGGGTCCGGTACGAAGGAGTTGTCGACGAAAGATTTTTTGAAAAAGGTAGCAAAAAAATTGGCAATGGTATGCGGATCGGTTGATGATGTATTATTGTAAGAGAGTGATGGAGGGTAGCCGTCAGACTTTCTTTTATAGTTGACGAATTGAAAAAACGACTTAGGGTCATTTATTAGATTGGCTTGTGCATTATTGAGGTAGCGCTGATAAAGAGAATTATAAAGCTGGGTAAATTGCAGGTAAATACCGAGATAGTTGGAATAGTCAGAAAAATAATAAGTTCGAAGATAAGTCGCCCATAACTTGTTTCTCTTGTTTCGTAAGGAGCGAAGCCTTCGATTATACCAAGGAGGAGATGTAGATGAGGTTTTATGGCGTGAGAAGGGACATAAAGAGAAATAGAATTAAATATTTGTTTGTAGAAAGTGGAGATGGCATAATTTAAAGATAGATTGTCAAACCTAAAGGAAGACCTGTTAAGATAGTCATTAATTTTGCGGAAATTAGCTTTATGAAAGTCGTAAGAAGTGAGAACTATGGGATGAGGTGACTGTAGTGGAGAGTTGTGGAAAAAAGAAAGGAGAAGAGGGGGGTGAAAATTATCAATAGTCGATAGGGATAGTTGACATAGCGAGACAGAGGAGTTAATGGGGTCAGTTGTGAAAATAAGGTCTAATTGCCCACCCATGTAGTTGGGGACGCCACTAACTTGGCATAGACTTGAGTCTGTAAGCCGATCTACGAAGAGACATTCCTTTGTTGAGTTGGGATTTGAAGCGGTTCTTAGTTTATATGAAACGCAGGTTTCTTTTATGGGTACCCCAAATAATTTTCAATGTCCGGGGTATTCTCGTGTCGACTGTTTGGTTTCGCATTGAGGGGCTGTTCTCTTTAATAGAGATGATATCTGTTTTAGTGTTCCTAAATTTATTGTTCCAAAATGTAATCCACTGTTCAATACCATATGGATTGAAAATTAAAATTTCAAACCATTCTATGTTTATTTGTTTCCTTTATCGTAGCCCTAATTTTTGTCACCTGATGACATTATTATTGAATTTGATTATTTTTCAGATACTGTTGACAAGATTTACCTCATCAACATCAGAATTGGTAGTCTTGGGCGATTTTAATGTCCATAATGATTCTTGGTTGACATATTTGAATGGTAGAGATCGAACAGGTGAATCCGCAGAATTATTTTTAAATGTCAATCTTCTCACACAACTCGTCGATAAGCCAACTAGATATCCCGATACAACCGGTCAATCACCTCACCTATTAGATTTATTTCCAACTTCTATGCCAGATAAATATTCAATTGATATATCTGCTCCATTAGGTCTTTCCAACCACGCTTCAGTATTAGCCAAATTTTCAATAACCCCAGCGCTTGTAGAGCCTACTCGTAAAAGGCTATTCTAGCACTTCAAAAATGCTAACTAGGAGCTCCTGAATCAATTTTATAGCTCTGCCAAGCTCTGTCTTCCCACATCACTATGATCCACAGGCATTCAAAAGACAAGCTCATAGACATCACCTCTTTTCTCCTCCTTTTCCTTAACGCCCACGCTGTGCCAAGCATATAGCCGAGCATTATAAGGGTGCGAACCCCTTGAAGCGTGCGCGAATTATAAAAAAAAATTGATTGGTCAACCTGCTTTCCAACAATAATGCTGATGAAGCATCTCAACTGATCATGTCAACAATTTTGCTAGGAATGAAAAATTTCATTTCTTCCTCCTTTAAGAAAAGCAATTTTCGTAAGAATAAGTGGTTTAATGATAACTGCAGGTCAGCAGTCGCGAGTAAAAAAACAGCCCATTTGGACTACGTTAATTGCCCATCCGTAGAAAACCTTGTTAAGTTTAGAATAGCCAGAAAAAGAGCTAACGATATATAGTTAACAGGGCCAAAATAATAAATGACCAAAAGATTCAAGATAGCATGCGGAAAATTTTAGATTCAGCTTCAAACATTAGAAGCTTTTGGTCGTTTGCAGCCATGGTTAAAAGAAACTTTGCAGAAAAGACTTCTTCTGTTCCTTCTTTATTCCATAATGGTATTCTTTATAAAACCGATATTCGGAAAGCCAATCTCTTAGCTTCACAATTTGCTTGTGCGTCAACCCTTTTATTATCTAACCAAAGTCCACCAATTCTTCCGAATGTAGGTCCAGGTATGTCTACAATATATTTCCGTCGACGGGTTGTTTCCAAAATTCTTGACGAACTTGACCCCAATTACACCTACTACTACTAACCTACTAACTACCGCCCTATTGCTCTGTTGTCGGTTTTATCAAAGGTAATGGAATATATCATTAATTTCAAACTAATGAGCTATCTGGATTCGAATGCTCTTTTATCCGATGTACAACAATATGGATTTCGAAAAAATCGATCTTCAGGTGAACTAACGACGTGCATGACTCATTGTTGGGAGCGAAGCATTGAAAATCTAGGCGAATCAAGCGTTGTGTCCTTGGATATTTCTAAGTCTTTTGATAGAGTATGGCATATTTGTCTTATTAATAAGGTTCGTGCGCTCAACTTACACACCTCTCTCATTACATGGATTGAGGATTATTTATGGAGCCGTAAAATAAAATTTTTTAAATAGAATTTTGCCGTCACAAAACAAATGCCATGAAATACTTAATTACACTTTCTTCAAAACAAAATATATACCAATGGTGTTCTCAATACACAAAAGCAAGTCACTCAATATCAGCCATGTTTGTTTTCTCTTGAGGACAAAATCACTCAAACGCAGGCAAATGCAATACAGATGACAACCAATCACAGTCGTCATCACCGATCATCACTACCAAGCCGAAAAAATCTGCAACGACCAACCCAACGCAACTGATCTTATATGACTCATAGGCGATCAGGAAATCACAGAAGAAAAGAAATCAAGCACAAAAGAAGAGCAGCATTGAATTCGCCCGAAATTATGGCTGTCCCACTCACACTCGGGTATTAGCTGCAGTGGACTCATACGCATTCAATGCACATAATGCCTGAAACACAAAATACGCTTCAGCTTCGGCTTCGCTGCGTTACGATGCAGCCGCTTTAATTTGCTTTGAATGACTTTTCTCTATATCGCATTTCTCAAATGAGGGTTCTGCCTCAGTTTTCTGCTTTGAAATGTCAGGCAAAGCGAATGTTCAGTACTTTTGAACTAGAGCTTCCGTTTGTAGCTTCGTTACGTAACATTACGTTTTTTCTGTACGATTGCCAAGCGAAGCGTTGAAGCCGAAGCGACATTGTGTTAGGAAGCATTGAAATCGTATGGCTGAACTTGTAAACGTCAGGCAAAGCCAAAGCTGAAGCGTGTTTGTGTTTTAGGCATAAACATCAGACAAACGGCTAATGAGATCACAAAACTTCTTTTCAAAAAACCGAATGTGCAAATGACGTCGGCAGAGATAGGCATAGAAAGATCCAACGAACGCACTACATGCGTATGGTAATGAGTAAAGCATGCAAATAAAAAAATGAAAACATGTATATTACATGTATATTGCAATAAGACAAAACTTGTATATTGTAATAAATGAAAACAATAAGAACACGCATGTTTCAAAAGAAAGACATGTATAGTACAAAATGTGAAACATGTATGCAAAATACGTCAATATATGGCAATATGCATCAGACTGTAGTGGGAAAATCGAAGAAAACAACAACAAAACACAAGGATAACGATAAACTAACGGAAAACCACGATGCATAGCAACAGCGGTTTCCAAATAGTTTGTAGTTACGGAAAAAAGTATAAAAGGAGCTCGGCAGTCTTCCTGAGTTCCTTTTGGAATCAACAAATTAATGGGTAAAGAGTACTTACCTTGGCCGCAGAAGCTAAACGCTGTGAAATTATCGTCTATCAGAATATTATATCGAACACGTCAAAACTATAAAAAATAAATATAATTTCCTAATTTCTTTACAATAGGAAAACAACATAACGCAACGCCACGCGCTGCCAAGGAGGCATCGCTAGACCACAGATCGCCACGACATCACGCGCTGCCAAGCAGGCATCGCTAGACAACAGATCGCCACGACATCACGCGCTGCCAAGGAGGTGTCGCTAGAAACCCATCGCTACACGCCTCAAGGAACCACAAACATCTTATTTTAAATGAAATTGAATAAATATCAAATTGAATATTAACGAAATAAAGAAAATTCCGAGAACCTAAACAAACAAATTTTATTATTGTAAAGACCTAATATAAACAGAACCCTGGTCACACTAAGGATTACCCCGGCTGGAAAACTCCATTACATTGTATTGAATAGTTTTTCCTCATCTTCACATGGGATCAATGCTGGCGTTCCTCGAGGGTCATCCTTATCGCCTACAGTTTTCTTAATACATATAAATGACTTGTTGTCTTCTACAACCTGTGATATCCACTCATTTGCTGATGATATGACGTTGTCGGCTTCCATGCAGTTTGTTAGTCAAAAAGAATGCAATTATCATTATCATTATTGTCATTGTCATTATTGATTGGGGCAGATCTTATAGGGTGGAATTTAACCCAAATAAATTCCAGGCTTGTCTTTTTTCTCAAAAGGCAATTCAACATTAAGTACCACCAGTAATTAATGGTGCCAATATTGCGAGATCAGTTTCATTTAAGATGTTAGGTTTGGAAGTTTCAAGTGAACTTTCCTGAAAGGAACATATTTATGAAATCTCAAAAGAGCGAGCCAATGCTTGGGCTTTATAAGACGTTGTAACTTCTACTTTGAATTGTTAAGATTATATAAATCTTATGTTAGACCAATTTTAGAATTTAATTCATATGTGGGGGTAGGGGCTCCTAGAACATATTTGATTTATCTTGATGGAATTCAGAATAGAGTTATCCGTTTGAAAAACGATGTAACCATTAATTCATCCCTAGATGCTTGATGCATAGACGAAATGTAGGAGCTTTAACTGTTTTCTACAATTTTTACAACGGTAGATGTTCTTCAGAAACACGTTCACTATTCCCAGGTCCTTTTGTCAGCAACGTTAACACTCGTTTCAGGTCTAATCAACATAGATTTGCCTTAAAACCGTTCTCATGTAGAACCCAACACTTAAAATCCTCCTTTTATCCGAGAGTGACTTCGATGTCGAATCAGTTAGTAGACTCCGTTTTTTCTGAATCTTTTAATCTACAGGCCTTTAAAATAGCCGTCAACAACTTACTGAAGGACGACAGTAGAGGTCATTAGAGGATTTTAATAATTAATTTTTTTTTAAAAATATGTTATTGTTTGTGTTGCGATGGATCCACGATTCGACCACGATTACGAAACGGCATAAAAACTCGTTCGGTTGCGGCTGAACGTCGTCTTTGAAGTGGGCAGACACAAAATTCACTCTTTTCCATTTTCGTTAAAATTCACTTTCAATGGCTGTTAAACACATACTAAAAAGTCACGGACTTATTGACCTGCCCTCTTAACTAACTTTTTAACTCTTTCGTTTGATAATATTTTCTTACAAATAAAGTCTAAAAGTGCAATGTTGACGGTCTTATTATTTATAATATATATAATTTCTTGAGGGTCTTGGTGTTTGGGTACTAAATTTAGCGTATCCGCTGTTTTTCTGACTCTCTGTAATTCTTATCGTCCCGTTACCAGACATACTGATGCCATTATAATTATAAACCTAAGAATCTGCAATTTAATTTATATATTACTTTATTATTAAAAAGAAGGAAGAAAAAAAATTTGGTTTATATGTCATCAATACCTACTCCGAATTTATTTGGTCACTGGATGAATATTGTTACGAAATTCAGGCTTTCGAGTTCGTAAAGGATTTGCAAATAAAACACAACAGAATTTTATTAATTTACACATAGCAACTTTAATAAATAGACAGTAAAAAAAACAACCCATAAAAATACAATTTTTCATGTAAATTCATGGGTATGTGTTAAAATTTGAAGAAAACCGCGCTAATTTTTAAAAAAATTACATGGACACCACACGAGGTCAGGGCCCGATCACTCCAACAAACTTACAAAAAGTTTTGTCCATCAGTGATACACATGTGTTTTAAATTTGAATAAAATCGAGAAGAAAATCGAGCTAATTTTTAAAAAATTTATATGGGCACCCCTCGGGCCTCAGGGGCTCACTTCAAAAACTTTACAAAAAATTTTGTCCATCGGAGATACACATGTAGATATATAAAATTTGAAGAAAATCGGGTTAATTTTTTTTGAAAAATTTTTATGGGCCCACGACCCCGGCCACCAAAATGTTTGCAAAAAGTGTTGTCTATCGAAGATACACACAAATATAAAATTTAAAAAAAAATCGGGTTAAGTTTTTTAAAAAATTTGTTGGGGCCTGTCTCCAAAATTTTTGCAAAAAGTGTTGTCTGTTGGATATACACGTATGTAAAATTTAAAAAAAAACTGGTTAATTTTTTTTAAAAAAAATTGGGGACCAATGACCCTAGGGCCCGGGGTCTCCAAAATTTTTACAAAAAGTGTTTTTCATCTGAGATACATTCGTATATAAAATTTGAAGAAAATCGGGTTAATTATTTAAAAAAAAATTATAGGGCCCCACGAACCCGGGCCCGGGGTGTCCAAATTTTTTACAAAAAGTTTTGTCTATCGAAGATACACATGTGTATTAAATTTGAAGAAAATCGGGCTAATTTTTTTAAAAAAATTGTATGGGGCGCCACGAACCCGGGCCCGGGGTCACAAAATTTTTTACAAAAAGTGTTGTCTATCGGAGATACACATGTGTATTAAATTTGATGAAAATGGGGTTATTTTTTTTAAAAAAAAGTTATGAGACCCCACGAACCCGGGCCCGGGGTCTCCAAATTTTTTACAAAAAGTGTTGTCTATCGTAGATACAGATGTGTATAAAATTTGAAGAGAATCGAGAAATTTTTTTAAAATATTTGTAGGTGGCCCGAGGGGCCTCAAATTTTAATAGAAAGTGTTGCACACATGTGTGCAAAATTTCAATAAAATCGGGCTTTGGGAAGTGGGTTAAAAATTGATCGCAAGATTCCACGGCAGACGTCCGACAGCCGACCGATTTCCGACCTATTTCCGACCGACATCCGAGCCACGGGAAAGTGAAGTTAATATAGAGAATTTAATTATACAAGCTCACAATTTATATTGGTGATAACTTTAAATGTACACAAAAACACTTATTACAACATTACTTATATGTCTGCAAGAGCTTTTTAACTACACTGGTTGAATTCCAAATAAGAACAAACTTACTTCGGCCTAACGCCTCTATTTATACTCAATCAAAAGCTTCCAGAAACTTCCAATCTTATAGAAAGAAATATCGAGAAAATACCAGAAAATTGTAGCCTTATTCCCTTATTTACAACTAACGATACTTATATGCAATGAGTCGTCTTCTAGAAATAGACTACATATTCAATCATGTTCTTTTACAAAAACCGGGCAAACCGCACAAACTGGTTTGACTACATTTTTGAACAGTACATAATGATTGAAACTTGCATGCAGATACATTTCAAATAATCTTAAGTCTTACAGCCTAAAAGTATGCTACATAAAAGTGCTTATTTTTAGTATGCAGTTTTTAGATTGCGATTTATTTTATGATTCGGATTCTTCTACTACTTTTCCTAACATTACCCCCATCTTAATTCTGTTCGTCCCGAACAGATTCAGCACTCCCTCTAATGTTGTACCTTGTCAATGTGTTGATGCAGACAACTTACACTCAGAGAAAAATACTATGAAATTAATTTTATTTACCATTAATCCAATAGTTTTTTCTTATTGTTTTTAGTCAATCGTATACAGCACATTAAAATAATAACTTATGGATTAAAGTTTCCAATTAGGGTGTATGACTCCAATGAGAAGGTTTTTTATTATTCCTTTTTTTTATGTAGGTTTGTATTGAAATAAAATCTAATAATAATAATTTATTGTAAAACAGCCAGATGATAGTTACACTTGAATTATACAACATTAGTTCTTTATTGAAGTGAAACTTTTTAATATTAATATACTATGACAAGAACGAACAATTAATCAATCTTACAAAAGTGATGCGTTTGTTATGATATCTCTCACCAAGTGAAGTGTTTTTCGCTTACCTTTTGTCACCCGACCAAAAACGATGTCTTTCTTTGTTCTTTGTTCCCGATGTGCCTGTTTACACCGTACAACCTCTTTCAGTAGGTCGTTTTACATCTACCGTGTCACATTCACAATAACGAGCAGCAAACAGACATGCCACATCACCCCCCCTCTGGTAGAGCTGGAAGCTCTTTGAAGAAGGTGAGTAGCATGGTGCGTTAACGATAACGAGCAGGTGTTATTTTAACCCTGCCTGAGCGCGTGCGAGCAGTTTGAGGTACGCTAGGTTGTTCAGCGGGAGTGTAAAAATGTACCCGTTTCTTGAGCTTAGTTGGAGCGGTTTGACTCAGCGTCGCAGAAGGTGCAGCTTCCACTGGTCGAGCATTAGGAGGATTATCCGGCTCAGTGAAGTATGGTTTTAAGCGATTGACGCTGATGTTCATATCACGATCTTTGACATTCAAGGTGAAAATTTTTTCGTGCCTTTTGGTAACCGGAAATGGTCCATCGTAAGGAGCTTGTAAAGACGCTTTGACAAAGTCTCTTCTAACTAGAACGTGGGAACATGTGTCGAGATCCTTAAAGATAAAGACTGTACCTTGAGTATGTCGTGATGGAGGAGTTGGTTGCACCAATTTTAAGTGCGCTTGAAGATTTTGAACGAATTCAGTATGAGGCACAAATTTACTTGGCCCTGCTACGAATTCTCCTGGCAATCTAATATTTTTTCCGTAAACAAGTTCTGCTGCTGACGTACCTAAGTCTTCACGAAAGACAGAACGTAAGCCCAGCATTACCGTGGGAAGTATACGTGACCATGAGGTACTGCCATGACACATGATAGCAGCCTTAAGAGTGCGATGAAATCTTTCGATCATCCCGTTAGCTTGAGGATTGTAAGCGGTCGTTCTTTGTCTTTAAAAGCCGGTAATTTTTGCAAGTTCGGAAAATAACTCCGACTCGAATTGTGCGCCCTGATCAGTAAAAACGATTGAAGGAACGCCGAAACGAGAAATCCAAGATTGGTATAGCGCCAATGCTACTGTCTCTGCTTTGATGTCGGTAAGTGCGACGACTTCTGGCCACCGAGTATAAGGGTCGATCATGGTAAGACAGTAACGAAAACTATCCGAGGATGGTAACGGTCCGATTAGATCGATATGAATTTCGTCGAAACGGTTTGTTACATTAGGGAAGTTTTCTATTGGTGATTTAACATGACGAGTGATTTTACATTTCTGGCAATTGGGACATTGTTGTGCCCATTCCTTAATGTCCTTGGTAATTGTTGGCCAAATTGTGTACGTTTTAATCAACTTAACTGAATTATTAGGACTGGGATGTGCCAGAGAGTGGTATTGGAGAAAAACGGTCTTTCGAAACTCCAAAGGAATATATGGTCTATGTGAACCAGTTGATGTGTCACAAATGATTTTTTTATCGGTACCAAGAATGGGAATACTTTCAAACTTCAAAGAATTCTCACGAGTTACGAAAGTAGCATATTCCGGATCGGTTTCTTCAGCGATTGAAATTGCAACGTAATCTAGTGGACTGGCAAGATTGATTTGGTCCACACGCGATAAGGTGTCAGCAACAACGATACTAGCGCCTGAAATATGTTGGATGTCAGTAGTAAATTGGCCTATAAAATCCAAATGCCTTGTCTTCCGTGGTGATGCCTTGTCGGATTTTTGCATAAATGCGAATGTTAGTGGTTTATGGTCTGTGAATAAAGTAAATTCTCGACCTTCTATTATATGTCTGAAAAACTTTACAGAAGAATAGGCTGCCAACAGTTCGCGATCGTAAGCACTGTAATTCTTTTGTGCGTCGTTTAGCTTACGCGAGAAGAATCCTAAAGGTTGCCACGCATCATTGACTTTTTGCTGAACCACACCTCCTACTGCGATATCCGAAGCATCAACTGTGACTGATAGTGGTGCGTTCGGTTTAAAATGAACAAGAAGTGTGGCTTCACATAGCATGTTTTTAGCGTTTTCGAAAGGCTGCGTTAATTCGTCTGTCCAATTAATTGCACGTTTGTCATTCATTCCCTTGAGCAGAGCATTACGTGTAGCGAGATGTTCCGCGGCGTTGGGTAAGAATCGATGATAAAAATTTATCATTCCCAAGAATCTTCGTAACTCCTTAAACTGTTCCGGACGTTTGAAACTAGAAATAGCTGATACTTTTTCTGGAATGGGCTTAATAGCAGATGCATTGACCGTATGTCCAAGGAAAGATACTTCGTCAGTCTCAAATTTGCATTTTTGGACTTTTATAACTAACCCATACTCCGCCAAGCGATCAAATACTAATTTTACATGTTGTAAATGCGTTTCTTTATCACGTGAAGCAATGAGAATGTCGTCAATATACGCAAAACAAAAGTCTAATCCACGTAAAGTTGTATGGATAAATCTTTGAAATGACTGGGCGGCATTACGTAAGCCAAATGTCATTATATTAAACTCATATAAACCGAAGGGTGTACTAATCGCCGGTATTTGGTTATATGCCCTGACCAAATCGATAGTTGAGAATACGGTACATTCGTACAAATTGCCACTAAAATCCTGAATATGAGGAATGGGTATCGGGTCGTGTAACACGGTTTAAGCCACGATAGTCCCCGCAAGGGCGCCATTCGCCGTTCGGTTTGGGAACTAAGTTGAGTGGACTGGACCATGAGCTATCTGATGGTTTACAAATTCCTTGTTTGATTAATAAGTCAAACTCTTTTTTTGCGATTGCTAACTTTTCAGGTGATAACCGTCTTGGCTTGCACGCAACCGGAGGACCTGATGTTTGAATGGAATGCACAACGTTATGCCGAGCATTATCTTGTAAGCATTTTTCAGATGTGATGACTTGGTATTCCAATAGCAATGCTTCAATGCTGTTATTGAAACCTTTATCAACTACTGAGAGTTTAAAAGATGGACAATTTTTGACCATACCTTGTTGAAAAATTTTTGTTAAGGGATCGATAAGATGTTTATTTTTAATATCGACTATGAGACCTGTAGAACGAAGAAAATCGGCACCTAAAATGGGCTTAGCAATATCAGTAATGATGAAGGTCCAGGTAAATGAACGCCGTAGGCCTAGATTAAGGTTTAAAGTGCGTGTACCATATGTATTCATTTTAGTTTGATTAGCTGCGTATAATTCTAGATTATTCGTAGGATGCCGTTTTTCGAGTTGTGAGACGGGAAGAGCGCTGATGTCTGACCCAGTATCGATTAAAAATTGTCTGTTACTGTTTTTATCAGTGACAAATAAGCGGCTAAAATTATGGCCGTCATCACATTGCGCTGTATATGATGGACCTAAAAGTTTCCCTGTTTTGCCGAAAAGGCACACGGTGGTTTACATTTACGAGTGTTTTCTTTGAATTTGTAATGAAACCAACATAATGGTTTGTCACTTCTACTAGGGGACTTGGATCGAGATTTTGATTGTGAACGTTGAATTTCATAGACCTGTTTGCGTAATGCAGCAAGTTCTTCCTTAATATCGGATGAAAATGTCTCAAATGCATTAGACGTACCTGGGCGATTGAAGCTTACTGAGAATACACTTGAACTCAAAGTAAATGTTTCCAAAATCGCATCAGCCATGGTTGCTAATTTGTCAATTGGTTCGGTGCTCACCATGAGAATAGCTTGCGCTTGTGGTGGCAAACGTTGTAACCAAAGATTTTTTATCGTTGCATCAGGAAAATTTTCGCCTGCCATAGCACGCATTTCGCGCAGTAACTGACTTGGCTTTTTGTCACCTAGATCAAGATCACGAATTAATTTTTGAATTTTTTGATTATCAGAATCAGATAATCGACCAATGATTGCATTTTTCAGTCTGGTATAAGGATCTACCGCTGGTGGTTTAAGAATCAAGTCTTCAACTTTAGAAAGGATAACTTGATCCATGGCCTGTATGACATGGTAATATTTCGTAAGCTCTATTGAAATGTTGGCCGTAAGAAACTGAGCCTTAACGACGCTGAACCATAAAGCGGGCTTTTCGTTCCAAAATGGAAGTGTCTTAATCGAAACTTTATCGACTTGCCTAACGCCACTGCCCGCACTCGTTTGATCATTCTCGCTAATCATATCTACTACTCTCTATTAGAATGTGCACGGTTGACTTTTATGCTGTGTGTACGTGTTAAAACAATATTAATTGAAATCGAACTTACTTTAAGATCGTTTTTGATCGAGTAACAAAAAGCACGTTGTTCCAACGCTGTGTCCAATTCTATGTAATAGTTGAAATTTTTACAGTTGACGATTTTGCAGTTGAAAATTTTACAGTTGAGGGTTCTACAGTTGAAAACTTTGTAGTTGAAGATTGTACAGTTGAATGTTTTACAGTTGAAAATGTCATAGTTGAAAATTGTACAGTTGAATGTTTTACAGTTGAAAATGTTATTCGTAATGGCTGTTCGGAATTCTCGAAAACATGTGTTGTTGCACTTTTTAATTGAAGACAATCCGTAAATGCTCGAAATGTCGTTCAAATTGCTGCCGACACGTTCGTACTGTCTGGCTCAACATGTGAGGTTAAATAAAAATTTTATTCTTTTTCCTGCGTTGATTACGATTTCACCCAAAAAAAAGGCTTTGCGAACAAAAGAAAATTTTTGTGTTCGTGTCGGGGTTACCACTTATGGATTAAATTTTTCAATTAGGGTGTATGACTCCAATGAGAAGGTTTTTTACTATTCCTTTTTTTATATGTAGGTTTGTATTGAAATAAAATCTAATAATAATAATTTATTGTACAACAGCCAGATGATAGTTACACTTGAATTATACAACATTAGTTCTTTATTGAAGTGAAACTTTTTAATATTAATATACTATGACAAGAACGAACAATTAATCAATCTTACAGAAGTGATGCGTTTGTTATGATATATCTCACCAAGTGAAGTGTTTTTCGCTTACCTTTTGTCACCCGACCAAAAACGATGTCTTTCTTTGTTCTTTGTTCCCGATGTGCCTGTTTACACCGTACAACCTCTTTCAGTAGGTCGTTTTACATCTACCGTGTCACATTCACAATAACGAGCCGCAAACAGACATGCCACATCACCCCCCCTCTGGTAGAGCTGGAAGCTCTTTGAAGAAGGTGAGTAGCATGGTGCGTTAAAGGATAACTTGATCCATGGCCTGTATGACATGGTAATATTTCGTAAGCTCTATTGAAATGTTGGCCGTAAGAAACTGAGCCTCAACGACGCTGAACCATAAAGCGGGCTTTTCGTTCCAAAATGGAAGTGTCTTAATCGAAACTTTATCGACTTGCCTAACGCCACTGCCCGCACTCGTTTGATCATTCTCGCTAATCATATCTACTACTCTCTATTAGAATGTGCACGGTTGACTTTTATGCTGTGTGTACGTGTTAAAACAATATTAATTGAAATCGAACTTACTTTAAGATCGTTTTTGATCGAATAACAAAAAGCACGTTGTTCCAACGCTGTGTCCAATTCTATGTAATAGTTGAAATTTTTACAGTTGACGATTTTGCAGTTGAAAATTTTACAGTTAAGGGTTCTACAGTTGAAAACTTTGTAGTTGAAGATTGTACAGTTGAATGTTTTACAGTTGAAAATGTCATAGTTGAAAATTGTACAGTTGAATGTTTTACAGTTGAAAATGTTATAGTTGAAAATTGTACAGTTGAATGTTTTACAGTTGAAAATGTTATTCGTAATGGCTGTTCGGAATTCTCGAAAACATGTGTTGTTGCACTTTTTAATTGAAGACAATCCGTAAATGCTCGAAATGTCGTTCAAATTGCTGCCGACACGTTCGTACTGTCTGGCTCAACATGTGAGGTTAAATAAAATTTTTATTCTTTTTCCTGCGTTGATTACGATTTCACCCAAAAAAAAGGCTTTGCGAACAAAAGAAAATTTTTGTGTTCGTGTCGGGGTTACCACTTATGGATTAAATTTTTCAATTAGGGTGTATGACTCCAATGAGAAGGTTTTTTACTATTCCTTTTTTTATATGTAGGTTTGTATTGAAATAAAATCTAATAATAATAATTTATTGTACAACAGCCAGATGATAGTTACACTTGAATTATACAACATTAGTTCTTTATTGAAGTGAAACTTTTTAATATTAATATACTATGACAAGAACGAACAATTAATCAATCTTACAGAAGTGATGCGTTTGTTATGATATATCTCACCAAGTGAAGTGTTTTTCGCTTACCTTTTGTCACCCGACCAAAAACGATGTCTTTCTTTGTTCTTTGTTCCCGATGTGCCTGTTTACACCGTACAACCTCTTTCAGTAGGTCGTTTTACATCTACCGTGTCACATTCACAATAACGAGCCGCAAACAGACATGCCACATCACCCCCCCTCTGGTAGAGCTGGAAGCTCTTTGAAGAAGGTGAGTAGCATGGTGCGTTAACGATAACGAGCAGGTGTTATTTTAACCCTGCCTGAGCGCGTGCGAGCAGTTTGAGGTACGCTAGGTTGTTCAGCGGGAGTGTAAAAATGTACCCGTTTCTTGAGCTTAGTTGGAGCGGTTTGACTCAGCGTCGCAGAAGGTGCAGCTTCCACTGGTCGAGCATTAGGAGGATTATCCGGCTCAGTGAAGTATGACTTTAAGCGATTGACGCTGATGTTCCTATCACGATCTTTGACCTTCATGGTGAAAAATTTTTCGTGCCTTGTGATAACCGGAAATGGTCCATCGTAAGGAGCTTGTAAAGACGCTTTGACAAAGTCTCTTCTAACTAGAACGTGGGAACATGTGTCGAGATCCTTAAAGATAAAGACTGTACCTTGAGTATGTCGTAATGGAGGAGTTGGTTGCACCAATTTTAAGTGCGCTTGAAGATTTTGAACGAATTCAGTATGAGGCACAAATTTACTTGGCCCTGCTACGAATTCTCCTGGCAATCTAATATTTTTTCCGTAAACAAGTTCTGCTGCTGACGTACCTAAGTCTTCACGAAAGACAGAACGTAAGCCCAGCATTACCGTGGGAAGTATACGTGACCATGAGGTACTGTCATGACACATGATAGCAGCCTTAAGAGTGCGATGAAATCTTTCGATCATCCCGTTAGCTTGAGGATTGTAAGCGGTCGTTCTTTGTCTTTTAAAGCCGGTAATTTTTGCAAGTTCGGAAAATAACTCCGACTCGAATTGTGCGCCCTGATCAGTAAAAACGATTGAAGGAACGCCGAAACGAGAAATCCAAGATTGGTATAGCGCCAATGCTACTGTCTCTGCTTTGATGTCGGTAAGTGCGACGACTTCTGGCCACCGAGTATAACGGTCGATCATGGTAAGACAGTAACGAAAACTATCCGAGGATGGTAACGGTCCGATTAGATCGATATGAATTTCGTTTCCTATTGGTGATTTAACATGACGAGTGATTTTACATTTCTGGCAATTGGGACATTGTTGTGCCCATTCCTTAATGTCCGTGGTAATTGTTGGCCAAATTGTGTACGTTTTAATCAACTTAACTGAATTATTAGGATTGGGATGTGCCAGAGAGTGGTATTGGAGAAAAACGGTCTTTCGAAACTCCAAAGGAATATATGGTATATGTGAACCAGTTGATGTGTCACAAATGATTTTTTTATCGGTACCAAGAATGGGAATACTTTCAAACTTCAAAGAATTCTCACGAGTTACGAAAGTAGCATATTCCGGATCGGTTTCTTAAGCGATTGAAATTGCAACGTAATCTAGTGGACTGGCAAGATTGATTTGGTCCACACGCGATAAGGTGTCAGCAACAACGATACTAGCGCCTGAAATATGTTGGATGTCAGTAGTAAATTGGCCTATAAAATCCAAATGCCTTGTCTTCCGTGGTGATGCCTTGTCGGATTTTTGCATAAATGCGAATGTTAGTGGTTTATGGTCTGTGAATAAAGTAAATTCTCGACCTTCTATTATATGTCTGAAAAACTTTACAGAAGAATAGGCTGCCAACAGTTCGCGATCGTATGCACTGTAATTCTTTTGTGCGTCGTTTAGCTTACGCGAGAAGAATCCTAAAGGTTGCCACGCATCATTGACTTTTTGCTGAACCACACCTCCTACTGCGATATCCGAAGCATCAACTGTGACTGATAGTGGTGCGTTCGGTTTAAAATGAACAAGAAGTGTGGCTTCACATAGCATGTTTTTAGCGTTTTCGAAAGGCTGCGTTAATTCGTCTGTCCAATTAATTGCACGTTTGTCATTCATTCCCTTGAGCAGAGCATTAAGTGTAGCGAGATGTTCCGCGGCGTTGGGTAAGAATCGATGATAAAAATTTATCATTCCCAAGAATCTTCGTAACTCCTTAAACTGTTCCGGACGTTTGAAACTAGAAATAGCTGATACTTTTTCTGGAATGGGCTTAATACCAGATGCATTGACCGTATGTCCAAGGAAAGATACTTCGTCAGTCTCAAATTTGCATTTTTGGACTTTTATAACTAACCCATACTCCGCCAAGCGATAAAATACTAATTTTACATGTTGTAAATGCGTTTCTTTATCACGTGAAGCAATGAGAATGTCGTCAATATACGCAAAACAAAAGTCTAATCCACGTAAAGTTGTATGGATAAATCTTTGAAATGACTGGGCGGCATTACGTAAGCCAAATGTCATTATATTAAACTCATATAAACCGAAGGGTGTACTAATCGCCGGTATTTGGTTATATGCCCTGACCAAATCGATAGTTGAGAATACGGTACATTCGTACAAATTGCCACTAAAATCCTGAATATGAGGAATGGGGTAGGTATCGGGTCGTGTAACACGGTTTAAGCCACGATAGTCCCCGCAAGGGCGCCATTCGCCGTTCGGTTTGGGAACTAAGTTGAGTGGACTGGACCATGAGCTATCTGATGGTTTACAAATTCCTTGTTTGATTAATAAGTCAAACTCTTTTTTTGCGATTGCTAACTTTTCAGGTGATAACCGTCTTGGCTTGCACGCAACCGGAGGACCTGATGTTTGAATGGAATGCACAACGTTATGCCGAGCATTATCTTGTAAGCATTTTTCAGATGTGATGACTTGGTATTCCAATAGCAATGCTTCAATGCTGTTATTGAAACCTTTATCAACTACTGAGAGTTTAAAAGATGGACAATTTTTGACCATACCTTGTTGAAAAATTTTTGTTAAGGGATCGATAAGATGTTTATTTTTAATATCGACTATGAGACCTGTAGAACGAAGAAAATCGGCACCTAAAATGGGCTTAGCAATATCAGTAATGATGAAGGTCCAGGTAAATGAACGCCGTAGGCCTAGATTAAGGTTTAAAGTGCGTGTACCATATGTATTCATTTTAGTTTGATTAGCTGCGTATAATTCTAGATTATTCGTAGGATGCCGTTTTTCGAGTTGTGAGACGGGAAGAGCGCTGATGTCTGACCCAGTATCGATTAAAAATTGTCTGTTACTGTTTTTATCAGTGACAAATAAGCGGCTAAAATTATGGCCGTCATCACATTGCGCTGTATATGATGGACCTAAAAGTTTCCCTGTTTTGCCGAAAAGGCACACGGTGGTTTACATTTACGAGTGTTTTCTTTGAATTTGTAATGAAACCAACATAATGGTTTGTCACTTCTACTAGGGGACTTGGATCGAGATTTTGATTGTGAACGTTGAATTTCATAGACCTGTTTGCGTAATGCAGCAAGTTCTTCCTTAATATCGGATGAAAATGTCTCAAATGCATTAGACGTACCTGGGCGATTGAAGCTTACTGAGAATACACTTGAACTCAAAGTAAATGTTTCCAAAATCGCATCAGCCATGGTTGCTAATTTGTCAATTGGTTCGGTGCTCACCATGAGAATAGCTTGCGCTTGTGGTGGCAAACGTTGTAACCAAAGATTTTTGATCGTTGCATCAGAAAAATTTTCGCCTGCCATAGCACGCATTTCGCGCAGTAACTGACTTGGCTTTTTGTCACCTAGATCAAGATCACGAATTAATTTTTGAATTTTTTGATTATCAGAATCAGATAATCGACCAATGATTGCATTTTTCAGTGTGGTATAAGGATCTACCGCTGGTGGTTTAAGAATCAAGTCTTCAACTTTAGAAAGGATAACTTGATCCATGGCCTGTATGACATGGTAATATTTCGTAAGCTCTATTGAAATGTTGGCCGTAAGAAACTGAGCCTCAACGACGCTGAACCATAAAGCGAACTTTTCGTTCCAAAATGGAAGTGTCTTAATCGAAACTTTATCGACTTGCCTAACGCCACTGCCCGCACTCGTTTGATCATTCTCGCTAATCATATCTACTACTCTCTATTAGAATGTGCACGGTTGACTTTTATGCTGTGTGTACGTGTTAAAACAATATTAATTGAAATCGAACTTACTTTAAGATCGTTTTTGATCGAATAACAAAAAGCACGTTGTTCCAACGCTGTGTCCAATTCTATGTAATAGTTGAAATTTTTACAGTTGACGATTTTGCAGTTGAAAATTTTACAGTTGAGGGTTCTACAGTTGAAAACTTTGTAGTTGAAGATTGTACAGTTGAATGTTTTACAGTTGAAAATGTCATAGTTGAAAATTGTACAGTTGAATGTTTTACAGTTGAAATTGTTATAGTTGAAAATTGTACAGTTGAATGTTTTACAGTTGAAAATGTTATTCGTAATGGCTGTTCGGAATTCTCGAAAACATGTGTTGTTGCACTTTTTAATTGAAGACAATCCGTAAATGCTCGAAATGTCGTTCAAATTGCTGCCGACACGTTCGTACTGTCTGGCTCAACATGTGAGGTTAAATAAAATTTTTATTCTTTTTCCTGCGTTGATTACGATTTCACCCAAAAAAAAGGCTTTGCGAACAAAAGAAAATTTTTGTGTTCGTGTCGGGGTTACCACTTATGGATTAAATTTTTCAATTAGGGTGTATGACTCCAATGAGAAGGTTTTTTACTATTCCTTTTTTTATATGTAGGTTTGTATTGAAATAAAATCTAATAATAATAATTTATTGTACAACAGCCAGATGATAGTTACACTTGAATTATACAACATTAGTTCTTTATTGAAGTGAAACTTTTTAATATTAATATACTATGACAAGAACGAACAATTAATCAATCTTACAGAAGTGATGCGTTTGTTATGATATATCTCACCAAGTGAAGTGTTTTTCGCTTACCTTTTGTCACCCGACCAAAAACGATGTCTTTCTTTGTTCTTTGTTCCCGATGTGCCTGTTTACACCGTACAACCTCTTTCAGTAGGTCGTTTTACATCTACCGTGTCACATTCACAATAACGAGCCGCAAACAGACATGCCACATCACCCCCCCTCTGGTAGAGCTGGAAGCTCTTTGAAGAAGGTGAGTAGCATGGTGCGTTAAAGGATAACTTGATCCATGGCCTGTATGACATGGTAATATTTCGTAAGCTCTATTGAATTGTTGGCCGTAAGAAACTGAGCCTCAACAACGCTGAACCATAAAGCGGGCTTTTCGTTCCAAAATGGAAGTGTCTTAATCGAAACTTTATCGACTTGCCTAACGCCACTGCCCGCACTCGTTTGATCATTCTCGCTAATCATATCTACTACTCTCTATTAGAATGTGCACGGTTGACTTTTATGCTGTGTGTACGTGTTAAAACAATATTAATTGAAATCGAACTTACTTTAAGATCGTTTTTGATCGAGTAACAAAAAGCACGTTGTTCCAACGCTGTGTCCAATTCTATGTAATAGTTGAAATTTTTACAGTTGACGATTTTGCAGTTGAAAATTTTACAGTTGAGGGTTCTACAGTTGAAAACTTTGTAGTTGAAGATTGTACAGTTGAATGTTTTACAGTTGAAAATGTCATAGTTGAAAATTGTACAGTTGAATGTTTTACAGTTGAAAATGTTATAGTTGAAAATTGTACAGTTGAATGTTTTACAGTTGAAAATGTTATTCGTAATGGCTGTTCGGAATTCACGAAAACATGTGTTGTTGCACTTTTTAATTGAAGACAATCCGTAAATGCTCGAAATGTCGTTCAAATTGCTGCCGACACGTTCGTACTGTCTGGCTCAACATGTGAGGTTAAATAAAATTTTTATTCTTTTTCCTGCGTTGATTACGATTTCACCCAAAAAAAAGGCTTTGCGAACAAAAGAAAATTTTTGTGTTCGTGTCGGGGTTACCACTTATGGATTAAATTTTTCAATTAGGGTGTATGACTCCAATGAGAAGGTTTTTTACTATTCCTTTTTTTATATGTAGGTTTGTATTGAAATAAAATCTAATAATAATAATAATTTATTGTACAACAGTCAGATGATAGTTACACTTGAATTATACAACATTAGTTCTTTATTGAAGTGAAACTTTTTAATATTAATATACTATGACAAGAACGAACAATTAATCAATCTTACAGAAGTGATGCGTTTGTTATGATATATCTCACCAAGTGAAGTGTTTTTCGCTTACCTTTTGTCACCCGACCAAAAACGATGTCTTTCTTTGTTCTTTGTTCCCGATGTGCCTGTTTACACCGTACAACCTCTTTCAGTAGGTCGTTTTACATCTACCGTGTCACATTCACAATAACGAGCCGCAAACAGACATGCCACATCACCCCCCCTCTGGTAGAGCTGGAAGCTCTTTGAAGAAGGTGAGTAGCATGGTGCGTTAACGATAACGAGCAGGTGTTATTTTAACCCTGCCTGAGCGCGTGCGAGCAGTTTGAGGTACGCTAGGTTGTTCAGCGGGAGTGTAAAAATGTACCCGTTTCTTGAGCTTAGTTGGAGCGGTTTGACTCAGCGTCGCAGAAGGTGCAGCTTCCACTGGTCGAGCATTAGGAGGATTATCCGGCTCAGTGAAGTATGGTTTTAAGCGATTGACGCTGATGTTCCTATCACGATCTTTGACCTTCATGGTGAAAAATTTTTCGTGCCTTGTGATAACCGGAAATGGTCCATCGTAAGGAGCTTGTAAAGACGCTTTGACAAAGTCTCTTCTTACTAGAACGTGGGAACATGTGTCGAGATCCTTAAAGATAAAGACTGTACCTTGAGTATGTCGTAATGGAGGAGTTGGTTGCACCAATTTTAAGTGCGCTTGAAGATTTTGAACGAATTCAGTATGAGGCACAAATTTACTTGGCCCTGCTACGAATTCTCCTGGCAATCTAATATTTTTTCCGTAAACAAGTTCTGCTGCTGACGTACCTAAGTCTTCACGAAAGACAGAACGTAAGCCCAGCATTACCGTGGGAAGTATACGTGACCATGAGGTACTGCCATGACACATGATAGCAGCCTTAAGAGTGCGATGAAATCTTTCGATCATCCCGTTAGCTTGAGGATTGTAAGCGGTCGTTCTTTGTCTTTTAAAGCCGGTAATTTTTGCAAGTTCGGAAAATAACTCCGACTCGAATTGTGCGCCCTGATCAGTAAAAACGATTGAAGGAACGCCGAAACGAGAAATCCAAGATTGGTATAGCGCCAATGCTACTGTCTCTGCTTTGATGTCGGTAAGTGCGACGACTTCTGGCCACCGAGTATAACGGTCGATCATGGTAAGACAGTAACGAAAACTATCCGAGGATGGTAACGGTCCGATTAGATCGATATGAATTTCGTTTCCTATTGGTGATTTAACATGACGAGTGATTTTACATTTCTGGCAATTGGGACATTGTTGTGCCCATTCCTTAATGTCCTTGGTAATTGTTGGCCAAATTGTGTACGTTTTAATCAACTTAACTGAATTATTAGGACTGGGATGTGCCAGAGAGTGGTATTGGAGAAAAACGGTCTTTCGAAACTCCAAAGGAATATATGGTATATGTGAACCAGTTGATGTGTCACAAATGATTTTTTTATCGGTACCAAGAATGGGAATACTTTCAAACTTCAAAGAATTCTCACGAGTTACGAAAGTAGCATATTCCGGATCGGTTTCTTAAGCGATCGAAATTGCAACGTAATCTAGTGGACTGGCAAGATTGATTTGGTCCACAAGCGATAAGGTGTCAGCAACAACGATACTAGCGCCTGAAATATGTTGGATGTCAGTAGTAAATTGGCCTATAAAATCCAAATGCCTTATCTTCCGTGGTGATGCCTTGTCGGATTTTTGCATAAATGCGAATGTTAGTGGTTTATGGTCTGTGAATAAAGTAAATTCTCGACCTTCTATTATATGTCTGAAAAAATTTACAGAAGAATAGGCTGCCAACAGTTCGCGATCGTATGCACTGTAATTCTTTTGTGCGTCGTTTAGCTTACGCGAGAAGAATCCTAAAGGTTGCCACGCATCATTGACTTTTTGCTGAACCACACCTCCTACTGCGATATCCGAAGCATCAACTGTGACTGATAGTGGTGCGTTCGGTTTAAAATGAACAAGAAGTGTGGCTTCACATAGCATGTTTTTAGCGTTTTCGAAAGGCTGCGTTAATTCGTCTGTCCAATTAATTGCACGTTTGTCATTCATTCCCTTGAGCAGAGCATTAAGTGTAGCGAGATGTTCCGCGGCGTTGGGTAAGAATCGATGATAAAAATTTATCATTCCCAAGAATCTTCGTAACTCCTTAAACTGTTCCGGACGTTTGAAACTAGAAATAGCTGATACTTTTTCTGGAATGGGCTTAATACCAGATGCATTGACCGTATGTCCAAGGAAAGATACTTCGTCAGTCTCAAGTTTGCATTTTTGGACTTTTATAACTAACCCATACTCCGCCAAGCGATAAAATACTAATTTTACATGTTGTAAATGCGTTTCTTTATCACGTGAAGCAATGAGAATGTCGTCAATATACGCAAAACAAAAGTCTAATCCACGTAAAGTTGTATGGATAAATCTTTGAAATGACTGGGCGGCATTACGTAAGCCAAATGTCATTATATTAAACTCATATAAACCGAAGGGTGTACTAATCGCCGGTATTTGGTTATATGCCCTGACCAAATCGATAGTTGAGAATACGGTACATTCGTACAAATTGCCACTAAAATCCTGAATATGAGGAATGGGGTAGGTATCGGGTCGTGTAACACGGTTTAAGCCACGATAGTCCCCGCAAGGGCGCCATTCGCCGTTCGGTTTGGGAACTAAGTTGAGTGGACTGGACCATGAGCTATCTGATGGTTTACAAATTCCTTGTTTGATTAATAAGTCAAACTCTTTTTTTGCGATTGCTAACTTTTCAGGTGATAACCGTCTTGGCTTGCACGCAACCGGAGGACCTGATGTTTGAATGGAATGCACAACGTTATGCCGAGCATTATCTTGTAAGCATTTTTCAGATGTGATGACTTGGTATTCCAATAGCAATGCTTCAATGCTGTTATTGAAACCTTTATCAACTACTGAGAGTTTAAAAGATGGACAATTTTTGACCATACCTTGTTGAAAAATTTTTGTTAAGGGATCGATAAGATGTTTATTTTTAATATCGACTATGAGACCTGTAGAACGAAGAAAATCGGCACCTAAAATGGGCTTAGCAATATCAGTAATGATGAAGGTCCAGGTAAATGAACGCCGTAGGCCTAGATTAAGGTTTAAAGTGCGTGTACCATATGTATTCATTTTAGTTTGATTAGCTGCGTATAATTCTAGATTATTCGTAGGATGCCGTTTTTCGAGTTGTGAGACGGGAAGAGCGCTGATGTCTGACCCAGTATCGATTAAAAATTGTCTGTTACTGTTTTTATCAGTGACAAATAAGCGGCTAAAATTATGGCCGTCATCACATTGCGCTGTATATGATGGACCTAAAAGTTTCCCTGTTTTGCCGAAAAGGCACACGGTGGTTTACATTTACGAGTGTTTTCTTTGAATTTGTAATGAAACCAACATAATGGTTTGTCACTTCTACTAGGGGACTTGGATCGAGATTTTGATTGTGAACGTTGAATTTCATAGACCTGTTTGCGTAATGCAGCAAGTTCTTCCTTAATATCGGATGAAAATGTCTCAAATGCATTAGACGTACCTGGGCGATTGAAGCTTACTGAGAATACACTTGAACTCAAAGTAAATGTTTCCAAAATCGCATCAGCCATGGTTGCTAATTTGTCAATTGGTTCGGTGCTCACCATGAGAATAGCTTGCGCTTGTGGTGGCAAACGTTGTAACCAAAGATTTTTTATCGTTGCATCAGGAAAATTTTCGCCTGCCATAGCACGCATTTCGCGCAGTAACTGACTTGGCTTTTTGTCACCTAGATCAAGATCACGAATTAATTTTTGAATTTTTTGATTATCAGAATCAGATAATCGACCAATGATTGCATTTTTCAGTCTGGTATAAGGATCTACCGCTGGTGGTTTAAGAATCAAGTCTTCAACTTTAGAAAGGATAACTTGATCCATGGCCTGTATGACATGGTAATATTTCGTAAGCTCTATTGAAATGTTGGCCGTAAGAAACTGAGCCTCAACGACGCTGAACCATAAAGCGGGCTTTTCGTTCCAAAATGGAAGTGTCTTAATCGAAACTTTATCGACTTGCCTAACGCCACTGCCCGCACTCGTTTGATCATTCTCGCTAATCATATCTACTACTCTCTATTAGAATGTGCACGGTTGACTTTTATGCTGTGTGTACGTGTTAAAACAATATTAATTGAAATCGAACTTACTTTAAGATCGTTTTTGATCGAGTAACAAAAAGCACGTTGTTCCAACGCTGTGTCCAATTCTATGTAATAGTTGAAATTTTTACAGTTGACGATTTTGCAGTTGAAAATTTTACAGTTGAGGGTTCTACAGTTGAAAACTTTGTAGTTGAAGATTGTACAGTTGAATGTTTTACAGTTGAAAATGTCATAGTTGAAAATTGTACAGTTGAATGTTTTACAGTTGAAAATGTTATTCGTAATGGCTGTTCGGAATTCTCGAAAACATGTGTTGTTGCACTTTTTAATTGAAGACAATCCGTAAATGCTCGAAATGTCGTTCAAATTGCTGCCGACACGTTCGTACTGTCTGGCTCAACATGTGAGGTTAAATAAAAATTTTATTCTTTTTCCTGCGTTGATTACGATTTCACCCAAAAAAAAGGCTTTGCGAACAAAAGAAAATTTTTGTGTTCGTGTCGGGGTTACCACTTATGGATTAAATTTTTCAATTAGGGTGTATGACTCCAATGAGAAGGTTTTTTACTATTCCTTTTTTTATATGTAGGTTTGTATTGAAATAAAATCTAATAATAATAATTTATTGTACAACAGCCAGATGATAGTTACACTTGAATTATACAACATTAGTTCTTTATTGAAGTGAAACTTTTTAATATTAATATACTATGACAAGAACGAACAATTAATCAATCTTACAGAAGTGATGCGTTTGTTATGATATATCTCACCAAGTGAAGTGTTTTTCGCTTACCTTTTGTCACCCGACCAAAAACGATGTCTTTCTTTGTTCTTTGTTCCCGATGTGCCTGTTTACACCGTACAACCTCTTTCAGTAGGTCGTTTTACATCTACCGTGTCACATTCACAATAACGAGCCGCAAACAGACATGCCACATCACCCCCCCTCTGGTAGAGCTGGAAGCTCTTTGAAGAAGGTGAGTAGCATGGTGCGTTAAAGGATAACTTGATCCATGGCCTGTATGACATGGTAATATTTCGTAAGCTCTATTGAAATGTTGGCCGTAAGAAACTGAGCCTCAACGACGCTGAACCATAAAGCGGGCTTTTCGTTCCAAAATGGAAGTGTCTTAATCGAAACTTTATCGACTTGCCTAACGCCACTGCCCGCACTCGTTTGATCATTCTCGCTAATCATATCTACTACTCTCTATTAGAATGTGCACGGTTGACTTTTATGCTGTGTGTACGTGTTAAAACAATATTAATTGAAATCGAACTTACTTTAAGATCGTTTTTGATCGAATAACAAAAAGCACGTTGTTCCAACGCTGTGTCCAATTCTATGTAATAGTTGAAATTTTTACAGTTGACGATTTTGCAGTTGAAAATTTTACAGTTAAGGGTTCTACAGTTGAAAACTTTGTAGTTGAAGATTGTACAGTTGAATGTTTTACAGTTGAAAATGTCATAGTTGAAAATTGTACAGTTGAATGTTTTACAGTTGAAAATGTTATAGTTGAAAATTGTACAGTTGAATGTTTTACAGTTGAAAATGTTATTCGTAATGGCTGTTCGGAATTCTCGAAAACATGTGTTGTTGCACTTTTTAATTGAAGACAATCCGTAAATGCTCGAAATGTCGTTCAAATTGCTGCCGACACGTTCGTACTGTCTGGCTCAACATGTGAGGTTAAATAAAATTTTTATTCTTTTTCCTGCGTTGATTACGATTTCACCCAAAAAAAAGGCTTTGCGAACAAAAGAAAATTTTTGTGTTCGTGTCGGGGTTACCACTTATGGATTAAATTTTTCAATTAGGGTGTATGACTCCAATGAGAAGGTTTTTTACTATTCCTTTTTTTATATGTAGGTTTGTATTGAAATAAAATCTAATAATAATAATTTATTGTACAACAGCCAGATGATAGTTACACTTGAATTATACAACATTAGTTCTTTATTGAAGTGAAACTTTTTAATATTAATATACTATGACAAGAACGAACAATTAATCAATCTTACAGAAGTGATGCGTTTGTTATGATATATCTCACCAAGTGAAGTGTTTTTCGCTTACCTTTTGTCACCCGACCAAAAACGATGTCTTTCTTTGTTCTTTGTTCCCGATGTGCCTGTTTACACCGTACAACCTCTTTCAGTAGGTCGTTTTACATCTACCGTGTCACATTCACAATAACGAGCCGCAAACAGACATGCCACATCACCCCCCCTCTGGTAGAGCTGGAAGCTCTTTGAAGAAGGTGAGTAGCATGGTGCGTTAACGATAACGAGCAGGTGTTATTTTAACCCTGCCTGAGCGCGTGCGAGCAGTTTGAGGTACGCTAGGTTGTTCAGCGGGAGTGTAAAAATGTACCCGTTTCTTGAGCTTAGTTGGAGCGGTTTGACTCAGCGTCGCAGAAGGTGCAGCTTCCACTGGTCGAGCATTAGGAGGATTATCCGGCTCAGTGAAGTATGACTTTAAGCGATTGACGCTGATGTTCCTATCACGATCTTTGACCTTCATGGTGAAAAATTTTTCGTGCCTTGTGATAACCGGAAATGGTCCATCGTAAGGAGCTTGTAAAGACGCTTTGACAAAGTCTCTTCTAACTAGAACGTGGGAACATGTGTCGAGATCCTTAAAGATAAAGACTGTACCTTGAGTATGTCGTAATGGAGGAGTTGGTTGCACCAATTTTAAGTGCGCTTGAAGATTTTGAACGAATTCAGTATGAGGCACAAATTTACTTGGCCCTGCTACGAATTCTCCTGGCAATCTAATATTTTTTCCGTAAACAAGTTCTGCTGCTGACGTACCTAAGTCTTCACGAAAGACAGAACGTAAGCCCAGCATTACCGTGGGAAGTATACGTGACCATGAGGTACTGTCATGACACATGATAGCAGCCTTAAGAGTGCGATGAAATCTTTCGATCATCCCGTTAGCTTGAGGATTGTAAGCGGTCGTTCTTTGTCTTTTAAAGCCGGTAATTTTTGCAAGTTCGGAAAATAACTCCGACTCGAATTGTGCGCCCTGATCAGTAAAAACGATTGAAGGAACGCCGAAACGAGAAATCCAAGATTGGTATAGCGCCAATGCTACTGTCTCTGCTTTGATGTCGGTAAGTGCGACGACTTCTGGCCACCGAGTATAACGGTCGATCATGGTAAGACAGTAACGAAAACTATCCGAGGATGGTAACGGTCCGATTAGATCGATATGAATTTCGTTTCCTATTGGTGATTTAACATGACGAGTGATTTTACATTTCTGGCAATTGGGACATTGTTGTGCCCATTCCTTAATGTCCGTGGTAATTGTTGGCCAAATTGTGTACGTTTTAATCAACTTAACTGAATTATTAGGATTGGGATGTGCCAGAGAGTGGTATTGGAGAAAAACGGTCTTTCGAAACTCCAAAGGAATATATGGTATATGTGAACCAGTTGATGTGTCACAAATGATTTTTTTATCGGTACCAAGAATGGGAATACTTTCAAACTTCAAAGAATTCTCACGAGTTACGAAAGTAGCATATTCCGGATCGGTTTCTTAAGCGATTGAAATTGCAACGTAATCTAGTGGACTGGCAAGATTGATTTGGTCCACACGCGATAAGGTGTCAGCAACAACGATACTAGCGCCTGAAATATGTTGGATGTCAGTAGTAAATTGGCCTATAAAATCCAAATGCCTTGTCTTCCGTGGTGATGCCTTGTCGGATTTTTGCATAAATGCGAATGTTAGTGGTTTATGGTCTGTGAATAAAGTAAATTCTCGACCTTCTATTATATGTCTGAAAAACTTTACAGAAGAATAGGCTGCCAACAGTTCGCGATCGTATGCACTGTAATTCTTTTGTGCGTCGTTTAGCTTACGCGAGAAGAATCCTAAAGGTTGCCACGCATCATTGACTTTTTGCTGAACCACACCTCCTACTGCGATATCCGAAGCATCAACTGTGACTGATAGTGGTGCGTTCGGTTTAAAATGAACAAGAAGTGTGGCTTCACATAGCATGTTTTTAGCGTTTTCGAAAGGCTGCGTTAATTCGTCTGTCCAATTAATTGCACGTTTGTCATTCATTCCCTTGAGCAGAGCATTAAGTGTAGCGAGATGTTCCGCGGCGTTGGGTAAGAATCGATGATAAAAATTTATCATTCCCAAGAATCTTCGTAACTCCTTAAACTGTTCCGGACGTTTGAAACTAGAAATAGCTGATACTTTTTCTGGAATGGGCTTAATACCAGATGCATTGACCGTATGTCCAAGGAAAGATACTTCGTCAGTCTCAAATTTGCATTTTTGGACTTTTATAACTAACCCATACTCCGCCAAGCGATAAAATACTAATTTTACATGTTGTAAATGCGTTTCTTTATCACGTGAAGCAATGAGAATGTCGTCAATATACGCAAAACAAAAGTCTAATCCACGTAAAGTTGTATGGATAAATCTTTGAAATGACTGGGCGGCATTACGTAAGCCAAATGTCATTATATTAAACTCATATAAACCGAAGGGTGTACTAATCGCCGGTATTTGGTTATATGCCCTGACCAAATCGATAGTTGAGAATACGGTACATTCGTACAAATTGCCACTAAAATCCTGAATATGAGGAATGGGGTAGGTATCGGGTCGTGTAACACGGTTTAAGCCACGATAGTCCCCGCAAGGGCGCCATTCGCCGTTCGGTTTGGGAACTAAGTTGAGTGGACTGGACCATGAGCTATCTGATGGTTTACAAATTCCTTGTTTGATTAATAAGTCAAACTCTTTTTTTGCGATTGCTAACTTTTCAGGTGATAACCGTCTTGGCTTGCACGCAACCGGAGGACCTGATGTTTGAATGGAATGCACAACGTTATGCCGAGCATTATCTTGTAAGCATTTTTCAGATGTGATGACTTGGTATTCCAATAGCAATGCTTCAATGCTGTTATTGAAACCTTTATCAACTACTGAGAGTTTAAAAGATGGACAATTTTTGACCATACCTTGTTGAAAAATTTTTGTTAAGGGATCGATAAGATGTTTATTTTTAATATCGACTATGAGACCTGTAGAACGAAGAAAATCGGCACCTAAAATGGGCTTAGCAATATCAGTAATGATGAAGGTCCAGGTAAATGAACGCCGTAGGCCTAGATTAAGGTTTAAAGTGCGTGTACCATATGTATTCATTTTAGTTTGATTAGCTGCGTATAATTCTAGATTATTCGTAGGATGCCGTTTTTCGAGTTGTGAGACGGGAAGAGCGCTGATGTCTGACCCAGTATCGATTAAAAATTGTCTGTTACTGTTTTTATCAGTGACAAATAAGCGGCTAAAATTATGGCCGTCATCACATTGCGCTGTATATGATGGACCTAAAAGTTTCCCTGTTTTGCCGAAAAGGCACACGGTGGTTTACATTTACGAGTGTTTTCTTTGAATTTGTAATGAAACCAACATAATGGTTTGTCACTTCTACTAGGGGACTTGGATCGAGATTTTGATTGTGAACGTTGAATTTCATAGACCTGTTTGCGTAATGCAGCAAGTTCTTCCTTAATATCGGATGAAAATGTCTCAAATGCATTAGACGTACCTGGGCGATTGAAGCTTACTGAGAATACACTTGAACTCAAAGTAAATGTTTCCAAAATCGCATCAGCCATGGTTGCTAATTTGTCAATTGGTTCGGTGCTCACCATGAGAATAGCTTGCGCTTGTGGTGGCAAACGTTGTAACCAAAGATTTTTGATCGTTGCATCAGAAAAATTTTCGCCTGCCATAGCACGCATTTCGCGCAGTAACTGACTTGGCTTTTTGTCACCTAGATCAAGATCACGAATTAATTTTTGAATTTTTTGATTATCAGAATCAGATAATCGACCAATGATTGCATTTTTCAGTGTGGTATAAGGATCTACCGCTGGTGGTTTAAGAATCAAGTCTTCAACTTTAGAAAGGATAACTTGATCCATGGCCTGTATGACATGGTAATATTTCGTAAGCTCTATTGAAATGTTGGCCGTAAGAAACTGAGCCTCAACGACGCTGAACCATAAAGCGAACTTTTCGTTCCAAAATGGAAGTGTCTTAATCGAAACTTTATCGACTTGCCTAACGCCACTGCCCGCACTCGTTTGATCATTCTCGCTAATCATATCTACTACTCTCTATTAGAATGTGCACGGTTGACTTTTATGCTGTGTGTACGTGTTAAAACAATATTAATTGAAATCGAACTTACTTTAAGATCGTTTTTGATCGAATAACAAAAAGCACGTTGTTCCAACGCTGTGTCCAATTCTATGTAATAGTTGAAATTTTTACAGTTGACGATTTTGCAGTTGAAAATTTTACAGTTGAGGGTTCTACAGTTGAAAACTTTGTAGTTGAAGATTGTACAGTTGAATGTTTTACAGTTGAAAATGTCATAGTTGAAAATTGTACAGTTGAATGTTTTACAGTTGAAATTGTTATAGTTGAAAATTGTACAGTTGAATGTTTTACAGTTGAAAATGTTATTCGTAATGGCTGTTCGGAATTCTCGAAAACATGTGTTGTTGCACTTTTTAATTGAAGACAATCCGTAAATGCTCGAAATGTCGTTCAAATTGCTGCCGACACGTTCGTACTGTCTGGCTCAACATGTGAGGTTAAATAAAATTTTTATTCTTTTTCCTGCGTTGATTACGATTTCACCCAAAAAAAAGGCTTTGCGAACAAAAGAAAATTTTTGTGTTCGTGTCGGGGTTACCACTTATGGATTAAATTTTTCAATTAGGGTGTATGACTCCAATGAGAAGGTTTTTTACTATTCCTTTTTTTATATGTAGGTTTGTATTGAAATAAAATCTAATAATAATAATTTATTGTACAACAGCCAGATGATAGTTACACTTGAATTATACAACATTAGTTCTTTATTGAAGTGAAACTTTTTAATATTAATATACTATGACAAGAACGAACAATTAATCAATCTTACAGAAGTGATGCGTTTGTTATGATATATCTCACCAAGTGAAGTGTTTTTCGCTTACCTTTTGTCACCCGACCAAAAACGATGTCTTTCTTTGTTCTTTGTTCCCGATGTGCCTGTTTACACCGTACAACCTCTTTCAGTAGGTCGTTTTACATCTACCGTGTCACATTCACAATAACGAGCCGCAAACAGACATGCCACATCACCCCCCCTCTGGTAGAGCTGGAAGCTCTTTGAAGAAGGTGAGTAGCATGGTGCGTTAAAGGATAACTTGATCCATGGCCTGTATGACATGGTAATATTTCGTAAGCTCTATTGAATTGTTGGCCGTAAGAAACTGAGCCTCAACAACGCTGAACCATAAAGCGGGCTTTTCGTTCCAAAATGGAAGTGTCTTAATCGAAACTTTATCGACTTGCCTAACGCCACTGCCCGCACTCGTTTGATCATTCTCGCTAATCATATCTACTACTCTCTATTAGAATGTGCACGGTTGACTTTTATGCTGTGTGTACGTGTTAAAACAATATTAATTGAAATCGAACTTACTTTAAGATCGTTTTTGATCGAGTAACAAAAAGCACGTTGTTCCAACGCTGTGTCCAATTCTATGTAATAGTTGAAATTTTTACAGTTGACGATTTTGCAGTTGAAAATTTTACAGTTGAGGGTTCTACAGTTGAAAACTTTGTAGTTGAAGATTGTACAGTTGAATGTTTTACAGTTGAAAATGTCATAGTTGAAAATTGTACAGTTGAATGTTTTACAGTTGAAAATGTTATAGTTGAAAATTGTACAGTTGAATGTTTTACAGTTGAAAATGTTATTCGTAATGGCTGTTCGGAATTCACGAAAACATGTGTTGTTGCACTTTTTAATTGAAGACAATCCGTAAATGCTCGAAATGTCGTTCAAATTGCTGCCGACACGTTCGTACTGTCTGGCTCAACATGTGAGGTTAAATAAAATTTTTATTCTTTTTCCTGCGTTGATTACGATTTCACCCAAAAAAAAGGCTTTGCGAACAAAAGAAAATTTTTGTGTTCGTGTCGGGGTTACCACTTATGGATTAAATTTTTCAATTAGGGTGTATGACTCCAATGAGAAGGTTTTTTACTATTCCTTTTTTTATATGTAGGTTTGTATTGAAATAAAATCTAATAATAATAATAATTTATTGTACAACAGTCAGATGATAGTTACACTTGAATTATACAACATTAGTTCTTTATTGAAGTGAAACTTTTTAATATTAATATACTATGACAAGAACGAACAATTAATCAATCTTACAGAAGTGATGCGTTTGTTATGATATATCTCACCAAGTGAAGTGTTTTTCGCTTACCTTTTGTCACCCGACCAAAAACGATGTCTTTCTTTGTTCTTTGTTCCCGATGTGCCTGTTTACACCGTACAACCTCTTTCAGTAGGTCGTTTTACATCTACCGTGTCACATTCACAATAACGAGCCGCAAACAGACATGCCACATCACCCCCCCTCTGGTAGAGCTGGAAGCTCTTTGAAGAAGGTGAGTAGCATGGTGCGTTAACGATAACGAGCAGGTGTTATTTTAACCCTGCCTGAGCGCGTGCGAGCAGTTTGAGGTACGCTAGGTTGTTCAGCGGGAGTGTAAAAATGTACCCGTTTCTTGAGCTTAGTTGGAGCGGTTTGACTCAGCGTCGCAGAAGGTGCAGCTTCCACTGGTCGAGCATTAGGAGGATTATCCGGCTCAGTGAAGTATGGTTTTAAGCGATTGACGCTGATGTTCCTATCACGATCTTTGACCTTCATGGTGAAAAATTTTTCGTGCCTTGTGATAACCGGAAATGGTCCATCGTAAGGAGCTTGTAAAGACGCTTTGACAAAGTCTCTTCTTACTAGAACGTGGGAACATGTGTCGAGATCCTTAAAGATAAAGACTGTACCTTGAGTATGTCGTAATGGAGGAGTTGGTTGCACCAATTTTAAGTGCGCTTGAAGATTTTGAACGAATTCAGTATGAGGCACAAATTTACTTGGCCCTGCTACGAATTCTCCTGGCAATCTAATATTTTTTCCGTAAACAAGTTCTGCTGCTGACGTACCTAAGTCTTCACGAAAGACAGAACGTAAGCCCAGCATTACCGTGGGAAGTATACGTGACCATGAGGTACTGCCATGACACATGATAGCAGCCTTAAGAGTGCGATGAAATCTTTCGATCATCCCGTTAGCTTGAGGATTGTAAGCGGTCGTTCTTTGTCTTTTAAAGCCGGTAATTTTTGCAAGTTCGGAAAATAACTCCGACTCGAATTGTGCGCCCTGATCAGTAAAAACGATTGAAGGAACGCCGAAACGAGAAATCCAAGATTGGTATAGCGCCAATGCTACTGTCTCTGCTTTGATGTCGGTAAGTGCGACGACTTCTGGCCACCGAGTATAACGGTCGATCATGGTAAGACAGTAACGAAAACTATCCGAGGATGGTAACGGTCCGATTAGATCGATATGAATTTCGTTTCCTATTGGTGATTTAACATGACGAGTGATTTTACATTTCTGGCAATTGGGACATTGTTGTGCCCATTCCTTAATGTCCTTGGTAATTGTTGGCCAAATTGTGTACGTTTTAATCAACTTAACTGAATTATTAGGACTGGGATGTGCCAGAGAGTGGTATTGGAGAAAAACGGTCTTTCGAAACTCCAAAGGAATATATGGTATATGTGAACCAGTTGATGTGTCACAAATGATTTTTTTATCGGTACCAAGAATGGGAATACTTTCAAACTTCAAAGAATTCTCACGAGTTACGAAAGTAGCATATTCCGGATCGGTTTCTTAAGCGATCGAAATTGCAACGTAATCTAGTGGACTGGCAAGATTGATTTGGTCCACAAGCGATAAGGTGTCAGCAACAACGATACTAGCGCCTGAAATATGTTGGATGTCAGTAGTAAATTGGCCTATAAAATCCAAATGCCTTATCTTCCGTGGTGATGCCTTGTCGGATTTTTGCATAAATGCGAATGTTAGTGGTTTATGGTCTGTGAATAAAGTAAATTCTCGACCTTCTATTATATGTCTGAAAAAATTTACAGAAGAATAGGCTGCCAACAGTTCGCGATCGTATGCACTGTAATTCTTTTGTGCGTCGTTTAGCTTACGCGAGAAGAATCCTAAAGGTTGCCACGCATCATTGACTTTTTGCTGAACCACACCTCCTACTGCGATATCCGAAGCATCAACTGTGACTGATAGTGGTGCGTTCGGTTTAAAATGAACAAGAAGTGTGGCTTCACATAGCATGTTTTTAGCGTTTTCGAAAGGCTGCGTTAATTCGTCTGTCCAATTAATTGCACGTTTGTCATTCATTCCCTTGAGCAGAGCATTAAGTGTAGCGAGATGTTCCGCGGCGTTGGGTAAGAATCGATGATAAAAATTTATCATTCCCAAGAATCTTCGTAACTCCTTAAACTGTTCCGGACGTTTGAAACTAGAAATAGCTGATACTTTTTCTGGAATGGGCTTAATACCAGATGCATTGACCGTATGTCCAAGGAAAGATACTTCGTCAGTCTCAAGTTTGCATTTTTGGACTTTTATAACTAACCCATACTCCGCCAAGCGATAAAATACTAATTTTACATGTTGTAAATGCGTTTCTTTATCACGTGAAGCAATGAGAATGTCGTCAATATACGCAAAACAAAAGTCTAATCCACGTAAAGTTGTATGGATAAATCTTTGAAATGACTGGGCGGCATTACGTAAGCCAAATGTCATTATATTAAACTCATATAAACCGAAGGGTGTACTAATCGCCGGTATTTGGTTATATGCCCTGACCAAATCGATAGTTGAGAATACGGTACATTCGTACAAATTGCCACTAAAATCCTGAATATGAGGAATGGGGTAGGTATCGGGTCGTGTAACACGGTTTAAGCCACGATAGTCCCCGCAAGGGCGCCATTCGCCGTTCGGTTTGGGAACTAAGTTGAGTGGACTGGACCATGAGCTATCTGATGGTTTACAAATTCCTTGTTTGATTAATAAGTCAAACTCTTTTTTTGCGATTGCTAACTTTTCAGGTGATAACCGTCTTGGCTTGCACGCAACCGGAGGACCTGATGTTTGAATGGAATGCACAACGTTATGCCGAGCATTATCTTGTAAGCATTTTTCAGATGTGATGACTTGGTATTCCAATAGCAATGCTTCAATGCTGTTATTGAAACCTTTATCAACTACTGAGAGTTTAAAAGATGGACAATTTTTGACCATACCTTGTTGAAAAATTTTTGTTAAGGGATCGATAAGATGTTTATTTTTAATATCGACTATGAGACCTGTAGAACGAAGAAAATCGGCACCTAAAATGGGCTTAGCAATATCAGTAATGATGAAGGTCCAGGTAAATGAACGCCGTAGGCCTAGATTAAGGTTTAAAGTGCGTGTACCATATGTATTCATTTTAGTTTGATTAGCTGCGTATAATTCTAGATTATTCGTAGGATGCCGTTTTTCGAGTTGTGAGACGGGAAGAGCGCTGATGTCTGACCCAGTATCGATTAAAAATTGTCTGTTACTGTTTTTATCAGTGACAAATAAGCGGCTAAAATTATGGCCGTCATCACATTGCGCTGTATATGATGGACCTAAAAGTTTCCCTGTTTTGCCGAAAAGGCACACGGTGGTTTACATTTACGAGTGTTTTCTTTGAATTTGTAATGAAACCAACATAATGGTTTGTCACTTCTACTAGGGGACTTGGATCGAGATTTTGATTGTGAACGTTGAATTTCATAGACCTGTTTGCGTAATGCAGCAAGTTCTTCCTTAATATCGGATGAAAATGTCTCAAATGCATTAGACGTACCTGGGCGATTGAAGCTTACTGAGAATACACTTGAACTCAAAGTAAATGTTTCCAAAATCGCATCAGCCATGGTTGCTAATTTGTCAATTGGTTCGGTGCTCACCATGAGAATAGCTTGCGCTTGTGGTGGCAAACGTTGTAACCAAAGATTTTTGATCGTTGCATCAGAAAAATTTTCGCCTGCCATAGCACGCATTTCGCGCAGTAACTGACTTGGCTTTTTGTCACCTAGATCAAGATCACGAATTAATTTTTGAATTTTTTGATTATCAGAATCAGATAATCGACCAATGATTGCATTTTTCAGTGTGGTATAAGGATCTACCGCTGGTGGTTTAAGAATCAAGTCTTCAACTTTAGAAAGGATAACTTGATCCATGGCCTGTATGACATGGTAATATTTCGTAAGCTCTATTGAAATGTTGGCCGTAAGAAACTGAGCCTCAACGACGCTGAACCATAAAGCGAACTTTTCGTTCCAAAATGGAAGTGTCTTAATCGAAACTTTATCGACTTGCCTAACGCCACTGCCCGCACTCGTTTGATCATTCTCGCTAATCATATCTACTACTCTCTATTAGAATGTGCACGGTTGACTTTTATGCTGTGTGTACGTGTTAAAACAATATTAATTGAAATCGAACTTACTTTAAGATCGTTTTTGATCGAATAACAAAAAGCACGTTGTTCCAACGCTGTGTCCAATTCTATGTAATAGTTGAAATTTTTACAGTTGACGATTTTGCAGTTGAAAATTTTACAGTTGAGGGTTCTACAGTTGAAAACTTTGTAGTTGAAGATTGTACAGTTGAATGTTTTACAGTTGAAAATGTCATAGTTGAAAATTGTACAGTTGAATGTTTTACAGTTGAAATTGTTATAGTTGAAAATTGTACAGTTGAATGTTTTACAGTTGAAAATGTTATTCGTAATGGCTGTTCGGAATTCTCGAAAACATGTGTTGTTGCACTTTTTAATTGAAGACAATCCGTAAATGCTCGAAATGTCGTTCAAATTGCTGCCGACACGTTCGTACTGTCTGGCTCAACATGTGAGGTTAAATAAAATTTTTATTCTTTTTCCTGCGTTGATTACGATTTCACCCAAAAAAAAGGCTTTGCGAACAAAAGAAAATTTTTGTGTTCGTGTCGGGGTTACCACTTATGGATTAAATTTTTCAATTAGGGTGTATGACTCCAATGAGAAGGTTTTTTACTATTCCTTTTTTTATATGTAGGTTTGTATTGAAATAAAATCTAATAATAATAATTTATTGTACAACAGCCAGATGATAGTTACACTTGAATTATACAACATTAGTTCTTTATTGAAGTGAAACTTTTTAATATTAATATACTATGACAAGAACGAACAATTAATCAATCTTACAGAAGTGATGCGTTTGTTATGATATATCTCACCAAGTGAAGTGTTTTTCGCTTACCTTTTGTCACCCGACCAAAAACGATGTCTTTCTTTGTTCTTTGTTCCCGATGTGCCTGTTTACACCGTACAACCTCTTTCAGTAGGTCGTTTTACATCTACCGTGTCACATTCACAATAACGAGCCGCAAACAGACATGCCACATCACCCCCCCTCTGGTAGAGCTGGAAGCTCTTTGAAGAAGGTGAGTAGCATGGTGCGTTAAAGGATAACTTGATCCATGGCCTGTATGACATGGTAATATTTCGTAAGCTCTATTGAATTGTTGGCCGTAAGAAACTGAGCCTCAACGACGCTGAACCATAAAGCGGGCTTTTCGTTCCAAAATGGAAGTGTCTTAATCGAAACTTTATCGACTTGCCTAACGCCACTGCCCGCACTCGTTTGATCATTCTCGCTAATCATATCTACTACTCTCTATTAGAATGTGCACGGTTGACTTTTATGCTGTGTGTACGTGTTAAAACAATATTAATTGAAATCGAACTTACTTTAAGATCGTTTTTGATCGAGTAACAAAAAGCACGTTGTTCCAACGCTGTGTCCAATTCTATGTAATAGTTGAAATTTTTACAGTTGACGATTTTGCAGTTGAAAATTTTACAGTTGAGGGTTCTACAGTTGAAAACTTTGTAGTTGAAGATTGTACAGTTGAATGTTTTACAGTTGAAAATGTCATAGTTGAAAATTGTACAGTTGAATGTTTTACAGTTGAAAATGTTATAGTTGAAAATTGTACAGTTGAATGTTTTACAGTTGAAAATGTTATTCGTAATGGCTGTTCGGAATTCTCGAAAACATGTGTTGTTGCACTTTTTAATTGAAGACAATCCGTAAATGCTCGAAATGTCGTTCAAATTGCTGCCGACACGTTCGTACTGTCTGGCTCAACATGTGAGGTTAAATAAAATTTTTATTCTTTTTCCTGCGTTGATTACGATTTCACCCAAAAAAAAGGCTTTGCGAACAAAAGAAAATTTTTGTGTTCGTGTCGGGGTTACCACTTATGGATTAAATTTTTCAATTAGGGTGTATGACTCCAATGAGAAGGTTTTTTACTATTCCTTTTTTTATATGTAGGTTTGTATTGAAATAAAATCTAATAATAATAATTTATTGTACAACAGCCAGATGATAGTTACACTTGAATTATACAACATTAGTTCTTTATTGAAGTGAAACTTTTTAATATTAATATACTATGACAAGAACGAACAATTAATCAATCTTACAGAAGTGATGCGTTTGTTATGATATATCTCACCAAGTGAAGTGTTTTTCGCTTACCTTTTGTCACCCGACCAAAAACGATGTCTTTCATTGTTCTTTGTTCCCGATGTGCCTGTTTACACCGTACAACCTCTTTCAGTAGGTCGTTTTACATCTACCGTGTCACATTCACAATAACGAGCCGCAAACAGACATGCCACATCACCCCCCCTCTGGTAGAGCTGGAAGCTCTTTGAAGAAGGTGAGTAGCATGGTGCGTTAACGATAACGAGCAGGTGTTATTTTAACCCTGCCTGAGCGCGTGCGAGCAGTTTGAGGTACGCTAGGTTGTTCAGCGGGAGTGTAAAAATGTACCCGTTTCTTGAGCTTAGTTGGAGCGGTTTGACTCAGCGTCGCAGAAGGTGCAGCTTCCACTGGTCGAGCATTAGGAGGATTATCCGGCTCAGTGAAGTATGGTTTTAAGCGATTGACGCTGATGTTCCTATCACGATCTTTGACCTTCATGGTGAAAAATTTTTCGTGCCTTGTGATAACCGGAAATGGTCCATCGTAAGGAGCTTGTAAAGACGCTTTGACAAAGTCTCTTCTTACTAGAACGTGGGAACATGTGTCGAGATCCTTAAAGATAAAGACTGTACCTTGAGTATGTCGTAATGGAGGAGTTGGTTGCACCAATTTTAAGTGCGCTTGAAGATTTTGAACGAATTCAGTATGAGGCACAAATTTACTTGGCCCTGCTACGAATTCTCCTGGCAATCTAATATTTTTTCCGTAAACAAGTTCTGCTGCTGACGTACCTAAGTCTTCACGAAAGACAGAACGTAAGCCCAGCATTACCGTGGGAAGTATACGTGACCATGAGGTACTGCCATGACACATGATAGCAGCCTTAAGAGTGCGATGAAATCTTTCGATCATCCCGTTAGCTTGAGGATTGTAAGCGGTCGTTCTTTGTCTTTTAAAGCCGGTAATTTTTGCAAGTTCGGAAAATAACTCCGACTCGAATTGTGCGCCCTGATCAGTAAAAACGATTGAAGGAACGCCGAAACGAGAAATCCAAGATTGGTATAGCGCCAATGCTACTGTCTCTGCTTTGATGTCGGTAAGTGCGACGACTTCTGGCCACCGAGTATAACGGTCGATCATGGTAAGACAGTAACGAAAACTATCCGAGGATGGTAACGGTCCGATTAGATCGATATGAATTTCGTTTCCTATTGGTGATTTAACATGACGAGTGATTTTACATTTCTGGCAATTGGGACATTGTTGTGCCCATTCCTTAATGTCCTTGGTAATTGTTGGCCAAATTGTGTACGTTTTAATCAACTTAACTGAATTATTAGGACTGGGATGTGCCAGAGAGTGGTATTGGAGAAAAACGGTCTTTCGAAACTCCAAAGGAATATATGGTATATGTGAACCAGTTGATGTGTCACAAATGATTTTTTTATCGGTACCAAGAATGGGAATACTTTCAAACTTCAAAGAATTCTCACGAGTTACGAAAGTAGCATATTCCGGATCGGTTTCTTAAGCGATCGAAATTGCAACGTAATCTAGTGGACTGGCAAGATTGATTTGGTCCACAAGCGATAAGGTGTCAGCAACAACGATACTAGCGCCTGAAATATGTTGGATGTCAGTAGTAAATTGGCCTATAAAATCCAAATGCCTTATCTTCCGTGGTGATGCCTTGTCGGATTTTTGCATAAATGCGAATGTTAGTGGTTTATGGTCTGTGAATAAAGTAAATTCTCGACCTTCTATTATATGTCTGAAAAAATTTACAGAAGAATAGGCTGCCAACAGTTCGCGATCGTATGCACTGTAATTCTTTTGTGCGTCGTTTAGCTTACGCGAGAAGAATCCTAAAGGTTGCCACGCATCATTGACTTTTTGCTGAACCACACCTCCTACTGCGATATCCGAAGCATCAACTGTGACTGATAGTGGTGCGTTCGGTTTAAAATGAACAAGAAGTGTGGCTTCACATAGCATGTTTTTAGCGTTTTCGAAAGGCTGCGTTAATTCGTCTGTCCAATTAATTGCACGTTTGTCATTCATTCCCTTGAGCAGAGCATTAAGTGTAGCGAGATGTTCCGCGGCGTTGGGTAAGAATCGATGATAAAAATTTATCATTCCCAAGAATCTTCGTAACTCTTTAAACTGTTCCGGACGTTTGAAACTAGAAATAGCTGATACTTTTTCTGGAATGGGCTTAATACCAGATGCATTGACCGTATGTCCAAGGAAAGATACTTCGTCAGTCTCAAATTTGCATTTTTGGACTTTTATAACTAACCCATACTGCGCCAAGCGATCAAATACTAATTTTACATGTTGTAAATGCGTTTCTTTATCACGTGAAGCAATGAGAATGTCGTCAATATACGCAAAACAAAAGTCTAATTCCACGTAAAGTTGTATGGATAAATCTTTGAAATGACTGAGCGGCATTACGTAAGCCAAATGTCATTTTATTAAACTCATATAAACCGAAGGGTGTACTAATCGCCGGTATTTGGTTATATGCCCTGACCAAATCGATAGTTGAGAATACGGTACATTCGTACAAATTGCCACTAAAATCCTGAATATGAGGAATGGGGTAGGTATCGGGTCGTGTAACACGGTTTAAGCCACGATAGTCCCCGCAAGGGCGCCATTCGCCGTTCGGTTTGGGAACTAAGTTGAGTGGACTGGACCATGAGCTATCTGATGGTTTACAAATTCCTTGTTTGATTAATAAGTCAAACTCTTTTTTTGCGATTGCTAACTTTTCAGGTGATAACCGTCTTGGCTTGCACGCAACCGGAGGACCTGATGTTTGAATGGAATGCACAACGTTATGCCGAGCATTATCTTGTAAGCATTTTTCAGATGTGATGACTTATAATTCCAATAGCAATGCTTCAATGCTGTTATTGAAACCTTTATCAACTACTGAGAGTTTAAAAGATGGACAATTTTTGACCATACCTTGTTGAAAAATTTTTGTTAAGGGATCGATAAGATGTTTATTTTTAATATCGACTATGAGACCTGTAGAACGAAGAAAATCGGCACCTAAAATGGGCTTAGCAATATCAGTAATGATGAAGGTCCAGGTAAATGAACGCCGTAGGCCTAGATTAAGGTTTAAAGTGCGTGTACCATATGTATTCATTTTAGTTTGATTAGCTGCGTATAATTCTAGATTATTCGTAGGATGCCGTTTTTCGAGTTGTGAGACGGGAAGAGCGCTGATGTCTGACCCAGTATCGATTAAAAATTGTCTGTTACTGTTTTTATCAGTGACAAATAAGCGGCTAAAATTATGGCCGTCATCACATTGCGCTGTATATGATGGACCTAAAAGTTTCCCTGTTTTGCCGAAAAGGCACACGGTGGTTTACATTTACGAGTGTTTTCTTTGAATTTGTAATGAAACCAACATAATGGTTTGTCACTTCTACTAGGGGACTTGGATCGAGATTTTGATTGTGAACGTTGAATTTCATAGACCTGTTTGCGTAATGCAGCAAGTTCTTCCTTAATATCGGATGAAAATGTCTCAAATGCATTAGACGTACCTGGGCGATTGAAGCTTACTGAGAATACACTTGAACTCAAAGTAAATGTTTCCAAAATCGCATCAGCCATGGTTGCTAATTTGTCAATTGGTTCGGTGCTCACCATGAGAATAGCTTGCGCTTGTGGTGGCAAACGTTGTAACCAAAGATTTTTGATCGTTGCATCAGAAAAATTTTCGCCTGCCATAGCACGCATTTCGCGCAGTAACTGACTTGGCTTTTTGTCACCTAGATCAAGATCACGAATTAATTTTTGAATTTTTTGATTATCAGAATCAGATAATCGACCAATGATTGCATTTTTCAGTGTGGTATAAGGATCTACCGCTGGTGGTTTAAGAATCAAGTCTTCAACTTTAGAAAGGATAACTTGATCCATGGCCTGTATGACATGGTAATATTTCGTAAGCTCTATTGAAATGTTGGCCGTAAGAAACTGAGCCTCAACGACGCTGAACCATAAAGCGGGCTTTTCGTTCCAAAATGGAAGTGTCTTAATCGAAACTTTATCGACTTGCCTAACGCCACTGCCCGCACTCGTTTGATCATTCTCGCTAATCATATCTACTACTCTCTATTAGAATGTGCACGGTTGACTTTTATGCTGTGTGTACGTGTTAAAACAATATTAATTGAAATCGAACTTACTTTAAGATCGTTTTTGACCGAATAACAAAAAGCACGTTGTTCCAACGCTGTGTCCAATTCTATGTAATAGTTGAAATTTTTACAGTTGACGATTTTGCAGTTGAAAATTTTACAGTTGAGGGTTCTACAGTTGAAAACTTTGTAGTTGAAGATTGTACAGTTGAATGTTTTACAGTTGAAAATGTCATAGTTGAAAATTGTACAGTTGAATGTTTTACAGTTGAAATTGTTATAGTTGAAAATTGTACAGTTGAATGTTTTACAGTTGAAAATGTTATTCGTAATGGCTGTTCGGAATTCTCGAAAACATGTGTTGTTGCACTTTTTAATTGAAGACAATCCGTAAATGCTCGAAATGTCGTTCAAATTGCTGCCGACACGTTCGTACTGTCTGGCTCAACATGTGAGGTTAAATAAAATTTTTATTCTTTTTCCTGCGTTGATTACGATTTCACCCAAAAAAAAGGCTTTGCGAACAAAAGAAAATTTTTGTGTTCGTGTCGGGGTTACCACTTATGGATTAAATTTTTCAATTAGGGTGTATGACTCCAATGAGAAGGTTTTTTACTATTCCTTTTTTTATATGTAGGTTTGTATTGAAATAAAATCTAATAATAATAATTTATTGTACAACAGCCAGATGATAGTTACACTTGAATTATACAACATTAGTTCTTTATTGAAGTGAAACTTTTTAATATTAATATACTATGACAAGAACGAACAATTAATCAATCTTACAGAAGTGATGCGTTTGTTATGATATATCTCACCAAGTGAAGTGTTTTTCGCTTACCTTTTGTCACCCGACCAAAAACGATGTCTTTCTTTGTTCTTTGTTCCCGATGTGCCTGTTTACACCGTACAACCTCTTTCAGTAGGTCGTTTTACATCTACCGTGTCACATTCACAATAACGAGCCGCAAACAGACATGCCACATCACCCCCCCTCTGGTAGAGCTGGAAGCTCTTTGAAGAAGGTGAGTAGCATGGTGCGTTAACGATAACGAGCAGGTGTTATTTTAACCCTGCCTGAGCGCGTGCGAGCAGTTTGAGGTACGCTAGGTTGTTCAGCGGGAGTGTAAAAATGTACCCGTTTCTTGAGCTTAGTTGGAGCGGTTTGACTCAGCGTCGCAGAAGGTGCAGCTTCCACTGGTCGAGCATTAGGAGGATTATCCGGCTCAGTGAAGTATGGTTTTAAGCGATTGACGCTGATGTTCCTATCACGATCTTTGACCTTCATGGTGAAAAATTTTTCGTGCCTTGTGATAACCGGAAATGGTCCATCGTAAGGAGCTTGTAAAGACGCTTTGACAAAGTCTCTTCTAACTAGAACGTGGGAACATGTGTCGAGATCCTTAAAGATAAAGACTGTACCTTGAGTATGTCGTAATGGAGGAGTTGGTTGCACCAATTTTAAGTGCGCTTGAAGATTTTGAACGAATTCAGTATGAGGCACAAATTTACTTGGCCCTGCTACGAATTCTCCTGGCAATCTAATATTTTTTCCGTAAACAAGTTCTGCTGCTGACGTACCTAAGTCTTCACGAAAGACAGAACGTAAGCCCAGCATTACCGTGGGAAGTATACGTGACCATGAGGTACTGCCATGACACATGATAGCAGCCTTAAGAGTGCGATGAAATCTTTCGATCATCCCGTTAGCTTGAGGATTGTAAGCGGTCGTTCTTTGTCTTTTAAAGCCGGTAATTTTTGCAAGTTCGGAAAATAACTCCGACTCGAATTGTGCGCCCTGATCAGTAAAAACGATTGAAGGAACGCCGAAACGAGAAATCCAAGATTGGTATAGCGCCAATGCTACTGTCTCTGCTTTGATGTCGGTAAGTGCGACGACTTCTGGCCACCGAGTATAACGGTCGATCATGGTAAGACAGTAACGAAAACTATCCGAGGATGGTAACGGTCCGATTAGATCGATATGAATTTCGTTTCCTATTGGTGATTTAACATGACGAGTGATTTTACATTTCTGGCAATTGGGACATTGTTGTGCCCATTCCTTAATGTCCTTGGTAATTGTTGGCCAAATTGTGTACGTTTTAATCAACTTAACTGAATTATTAGGACTGGGATGTGCCAGAGAGTGGTATTGGAGAAAAACGGTCTTTCGAAACTCCAAAGGAATATATGGTATATGTGAACCAGTTGATGTGTCACAAATGATTTTTTTATCGGTACCAAGAATGGGAATACTTTCAAACTTCAAAGAATTCTCACGAGTTACGAAAGTAGCATATTCCGGATCGGTTTCTTAAGCGATCGAAATTGCAACGTAATCTAGTGGACTGGCAAGATTGATTTGGTCCACAAGCGATAAGGTGTCAGCAACAACGATACTAGCGCCTGAAATATGTTGGATGTCAGTAGTAAATTGGCCTATAAAATCCAAATGCCTTATCTTCCGTGGTGATGCCTTGTCGGATTTTTGCATAAATGCGAATGTTAGTGGTTTATGGTCTGTGAATAAAGTAAATTCTCGACCTTCTATTATATGTCTGAAAAAATTTACAGAAGAATAGGCTGCCAACAGTTCGCGATCGTATGCACTGTAATTCTTTTGTGCGTCGTTTAGCTTACGCGAGAAGAATCCTAAAGGTTGCCACGCATCATTGACTTTTTGCTGAACCACACCTCCTACTGCGATATCCGAAGCATCAACTGTGACTGATAGTGGTGCGTTCGGTTTAAAATGAACAAGAAGTGTGGCTTCACATAGCATGTTTTTAGCGTTTTCGAAAGGCTGCGTTAATTCGTCTGTCCAATTAATTGCACGTTTGTCATTCATTCCCTTGAGCAGAGCATTAAGTGTAGCGAGATGTTCCGCGGCGTTGGGTAAGAATCGATGATAAAAATTTATCATTCCCAAGAATCTTCGTAACTCTTTAAACTGTTCCGGACGTTTGAAACTAGAAATAGCTGATACTTTTTCTGGCATGGGCTTAATACCAGATGCATTGACCGTATGTCCAAGGAAAGATACTTCGTCAGTCTCAAATTTGCATTTTTGGACTTTTATAACTAACCCATACTGCGCCAAGCGATCAAATACTAATTTTACATGTTGTAAATGCGTTTCTTTATCACGTGAAGCAATGAGAATGTCGTCAATATACGCAAAACAAAAGTCTAATTCCACGTAAAGTTGTATGGATAAATCTTTGAAATGACTGAGCGGCATTACGTAAGCCAAATGTCATTTTATTAAACTCATATAAACCGAAGGGTGTACTAATCGCCGGTATTTGGTTATATGCCCTGACCAAATCGATAGTTGAGAATACGGTACATTCGTACAAATTGCCACTAAAATCCTGAATATGAGGAATGGGGTAGGTATCGGGTCGTGTAACACGGTTTAAGCCACGATAGTCCCCGCAAGGGCGCCATTCGCCGTTCGGTTTGGGAACTAAGTTGAGTGGACTGGACCATGAGCTATCCGATGGTTTACAAATTCCTTGTTTGATTAATAAGTCAAACTCTTTTTTTGCGATTGCTAACTTTTCAGGTGATAACCGTCTTGGCTTGCACGCAACCGGAGGACCTGATGTTTGAATGGAATGCACAACGTTATGCCGAGCATTATCTTGTAAGCATTTTTCAGATGTGATGACTTGGTATTCCAATAGCAATGCTTCAATGCTGTTATTGAAACCTTTATTAACTACTGAGAGTTTAAAAGATGGACAATTTTTGACCATACCTTGTTGAAAAATTTTTGTTAAGGGATCGATAAGATGTTTATTTTTAATATCGACTATGAGACCTGTAGAACGAAGAAAATCGGCACCTAAAATGGGCTTAGCAATATCAGTAATGATGAAGGTCCAGGTAAATGAACGCCGTAGGCCTAGATTAAGGTTTAAAGTGCGTGTACCATATGTATTCATTTTAGTTTGATTAGCTGCGTATAATTCTAGATTATTCGTAGGATGCCGTTTTTCGAGTTGTGAGACGGGAAGAGCGCTGATGTCTGACCCAGTATCGATTAAAAATTGTCTGTTACTGTTTTTATCAGTGACAAATAAGCGGCTAAAATTATGGCCGTCATCACATTGCGCTATATATGATGGACCTAAAAGTTTCCCTGTTTTGCCGTAAAGGCACACGGTGGTTTACATTTACGAACGTTTTCTTTGAATTTGTAATGAAACCAACATAATGGTTTGTCACTTCTACTAGGGGACTTGGATCGAGATTTTGATTGTGAACGTTGAATTTCATAGACCTGTTTGCGTAATGCAGCAAGTTCTTCCTTAATATCGGATGAAAATGTCTCAAATGCATTAGACGTACCTGGGCGATTGAAGCTTACTGAGAATACACTTGAACTCAAAGTAAATGTTTCCAAAATCGCATCAGCCATGGTTGCTAATTTGTCAATTGGTTCGGTGCTCACCATGAGAATAGCTTGCACTTGTGGTGGCAAACGTTGTAACCAAAGATTTTTGATCGTTGCATCAGGAAAATTTTCGCCTGCCATAGCACCCATTTCGCGCAGTAACTGACTTGGCTTTTTGTCACCTAGGTCAAGATCACGAATTAATTTTTGAATTTTTGGATTATTAGAATCAGATAATCGACCAATGATTGCATTTTTCAGCCTGGTATAAGGATCTACCGCTGGTGGTTTAAGAATCAAGTCTTCAACTTTAGAAAGGATAACTTGATCCATGGCCTGTATGACATGGTAATATTTCGTAAGCTCTATTGAAATATTGGCCGTAAGAAACTGAGCCTCAACGACGCTGAACCATAAAGCGGGCTTTTCGTTCCAAAATGGAAGTGTCTTAATCGAAACTTTATCGACTTGCCTAACGCCACTGCCCGCACTCGTTTGATCATTCTCGCTAATCATATCTACTACTCTCTATTAGAATGTGCACGGTTGACTTTTATGCTGTGTGTACGTGTTAAAACAATATTAATTGAAATCGAACTTACTTTAAGATCGTTTTTGATCGAGTAACAAAAAGCACGTTGTTCAAACGCCGTGTCCAATTCTATGTAATAGTTGAAATTTTTACAGTTGACGATTTTGCAGTTGAAAATTTTACAGTTGAGGGTTCTACAGTTGAAAATTTTGTAGTTGAAGATTGTACAGTTGAATGTTTTACAGTTGAAAATGTTATAGTTGAAAATTGTACAGTTGAATGTTTTACAGTTGAAAATGTTATAGTTGAAAATTGTACAGTTGAATTTTTTACAGTTGAAAATGTTATAGTTGAAAATTGTACAGTTGAATGTTTTACAGTTGAAAATGTTATTCGTAATGGCTGTTCGGAATTCTCGAAAGCATGTGTTGTTGCACTTTTTAATTGAAGACAATCCGTAAATGCTCGAAATGTCGTTCAAATTGCTGCCGACACGTTCGTACTGTCTGGCTCAACATGTGAGGTTAAATAAAATTCTTATTCTTTTTCCTGCGTTGATTACGATTTCACCCAAAAAAAAAGGCTTTGCGAACAAAAGAAAATTTTTGTGTTCGTGTCGGGGTTACCACTTATGGATTAAATTTTTCAATTAGGGTGTATGACTCCAATGAGAAGGTTTTTTACTATTCCTTTTTTTATATGTAGGTTTGTATTGAAATAAAATCTAATAATAATAATATATTGTACAACAGCCAGATGATAGTTACACTTGAATTATACAACATTAGTTCTTTATTGAAGTGAAACTTTTTAATATTAATATACTATGACAAGAACGAACAATTAATCAATCTTACAAAAGTGATGCGTTTGCTATGATATCTCTCACCAAGTGAAGTGTTTTTCGCTTACCTTTTGTCACCCGACCAAAAACGATGTCTTTCTTTGTTCTTTGTTCCCGATGTGCCTGTTTACACCGTACAACCTCTTTCAGTAGGTCGTTTTACATCTACCGTGTCACATTCACAATAACGAGCAGCAAACAGACATGCCACAAACTTACAAACTATTATATTAATAGTTCATTTCTCCTATTGTTTTAATAGTGTTACCATTTTAAAATAACAATACACCACATTAAAAAGATAATGGGGTAAACTATACTAATAATACTAATAATATGATAATCCTCTTATTAAATCTATAGGAAAATATTCGTGATTATACCTTTGTTCTATTAGGGTCATCACATTATTTCAAATTCTCTCCTATTGTTTTGATAATAATTCCATTTTAAAATACTAATACACCACATTAAAAAAATAATGGGGTTAACTATAATAATAAAAGGATTATCATATTAAATCTATAAGAAAATATTCGTGAATATTTCGTAAATATGAAATGTGATTAGTTTTACCGTATTTTCAGTTCAAATTAACCGTGTATCAGTAACCCTTTTATAGTATGCACTATTGTTATAAAAATGAAAATTATTAACCTGTTAGAACACATCACATTGAAAAATAATGGTAGAGACTATGAAAATAAAAAGAAAATCATAATTGTTTTAACAGGATCCTCGTGTGTTAAATGCTTTTTAGATTTTCTATTTTGATGTATCATATACAGCTCATCTCTCAAATCTCAAAATCTCAAAAAACAAAACAATTTTTTTTAAATAGAAAATTTATTTATTAATTAGTTTTAATACAAGTAGAACAATTTCAAAGTCAATTATGTATTTGTATTATTTCACATTGATTTATGATATTTTGGTTTTAAATGCTAATGTGTAACTCATTCTTATGATTTTAATTATTTTTAGTCGAAAAGCTTTTTTTCCATTATGTATTTAGGAGATGCAAATGAATTGGGGGACCGTAAAATTCAAGAAGAAAATGTAGTGAAAATAATTCGATATGTCTATGTACAATGTATGCTTGGTAGTGCTCACTAAAATAAGCAACAGGCCATTGTCTGCATATAAAATAAAGCTATGATTTGTTTAAACAATTTGTTCAATTTCATAAATTAATACGGATTGTATATTAGATTTTGTTAAATAAAAATGTTTTTTATAAATTTTTCCTCTAAATTTTACTTTTTGGGCATAAAAATATTCCGATAGGTTTATATCTATTAAATTTAGATTAATTTTGCAGTACTTTATTTGAAGATTACAACTGTATAAATCTTTTTCATCAAAATTAAAATCCTTTAAAAAAAAAATACGAGTAGCAAGTAAATGAGAAAACCAGCCAGCTTTAATCGCAAGTGTAAATGAAATATTAATCCGTGAATTCGTAGTCTTGGCTGCATTCTTATTCTGTTTATGTAAAGCTTCAAAGCGCATACACCACAAATGTTTCAATGGTCCACACATGCGAATTGCAGATGGGTAGTGTAATAGAAAATGGAAATTTGGTTTTAAGGGTTCATTGAATAATTCGATATATAATGAATTATGTTGCGATACTAAGAGTTCTAAAGATTTAATAACTTCAATTATATATTTTTTATATTTTAAAAGAATATAAATTTTGAAATTGCTGAAAACAACCTTCCTCTAGGGAAATAAAAGATTCAATATTCTTTAAAATATGCGAAGATCTAATGTGATCTACTAAAATTTTAAACGAACTATAAGGTTTGTTACACAAAAAGCATTTCATTTTTTAAAAAAATATGATACGTAAGTAGAATATCTATTAGGTATGTATATTAGTTTTCTACTATTTTAAATATTCTAAAATACTAGTTACGTTTGAATTTGATTCGGTATGAAAATTATAAAAAAAATTTCTAGTAAATTGTAGACGTTTCTACCCTCTAAGGCATATTTAAAATTCATTACGTGAAACAGCTTAAATGTTACATCTAAGCATTTTTTTATAAGAATTAAATTTGTATAAAATACCATCATCATAACAATAAAAATTGTTCAAAGCAACACGTTCTTCTCCAATTACTATCATCACCGGCTGAAACGGTAATCCTTTTTCCAAATATTTATCTTTTAATGCGTCAACTTTCGTCATATAGTCAATTGCGGACATACAATGGAGGATGCAGGACTCTTGGGAATCAATTATTGTTGGTTTCCATTTAACTCTTTTGATGTTCTTTTTCCCAACCGCGAGAATAGGCGGCTTAAGAATTGCATGAAGGTGCAAAAATAATATATAATCACGTGAATCTAGAAGCAAAAATAAATTAATACTAAATATTTATGTAACCAAATAAGAACGTACTTTCATCAATATCCTGCTCCAATTCTTTTAGTAGTTTAATAGAAATTTTGTCTTTAATATGCGTTTTAAAGTAAGGCACTATTTTTGTAACAAATGAAGGCCAGAGTAAAAACAGACGTGATGAATTAGCATCAAAAATAATTTTGTAATCGATGTCAACCTGCAATTTAAATAAAATTAATAAATTTCAAAACTGTTATGTATTAGCATTTAATAATAACTTACCAAACTATGCCCAAGACTATGTTTAAAAAGTGGCCACTTTTTCAACACATTTTGGCCATCTCCTCTCTTAATATCCCGATGTCTTACGGTTGCTACTTGCGACCGCTCGACCAACCATATGATCAATTCCGACTCACTTTCAGTGATAATAGGATCCGGTGTTTGTACTCGCACAGTCGTCGCTCGGAAAGTTCCTGTAAATTATATATTAAAACATATTCCAAATAAATCTTTAAACATTATACTTTCGTGTTCTAGAATTCGACGCGTTTTTAAATTTTTTAATTTTACGCGAGTATTGACAGCTTTGTCATGAAGTTTGCCAGTTGGGTTAAGTCCACGACCTCGTTTGTTCAGGTAATACCTCTAGAACAGAAAGTTTGATTTGATGTAATAATAATTTTTATAACTAATCACCAGCAGATCATGATAATGAAAAAAATATAGTAAATGTGTTTATAAAACTAGATAAATGACTAAAACGCCAACTCACTTTGCTTTCAGAAGGAAAGATAGATTGGATTGCATTTGTTGCGCACGTTATATCATGCATTGACATCGATTTTTAATTTTTTGAATAGCTATCTACTATTATAGACATCAAAATTTCCTTGTTCATATCATCAAGGATATTTTCTTTTTGATAACAATTTAAAATTTCAACACCCGTTTCCGAACTTTTCAGTAATTCCAGAAGTTTATTATAGTTCAAAATGGTTCTCGCATTCAAGTGTCGTTGACGATGAAAGCGAACTGCGTTCCACATCTGATGATTGGTTTGTTTTCATCGATTGTGCTTCAATCCATTCTATGCAAGAGTTTGAAATGGAAACTGTACTGGCCTGCAAATATAAATTATTTTGTGTAACCCGCATGTAATGTTAATAAACACAGCGTCGAGAGTCGTAGGTGTAAACACTTTCAACGACTGACACGTCAAAGAACTACACCGAGTACTTAATTCTAAAACGTCAAGCAATCACTTTGTCACTAACAACTCCTCTCCACACACGTTTCACAGCGATTGTAATTTTCAATTTAATTGTTTTCTTTTTTTATATATTTCTTTTCTGATAATAAACCATTTAAACCATTTTGTATTGCTTATTACTAAACAATAATTTTGACTACTTAATCTACTACATTTTTTTATTTACAGCAATTTTATTTTAAACAATTAAAATAAAATAAAAACGAAAAAAAAATTTAAGAGGATGTTTAAACAGGGCGATCTTCAGCCTCTGTAATGTTGATTGCTGGCCTTCTCGTAGAAGGAGACGTCTTGATTATTAAAGATCATCTTGGAACCCTCTGATGTGTATGTACCGGTGACTTGGCTCGATTTCTTCGCTTCTCAGTCCTTGCATCTCAGGACTTGGATGAGTTTGAAGTCCAGCTTCGACTTCTGATCTAAACCGGTTCCAGTTTATTTTCGCAAAGTTGATGTGTAGTTCAGGTGTTGGGGTAACTTGTACAATTCGCTGATTCAACCTCACTCGAAGCTCTATGGCCAAATGATCTGAATCACTTTCATGTGCAAAACAGGAATAATTCCTTAATTCCGGCAGAATGTTGACGAAATTTGTCGTTGCCAAGAAGAAATCCAGCGTGGATGGTGTCCGAGGATATGTTTTCCGGGGCTGGGAAACAACAGCCATGGTATGCTGCTGAGGATTTGAATCCAGCCAATCTGCAATGGCCTTTCCTTGGTTGTTGCATACTTCATCTTGCCATCGGGTATGCCTAGTATTAAAATCCCCTCCAACCCCACAGTATGTGTGCCCAGAGGAGATGCCGCAGACAGTTGGCAGATCCCGTTGAATGTTTTCCCTCGTTGCATTACAGTGATTGTACACTGATATTACCAACAAGGTCTCAACCTCGTTGACTTTGCTTCCATGCTACGCAAACCACTAATTTGCACCTTTTCGCCTGTCATAGTGTTCCTGATAAGGACCGCCTTCCCAGAGCAATCACTGCTTTTGTCAACCCTGTGGATGTTGTATCCGTCTGAACTGAATGGGTTTCTCCCTGTGAGATTAGTTTCCTGTAAAAGAAGAATGTCAGGTTTATAAGTTTTAATAAATAATTTTAGTGTGATACGCCTAGCTAACGAATAAATAGAGTTTACATTATATAAGAATATACTTATCCTGCTTATTGTGAACTTAATTCACAAATGAGTCGACCCAAAACGGTTGTTTTGGACCTGTCATCAAGACTGCTATAATTAGCAGGCACGACTTCTCTTGCTTTCTGCAAAATTGTGAAAAGGTCTGCTCCAAATAGCCTTTCCGTATCTTCGAAGATGTTAGACGTTCCAGTAGATAGTGCCGGTTTTGAAGATTGCTTACTTACTGATTTTTTGCTTGCTTGGATGCTTGGTGGTGGTTTGTTGATTGTTGCTGGCTTGCTAGCAGTCCCCATAGCAGCTATACTAGCAAAGCTAACTCCTTTCACTATAGCTTTTACAGCAGATTTCTGGGCGAACTTATGCTGCTCCATCTTCTTTTGCGCGGATTTTACTTTTTCCGCCATTTTTTCTTTATATTTAGGACATCCTCGATAGTTTGCAGGATGTCCAGATTTTTGGCAATTTGTGCAGAAGACGTTGTCGTCTTTCTTGTTGTCTACATTTCTCGGGCATTGGCCAGGTAAGTGTTCGTCCTTGCACTTAACGCTTCCTTGACATCATCAGTATCGAAGGAGTGGTGAATGCCTTTTAGGACCAACATTTCTTTTCGGTCCTCCTTACCAGTGTATGTGTTGACATCTCTGGGAACTGGCCAATCCGCTTGACAGAGAACCTCCAAATTGACGAATTTCATGAAAATAATAAGTTCAAACCGATGCACAAATGGCTCTTCCCCTCTACATTGTAATCTAACAAAATCTATTCGATAGATAATTCCTCTAGAAAGACACAGGTGTGGGTCAATTTAGTGAGACATCTCTGGAAACTGGCCAATCCGCTTGACAGTAAACCTCAAAATTGACGAATTTAATGAAAATAACAAAAGTTCAAACCGATGCACAAATGCCTCTTCCCCTCTACATTGTAATCTAACAAAATCTATTCGATAGATAATTCCATAAGGAAGACACAGGTGTGGGTCAATTTAGTAAGACATTTCTGGGAACTGGCCAATCCGCTTGATAGTGAACCTCCAAATTGACGAATTTCATGAAAATAACAAAAGTTCAAACCGATGCACAAATGCCTCTTCCCCTCTATATTGTAATCTAACAAAATCTATTCGATAGATAATTCCATAAGGAAGACACAAGTGTGGGTCATTTTAGTGAGACATCTCTGGGAACTGGCCAATCCGCTTGACAGTGAACCTCCAAATTGACGAGTTTCATGAAAATAACAAAAGTTCAAACCGATGCACAAATACCTCTTCCACTCTACATAGTAATCTAACAAAATCTTTTCGGTAGATAATTCCTTTAGGAAGACACAGGTGTGGGTCAATTTGGTGAGGCATATATGTTAGCTTGTTAATCTTCTTTACAGCGAGCCTCTAAATTCAAAATAACAAATGTTATTTTTACCAATACATACACAGGCTGTGTACATATGACATTCTGTTAATTTTGTTATTTGTTAAAAACTTCACATGCGTAAAATTTTTGTTTTTAAAATTGGTTTGTTTCCAACACATGTATTTTTAAATTCCCTATATTAACTTCACTTGCCCGTGGCACGGATGTCGGTCGGTCAGCAGTCATGGAATCTTGAGATAAATTTTTAACCCACTACCCAAAGCCCGATTTTATTGAAATTTAGCACACATGTGTATTTCACACTTTCTATTAAAATTTGTCACATTTTTGCACACATTTTGCACACATGCAAAAATTTTGGTGGCCCCGAGGTCGTGGGGCCCCATAAAAATTTTTCAAAAAAATTAACCCGATTTTTATCAAATTTTATACACATGTGTATCTCCAATGGACAACATTTTTTGTAAAGTTTTTGGAGTGAACGGGCCCTGAGGCCCGATGGGTGCCCATATAAATTTTTTAAAAAGTAGCTCGATTTTCTTCAAATTTTAAACACATACATACATAGTCTAACTCGTTTATATTGTGGTAAATTTTTGTAGTTTAATAATGATGTTGTTGAGCCCGTATCTATTAAAAACTTAATTTTACTTTTTCCTACGGTCAATTCTATTATCAGTAGACAAGGTTTTTGTCCACCAATATGAAAATTTACTTGTTCGTCATTCTCTGACTGAATATGGTCAACTTACATCTGTTCTACTTTGTTTTGCCTGAACAGTCCAGAATTATCTCTGTTAAAACGTTGTTGTCCCAAACTATTGTCTATTATTTTGTCTAAGCTGTCCAGAGTTTATGTTATGGTTTTGTCTATACTGACCAGAATACGTATTATTGTTGGGCCTAGATTGTCCGGAATTTATATTGTTGTTTTGTCTAAACTGTCGAAAATGTGTACTATTTTGTCCCGGTAATGTTGTTCGTTTCTAAAGTATGTTCTGTCATGACCTCTGTTGAAACTTTTTTCACTTTTTATCATTCCCGATTTTTCTAAAAAATAGTGTTACGAAAAGTAGTTAGTAGCTATATAATGGAATTAGAATCATAAGTGCTAAATTCGTTGCATACTTTAAGGCTAAGGCTATTAGCGTACCAAAAATAACTGCTAAATCAATTGCATACTTTTAGGCGACTATTAGATTATTGGAAATTTGAAATGTAACCGCCTGCAAGTTTGAATCATTGTGTACTGGTCAAACAATTAGTCAAACCGGTTTGTGCGGTTTGCCTGGTTTTTTGTAAAAGAACATGATTGAACATGAAGTCTATTTTTAGAAGATGACTCATTACATATAAGTGTCGTTAGTTGTAAATAAGGGAATAAGGGTACAATTTTCTGAATATTTCTGTCTACAATATTAGAAGTTTCTGGATGTTTATGATTGAGTATAAATAGAGGCCTTAAGCCGAAGTAAGATGATTAGTTGTTTGGAATTTAACCAGTGCAATTGTACAAGTTCTTGTAAAGTGATAAAGATATAACCTAAGAGAATTATTGTGAAGTACTAGTATCATAAGTGTTCTTGTGGACATTTAAAGTAATCACCGATACAGATTGTCAACTTGTGTTAATTTTATTGTTTGAATTAAAGTTGTTATTTTTAAATTAATTAACTTGTGTTGTGTTTTGCTTGCAAAATCCATTACGAACTCGAAAGCCTGAATTTCGTAACAATTGGTGTCAGAAGTGGGATTTTGCAAATCGTGAGACATTCAAATTTTGCAAATTAAGAGACAATAGAATTTCTGCAAATTGAGAGATAGTAAAATTTTACAAACCGTGAACAATAAATAAATTAATTGGTGATTTTACAAACTGATAAACATTAAACAATAAAATGGAAAGTGCAGTGAACATTAAATCCAATAGTTCCCAGGAGCTTAAAGAAGAGCTTGGACGGCGAGGTCTAAGTACTGCAGGAAATAAGCAAGAGCTATTTCTCCGTTTACAATAAGTCGTTCAAGCAGAAAAACAGCAGGCTGGTGAACCGTTTGCAATTGATACGGAGTTAGTGGAGCGAAAATCGGCTACTTCGGAAGATAAGGAAGCAACCAACATGGAGGCGATGTTTAATGCTTTAATGCAACAAATGCAGCTACAAAGTCAGGAGAATAAACAGATGAATCTAGCAAAAATTGAATTTTCAAATTGGCGGCAAGTTGGAACAGCAAAGTCAAGGTTTGAAGAAAGAATTGGATCAGCAAAATCAGCAGTTAAATTCCAAACTGACCGTTAAGTTTGAACAACAAAATCAACATTTGAATTCCAAATTTGACCAGCAAAATGGAAAGCTGGATGTTATTCAGGAAAAGTTAAGAGCTGAGATGAGTGGAATTCAAACATCGCTTAAAGGTGAGATAAATGAAATTCATGAAGAAATGAGTGGCTTGGAAGGAAAAATTAAAGAGTTTGAGACCCGGTTGGATAGTCGTACTCAGTTCGTCAGGGAAAGTACTCAACAAAGCATTCCCAGAGTTATTCCAGAATCCTCTAGTAACCAGAAAAGTATTTTGAAGCCTCCTGCGTTCGATGGTGAGACAGCATTTGAAAATTTCAAAGTCCAGTTTGCAGCTGCGGTACAACATAATGGATGGGGCGCTGAAGAACAACTACATTCAATAATTCTGGCGTTGAGGAGCAAGGCTGCTGATGTATTGCAAATGATTCCAAATGCTGAGGTGAGTTCCGGAAGAATATTGAAAGAGTTAGACTTGCGTTATGGATAGTCTCACACACAGGAGCTAAGCAAAATACAGCTCCAGATGAAGAAACAACAGCGAGGAGAACACTTTTAATAATTAGAACCTGAAATAACTAAGCTAGCACGACAAGCCTATTGTGGGTTCCGGCTGGTATCTTTGACGGATTGGCAGTGGATGCGTTCATCAATGCTATACGAGATGAACAGTTGAATCTTCATTTGAGGACAACATCGAGAGGAAAAACAATGAATCAGGTATTAGCGTCGGCTTTGTGGTATGAAGCGGCTAAAGCCAGTGTGTCTTCGAATTTTGTTGAGTTACGCAAGTTGGAAACAGAGGACGTCGCACAAATAAAAGCTCTCATTGATGAGAAATTGCAGAAATCAACCACTGGTCGCTTTCAAACCGAGAGAAGTAGCAGATTCCATCCTACACTATGGTATTTTAGATGTCAGAAACCTGGGCATTTCATTCGGAATTGCAAGGAAGTGAGCACTGGAAACATGGTTAGACAGCCTGTGAATGGTGTCAATAATCTGGAGAGATTACGGCGAATAGATGCACAAAATTTAAAAAAGGTGGAGCGATCATCTTGTACCAGCTTTGCAGGGCAAAGGCTGCAGAAGACAAGGGAATATCCCAGGGTCACAATACGCAGCACAAATCTTGGAAGAGATTGCAACAGTTTGGTTGTTAATGGCGTATTGGAGAGAAGACCTTGCGATTTTGTTCTAGACACAGGAGCTTCCAGATCAATTGTAAGTCCTGAAATGGTGTCTGGAGAGAAAGTAAATAGAGTGCATCACTACAAGTTGAGGACAGCTGCAGGAGAAGCTGCAGCAGTTAAGGGTGAGCGTTTCCTTACAGTCGAGTTTGGAGGATTAAGGTTTCGACATCGGTTTATTGTTGCCCGAGTGGAAGATGAATGCATATTGGGTCTGGACTTTATGATGGCACACCAGATGTCACTTGATTTGAGAAATCAAGTACTGAGATGGCGTAATGTGGAAGTTCCGCTCAGCATAACCGGCAATCACAATGGTGGATCATTCAGGAAGTGTTGTGTCCCCGAGTACAAACAAAGTAGAAGACCGGAAAACGAAAGATATGTCGATAACTGGTGCTGAACGTATCAAAAATGCGCTGCAAGAATAGAACTGCAACAAACAGCTAGAGGAAAAACGCATTGGTACAAAGTTGTAGCGTCAATAGTTGGGCTAGATGCAAAGGATTCCGATCAAAGACCAATGGTGATCAATGTCCAAAGATCAGTAAAGAACAACGTCGTGAATGGTAACGAAGGAACGAAAACACAGAATCACCTGCGCGCGAACTATGAAAAATTGCGGGAAGGAGACTTCGTTTGGCTATACAACTCCAAGAACAGACAAGGGAAATTAGAGAAACCACAGCAAAGTTTCGAAGAAATCTACAAGAGAAACAACGACGCAGTATATTAGATTTAACAAAACCTCAGATGTCAAAAGGATCAAAAGGTCTGTATCAACAGATTGACAAGGTACAACATCAGAAGGAGTGCTGAATCTGTTCGGGACGAACAGAATTAAGGTGGGGGTAATGTTACGAAAAGTAGTTAGTAGCTTATATAATGGAATAAGAATCATAAGTGCTAAATTAGTTGCATACTTTTAGGCTAAGACTATTAGCGTACCAAAAATAACTGCTAAATCAATTGCATACATTTAGGCGACTATTAGATTATTGTAAATTTTAAATGTAACCGCCTGCAAGTTTGAATCATTGTGTACTGGTCAAACAAGTAGTCAAACCGGTTTGTGCGATTTGCCTGGTTTTTGTAAAAGAACATGATTGAACATGAAGTCTATTTTTAGAAGATGACTCATTACATATAAGTGTCGTTAGTTGTAAATAAGGGAATAAGGGTAAAATTTTCTGGATATTTCTGTCTACAATATTAGAAGTTTCTGGATGTTTATGATTGAGTATAAATAGAGGCGTTAAGCCGAAGTAAGATGATTAGTTGTTTGGAATTTAACCAGTGCAGTTGTACAAGTTCTTGTAAAGTGATAAAGACATAACCTAAGAGAATTATTGTGAAGTACTAGTATCATAAGTGTTCTTGTGTACATTTAAAGTAATCACCGATATAAATTGTGAACTTGTGTTAATTTTATTGTTTGAATTAAAGTTGTTATTTTTAAATTAATTAACTTGTGTTGTGTTTTGCTTGCAAAATCCATTACGAACTGGAAAGCCTGAATTTCGTAACAATAGTATAAATAATAATAATATTCGGCGCGACAGACCATTGCGGTCCAAGGCCTAGCTTCTCGCTACCATTTGTGTTGCGCAGGTATATTTTTGGACAAACATGGAAGGGACCTACAATTTCCGAATTTCCGAACGGCGAATTGAGAGAAGCTTTCCGTGACAAGTTATTACTCTCGGAACTTCTGTCACCCATTCGCGAGAGGTGGGACACCGTGGAAAATACTTTTGGTGTTACTGGGATTCGAGTCACGAACCCCCTACTTAGTAGCCATGCGTATTTCCACTGAGCCACTGCGCCCACAATATATAGTATGCATCTCTTAAATTTAATTCATTTCTACATAAAATTATGCTCGATAAGTTCAAAAATGATTTTAAAATTATTGACTCGTTTATTGTGGGTGAAATTTCTACAGGTTTATTAATATCAAATTCATACTTAGTATTTAATTTATCAAGAATGATTTTAAGTTTTTCATAAAACTCACTTGCATTGTAATGGTTTTTTAGCTCCATATTATTATGTCTATCTGAATCCAAAATTTCTTATAAGATCTTCTTTCACTTGTTCCCACGTTGGGTTCGGTCCTTATGTCCTGATTGCATAAAGTGTTCCTTGATTTTAATCAATACATTTCTTTTGTACACGTATTAGTATAATGATGGGTTCTCCTGGAATAGAGGCAAGATCATCTCCATTTCTCGTATAAATGACGAACGATCATGTTGTCCTGTCCCTCTATATTATTTTATACTTGCTGCTTCCTTCATCAATTGGCTGGCTGATAGTTGAAAGTTGGCTTGTGTTAAGTGAGAAGTGAAGCTGCTGCTTCTGCTGCTGCTGTTGTTGGTCCCATTTTTTTCTGCTCTTCTTTGTACAATTTGTATCGTGAGTACTTTGGATTCATTACTTCATTATTATACTAGCTGATTACCCGGCGTTGCGTTTATTAATCCCAATCTTCTATTAGGCAGGGGTAGAAAAAAGAATGATATCTATCTACATGGTAAAATTGCAGTTTTTATTAACAAAATTTATTTTTAAAAATATATTTTAAATTATATTATTCAAATTATAAAAAAAATTAAAAAAACATACATAAAATTAATTTAAGACAAAACTTGGTTGTATACAATGTTTTTAGTTTCACCTTCAAGAGCAAGAATAAATAAATTCTTAGGTCAACCCAACCCAAAAAGCAAAATTAAGTTGTCCGTGTGAAAAACATGACAAAACGCAAGCTTTACTGGAAATAGAAATCTCTTAAATTTAAAAGGTAGATCCGTCGAAATGAGTGCTATCCGTGGGATAAAAACTGTTTCACACTGTCCCTTTTCTGTCAAGATAGTCGCTTCAATTTTATTGCCCGGCATCTCTTTAACGCACAGTCTTCTGCCATTGCAAAGTTTTGGGGACCCGAGAATCCGTAGTAAAATAACTGAAGATCAAACTCTAAGACAATGTGGTGGCAATCCAGACGAATTAAGTGAGTTTAGGAACTCAGTTAGATAATCAACTTCCTCAACATCAACGGTATCGATACACTTATATTCAGTGACTATGCCTATTAACATGGCAAGTATTTGATTATTTATTTCGTGGGTGTCTCCATTTTTAGTAGCAATAATGGCCCCTTTTCGCAACGGGCTCAAAATGTGATAGTTTTGAGAAACAGCCGGATAAATAAAATTTATATGTTCTGCGGCAGATTTCAAAAATCGATGTCAATTTAATATAACCATAAAACACGGCTACTATTCTACCTTTTCCAATTTGAAGTAAGGGCGACAATGTCCTCACCCCCAAATTCGTCGCCAAATGGTCGCCGAGTACCATTCTAAACATCACTTTCCATCTCAGCGACTCAGAAAACTATGGGATCGACACTAATATCGGTCACCCTTCCCCCTCCGGGGAGACAACTAACCCATACGAGTGTCCTACGAACACTATTAATCTCAGTGGCCCCGAGAACTATTGAATGGACACTAATATCGGTCATCCCCCTCAGGTATCGACCCCACCCACTAGAGCTGTCTTACCATCACCATTCAACTCAGGAACCCCGAAAACAATAGCTTCGACACTAATATTGGTCACCCCCCCCCTACAGTTATCGACCCCATCCAACTAGAGCTGTTTTACCGTCACCATTCAACTCAGTGACCCCGAAATACAAATATACAAATATACAAATAGTGACTGACACGAAGTGTAACCAACTTCAGACTGTCATTGCTGACAAACCAGTGATGACAGAGCGCTCAAAGTTACACTAATACCAGTTCATTCCATTGTTTACAAGCGTACAAAAGCATTTTAGTGGGAAATATTCAGAAAAAAGTTATCCGCAATGGAATTCAATCGTAATAGTGTGATTGCTCTGTATTTGGCTGGAAAACCGCAGCCGCAGATTGTTAACCAGTTAAAACATCTGCATGTGAATAAAATGTTTGTGTATCGCACCATAAATCGTTATAACGATACCGGCAGCATTGCAAAACGCCATGGTGGTGAACCGAAACGCATTGCAACATCTCCGGATATCATTTGGAAGGTGAAGGCCAAATTGGCTCGGAATCTGCGCCGTAGCGGCAGAAAAATGGCTCGTGAGGCAAACATTTCGCTCGAACGTATGCAGCACATATTGAAAGATCATCTTGGACTAAAGGCCTTGAAATTCCAAAAAACGCATGGTCTCAACGATTCTAAAAAAAAAGTTAGAGTGAAAAGAGCAAAGGAGTTGTTATGCTTGCACGAAAGTGGCGATTTGCCGAATTTGGTTTTCTCCGATGAGTCACCGTTCGTTATTGAGCAATATGTGAACAAGCAAAACGACCGGATTTACTTGCCCAGCCGTTCTACTGAAAATTTGGACCAACGGATTGCCACTCGAAACCAAGCGCCGCCGATGGTGATGGTTTGGGCTGCCGTAACGGCCGAAAGCCGTTCACCGCTCGTTTTTTTGGACCGTGGCATCAAGATAAATGCCTTGGGCACAAAAACATTTCGGCCGTAGAGCCTGGACATTTCAACAGGACTCGGCGCCGAGTCATAAAGCGCGCGTCAATCAATATTGGCTGAGAAACAACGTTCCGCGGTTCATTTCCACTGCCCAATGGCCACCAAATTCACCGGATGCAAATCCGCTAGATTTCTCGGTTTGGGGTATTTTGAAGAGCAAGGTTGGGAAAAAAAATACCAAAGTGTCGATCATCTCAAGCAAGCGCTTCGCCGGGAATGGGCCAAAATACCGCAGAGCCACTTTCTTGCTGCATGCAATAGCTTTGTCGGCCGTTTGAAGGTCATATCGCGGCTAAGTGGCCAAATCGAAAACTGCTAAAGCAATTCGAAAATTTAAATATGTATTTGTGAACATTTTTTACTTTGATTCAATAAAATTGATCAAAAATAAAAATTCTGTGGCGTTTTGTTTTGGTAACACTTCGTGTCAAATATACAAATACATATACAAATATACAAATATCCAAATATACAAATATACAAATATACAAATATACAAATATACAAATATACAAATATACAAATATACAAATATACAAATATAAAAATTTACAAATATACAAATATACAAATATACAAATTTACAAATATACAAATATACAAATATACAAATATACAAATATACAAATATACAAATATACAAATATACAAATATACAAATATGATAATGATGATGATGATATGAGGGTAAATCAACGGCACTGCGACCCTTGTGTATCTATTGCGCCCCCCCTCGACTAGCGCTGTAGGGACGGTGCCTGCCCAACCCTAGAGCACTCCCTCCATACCAATGGCTTTTAGGAACCTAATGATATGGAGAGGTTCTAATAAATGACGTGCAGTATCGGAGAATGCGTGAGTTCCCAGCTGGCCCCTCCGCTGGCGGATCGTTGCACCGCAGTCGTTGAGAAGATGCCACGGGGGGTGTCCCTTCAGCCTGCAGTGCCCTGTTAGGAACCCCGTAATGATTCTAACATTACTCCTACTTAGTCCCATTATTGATCGGGACCTCTTCGGGTTATAGCCACCCAACATTTCTTTCGCTTGCCGTCGACTTGGGAGTTTCTCCCATCTTACTGAAGCGGTTTCTTTACTTATATTATGTAATTCTTCACGCATAATACGGTACCCAATTCCACAAAAGGGTTCCGGCCCTATAAGCGGAGTCTCTGCCCCTTTGTTTGCGAGCTTGTCCGCTTGTTCGTTACCTTCTATACCGATGTGTCCCGGCACCCAGTACAACTTTACTTTGTTGTTTTCACCAAGTTTGTTTAGCCTTGTTTTGCATTCTTCCACCAGACGTGGTGTGGACTGCATCTAAAGCTTTTAGCGCGGCTTGGCTGTCTGACATGATGGCTACTTCCTGCCTCATGTAATTCTTATTCAGATTGAATTGAGCGCATCTTTCGATGGCGTGTACCTCTGCTTGGAAGATACTCGGATAATGGCCCATTGCTTCAGAGTACTTGGTTCGTGGCCCTATTACTCCCGATCCTGTGCCCTCCGCCTTCTTTGATCCATCCGTATACCATTTTATAGTTCCTGGGTGTATCTTGTAGTCTGTTTCGGACCTGAATTCCGACTTGGTGCTTAGTTTGACTTCATAGTTCTTTTTGAACTCCAGCTTTTGCACCATGTTGTCACATGGCATGCATGCCACAGGGGTTAGCTTGGCCAGTGAATTCATTAAGCTCCTTGCTCTGCTGCCCGTGATGCAGCCAACCTTGGTCAGGCGTACTAGGGTTTCATTGGATTTGCCCTCTACCACTATATGCAGCGGGAGTAGCCCAATGATTACCTCCATGCCCGCCGTTGGGCAGGTTCTCATAGCTCCTGTGATTAGGACACAAGCGAGTCTTTGTACCTTTTCCAATTCTCTCCTAGTGGTGCTTAGCTTGGTTCTACCTGCCCACGCCACTGCTCCATAGGTGATCATTGGTATAACTATCATAGTGTACATCCAGTGCATTATCTTGGGGCTTACTCCCCATGATTTGCCTGCCACCCTTCTGCACACCATGAGCGCTCTCTTAGATTTTTTTATTACTGCCTGCTGATGTTTATTCCATAGCAGTCTCTTGTCTAATATCAGACCAAGGTACTTGACCTCTTCGCTGATTGGGATCACTTCACCTTTGACAATGACAATATCGTCCGCGTAACCCTGAGATACAGTTCCTGCTTCCGCTAGTCGCTGAAGTAGTCCGTCTACAAGGATGCTCCACAGTAGAGGGGAAAGTACTCCTACTTGTGGACACCCTCTTGTTGTGTTAACCATAATGGTTTTGTCACCGACTATGGTTTCTGCTGTTCTGGTGATTAGCATCTCGCACATCCATCAGTAGATTGTGCCGTCTACTGTTTTCTTCTCCAGAGCATTTCTTATCGCATCATGTGATGCGTTGTCAAACGCCCCTTCGATATCCAGGAAGGCGCATAGAGCGATTTCCTTACTGGCGAGTGAGCCCTCTATGTTTTCCGTCAGTTCCCACAGTGCGGTCTCCGTAGATCTGCCCGCTCTGTATGCGTGTTGACTGGAATGCAGCGGTTCTTTTACCAGTGTAGTCGACCTTACATAGTTGTCGATAACCTTTTCGATAGTCTTTAGGACAAACGAAGTGAGGCTGATTGGTCTTTGGGTGTGTGGGATCCTTCTTCCCTACCTTAGGTATAAATACCACCCGAGCCCTTCTCCAGCTTTTCGGTATATACCCGAGTGCTAGACTACTTCTGAATATTCTTAGAAGGTATGGGAGGAGATTGTCTAGCCCCATTTGCATGACTGCTGGTATTATCCCATCCACACCTGCTGATTTGAAGGGCTGGAAGCTTTTAACTGCCCACCGGATTCTTTGCTCAGTGCATATCTCCGAGGCTTTCTTCCAGTCTTCTCTACTAAATCTACGATAGTATAAGTCCCTATCAGATTCGGTTCTGTTCACCGTACTCCCCGGGAAGTGACTATTCAGGAGGAGGAGAGCTCTCTGCTCCTCGTTTTCTGTGAACTTCCCTTCATGGTTTCTCAGTGAAGCTTTGAAACAACTAGTGTCTTTAGCCATAGCTTTGTAAAGTCTGGCAGACTCCTTAGTGTTTTTTACCTCCTCACAGAAGTTACGAAAACTTCTGCGCTTTGCTCTTCTCACTTCTATATTATATGCCGTGAGTGATTTCGTGTATTTCTGCCACTTGCCCCTTCTCTTGGCGGTCTTGAAAAGTTTTCTTACCTGCCTACGATGGGCTGACAGTTCTTCGTTCCACCAAGGAACTTCATTACTCCCTTTGGGTGAACTGATCGGGCAGCACGACTCATATGCGTCCGAGATTGCCCTATTCATGTCTACTACTGCGCATTCTAGCTCGTGCGGGCACCTGGCCACTCTTTGAACTGAAGCGTGTATAAGATTACTTTGCAAATAGATTCTAAATTTCTCCCAATTTGCCCTTCTGGGGTTTCTGATAACCCTTTCCCCTATGATTAACCCTCCCAATTCAAACATGATTAATCTGTGGTCTGACAGAGTCGGTTCGGAGGAGACCCTCCACTTGTTTAGTAAACGACTCACTGTCGGAGTTCCGAAGGTGATGTCGAGTACCTCTTCCCTAACCCTAGTCACGAATGTTGGAATACTACCTACATTGTAAATATGTAGGTTTTCCTTCACCAAAAACTCTAAAAGGTACTCACCCCTCTTATTTGTGTCGGTGCTCCCCCATTCTTCGTTATGTGCATTTGCCTCGCACCCAATCAGTAGGGGTTTGCTAAGCCTTCGGCAATATTCTACAAGTTCTTGAATTTCTGGGGGCGGTATTTCCTCCCTTTTCCCGGCAAAGTAGGCCGAAGCGATGACTATCTCCCGGTGTGTGCCGTCTACGTTAAACTGGCACTGGATTGCTACCACGTCCCGGGTTATAAATTCTGAAAGAGATAGATAATTAATACTATTTCTGACTACGATGCAGGCTCGTGGGGCAACTTGCCCCACTTCATAAATCACCTTTGCATCATTGCAAGACAGACCACATATCTGTAACCTGTAGAACCAGGGTTCCTGGACCAGCACTAGCCCCAGATGTTGTTTGGTGAACAACCTGGCCACCACGGCGGCTGCCCCTTTGGCCTTATGGGTGTTCACCTGAGCGATTCGTGTACTGGTCATAACTTAGTTTTCTGAAGAGGGCAGCTGCTCCTCTCCAGTCTCTAGTTCGAGGTGCTGAATCTCCTCTAGCAGCTCATCCTCCTCTAGCTGTCGGATCGCCTCCAGCTCGTCTATTACAATGTCTGGTTGGGGAAGGGCAGCGAGGTCTTCCATAATGGGTTCCTCTTCTGCTCCCGCTTCTCCTTCCATATCCATTGTAACTGCGCCTTGGGGGTCATCTGCTGCTAGGGTGGGAGGGTCTTTCTGCCCCTTCTACACCTGTGTGCCTTCCTTTTTCTTCAGGCCACCCACCGATATTTTGCCATACCGGTATCTAATGGAGTGACCTGCCTCTTTAATTGCATTTCTGCTTCTGGAGTCTATGGATATTGTGGAGAATACTCCACCCCTTTCCTCTCGACAACCGATGACTTTCCACATATCTACGTGGAGTCCCTCATTCTGTGCTCCAATCAGGGAGATGGAGCGCTCCATCCCCTGCCGATTGCTACGTGGCAGAAACACCGACATAATAGTCGGCTTGGGTATGTCATCCCCGTCCTTGGCCACGAGCTTCGGTCCCTTCCACGTCGAAAGGGTTGGAGCATGTGCCTTAAGCCAAGTTGCCGAGCGTTCATCGCAACAGTCGACAAGAATCATTTCCGGTCTGAAGTGGACGCCGTCGAAGCCAAATGTATATATACAAATAGATTCCATGACATTTTCTAGAAAAACATTTTCTCGAAAAACATTTGCTCGAAAACATTTTCTCGAAAAACATTTGCTCGAACATAATTTTTTGGTAAAATAAATAACCGAAAAATTTTAAAAAAAACTCACGTTTCGCGAACAAAAATTACTCGCGATAGTTTTTAGAAGGATGAAAACATAGACTATTTAGTTTTCGAGAAAATGTTTTTCTAGCAAATGTTTTTCGAGCAAATGTCGTTTTATACATTTTCTAGCAAATGTTCTTCGAGCAAATGTTTTTCGAGAAAATGTTTTTCTAGCAAATGTTTTTCGAACAAATGTTTTTCGAGTAAGTGTCTGGGTACCATACAAATATACAAATATACAAATATACAAATATACAAATATACAAATATACAAATATACAAATATACAAATATACAAATATACAAATATACAAATATACAAATATACAAATATACAAATATACAAATATACAAATATACAAATATACAAATATACAAATATACAAATATACAAATATACAAATATACAAATATACAAATATACAAATATACAAATATACAAATATACAAATATACAAATATACAAATATACAAATATACAAATATACAAATATACAAATATACAAATATACAAATATACAAATATACAAATATACAAATATACAAATATACAAATATACAAATATACAAATATACAAATATTCAAATATACAAATATACAAATATACAAATATACAAATATACAAATATACAAATATACAAATATACAAATATACAAATATACAAATATACAAATATACAAATATACAAATATACAAATATACAAATATACAAATATACAAATATACAAATATACAAATATACAAATATACAAATATACAAATATACAAATATACAAATATACAAATATACAAATACACAAATATACAAATAAATTCTTTATTTTATATATATAGAAGATTTGTTTTCGAGTTTCAACTTATTTAAAATAATGTTCGTTTTTTTATTTATTGTCTTAACTATTTAGAGTAAAAATTTGCGAGTTGTTTTTTGTGATTTTGAATTCTAACACTATTAATAAGACTTCACGATTTTTTTAAGCAAAGGCTTTAGAGATAAACTCCACGACTTCTTTTTTAAATTCTCTATATTAAATTCGCGTGCCCGTGTGTTTGTTTGTTTGTTTGTCGTGGAATCATGCGATAAATTTTTATCCCACTTCCCAAAGTCCGATTTCATTGAAACTTTGCACACATGCATATTTCCGATGGCAACTTTTTCTATTAAAATTTGGGCCCTCTCGGTCCTCGGGGTCGGGGGCTACCCATACAAATATTTTACAAAAATTTCCCGATTTCTTTCAATTTTATATACATGTGTAAATCCGATGGACAACACTTTTTGTAAAAAATTTGGAGACCCCGGGCCCCTGGGTCATGAGGCCCCATACAAATTTTTTTAAAAAAATTAACCCGATTTTATTCAAATTTTATATACATGTGTATCTCCGATGGACAATACTTTTTGTAAAAATGTTGGAGACCCCGGCCCCCGGGGTCATGGGGCCCAATACATATTTTTTAAAAAATTAACCCGATTTTCTTTAAATTTTATATACATGTATATCTTTGACGGATAACACTTTTTGTACAAATTTTGGACACCCCGGGCCCCGGGGTCGTGAGGACCTATACAAATTTTTTTAAAAAAATTAACCCGATTTTCTTCAAATTTTATATACATGTGTACCTCCGATGGACAATACTTTTTGTAAAAATTTTGGAGACCCCGGGCCCCGGGGTCATGGGGCCCAATAAATTTTTTTTAAAAAATTAACCCGATTTTCTTCAAATTTTATATAAATGTGTATCTCCGATGGATAATACTTTTTGTACAAATTTTGGAGACCTCGGGCCCCGGCGTCGTGAGGCCCCATACAAATTTTTAAAAAAAATTAACCCAATTTTCTTCAAATTTTATGTGTATCTCCGATGGACAGCACTTTTTGTAAACATTTTGTAGACCCCGGGCCCCGGGGTCATGGGGCCCAATACAAATTTTTTTAAAAAATTAACCCGATTTTCTTTAAATTTTATATACATGTGTATCTCTGATGGATAACACTTTTTGAAAAAATTTTAAACATGGGGTCATGGGGCCCAATAAAATTTTTTTAAAAAATTAAACCGATTTTCTTCAAATTTTATACCCAAGTGTATCACCGATGGACAAATCTTTTGTAAAATTTTTTAAGTGAACGGGCCCTGAGGCCTGAGAGACAATAAAAAATGTTATTTTGGACTTGGATACCCACAAAATTTCAGCTCTCTAGGTCGTGTGGAAGTTGGCTAAGAAGGACCTCAAAGAAGTAAAAAAAAACAATTTCAACCCGCGCCCCACGCGATACGCGTCATACTCGGAATATAAAAAATTCAATTTTGGTCTTAGACACTCACAAAATTTCAGCTCTCTAGGTCATGTGAAAGGTGCTTAAAAAGGACCTCAAATTGGTCGAAAATACCGACAAAAAGGGGTCAAGTCAAGTTAAATAAAAGTTTTTAATAATACATTGTTCTTTACAAAAAGGAATTAAGAAAAATATACCCAAAGCATAGGCTGTGGAATTACATTGTGGTAATAAAAAGAGGAAAACTAGACATTTCAAGCCCGGAGACAAGATAATTAAAAGGCAGGAAAAACTACTTCAGAAGGGTTCCGCTACTAGAATTTAGTTAACGGAAGTTAAAAAAAAATTAACCCAATTTTCTTCAAATTTTATACACATGTGTATCTCCGATGGACAGCACTTTTTGTAAACATTTTGTAGACCCCGGGCCCCGGGGTCATGGGGCCCAATACAAATTTTTTAAAAAATTAACCCGATTTTCTTTAAATTTTATATACAGGTGTATCTCTGATGGATAACACTTATTGTAAAAATTTTGGACACCCCGGGCCCCGGGGTCGTGAGGCCCAATACAAATTTTTTTAAAAAATAACCCGATTTTCTTTAAATTGTATATACATGTGTATCTCTGATGGATAACACTTTTTGTAAAAATTTTGGACACCCCGGGCCCCGGGGTCTTGAGGACCCATACACATTTTTTTAAAAAAATTAACCCGATTTTCTTCAAATTTTATATACATGTGTACCTCCGATGGACAATACTTTTTGTAAAAATTTTGGAGACCCCGGGCCCCGGGGTCATGGGGCCCAATAAAATTTTTTTTAAAAAATTAACCCGATTTTCTTTAAATTTTATATACATGTGTATCTCCGATGGATAACACTTTTTGTACAAATTTTGGAGACCTCGGGCCCCGGGGTCGTGAGGCCCCATACAAATTTTTTAAAAAAATTAACCCAATTTTCTTCAAATTTTATACACATGTGTATCTCTGATGGACAGCACTTTTTGTAAACATTTTGTAGACCCCGGGCCCCGGGTTCATGGGGCCCAATACAAATTTTTTAAAAAATTAACCCGATTTTCTTTAAATTTTATATACATGTGAATCTCTGATGGATAACACTTTTTGTAAACATTTTAGACACCCCGGGCCCCGGGGTCGTGAGGACCTATACAAATTTTTTAAAAAAATTAACCCGATTTTCTTCAAATTTTCTACATATGTGTATCTCCGATGGACAATACTTTTTGTAAAAATTTTGGACACCTCGGGCCCCGGGGTCATGGGGCCCAATAAAAATTTTTTAAAAAATTAAACCGATTTTCTTCAAATTTTATACCCAAGTGTATCACCGATTGACAAATCTTTTGTAAACTTTTTTAAGTGAACGGGCCCTGAGGCCTGAGAGACAATAAAAAATTTTATTTTGGACTTGGATACCCACAAAATTTCAGCTCTCTAGGTCGTGTGGAAGTTGGCTAAGAAGGACCTCAAAGAAGTAAAAAAAACAATTTCAACCCGCGCCCCACGCGATACGCGTCATACTCGGAATATAAAAAATTCAATTTTGGTCTTAGAAACTCACAACATTTCAGCTCTCTATGTCATGTGAAAGGAGCTTAAAAAGGACCTCAAATTGGTCGAAAATACAGACAAAAAGGGGTCAAGTCAAGTTAAATAAAAGTTTTTAATAATACATTGTTCTTTACAAAAAGGAATTAAGGAAAATATACCCAAAGCATAGGCTGTGGAATTACATTGTGGTAATAAAAAGAGGAAAACTAGACATTTCAAGCCCGGAGACAAGATAATTAAAAGGCAGGAAAAACTACTTCAGAAGGGTTCCGCTACTAAAATTTAGTTAACGGAAGTTTAGTTGAAGACACCATTTGCTCGGCTACGTTGAAAGCCAATGACTAGTCGCACTTATCACATAATTTGTTCCTTCCATTACAAGTAATTCAACAAAGTTTTGTTTTAAGATTCTTGTAAAAATCAAGACGACCATAATATCAGTACAATTATAAATATGTAGTAATTTCGTGGGTCCAAGATAAAAAAAAACCTAATGCATATTTATTTCGCATATTCGATATTTGGGCCCTCTCGGTCCTCGGGGTCGGTGGCTACCCATACAAATATTTTACAAAAATTTTCCCGATTTCTTTAAATTTTATATACATGTGTAAATCCGATGGACAACACTTTTTGTAAAAAATTTGGAGACCCCGGGCCCCTGGGTCATGAGGCCCCATACAAATTTTTTTAAAAAAATTAACCCGGTTTTATTCAAATTTTATATACACGTGTATCTCCGATGGATAACACTTTTTGTACAAATTTTGGAAACCTCGGGCCCCGGGGTCGTGAGGCCCCATACAAATTTTTTTAAAAAATTAACCCAATTTTCTTCAAATTTTATACACATGTGTATCTCCGATGGACTGCACTTTTTGTAAACATTTTGTAGACCCCGCGCCCCGGGGTCATGGGGCCCAATACAAATTTTTTAAAAAATTAACCCGATTTTCTTTAAATTTTATATACAGGTGTATCTCTTATGGATAACACTTATTGTAAAAATTTTGGACACCCCGGGCCCGGGGTCGTGAGGCCCAATACAAATTTTTTAAAAAATTAACCCGATTTTCTTTAAATTGTATATACATGTGTATCTCTGATGGATAACACTTTTTGTAAAAATTTTGGACACCCCGGGCCACGGGGTCGTGAGGACCCATACACATTTTTTTAAAAAAATTAACCCGATTTTCTTCAAATTTTATATACATGTGTACCTCCGATGGACAATACTTTTTGTAAAAATTTTGGAGACCCCGGGCCCCGGGGGCATGGGGCCCAATAAATTTTTTTTTAAAAAATTAACCCGATTTTCTTTAAATTTTATATACATGTGTATCTCCGATGGATAACACTTTTTGTACAAATTTTGGAGACCTCGGGCCCCGGGGTCGTGAGGCCCCATACAAATTTTTTAAAAAAATTAACCCAATTTTCTTCAAATTTTATACACATGTGTATCTCCGATGGACAGCACTTTTTGTAAACATTTTGTAGACCCTGGGCCCCGGGGTCATGGGGCCCAATACAAATTTTTTAAAAAATTAACCCGATTTTCTTTAAATTTTATATACATGTGAATCTCTGATGGATAACACTTTTTGTAAACATTTTAGACACCCCGGGCCCCGGGGTCGTGAGGACCTATACAAATTTTTTAAAAAAATTAACCCGATTTTCTTCAAATTTTCTACATATGTGTATCTCCGATGGACAATACTTTTTGTAAAAATTTTGTACACCTCGGGCCCCGGGGTCATGGGGCCCAATAAAAATTTTTTAAAAAATTAAACCGATTTTCTTCAAATTTTATACCCAAGTGTATCACCGATTGACAAATCTTTTGTAAACTTTTTTAAGTGAACGGGCCCTGAGGCCTGAGAGACAATAAAAAATGTTATTTTGGACTTGGATACCCACAAAATTTCAGCTCTCTAGGTCGTGTGGAAGTTGGCTAAGAAGGACCTCAAAGAAGTAAAAAAAAACAATTTCAACCCGCGCCCCACGCGATACGCGTCATACTCGGAATATAAAAAATTCAATTTTGGTCTTAGACACTCACAAAATTTCAGCTCTCTAGGTCATGTGAAAGGTGCTTAAAAAGGACCTCAAATTGGTCGAAAATACAGACAAAAAGGGGTCAAGTCAAGTTAAATAAAAGTTTTTAATAATACATTGTTCTTTACAAAAAGGAATTAAGGAAAATATACCCAAAGCATAGGCTGTGGAATTACATTGTGGTAATAAAAAGAGGAAAACTAGACATTTCAAGCCCGGAGACAAGATAATTAAAAGGCAGGAAAAACTACTTCAGAAGGGTTCCGCTACTAAAATTTAGTTAACGGAAGTTTAGTTGAAGACACCATTTACTCGGCTACTTTGAAAGCCAATGAATAGTCGCACTTATCACAGAATTTGTTCCTTCCATTACAAGTAATTCAACAAAGTTTTGTTTTAAGATTCTTGTAAAAATCAAGACGATCATAATATCAGTACAATTATAAATATGTAGTAATTTCGTGGGTCCAAGATAAAAAAAAACCGAATGCATATTTATTTCGCACACTCTAAGCAGAAATGAGAACCTGATATCTTTAGCTGATAATAAAAACAACCCATAAAAATTAAAATTTTTCTTGTAAATTCTCTAATCGGGGATACACACACACACACACTGCGTGCTCATTTTGTGGCAAAATCATCCACTAAATGACGCAGCGGCAGCGAACAGCGCTGCACACAAAGCACAGAGCTCAGACTTTGCCGTGATCTGATGCGATATAGCGAAATTTAAAATTGTATATGGGGGTCCCCAGGGGGCCGATCACTTCAAATTTTTAGAAAAAGTGTTTTCCATCGAAGACTCACATGTGCACACGATTTAAAAAAAATCGGGTAAATTTTGTAAAATATTTGTATGGGAGCCCCTCGACCCCGGGGCACCATCGGCTCAAAAATTTTACAAAAAGTTTTGTCTATCGGACGTCTATCGTTGTCTATCGTTGACGTATAAAATTTGAAGAAAATCGAGAACTTTTTTCACAATATTTGTATGGGTGCCCCCCCGACCCAGGGGCCCGTTCTCTCCACAATTTTTACAAAAAGTGTTTTCCATCGGAGATACACATTTGTATAAAATTTTTAAAAAATCGGGTAAATTTTGTAAAATATTTGTATTGGTGCCCCACGACCCCGCGGTCCGAGGGGCCTCAAATTTTAATAGAAAGTATTATCACCGGAAATATACATGTGTGAAAATTTTCAATAAAATCGGGCTGTGGGAAGTGGGTTAAAAATTGATCAGAAAATCTGACCAGCCAGCCACCCAGCCAGCCACGTGCACGCGAAGTTAATATAGAGAATTTAAAAATATAAAATCTGAATCAAGGTAGTCAATTGCATTTGCTGATGATTCCATAAGCTACGTGAGCATGTGCGGTGGTCTCCTGGTCACCTGACAAAATCAGAACTATATTCACATTAATAACGCAAATTTACTAAGGCATCACCCCGAAGCAAGATCACATCTCCTCCTTCGATTAGAAGATACAATCATCATCGCCGAACGGAAAAAAAATAACGATTCTATAAAGACGACGACAAATCGGCATTAACGACGATAACGACACCAAGAAGCCAGCGTCAACCAAACAAAGACGGAGGAATACTAACAAAAATCACAACCATAAAAAATTGTTTTCCACGTCGTCATTGTTGTTGTTCTCGTGGTCGTTGGTTAATTCTTTGTTCGGTCAATAGCTACTTCGTCAAACAGGCAGCGGTGTAAAAACAGTGAGTGGTGATACCACATGGCGAGCAAGTGATAAATTCAACAAATTTTAAGATAACATCTTTTGAGAATCTACTTTGCTCATGTATTTATTTAGTTGTGTGTTTCTTGCGAGTGTCTCTTATTTTTTAACCTCCTTTTAGCTCTCTAGTGTGGTTCAATTGGGTATCATTTGTATACATAACAGATCAGTTTGTCATATGCTGGTTTGGTTATAGAGTGGGAATCTCCGTAAAAAACATGTCGATACAATAATAGTATAATACAGAGAAGCTATTGTATTTGGCATCAAGTGCGTTAAAAAAACAATTTCAACGAAATAGTAAAAAATACGTAGAATGTTATCAAACAACAATACTTAAGAATTAAAAAACTGTCGTGTTTGTTGTGTGCGTATCATTTCTATTTATGATATCCACTAACCACAGATAATAAAATACGAGCATCATCTATATACTAATTGCTCCTGTGACTGACTCATGCACGCAACAATTTATGTATTCATGATTCAGTGTTTTTAACAGAGACATAAACCATAGTGGCAGCAACTCTTTCAGTTACTCTCAAACTTCCATGAATGCACTGACTCTTTAAATCTATATGAATTAAAATAAAATTTGTGTTTGCGTCTTATTTATGGAAACTCACATTTACCCACCACTTTTTTTAAACTTTCGACGTATATTATTGGGATGTGGGGAAAGGTTATAGAGGAGTTGACTATAAATCCCGGATTGTTAAATGATAATATCAAAATTGATTGTGCGCCGGATGAAATTTAACTAGGATTATTGTTTACATAATTAAAAGTACAAAAACGATCGTCTGCTGCGTGTGTAGCGGTGAAGAGGCCGTGAGCCGACATAGTTCAGGTTCCAGGTGACATAATCATAATATAAAATATAATAATATACAGGGTGTCCCTAATACGTGCACAATAATTTGGATGTGATTCTTGGGTATATTCTAAGAAAAAATTGTTCTACAGTAGGGGTCAATGTTGACATCATTTATCGGGGATTTAAGCAAAAGCTTACTTCGGTGTAACCTGACCCATGTTAAGGGAAATTGCTCTGTTAATACTAATGTTAGAAATTTTGTTAGGGACTTTTTTTTTAGAAGAAAAGTAAGTTGTAAGTGCGTTGTAAGTGCGTTTTAATAAAGTTGATATCTTGTTTGGCTCTTCAGATATCCAACTTCGATGCCTGTTCCAGTTTTCTAACACATAATAATTTTTGACTTTAAGGTAAGTTTGTGGGCGCCGTGGCTCAGTGGTAATGCACATGGCTGCTGCGCAGGAGGTTCAGGTTCGAATCCCAGCAACACCAAAAGTATTTTTCACGGTGTCCCACCTCTTGCGAATGGGTGACAAACGTTCCGAGAGTAATTAATACCTTGTCACGGAAAGCTTCTCAATTCGCCTTTCGGATCCGGCCTTAAATTGTAGGTCCCTTCCATTTGTGTCCAAAAATTAACATGTGCAGCACAAATGGTCGCGAGAAGTTAGGCCTTGGACCGCAATGGTCTGTCGCGCCAAATATTATTATTATTATTAAGGTAAGTTTTCTCCAGAAAATGCGTATTTTTTCTTATGAACGTAACAATAATAAAAATGAAAATCAACAACAAAGTTGCGGAAAAACCCATATAGATTTGATTATACTTGGGACAACCTGTAGCAAAAGGTTTTTTGCTTTAAGCTCCAAAGGCTATGAATAAAAAATGATTTTGTGTAGTTTTAGATAATTTTTATTTTATGTGTGTTTTAAAGCAGTTATAACAGGTGCTCAAAGTGTCCTCCTTGGTTTTGTATGCATACTAGAGCCTGTTTTTTTATTTCACTGCGAATACTTATTGATGCCAACATCACTTTTGATGACGCTTCGCGAATACGGTCTTCTAATTCAAATAAACAAATTCATTCATTCTTCCCCATACAAAAAAAAACCAATACTGTGAGGTCAGGAGATCTTGCAGACCAGTGAACTTGCCCATTTCTTCCTATCCAACGATTACCGTACTCTTCATGTATACAATTCTTAACCTCTCGACCATAGTGCGATAAAGGGCCATCCTGTTGCAAATATGTTGCAGCTAGTTGAATCAGTGGAATGTCCTCCAATAGTTCTGGTAAATCATTTCATAAAAACTCGAGATAATTTGTAGAATTCAGCCTGGGTGGCAGTTTTTTTTTGGCAGTTATAATACTCAAGTCTCTTTTCCAATTCATTGGAAAGCAGTTCTTGCACAGGTGTATGGTTGTATGGATAACGATTTTCTTCATCCACACTACATTAGAATTTTATGTCTGGAAACGCGGTTGAACCCGTGCAATCTAGAAATGGGCTCTAGCAATCATACAAGACCAATGAGGACACTTTGAGCACCTTTTATACTGTAGTTGTACACACATAAAATACAAATTGTCTAAAACCACACAAAATCATTTTTTATTCATAGTCTTTGGAAACCCTTATTTAAAAATTTTACTTGTTGCTGGTTTTCTGGTTATGGTTATGTTTATTACGCATTATCTAGAGAAAATTGACCTTAAAGCCAAAAATTATCGTGGATTAGAAAACTGGAACAGCCATCGAAGTTGTATATCTGAAGACTCAATTAAGATATCCAATTTATTTAAACGCATTTACAAAGGCTAAGACTTTCTTATCTGACTTATCAGGTGACAAATTCCAGAATTCTAGACGAAGGACCGACTTAGAGGTGATCGAAGAACATCGTGTGTGCCTCGGCATACTTCCCCGGCGATGACGTCAACACACCGCCCTATGAAGCTCAGACTATACTGCAAGGACAACAACCTACAAGTTATCATTGGTTGTGACGCAAATGCACATCACGTTGTCTGGCAGTAGTGACATCAACAGAAGGGGTGAGTGTGTTTTAGAATATATCATTAGTAGTAATGTAGAAATTGTTATTAAAGGCTCGAAACCCACATTCATAAATGCGATTCGTGAAAATTTACTTGACCTCACGCTTGCCAGTCCATTTATATCTAGTATCACCGAAAACTGGCATGTGTCCGATGAAGCCTCTCTATATGACCATCAACACATCAGGTTTGACATTCCAGGCCGATTGGCAGATTATTCTTTCAGATACGATCCTAAGTCTACGCACTGGAATCTTTATCGGGGACTTGTCCTCACCAAGATATATATGCTAATAAAATCCATAGGGGACCTAGATGAGGTAGCTTACCAGTTAAAGGTTGCTAACATCCTACTATGGCAGCTGTATCCCCAAAATCAGTTTGAGTAAACGTAAGGTTCCCTAGTGGAATGACCGGCCGGCCAAATTTAGGAAGAAAGTTAGAAAGCTTTTCAAGACTGCTAAACGCATGAAGAGCTGGGACGAATATAGGTTCGCCCTTACGGAGTATAGCTGAATTGAGACGATCAAAACGAGCCACATGGAGGAAATGCTGTGAAAACATTGCTGATATGCCAGTAGCGGCACAAATCCACAATGTATTCGTCAAGGATCAGACAAACTGTGTAAGCTTACTGAAGAAGACAGATGGTAACTACACGTCGGACCGTGATGATACAATTAGAACGCTACTACTTATGTTTCACATACACACCCTAATGCTCTTAATCATAGGGCACGCACTAACATCAGGGTAAATAGTTTACCAGGAAATATATTTAGTCCAGATATGGTTAAATGGGCTTTCAAAGCACCCGACGGATATGAAATTTTTCCAGCGGTCAACAGGGTGTTGCAGATAATATACAGATACTTGTATATTAAAAAAAATTCTTCTGTTGGTAATTCTACTACGAACGCAAATACACATTGTAGAATTCATATTATGTCGACGATGTGGCTGTCGCCGTTGCCGTACTTCGCAGAGAATTCATGGCAAAAATTCCATTGTTGTTGTATATTGTTTTTCAGAATTACATAAAAGTATTACAACTGGCCAAATATTTTGAGTACGAGTAGGTACTTATCTATATATACAATAGTAAACTCTGTGTGTATGTATGTTCCCTATGGACTGCCAAACCTTTCAATCGATCGCGTTCAAATTGTGTGTAGGAATTTTATACAATAATGAGCATCTAGGCATATTTTAAATGTGGTCAGACTCCTTGTAAAGAGGTCACCATACGAATTGTATTTACAAATTATGAATTTTTCAGAATTTTTGTTTAGTTGCACGACTGTTTGGTATTCAATGAAAACAAGAACCACCATATTTTAGAAGGGGTCGGACACTATGGGCAGGGTGCTCCCTGATTTTTTTCCTCATATTTTAATTTTTTTTCAAATCTTTTTTTGAAATATTGTTCAGAAAACGAAAACGAACCTGTCAAATTTGGTAATGGGATCCCTTGATCAATATATTATATACACATTTTTTAATGTTGCTGTGAATTCTCTAATTTATTGTAGAGTCTAGAGACTTCGTGCTCTCATTGTAATGCATGAAATGCATTTGCGCAGCTGAGCACATAGCGCTCACTGCTTGTGAGGGTAGCAAAGCGCTACAAATGACTGTGTGTGTAGCGAAACGCCCCGCAACAACTAGTATATTATATACATAGTGTATTTACATACTGTATTAAATTTATTTTTGGATACTATTTTGTCAAAACCTTTTATTTGTTTTTAAATGCTCTATATTAACTTCGCGTGCCCGTGTGTTTGCTTGTGGGTTTGTTTGTCCGATGACAACACTATACAAATATTTTACAAAATTTACCCGATTTTCTTAAAATTTTATACACATGTGGATCTCCGATAGACAACACTTTTTGTAAAATTTTAGAGACCCCGGTCCCCGAGATCATTGGGCCCCATACAGACGCCGGGCCCCGCGGTCGTGGGGCCTCATACAAATTTAAAATAAAATATAATCCGATTTTCTTTATATTTTATACAGATGTGTATACCCGATGGACAACACTTTTTGTAAAAATTTCGAGAACCTCGGGGTCATGAGGCACCAAATTTTTAAAATAATTAACCCGATTTTCTTCAAATTTTATATACATCTGTATCTCCGATGGACAACAATTTTTGTAAAAATTTTGGAGACCCCAGGCCCCGGGATCTTGAACCCCTATACAAAATTTTTAAAAAAATTAACCCGATTTTCTTTGAATATTATACACATGTTTATTTCCAATGTACAACACTTTTTGTAAAAATTTCAGGCCCTGAGACCCGAGTGGAGCCCATGTACATTTTTTAAAAATTAGCTCGATTTCCATCAAATTTTAAACACATAATATGTAACTCCTATTAGAGAATTTACATGAAAAATTTTAATTTTTATGGGTTGTTTTTTTACATTATTGATTAGCTTAAATCTGTTATTGAAAAAATTATCACACATTAATGCAGTTTCAATAACAGAATAACGAACATCATCTAAAGTCAATTGACAAATAAAAACAACCCATAAAAATTAAATTTTTTTATCTAAATTCTCTAATCGCAGAAATTAATATGGGAGCCCCTCGATCCTGGGTCATTTTTTTTTATTGTAGGAGAAAATCATCGAAAGAGCCATTTGACATCAGATGTTAAAATTGAAAATGCTCAGATAATTTTATTCTGAGCACTTAGAGCACGCTCATACTCTGAGCAAATAAGAAACACGAGCATTTATCTCTTTGACTGCTCTGAACTAATTTATGAAAACGCGAAATGACAGAATATTGTGAAAACTTCTTGTTCTATCTGTAAGTTGATATCGACAAAAAAAACCACATCAATAAAAATACAATTCAGTAAATAAGTAAGTTGAATTAAACATAAAACATTTATGTCTCGTTTCATTTGCTGGGTTCATTTGTGCGTGAGCTAAGATTTCTCTCTCTCTCTCCACCACCAAAACCACGCAGCCGACTGCGCAGCACACACCGCACACAGTCATTAAAGTACGACGGTATCTGATGCCCGATTACTTCCAAATTTTAAAAGAAAGTATTGTGACAGGAAGTACACACGTGTACAAAATTTCAGGAAAATCGGGTTTTAGGAAGTCCGTTAAAAATTGATAGTTAAAAAAAAAATTGTATGGGAGCCCCCCGACCCCGAGGCCCAATCGCTTCAAAAAATTTTGTCCATCGGAGATACATATGCGTATAAAATTTGAAGAAAATCGGGAACTTTTTTCATAAAATTTGTATGGGTGCCCCCCCGACCCAGAGGCCCGATCACTTCCAAATTTTTACAGAAAGTGTTGTCCATCAAAGATACACATTTGAATAAAATTTTTAAAAAATCGGGTAAATTTTGTAAAATATTTGTATGGGAGCCCCCCGACCCCGAGGTCCGAGAGGCCTCAAATTTTAATAGAAAGTATTGTCACCGGACATGTGCAAAATTTCAATAAAATCGGGCTATGGGAAGTGGGTTAAAAATTGATCAGAAAATCTGACCAGCCAGCCACGTGCACGCGAAGTTAATATAGAGAATTTAAAAAACAACAACAATGCCATATCAATGGAACTGCAGATGAAGTATCATTTATTCGTTTATTTTCGTAATTTGTAAAGGATTGTGTCTATGAAAAATCATTTTGAAGTGCAGACGATAGATGTCACCCGCGTCATTTTCGAAACCGATCAAGAAACAGAAACAGAAAAAGAATTTGTGAACATAGCATCGCTCCGTATGCATAAGATATATAGGTATTATCTATGCTAATATTTAGACCCGCCCACTTTTAAACACGCCTCCTGCTGAACGTTAATGAGAAAGTCATTTTTTGGCTCTAACTCTGTCGAGAGGGGTTGGATTGAACCAAATTTTTTATAAGATGAAAGGTATTTTTATTACCTCTTATATGATAATATAACTTATATAACTGATAATATAAAATAACCACCTGACGTCCACCAAACCACTTAGAAAAATTCATTTTTTAAAAAAGCAATCATTTTTATATATATTATAAAGACTAGCTGAATACCTGGCGTTGTCCAGGTATTTATTCACCCGAATCTTCTATTAGGCAGGGGTAGAAAAAAGAATTATATCTATCTATAAGGTAAAATTGCAGGTTTTATTAAACAAATAAGTTTTTTAAATTATATCAAAGCATTCAAATTATAAAATAAAATTAAAAAAAATACATCCTATTAATTTAAAACCAAACTTGGTTGTATACAATGTTTTTCTTTTCACTTCAAGAGCAAGAATAAATAAATTCTTAGGTGAACCCATCCTAGAGCAAGCAAAATAACGTTGTCAGTGGGAAAACATGGTGATCTCAAATGTATGTGGTGGCAATCCAGACATATCAAGTGATTATAGCAACTCTGTTAGATAATTAACTTCCTTATCAGCATCTACTACGGTATCGATAGACTTACATTCAGTGACTACGACTATAACATGGCAAGTATTTAATAGTTTGTTTCGTGGATGTCTCCATTTTCAGCAGCAAGATTGACCTTTTCTCGCAATCGGTTCAAAATGTGATAGTTTTGAGAAACAGCCGGATAAATGGAATTTATTAGTTCTGCGGCAGATTTCGAAAATCGGATGTAAATTTTATATAGGAATAAGACACGGCTACTAATCTACCAATATCATTTTGAAGTAAGAGCGGCAATGTCCTCACCACCAAACCCAGCCGGTCACCGAGTACCATTCCAAACACCACTATTCACCTCAGCGACCCCGAAAACTATGGGATCAACAATAATATCAGTCACCCTCCCACCTCCGTGGATACAACTCACCCAAAGGAGTGTCCTACCAACAATATTCATCTCACTGACCCCGAGATATATAGAATGGACACTAATATTGGTTATTCCCACCCCTCCGTTATCGTACCCATCACCATGGAGCTTTTGTAAGTGGGTTAAAAATTGATCACAAGATTCTACGCACCAACCAGTCAGCCAGCCACGGGCACGCGAAATTAATATAGAGAATTTAAAAATTATTTTAATTTGTGCCTACGCCTTGATAAATTTCAACCAAACAAGGTATACATATTATTTACAATCTGGAATCGAAAAAAGCGGGTGGGGGTAACACGTTTTGTGAGTTGGGGTGGGGTGGCAGCCGATATTGACGAGTGACGAGGTTTTTAGCATATATCTAATGGTACAGTGCCTTGCTATGCTCAAGAAAACACATGTATTTAGGGCAAATGGGTAATTATATTTCTTTTATTAATTCATCTTAATGCCAGCGGATAGACAATGTTTTTTTGTTTTTTAACGTATAAATTCTTCGGTGTGCCAACTCGGGAGCAAACCACATACAATTGGCCGTGTGAAAAACATGAATTTTCCAAATTAAAGGCAGCAATAGTCAACGATTGGTCTTGTGCTTTGTTGATGGTTATAACAAAGGCAAGACGCATAGGGAACTGGAGCCGCTTGAATTCGAATGGTATATCGTTGAAAATCATCGGTATGCGTGGAATCAGTACGTCTTCGCCTTTGAATTTGCCACCGAGGATTGTTGCCTCGATTAAATTAGGCGACCAATTTTTGACGGTCAATCTTGTTCCGTTGCACAGCTTTGCTGCGTTTAAGTTGTGAATAAGCATCATCGGTGATCCAACCTTCAATGTGGTGGCATTCCGGGTGGTTCCAATGAATGCAAAAATTCGGTCGGATAATTGACAGCTTGTTCTTCGTCCATTACTGTGTCGATTGATTTGTATTGGACTGTTTCGCCTGGCAGTTTCAATTGAATTTGCTCATTGAGCTTGTTGACATCATCATTTTTGGTGCCAAAATCAAGCGCTCCCATACAAAATTTTTACAAAAAGTACCCGATTTTCTTCAAATTTTATACGCATGTGTATCTCCGATGAACAACACTTTTTGTAAAAATTTTGGAGATCCCAGGCCCCAGGGTCATTAGGCCCCATAAATTTTTTTTAAAAACAATTAACCCGATTTTCTCTAAATTTTAAACACATGTGTATCTCCGATGAACAACACTTGTAAAAATTTTGGATATCCCCGACCCTGGTCGTGGTGCCCCAAAATTGTTTTTAAAAAAATTAACCCGCTTTTTTCAAATTTTATAGACAACACTTTTTGTAAAAATTTTGGAGTCCCCGGGTCACAGGGTCATGGGGCTCCAAAAACTTTTTTAAAAACTTAACCCGATTTTCTTCAATTTTTATATACGTGTGTATGTCCGATGGACAACACTTTTTGTAAAAATTTTGGAGACCCCACAGCTATGGGGCCCCAACAAATTTCTTAAAAAAATAACCCGAATTTTTTTAAATTTTATACACACTGTTATCTTCGATGGACAACAATTTTGGTAAATATTTTAGTGACTCCGGGCTTAGTGGTCGTGGTCCCCTTACAAATTTTTAAAAAAAATTAACCCGATTTTCTTCAAATTTTATATACATGGGTATCTCCGATGGAAAAAACTATTTGTAAAATTTTTGCAGTGAACAAGCAAGTTGTGTCCATAAAAAAAAATCTAAAAATTAGCCTGATTTTCTTTCAACACATGTGTATCTCCAATGTCAACCCTTCCTATTGAAATTTGGAAGTGATGGGGCACCAATGTTGGGGCACCAATGTTGGGGGCTCCCACACAAATTTTTTTTACACATGTGTATCTCCGGTGACAACAGTTCTTGAAAAAATTTTGAAGTGAAGGGGCTCTTATATTAATTTTTTCCAAATTAACCCGATTCAAACTTTGCACACATATGTATCACCTTTTAGAGAATTTACATGAAAAATTTTAATTTTTATGGGTTGTTTTTTTATGCATTTTTATAAAGTGTAATCGTGCAAGAGAACAATGATGAACGAATGAAAATGCGAATTTACACGCCAAAATAAAAACAAATCCGCCATAGAATTCGCCGATTGACCGGCTTGAATAGATTTGCTTGTGAATAAAACACTGACAATCGAATGAAATGTACACGGACAAATCAAAACAATTAAGCGAACAAATGCATGCATTTTGCTATAACTTACATTGAATATCCTTAAATATGCTTAATCTATCAATATTTTTTTTTTATAATTTGCGAACGCGAAAAGGGGTTCGCACCCTTATTATGTTCGGCTATATGGTTGGCACAGCGTGGTGGTTAAGGAAAAGGAGAAGAAAAGAGGAGATGTTATGAGCTTGTGTTTTGAATGCCTGTGGATCATAGTGATGTGGAAAGACAGAGATTGACAGAGCATTCCATTAAGGGTAAACTGATGATCATTTAGAGCGCCACGAGTATTGCGGTTGAATTCAAGGAGAGGTGGCATGCAACTGGCTATTTCTCTTGAGCACAGCTGGTGGAAGAAGCGATAAAAGAGTGACAAGCAGGAATCGTTCCTGCGGTGTTCAAGCGATTTCGCAATGTTTTCGTCACCGATAAGCCTTATCGCTTTTTTATTGAGAATAGTAAAATAAATTTTAATTTGTTTAAGCCTGGGAAACTATGCGTTACTTATGTATTAAGCAGTTCTTAAAGAATAATTTATTTCGGTATTCAGGGTATTAAAGCGAAGAAAACATTTTACATTTAAAGGGTTTAATTTACCTGTTTGCATCATAGACTACTGCATGCAATGTCCTTTTTCATTGTTAAAGTTAGTGTAATTCTAAGTTGTTATGCATAGCTTAACACCTTTTTTAAATGACTTTTTAATTACAAAAATATTTTCGTTGAAAGATGCCATTAATTTACCAAATTACCGCTTACCGCAGGTAACGCGAGAAGTTCATGTGAACTGCAAGAAAAGTTTGGTTGCAAGTCAAAAAAAAAAGGTTTATCGATTTTAATTGTGAATGTTAAAAAATCAAAGCAAAATAGAAAAAAAATTAATTTTGTATTAATTTGTAGGGAAAATATGACACAAAATTGCCAAAAAATAAAAAAACAATCTGTTGATCCGATCACTACCAAACTTCACAGGATCACCCGCCTGCAAAATTCATCAAAATCGGTCTAGCCGTTTTGGAGTCCATAGATAAAATACACACATACCCACATACCTACACACATACATCGATTTTTATTGCGAGCTCAAAGGGCGAAGCTTATATTCAGTGTACATGAAAATTTTTCAGCGAACGTGTGTACGTTTGTATGTTTGTTCGCCGAGTCGTATGTCTCGGCGTTTACCAGTCAAAATTTTGACAGTTGGACTTGAATTTGTCCTAGCTTTTTGTACCTACATGATAAAGCTAAATGAAGTGAATTTATGTGGTAACTCCAAGAAGAGCATAAGGCTAAAGCTAACAGACGGAGGAGGGAAAATAAGGTAGGGTGGGGAAACCGCATAACCATCAAATACTTGAAACATTTTGGAGAACATGATCGTGCAATGGACTCTTGAAAAAGAGTGTCGCACTAGCGTGCCCGTGGCTGGCTGGCTGGCTGGCTGACTTCCTAAGTTCCGATTTTATTCAAATTTTCAACACATGTGTGTTTCCAATGACAATAATTTATATTAAAATTTGGGGCCCCTCGGGCCTCGGGGTATTTTACAAAATTTACCCGATTTTCTTGAAATTTTATACGCATGTGTATCTCCGTTTGGCAAACACTTTTTATACAAATTTAGAAGTGATCGGGCCCCGGGGTCGGGTGACCCCCACACAAATTTTATAAAAAAAATGCTCGTTTTTCTTTAAATTTTATACGCATGTGTATTTCGTATGCACAACACTTTTGTAAAAATTTGGAAGTGATCGGCCCCTGGAGTCGGAGGCACCCATACAAATTTTATAAAAAAAGTACCGGATTTTCTTCAAAGTTTATACGAATGTGTATTTCATATGGACAACACTATCGTAAAAATTTTGAAGTGATCGGGCCCCGGGGTCGGAGGCACCCATACAAATTTAAAAAAAAAAGTACCGGAATTTCTTCAAATTTTTTGCGCATGTGTACCTCAGATGGAGAACACTTATTGTAAAAATTTGATAGTGATTGGGCCTCGGTATCGGGGGGCACCTATACAAACCTTATAAAAAAAGTGCCCGATTTTCTTCAAATTTTATAGGCATGTGTATTTCATATGGACAACACTATCGTAAAGATTTTGAATATTTGAATTTTGAACCCCATACAAATTTTATAAAAACAAGGACCCGATTTTCTTTAAATTTTGAAAAATATTGTTTGGGAGCCCTCCGACCCCGAGCTCCGAGGGGCCACAAATGGAAAGTGTTGTCATCTGAGATACACATGTGTACAAAGTTTGAATAAAATCGGGCTTTAGGAAGTGGGTCCTTTATTTGTTTGTCATCATATTACATAATAATATATATTTATATACATATATATATATATACATATATGTACATAAATTTATAAGGGCTTTTAACAAATTTCCTAGTAGCGAACTAGGGATCCTGCTATAAAAACTGTAGTCACCTCTGTATTTTTATAAATATTAAGTGACAGTCTTCATATTAATACTAGTGCAATATTCAGATATTGCAGCATTAATACATATATGTACTGTGCAGTTGTTTTGCGAGACTTTTTATTGTGCAAAGCCTACATATGCGGATCGAGACTACGGGGCTACGAAACATTAATTTTAACTGTAGGCTTTCTTGATGTCGTCTTGGTAGTCGTTCTGTTTTGATCGTTGGGATTTAGCAACCTGACCTATCAGATTTAAATTTGAATTAGGAACAACAGTCGCCAGACATGATATGAAAAATAATTTATTAACCGGATCGCAAATGCAACCATATATATACACATGTGTACCTATATTTAATCGGTGAATTCTAATTGAATATTAACACCTTCTTCCATGCAAACATGCGGAGATGGAATTTAAGAAATTGCCGTTGGGTGCGTTTGCGTTTGTATACTCAACAAGATTTATGTGTTTTGCACATAGAATGATAGTACATACAAGTAAATATACACAACGCTCGGTGTTTTTTGGTCATTTCAGAAGCGCAAAGATAATGCTAAGCCCTTCATCGAAGTTTTTGCAAAAGGTGTTTGTAAATTGATAAATTCCGAAAGGTTTGTTTTTGGTTTATAGTTTAATCAAAGAAAGGAAGAGCGAATAGCGATACTCGTATTCTATATAAACGTCCTAAATTAAACTTTGGTACATTTTCGGTTGCATCGAGCAATTTCTTTCAAGACTTTCCTTGCAAGACTTTCTCATTGGTCCTTATTGTAATAACTTGCACTAACAGCAAGTTATTATCTCAAACAACGTGTTTATTGTTTTATTTATTTGTTAAAAAGTTTTTCTTAATTTTTAAAAAATTTTATTTAACCTGACTTGACTCCTGTTTGTCTATTTGTTTCGACTTATTTGAGGTCCTTTTCCCTTCATACCTAGAGAGCTGAAATTTTGTAAGCAATTTAGCCTCGTAGGTCTTTTCTGAGATCCCGCATGTAACGCATGTCGCACATCCCGTCTGGCGCGTGTGATACGTGGAAAAGTTTTTTTTGCGAGTTCTTTGAGGTACTTTGTAACCAACTTACACGACACGGTGAGGTGAAATGTGGTATGACGAGTGTAAAAGTGGTTTTTTTTCGACTTATTTTGGGTCCTTTTCAGCCAACTTTTACACTTTTTTTTTTGGTTGAAATTTTATGAGCAGATAAGACTCGTAGGGCATTTCTGAGAACCCGCGCGTGACACGTGTGGTGCGTGTGATGCGTTCAAAAGCTGTTTTTTTTCGACTTACTTGAATTTCTTTTTAACCAATTTTTAAACGAGCTATAGAGCTAAAATTTGGTGAGCAGCTTAGACTCATTGCCATTTCTGAGATCCATTGTGTAACCGTATGTCACGAGTTTTTTTTCGACTTCTTTAAGGTTCTTTTTAACCAACTTTCACACGTCCTGACTAGTGTGACTCATGTGGCGCGTGTTGTGCATATGACTCGTGTAGCGCGTGTGGAACGTATGACGTACAAGTACAGCACGTTGCAAGTCGCTTTTCGCACGTGTGACACGTGTAAAAGTGGATATTATTTAAAAACGAAAACTTAGACTTTTGTCAATAAATAGATAAAAGTTTGTACCCGAAAAACGATTTTTTTTTTACATTTATAATTGTATATAATTTATCTAAATCTAAATCTATATATAAAATGATTGTGCCTTTGTTAGTACTCGCTAAACTCGGCTACCACACAAGCTTTCGATGCCGTATTTACACCATCGGGTCGGTTGGTGCTCCCATTTGTTTTTTGTTTGTAAGGTGCCTTTGGGCGAGCGCTGGTGCGGTTTTTGGTGACTCATATATGTTTGTCATGTGTAAAAAATAGACCCGGTAGGTGGCACTAAATAGTGATTTTTTCGGTCTCTGGTAGTTTGGTGTGGCGGGGGTCGTTGTGGTGGTGTCAGTGGGGTGGTGGTCAGTTGGGTTGGGGCAGTGTAGTAATGATAGTTGTGGGTGTGTAGGGGGTGGTGGTAGTCTGGATATATATTTAGTGTGATGTGGTGAATAGTGAGGTAGGGGCAACGGGCAACGGGCAACGCCGGGTATTTTTATTTATTTAGTTAGTTATTTCACTTTTTATTCATCCATTATATTATTAATGGCGGTCGGCCATCAGCAGAATAGCGAGAACAACGCGTACAATTATTCATACCGTATATATTCTGACTGGTGGTAGTGCAACCAAACCTCCACGTAGTGGCCGCCTGTAATTTTCCCAAAAGAAAAAAGGCTGAATTGTAGGGCTAGTTCCTTCAAGGTAAGTCCAGAACGAGGCTAATAACCTCGCTCGTATAAGCTTGTTTTTATGAAACCCCAAATCAGCCTCCGAAAAACTAATTAACGACGACGACCACAACACCAAAAGCAGCTAAACTATTAAAGAATTATCTTATCTCACTGTACGAGCTGCACAGCCGATACCGCCTTGTCTAAGTGTAAAGCTGACATAACAGTAATCCAGTAGGAGTATGCGAAGAATGGTGTCTTCCTAAAATCTGAATATGACTTACTCGTATATTACGCGCCTGTCATCAGCGGCTGATTTCAGATTCTGCCGCCTGTAGTCTATTAAAAAAAATTTCTGTGTTTTTCGTAAAGTTCAATTATTACTGTAGGAACTAGGAACAATTTTAAATTCTCTATATTAACTTCACTTGCCCGTGGCACGGATGTCGGTCTGTCGTGGAATCTTGCGATCAATTTTTAACCCACTTCTCAAAGCCAGATTTTACTGAAATTTTGCACAAATGTGTATTTTCGGAGACAACACTTTCTATTAAAATTTGAGGCCACTCGAGCCACGGGGTCAGGGGGGCTCCCATATAAATATTTTACAAAATTCACTCGATTTTCTTCAAATTTTTATACGCATGTGTATCACTGATGGACAACACTTTTTGTAAACATTTTGGAGACTCGGGGCCCCGGGTATTTTTAAAAAAATTAACCCGATTTTCTTCAAATTTAATAGACTTGTGTATCTCCGATGGACAACACTTTTTGTAAAATTTTGGAGACCCCGGGATCCAGTGTCATTGGGCCCCAAATTTTTTTTTAAAAAAAATTAGCTCGATTTTTTTTCCTCCGATGAACAGAACTTTTTGCAAAAATTTTGTTGGAAGGGGTCGTGGGGCCCCATAAAAATTTTTCAAAAAAATTAACCCGATTTTCTTCAAATTTCAACATATACCCTATTAGAGAATTTACATGAAAAATTTTTATTTTTTGATGGGTTCTTTTTTTGATAGTAAATCTATACAAATAATAAAAACAACCTATAAAAATTAAAATTTTTCATGTAAATTCTCTAATAGGAGATGCATATGTATGCGAAGTTTGAACCGGGTTAATTTGGAAAAAATTAATATTAGAGCCCCCTTCACTTCATATTTTTTTTTATAAACTGTTGGCACTGGAGATACACATGTGTAAAAAAAAATTGTATGGGAAGAAAATTCTAATCAAAAACTCAAAAATGTTTACAAACATTTGTATCGGAGATACACATATGTTTAAAATTTAAAGTAAAGTAATTTATGGCCCCGCCCCCAGGCCTCAGGCCCCTTCTGCTCCAAAAAATTTTCAAAAACGTTTGTCCATCGGGATAAACATATCTTTAAAATTTGAAGAAAATCGGGCTAATTCCGGGATCTCCAAAATATTTACAAAAATTGTTGTCCATCGGAGGTACAGCCGTGTGTAATATTTGTAAATTTGTATGGAGTCCACGACTTTGGGACCCGGGGTCTCCAAAATTTTTACAAAAAGTGTTTTCTATCGGAGATACTCGCATATATAAAATTTAAAGAAAATCAGGCTAATTTTTTTAAAAAAGTTGTTGGGGCCCCACGACCCCGGGTCTCCAAAATTTGTACAAAAATTGTTGTCCATCGGAGATACACGTGTGTATAAAATTTGAAGAAAATCGATTTATTTTTTTATGGACCCGGGAGACCGGACTCTCCAAAATTTTTACAAAAAGTGTTTTCCATGCAGATACACGCGTATATAAAATTTAAAGAAAATGGGGTTAATTTTTTAAAAAAATTTGGTAGGGCCCCTGACCCTGTGACCCGGGGTCTACAAATTTTTTACAAAAAGTGCCGTCCATCGGAGATACATATGTGTATAAAATTTGAAGAAAATCGCGTAAATTTTCTTAATAAGGTTTTTATGAGGCCCCACGACCCTGGGCCCCGGGGTCTCCAAAATTTTTACAAAAAATTTTGTCCATCGGAAATACATTTGTGTATAAAATTTTAAGAAAATGGTGTATTTTTTAAAAAAATTTTATGGGCACCCCTCAGCCTGAGGCCCCAAATTTAAATAGAAAGTTTTGTCTCCGGAAATACACATGTGTGCAACATTTCAATAAAATCGGGCTTTGGAAAGTGGGTTAAAAAACTGATCGCAAATTTCCACGACAAACAGACCGACCGACCGACAGACAGACGTGCCATGGGCAAGCGAATTTAAAAATTGAAATTTTTCTTTTAAATTCTCTGATCGGAGATTCGATTTTGTGGTGAAATTCCCCATTTGGTGGTGAAAACATAGCAACCACAGCGCACGGTTGGTACGAAGTGCACACAACGACGTACGAGGTACCACTAAAATTCTTTATTTTGAGTTGAGTTCAAAACCTTCTCTATAGAAAATCCAACTCAATGCATACTAATGCTGTAAACCCATGCCAAACGCATCTGTGTTTGTGGGATGTGAATACAGTGTACAAAAAATAAGCAGTCGCAAAGAGCGAGAAACGTAAGATGTGGTAGTGGGAAACAGAAAATTTGTATATGGATTTTGCTCTTTAATTGATTACTAATACAAATTCGTTTGGTCTAAATCCAAGCATGTATCTGTGTACGATCGGAACAGCTTTCTATAGAGAAGGTTTTGCTTACACATCTGAATGTACAACACATTTCAATTGCTGCACCATTCAGTTTTGTATAAAAATAAGCAACAAAACAGCTCCAATCGTAAAGCAAGCAGCGCTGCCTACATCGCATCACTCATCTGCGCACACAGAACGCAGTCATTATAGTATGATATGATCTGATGCCGCTAAATGGAAAATTTGTATGGGAGTCCCCCGATACCGCAGCCCGATCTCTCTGAAATTTTAATAGAAAGTATTGTCAGTTGGATGGGGCAGTCGGGAAACGCCAGGTATGTCCGCTAGTTGTTTAAAAATTATATTCATTTCATATTATATATATAATTTTACACCGAAAATGGTAAAGGAACATTAAATAAATGATGATGCCATTATATTCAAAAAGTGGTTGCACATCTATTTAACGTCTTTTTCAGCGAACAGTCTTAAAGCTTCCATCTCTATTACTCGCGGTTCATTATTGTCATTACTGTTTTCGTATTAACTATGGATTACCTTTTTTGTGTTTATATTACCAAGAATTATTATTATAATGAGGGCAGTTCCCGTTCGACTAATTTTAAGAATTATTTTTTTTCACCGTCTGGGAAATCCTATGTAGATGCGTGAATGTTTATGAGGTTTGTATTATTAAATGTGGCCCGCATGTTCGCTATTCATTTACTGCTTTAATGTCGATAACTGACTAAGAAGAGCAGAAACTATTCCAAGTTCACGACATCCTCTAGATTGCTGTGCAGCTCGACTATTCAGTGACCGCACGTGTCATAAGAAAATTCCACTATAATCTAGCTTCGAAAGTAGCCTTTTGCACTCTAGTGAATTAACATACAAAATAATTTTGTTATTTGCAGTCACAGCGAACACACATTCTCAGAGTAATTTTGCTTGCTCATAACCGGTTAAGCAAAAAAACCGGTTTGGTCGTGTGAAAAATAGCATAAATTAGTCGCAGAAAAGTGCTCATCGTGCTCGTTAAATTGCTTCAAGCTTCTAACTCGAACGATAAACTCCACTTTCCTCGCTCGTTATGTAATATATTATTTTTACGGGCTAGGTTATTGGCCTCGCGCCAATCTTACTTTGAAGGGACCGATCATTCTGTGTTTCCTTTATTGGAGGAAAATTAGCGGCGGGCATCACGTAGAAGTTTGATCTCACTTCCACCAGTCAGAATAGATACAGCACGTGCAATTTTGGTGAATCTTACGCGTTATTCCCCATATTTTAAAACCAGTCTTAAAACCGTCTTCTATACAGTTTCTAATCCAATTATTCTAAAACCGTCTTCTATACAGTTTCTAATCCAATTATTCTAAAAGCAACCATTTTCGACAACCTCGAGGCCAAACGACTCTATTAAACGCCAATATCAAGGAAAAGTTTCCTGATCCGAAGTGGGATGATGAGGCAGCTTATAACGCATAAATAAAAAACGTTTTTCCGACTTTTATAATATTTTTGTTCGTAGAATGCACATTGTAGGTTTAATAACAAAAAAAAACACTAATAAAACCCTCAACACATTACTTTCTCAGCATTTAATTTACCCTGTCACACAATATACGTCGGGATTATTGCAGCAAATTTATAACAATTAAAATTGATGTTAACAAATTTCCTGATTTCGAAGTTAACTCACACGAGTTCTAACGACATTATGATTAATATAAGGAAAGGAAATATATGCTTCAGGAAATATACGGCATTGTCCTCATTAATATTGCGATTGTTTCCGATTTTTTCATTTCATGTTTACAGATTGAACAAAACAAAATGAAAAAAAAAATATTCTGAACTAATAAGCCTATATACCTGAACGCACATCAGCCTTTTCTATTTGTACAATACAAATTGGAGTTGCAATGAAACTGGCAGCTTGTATGCATTTGGTTTCTTACAAACCCTTAGATTCAAAACTCAGTGGACCGTAGATATAATATCTTTTTGTATCAAACTAAATCGGCTCTCTAGATACATAATCATCCTTATTTTCACATTCACAACTCCATCAGTGCAACGGTGTTGTCCTCTTTTTTGGGTATAATTCGGCTTTTCTTGTCCTTATTGTGAAACAATGCCCTTTCGTAATTTGATACTCTTGATTTAATGAAGAAGGAAGGGAATGCAGTTAAGAAGAGTATCAAAAGAATAGTATTGTATACATATATTATAACCAGACTGGTTACATATAAGTTTCTCGTAAAACGGTGACAACGGAGGATGCGTGCTAGATTTTTGATCAGAGATAACTCGTCGTTTTTCACTTCAATGCCTAAATTTTGGAACTTAATTTAATTTTTTTTTAAATATCACAAATGTTCATCTTTAATGAGTCCAGTAGTTCTTATTTATCAAAATTGCATACCTTCATTTTTCTTCCGCTTCCTTTTGTCTCTCGCTCTCCAAAAATAAAATAGATCATAGATCATTTTTCTAATATGACTAAATATGTAATTCCTAATACATATAGCGAAAAAACTTCGGTTTCTGTTGCTGCCCCAGATCGTTCCTATTTCAATTTGGAATATTAAAATAATTATACAATTTATCACTTTGCAATTTGTTGTCTTACAAATTTAACTTTTTCGCAAATTATTTATTCGCAATTTTGGTTAGCAAGTTCTCATTTCGCGTAGTGATTAGAAGGAAAATTAGATAGAAAATCGTGGAAAAGCATTGCGAGATGAATTAAAGTTCGAATGAAAATTGGCGAAATAACTAAAAATTTATTTCGATAATGCGAAAAAAGATTCGCGACACAAATTTTATCGAATAGACTGGCACTATAATTTCCAAAAACAATATCCTATATTACTTACTAACATTAATAATTAAAAAAAAATCCTACACAACTGACCGCCAAGCCCCTTTAAAACCTTGAGATATTCCCCCCATATACGAGTATATCAGCATTTTTAAACAAATGCGCGGTCTTCGAGTCAATCTCATACAAACAATATCTAGCCACCCATCAAGCCAACCCCCTCAACACCGTTACCACACTTACACCCTACAAACATCCATACCCCAACCGTCCCCACCACATATCAAAGTTTCAGCTATATCGGATATACGGTCATTGAGTTAACGTGAACAGACATACAGACAAGTTTCATTTTTATATACTCGTATTAAGCCTCGCTTTTTCCGGCCGCTACCCACACAGATGAACTCCCGGCTTTCTATAACCACCGCGTGGTGTGGAGTGTACTATAACCAATAACCTTCCACACCTGCCAATAATATACATTGAAAATTTCATAAAAATTGGAAAGTGTATGTGGCTAATATTAACATTTTACATTCTATCCCATGGGAGTAGGAAGGAAGTATACTACAGCCTATAACCTTCCTCGACTTGCCAATAATATACATTTCATAAAAATCGGTTGGTAATTGTGAGTTTCCATAACTAACAACGGCACAAATTTTTATTTTAATTTATATAGATATTTTTATCAACCGGCGAACATGTTAAGAGAATGGTGGTCAAGAAAAAATTGATTGTTTTTGCTGTGTATAATTTAATGCGTTAACTACTAAAAACAAACAATACAAAGTCATGAACGAAAATTGTTCACATCAACTTTTTTTTCTGAATGAAGAAGGGGTCGAAAATGCCTAACTAAAACAATTGATTCTGATTGTAAACGTATTTTCGAACAAGAATACCATCATTAGCTAGTCATATTTGAACGATTATCACAGTAATAGCTATATTGCTTTCAACAAAAAAATAAAAATTACAACAACAAACACATTGGATAGACCAGAAAAGGTTTAACGTTAACCCAAAAAAAATTTTGGTTAAGAAATATTTAACCAAATTTTTGGTTATAATTCCCACCACCAGAGTCGACTTTTAAAAATTATATATGGATAAGTTGGCAAACACATGAAACAAAAAAATTGACCAATTGATTCGGTTAGTTTTTGCTGTTGCTTTGATCAGCCGTTAACCACATAGCAAATGTCAACGCTAGCGCTAGGCAAACCTGATAAACTTTTTTAAAGGAACAATGGAGCGTTTTTGAAATTCATTGAAATCCTAGAACACCGAACGAATAACGGATACGCAAAGTTCAGTTTTATTATCTCCGTATAGACGTTCAAAATGAATTATTCAGATTGTTAGCTTAAAAGACTAAAAAAAATAGTAAAGGGTTCGGCAAGTTTTAGTTCGTATGCATATTAAATAGAAATGCAATACAATTTTCAAATTACTAGTACTTTATTTTTGAGAGTACTTTATATTTGAAATTAATAATGGAATAGATTTTATTCAAATGACTGCTTCGGGTGGATCTGCATCTGCATCTCCTTATACCCCTCCATAAAATCACCCTCAAAAAATATCCACAATAGTATAAACCACTATAATTTCCAAAAACAATATCCTATATTACTCACTAAAATAAATAAATTGAATGCTGTAATTTTAAAAGATCCTGCAAATTGGTCGATTTTACAGGCAAAATTAAAAACATATATAAAAAACCTCCTGCAGAGATGTTAGTTATATTTTTTCGAACCGATGACAAGCAAAAACTGTCGTTTAACAATTTCTATTTACTCCGCAGTTCTTAACAAACTGTCCGACTTATTAATCGTCATCGAAAACGCAAGTTTAACTGGCAAATGCAATATCTGAAATTTAAAAGGTAGATCCGTTGAAATGAGTGCTATCCGTAAAATTATAATAATAATATATATATATAAATAATAATAATAAAATAATTGGAGATCACACTGTAAGCAAAGGACGATATGGTGGCAATTCAGACAAATCAAGTGAGTTTAGCAACTCTGTTAGATAATTGACTTCCTCATCAGCATCTACAACGGTATCGAAAGAGTTACATTCAGTGACATGTTGGCATAAGACACGGCTACTAATCTATCTTTTCCAATTTGAAGTAAGAGCGACAATGTCCGAACCACCAAACCAAGCCGGTCACCGAGTACCGTTCTAAACAAAACTATGGGATCGACAATAATATCGGTCACCCTCCCTATTCGGGAATACAACTCACCCATAGGAGTGTCCTACCAGCACTATTCATCTCATTGACCCCGAGAACTATAGAATGGGGACACCCCCTCCCTCCAGCTATCGACCCCATCAACTGTAACGAAGCTACTCATAGTATGATTGGCTCCGCCACATACCGTACAACTAAAATCAGTTTTTTAAAACACAAAATATTAACTAGAGTGACACAGTCGGCAAAAGCGCCAGAACGACACGCAAACGGCACTGGTTCGAATCCTACTCCGGTCCATAAATAGGAAACCTAAAAACTCTACTTTTTTTAATCGGTTAAATTAAAGCACATAAAAGAAAACATTAATTAACCCACAAGGCTGGACACCTTAACAGTAGGTGGGGACGACCAAGCCCAAATAGGTCTAAATTACAATACCAACCAGAAAATTACAAAATATTATCTTCTTTTATTTTCTCTATGACAAAATAATTCCCAAACGGCTGAACGAAAGAAGTAATGACCTGGAGTACGAAACCCAACTAAATGTTTGCTAGTCCTACTACACCAATCGATGCATTTTGCAACCAATGTTAGTGGAGTGAGTGAGTGAGTGGAGTGGAGCCACTCACACAAACCATAAATTTCAAGTCAATCGACTCCGAAGTCTACTGGTCAACTCTTCCGACCGATCGCCCCATTTCCCCTGATTTTCGATCGTCAGGCTGAGGAACGTTACTTGAGCACTGTTCTCATCTGACGCTCTAGCTCCGTTTCACTTAGTTTACGATCGTCAGACTGAGCAGCGTGCTTCAACACCGTTCTCAGCTCACCATCTAACCCCGTCCCACTTGATTGTTTTGATCGCCGGCTGAGCAACGTGCTTGAACACCGTTCTCAGCTGACCATCTGACCCCGTAGTTTATGTCTTTTCTTATTTTAAGCTATTACTAAGCTATTACTCATAAGTCATACCGACGGTGTAAAAATAATAAATAAAAGAACAGAGAAATAAAAGATAAAGAAACCAAATATTTTACTTATTAATTTGTAACATCGACAAGCATTTGAACCCTGGGTATTCTCTATCTATCTCTATAGAGTTGTATTACCATCACCATTCAACTCAGCGACCCCGAAAACTATAGAATAGACACTAATATCTGTAACCCCCCTCAGTTATCGACACCATCCCTACAGATGTCTTACCATCACCATTTAACTCAGCGACCCCGAAAACTATAGAATCGACACTAATATCGGTACCCGCTCAGTCCTCATAGAGCTGTCTTACCATCACCATTCAACTCAGCGACCACTAAAACTTTGGAATAGACACTAATATCGGTGTAGTATACATACATAGATAGCGATCTCCTAATAATTTTATATTTTTGGATTTCTTTTGTTATACATAGGTTTTTTATGCCAGACAAGTCACATTAACGACGTTTGTCGAATAATAAAAAAAAAATAAAACAACCGATAAAAATTAAAATGTTTCTTGTAAATTCTCTAATCGGGGATACACACACACACACTGCGTGCTCGTTTTGTGGCAAAATCATCCACCAAATGACGCAGCGGCAGCGAACAGCGCTGCTCACAAAGCACAGAGCTCAGACTTTGCCGTGATCTGATGCGATATAGCGATATTTAAAAATTGTATATTGGGGTCCCCAAGGGGCCGATCGATCCAAATTTGTACAAAAAGTGTTTTCCATTGAAGACACACATGTGTACAAAATTTAAAGAAAATCGGGTAAATTTTGTAAAATATTTGTATGGGAGCCCCCCGACCCCGCAGCCCGAGGGGCCTCAAATTAATAGAAAGTGTTGTCATGGGAGATATACATGTGTGCAAAATTTCAATAAAATCGGGCTGTAGGAAGTGGGTTAAAAATTGATCGCAAGAGTTGGCCAGCCAGCCAGCCATCCACGGGCAACTGAAGTTAATACAAAACCTTCTCTATAGAAAGCCCAAATGTTCCGATCGTACACAGATACCATCCAAAACGTATTTGTATTAGTAATCAACTAAAGAGCAAAATCCGTATACAATTTTTCTGTTTCGCACTACCACATCTTAAGTTTCTCGCTCTTTGCGACTACTTATTTTTTGTACACTGTATTCACATCCCACAAACACACATGCGTTTTGGATTGGTTTACAGCATTAGTATGCGTAGAGTTGGGCTTTCTATAGAGAAGGTTTTGAGATAATATAGACAATTTAAAAATTCAACAAAGACGTGTGTGACATGGCATCACTTACAAATAGAAATGTTGAAATTGACTGAGTTCGTTTAAAGAATAACTCTAGCCTTTCTTAAAAATTGTTTTTTTCCAACTAACCGCTAAACATAAATGTTGGTAGTTTTGTGTGTATATACTAAGTGATGAGAGTAAAGTAAAGGACAGACTATAGGCTATTTGTTTTGCGATATCGAGTCACAGTATTACTTACATCATTGTGTTACATTTTTTAATTTTGGGTCTTTTAGGGTCTTTTGGGGTTATTTTGGGGGTCTTTAATGATTTTTGGGGATTTTGAGGGACTTTCGGAGGTCTTTTTGTTAACTTCGCGTCCCCGTGGCTGGCTGGTAAGATCTTGTTATCAATTGTTATTATTAAATTCTCTATATTAACTTCGCCTGCCCGTGTGTTTGTTTGTTTCTTTGTTTGTCGTGGAATCTTGCGATCAATTTTTAACCTACTCCCCAAAACCCGATTTGGTTGAATCTTGCATGAATCTCCGATGACAACACTGTCTATTAAAATGTTGGGCCCCTGGGCCCATTTTTTTTTAAAAAATTAACCCGATTTTCTTCAAATTTTATACGCATGTGTATCTCCGATGGACTACACTTTTTGTAAAAATCTTAGAGACCCCGGGCCCCTGGATTGTGGGGCCCCAATAAACGCTTTTAAAAAAATTAACCCGATTTTCTTCAAACTTTATATAAGTGTGTATCTTCGATGAACAACACTTTTTGTAATAATTTTGGAGAACCCGGGACCAGGGGTCATCGTTTTTTCAAGCTTTATATAAGTATGTTTCTACGATGGACAACCATTTTTGTTAACATTTTGGAGACCTAATTAAGCCTCAAGGGCCTCAAAAAAATTTAAAATAAAAAGTAAGCCGATTTTCTTAAAATTTTATACACATGTGTATCTCCGATCGGCGAAACTTTTTTGAAATTTTTTGAGCGAGGCCCTGAGGACCAAGGGATGCCTATATAAATTTTTTAAAAATTAGCCCGATTTTCTTCAAATTTTAAACATATGTGTATCTCCGATGGACAAAACTTTTTGTACATTTTTTTGCCCCGAAGGGTGCCCATATAAATTTTTTAAAAATTTAACCGATTTTCTTCAAATTTTAAACATATGTCTTGTTATGGAGCGAGGTCCCACTAGGGGTTATGCCACTGGCAAGGATGTCGCGACACGCTTGCGGCTACTTGGCTGGCAGATACGAGCAGGTCGTTCTTCTTATTTCTAGCTTATTCCTAACGCTAGAACAAATTTCTTTTATATTAAGAAAATATTTGCTTAATATTTACTCTTAAACTATATTTCTGAATGACCTAGTCGTATCTGTACAGCAGCCTCAGAAGTTATTGAGGGAGTTATTGTCAGTCCTTCTGTCTGTATGTCAGTCAGTCAAGTCATCTCTTGTGGAATGTCGGATGCTGCACGAGGGATCATCGATACCAGCACACTTCATGCCAGGGACGTCTACTCGCTTATAGTGTTAACCACATCAAACCACGCATCAAAAAATTAAAAAAGAAAAATACCTTCAACCCAATGGGCGAAGGCAAAGAGAACTCACCTTATGTTCTTTTCAAATTTAACACAAATGCATTTATTTTATATAAATTCAAAAAGGTGAAATAAGAATCTAAGTATATATGTTTATAATTTAAACGAATAACAATTGTGTGTGATGTAATAATCAAATAAGAATCCAAGTATGTTTATTTATAATTTAAAGGAAAAGCTATTGTACGTAATGTAATTCAAAAATATTCAAAATTCAACTTATTTCATATATACCCTTTTTTTTGTATATTTATTTTTACTGCCTTTAGTAGTGACAAAAGCACAATGCAAAAATTTATGATAAAATTAAAGGAAGATAAAATAAAACAACGTTCTTGGTACTCACTTGTTAAGCTCCTTCAATGAGATCCTGCTAGCAGAAGTCGATAAAGTGCTAAAAACTATTTCGTGACCACTGATGGTTTTGATCTGTTGTCAGATTCACATGGAAGGACAATTCTGTTCACATATTTCAGCTTCAGCTCTTCGCATTTCAACCAATAATTATCTTAAGAAAGGAATGGCGGCTTGTGCTGCAAGACCCTTCTTCTGACATGCTCCAAATTGTACGTAGTGAATTTAGTCTTTTTGTTATACTTTTCCTTTTGTAAAAAAAGGAGCTGCGCTGCACCCGTCGTCATGATAGTACTTGAAGCTTGATTAGGTCAGTATTGCAGAACAATTTTGATATCTTTATATCAGCACGATTTCGACTTATTACTCAAAGTCCCAACAGGACACTTAAAAAATTATCCAATTTTTAGTTCAAGTTTTAAATTTAACTGATTGACTTTGTATTGAACAAACTTTGAAATTTCATTTGTTCAGATTACACTTTTGTAGGAATTCTGTTTTAAACTCAACGTCCCTATGGCATACTTTTCAAAAAAAAAAACACAATTAATCAAGTTTTAAATTCAAGTTTTAAATTAAACTGATTGACTTTGTACTGAACAAACTTTGAAATTTTCTTTTAAACTTTAAATTTTGTTTTTAACTCAAAGTCTCTATAGGCCACTTTTTAAAACCTCAAACTCAATTTACTTGGTATACTGTCTCTACTTGGTATCGTACTCTCCTCTTTAATAGTTGAAAATCGACTGCCTGTTCTCGTTTTCTTTTCCAAATTGCTCTACCGAGTGAGCTATCCTGGCTTATAGTCCGTATCAGGGCAGCCAAAATGGATCCATCGGATCCATTTGGATCCTATTGCGAGCTTTTGCATATTTGGATCCCGAAATAAACACATGGATCCTTTTCACGAAATAATTTAAAAACGCCTATGAAATTAAAAATTCGTTACTTGCGAGCACTTGTGTTTGCTCCAATTTGTAAATTGAACTTGCAAGTTGAATATTTTCACATCTTTTATTGTGAAATGAAGTGACAAAGTCAAAAAAAGAAACCTGACACCATTACCAGTTCTGGCAGAAAATTTGACTGAAATGCTCGAGTACAATGATATTCCCACCTATAGAAAAAGAAAATTCTGTCAAACTTGGTTGGATAGTTTCAGTTGGGCGGAACAAAAAGTGTGAACCGATTACGTTAAAAACCCGTTCTGCAAACAGTGCAATGTTTTCCCCCAAAATAATAAAGCCATTTAGTTCGACACGAGCAGTCCAGCGTTCACATTAAAAAACAAAAATTATTAAAAAAACAGCCATTGATAAATGACATCTGCAGCTTCAAAAAACTACCTCCCTATTTAGAATCATCATGTATACGCAGTATTTACACTTTTTTTGCACATAGCTCTAAAAGGCAAATAGAACTAAGGGAATTTCAGGAATATTTTTCAGTAAAAGTTCACAAAATTCTTAAATTGGCTTCTACTAGATGGCTGTCGTTAGGAAGTGTAGTGGCTAGAATACTGGAGCAGTGGGTTCCTCTTCAACATTTTTTTCTGTGCTATAATCTCGATGTGAATGCAGATATGGCTCAAACCAAACTCAAACCATATTAAATCTTATTTTAAAACAGTTCTTCATCTGAAAGACGAGGGACTTTACATTTGCGAAAAACTCGTCACACGTCTCGCCGGGCAATTGTTTCCTATCTATAATTTCCCTCATGATCTCATGATCAGAGTCTGATGAGCGAAACGCTCCTCCAGGAATTGCCAGTACCACATTTCAGCCACTCCGGTCAAAAAAAGTGGAACTGGTTGAACACTTGCTACTTATAGACGTTTAATCTCTTCTGCATTGTTTCAATGCGGAAAATGAAGCTCTCTATCGACTTTTTAGTCCCATCGAACTTTATGCTCCATTTGTGCAAATCGCACTTTGGAATGTCATAATTGGTGAGAGCTCCTACCGGGTGGTTGGACGGCATTTGAGGCCTTGGCCTTGTAGAGGCGTCGACCCTTGGGGAGCGTCTGTTTTGTTGTGTCTCTAAGGTTTCTGTTCTCCTAGATAACAGTGTAATTCCAATGGACAAAACATTTTGTAAATTTTTTGGAGCGAATGGGCCCTGAGGCCGGAGGGCTACCCATATAAACACATGTGTATTTCTGGTGGACACAACTTTTTGTCCCATACAAAATTTTTTAAAAAATGAACCCGATTTTCTTCAAAATTTAAATTTGAAAAATTTGGGGCCCCTGGGTCGGGGGCACCAATACGAATTTTATAAAAAAAGTACCCGATTTTTTTAAAATTTTACACGTTTTTACCGATGCACAAATCTTGTTGTAAAAATTTGGCAGTAATCGGGCCCAGGGGCACCCATACAAATTTTATAAAAAAAAAGTACTCGATTTTCTTCAAATTTTAGACTCCCATCTCCCAATAGGTGATAGTCCGTTAAATAACGAGAAAGAGCCTCTGCAGCCGAATAACTTGCAGCTCTGTTAGTAAGTCCTACTTCCACCTCCTCGTGGTGCGATCTGGGAGTTTTTCTGGAAATAGCGAACGGAAAAGGGCATATGGCGAGACTCCTACTTCACAAAACAGGATAAGTGTCGGTTGGTCTGTGGCACTGCGAGCCGCAACCGTAAAAAACCAAAATTGCTGCGAGACGTAATACAATGCCTCGGATACGGACTGATATACTTTGTTGACGACCTGTAGCTATCGTACCCGGACAACGATCGGTTTCTGGAACGTTAAGACCCTCCTCGACTCACTCCAGTACGGACCTCAAAACGCCAGATTCCTCCAATTAGAGCGTGAGTTTACGCGATATAATATAGATATCTTGGGGTGGAGTGAAATAAGATGGTATGATGCCGGAGAATACCACTTTCCAACAAATAATTCTGTGATGCTCTACTCCGGTAGACCAGCAAGGAGCGGACGGAAATCTGGAGTTGGACTGATGCTAACTCTGGTAGCACGAAACAGCCGTATATATTGGAAACCTCACAATGACCGGATACTGACGGCTAGATTCCAGAGTATAGTAAGAAAAATTACTATCATACAGTGGTATGCTCCAATCGAAGATGCGACTGAAGAAGAAAAGGAAAATTTTTATAGTCATTTGGGCTCCGTGTATACCCAAACGCCTAATAAAGACATCGTAATGGTGATGGGGGACTACAACGCCAAGATAGGAAGCGACAATACTATGCTTAAGCAAGTGATGGGAGTTCACGGTCTTATTGAACGGAACTATAAAGAAGAGTGTTATATGGACTTCTGTAATACAAATCGCCAAGTCATTGGAGGTACGCTGTTTAAGCATAACACCTGCCAAAAAATCAGTTGAGTCTCAACTGAAAGGCAACGAGCATCGAACCAGATTGATCACATTTCGATCAGCCGCCGCTTCAAAAATTGCCTTTTAGACGTCCGTAAGCGAGATCACCATCTTATGTTAGCTTTTATACGCCTTCGCACTGCACTTCGCACTTTCAATGCTGAAATATTTAGGGAACCCGAAGTGCGTCAACAATACAAGGACTTGTTGCCTTCGAAGCAGAAATAATCAACAGCTTACCGCAGGAGAACGTGGACGACCAATGGAATGCTGTGAAAAAGGTTTTTGTAACTGGAGCACGCACCTACGTCGGTAAAAGGCAGAATAAACACCGCACATGGTTATCAGCAGACTCCTGGAGATGGATCGATGAGCGTAAGGCAATCAAGGCTCAAACTGCAGCGCCCTCAGCAGTAGAAAGTACCGAGCTAGAAGCCCAATATCGCGTCAAAAAGAAGGAAGTGCAGCGTAGTGTAAGACGGGACAAACGACAAACTTATATGGGACCGGCCGTAGCCAAGATAATAGCTACAATCATATTAGAACACGTAAAAGAGCATTAAGATTCAACTCTTGACGTCAAATAGGCAGGCTCGCTCTGGATCCTCTTGCATCGATTACATAAACACCATGCGGATCATAATAGAACAATGCGTCTAGTACAGTTCTCCACTACATCTACTGTTCATCGATTTCGAGAAGGCTTTTGACAGCTTAAATCGAGATGCTATCTGGATGGCCCTGCGCAGGAGGGGTATCCCATAAAAACTTATAGCTATTATCAAATCTACATATGTTAATTTAAATGTAAATGTCACGTCCTACACAACGATAAGGTTTGCACTCCGTGCAGCACTGACGGTAAGGAACATTGGAATTCGATGGACTATGACAACTTACCTTAAACACATAGACTACGCTGACGACGTTTGCCTGCTCTCAAATAATGGACCTTCATATGATGGCTCAACATCTAAAAACCGAAGCAAGCAAAGTGGGGCTCAAGATAAACACTGCCAAAACAAAAGCCCTGAACACTTCTAACACCCGCTCTCAACTCAACATTGCTGGACAGGTAGTTGTAAAAGTTGACAACTTTCTATACCTAGGAAGTGTGGTCTCGGCTGATCGCGGTGACACCGAACTGGACGTGTGCAGCAAAATTGGGAAAGCAAGGGCTGCGTTCGGAATGCTATCGAACGTCTGGAGAAGCAATGTTTTCAGCTTGAGAACTAAACTTCGACTGTTCCGCTCCAGCGTCGAATCAGTACTGTTGTATGGGTGCAGTACTTGGAAGGTGGATACCACTCCTACGCGCAAGCTGCAATCTTTCGTTAACAAATGCCAACGTATCATTTTGAGGATCTACTGGCCCAATATTATATCCAACAACGAACTCCTTTGGAGAACGGGCTAAGAACCTATTATGTTATTGTGCGAAGGAGAAAGTGGCAGTGGATTAGACACACATTACGGCGCGACGACAACTCCATTGCGAAATATGTCATGCAGTGGAACCCGCTCACCCAGGAAGGTAGAACAGCGGGACGCCCTAGGAGAACGTGGCGCAGGACAGTCGAGGAGTAAGCAGGGTCCTTGGGAATGAGTTGGAGGCAGCTCAAACGCGTTGCAGAAAACAGAACAAGATGGCGCAGGCGTTGTTGACGCACTATGCCCCTCGAAGGGTGAAAAGGTTTAAGAAGAATAAGAATGTGTATCTCCGATGGACAATCCTTTTTGTAACAATTTGGAAGTGATCGGGCTCTGGAGTCGGGGGGCACCCTGACCATGATCAATTGATGAAAGCATTTGGACTCCCGTCGTTTTAGTTTCGTGTTCTTTTTCCCTTTGCAATGAATCAGAGAGAATTCTGAGAAAATAAATTGAAACCGGCTACATACGGGAGGAATGTGATATATTGCAAATCACATTCCTTCGATTTTTATTTTATTTTGAATTTTAATAAAGGGCTTAGCCCAACTTATTGCCGTGACGCAAGTCATTCAGGGAGTCCTCCCTTGGCAATAAGTCTCTATATTAAAAAAAAATACAAATTTTATAACAAAAATTTTCTTCAAATTTTATACGCAAGTCTATCTCTGATGGACAACACTTTTTGTAAAAATTTGGAAGTGATCGGGCTCGGGGCGACGGGCACCCATACAAATTTTATAAAACAAAATACCCGATTTTCTTCAAATTGTATACCCATGTGTATATCCAATGGGCAACACTTTTTGTAAAAATTTGGGAGTTACCAGGCCCCGGGGTCGGAAGACATCCATATAAATTTTTATAAAAAAAATACCCAATATTCTTCAAATTTTATACGCATGTGTATCTTGAATGGACAACACTTTTTGTAAAAATTTGGAAGTGATCCGGCCGCCGGGTCGACGGGCACCCATACAAATTTTGTATAAAAAAATAACCGATTTTCTTAAAATTTTATACGTACGTGTATCTCCGATCGACAACACTTTCTGTAACAATTTGGAAGTGATTAGGCCCCGTGGTCGGGTGGCACGCATACAATTTTTATAATAAAAGGATTCGATCTTCTTCAAAATTTATACGCATGTGTATCTCCGAAGGACAACACTTTTTGTAAATTTGGTAGTGATCGAGGCCCGTGGTCGGGGGACTCCCTTACAAAAAAAATTAAATTAAACACAGAATCGGGCATCGTGCGGCTAAAGAAGGAATCTCTGAATTGGTTAGAACGTCACAAGATAGGCTTTATGGAAGACCCGTTTGCTCGAGTTGAGGCACGGGTGTTACGGATGGCTTCAAGAATGGGCGGGATGCATCTGGATATTCCTTTTGAACACCGTTTGTGGAGAAAGCGATAAAACAGTGACAAGCAGGATGTTCCTACGATGTTCAAGCTATTCGATTGTTTTCGCGATATTTACGTTATCAATAAGTTTTATCGCGCGGTTCTGAATTATGTCTAGTGGATGCAATTTGGTCTTTGGGGCACCTGCCTAGCTAATACAGTTGTATTCAAGTTAAGGGCGAATATATGCCTTGTAAATAGTAGTCAGATCTTGGGGAGTGAACTATTCTTTCATTTTTGGCGATGGCAAATATGTGGTCGTTCCAAAGAAGCTTGTTGTTGACGCACATGCCGAGAATTGCGGGTTTTTCAGTTTCTTCGATACAAGATCCATTCATGGATAAAGGTTGGTGGTTTAATTACGCCTGGACGACAGAAGACAGCATTAAGTTTTTGAAGCGTTAAGTTCAGCTCTATTATGTAGTCCCTACCTTGTTATGCTGTTAAGGTCTGAATTTAACGTGCTTAACATACGTTGTTGGTGGGCGCCGTGGCTCAGTGGAAAAGGGCATGGCTACTGAGCAGGGGTTGGTGGTTCAAATCCCAGTAACACCAAAAATATTTTTCACTGTGTCCCACCTCTCGCGAATGGGTGACAAACGTTCGTGGAGTAATAACTTGCCAGGGAAAGCTTCTCAATTCACTGTTCGGATCCGGCCTTAAATAGTAGGTCCCTTCCATGTGTGTCTGAAAATATACATGCACAACACAAATGGTCGCGAGAAGCTAGGCTTTGGACCGCAACGGTCTGTCGCGCCGAGTATTATTATAGTAACATACGTTGTTGTTCAAGTTCCACTTGCGACGAAGAGGGGCGTGCAGAAAGCGTGAAATCATCATATGAAAAGCTAAGAGTGCTGTCGTCAGCGAAAGAATGGATTGGATTAGAAGTGGCGGATAGGAGATCATTAATAAAAATCAGAAAGAGTGTCGGAGCAAAAAAACAGAGCCTTGAGGACACCGTTTATGCGGTGAACATTGGATTTGAAACCGTCCAATACGACCTGGATTGTGTAGTGTACCTAATATAAGTATTATAGAGTGTAGATTAAGAGAGCAATTCCTATAAGTATTAGTTAGTATTAGTAAGTAAGCCAAATGTTAATAGCTTGTAAGTCATATATGAATTTGAATAAAGTTAGTCTTAAGCCAAAGCGCATTGACTCGACTACTTACTTTCCGCGATATAAAACTGGCGACGAGGATAAAAGTTATTGATTAAAAGTTATTACGAAGTAAAAGTTATTAGTAAAAGTAGTGAAAAATAAAGAAAGAATTAATTAAATTAATTAAAAAAAATTAAGAATAAGAATAAGAAATCATTTTTAAAGAAAGTGAAGAGCGCCAAGTCGTATATATACATATATGCACCAAGTCGTATATATATATTGAAAACGGTACGAATGTAATGAGAATGTTTGCCAAGTCGTATATAAATCTTGAAAACGGTACGATGTGAAATAAAGAAATTGTGTGCAGCAGGATCGAAATTCCAAAAAATGTCTTTCGTAGGGCGTATGGAATATTTTAACATCGGGGATGATTTTGAGTCATATGCTGAACGTTTTCGGCATTTACTTAAACTGAATAAAATTGAATCGGAAGAGGACAAAATCTCTTATTTTGTGGGTTTATGTGGAGCTGACCTATTTAAGGTAGCAAAAAATGTGGTCCGGACAAATTGGAAAAATTTACCTTTAATGATCTGCTCAAAAAATTGGAAAAACATTTTTCACCTAAAAAGAACATCACCGCTGAACGGTTTAAATTTCTCAATCGTAATCAGCTACCCGAAGAATCAATAAGTGACTACAGCCGTTAGAAGGAGTTATCGACCAAAAGAAATGTCTGCTAAAAGAGATTTTCGCTGTTCATCACCATCACGGTATCGAAGTAATTCGGCTCACAACCAACAACAACAACAACATCTTCGTTATGTGAGATGTCAATACTGCCGTAAGTTAGGTCACATACAAAAAAATTGTTACCAGAAAAAGAAAATGTACCAACGAGGCAACAAATACATTCAACAACAAAATAGAATAAATAACGTGAATTCGGCAAGTAGTGATGAAGGAAACAGTGTTATATTTTAAAATAATATAAATAAAATTGAATCAGAGGATTCGTTTAAAATGTATATTAATAATTTGAATTTTGGTACTGATCCATTGTATATCACTGTAAATTGTAATGGTATTCAACTGCAGATGGAACTAGACACTGGCGCTTGTGAGTCAGTTATTTCAAAAAATACGTTTGATCTGGTCTTTGGCAATATAAAACTTGTCCCAAGCAATAAAAAGTTTAAACTAATTACGGGTGATAAGACAAAAATGTTGGGGTATTTCGACGTAAGTGTTTCGTTACCAAATTCTTCCGAAAGTTATTCATTAAAGTTAATAGTGGTAGCTACAATAAAGGATTTTGTTCCTTTGTTTGGTCGGTCTTGGATTAATATAATTTACCCGAATTGGAAAAGCAAATTTTTTATAAATACTATAAGCGATTTACATGATGACAGAATTTATTTAGAGGATGTGGTAAAGAAATATCCAACGGTTTTCGATAAAAATAAAAAAGTTCCTATTAAAAATTATAAAGCCCAAATCGTTATTGATAAAAATAGTACACCAATTTTTTTCAGACCATATGAAGTACCTCATGGGTTAAGAGAGGCAGTAGAGTTAGAGTTAGATAATATGGTACAGGCTGGTATTATTTATGCAGTAAGACATAGTGATTGGGCATCTCCGATCGTAATAGTAAAAAAAGACAGATGGTAGTCTAAGAATATGCGTTGATTGCAAAGTAACCATTAATAGGTACGTTAAAGCCGATCATTATCCTCTGCCAAGAGCAGACGACATTTTTGTTAAGTTGGTTGGTTGCAATTGGTTTTGCGTATTAGATTTAAAAGCCGCATATCAACAACTAGAGGTAAATGAAGCTTGCCAGGAGTTTTTAACGATTAATACCCATAAAGGCTTATTTAGGTATCGTCGTTTAGTTTTTGGAATTAAAATTGCTCCTGCAATTTTTCAACATGTTATGGATGAAATATTAAAAGAATTACCCAAAGTCAGTTGTTATTTGGACGACATTCTAATTGGAGGAAGCACTAAAGACGAATGTGAATCAAATTTGTATAGAGTCTTAGATCGATTAGAACAACATAACATAAAAGTAAGTGTAAAAAAGTGTTCCCTTTGTAACAATAAATAGACTATTTAGGTCACAAAATTTCAGGGTATAAAACCTAGCAGTTTAAAGTTAGAGGCAATAAAAAACGCTCCTATTCCAGAAAATTTGACACAGTTGAAAGCATACCTAGGAATTTTAAATTTTTATTCAAAATTTGTACCTAATTTATCAGCAGAATTACACCAACTTTATAAGTTAACACGTAAGGATGTTCCTTTTATGTGGAATTCTGAACAACAACAGGCTTTTGAAAAAAGCAAACAGCTTTTGTTAAATAACAATTTACAATTTACAATTTACGACCCAAAGAAACCAATTGTTATATGCTGTGATGCAAGCCCATACGGAGTAGGCGGTGTTCTAGCACATATAATTGATGGGATCGAACGCCCAGTACAGTTCAGGCACGCTGAGCGCAGCAGAAAATAATTATTCTCAACTTCAGCGCGAAGCTCTTGCAATAATTTTTACTGTTAAGAAATTTCATAAGTGAATTCACAATTTATAGTGATCATCAGCCATTGCGTGAGAGTTTTAACGAAAGGAAGAGCACACCACCAGTGGTGGCTGCTCGATTACAACGTTGGGGTATTTTTTTAAGCATGTATAATTACAAAATACATTACCGGAAGGGTTCACAAATGGGTAACGTTGATGGTCTTTCTAGGCTACCCTTACCTCAGCCTACTGAGGTAAGTAACGAAAATTTGAATATGATAAAAGATGATTACATTTCTGATAATATTTGTTTGGGAAAAATACGAGAGGAAACAAAAACTGATTTAGTACTTAAGCAAGTACTAAAATTTGTTACAGAAGGTTGGCCATCAAATGTAAGTGCACCTTTTTCTATTTACGCTCACAAAAAGATGAGTTTGGACATCGATCAAAGTTGTTTATTTTATGGATTTCGGTTAATTATACCTCAAAGCCTTCAGCCATAATGTTTTTCATTGTTACATGACTCTTACATAGGAATTGTCCGCATGAAAATGTTGGCTCGATCGTATTTCTGGTGGCCTGGATTAGACAATGATGTTGAAAATTCTCAATCAGGTAATAAGGTTTGCTCAACGTTGCGAAGTCCTTGGCCAGACGCAAAATCATTTTTAGAACGGGTTCACATTTATTTTTTTTATTTTAAACAGAAAAATTATTTGATTGTTGTAGACGCTTTTTCAAGGTGGATTGACGTAGTAATTATGCCAAGTAGTACTACCGCAGGTAGTGTTATTTTAGCTCTTAGGGGTATTTTTGCTTATTTTGGTTTACCAGATACGTTGGTTTCGGATAATGATCCGCCGTTTAGTTCAGAGGAATTTTTGTCATGGTGTAAATTGAATGAAATAAAAGTACTTAAAAGTCCACCCTATCACCCTCAATCTAACGGTTTAGCGGAACAAGCAGTTCAAACAGTAAAGCAGGGTTTAAAGAAGTTGTTTAAAGATTTGGATAAAGCTACTCAACCAATCGGTAAAATATTGTGTAATTTTTTAGCAAGATATCGAAATACACCAACAACGCCTACAGGAGTGTCACCGAATGAGAAAATATTTAAGACAAAAACTAAAACTTTATTAGATAAGATTAATCCAAATAGAAATTTACACAAAAAAAATAAAAAATATTCAAATAATAATAAATTACTTGAAAATAGAAAATTGAACTTAAAAAAGGTGATTTGGTTCTTTATAAACAAAAATCAAATATTGGAATTGAATATAAATGGGTTCCAGCTGAAATTTTAAGGAAAGTTGGAAAAGTAGTTTATGTAATAAATATTGATGGAAAAGAAAAACAAGCTCATATTACACAACTAAAACGTTCAAAATTTAAAAAAGTTACATTTAGTCCTGTAAGTAGTTTTGTTAAAAATAAAATAGTTAATAACCAATAAGAGAAACATGATAATAGAAAGAGAAGGATTATCCATAGTCAAGATGACATAGATTTATTAAGAAGATCGAAAAGAACAAGAAAAAACTTTCTTAGATATCCTTATTAGTAATATAATTAGAATTAATATTATACTTAAATATTAGTAAATTATTAGACTACATTGATATACAATTATCAAAAAAATTATTAATTACAAAATATAAAAAAATAAAAATTATATATTATAAAGATGACTGAAATAGTTGATTTTTATTTAAGTTGGAAAGAGTGTAGTGTACCTAATATAAGTAGTATAGAGTGTATTAAGAGAGCAATTCGTATAAGTATTAGATAGTATTAGTAAGTAAGCCAAATGTTAATAGCTTGTAAGTAATATATGAATTTGAATAAAGTTAGTCTTAAGCCAAAGCGCATTGACTCGACTACTTACTTTCCGCGACATAAAAGATTGAACGGTCAGAAAGGTAAGTTACTATTCAAGCGTTTCCTGATGCTACCATCAAAAAAATTAAACGTTATTTGGTTAATGTTGTGTTTCAATATTCAAAGAGGTAGTTAAGCAACAATTCATATATTACGATTCCAATTTATAAAATACAATTCACAAAATACAAAATGACCGATCATGATGCTCCACCTCGCTCAACCAACTGTCCAAATGTCAGTCTCCGATTGCCCGTTTGATTTAGGGTGGTATGGAGCGTGTGTTTGATGCCTCTGTACTTGCAAAACTCTTGAAAAGAAGCACTAACAAATTGAGTACCATTGTCCGAGACTATCTCTATAGGCGGTCCGAAATGCGAAAAAATTCGGAAAGTTTTTGTATTATGGTTGCTGAAGTGATGGTTTCTGTCTGGAAAATTTCTGGATACTTTGAATATCCATCGACAACCACAAAATAGTATTTTTTTTTATAATTCGCGCACGTTTCAAGGGGTTCGCACCCTTATAATGCTCCGCTATATGCTTGGCACAGCGTGGGCGTTAAGGAAGAGGAAGAAGAGGAGGAAAGATGAGTTGTCTATGAGCTTGTGTTTTGAATGTCTGTGGATCATAGTGATGTGGGAAGACAGAGCTTGGCAGAGCATTCCACATACGTGTTGTACGGCTGAAGAACGAATCCCTGAATTTAGCGAACAAATTCGTTCTCAGCCCACGTATGTTGCTGAGATCCACTCTGAAATTACACACCACTACAAAAACACCCCGGGTTCGTGGGGCTCCCATACAATTTTTTTTTAATTATCAATTTTTAACGCACTTCCTAAAGCCCGATTTTCCTGAAATTTTGTACACATGTGTATTTCCAGTTACAATACTTTCTTTTAAAATTTGGAAGTAATCGGGCATCAGATACCGTCGTACTTTAATGACTGTGTGCGGTGTGTGATGCGCAGTCGGCTGGGCTGCATGGTTTTGGTGGTGGAGAGAGAGAGAGAGAAATCTTAGCTCACGCACAAATGAACCCAGCAAATGAAACGAGACATAAATGTTTTATGCTTAATTCAACTTACTTACTTATTTACTAAATTGTATTTTATTGATGTCGTTTTTTGTTGTCGATATCAACTTACAGATAGAACAGCAAGTTTTCACAATATTCTGTCATTTGGCGTTTTCATAAATTAGTTCAGAGCAGTCAAAGAGTTCTCAAGATAAATGTTCGTGTTTCTTATTTGCTCAGAGTATGAGCGTGCTCTAAGTGCTCAGAATAAAATGATCTGAGCATTTTCAATTTTACCATCTGATGTCAAATGTCTCTTTCGATGATCCCATAGATTAGATTTTAATTTTTATGGGTTGTTTAATGTTAAATGTTTATTTATATTCGTTTCTAATAATAATGCATTTGAATATAAATATAAATTAATTCAATTTATTTTTCTCGTATTATCTTTATTGTCCTGATCAGTCAATTAATGGCAACTGTAGAACAACTTAAGATTCAAGAGCTTAAGGACGAAATCGAACAATATAAAAAAGATAAAAAAGATCAAGATTCGGAAATAAACCGGCTTAACGAGGCTCTTTTGGGGGAAATAAAAAGTTTTACTAGTAAAGAAGTATATCAACTAGTAAGAACACAGATCTCTTCATTGTTGGAAAAATTTACTAGGTTAGAAACGACGGATGCTATTTTGGTCGAGTTGAATAAATAACTTGTGGGCGCCGTGGCTCAGTGGGTAGGAGCATGGACTGCTGAGCAGGGGGTTCATGGTTCGAATCCCAGTAACACCAAAAGTATTTTTCACGGTGTCCCACCTCTCGCGAAAGATTGACAAACGTCCGAGAGTAATAACTTGTCACTGAAAGCTTCTCAATTCGCCGTTCGGATCCGGCATTAAATTGTAGGTCCCTCCATTTGTGTGCAAAAATATGCATGCTCAACATAAATGATTGCGAGAAGTCAGGCCTTGGACCGCATGGTCTGTCGCGCCGGTATTATATATATTATAAATAAGGTTATTGTTGAAAATAAAAATAAGCAATCAGAAGAAATCAAAAAATTAAAACAAAAAGCAAAGGAAGCAGTAAAACAAATAGAGACGTTTAAGAAAAATCAATTGGAATTTGAGACATACAGCAAGGAAGCGGAACAAAACATAGAAAAACTTACCAAAATAGTTCAAGATAATTTAATAAAGGTAAAAGAACTTAAGAATTGTTTAGAAGAATCAAAAGAATCCATAGATAACTGCAAAAAGGAAATACAGCTATTACGAGAAAAAGAAGAATCACATAAAATTTAAAATTTTAAAAGCTGAGTTAGAGGAATTATTGGAATCGAATTTAGATTTATCAGTAAAAGTTGAAACTGAAATATCTAATATTAAAACAAAAAGGTCTCCATTAAAATGTACGCCAAATAAAGCCATGTCTAATGAAACAATAAGCAAAACTATAGCTAGGGTAGTACCTCAATTTTCAGGAGCACGAACGCCGGAATTATCAAGTAGGGTGCATGAATTTGTAAATGCGTGTGAACTTGCGTTTGATTGTATAGGTAAAATAGAAATTTTTGTTTCATTACTTTCTACAAGGCTTGTAGGTAATGCGTTTGACCTTGTTCGATGTAATAATATTAAAAAATTGAACAATTTAATAAAATTAATAAAAACCACATATTTAACAGCAAGGTCCTTAGATAGCGTTATTATAGAGCTCAATCAGACGCGTCCGCTAATAACAAAGGATATCAAGTCATTCTCAAGAAGACTTTTAACTCTTTAAAATATAGCCAAGGAAATAATAGAAGCAATCTACAGCGCACAAGATTCCTTTGCCATAATAAGCGAAATAACAAATTCACTAATAACATCTTTCAAAATTGGACTGGCAGACCCTTCATTGCGGCAATTTATCTTATCCAGTACCGAAACAGACTTAGATAAACTTGTAGACACAGCTCTAAAAACTTCTCTTTTATTACAACACAGTACATGCAAATGGGAATGTACCCCCAAATGCAAATTCTACAAAACCCTCATGTACCTTCAGTTTTAAGCCCCCAAATCTCATTACCTCAACAAAACCTCAACAATTTAATAATAATCTACAATACAATATATACAATATTTCTTTTCCATTTCAAGAATTTCCAGAGGGCGAGGAACAACCAGCTAAAAATTTACTGAATGGAAAACATGAAGAAATGCGAAATTTAATCACACTCAAAAAGAGTGTTAAAATCCGTAACACACGTAAAATCCAAAAGTCAATAAATCTGCCAATAATAATAATAGCGAAGGTGAAAAAAATTCATATCTGTTAGTATTTTACATCTTCATTTGCTTTCTATTTTCAATTTGGAATGCATTAAAGTACTACACAAATGTATAGGTATAATAAAAGCGAAACGCAAAAAATTAAATGCAAGTAAAAGTAATAGACTTTTTCTACTTAAACTGCTTGAGAAAAATGATACTTTTATTGAATTACCAATGCCATTATCAAAAAATGGTAAAATACGTGTTTTAGTGGATACAGGGGCAGATACAAGTCTCTTAAAATTAAGCTCTATAATTAAACTTAATAAAATTAATATAAATAAAAAAGAAATAAAAGAACTGGGAGGTGTTTTGGTGGTACTACTCTGGGTACTACTCTGGGTTAAGTAACTGTAGAAATGCCCTTATCAAAAATGTTCAAAGCGAAATGGCACGTGGTAGATGACCTTAACGACATACCAGCAGATGATATGTTGGGGCGCGATATTCTGTGGAATCGCTCGGTAATCGATACAGTATCCAAAACGCTAAAAATATTTAATGGTAAACAGGAAATTGTTACGTAAGCACCACTCAAAACTTTAAATTATTTCTTAAATAATAAAAAATATAAAACAAAAATAGCGGCACGTACACAAACAATTGCTCAAATACATGTAAAAACAGGTTGGCGTGAGCTCCTTGTAAACTAGCAAGAAATCGAACCTGGAATTTTTATAGCAAATACTGTAGTAAGTGTACAAGATGGTGTCATTAACGTCCCAATATTAAACGCCACTACAAAAGATTATATTATAGACAATAATTTTACACCTAATTTTAGTAACTTTAATCAATTTAAAATAGGTAGTTAAACCTAGTAAAAAACCTATCTCTAGTAGAATCTCGTTATTACTAGCATCATTAGAATTAGACCAGAATTTAAATCCAGAATTTAAATCCAGAATTTAAATCCCGAAGAAAAAATCTGAATGGAAAATTTATGTAGTCATTACAATGACATTTTTCTGTTAGAAGGTGATCCTCTAACTCATACGTCCGTGTTGACTCATACAATCCCAACTAAAGTTGACCAACCTGCTATTAATCAAAAGCAATACAGATTGCCTCAGATTCATAGGGACGAAATTAACAAGGAAGTCGATAAAATGTTAAAGCAGGATATAGTTTCTCAAAGTATATCACAATGGAACTCACCATGTCAAACCAGGTCCAGATGGACAAAAACGGTGGCGTGTAGTAGTGGACTTTAAGAAACTAAATCTTGCGACAATTAAAGATGCTTTTCCGTTGCCTAGAATCGAGGATATTCTAGACCAACTAGGTAACTGTTGTTATTTTTCTACCTTGGATTTAGCAAGTAGCTACCACCAGGTGCTAATAGACGATCGCGATAAAGCAAAGACGGCTTTTGGTACGGCGCGGGGTCATTATGAATTCAACAGGATGGCTTTTGGGCTTACGGGAGCACCAGCCACTTTCCAAAGGATAATGAACCACATTCTGACAGGTCTAAACGGAATTGACTGCTTTGTTTACCTAGACGACATTGTCATTTACGGGAGATCCTTAAAAGAGCATAACGAGCGACTAGAAAAAGTATTTTCTAAGCTTAGACAAAGTAATTTGAAATTAAATACTGGAAAATGTCAATTTTTACGGCGCGAAGTAATATATTCGGGGCACAAATGTTCAGAGTCGGGAGCGCTGCCAGATCCTTCAAAAACTATTGTGTAACTAATTATCCTTCTCCTAAAACTATTAAAGAAACACAATCTTTCCTAGGTTTAGCAAACTATTACCGTAAATTTATTCCTGGTTTTTCAAAAAGAGCTTCACCAATTACTAACTTATTAGAAAAGGATAAAAAATTTAATTGGACAGAAGATTGTCAAACAGCTTTTACAGCTATAAAAGAAGCAATAGTATCTCCACCAATTCTTATTTACCCAGATTTTACTAAACCTTTTATTCTAACAACAGACGCCAGCAATGAAGGGTGTAGTGAACACGCTACATACTCGATTTAGCGAACACACTACATACTAGTTTCCCTAAATAAATTTTACAATGTGCTGCACACTCCTAGTCCCGCACATTATACTACCAGCAATACCATGCGCGATCATTTACCTAAAGTAATGTACTGAATCACAATGCAATGACCGACAGGTGTAGGCGTCAGCATTATGAAATGATTTTCCCTTTCGTTGATGTCAACGAACGGGAGAATCATAAACAATAACGAAAGGTGCCATTGATCTAAATGCTGAGGCTGACTAAGGGAAACTTACGATACAAGGCAATGACATTTGAAATTGCACTGGCGCTTGCCCTGGCGATTGTATTGATACATTGTAAGCAAATGCTGACTCGACTATACTGGTACGTCGGCTGGGTAAATGACTCGTGCATGGTAATAACCAATAATCGATAAGTGATGAATATGCACTTTCGTAGGAAAATCGGGTGAATAATGTGTGACACTGAGTTTGTGTATGTATTAGTCTAATTTGACCAAAAATCTTAAATATAAAAGGGGTGGTTGAATTCAATATAAATCAGAATTAGTAAAACCTAAGTTAAGAGGTCGCATCCAAGCTCAAGACAGCAGGCCTCCCTAGAATAAAAATAATATAAAATATAATATAAAATAAAATATACAATATAAAAATTACTAAACATTCTAGTAGAGGTCGCAGCTATTGCTCAAGACAGCGGGCCTCTCTAGAAAACTAAACGATAATAAAACAAATAAAATTAAATTTAAAGTCGTTTCAATTACAACTCTTTGCGAGTAACTCTTCCCTTATAACTTTAAGGAAGCACGGTTACTTCGCGTCACAACATTGGTGGCAGCGGTGGGATATTTTCGAATTGATAATTGATTTTCGAATTGATAATTGATTTTCGAATTGATAATCCTGACTACTTAACAAAAAAAAACCTTTTTAAATTCTTGAGGCGTTTTCTGGGGCCATACACCAGAAAAATAAAGTAAACTAACTTTTTAGTGAAAGTGATTTAGAAGCCCTACGAAAGTAAGACCTTGCTAGCTATAGAGCGGAAGCAAACGGCAGACTGTAGGCAGTGGTAAAAAGACCAGGTCGTCATTTCCAGCTATAGGGCGTGAAGCTTACCTGGCATTCAGCATTCATCTATAAACCAACATCCAGAATTCACCATTCATCAACACATCCAGCACTCAGCATTCATCTATAAACCAACATCCAGCATTCACCATTCATCAAGACGGCCAGCACTCAGCATTCATCTGTAAACCAACATCCAGCATTCACCATTCACCAAGACATCCAGCAAACAGCCGTCAGCATCCAACAAGGTGTCAACAAACAAACAAAAATACAGCAGTAGCGGAAACAGCATCATCATCATAAACAAGTAATTTATTGTTAAAATTATATATATATAGAAAAAAAAATTTTTTCCCAATCATTCTACATTTCTCTTAAAATTTTCACCGGTTTTCTCTCTCAAGTAAAAACATTTTAACCCGTAGTAAGAAACAGACGGTAGAGCTACCTGAAGCCCTATCCGTCCAAATACAAACACCAAAATCTCCTCTACCTAACATGGAAGTCAAAATTACACTGAACGATATTAATAGTATCGTTCCTAATTTCGACGGTAACCCAGTCGAATTAAGGAAATTTGTTGCATGCGGCAACACCCTTTTTTCATACACAAGGGATGAAGTCCAACATACCCTATTCCTCATATTGTAAAAACACGACTACAAGGAGCAGCCTTCGAGCTGACCAAACATAAAGAACTCTCCAAATGGGAAGAATTAGTAACTGAACTAGAATCCCAGTTTAAAGAACATAGGTCGCGATCTTCGGCTCAAAATTAGCTCCTAGCGACCAAACAAGGGTCAAAAGAGGATATAAAAGAGTTTGGCGACAGACTCTCTAAACGACTCCTCGCCCTCGACTCGGCCACTTATGACAGCACGAATGAAAAAACTATTAAAGACTTTTTAATCCTAGAAAATCATAAGCTGGCCTTACAAACCTTCGAAGACGGGATTAAAAACTCATCTCTTAAATTTTTAGTAAAAGCCCATAATACCAACAATCTAAAACTGGCAATAGCTTACGCACTCGACCAATCACTTAGGCTAGAGAACGACAACCCCCATACTACATCTTCGGCTAGAAACAATAATCCTCGACCCATTTGTCAAACTTGTAATAAGTTAGCCCTAACTTCCACTACGTGTTACCACAACACTAAAATCCCAAATTTTAAACCACAACACATAAAAAAGGAACCACGGTATAACTTACAGTTAATTAAATGCGAATACTGTAATAAGCCATACCACACCCAAAATGAATTTAGACTTAAAATATCGCATTCAAGATTAAATACACCATATCAACATATTAACAGTCCCGAAAATACAAACAACCAGTACAGATATTCAAATAAAAACCCTTTCAGAAATGACAATACTCGTAGAATAATAACGACGAACATTTCAACGACAGACGACAAATAAATCTACACCACGTCACTCATAATAATAACAGAAATAAGGGAAACGATTATCGTCGGGAGGAAGAGAACGGCAACTCCGCCCGACTAGTAGCTCAAGCCGAAGTTCACAACGAGATAAACTAAAAATTTCGTATTCTATTAAAATACCCCTCATTCCCAATAACGACCTATATATGATAAGAATCCCTTTCGAGAACGGAAAGTGCAGGATTTTAGTGATTGATACTGGAGCTGAAATTAGCATCATAAAAAATCCAACAGATTCACCCAAAATGAATAAACATATGATAATCTCCACTATGGGTGGCGAACAAATTATAAGCTCTGGTATTACTACATAAAACTCTGCTCTTCCAATCTAATGAGGACTTAATTAGAATCTCACATCCGTTCCACGTTTTAAACGGTGATGCCAGCCGAAATTTCGACGGCATTATTGGAAACGATTTTTTGAAAAAATATGAATGTTTCATTAATTACCACGATAATTATTTGAAAATTAATCTCTTTTCACGGAACTCTTCCGCTTTAATATGCTATTTAGGGGTAGTGTATAACCAGTTTCCACTTCCCGAGAATATCCCTAGAAAATTTATAGTAAAAACTTTTGATACCAACGAACAAAATACATCACTAGAAAACCCTCAAGAAACTACACCTTCCGAGGTGGTACCTATGGGTACTGCTGAAAAAAATAATGGATACGCTGTGAAAAGGGTCGACCTTAGGCAACAACACCCTCAACAAACTACCATTGAATTCGAAAGTGTAACAAATAAGTCCAACCAGATCGATTTATTCACTCCTACAACAGACACTGAGTGTAATACGGGCACCAGAGTAGGAAACGAAGAATCAGTATGGGAATCAAAATCCATTTCCGTTAGTCTACGGACCGAAATGGAAGATTCTAAAAAACATGACTTCAAGCACACAAAAAACGAAAATTTTTCAGTACGCTTCACAATTTGACGGACGTTCATAACATCCGAAGTATCAGAATTATATAAAAATAAAAACCCAGCAAATGGTAAGACTAAGAAAAAAGAGAGCTTAGCAGAATGTGAGACTGAGGTAAACAGTAAGACTAAGATAAAGGAAATTTTAGCAGAAAATGAAAATAAAAACCCAGCAAATGGTAAGACTAAGACAAAAGAGAGCTTAGCAGAATGTGAGACTGAGGTAAACAGTAAGACTAAGATAAAGGAAATTTTAGCAGAAAATAAAAATAAAAAACCCAGCAAATGGTAAGACTAAGACAAAAGAGAGCTTAGCATAATGTGAGACTGGCGTAAACAGTAAGACTAAGATAAAGGAAATTTTAGCAGAAAATAAAAATAAAAACCCAGCAAATGGTAAGACTAAGACAAAAGAGAGCTTAGCAGAATATGAGACTGAGGTAAACAGTAAGACTAAGATAAAGGAAATTTTAGCAGAAAATAAAAATAAAAACCCAGCAAATGGTAAGACTAAGACAAAAGAGAGCTTAGCAGAATGTGAGACTGAGGTAAACAGTAAGACTAAGATAAAGGAAATTTTAGCAGAAAATGAAAATAAAAACCCAGCAAATGGTAAGACTAAGACAAAAGAGAGCTTAGCAGAATGTGAGACTGAGGTAAACAGTAAGACTAAGATAAAGGAAATTTTAGCAGAAAATAAAAATAAAAACCCAGCAAATGGTAAGACTAAGACAAAAGAGAGCTTAGCAGAATATGAGACTGAGGTAAACAGTAAGACTAAGATAAAGGAAATTTTAGCAGAAAATAAAAATAAAAACCCAGCAAATGGTAAGACCAAGACAAAAGAGAGCAGGAAATTTTAGCAGAAAATGAAAATAAAAACCCAGCAAATGGTAAGACTAAGACAAAAGAGAGCTTAGCAGAATGTGAGACTGAGGTAAACAGTAAGACTAAGATAAAGGAAATTTTAGCAGAAAATAAAAATCAATCAAATCCAATAATAAACAAGGGGAAACAAACAAGATTCATATAAAACAAAGAAGTCAGCAAATAATTAAAATTCCTTTAACAACCCAGAATCCATGGAAATTGGATTAAAAAGAAGCAAATCATTCCAGGAGTATATTTAGGCGAGACATTAGTTAAACCCAATGATGATGATCACATAAAAATACTCTTATTAAACACACTTGAAGAGGATCAGGAAATTGATGTCAGCAAAATTAATTTAGAGTGGGACAAATTCGATACATTTAATATAGTCAGCAAAGAAAATTTAAAAAACTCAATAAAAAACCGATTAAACAAATTAGGTTCACTTTTAGAACTCCAACACTGTAATGAACAGGAGAAAAATTCTATTTCTAACATCTGTCGCGAATACAACGACTTATTTTTTATTGAGGGTGACCACCTCACATATACAAATGCCATACGGCATAACATAATTACGGAGGCAAATAAGCCACCGCTATTCACAAGACCCTATCGTCTCCCAGAAAGCCAGAGGGAAGAAATTCATGAACAAGTTGACGAAATGTTGCAGGACGGCCTACTACAGCCAAGTTTTAGTCCATGGAATTCCCCATTGTTGTTGGTCCCAACGAAAGCAAGTAAAGACGGAACCAAACGCTGGAGAGTAGTGTTGGACTTACTAAAGCTAAACGAGCTGACTGTCGGAGGCGCTTACCCGCCTCCTAATATCACTGATATTTTGGACCAATTAGGAAAGTCAAAATACTTCAGTACTCTAGATCTAGCAAAAGGATTCCATCAAATACTAATGGACAGAAAAGACAAGCAAAAAACGGCTTTTAGTACCCCATTCGGCCATTATGAATACAATCGTATGCCATTCGGTCTTAAAAATGCACCGGCAACATTTCAACGTTTAATTAACAATGTCCTAATAGGCCTACAAGGGCTTGAATGTTTCGTTTATGTTGTCGACATCGTCATATACGGGTATGATCTTAAAGATCACAATAAAAAGCTCAAAAAAAATTCTTGACCGTCTGAGACAGTACAATCTTAAACTCCAGCCTGAAAAGTGCCACTTCCTTAAAAAAGAATTAATTTATTTGGGTCATGTTATTGCTGAAAATAGAATAAAACCAGACCCGGAAAAAATTAAAGCAGTAACAACCTTCCCGGTGCCAAAGAAACCAAAAGAGGTAAAATGATATCTTGGATTAGTTGGGTATTACCGAAAATTCATTCCAAACTTCGCAGATTTAGCCAAACCATTAACAAAACTCTTAAAAAAGAACGTGGTATTCAAGTGGGATGCTTTTTGTGACGAATCATTTAGATCTCTAAAGAAAAAAATCATCAACCCGCCTATTTTATCTTTTCCCGATTTCAGTCGTGAGTTCATTGTTACTACTGACGCAAGCGACATAGCATTAGGGGCCGTACTATCCCAAGGTCCGATTGGGGAAGATAAACCAATATCTTTCGTCAGTCGAACCCTGAATGAAGCAGAAACAAGGTATACTACTTCCTAAAAAGAATTACTAGCCATTGTATACGCGTTAACACAGTTTCGAACATACCTTTATGGACCTACCTATTTACACCGACCATAATAATCTAGTATGGCTAGTAGGACGAAACAATCCTACATCAAGGCTAATACGCTGGCGTATTTTAATGGAGGAATACGATTTTACCATTTCTCACAAATCAGGCAAATGCAATGTTATCGCTGACGCACTAAGTCGTGCGCGAATAAGCGACGAGACGGAAAACAAAGTTCTGCTAACGACCAGAAGCCGACAACGGGCAATTAACGAAGTCAATAATACCAAAACAATACTATCAGACCCCAGTACTATCCCTAGCTTTAACCTCATCGAGAGAACCGAAAATTTACCAATTTCACAAAACCAGACATAGGACAAGTTTTAAAATGTTCATGTATCAACTGTTGTTATTATATAGTCACTATACCAATTCCTTTGAGAAGTACGACTGATCGACAATCCACAATGAGTTGTTTACAAAACCTTGCCAAAGAATGCAAACAGTCAAAACAGAAATTATTAAGTTTATCCTTGCCATCTATCGGCAACAACAAAGACGACATTAAATCACTTATAAATGAAATATTTAAACACGAACAAATAACTATTTATATCTATACGGACATTAGAACCATGTTAGAAAACCCAGAAGAAATAGCGCAAGTACTATACGAGAACAACGACTCACCATTTGATGGACATCAAGGGGTAACGCGAACAGCGAAACGTATAAAGCAAACTTATTACTGGCCAACCATTACAAAAGATACGGCAGAATACATCCGCAAATGTGAATCGTGTCAAAAAAATAAGTCATCTAGAAATACAAAAGTTCCCATGAGAATAACTACCACAAGTAAACATTAGACATTAGAACCACGTTAGAAAACCCAGAAGAAATAGCGCAAGTACTATACGAGAACCACGACTCACCATTTGGTGGACATCAAGGGATAACGCGAACAGCGAAACGTATAAAGCAAACTTATTACTGGCCAACCATTACAAAAGATACGGCAGAATACATCCGCAAATGTGAATCGTGTCAGAAAAATAAGTCATCTAGAAATACAAAAGTTCCCATGAGAATAACTACCACAAGTAAAACTCCATTCGAGCGAGTAGCTTTGGATATTGTGGGTCCGCTACCTATCATTCATAACAATAACAAGTACACATTAATCTTCCAGGACGATCTTACTAAATATAGCGAAGCAATACCGATACCTAATGCAGAGGCCACAACCATTGCCCGCATTCTAATCGAACGAATAGTATGTCGGTTTGGTACTCCGGATACTATACTAACAGATCAAGGCACTAACTTCCTCAGTAACCCTTTTAAGGAGGTATGCAAGGTTCTAAAAACAAAGAAAATACAGACCCCGTACCATCCACAGACTAACGGTGCACTCGAACGTAGTCACAAAACTTTGGCTGAATACCTTAGGTACTATGTAAATCAAGATCCACTCACTTGGGATACATGGCTTCCATACGCAATGTTCGTATACAACACTACACCACACAGCAGTACTACTTACAGCCCACATGAACTACTATATGGATACCCCGCACGAATACCAAGCTCTCTAATTAAGACACCCCAGACTCTATACAACTACGACAACTACGTTCATGAACTGAAAGCTCGATTGCAACATGGATATAAAATAGCCAGAGAACTACTATATGAGAAAAAAGAAAAGATGAAACTCTACTACGACAAAAATAGTAAGATAAAACGTTTCAATGTAGGAGACAAGGTGCTGATGAAAAACCAGACAAGGCAGAATAAATTTTCCACTTTATGGGACGGACCATACGAGGTACTTAAAATCCATTCTGATGAAAATACAGTCATAAAAATTGGTAAAAAATCAAAACTAATACAAAACAACAACTTACAACTTCTACAAGAATAACACGATAAAGAATTCTAGTTGTGTAAAGCCCTGCTCACCTTATACCCGAAGTATTAACAAACAGGTGCAGCAACGGCAAAATGTTTTGCTTACCCAAAATTCTTTGTCGATTGAGCATATATTTTTTATTACTTGGGAAAACTAAAGACCTTACAATACATGCAATTAGTGACAGTTTCTCGAATATAGTTAATTCGTCATCTCCCAAATACTGACAAACCTCTCTAGCAATTACATTAATTACACTACAAAATTAGCAGTCGTGAAATTCTCTAGTCAAGATGAGTTGAAATTAGTCTCCCAAGGTATAAACGATCTTAAAATGGAAGAAAACAAACCCCTGAAGCATCTGGACGAACATGACGTACACCATTACATACTTATTTATGCAATATTAATATCACTTTTGATATTGGCTTTCTACAAAAAAATCCAAATCCGCAAGGTCAAAAATCGAAACCCTAACACTCGGAAACAAAATACAGACAAGATATTTACTATAAAAAAGAATTACTAGCCATTGTATACGCGTTAACACAGTTTCGAACATACCTTTATGGACCTACCTATTTACACCGACCATAATAATCTAGTATGGCTAGTAGGACGAAACAATCCTACATCAAGGCTAATACGCTGGCGTATTTTAATGGAGGAATACGATTTTACCATTGCTCACAAATCAGGCAAATGCAATGTTATCGCTGACGCACTAAGTCGTGCGCGAATAAGCGACGAGACGGAAAACAAAGTTCTGCTAACGACCAGAAGCCGACAACGGGCAATTAACGAAGTCAATAATACCAAAACAATACTATCAGACCCCAGTACTATCCCTAGCTTTAACCTCATCGAGAGAACCGAAAATTTACCAATTTCACAAAACCAGACATAGGACAAGTTTTAAAATGTTCATGTATCAACTGTTGTTATTATATAGTCACTATACCAATTCCTTTGAGAAGTACGACTGATCGACAATCCACAATGAGTTGTTTACAAAACCTTGCCAAAGAATGCAAACAGTCAAAACAGAAATTATTAAGTTTATCCTTGCCATCTATCGGCAACAACAAAGACGACATTAAATCACTTATAAATGAAATATTTAAACACGAACAAATAACTATTTATATCTATACGGACATTAGAACCACGTTAGAAAACCCAGAAGAAATAGCGCAAGTACTATACGAGAACCACGACTCACCATTTGGTGGACATCAAGGGGTAAGGCGAACAGCGAAACGTATAAAGCAAACTTATTACTGGCCAACCATTACAAAAGATACGGCAGAATACATCCGCAAATGTGAATCGTGTCAGAAAAATAAGTCATCTAGAAATACAAAAGTTCCCATGAGAATAACTACCACAAGTAAAACTCCATTCGAGCGAGTAGCTTTGGATATTGTGGGTCCGCTACCTATCAGTCATAACAATAACAAGTACACATTAATCTTCCAGGACGATCTTACTAAATATAGCGAAGCAATACCGATACCTAATGCAGAGGCCACAACCATTGCCCGCATTCTAATCGAACGAATAGTATGTCGGTTTGGTACTCCGGATACTATACTAACAGATCAAGGCACTAACTTCCTCAGTAACCTTTTTAAGGAGGTATGCAAGGTTCTAAAAACAAAGAAAATACAGACCCCGTACCATCCACAGACTAACGGTGCACTCGAACGTAGTCACAAAACTTTGGCTGAATACCTTAGGCACTATGTAAATCAAGATCCACTCACTTGGGATACATGGCTTCCATACGCAATGTTCGTATACAACACTACACCACACAGCAGTACTACTTACAGCCCACATGAACTACTATATGGATACCCCGCACGAATACCAAGCTCTCTAATTAAGACACCCCAGACTCTATACAACTACGACAACTACGTTCATGAACTGAAAGCTCGATTGCAACATGGATATAAAATAGCCAGAGAACTACTATATGAGAAAAAAGAAAAGATGAAACTCTACTACGACAAAAATAGTAAGATAAAACGTTTCAATGTAGGAGACAAGGTGCTGATGAAAAACCAGACAAGGCAGAATAAATTTTCCACTTTATGGGACGGACCATACGAGGTACTTAAAATCCATTCTGATGAAAATACAGTCATAAAAATTGGTAAAAAATCAAAACTAATACAAAACAACAACTTACAACTTCTACAAGAATAACACGATAAAGAATTCTAGTTGTGTGAAGCCCTGCTCACTTTATACCCGAAGTATAAACAAACAGGTGTAGCAACGGCAAAATGTTTTGCTTACCCGAAATTCTTTGTCGATTGAGCATATATTTTTTATTACTTGGGAAAACTAAAGACCTTACAATACATGCAATTAGTGACAGTTTCTCGAATATAGTTAATTCGTCATCTCCCAAATCCTGACAAACCTCTCTAGCAATTACATTAATTACACTACAAAATTAGCAGTCGTGAAATTCTCTAGTCAAGATGAGTTGAAATTAGTCTCCCAAGGTATAAACGATCTTAAAATGGAAGAAAACAAATCCCTGAAGCATCTGGACGAACATGACGTACACCATTACATACTTATTTATGCAATATTAATATCACTTTTGATATTGGCTTTCTACAAAAAAATTCAAATCCGCAAGGTCAAAAATCGAAACCCTAACACTCGGAAACAAAATACAGACAAGATATTTACTATAAAAACAGAACACACCCCTCAAAGGATAGTTCAAACAGAAAACAAGACAGACACCAGAATTCAAATTGTGCAGTTCAACAGAAGAGTAGAAAACAAAAGAGAAAAAAACAACCCATAAAAATACAATTTTTCATGTAAATTTTCTAATAGGAGATGGGTATGTGTTAAAATTTGAAAAAAATCGAGCTAATTTTTAAAAAATTTATATGGGCACCCATCACCAAACTCGGACCTCAGGGCCTCACTCCAAAAACTTTACAAAAAATTTTGTCCATCGGAGATACATATATATAAGTTTTTTAAAAAATTTGTTGGGGCCCCATGACCCTCCGAACCCTGTCTCCAAAAGTGTTGCCCATCGGAGATACACACGTATATATAATTTAAAAAAAATCGGGTTAATTTTTTTTAAAAAAGTTTTTGGGGCCCAATGACCCTGTGGCCCGGGGTCTCCAAATTTTTTACAAAAAGTGTTTTTCATCGGAGATACATACGTATATAAAATTTAAAGAAAATCGGGTTAATTTTTTTTTTAAATTTTGGGGCCCCACGACCCCGGGACCCAGGGTCTCCAAATTTTTTACAAAAAGTTTTGTCTATCGGAGAGACACATGTGTATTAAATTTGAAGAAAATCGGGTTATTTTTTTAAAAAATTTATGGGGTCTCACGAACCCGGGCCCGGGGTCTCCAAAATTTTTACAAAAAGTGTTGTATATCAGAGATACACAAGTGTAGAAAATTTGAAGAAAATCGAGTAAAATTTTGTAAAATATTTGTAGGGGAGCCCACCGACCCCGTGGCCCGAGGGTCCTAAAATTTTAATAGAAAGTGCTGTCATCGGAGATATGCATGTGTTCAATAAAATCGGGCTATGTGAAGTGGGTTAAAAATTTATCGCAAGATTCCATGACACACAAATCCACAAACAAACAAACCCACGGACAAGTGAAGTTAATATAGAGAATTTAAAAAAAGGAATGTTTGTTATAATGTCACAAAATGTTACAGAATAATAGATAATATAAGCAAGTTGAATTACCAACACCCTTTATAATGAATTATACAAAAATTTATATTATAAAAAAAATATATATATGTATATATACATAAACAAAAAAAAACAGATGAAATTATATATAAGTTAAATATAAATTTGAACAATTACAAGTAAAAATACAATTTATAGGTATATTTATACTTATTTCATAATATTATATTATTCGTACTAGAATTTAAAGTAATATAAACATAATACTAATTAAAAATGCATAAATCATGTTACCACATTTAATACTTTTATAATTTTGTCTTCAATCCCTCCTTTTCGATGGCACAGAAAATTAACCTCGTCAAGGTAGTAATTTTCTTCCTTTAAGGGGAGCGGGATGTAGTGAACACGCTACATACTCGATTTAGCGAACACACTACATACTAGTTTCCCTAAATAAATTTTACAATGTGCTGCACACTCCCAGTCCCGCACATTATACTACGAGCAATACCATGCGCGATCATTTACCTAAAGTAATGTACTGAATCACAATGCAATGACCGACAGGTGCAGGCGTCAGCATTATGACATGATTTTCCCTTTCGTTGATGTCAACGAACGGGAGAATCATAAACAATAACGAAAGGTGCCATTGCACTAGCCCCATTGATCTAAATGCTGACTAAGGGAAACTTACGATACACGGCAATGACATTTGCAATTGCACTGGCGCTTGCTCTGGCGATTGTATTGATACATTGTAAGCAAATGCTGACTCGACTATACTGGTACGTCGGCTGGGTAAATGACTCGTGCATGGTAATAACCAATAATCGATAAGTGATGAATATGCACTTTCGTAGGAAAATCGGGTGAATAATGTGTGACACTGAGTTTGTGTATGTATTAGTCTAATTTGACCAAAAATCTTTAATATAAAAGGGGTGGTTGAATTCAATATAAATCAGAGTTAGTAAAACCTAAGTTAAGACAACATTCTAGTAGAGGTCGCAGCCAAGCTCAAGACAGCGGGCCTCCCTAGAATGAATATAATATAAAATATAATATAAAATAAAATATACAATATAAAAATTACTAAACATTCTAGTAGAGGTCGCAGCCATTGCTCAAGACAGCGGGCCTCTCTAGCAAACTAAACGATAATAAAACAAATAAAATTAAATTTAAAGTCGTTTCAATTACAACTCTCCGCGAGTAACTCTTCCCTTATAACTTTAAGGAAGCACGGTTACTTCGCGTCACAACAAGGGTTAGGTGCAATATTATCACAAGATAAAGTAGGCAAAGATAAACCAGTTGCATTCGCTAGCCGTACATTAAACGCTGAAGAAAAAAACTATTCGGCAACTGAAAAGGAACTTCTAGCTATAAGTTAATTTTACACCAAAGAATTTGTTTTAAAAAAAATAACTTTATTTTTAATTTTATTTGACAAAGATTATGCAATAAGAACTTAATACTATAATAGTCAACTTGAACTTCGAATTGAATTTAAATAAGATGAACTTGACACTGGAAACTTAACTAGGCAACTGAACCTAATACTATGATCTTAACTAGGCAACTGACTAATGATATAACTTATGAGCTAGCATTTATAGTGGGAGAAACTGTGTGGACAGATGGGCTGCGGATGAAGGCCAAACGCTGTCAGCGAATGTTCATATGTGATGTGGATGAAGGCCAGACGCTTGGTCAGCAAATGTTCATATGTGATGTGGATGAAGGCCAGACGCTTGGTCAGCAAATGTTTATGTCTGCCGCGGATGTTTACGTCTGCTGCGGATTCAGTTCGGATAATTTATGACTGGATACAAAGTAGCGTGATACAAAGTGATGATTGGTTTTCGTTTGTTAACTCTTCCCCTCTTAAAAATTTGCGTCCACGCAAATTAACAGAACGGGATATTAAATATGCTTGCTTGTGGTGGGAGTACTTCCGGGGGCTGATCTATTGCATTGAATCTATTGAAGTTGACAGCAACTGTATTTGTATTATTAATTTTTAGCTTTAAAAGGACTACTACACCTTAATACTGGATCTGTTTCGTATTATTAAGGTGTAGTTCCTTCATCAGTTCTAAAGATAGGACTTCTTCAAGTTCGGATGTTTCTGATAGCAAATTTAGAAGCGGAGGTGCTGCTTTGATGTTGGCTATTTCTTCTGATATAAATTTGTGATTATTTATGGTTATGGTGATGTTCTTGAATTTAATTATGAATGTTCCCTGAAGTTCCTTGGTTGTTTCATTTGTTTCCAGTATACCTTTAAAGTCGTTTAGTAATATGATCCCTGATGCGATTTCTTCGACTTGCGCGACGTGATGGTTATTTGTTTTACTGCATGTAGCGTTTAAACTCTTAAGTAATCTTGAAATACAATTATCATTACTTATATCTAATATATTGGTTCTTTTACAAAGGGATAGTTCTTTTATAGTTTTGCTTTTTTTCAATATACCGTATATTAAATCGTCTTTTCTAATAATATTTTCGAATTCTATTTTATTGATGACATTATTTTTCTTTATTGATTTAATAGTAAATTTTTCATAAATTATATTTTTAGTTTTAGGAATGCTTAGACTTAATGCTAATTCTAATTCAAATGATTTATCTTTTTTTATAACTTTTAATATTTAATTTGTTATGTTTGTTATTTGATTAATTCTATCGCTATAAGCTTTATTTATATGAACTTGATCGTTATTATTTTTAATTATATCATTAATAAATTCTTGGGTAAGTTCGTGTTTAAGGAAAGGAAATAAGGAGAGGTGTATGAAATCATGTTTATAAAATGTGGAGATTGTTTCGGATACGAATGTTTCGTATTGGACTATTTCTAGGATGTGGATTATTTATTAAAGCAGTTATCTGTGAATTTGTGTGATCAAAAATCTGGATTTCTGCAAAGGCTACAACGGCGCAGAGTAATCTGTGGGGAAACGAAAAAAACATTTTTCAATTTCGAATATTACTTTTGTGGATTGTCCTTCCGGACGTTGTTATGACCACAGAGGGTTTATTTTCATGTACGATTTCCTTCTTGTACCTAACTGTTAACTTGGAGCCTTGACGTTTGTTGTGTTTTACATAAATCGTTTGACCTACCTCGTAATTTTTTCAGGTTGTCTTTTTTTGTTGTTGTATGTTAAATCCTTTTCCTGTTTGTCTCGTAGTCGTTGAATTGTCTCATGTCTACCCTTTTCAAATTGATCAGGATCGGTTGATACGTTTCTGCCGTAGAAAATTTCGATAGTTTTCCTATTGATAGTGGAGTGAATACTTGAATTATACTCGTACACTGATCGTTCAAGTAGTTCCTCAAAGGAGCGATGTATGCCATCTGTTTTTATACATCTCATGATTTCGGAGAGGGTTGAATGAAATCTTTCAACCTGGCCATTAACTTCACTCTTATAGGAAGGTGTTTGAAAAACTTTAATGTTTAATTGATCTTGCATCATGAAAGTGATTGAGGCAGAGTTGAGAGATTTTTCGTTGTCTATTACGACAAACTTCGGTACTCCGTAAAAGAATAGAATATCTCTAAGAGGTCGTCTTATGTCCTCGATTGCTCTTGATTTTAGCGGTTTCGCCTGTGCGAATTTGGAATTGGAATTTATCAAGGGCCGTAAGAACGAGATTTCGTTCAGTGGAATAGATGTCGATATGTAGAGTATGGCCGGGATACTGTGGAATTGGTGTTGATTTTATAACGGGATTATTGGGATGCCTTTCATACTTGTTTTCCTTGCAGGTGGTGCATTGGTTAATTATTTTTCTAATGTTGGCACTCATCTTGAGGAAATAGTATCTTTCCAGAATTTGAATTCTATTCTCGTTTGAATTACGATGAGCTCTTTTATGGGTTTCTAAAATAATGTTCTCTTGTTCAGACTGTTCCGTTATATCTTCGACTTCGACTCTGGTGAATCTAATTCTGTAATTGCTGAAGTAAAGTGGATATATTTCTTAATTAAGCCCATGACTTCCTCCGAAGTCATTATTCCGTTAAGGACGGTTGGGTTAAGAAATCTCTTGAAAATTCCAATTAAATTAGAATATGTCTCCTAAGCCTGGGGAAAGGTGTTTTGAACTCATGTCGGGATGTATTACCTATCTTTAAGATGAGCTGGTTTCTAAATACATTTATTGGTGTCTCTACCGAAGGAATAAGGTTATGTGATGAGCTTTCAATACTGTGCTGTGTGCCTGTTAGAGAATTTATAGCGGAGTCGCGTGGGGATCTAGACAAGGCGTCCGCCACGACGGTAGTTTTTCTAGGTTTATAGATGATTTCGTGATTGTATTCTTCCAAGATGGCTTTCCATCTTTTCATTTTAGCGTTATTATTTTTATTGCTGAGAGCATAAGTTAAAGGCTGTGAGGATTTTTACTTTGCGTGATCCGTAAAGAAAGTTCAGAAGAAAATGCAATGCCCAAATAATAGCAAGCATTCCTCTGTTTTATTCAATGTTCGAGAAATAAATGTAATAGGTTTTCCATTTTGTTCCAAAACTGCTCCAATGGTGTAATTGGAGGCGTCTGTAGTAAGTTAGAACTCTTTCGTAAAATCTGGGTAGACTAATAAAAGATCGCTTGAAACAAGTGAATTTTTAACCTTGTTAAATGCTTCGAGAGCCTCGTCATTGAGTTGAATAGTTGTTTTGCTAGATGCATTTTTGGAGATACGACCTCCTTCCCCTCTTAAAAGAGAAGTTAGGGGCTTTGCCAAACTGGCATAACCTTTAATAAAACGACGATAATAACCTGAGAGTCCGAGGAAGGATCGAAGAACTTTAAGGGTCTTTGGACATGGAAAATTTGCGATTGCATCTACTTTCGCCGGATTGGTTTTAATACCATTTAAAGAAATTATAAATCCTAAGAATTCAACTTCATTTTTTAGGAATGAACACTTATCTAGTTGAACTTTCAAATTTCCTTTTTCTAATGTTTCGAAAACCTTTTTGAGATTTTTAAAGTGTGTGTCTTGGTCTTTACTGAAAATAACGATGTCGTCTATATAGACGTAAGATATTTTTCCAATGAGTTCGCGTAATATATCATCAAGTGCCCTTTGAAATATTGAAGGAGCATTCTTTAAGCCGAATGGCAGCCTGGTAAACTCATATTTCCCGTTGTTTACAGAAAATGCCGTTTTTTTAATATCTGCCTCTCTAAGCGGTATCTGATGGAATCCGCTTTTAAGGTCTATGACCGAAAAACATTTGGCCCAATTGAGATAACACCTCGTTTATCTCAGGAATAGGATATTTGTCCGAAATCGTTACAGCATTCAGTTTGCGGTAATCTATAACCATTCTATATTTTTTCTCATTTGATGAGTCGGCTTTTTTAGGCACTATCCATACAGGCGAATTGTATGGGGACCGTGAAGGTCTAATGATGCCATCATTAAGTAGTTGCCTGACCTGCTGTTCTACCTCACCCTTGAGGCCCATAGGATAGGTGTAAAATTTTGAATAGATTGGTATATCTGAGGTTGTACGAATATCACCTTTTACAACAGTGGTAAAGGTTAGTTTTTCGTCAGGTTCGGTAAATAGATTTGGCACAGTTCTTATTACATCGTTAATTCTGTTCCTTTGAAGTGTATTTAAGTGATCTAGTTTTTTATATATTTTGTTTACTGCCGTATATGCATGTTGTTTAATTCTTATCTTTACCTTGTCTTTAATGACCATATAACTGTCCCGCGTAAAAATTATTGCTGAGAGCTCTTTTAAGCTATCATTTCCTAAAATGGCATGGAACGATTTAAGAGAGGGTAGGATAAATAATTTGATATCAGTATCTTTTAAGCCAAATAGGTTAACCATTGTAAAGTGACTAACCTTAACATTTCCACCTATAGAGTTTGCATAAAAGGGTTGTGCATTTGGTAAAGGATTTAAAACAAGGTCTGCTTTAATGTAATTTTTATTAGATCCGGTATCTATAAGAATTTTTAATAATTGTCCGTTCTTCGTTCTGCACTCCAAGTAGGGCAGCGAAGAACAATCTAGTCTTAAAAATGTATGTCTGTAAAGTCCAAAATTTATTTTTCTTCATTCCGGAACTCTTCATATCCTTCAACGTAATCTGCGAACGGTTGTTCGTTTTGGTCTATTTCTGAGTCAGTTTGCTGTTCGTAACTTACAACGTCTTGTTCTTGTGGTTCAATGTGGAAATTTCGTTGGTACTTCGTAGGTCTGGGTTGTTGTGGCTCGACTGGAGGTCTTTTACCAAACATTGGATTTGGAGCTGGTCTGTTTATGTAGTTTACTCCCTTTGACCGCATGCTTTGGTCTACGACCATCGGTTCTGGTCTGGGTTGTGGCTTCGGCGCATTAGGACGTGCCGGTATTGGAGTATTATTTTGACCTTGATATCGTGAGTAATTCTGGTTAAACTGTTGTTGTCTTGTCTATAAGCGTTTTGATTTGCAGGGAAATTAGAATTAAAATTGTGTGACCTGTGAGGGTTTTGATTGGTATATTGATTGAAATTGAATGGTGGTTGGGGTAGGTACGTTAGCTGAGGATAAAAATCTTGTCTAATTCTCTGAGTATTACCATAGTTCATGTTTCTTCGAAGAGGCGTTTGTGGTTGATTAACTACTGCACGTGCTGGGCCGTTATGCGTGATTGCATATTGGGTACGGAAATTCTGGTTCTCCAGTTTAAAACATAGGTGTAACGCTTGTGGAAGATCTGTAGGTTCTCTCATGCCAAGTAATCTTGGGAGATCACCTTTCAAGCCTCGTATAAAAGTATCGAGAGCCTTGTCGCGATATGTTTGTGTAAGCAATGATAAGGACTCGCTGCTAACATCCATGGACCCTAACTTATTTAGTATGAGGGATAGATGAGCATAGACTTGGTGATAAAATTATTGCACGGTGTGATTCCCTTGAACTAATGAAGACATTTGATATTCTAATGTGGACAAATCGCGCTTGTCCGCATAATGCATTGTAAGGCATAGTGAGATGCACTTCCAATCTAAACATCGACTTGACCAACTATTTTATTTCTTATAACACTCAAAATACCATAATACTTCGGTGTACCTCTAATTGTTTCGTATAATTGCAAAATACGATCAACACTTTTTTTCCAGGAATTAAATTCACCTGGTTGACCAGTAAAGTCTTTAAGGGTTCGTACTACGTCAGGTATTTTGTCAAGTTCGTTAAGGTTTGCACGGAATTCGGGGTTAATAATTTGGTCTGTACCGCTAAAGCCATCGGAATTGGGGCTAATTATTGACTGAACCCATTGCCGACCTTCACTTTGAAGGACACGACTCACTATGCCGGTTACCAGATTATTTAATACTTCGCTTGTAATTACTTCGCGAGCATTAGGATTGGGAGGATTTGGTGGATTTTGGGGATTTGGAGCAATGTCTGGATTAAGGATTGGTGGTCGGATGAGAGGTGGGTTTGCCATGATTTTAAAAATAAATTTAAAAACTTGTACCTTTTTTATAAATATTAGCTCTCTTAACTCTCTTAATCGATATAAAAATTTTTTATATTAATTTAGATATGGATAAGTTTAATGCTCACTCACTTATTTAGTAGATATTAATAGATATTTCTTTAGAATTTAGAACGCGATTGCTCTTTTAAATTTGCAAACAAAAATTTGTTATTAAATGAAAATTATGTTATCGTTTATAAATATATATGAAATTGAAATTTTAAATTTTTATTTATTCTTACTCTAAGCACTTGTTTCTTACACTAGTGCGGTTCGTTGCATCCTGGAGCGGCTGTCAAAATTGTATTGACTCCTTTTCCTCTGGTTCTTTTATTATGAATCAGCTACTGGGGGCCTCTTTTCTCCTAGGTCGGTTTTTCCAAATATTGTGATGATTAAATTCTGTGTTTAACACACTTTTTTTTCTTCACCTGTGAACACAAATTTAATATTGACTTTTACACGGGTCCCTGCTCGGGCGCCAGTTAATTTTACACCAAAGAATTTGTTTAAAAAAAAAAAAACTTTATTTTTAATTTTATTTGACAAAGATTATGCAATAAGAACTTAATACTATAATATTCAACTTGAACTTTGAATTGAATTTAAATAAGATGAACTTGACACTGGAAACTTAACTAGGCAACTGAACCTAATAGTATGATCTTAACTAGGCAACTGAACAATGATATAACTTATGAGCTAGTATTTATAGTGGGAGAAACTGTGTGGACAGATGGGCTGCGGATGAAGGCCAAACGCTGTCAGCGAATGTTCATATGTGATGTGGATGAAGGCCAGACGCTTGGTCAGCAAATGTTCATATGTGATGTGGATGAAGGCCAGACGCTTGGTCAGCAAATGTTTATGTCTGCCGCGGATGTTTACGTCTGCTGCGGATTCAGTTCGGATAATTTATGACTGGATACAAAGTAGCTTGATACAAAGTGATGATTGGGTTTCGTTTGTTAACTTATAGTATGGGCGTACGTAATTGCTAGGAAGGCCATTTACAGTATTCACTGATCATAACGCATTAAAAGGAGTTTTTAACGTCAGTGATCCGACGACAAGACTTGTTCGATTCCACCACAAACTGTCGGACTATGATTATAAAATAGAGTACAAGCCAGGAAAAGCTAACACCAATGCCGATGCACTGAGCAGAAAACCTGAGCCAACAGACAGTGAGAATATAGCAGTCATAAAAACAAGAAGCAAAACACAAATGGAGGATGAAGAAAAAAAAAATACTAACGTCAAAGGAAGATGAAAATAAAGAAGTAGTGTACATAAATCCTCCAGAAAATGTTGAAAATGACAACAAAGTAAGTAACAAAAGCAAAAGGTTTGACGTCCTTACCTACCGAGAGGAAATAAATACAATCTTGAATGACTTCCACAACTCTATTTTAGGTGGTCACCAAGGTATGAAAAAAACTTATTGAAGGATAAGAGAACAATATCGCTGGAAAAACATGCAGAAAGATATAAACGAATATATTAAAAAATGTCATAAGTGCTAGTTAAATAAAAGTTCAAAACAAACAAAAATGCCTATGATTATTACGGATACACCACAACTACCATTCGATAAAGTGTATATGGACATAGTCGGAATTTTGCCTGAAACCTACTCTAGTAATCTGTACATCTTAGCTTTACAAGATGATTTGACGAAATATATGGAATGTGCCGCTTTACCAGATTTATGGATCCAATTTTACTTCCAAGCTATTTGCGCAAACGTGTAAATTATTAGGAATTAAAAAAATGCATATCACCGCATACCATCCACAAGCTAATGGCAGCCTCGAGCGTAGTCATCGTCCCTTAGCAGAATATTTTAGAAATGTTGTGGCCAATGACGAAAGGTTATGGGATCAATGGTTGAGGCAAGCTGTACATGTCCATAACAATACACAACAAGCAGGTACTAAATTGACTCCGCTTAATTGTTTGTTTGGGTTCAAGTTTGACATGCCAACAAACTTAAAAAGGACTCCTACACTAGCGAATAACCTAGAAGATTACCCAATACGCCTCCGATATCAACTACAAAAAACCCATCAAATTGCAAAACAAAATCATATGATAACAAGGAAAATTCCGCTACTTTTCAAAAGGGTCAAAAAGTTTTACTAAAAAATGCTACAAGAAAAAATAAATTTTCACCTATATGGACTGGACCATATGAAATTACAGCAATAAATAGTCCACTTCAAATAAATAATAAAATAAAAAAGGTCCACAATAACAGAATTAAATTATTTAACGAGCAGAAATGAAGAATTTTTGGTTAGAAATTACTAAGTAAGCTATACCTCATATACATTAAACAAAATATAATTGTTTTTACCCAAATATTTATGTTGTGCATAAATGTTGCTAGCCAACATATGTACAAGAAAAATTATCGGTATAGTGGGCGATTCTGTATCAACACAGAATTCTCTTCGAATTCAAATTTCGGAATTCTTAGTTATAACAGAATTCTTAGTCATATAACTTTTTACAGTTTTACTGGAGAAAACTGTAAGGAGTTGAAAGGCTAAATAAATAATGGATAATATATTTTTGCAATTTTATTACATAAAGTTGTAGAAGTGTATAAATCTATTAAATAAACAATATTTAAACATTCGATAAAAATATTTAGACATTAAATTAAAAATATTTAAAGTAATATTTATAATATTCATAATAAACAAATGTCTAAGTATTTTAAATCCGGATAAACAAATTGTATTTTTCCAATAATAACTGTTTCTCATTCCAGATAAAGCCATAACTACCTGGAGAAGCTACAATTAATTTAAGATAATTAGCATAAAATACCAATTTAATAACATAATTAATAAAGTTAAAATTAGTCAATTATATTAATAAATTTTTTATATAAAACTATTAGAATTTAAAATATTGTTAATATAAGTAAAAAATATTGACAAATATTAATAAACTAGCTGTTCCCGGGCGCTTTTCTACCCGCCAACTGACGCCACGCCCACTTACACCCGCGTTTCCCGGCTGCCCCATCCCACTGACCCCCACCCACTGACCTCCCGCCCACTGACCACCCACCCTTTGACCTCATACACACTGACCCACCGCCCACTGAACTCACACCCACTGACCTCACACCCACTGACCTCCCGCCCACTGACCACCCACCCACTGATCACCCACCCAATGACCTCATACACACTGACCCACCTCGGAAAAAAAGACACCAGCGCCACCTATCGGGTCCAAATTTTGTCAACGACTTTCTTTTTATTTAAATATTATATGGTGTGAATTTGAGCCAAATCGTTCCATAAATAAGAATTTTCAGAAAAAAACTATACCAGCGCCACCTAGCGGGGCAGAATTCACCTTTTAAACCTTTTCTGGACTTCCACAAATAATTTAAGACCAAAATTAGCCAAATCGGTTCAGGCGTTCTCGAGTTTTAGCCAGTCTAACGAACAGCAATTGATTTTTATATATATAGATAAATAAATAAATAAAATTTAGATTCTGTTATAGTAAAATAAAAGATTTTATAAATTTGATAAAAATTGATAATTTTAGTTAAGAAGTAATCTAATTAAAAATAAATATATAAAAATGAAAATAGATTCACTGCTATCCATTTATGTAGTTGTTATTACTTGGGCGTTATATAAGGAACCAACATATCACAGCTATTCCAAAATCTACAAATGAACGCCACACCGGTAGTATTTGAAAAAATTGGCAGCGCAATTTCCTACAAAGATCTTTGGACGATTCTAACGAAATTCACACCTTTAGACTATTCGACTGTTTTAGACATCGCAGATATGTACGATGAAAAAATTGAAAAACTATGCGGCCTGGTAAAAGAAAACACAGCTACAGCTAATTTTAAACAATCGTGTCTGTTAATGGTAAAAGAAACATCAGTCATCAACAACAACATAAGAAAAACCAACGAGCACATACAACACATATTTGTAAAGAACAGATCGAAGAGAGCTATTGAAGTAATAGGAAATTGTGCAAAATGGGCATTCGGCACGATGGATAGTAAAGATGCGCATAAAATTTACAATCAATTAGCGATTTTGGAGAAAAATGATGCTAAAAACTTTGATCTAATCAAGCATCAAATAACAGTAATGGGATCAAACTTCAATAAACTGAGTGCACCAATTAAAGGACTGGTTACAGACGTTGACGCCATCTCGAAAAATCTACGCGAACTTAGTGCGTCCTATGGTAATTTCACAATAACAACCAAAGATGAGATTACCACACTAAAATTGAAATCAGAAATCAACGAGCTCCTGTCAGTAATAAACGCTCAACTATTGGATGTGCGTCATCGTCAATCTACAGAGTTGTCCATTTTAAATGACTTATACATGAACAAGCTACATCCGTTCTTCCTAGACAGCAATGCCATAAGAAATGCATTAAAACGTTTATCGACAAAAACTAGCATTCAGCCGTTTTTCAAAATTTATTCACTCTACACCAAGCGGCTCAAGTATCAGTATTTAAAGACGACAAAAGTTTATTAATCTAAGTTCATCGAGTATATCCATTAACATCATTCCTGAATCAAAATTGGGATGTGTTACCTTCAATATAAGTAGAATACATTGCAGAAGCTACAAATCAGGCATCATTTGTTCTCCTTACTTATGAGGACTACACCAATTGTGTGAGCGTAGCTGTAAACACCACTGTATCAATTTCTGTATGCCAATATAATAAGCCAATCCTAACTACTGGAACAACAGAATGTGTAGTAGAGTTACATCAGAAAAACACTGCAAGAACGTTGCGGTACCAACAACAGAGGGTGTACTAATCAAGATGGCGGCCAGCAACCAATGGCTTTATAACATCAAAACCTCTCTCACATTGAATATCAATTGTGATGGATTGTATCATACTGCCATGTTGAAAGGGATAGGGATACTGAAAATCTTGCAAGCTTGCGAAGTAAGTTCAAAGCAGATAAGATTACCATATGAAAAAGTGACGTACACTCAGACTAGCTACAAAAGATCAGAAGTTGACCATTCTCGTTTCTTTGAATCTCTATCTCTCTAATCTCTCTAAATTAAGCTGAAAGCTTTAAATACAAGCAACTACCAATTGAAAACGTATAAACCGTTCAACCTGAAGATTGGAAACCATAAAGAAATCATTATTTTTTATGAGCTCTTTAATATTTATACTACTCATTATTGGCGCTATCATCCTCATTAGCAGGAGAAAAAACAACCGCAAATCGAAAGATGTGGAGTTAAACGTCACCAATATAGCTACCGGTGCACCCAACTACGATCAGGCAGAAAACGTTAGAAAACCGATCACACCTCCAAAATTGTTAATAACTGCATCCAGAAAGTCAACTAATTGTCCAAATAATTTAACCTTTGCATGCGTATAGTTTTTTTTAGTTAATAATACTTTTTCGTAAAAAAAAAATTAAATTTAAGTTAACAAATAAACAAAATATAAGAATAAATTTATGTATTTTCAATATTCCATTATTATTAACAAATAATATTATTATAAAATTTACTTTGGATAAATAACATTTAATAATGTTAAGTTAAAAAAAAAAAACAATAATAATAATAACTTTTGGTAATTGTTGAATTTTATTAAATAAATAACATCCTATAATATTAATTTCAAAACAAAAAAATAGTAATTTCGCCAATTGTTAAATTTTTATTAAAGAACATTTCGTAATATTAATTTCTTTTAATAAACTTCTGTAACTTTTGTAATAAAAACAATAATGAAAAAATTTATATTAAATAAATAACCAAAATCAGGCGATCTCTTGAGCACAAAACATGCCTGCACCATTCTTCAAGTGATGGTTGTGCATTTTTGGTTTTCCACGTTTTGCATAGCAAATCTAATCGGAAATACCATATCCGTTCAATCATGGGAAAGTTTCATTTAACTTATATTTGCAAACCTGCAAATGTTGCACTTTATTTAAAATGTATTATTTAAGTTTTCCCATGAACAAAATTCAACACAACACACGACAAAATGAGTTAAATCACCAAAAGAAACAAACACTCAAAATCCGTTATTCTTATAGCTAAAGAATTAAATCATAAACAAACTGCCGCATGAAAAACATACGAAAGTTACGTTTCATGGGGCACACGGACACACACACTGCCCTTTGCACTTAGTGATCGACCGATCGCGCGAACCGTTTGTTTGCATTTTTGATTTTTTTGTGTGCAAACACACAACACGACACTTTGTTGTTTTTTTTAACTCGCGAGTGCTGGAGTGCAGCACGACCATGCTCAGCGGCGGTTGGGAGACATCCAAAACCTTCTCTATAGAAAGCCCAACTGTTCCGATCGTACACAGATACATGCTTAGATTGAGACCAAACGTATTTGTATTAGTAATCAACTAAAGAGCAAAATCCATATAAAAATTTTCTGTTTCCCACTACCACATCTTACGTTTCTCGCTCTTTGCGACTACTTATTTTTTGTACACTGTATTCACATCCCACAAACACACATGCGTTTGGTCTTGGTTTACAGCATTAGTATGCGTAGAGTTGGGCTTTCTATAGAGAAGGTTTTGGAGACAACCGCCCTACGATGTCAATGTGAAGGCGTTGCATGGGTGAGGTTGCTAGAGGCAATGAACTTAGCAATTTTTTTGCTGGAGACCTTGCTTCCAAAGCACAGGCTTGACATTGACGCACCCAGTTTGTAATATCGGCATGGATTATGGGCCAATAAACATGTGAGCGTGCGATTTTCTTCATTCTCAGTATGCCCTGGTATCCTATGTGTATTTGAGTGAGAACTCGCTTGCGAAAAATGTCTGGAATAATGGTGCGTTCGCCGTATAGCAAACAATTATCTAGTATTAAAATTGCATCTTTTCGGGCTTTGGGAAGTTGGTTAAAAATTGATCAGAAAATCTGACCAGCCAGCCAGCCACGAGCACGCGAAGTTAATACAGAGAATTTAAAAATGGAGGCATCTTATATTTTGCTGATTTTAACGGCGTACAAAAGATAGTGGGAACACAAATACTTTTGACGTGACAACGTCTCACTACAAGGTTCAAAAACTCAAATGTTAAATGTCACTATTTAACCGATTTTAAGTTACGTTATTAACAGATGTTAGGGAACGTTTTTAACAGATGTTATGTTGCGTTTTTAACAGATGTTATGTCAAACTTTTAACATCCACTTGGATTTGATCATTAGGAACTAGAATTTTTTGAACTAAGCAATTTCTCAAGCGATTCGTATGAAATTCGGTATGTACGACTAAGATGCGATTGCAAGACTTCTTCCTATGGAAATTCTGGAATATGATCATTATGGTCTGGAATTTCTGGAACAAAACAATTTCTCCAGCAGTTCGCATGCAATTCGGAATGTAGGACTAAGAAGCGACTGCAAGACTTCTTCCTATGGAAATTCTGGAATATGATCATTATGGTCTGGAATTTCTGGAACAAAACAATTTCTCCAGCAATTCGCATGCAATTCGGAATGTAGGACTAAGATGCGACTGCAAGACTTCTTCCTATGGAAATTCTGGAATATGATCATTATGGTCTGGAATTTCTGGAACAAAACAATTTCTCCAGCAGTTCGCATGCAATTCGGAATGTAGGACTAAAATGCGACTGCAAGACTTCTTCCTATGGAAATTGTGGAATATGATCATTATGGTCTGGAATTTCTGGAACAAAATAATTTCTCCAGCAATTCGCATACAATTCGGAATGTAGGACTAAGATGCGACTGCAAGACTTCTTCCTATGGAAATTCTGGAATATGATCATTATGGTCTGGAATTTCTGGAACAAAGCAATTTCTCAAGCGATTCGAATGCAATCCGGAATGCAGGACCAATATGCGCCTATAAGACTTCTTTTGATGGAAATTCTGGAATATGATCATTATGTAGTTAAGATTGCAATGATTAGTTTAAATAATGAAAAGAAAACGTTTGTTGTAAGTGAACTCTTTATTTTACGAAAGATTAACTTTATTTTATTTATTTCTATGTGTCCCTTCTCTACATCATATTTTGTGGAGTCATCCATAACGTGGGAACGTAGTATGCTGAATTGCACATTGCATCAGCGTCCCATCAGGCAGCGAGCAATATTCGTTATCTGATACAATACATGTCCATGTAGGCAAGTAAACACACTAAACCTCCCTTTTTACCAAGAATGATCTTGTATATGTTGTTACAATTGTTTGATTCTTTCTCAATTATATATGTTAATATATATATAAAACAAGGTCATTCTAAAAACTTTTTTTTTGTTTTCTGTTTGTGTATGAACTCTTATATTCTATTAGGAAATTAATTCATGACATTATTAAATTCAGTGTTTTTCATTGTTTTAAACTTCATTAATTATTATTACTTATTATTAATATCTGTAGCAAACGAAAAAGCTACTTTATGCTTAATTATGTATGTATGCTTCTTTTAAATATCTATTTAAATCAAGTAAAAGTATATCAATAGAGATATACATACATTTTATTTTTATTTAATTATTTGTTTACAAAAAACAAAGTCTATTTATGATTAGATTTCCTTATTCTATTTTTATGTACTATCGAGATTTTCTTATTGTCATCCGTTATCGTACAGTTATTCCTATTATCTATTTTTATTACCTTAAATGGGCCCATGTATAATTTATCTAGCTTATGTCCTGCATTATTTTCTAAAAGTACTAAATCTCCTATGGCAAAATCGATTTCATTTAGGTTATTATCGTATTGTCGTTTTTGAGCTACCTTTGACTGTTCTAACATTTGCCTAGCTCTATTCTGTGCTACTTGTTATCTGTACTTTACATCCTTGTCATATGCGTCCAAATTGTCGATTTCAGATTAATGTAAGAAATCTATTGTATTTGGTACAAATACTAGTTCAAACGGACAGTAACTGTGCACTGTCGAGGGTGTGGTATTGTAACAATACGTAAAAATTGTAACCCATTCATCCCAATCATTTTTATCGAGTATGATCTTATATATATTCATTAAATGTTCTGTGTACGCGATCCACAGATCCTAATGTTTGGTGATGATAGGCAGTAGAGTTGACCTTTTCAATCTTTAGAAGGTCACACAATTCTTGAAATAATTGGTTTTTGTATTGTGTTCCCATGTCCGTTAGAATTTTCTTCATGAGTCCGTATGTCAGAATAAAACCACTAAATATTCCTTTAGCCACCTTTGCCTTTTATTTTGGACTGGTATTGTAACCAAGTACTTAGTTAAGTCACACACTATCGTGGTTGTGTATTCGCTACCATTTTCAGTTTTTGGTAATGGTCCAATAGTGTCAATAAATACCGGGTCAAAGGCACTTATTGGTGTTCGAGTAAGTATTTTTTTTTTTATAATGTACACACGGTAAAGGGGTTTGCACCCTGATAATGCTTAACACAGCGTGGGCGTCACGCGTGTCTTAAACGACTGCAGATCATAAAAATGCGGAAACACAGAATCAGGCAAATCATTCCATATAACTACCGTGCGGATGAAGAAGGAATCTCTGAATTGGTTAGTACGTCCGAAGATAGCTCTAGTTGCTCTAGTTGAGGCACGGGTATTACGGATGGGTTAAAGAATAGGCGGGATGCATCTGGATATTTCTTTTGAACATTGCTTGTGGAAAAAGCGATAAAACAGTGACATTCCTACGATGTTCAAGCGATTCGATTGTTTTCGCGATATGAACGGCACCAATAAGTTTTAACGTTAATGTGGTCTTGGGGGCACCTGCCCAGACAATACAATTGTATTCGAGTTTAGGGCGAATATACGCCTTGTAAATAGTAGCCAGATCTGAAGGAGTGAAGTAGATATTGCACCGTTTTAGGAAACCTAAACATCTCGCAGCATTTTTGGCGATGGCAAATATGTGGTAATTTCAACGATGCTTGTTGTTGACGCACATACCGAAAATTGAGAGTTTTTCAGTTTCTTTAATGCAAGATACATTCATGGATAAAGGTTGGCAATTTAAATTACGCTTAGACGACAGAAGACAGCATTGGGTTTTAGAAGCGTTAAATTAAACTCTATTATGTAGTCCCCACCTTGTTATGCTGTGAAGGTCAGAATTTAACGTGCTTAACATACGTTGTTGTTCAAGTTCCACTTGTAACGAAGAGGGTCGTGCAGAAAGTGTGAAGTCATATGAAAAGCTAAGATTACTGTCATCAGCGAAAGAATGGATTGGATTAGAGGTGGTGGATAGGAGATCATTAATAAAAATTAGGAAGAGTGTCGGAGATAAAACAGAGCCTTGAGGAACACCGGCGTTTATGCGGTGAACATTGGATTTGAATCCGTCCAATACGACCTGGATTGAACGGTCAGAAAGGTAGTTACTAGTCCAATTGAGCAGGGTGTTATTAATTCCATAAGCATTCATTTTCGACAAAAGAGCTTGATGCCAGACTCTGTCAAATGCCTTGGAAATATCGAGTGCAACAACTTTACTTTACCAAATTTGTGAATAGACTGGTTCCACTTTTCAGTGAGATAAGCCATCAGGTCACCTGTAGAACGTTGCCTACGAAAACCATACTGCTGGTCACTAAGGATTTCACGTGATTAAAGGTATTTCATAAGCTTACGATTGATCAGGGTTTCCATGACCTTGGAGAGTATAGATATTAGTGCGATGGGTCGGTACGAGGAAAGGGATGACGTTTCGTCTTTTTTAGGAACAGGCTGGATAAAGGCTGTTTTCCAATTCCTTGGGACGACTCCAGAAGAATAAGAGAAATGGAAAAGTCTGCGAAGTGGTAATGCCAACGTTGAAGAACAACTCTTCAAAACTATAGCGGGAATGCCATCAGGCCCAGCAGATTTATGAATGTTGAGATCATTTAATACTCTTGCCACTTGATGAGTACGGAAGTAAATCTGTCCCATAGAGGATTCAACTCTTGCAAGTACAGACGGCGACAACGCACTATCTGGCAGCGTAGAGCTAGCTGAGAAATGTGAAGCAAGTAGATTGGCCTTGTCTTTTGAGCTGACAGTTGGAATGTCATTGTGAATGAGCGTTGGAATTGAAGACAAGGCAGTATTTTTAATTCGTTTCACGAATGACCAAAAATTTTTACTTCCTTTGGGACATTGAAGTATTTTTTGTCTCAGTTTTTGGTCATAGTCGAATTTGGCGCGTTAAAGGAAGGCATTGCAATAATTTCTGACTCGTCTAAATTTGGTTCGGTTTTCCACAGTGGGGTTTTTTTTATATAACCGAAAGCATACCTCACGGTTCCTAGTAGCCTCTTTGCAGCTTAAATCATACCAAGCATTTTCCTTCGGTTTGATACACTTTGTGCTGGAAGGGATAAATTGTCTCATACCCTCGAGGATTATGTTAGTGATCGTATCAGAAGTGGCATCCACACCACTATTGGCGTTAAGTGGCTAGTTATAGCTTCTAAAGAAATTATTGAAGCCATCCCAGTTGGCTTTCTCGTGTAGCCATACTTTTCTTTTAGGAGTTTTCTCTTTAACTGTGTGGTTTGACAACGAGAAATTAGCTGATACTACACAATGGTTTGAAGAGCCTAGAGGCGATAATACACTGACGGTGTATTTGTTATGAAGAGAAGTAAGTATCATGGCCTCCTTTGTTTTAGAAAACGATTTACTCTTCTTGCACTGATCAGGAGATTTGACATATCTTTTAATTTCTCTGGTCATGTTTTTCCAGTAGAAGTTTTTTCTTATCTTATTAGTAAGCCTCGTGATTCCTGGGTGGCCACCAAAAACAGGATCATCGTGGTATTTTTTTAGAATTTTTAGTTTTTCATCCTCGTCTTTTATTATTATTATCTTAGGTATAAGCACAATTTCTATAGTCTTTAATAACGCGTTTCCTTTTTCTTTAAATTTATTTATCCGGATTTTATTAAATGTTTCATCACCAAGTGACATCTGGAACCTCTTTATTCCATTATTACCAGCTATTTTTTCAAGCTTTGGGAATAGTTGATCTAGATCAATATTCTCATTGACAATAAAGTCGTTCCTTTTTATTGTGCATATTATTTGTTTACCTTTTTTATTTTCTTATCTCTTTTAAATTTAGTGCTTCATAAATTTTTGAATTTTCAGACTGAGGACATTGGACTTGGGGAATCGTGTTGGGCGTGTTTATCTCTAAGTTATTCTCTTTTGATTTAAGTCTTGTAGTGACTTTCAAAATATTACTGGAAATATTTGGTATTTGTTTGATTTCAGAAAAATCAATGCGAGACAAAGCGTCTGCTGCATAGTTTTCTTTTCCCCTAATATACTCTATTACGAAATCATATTCCTCTAAATCTAGTCTCATGCGTATTAGTTTCGATGATGGATTTTTCATTGAGAAAATGTAGGAAAGTGGTCTATGATCACTCTTAACTAAGATTTGTTTTCCATATACATATGGTTTAAAGTGAGTTATAGCCCAGTGAATAGCTGCCAACTCTTGTTCTATGGTTGATTTATTGCTTTCGCCTTTCGTGAAAGCTATAGAAGCATATGCAACGGGTAGTTGTTTTCCTTTGTACTCTTGGCTAAGTACAGCTCCACACGCATGCTTGCTAGCATCCGTTGTTATACAAAATTTCCTTTGAAAGTTGGGATATTGCAAAATATTCGGGCTAAGTAGGCAGTTTTTAAGATATTGAAATGCAGTTTCACACTCATTACTATATAAAAACGATATGTTCTTTCGACCTAACTGTGATAGATGACGTGAATACTCGGAAAAATTTGGAATAAAACGCCTATAATAATTACAGAAAGCAACGAATCTTTTCGTTTGATCGGCATTTTGAGGGGTTGGATAGTTTAAGATAGCGCTGAATTTACTATCATCTGGAAGTATGCCCTTGTTTGTACATTTATGCCCTAAATATGTAACTTCGTGACTAAAAAATGAAATTTTTATTTATGAAAATGTTTTAATTAGAAAGATTTTCTGTTATTATATTGGGATTGCTTAAAGTAACATTATCATTTGTTGTATTGATTATACGCACTAATGGTTTTCTAACGTTTATTATTGTACTTGCAATGTAAATACCCGTTTTAAGCTCTTGGTTTGGTATCAAAAGCTCATCTTCTGCAGTATTAACAGAGATTAGTCTTATAACTTCTGATCTAGCGGGAATTGAAGACGAATTGGGATAAGGCGACGTATGCATTGGTATGGCAACATTTTCTGGAAAATTATCTGGTCTTAAGATTAACCAGTCTTGACGATACTCATAGTCTAAAATACAATTGTATTTTTTTATAAAGTCAGTTATTAGAAATGCTGAACATTTATTGTTTATATCTGATCTTATTGTTATAAAACTACTGAGACTGAGATTCAAATTGAGGATTTTATTCGTGATATTTATAAGTTGTTTTGAGGATTGTAGGCCAATTCCACTAGACACAATTCAACTGGACACAATTCAACTGGACACAATTCCACTGGCATAATTCCACTTGGCACAATTCAACTGGACACAATTTCACTTGGCACAATTCAATAATAATAAATAAAATTCAATAATTTTAGTCTTTGATAGTCAAACGCATTTAGGGTGGTAATTCGCGCGCGCGATTAAAAAATATTAAACGGATTTATGTGGTAAATCGCGAGCGCAATTGTTTTTTTTGTACAATTAAAGCCATGCCAACGCAAATAAAATATTAATGTGTGTTTCTGTATTTGCGTTTCCGTGTAACTATACAAGTTGAATTGTGCAAGTTAAATTGGTCCCCAGGGGAATTGTGCCAAGTGGAATTGTGCTAGTGGAATTGTGGTTAGTTGAATTGTGCTAGTGGAATCGGCCGGTTACCGTTTTGAGTGTTTAAGGGTCTGTTCGGGTTTTCCGAACTTTGAACTTTATTTGTGTATGGAACATTGCTTTGAGTATTTCGACCATTTTGGCGGTAATGGCCATTGTTTTGGAAACTACCTCGCCAACGATCACGGCCTCGGCCACGGTTGAAGTTCTGATATTGGCCGCGTGTACGGTTACGACCAAGATGATGAAAATTGGTTTGGTTGTAATACCTGCTATTTATGCTATAATATAAAACAGAATTTGGTTGACCAGAGGTTTCGGTAGTGCTATTAACGAACTTGGCAACCACTTCATTCATGTTATTGAATTGGCCAGATTCCATCACAATTTTTATCTTCTCATTCGTGGCATTCTTTGTGATGGCACGTACCGCTGTTTGAGTAGAGTACTTCTCTGCTAATGCAATGTGAATGTTGCAATGTATCTTGCAAATTATACACCTTTTTTTCTGCTTCTTATATTCTGTAGTCCTTTTGATAATGTTTCATAATTTTCTATTGTAATGTTGCTGTTGTTTCGTATGGTTGCGGAACAATTCTCAGAAAATATTTTTAGTATTTTAACAGGATGCACTTTGCAATGTATTAATTCGAAATAAGAACGCAACAAAAAAAACACATATATGAACTTAAATATGTTTTTTTTTTCAAGAATCGCTGTAACTCTATGAGAAACACTTTACTTTTTACAAAAATAATCACTTTAACTCTATGAGAAACACTTTATGCAAAAAACCAAATATGAACTTAAATATGTTTTTTTTTTCAAGAATCGCTGTAACTCTATGAGAAACACTTTACTTTTTACAAAAAACCATATGTGAACTTAAATATGTATGTTTGTTTCAATAATCACTTTAACTCTATGAGAAACACTTTATGCAAAAAACCATAGTTTTAATTAGAAAGATTTTCTGTTATTATATTGGGATTGCTTAAAGTAACATTATCATTTGTTGTATTGATTATACGCACTAATGGTTTTCTAACGTTTATTATTGTACTTGCAATGTAAATACCCGTTTTAAGCTCTTGGTTTGGTATCAAAAGCTCATCTTCTGCAGTATTAACAGAGATTAGTCTTATAACTTCTGATCTAGCGGGAATTGAAGACGAATTGGGATAAGGCGACGTATGCATTGGTATGGCAACATTTTCTGGAAAATTATCTGGTCTTAAGATTAACCAGTCTTGACGATACTCATAGTCTAAAATACAATTGTATTTTTTTATAAAGTCAGTTATTAGAAATGCTGAACATTTATTGTTTATATCTGATCTTATTGTTATAAAACTACTGAGACTGAGATTCAAATTGAGGATTTTATTCGTGATATTTATAAGTTGTTTTGAGGATTGTAGGCCAATTCCACTAGACACAATTCAACTGGACACAATTCAACTGGACACAATTCCACTGGCATAATTCCACTTGGCACAATTCAACTGGACACAATTTCACTTGGCACAATTCAATAATAATAAATAAAATTCAATAATTTTAGTCTTTGATAGTCAAACGCATTTAGGGTGGTAATTCGCGCGCGCGATTAAAAAATATTAAACGGATTTATGTGGTAAATCGCGAGCGCAATTGTTTTTTTTGTACAATTAAAGCCATGCCAACGCAAATAAAATATTAATGTGTGTTTCTGTATTTGCGTTTCCGTGTAACTATACAAGTTGAATTGTGCAAGTTAAATTGGTCCCCAGGGGAATTGTGCCAAGTGGAATTGTGCTAGTGGAATTGTGGTTAGTTGAATTGTGCTAGTGGAATCGGCCGGTTACCGTTTTGAGTGTTTAAGGGTCTGTTCGGGTTTTCCGAACTTTGAACTTTATTTGTGTATGGAACATTGCTTTGAGTATTTCGACCATTTTGGCGGTAATGGCCATTGTTTTGGAAACTACCTCGCCAACGATCACGGCCTCGGCCACGGTTGAAGTTCTGATATTGGCCGCGTGTACGGTTACGACCAAGATGATGAAAATTGGTTTGGTTGTAATACCTGCTATTTATGCTATAATATAAAACAGAATTTGGTTGACCAGAGGTTTCGGTAGTGCTATTAACGAACTTGGCAACCACTTCATTCATGTTATTGAATTGGCCAGATTCCATCACAATTTTTATCTTCTCATTCGTGGCATTCTTTGTGATGGCACGTACCGCTGTTTGAGTAGAGTACTTCTCTGCTAATGCAATGTGAATGTTGCAATGTATCTTGCAAATTATACACCTTTTTTTCTGCTTCTTATATTCTGTAGTCCTTTTGATAATGTTTCATAATTTTCTATTGTAATGTTGCTGTTGTTTCGTATGGTTGCGGAACAATTCTCAGAAAATATTTTTAGTATTTTAACAGGATGCACTTTGCAATGTATTAATTCGAAATAAGAACGCAACAAAAAAAACACATATATGAACTTAAATATGTTTTTTTTTTCAAGAATCGCTGTAACTCTATGAGAAACACTTTACTTTTTACAAAAATAATCACTTTAACTCTATGAGAAACACTTTATGCAAAAAACCAAATATGAACTTAAATATGTTTTTTTTTTCAAGAATCGCTGTAACTCTATGAGAAACACTTTACTTTTTACAAAAAACCATATGTGAACTTAAATATGTATGTTTGTTTCAATAATCACTTTAACTCTATGAGAAACACTTTATGCAAAAAACCAAATATGAACTTAAATACGTTTGTTCCAATAATCACTGTGACTCTATGAGAAACATTTTACTTTATGCACACTTTATACAATTACTTCCTACACGCAGAAACAAAAAAACACACTACAATTATGGTCTGGAATTTCTGGAACAAAGCAATTTCTCAAGCGATTCGAATGAAATCCGGAATGCAGGACCAATATGCGACTATAAGACTTCTTCCTATGGAAATTCTGGAATATGATCATTATGGTCTGGAATTTCTGGAACAAAGCAATTTCTCAAGCGATTCGCATGAAATTCGGAATGCAGGACTAAGATGCGACCATAAGACCTTTTCACATGAAAATTCTAGGATATGGTCAATAAGATCTGGAAATTCGGAATATATATATATCGCCCACAACGTCAAATAAATTTCACTCCAACCGCGCATAAAGATTACATGCACTCATTTTTTTAACAGCTCTTACTTCTGCTACTCCTACTATCGACGCAACTGCATTACTGTGTTTGGGCAGTGATATGCAATATCCAATATGCAATATGCACCCACCTCACAATAAATTGTTATGAACATTTAGATCAGCTTATTAATTATTTATTCTGTTGTATTTGATATGATTGATGATGATGAATGTGATTTCAATAACATACAATCAAGCTCATAGCTTGAGCAGAACGAAACAAACATATGCAGTAGTAGGCTATGGACAAGAATTCAGGCGCTGCACAGTTTATGCTGCATGTTGGTCAAAAATTCACTTTTCCAGGAAAAGCAGTAAAGAACGACTGCGCAGTTTACGCAGCCACTTTAAATTGGATGCAAATAGCAAAATATAAATGTCAAATTGTCACCCTACAAGCAGACTGTAAGTCGGTTTAAAATGTAGCCGAAATTTCGTGTATACCGACTGCCTGCCATGTTTTTGTGCAGCACAAGCTGCGCAGCTACTTAATTCTTTACCGCAGCCGTAGTGATAGTATAGTCTCTGCTCATTTTCTATCGGTGCTCTGCTCTGCTCGTTCTATCACCATTGCATAAAGTGATACAGTGCTTTCGTGTTGGTCGTCTTACAGAAAAAACATATTAATATAAGTTACAAAAAAAGAGGCATATAACAATGAAAACCTGCAAGCTTCCTTGCAACTATTTCCTTTTCTTTTCGCTTATCTTATCCTTACTCATGTTTACAGTAACTAGAGTAAATAACTCTTCAATCAATTACAGAAGGAAGAGAACCATGCAAAAGAAATTTAATGTTGAATAATTGGCCTGCATGTTTCAAAGCGACATTCTTAGCATACCATTTCGATGCATTGGTAAGTGCTGCTCACTTCTTTTCTCTTCAAATTTAATTATAAACTACTCAAATTTTTTATGAGTTGAAACCAAAAGGTGCAGTACTCTGTTTGGGCAGTGATATGCAATATCCAATATGCAATATGCAGCCACTTCACAGTTAGTGGTTATGAACATTAAAATTCGCTTATAAATAATTTATATATAATGTGATGTGATGATGATGTATGTGATGAGCTACGATGCAAGTCGTAGCACTGTCATATTTTTTTTATAATACTAAAGAAAACAGTTTTAGACCTATCTTTGGACGTACCGATAAATTCAAACATTCCTTCTTTAGCCGCTCAAAAATTTTGTGGAATGAATTGCCCGACTCTGTATTTCCGCATGTGTATGATATTCCATTTATTAGTTTATTTGTATAGCATAAAAACGTTATAATGTGTATGTGAAGTCGCACAATTTACAGAGATATGGTATATATGCCTTACTACTGAGAAATTATAAAGGAATCTAAATACATGCTATTAAAGAAAAAGTAATTTGAAGGAAAAAGCTATAGAAAAAACCTCCAATCTAAATAGTGTGCTTAAATATAATGTTATGTGACACTAATAAATAAGCTTAGGATTATAAGACTAGATTAGAAAAAACGATCAGCAAATAAATAAATAAATATATAAGTAATTATATAAATTAAAAAAAAAAATTAAAAAAATAAAAAAAATAAATAAATAAATAAATGAATAATAAGTAAATATAATATTAATAATAAGTTAACAATTAAGAATATAAATAAGAAAAAACTATAATGAATGAATTATGAACAACAAGTAATATAAATATAAGTAATAACGAGAAAAAAAAACTTAACAAACTTAAATAAATAACATCAGTAAATTTCGATGAGGTGTGATGAACAATCAGGTACACAGACTGTTGATGAGTGGATTATCCGACATTTCACAGTTCATATAGAATTTAGTTCTTAGGGAGCGAATTCTATCTTTTATGAGAGAAACATTTGATTCCTCGTGGAGGGCAACGGTGGAATAATGCCAAGGTAGATTTAACATCATTTTAAGCAGCTTGTTTTGTGCCACTTGAAGTGTTTGGATATGTGTAGCTGCACAGCTACCCCATGCTGGTGATCCGTAAAGGTATAATGCCTGAAAAATTACCTTGCAGAGAATAACTTTGTTGTCGTTGCTAAGCAAAGACCTTCGATTAATAAGTGGGTACATTATTTTAATTGCTATTTTTGATTTTTTTACTGTTTGCCTAATATGCTCCTTAAACGTTAATTTGGAATCCAAATGTACACCGAGGTATTTGACACAGTTATTCCAGTTTATGTTTATGCCATTTACTTCGAGCGTATTCCTGGTTAAAAAACAGGGCTTTCTTCTTCTTGAAAAGAAAATAGCTTGGGTTTAACCAGCATTGATTTTTATCTTCCACTTATTGAAATAATCGATGACAGTGTGTATTGCATTTTGTAAATAAGTTTCAATTGTGAAACCTATCTCATGCGTGCTGAAAATTCCGATATCATCGGCGTAAATGGCATACTCGCAGTGAGGAATGCTTGGAATATCAGATGTATAAATGTTGTACAGTAAGGGGCCATGAACTGATCCCTGAGGAACGCCGGCGTGAATTAGTCTTTCAGAAGAGTAACTTTGAGAGACTGAAACCTTGAAATGACGGTTTTGAAGAAAACTCATTACTATATTAGTTAAGTATGATGGGAAGTCTAGCATTATCATTTTGTAGAGCAGTCCCTCGTGCCACACTGTATCAAAAGCTTTTTCTATGTCAAGAAGGACTAAACCGGTTGATTTTTTTACATGCAAATTGTTCTTAACATGTTTACTAATTCTTAGTATTTGTTGGCATGTACCGTGGTTTTGTCTGAAGCCGAATTGTTCCATTGGTGTATATTGTGGTCGTCAACAAATCTCGAAATTCTTTTTTTAATAATTTTTTCAAAAATTTTGCTTAAGTTACTTAGAAGGCTTATTGGTCTATAGCTTGAAGCCAGTGAGGCTGGTTTTCCAGGTTTTAAAATAGGAATTATTTTCGCTTTTTTCCATACCTCAGGAAAATATTGTAACTTTAAGCATGCGTTTATTATAAAAGAAATAAAAGCAAAACCAATTGGAGGTAAATGTTTAATATATATATTTTTTATATTGTCGATTCCAGACGATTTTTTAATTTTTATTTCAGATATGATATCCACTATATCATCAACATTTGTAAAATCAGTAACATCGGATGTTGGAGGCGCAAATCAGCAACAAAACTACTGACTTCTTGTTGAACACTAGTAGTGCCAAGATTCATTCCAATGTTATGATTTCCGACAAATGTGTCAGCTAAGCAATTGGCTTTGTCTTCGTTAGTTATTATAACATTATTATTTGCTGTTATTAAGGGCAAGAAGTTAGAATGTTTTTTTTAAGTACTTTGGCAATGTTTCAAAATGGTTTTGCACTTTTACTTAAAGTACTTAATTTATTATTCCAATGTGTGTTTTTAACTTTCAAGATTTCAGCCTTAATAATATTTTTGAATCTGTTTAACATTAGACGAGAAAAAGGCTGCCTAAAACGCTGCCAGTTTCTTCTATGCATGTTCCTAATTCTAATTAAATTAATTACATAAAACGGAAGACTTAAACCTATGTTTTTAGGAACTCTTTTTGGAACAGAAGAATCGATACTATTCAGCATTTCAGATTCAAAAAATTTTATATTTTCATCGATTTCAGAAATACTATGGATATCGTCAATGTTGGTTTGCCTGTTTATTAGTTTAATACAGATTTCGTGCTTGTATTTTTTCCAATTAGCCTTCCTGTAATCGAATATTTTGTTTTCTGTTTGTAAAGGAGCGTCTAAAATGTTGCAAACTATGGGAAGATGATCAGAACTAAGTTCATTTAAGGCAATAGGCTGGGTAATTTGGTTAGGAATATTGGACAGAAGGAGGTCAATAGTGGATGGAAAGCTTCTGGCATCAGTAGGAATATAAGTGGGAGATGGTGAGTGTAGGATAGAGAAAGGATGCCTTGAATTAAAGTTCGATAGAATGTTACCCCACGAGTTCGCTCTCAAGCAGCCCCAGTCGGTGACGGCAATTGAAGTCACCACCAATGATATATTTGTCTCGTATACTAATTAGTTTACGAATGTCATTGTTGAAGTAATTTTTCTTCTCCAGAGTTGACGCTCCTCCAGCAAAATAAACCGAGAAAATTTTTACCTTGGTACCATCATTTAGAAAAAGGTCTGTACCAATGTTTTCTATTAGTAGCGTATTTAAAGAACGTAAAAGTTCATGTTTGATTCCTTTTTTAACTACGATGGCAACACCGCCACCTCTTCTATCAGGTCTATCAACACGATGACAATTATAATTTGAATGAGCGAAACTCACTGAACAATTTAACCAGGTCTCACTTACAAGACAAACATCGATTTCATTTCTACACAAAAAATCAAAAAACTCCACACATTTACTACGAATGCTTTTCGCATTCCAACACATAAGCTTGACAGAGACAAACATTATTACTTAATATTCTTATACAAGTACTTAACAGCTAATTGTGCGACAACATTGAATTGTTCAACTTTGTTGTTACATTGCGCTAGATTCGTAATCATTTCCAGCATAAGCGATGTCAGTTCGTCTTGAGTGAAGAATTTGTTCTCTGCTGGTGTTGTGTTACAAACGGGTGCGTGAGATAATGGAGTGGACCCAAAACCTTCTCTATAGAAAGCCCAACTCTACGCATACTAATGCTGTAAACCAAGACCAAACGCATGTGTGTTTGTGGGATGTGAATACAGTGTACAAAAAATAAGAAGTCGCAAAGAGCGAAAAACGTAAGATGTGGTAGTGGGAAACAGAAATATTTTATATGGATTTTGCTCTTTAGTTGATTACTAAATACAAATACGTTTGGTCTCAATCTAAGCATGTGTCTGTGTACGATCGGAACAGTTGGGCTTTCTATAGAGAAGGTTTTGAGTGGACCACGCAGTTTGCATCGGTGTTGCACTTGATAGCCCAAGCTGTTGGGTTAACCCATTAACTCCAGAACTTTTAGCTGCGAGGGCAGGGAAAGCTGTTTGATTTAAAGCAAAGCCGTTCGCAGTTTGTTTTGCTTGTGCGTTACGAGAACTTCGCTTGGAGAGATGCTCTTTTATATCAAGGAATCGCTTGCGGCTTGCGCATACACTGTCGGTTGATTTGTGATTTCCTTTGCAGTTTGCGCATTGGAAAATACCATTCGTTTTGCAATTAGCTGTTTTGTGATTGCCTGAGCAGTTGGCACAATAAGTTTTTATGCTACAGTTTTTTTCCCCATGTCCAAACATCTGACATTTGTGACATTGGGTGATTTTGTTTTTAATTTTACGTTGAAAATCCCAATTCACTCGCGTACGCATAATTGCTGGAATGTTTTTCCTTAATTCGGTCATTCGAATTGACCCGCTTTCCAAATATATGATAAAAAAAAATATCAGTAAAATGATCATGCCGTTTTATGACTTTTTTAGTGTCTTTGCACTTTAACCCAAGCGAAATCAACTCGGTTTTAAGAATTGTAGGATCAATATCATCCAGACCGCTCACTTTTTAGCTCGTATGTGAAAAATTGACACTTTGAGTCTTTTAGCAACGAACATACTGCACGATGGGAATCAATTGATTCGCAGAAAATTTTAATTCCGATCGAAATTTTTTTAATGGAATAGTTTAGAATTTTATGTTCATTTAATAATTTATGTACAAATTCACTAGTTTTTTGCAAAAGTTTTATGGGCGGAATCACAATTTTACTTGCTTGCGTCGCCGGCACAGAGTCGTCGTCAAAATTGCTGTCGTCGTCAGGCAGACATTGTAGAGGACTCCAATAATTCCTCCTAGAAACTTTGGCTGGAGTAGCCATAATTGGAAAATTATTTTTCCTGAGTTTATTATGAGGATATATTGAATCCTCTTCAACTACTGATCGGCCACGTTTTGCTATCTTGAATGTTTTTGTTTGTTTTATTTTAAAGTTTTATTACGAGAAAGTCACACGCAGAAGAAAAAACACACGTCATGCGTAGTTGATAAACTGCACGAGTACCGATAAATTCAAACATTCCTTCTTTAGCCGCTCAAAAATTTTGTGGAATGAATTGCCCGACTCTGTGTTTCCGCATGTGTAAGATACATGTGATTGGCTTGGCAAAGTTTATATTGAAATTACCGTGCAATATAATTAGTATTTTACCCCAATTGTTTTTGGCCAATAAAGTTGCACCCTCTGAAATATACTCGTATGCCGTCTAAACGTCACTATAGACCATGTTAGCCCGTAAACCAAAACCCTCTCTAGAGAAGTAGTAGTGTAGTATAGTCTCTGTTGGCTGGTTCTCTGCTCAACTCACATTACATTACTAATTGAATTGAATTTAAAGGTTTAAACTCGGAAATTATTTTATAACAACATAAACTGGAAAACTAGATATACACTTTAATTTAAGTTAAATGTACATACATAAAAATTAATTAAATTAAAAAAAAAAAAAAAAATGTAAGTTAGACGACCACTCGTTTGCGAATAAATTCGCTGTTTCCCAAGCATCGGTGACATTGGTATTGTTTTCTGATTCGATTGACTCTAATGAGAAAAAAGCATTAGCGCGGGAGGGGAGTTTGGTGTTATTCCAGATTTTTTTAATCGGTGTTTTGGGGTTTATGCTGGAAGTGAAATTTTCGAAGGAGATGACTGTTGATAATTTTACCTCTCGTTTTAAAATCGCATTGGTTGTTTTGTATGCGATACTGTTTTCATTAGATGGAATTCGTTTGCAGGCTGTCCATAGGTTTTGTATTTCTGTCCTCGTTTCGCTAACTTTTTTGACCACCTTCGTGATCGACCTTCTGAATTTCTTTGAAGAACTGTGCTGCATGGAATTATTGGCAGCTTTAATAATTTTTTTATGAAACTGTTCACGTTTTCTGATAGACGGACAATTTCTGTAGAAAATGTTAGTTCTTCCTGAAACTTAGACCAATTCGCCAAGTCAGTTTAAAACCGAGTAATTTTTTTTCCAGGGTAGTAAGAGTAAAGAGAGAGAGTAAAGTGAACAATCGCAGCAGCAGAGTCAGGAGAATAAACAGATGAATCTAGAATTGAGTTCCAAATTAAACGAGAAGTTGGAGCAGCAAAGTCAAGGTCTGAAGAAAGATTTGAATTTTCAAATAAGTGACAAGTTGGAACAGCAAAGCCAAAAGCTGAAGAAAGAATTGGATCAGCAAAATCAGCAGTTAAATTCCAAACTGACCGTTAAGTTTGAACAGCAAATTCAACAATCGCAGAAACAAAGCCAAGAACTAAAGCAGAAATTGACTCCAAATTCGATCAACAAAATCAGAAGCTGGAAAGGCTAAGAGGGGAAATGAGCGGAATTCAAACAACGCTAAAAGGTGAAATAAATTAAGTTCAAGCAACATTTCAAGAGCAAGTGAAATCGCTCGAAACGAACATGACAGGAAAGGTGAGTGTTCTGGAAGGCAAAATTAAGGTGATTGAGACCCGGCTGGGCAATCGTACCCAATTCGTCAGAGAGAACACTCAACAAAGCAGTACGAGAGTAATTCCAGAATTTTCTAGCAACCAGAAAGGAATCTTGAAGCCTCCTGACTGAGTTGGACTTGGGTTATGGACAGTCTCACACACAGGAGCTTAGCAAAATACAGCTCTAGATGAAGGAACAACAGCGAGGAGAATGCTATTTGGGACTTAGACACTCACAAGGTTTCAGCTTTCTAGGTCGTGTGGAAGGTGGTAAAAAGGACCTCAAAGTAGTCGAAAGTACAGATAAACAGGGGTCAAGTCGGGTTAAATAAAAGTTTTTTCAAAATGACCTCAAAGTAGTCAAAAATACAGACAAAAAGAGAGAGATTAAGTTAAATAAAAGTTTTTAAAAATTAACTTCTGTTGGTTTGTAATGCGACACTAAAACTCAAAAAACCAGACGCCCGATTGAGCTGAAAGTTTCTCAGAAGGAGCGTCTTAACAAAATCTCGGTAAACCAAATAGTGCGAATACGATCCTATAGGTGGCGGACAAGAAAGTAGAAATAATCATGCAAGACTTGAGCTCTGGACGTATCGAAGCCATATTTACACCATACGTTCGTTACGTGCTCCGATAAGTTTATCTCTTTTTTGGACCCGGTAGGTGGCGCTGGAGTTGAGATGTAATCGCACTAAAAGGCTAAACGCCTAAACAACTAGATGTATCGAAAAGTAGTTAGTAGCACAGATAGTGGAATACAAATCCCAAGATACATCACAATGTACATACTCGTCCAAAAATAGGCATTAAATTAGAATTTAGAAATTCATACTTTTAGGCTGTTAGATTATAAATGGTTATCCATTTCGCGGTTTCAAAAGTATAGGGCTGGAATTCGACATCTGTCAAACTAAGTTGTTAAAACAATTTTTTTTTTTCAGTTGAAAGTCTGACATTTACGAAAATGGATCGCTTAACTATCGCACAACGCTTGAAATTTGTAAAAACCTACTACAAAAATGGTGATTCTGCCACAGCCACATATCGTGCTTTAAGAGGAGATTATGGTTTACATAATCGTCCAACTACGCAAGCAATTGGCAAAATTGTGAAGAAATTAGAAGAGACTGGATCGGTTACAGATATTGTAAGGCCTGTGCATCATCGTTTCGCTCGTACCACTGAAAATATCGCTGCTGTAAGTGAAAGTGTTGCCGAAGACCCGAATGTGTCGATTCCTCGTCGTTCTCAGGAATTAGGACTGTCTTACGGCACATTTTTTTTTGCCTGCTATTAAAGAATACGACTTAGAAAATATGTGGTTTCAACAAGACGGTGCCACATGCCACACAACTCGAGCGAATATGGCTTTATTGCAAGAGACATTTCCTGGCCACGTAATTTCTCGTCGTGGCGATATCAACTGGCCACCAAGATCATGCGATTTGACACCGCTTGACTTTTTTTTGTAGGGCTACGGGAAAGACTATGTTTATGCAGATAAACCTTTAACTCTTGAGCACTTAAAAACCAATATTCGTCAAGTTATGGCTGAGATACCGCCCAATATGTGTCAAAAAGTGGTCAAAAATTACCTCAAAAGAATTGATGCTTGCAACAATTCGCGTGGTGGTCATTTAAATGATGTAGTGTTTCACACATAATGTCAACGTTCAAACTTTATAATAAGAAATATCATGATAAAAAATATTTTATATGTGTTTTATTTACGTTTACTTTTGAAACCGCAAAATGGATAACCCTTTAAAATTAGATTATTTTAAATGTAACAGACTGTTAGTTGAAATCATTATGTACTGGTCAAAAATGTAGCCAACCCGGTTTTTCCGGCTTGCCCGGTTTTTGTGTAAATACATGAATGTACATGGAATTTATTTTTAGAAGATGACTCATTAGTCATTACATATGAACATGGTTTTTTTTATAATGTACACACGCTAAACGGATTTGCACCCTTATAATGCTTAGCACAGCATGTGCGTTAGGAAATTAGGGAGAGGAACAGATGAGATGTCTATGCACGTGTGTCGTAAACGACTGCAGATCATACAAATGCGGAATCGCAGAATCAGGCAATTCTTTCCACATAACTATTTTGCGGCTAAAGAAGGAATCTCTGAATTGGTAATTTCTGAATACGTCCAAAGATACGCCTAATGGTGGACCCGAGGGCTTGAGTTGAAGCACGGGTATTACGGATGGGTTCGAGAATGGGCGGGATGTGTCTGGATATTTCTTTTGAACACCGCAGTGACAAGCAGGAAACATTCTTACGATGTTCAAGTGATTCGATTGTTTTCGCGATATTTACGTCACCAATAAGTTTTAACGCGCCGTTCTGAATTCTGTCTAGTAGCTGCAATGTGGACTATGGGGCACCTGCCCAGACAATACAGTTGTATTCAAGTTTAGGGCGAATATACGCCTTGTAATTGTAGATGTAAATAAGGGAAGTTGCCACAATGTTCTGTTTTTTGTGTACATTTAAAATAATCAACAGTGTAATTTGTGAACTTCTGTTATTTTTACTGTTTGTTTAATAAAGTTGTAATTTATAAATTAATAAACTTGTGTTGTGTTTTATTTGCAAAATCCTTTACGAACTTGAAAGCCTAACTTTCGTAACAATTGGTGTCAGAAGTGGGATTTTGCAAATCGTGAGACAGTAAAATTGTGGAACAATAAATAAATTAATTGGTGATGTTGCAAATCGATAAAAGCTAAAGGAAGAGCTTTTAAACAATTAAGAATTATTTTTGCAACAAGTTGTACAAACAATAACGGAGGAAACGGGTGATCTGTTCTCAATAGAGACAGAGCTAATGGAGCGAAAACCGTCTACTTGATGTTTATACTGAATTTGAAAATTTCAAAGTTCAGTTTGAAGCTGCGGTACGTTTTGACGGATGGGCTGCTGAGGAACAACTTAATGCTCTTATACTGGCGTTGCGAAGCAATGCAGCAGATGTGCTACAGATTATTCCAGATGTAGAGATGAGTTTAGAAAGAATCCTTAAAGAGTTAGATTTGTGTTCTGACAACAAGAGAGAGTTATGCACTATACAGCTGCTCAATAAGAGACAACATCAAGGAGAAACTCTTCAAGATGTAGAATGGGAAAAAACGAGTCTGGCGGGACGAGCGTATTGCGGTGGTCCAGCAGCTCTAGTAGACGAATTAGCAGTGGATGCCTTTATTAATGATGTTCTAGACGATGAAATAAAGTGTCATTTGAGGGCAACAGTGACAGAAAATACAATGAATCAAGTATTGGCATCGGCTTTGAAGTATGAAGCAGCTAAAGCCAGTGTGTCTTCGAATTTTGTTGGGCTACGCAAGTTGGAAACGGAGGACGTCCCACAAATAAAAGCTTTGATTGGAGAGGAGATCCAAAACTCAATCACTGGTCGTTTTAAACCGACAGAAATTCCATTATTCATTAAGATGTTATAGATGTCAGATACCTGGACATTTCATTTGGGATTCCAAGGAACTTAGCACTGGAAAGATGATGAGACAGCCTGTGAATGTCGTCAATAATCCGAAAAGATAACGGTGGATAGATGCACAACATTTGAGCAAGGTGGAGCGAACAAGGTTCTTCATAAAACACACACTGGAGCACCAGGAAAACATTTGGGAATTAAGAGCACTACATGAAGTAAGAAGTCTATTCTTTTCGAGTAATTGCCGCAGAGATGTGGAAGACTTTTGTCGGTACATAAGTGCAGCAAGTAAAGGACAACCATAAACTAGAGGAAAAATGCAACAGTACAATGTTGGAGCGCAACTTGAGCGGATGTCAATAGACATAGCTGGTCCATTCCCAGAAACAAGAGATGGAAATCGCTATATACTCGTGTGCATATCCCATCGCAAGCCAGGAAGCTAGCACGGTGGCTAGGGCATTCGTGGACAATTGGATATGCAGATTTGGAGTACCACTGGAACTACATTCCGATCAAGGGCGGGATTTTGAAACGCTAGTTTTTGAAGAGCTATGCCAAGAACTCAACATCAAGAAAACGAGGACTAATCCATTATATCCGCAGTCAGCCGGAATGGTCCAAAGGTTTAACAGAACGCTGGAAAAGCATCTGCGAAAATAAGTTAATGCCAACCAAGACGAATGGGATCATTTTTTACCGTTGTTTATGTTGGGTTATCGTACCTCGTCTATCGTACTTCGTCTACCATGCGACATTAAATTTGGATCACCACCAGTAGAGCCGACAACAGAGGAGAGGATGATCGCTGTTCATGCTGCAGTAAGGAGCAACATAGTGGATGCCAGCAACAGGATGAAAACAAGATATGACCTACGTGCAAACTGTGGAGGATTTCAGGAAGGAGATTTGGTTTGGCTACACAATAACAGGAGAAGAAAAGGTAAATCTCCAAAACTACAGCAAAGTTGGGAAGAACCTTACAAGATCATTAAGAGGATTAATGATGATCGTTTGATCAAGTTGTTCAATAGTAATCTCATTTTCAGCCAACAAAAAATTATATTCAATTTTCTGTTCGCACTTTCCGAAAACAATCCATCCAAACATTGATTCCTGAATGTTCGGTGATTTTGGTGATAGTCGCACACGCCCAGAATTTCTGGGAAGATCTCAACACCAATTAGTATGTCAATTGGCGCTGCTATGTTAAAGAATAGATCTGCTAGTTTGATGTTTGTAGGCAGTTGCCAACGCGAAATGTTGAACGTATTTGATGGCAATCTATTTGAGATTGTGTTAGTTATTGCAAAATGCAACTAAACATGAAACCTTTGGTAATTCGAATGAACAACAGTTGTTATACTCTACGAAACTAGTGATCTTGACCCGTTTATGCCCTTAACTGTTATGTTACAACTGTCTGGAGAGTTAAAATTTAGTTTTGACGAGACAACGTCTCACTACAAGGTATGGGGTGCTTTTTCAAAAAGTCAAATGTTAAGTGAGACACTGTTAAGTGAGACACTGTTAAATGACCGAATGATGTGATCAACAGAAGTGAGACACTGTTATGTCCGAATGTTGTGATCACTAATAAATATCACACTTTTAAATATCAGTACTTTGGGAACTAAGCCATTTCCCAAGAGATTCGCATGAAATTAGGAATGTGTGACTAAGATGCGACTATAAAATTTCTTCCTATGGAACTTCTGGAATATGATCATTATTGTTTGGAATATCTGGAGCAAAGCAATTTTTCAAGCGATTCGCATGAAATTCGGAATGTAGGACTAAGATGCGACTATAAGATATCTTCTAACGGAAATTGTGGAATATGATCATTATTGTCTGGAATTTCGGGAGCAAAGCAATTTTTCAAGCGATTCGCACGAAATTCGGAATGTAGGACTAAGATGCGACTATAAGACTTCTTGCTATGGAAATTCTTGAATATGATCATTATGGTCTGGAATTTCTGGTACAAAGCAATTTCTCAAGATTCACATGAAATTCGGAATGTAGGACTAAGATGTGACTATAAGATTTTTTCCTATGGAACTTCTGGAATATGATCATTATTGTCTGGAATTTCTGGAATAAAGCAATTTCTCAAGCGATTCGAATGAAATTCGGAATGTAGGACTAAGATGTGACTATAAGATTTCTTCGATTCGCTTGAAATTTGCAATGTAGGACTAAGATTTGACTATAATTTTTCTTCCTATGGAACTTCTGGAATATGATCATTATGGTCTGGAATTTCTTGAACAACGCTATTTCTTAAGCGATTCGCATGAAATTCGGAATGTAGTACTAAGATTCTATTATAAGACTTTTTCCTATCGAAATACTGGAATATGATCATTATGGTCTTGAATTTCGGGAACTAAGCAATTTCTCAAGCGACTCGTGCCTTTTAATTTAATCGTAATATTGGCCACAACGTCAAAGAATTTCACTCCAACCGCGCGTAAAGATTACACGCACATATTTTTTTAACAGCTCTTACTTCTCCTACTACTATCGACGCAACTGCATTACTATGTTTGTGCAGTGATATTTAAAATGTACCCACCTGACAATAAATTGTTATAAATCACTGTATGTATCAACCGTTTCCTCCGTTATCGTTTTTACAACTTGTTGCAAAAAGAATTCTTAATTGTTTAAAAGCTCTTCCTTTAGCTCTTATCGATTTTCAACATTACCAATTAATTTATTTATTGTTCCACGATTTGCATAACTTTACTGTCTCACGATTTGCAAAATCCCACTTCTGACACCAATTGTTACGATTTTGCAAATAAAACACAACACAAGTTTATTAATTTATAAATTACAACTTTATTAAACAAACAGTAAAAATAACAGAAGTTCACAAATTACACTGTTGATTACTTTAAATGTACACAAAAAACAGAACATTGTGGCAACTTCCCTTATTTACATCTACAATTACAAGGCGTATATTCGCCCTAAACTTGAATACAACTGTATTGTCTGGGCAGGTGCCCCATAGTCCACATTGCAGCTACTAGACAGAATTCAGAACGGCGCGTTAAAACTTATTGGTGACGTAAATATCGCGAAAACAATCAAATCACTTGAACATCGTAAGAATGTTTCCTGCTTGTCACTGCGGTGTTCAAAAGAAATATCCAGACACATCCCGCCCATTCTCGAACCCATCCGTAATACCCGTGCCTCAACTCAAGCCCTCGGGTCCACCATTAAGCGTATCTTTGGACGTATTCAGAAATTACCAATTCAGAGATTCCTTCTTTAGCCGCACAATAGTTATGTGGAAAGAATTGCCTGATTCTGCGATTCCGCATTTGTATGATCTGCAGTCGTTTACGACACACGTGCATAGACATCTCATCTGTTCCTCTCCCTAATTTCCTAACGCCCATGCTGTGCCAAGCATTATAAGGGTGCAAATCCGTTTAGCGTGTGTACATTATAAAAAAAACCATGTTCATATGTAATGACTAATGAGTCATCTTCTAAAAATAAATTCCATGTACATTCATGTACTTACACAAAAACCGGGCAAGCCGGACAAACCGGGTTGGCTACATTTTTGGCCAGTACATAATGATTTCAACTAACAGTCTGTTACATTTAAAATAATCTAATTATATAATCTAACAGCCTAAAAGTATGAATTTCTAAATTCTAATTTAATGCCTATTTTTGGACGAGTATGTACATTGTGATGTATCTTGGGATTTGTCTTCCACTATCTGTGCTACTAACTACTTTTCGATACATCTAGTTGTTTAGGCGTTTAGTCTTTTAAGTGCGATTACATCTCAACTCCAGCGCCACCTACCGGGTCCAAAAAAGAGATAAACTTATCGGAGCACGTAACGAACGTATGGTGTAAATATGGCTTCGATACGTCCAGAGTTCAAGTCTTGCATGATTATTTCTACTTTCTTGTCCGCCACCTATAGGATCGTATTCGCACTATTTGGTTTACCGAGATTTTGTTAAGACGCTCCTTCTGAGAAACTTTCAGCTCAATCGGGCGTCTGGTTTTACAGTTTTAGTGTCGCATTACAAACCAACAGAAGTTAATTTTTAAAAACTTTTATTTAACTTAATCTCTCTCTTTTTGTCTGTATTTTTGACTACTTTGAGGTCCTTTTGAAAAAACTTTTATTTAACCCGACTTGACCCCTCTTTATCTGTACTTTCGACTACTTTGAGGTCCTTTTTACCACCTTCCACACGACCTAGAAAGCTGAAATCTTGTGAGTGTCTAAGTCCCAAATAGCATTCTCCTCGCTGTTGTTCCTTCATCTAGAGCTGTATTTTGCTTAGCTCCTGTGTGTGAGAATGTCCATAACCCAAGTCCAACTCTTTCAAGATTCTTCCGAAACTCATCTCGGCATTTGGAACTATTTGGAATACGTCAGGAGGCTTCAAGATTCCTTTCTGGTTGCTAGAAAATTCTGGAATTACTCACGTACTGCTTTGTTGAGTGTTCTCTCTGACGAATTGGGTACGATTGCCCAGCCGGGTCTCAATCACCTTAATTTTGCCTTCCAGAACACTCACCTTTCCTGTCATGTTCGTTTCGAGCGATTTTACTTGCTCTTGAAATGTTGCTTGAACTTAATTTATTTCACCTTTTAGCGTTGTTTGAATTCCGCTCATTTCACCTCTAAGCCTTTCCAGCTTCTGATTTTGTTGATCGAATTTGGAGTCAATTTCTGCTTTACTTCTTGGCTTTTTTTCTGCGATTGTTGAATTTGCTGTTCAAACTTAACGGTCAGTTTGGAATTTAACTGCTGATTTTGCTGATCCAATTCTTTCTTCAGCTTTTGGCTTTGCTGTTCCAACTTGTCACTTATTTGAAAATTCAAAACTTTTTCTTCAGACCTTGACTTTGCTGCTCCAACTTCTTGTTTAATTTGGAACTCAATTCTAGATTCATCTGTTTATTGTCCTAACTCTGCTGCTGCAATTGTTCACTTTGTTGAATTATCTCTTTTTTATTCTCTTCACTTTGTTTACTTTGATGGTCAAACTTGCTATTCATTTGCTCTCCTGAAACGATTTATAGAGGAGAGTTGTTTACTACAAACTGACCTTATTCTTCTTAATGATGATTTGGCCACTCATTTCTCGACTCGCTCCACCTTCACACACGTCGACCTCTCTCTCGTTTCATCCAATATCGCACCACTATTAACATGGAAAGTAACAACCGATCTACATGGCAGCGACCCCTATCCAATTCACCTAACACTCACATATGGCAAAAACTCTTACTACCCTGGAAAAAAAATTACTCGGTTTTAAACTGACTTGGCGAATTGGTCTAAGTTTCAGGAAGAACTAACATTTTCTACAGAAATTGTCCGTCTATCAGACAATGTGAACAGTTTCATAAAAAAATTATTAAAGCTGCCAATAATTCCATGCAGCACAGTTCTTCAAAGAAATTCAGAAGGTCGATCACATGGTGGTCAAAGAAGTTAGCGAAACGAGGACAGAAAAACAAAACCTATGGACAGCCTGCAAACGAATTCCATCTAATGAAAACAGTATCGCATACAAAAGAACCAATGCGATTTTAAAACGAGAGGTAAAATTATCAAAAGCCATCTCCTTCGAAAATTTCACTTCCAGCATAAACCCCAAAACACCGATTAAAAAATCTGGAATAACACCAAACTCCCCTCCCGCAGAATCAGAAAACAATACCAATGTCACCGATCCTTGGGAAACAGCGAATTTATTCGCAAACGAGTGGTCGTCTAACTTACAAGTTAAGAACTTTACTTCGACATTTCTTGAAAATAAGAAAAAAGAGCAGGGTAGGCTATGTCGTCTACACGGCCGTTAGGGTTTTGAGCGTGACAACGGTTACAAACATTTACTGACAATGCACTGTTTATTTTTTATTTTTTTTATTTAATTTTATTTAATTTTATTTAATTTTTATGTATGTACATTTAACTTAAATTAAAGTGTATATCTAGTTTTCCAGTTTATGTTGTTATAAAATAAATTCAATTCAATTAGAAATGTAATGTGAGTTAAGCAGAGAACCAATCAACGGAGACTATACTACACTACTACTTCTCTAGAGAGGGTTTTAGTTTACGGGCTCGCATGGTCTATAGTGACGTTTAGACGGCATACGAGTATATTTCAGAGGGTGCAGCTTTATTGGCCAAAAACAATTGGGGTAAAATACTAATTATATTGCACGGTAATTTCAATATAAACTTTTCCAAGCCATAATCACATGTATCTTCAATGACTGAATATCATACACATGCGGAAATACAGAGTCGGGCAATTCATTCCACAATTTATCGGTACGTCCAAAGATAGGTCTTAAACTGTTTTCGTTAGTATTATAAAAAAATATGACAGTGCTACGACTTGCACCGTAGATCATCACATACATCATCATCACATCACATTATATATAAATTATTTATAAGTGAATTTTAATGTTCATAACCACTAACTGTGAAGTGGCTGCATATTGCATATTGGATATTGCATATCACTGCCCAAACGGAGTACTGCACCTTTTGGTTTCAACTCATAAAAAATTTGAGTAGTTTATAATTAAATTTGAAGAGAAAAGAAGTGAGCAGCACTTACCAATGCATCGAAATGGTATGCTAAGAATGTCGCTTTGAAACATGCAGGCCAATTATTCATCATTAAATTTCTTTTGCATGGTTCTCTCCCTTCTGTAATTGATCGAAGAGTTATTTACTCTAGTTACTGTAAACATGAGTAAGGATAAGATAAGCGAAAAGAAAAGGAAATATTTGCAAGGAAGCTTGCAGGTTTTAATTGTTATATGCCTCTTTTTTGTAACTTATAGTAATATTTTTTTCTGTAAGACGACCAACACGAGAGCACTGTATCACTTTATGCAATGGTGATAGAACGAGCAGGGCAGAACACCGATAGAAAATGAACAGATACTATACTATCACTACGGCTGCGGTAAAGAATTAAGTAGCTGCGCAGCTTGTGCTGCACAAAAATTGGCAGTCGGTATACACGAAGTCGATTTTTCTTTAATGCATTGTCTGGAAAAGTGAATTTTTGACCAACATGCAGCATAAACTGTGCAGCGGCTGAATTCTTGACCGCAGCCTACTACTGCATATGTTTGTTTCGTTCTGCTCAAGCTATGAGCTTGATTGTATGTTATTGAAATCACATACATCATCTACAATCACATCAAATACAAAAAAATATTGTGAGGTGGGTGCATATTGCATATCACTGCCCAAACACAGTAATGCAGTTGCGTCGATAGTAGGAGAAGGAGAAGCAAGAGCTGTTAAAAAAATTGAGTGCATGTGATCTTTATGCGCGGTTGGAGTGAAATTTCTTTGACGTTGTGGGCGATATAACGATTAAACTAGAAGGCACAAGTCGCTTGAGAAACGGCTCAGTTTCAGAAATTCCATTTCCTAAAGACCATATCCCAGAATTTCGATGGGAACAAGTTTTACAGTCGCATCTTAATCCCACATACCGATTTTATATATATCGCTTGAGAAATGGCTTAGCTCCGAAAATTCCAGATCTTATTGACCATATCTAAGAATTTCCATAGGAAAAGGTCTTATGGTCGCATCTTAGTCCTGCATTCCGAATTTCATGCGAATCGCTTGAGAAATTGCTTTGTTCCAGAAATTCCAGACCATAATGATCATATTCCAGAATTTCCATAGAAACAAGTGTTATAGTCGCATCTTAGTCCTACATTCTGAATTTCATGCGAATCGCTTGAGATATTGCTTTGTTCAAGAAATTCCAGACCATAATGATCATATTTCAGAATTTCCATAGAAAGAAGCCTTGCAGTCCCATCTTAGTCCTACATTCCGAATTTCATGTCAATCACTTGAGAAATTGCTTTTTGTAGAAATTCCAGGCCATAATGATCATATTCCAGAATTTCCATAGGAACAAGTGAGGATTACTCAGTGGCAATACTCTGTCGTCTCTTCATTTTATACACATATAGTCATAAACATAATAATGGTCGCTCTCTGCATTAGGTATTGGTAGGAAGTACATTGCATGAGGAAATAAAGTCAGTCGATATTATACATTTTAAAGAACCTGACGTGTTTTTCATTCATTCATAGGAAGAAGTCTTGCAGTCGCATCTTAGTCCTACATTCCGAATTTCATGCGAATCGCTGGAGAAGTTGCTTTGTTCCAGAAATTCCAGACCATAATGATCATATTCCAGAATTTCCATAGGAAGAAGTCTTGAAGTCGCATCGTAGTCCTACATTCCGAATTTCATGGGAATTGCTGGAGAAATTGCTTTGTTCCAGAAATTCCAGACCATAATGATCATATTCCAGAATTTCCATAGGAAGAAGTCTTGCAGTCGCATCTTAGTCCTACATTCCGAATTTCATGCGAATCGCTGGAGAAGTTGCTTTGTTCCAGAAATTCCAGACCATAATGATCATATTCCAGAATTTCCGTAGGAAGAAGTCTTGCAGTCGCATCGTAGTCCTACATTCCGAATTTCATGGGAATTGCTGGAGAAATTGCTTTGTTCCAGAAATTCCAAACCAAATATTCCAGAATTTCCATAGGAAGAAGTCGCATCGTAGTCCTACATACGAATTTCATGGGAATTGCTGGAGAAATTGCTTTGATCCAGAAATTCCAGACCAAATATTCCAGAATTTCCATAGGAAGAAGTCTTGCAGTCGCATCTTAGTCCTACATTCCGAATTGCATGCGAATTGCTGGAGAAATTGTTTTGTTCCAGAAATTCCAAACCATAATGATCATATTCCAGAATTTCCATAGGAAGAAGTCTTGCAATCGCATCTTAGTCCTACATACCGAATTTCATACGAATCGCTTAAGAAATTGCTTAGTTCAAAAAATGCTAGTTCTTCATGACCAAATCCCAGTGGATATTAAAAGTTGGACATAACATCTGTTAAAAACGCAACATAACATCTGTTAAAAACGTTCCCTAACATCTGTTAAAAACGTAACTTAAAATCTGTTAAAAACGTTCCCCAACATCTGTTAAAAACGTCACTTAACATCTGTTAAATAGTGACATTTAACATTTGAGTATTTGAACATGTACGCCTTAAACCTTGTAGTGAGACGTTGTCACGTCAAAACGGAGGAAAAAACGATTGCACCATTTTCAGACTACTGGGGTAATATTTCGAAAAATCAGTAAAATCTTTTCAGTAGGAAAAAGGAACTTTTCTTCTTAAGCTTACCAATAAAAACTATTTTTGCACTGATTTTTACTCTTGATGTAGCAGACAGAACACCATTTAAAATTTACACGACTACTACAAGGATATTTAATCAATAAATGATTCAACTAGTGATGTGGTTAATTGCAGTAATTAAAGATAATTTCAACAGACAAAATATCCTCAATCATATGATCGTAAATCAGGCAACCTGTCAAAACGTCAAAGCCGTTTTCTGGTGTACACCGCAGCCATGACTTAGTGTGAATTGTGTATAATTACTTAGTAATAACGTTAAGCCTATGGCACTATGATCACATGACGCCCAGAAACACGACCTTATTTTAGAAGAAAGACCACCGCGGGATGTGAGACATATACACGTTCGATCAATATTTCATACACCACACGTTAAGACGTCTATTGGATTGCGATAAATCTTACTTAGCAGAAGTAATTTTTAAATTACTTACAGCTCAGCTAAAGTTGAAACAATGTTCCAGATGTGAGAAGTTAGAAGAATAATTTATATACTACGCCTTTCTATCACACCGGGTGGAACGAAAACCAGTTCGATTTAGCTTCTTCGCTTCCTCATTTAACACGAGATTCTGTAATGGAACTTCATGCTGTCTTGAAGAGCTAATTGTTGCTAATTACCCAATTGCGTTGTATTCATAATTGTGATATATTACGCCGGACATTTAGTAATAGTAGTAATAATATTCGTCCTGTGAGTTTGCATAATCAATAAATTCCCATAAAAGAACACATGAATGGCGCGATATAATAGCACGTCGGACGTGTAAACCAGCATGATTATTATGTGAACAGAACCGGTCAACTGCCAACTGTCTGGCTGTAAGCTAACATGATTTCCTAGTCTCTGCACACGTGATTTTTTGCGTAGTTAATAATTTTAAATTTTAATACACCGACTATTTATCATATAATTTTCACATCCCTTTAGTTTAACAGCAGGAGGCGTTGCTCGCTAAGTGTCAATGTGGTTTGTTTGGGTTCCAAGAATTGCAGCAGCGATCGACTCTGACTCTCAGTCCACGTACGGATGAACGTAACTTGTTTCATTGTATCTTTGTGTTTCTTTCTTCCTACCAACGCGGGTGTGCTAATTTAATTCTCTATATTAACTTCGCATGCCCGTGGCTGGCGGCTGGTCAGATCTTGTGATTAATTTTTAACCAACTTCCCAAAGCCCGATTTTATTGAAATTTTGCACACATGTGTATTTCCGGTGACAACACCGTCTATTAAAATTTAGAGCCCCTTGGGCCTAGGGCCGAGGAGTGCCCATATATATTTGGTGTCAAGAAGGCCAAATCGAATGCCGGACATACCGTTGTTTAGCCTATACATTTTTTTTAAAAAATGACCCGATTTTCTTAAAATTTTATACACATGTGTATCTCCGATGGTGCGATTGAGCGAATGGGCCCTGAGGCCCGAGGGTTGCCCACATAAATTTTTTAAAAATTAACCCTATTCACAATGAATTTTAATCATATGTATATATCCGATAGACCAAACTTTTTGTAAAAATTTTTGAGCGAACGGACCATGAAGCTGGAGGGGTATCCATATAAATTTTTTAAAAATTGAGGGGTCCTACATAACTTTTTTAAAATTTAAAAACTGATCACAAGATTTGGCCAACCAGCCAGCCGCAAACAAAGAAACATGCGGACGCAAAGTTGGATAACGGCTCTAGTGGTCGGTCACCTAACTTTTTTTCACTTTTCTCTTCTCCAGTTATTAAAGTATTTGATGAAAAACGTTTAAAAAAATTTCGTTGACTATCGAAACAAATATTAATAGAAAAAAATAGATAAAAGAATTGGTAAATAAACCCTCACTGTGTTTCAAATTAAGTCATTGCGCTAGTGGTCGGCCATAAAAGTTCTAGTAGTCGGCCAGGTCCTATCAATCAATGAAAAGAACATATTCAATGATCATTTAGGGGTTTATTTGAAAGCAAAACATTTAAAAAATAATATTTTGTTATTTTTAATAGCATAAAAAACACCAAGTTGGCACCGGTTTGTTAAAAGGCTAAGTTGGTATCAAATGAAACCATACTTATCTTTCTTTTTGCTTATATTAAGTAATGTGGGCGCCGTGGCTTAGTGGAAATGAGCATGGCTACTGAGCAGGGGGTTTGTGGTTCGAATCCCAGTAACACCAAAAGTACGGTTCCCGATCCTCGCGAATGGGTGAAAAACGTTGCGAGAGTAATAACTTGTCACGGAAAGCTTCTCAATTCGCCGTTCGGATCCGACCTTAAATTGTAGGTCCCTTCCATTTGTGTCCAAAAATATACATGCGCAACACAAATGGTTGCGAGAAGCTAGGCCTTGGACCGCAATGGTCTGTCGCGCCGAATATTATTATTATTCTTATATTAAGTAATAAGTTAAATAATTGCTATTAATCTAAAAAAAAGTTTTTGAATAGCTTCAGAGATTAATAATGTTTAAAAACCAAATAACAAAAAATACTTAGTTAAACAAAAAATTAATTTCAAAAATGTCTACATAGAGCGTATTTATAGCTTAATTTTAAATAAAAAATAATTTAAATTCCACAAGAAAATCTGTGTTTGATGCTTCTGCATAACTGAGGTCTTTCAAGGAAGTACATTTGAGGTGGAACCACGAAGGATAGGAATCACAACCTATATTTTTCAAATCATCATTCTTAACATTACTTATAAGTTCTTCAAAACAATTCTTGCAGATTTGTTTAGGTTCCGAGGATGTTGAACTTTGTTTGGGTATAATTCCTCTTTTCGGCTTCGCTATAGGTTATTTCTCTTTGAGAAGCTTTTTGGCCAGACGTCCCTCCTTCCGCAGTAAAAGAGCTTCATGTTCCTGAGTTGTTTTTTCCGCTGTTTGTTCAAAAAATTTTCCCTCCAACCTTGTGAGGATATAGCGCTTGGAGATCTTGTAAAGTCCTTGGATTTCCTCTTGCTTTCAAAACCAATTGGTTTAGGATAAAATAGGTGTGTCGCTATTGCATGTGATACGTCTGAAAACGCTTAGTGATTAAGTTACAGTGACATCTGAAGTTGAACAGGAAGGAATGTTGTTCCTTTCTAAATCTTCTTTTCGATTTGTTGACGTTTCAGCTTTATGTAATACTCCTTCGTCGACTATATCAAAGGTGCCTGATGGTATTCAAATACTACCTAGTTCCTAGTGTAACGTTCAAAAGCAATATGATATGGCATTTTCTTCCTCTCTTTTTCTGGAATGCAGTCTGGTTCTCCTTGTATATGTTCTTCTGAGGTGTGGGTGAACTTCTTTTGAGCAAAAATGATTTCCTTCGGATCGCCAATTGGCTCTGCTGGCAAATAAGGTTAAACTCCTGGAACAGTGTCAATGTTTCAATTTTATACCTATCCGAGAAACACATATAAGACTGAATGCTACTACAAACGTTGAATGCAGTCATCTTTACACACCTGGAATAATCCACAGCATTCGGATCTAAAGGGTATATGCCATACTTACGGAATCCGTTTTTAATTGACTCATTTATATTTTTATTACCGAGAAACGCTTTTAGCAACAGAGCACAAAAATATTTCTTGGTAAGAATAACACCAGGATTCTCTTTTTGATAGGAATGCATTGCTTGTTTCCAACTAGATTTTGAAGGCTTGAAGAGGCTAAAATCGGCCTAACTCCATTGTCAGAACTTATGCCCATCTACGAATAATATAACTGTCCTTTTGACATTTTCCTGTTTAAGCAAGTTTTCGACACAATTATCCCCGTATTCAAAAAAGCTCACACTCTTCATCCCCCACTTTCGGTTCGGCCAAAAAAACTAATGCTCTGGCATGCTATTGACAATATCTTCAGGTGGTCTAAAATATGTAAAAATTACCATGGAAGGAACAATCTTTCCATCCGCAGAAAATACAATAAGAACAGTGGTCGTGTCTTTTTCGTGAACAGTACTTATTTGATACACATTTTTAAATTAAATTACACAAATAGGTCGTTACTAGCTTCGAAATTTCAATAGTCGGCCGGCAGCTCGCTGACAACTTTAGTACCTGGCCGAGCTCTAAAATTTCTCAAACATTTGTTTGCTTAACGGTGAAATCAGAGCAAATTATTAATAAACTTTTAATATTGTACGTCCAAAGATAAATTTAAGCTATAGTGCATTTCTTTAGTGCTCGGCCATCCCATAGGCCGAGGACTGAAATTCGCTTTAAATTGGGTGCTAGTAGTCGGCCACCCCTTTATTTACACTGATATTAATATTTTGTAATCTCTCCACCGCTAAATACATACCTTATGCTTTTAAGAACAATACAAATTCAATAAAATGTTATCTTCCAAAGAAATTGTAACACAAATTAACAATTTTGTAAATTCGCACAGCTAAAAAAAAACAAGCAATCCACGTGTTTCTACCGGCTGCAGTATTTGCGTTATAATATCAAATTTAAGGGTAAATGTGTAGGACATGTATCTGATGGTATCTGCATCTTCACATTAAAAAAATTCGTAACGGGATTTTTCTATTACATGAAGAAAAGGGTTGCCTTTACGCTCTATAAAAAAATATAAAAAAAACCTATAAAAATTAAAATTTTTCATGTAAAATTAATATTAGAGCCCCCTTGGCCTCAATTTTTTTTCAAAAACATGTGTAAAAAATATTTGTATGGGATAAAAATTCAAATCAAAAACTCAAAATTTTTTACAAAAAGTTCGGTCTATCAGAGATACACATATGCTTAAAATTTTAAGTAAATTGGGCTATTTTAAAACCAAAAACGACCCCAGGGCCCGGCGTCTATAAAATTTTTACAATAAGTGTTGTCCATCGGAGATACACACGAGTATACAATTTGAAGAAAGTCGGGTTAATCTTTTTAAAAAATTTGTATGGTGCCACACGACCCCGGCACCCGGAGTCTCCAAAATATTTACAAAAAGTGGTGTCTATCGGAGATACACATGTGTATAAAATTTAAAGATAATCGGGTTAATTTTTAAAAATTTTATATGGGCCCTGAGGCCCGAGGGGCCCCAAATTTTAATACACACATATTTTTTTGTCTCTGGAAATACACATGTGTGCAAAATTTCAATAAAATCTGGCCTTGGAAAGTGGGTTAAAAATTGATTAGGAAATCTGACCAGCCAGTCAGCCAGCCACGAGCACGCGAAGTTAATATATAGAATTTAAAAATATCATTTTTAGGTTCAGAATTTATTTTAAACAACCAAGAACCCACGGTGTAATTTACGCTACAAAAAATGAAGAATATATTTTTTCTAAATTTAAATCCTATAGAAGAAAAACAATAATTTGTTAAATTTGTTTCGGACACCCCTTCTAATAGCCCTGATTGAGCAGACCTCAAAAACCTTCTTGTTTGGAGGAGACGCCCCCTTTAGAAGAGAGAGTCATCCAAAATGTTGAGTTCTTTTTTGAAAAATGCATTTTTCTAAGTGCTTTGATGGATGTTAGGGGGTTAATTGGTATCATATAAAAGTTAATAAAAATACCATTCATCTTATAAAAAAAACTTTTAAATACGCCCCCTGCTGAAATTTACGAGAAAGTAATTTTTTAGTTATAACTCTGTCGAGGGGGTTGGATTGAACCCAAGAGTATAGAGATATCAAGAGGAACGAAGAAGAACCAAAATTTTTATACATAAATGAATGGGTTCCGCAATTGAAATCGGTTGTACACTCAGTTGTGTAAGTGCAATCTTAACTTGTGTTTTGTATCATATTATAAGTAGAATTGGTTGCTTTACAGCTTAACTCAACTCAAGAGAAAGAATTTTAGTGGTACTTCGTACGTCGTTGTGTGCCCGTCGCACCAACCGTAAGCTGTGGCAAAAATTTCAATTTTTAAATTCTTTATATTAACTTCGCCTGCTCGTTTGTCTGTTTCTGGCTGGGTGGCTGGTGGAATCTTGCGATAAATTTTTAACGCACTTCCTAAAGCCCGATTTTCCTGAAATTGTACACCTGTGCATTTCCGGTGACAACACCTTCTATTAAAATTTTAAAGTGATTGGGCTCCCATTCAAATGTTTTAAATAATGTACCCAATGTTCTTCAATTTTCTTCAAATTTTGTGGGATTTTCAGGGTTTTTCAACAATTTAATAATTAATCCATGCTTCAAATAATAATAATATGTTTTTACAGCCATTTATTCTTTGTCATCATCATCATATTTGGCTCTACAACCGGGGTCCGGTCCTGGCCTTCCGCAAAAAGTCTCTTCACCGGTCCCTATTTCGAGCCGATGTAATCCAATTTGGCATCCCTAAACTCTGGGCGTCCGTGTCTACGCCATCCTTCCAACGTAGGCTTGACCGGCCTCGCTTTCGTGTTCCATAAATCCTACCGCAAAGAACTTTCCGAGCAGGATCCTCTTCGCTCATATGAGCTAGGTGTCCTGCCCATCGGAGCATAACGAGCTTAATTTTCTTCACGATGTCGACATCGCCGTAACGCTCGTAGATCTCATCATTATAGAGTCTCCGGAATCGTCCTTCCTCACATACGGGGCCAACAGTTATCCGTAAGACTTTTCTCTCGTACGCGACTAAGAGGTCAGAATGCTTTTTGCTAAGCACCCAAGTCTCGGATCCATATGTAAGTACTGGTATGACCATTGTCTTATATATCAGCAGCTTGGATGTTATGGTTAAGTTCCTGGATTTAAAGAGTCTTGACAGACTATAGTAGGCTTTCTTGGCTTTAAGCAACCGTGCGCGTAGTTCTGGTTCCATGCTGTTATTGGTTGCTATAGTTGACCCAAGATAGTTAAAGGATTGCACTTCTTCAAATTCGCGCTCCACTATTTGAATTGAGGGACCAATGTTTGATCTTCTACTCGCAGACGTGGCCACCATGTACTTTGTTTTTCAGTTATTTATGTGCAGCCCCAGATTTCGTGCCGCCTGTGCTCTATCTCGATGAAAGCTTCCTGTACAGGCCTTCGGTTTCTACCAAAGATGTCAATATCCTCTGCGCAAGCCAGTGTCTGAATGGATTTATAGAGGATTGTTCCTCTCGCCGGTAGGTCAGAGTCTCAGATCACTTTCTCAACGCCAGGTTGATGAGGACGCAGGCCAGTCCCTCCCCTTGTCGGAGCCCGTTATAGATGTTGAATGGGCTTAAGAGTGATCCGGATATTTTTACTTAGCTTATAATATTGGTCATGGTCAACCTACATACTTGTGTCAGTTTATTTGGGATGCCGAATTCTCTCATGGCTATGCTATCATAGGCGGCTTTAAAGTTTTTAAAAACATGGTGTAGTGAGTTTTAAAACTCTTGACATTTTTCCATCACCTGCCTAAGAGTGTAAGTCTGATCAGTTGTTGATTTGCCTGGGATAAAGCCACAGTGGTATGGAACAATGATGACTTTAGCGTATGGGGCTATCCAGTCTTGAAGGATAGAGGAGATCATCTTCTACGCGGTACTCAACAACGTTAAACCACGATTATTGCTGCATTTTGTGATACCTCCCTTCTTATGTATGGGGCACGGGATGCCTCTACGCCAGTCTTCTGGCATATCTTCTTCCTAGAATACTTGCAGTATTATTTCATGAATTGCTTGCTGTAATGTGGGGCTTCCTATTTTTATCAGCCGATTTATCGCTCTGCTAACTTCGTCTATGCTGGCGGCAGCATGGTATGATCTTCGGCCATTGGCCTCAGTTAACTAGCCATTTAGCAACTCATGAAAGTGCTCTTCCCATTGCTCTAAGATGCCTTTAAGATCGGCGATCAGATTACCCTCTTTGTCCTTGCAGTATGTGCAACGCGGTGTATATTGCGCCAAACCGCGGACTCTTTGGTAGAACTTCCGCGTCTGGTGCGGTCCTTGCTCTCTGTTCTGTTCTATTTCACGGACGAGATTCTTCTCCCAGGCTGCTTTCTTTCGCCGGTGAACTGTTTTTTCATATCTTCAGAGCTCTTTATATTCATCTTCGCGTGCTTGCATTCTTTGAGATTGTGCATTCCTCGGTACGCAACATTCTTACGTTCAGTCGCTAGCTTATGTTCGTCATCGAACCAGTCGTTCTGATCTCTACGACTACTGCCTAAGATGGAGTCAGCTGTACTAATGACAGTATTCTTAAGGCGTGTGTCCATTTCTCTTCTACGCCCGGCATCTCAGCCACAGGACTTACTCTCCCTGCATTTAGGGCGAGTCCTATCGCTTGACTGTTGTTGTTTCTGGTCTCTTCGTTGAGAAGGGCAGCCGTGTTGACTCGAATCTTATTCGCGGATGCTGTCTTTCTTGATGATGCAATCCGCGCTCGGAGCATTACACCAACAAGATAATGGTCCGAGTCGACGTTGGCACCTCGATACGTTCATACCGTCATCAGGTTCGGGCAGAAGCGGCGTTCTATCTATAAACACGTGGTCTATCTAGTTGCGAGTGGCTCCATAAGGAGATACCCAGGTGGCTTTGTGGATATCTTTACGCGCAAACCATGTACTCGCAACGACCAAATTATTGCTTGCTTCCATCTCAATAACTCGTTGTCCATTGTCATTAGTGTTCTCGTGTAAGCTATGCTTGCCAATGTACTACCTGAATACTGGCTCCCTACCTATTTTAGCATTCATATCCCCCAGAATGATTTTTACATCATAGTGAGGGCAGGCATGGAGTTCCCATTTTATTCATCATCTAGGGAATCCTCTGTAGGTGCGTGAACGTTTATGAGGCTTATGTTTTTAAATTTTCCCCGCACGCGAAGGGTGCATATCCGTTCATTTATTGCTTTAAAGCCGATAACGGTGGGTTTCATTCTTTTGCTGACTAGAAACCCCACCCCATGATGTCTTGCATGACAGCTCTAATATATGTTATATTCTGATTTTTGTAAGACACCATTCCCCGTCCATTGCATCTCCTGAATTGCTGTTATGTCAGCATTATATTTGGACAGAGTATTAGCTAGCTGTTGTACAGCTCGAGCTCTACATATACAGTGAGCGTACGTTCCATGAGAAAATTCTTAAATCGTTTAGCCGTTGTCGTTGCCGTGGTCGTCGTCGTTCATCAGTGTATCCGAGGCTGATTTAGAATTTCGTAATAGTAATTTTTTAGGGGCGAGGTTATTGGCCTCGCGTCAACCTTACGGCGGCCACCACGTGGAGGTTTGATCGCACTTCCACCAGTCAGAGATAGTTATGGCCACCTGCATTTCAAGAGCATTCTGTGTTAATATTTTTTAAAAGTTTTATTTAACTTGACTTGACCCCTGTTTGTCTGTATTTTCGACTACTATGAAGTCCTTTTTCACCACCATTCGCATGACCTAGCTCAATTTCAGAGGCCAATCCCGCGTGTAACGTGTGTCGCGAGTCGCGTGTGATGCCAAAAAAAAGGAAATGCTTTGAAATATGCCCGACCTCAAAAATATTAATTTTGGCGATAATAAAGGACGGTGTGGCATGTGTTAATGTATATAGAATTTTAGATAGAAGCAATTGAAATAAATGATTAAAGGTATTCGGGGATCATTTCGTTGACGACACCAAGCTTCAAAGTCGTCTTAAACCGGGATTTATTCCTTCTTTAAATTTAGGTTATTCTAGTGATACCGAAACTGAAGATGATTGTTTTAACATGCCGGACCCAAGTTATAAAAAAGTGTGCACCATAACTATTCTAAACCTGGTTCCAATTACGCAGAATTAACCGTAGAAGAATTTGAGAAATACGAACCTCCTTCGAAATTAATTTGTACCGATGCAGAAGAAGACAAACCCATTTGTCGTAATTGCGAGACCCAAAAAAAAAATTGTGCGTATTATAGAGCAGAATATAATAATATTGAAGAAAAATGAGCAATTATGAAAAAGGAACAGCAAAAAAATATAAAAATTAGATCTCTAACTCTAAAAGCTCGTTATTAACGAAAAATAAACAGGTTGGTTAGGATGAAATCCAAAATAAGCTTAAACGAAAGAATAAATCAGTTGAGTTACATAGCAGACCATTTGAAGGAACTAGGCAAAATGTTATTGCTTCGAAAATCTAAAACGATGAAATGGAGCCAACCTATTTCTGGCTTAAAATATTTTTTTTCGGTCCGCAAAAACGATATCGATATTTAAAAAAGGCATTACAATGTCGACTACCAGCTGTATCTTCAATTCGAAGTTAGATGCCAGTAAAACACCTACAAAAAATGGAGACATTTCTAATAATTTAGCTAAAAGGTGCCAGGACATCGATGATAATTCAAGATATTATATATGACGACGTCGATATTAAACGAGATCTTGAACATAATGCTTATCATGATCATATTGATATATACGAGCAAGCCGTGAGGTATAGTTCAAGTGAAAAAATAATTTTCTCAAAAAATAATAAAAAAAAGTTTTCTAATTTATGAATTTAAATCCATTTTAACTTATTTGTGTACTATTAAAAGCTGATTATTGTGTTTATCGTAACAGAAAAATAAAAAGAAAGAAGAAAGAAACAACAACATGACGTCCCCCCCTCCACCAGAGGGAGGAGAATCGTTAACAACGCTGGATTGTGTAAGCAAACTGCAATATGATCTAGCATTGGAAGAGATCTCCAAATTGAGTAAAGAACTCGAAAGCTTACGAAATATGATAAAAAGTGATTCTCCACAGAGAAAACGAAAATATGACACAAAAACAAAAAACACAAGTGCAACGAATGAAACAAAAAAAAAGTGCCGAATCCGAAAACAGTTTTGCTCTGCTTAGTGATAGTGTTGAAGAAGGTATAGAAACATGCAGTGATTTTCCCCCACTTTCAACAGAAGCAGAACATTTAATTAAAAACATGCAAAAGAAAAACATAAAAACACAAAACATAATGCCTCAAATTTTAATAGAAAGTGTTGTCTTGGGAGATATACATGTGTGCAAAATTTCAATAAAATCGGGCTGTAGGAAGTGGGTTAAAAATTGATCACAAGATTTGGCCAGCCAGCCAGCCAGCCAGCCACGGGCAAGTGAAGTTAATATAGAGAATTTAAAAATAGATCACCACCAATAAACATTTTCAAAGAGGACAGTAAAGAAATTAATAAAATATGTATTCAACGAAACTATTGGTAAAGGACAGTTTTCATTAAAAAACGTAAACAAAGAATAAAACAGTATTAAATGTTACAGACAATAAAAATTTAGACATAGTTAAACACATATTAAATAAGACAGGGACAGAATTTTATACGTACACTGAAAAAGATAAAAAATTAAACACATTTATTATGAAAGGGTTAAGTGTTTGCCACACTCTGGATGAAATATTAGAAGAACTTAGAAGTAATACGGAAGACATAAATTTCGTTAAAGCGTTAAGGTATGTCACACCGCGCTCTAAGCGTGATAACATTGAGTTGCCCCTTATAGTAGTTCAGCTATCTCCAGATAGCAGGGTAGATAATTTAAAGAACGTTAGGTATGTCGGTGGCCATCTAGTGACCTTCGAAAAAATTAGACGAAGTGATGTTCTACAATGTCATCAATGTCAGAGATTCAGACATACTTCGTCTAATTGTAACATGGGGTTTAGGTGCGTTAAGTGCCAAGAACTGCATAGTCCGGGAGAGTGCCCGGTAAAAAAAGATGCAAGCATAGAGCAGCTGTTCTGCGTTCTTTGCGGAAAAGCAGGACACCCAGCTTCTTGGCGGGCTGTGAGGTTTATAAAAATCTCAATGACCGGCTTTAAGCCAAGAAGCGGGTGGCTAAGCAAAATGCTACTCAAAAGACCAGTTATATAGAAAATTTCGTGAAAACGGGAGTTTCATTTGCTCATATAGCTTAAAATAATACTGACACACATAAGGTTTCGAATTCTCCAAATGAAGGTTTGGAGAATTAAGTTAACACTCTTGCCAAAGATGTAGCAGACCAAAAGGTTCAGCTAAACACCATTTAGAATCTGCTACGAGGTCTTTTGAATATCTGAGCTTAGATGCAGAACACTCAGAATAGCTGCTATAAATGTCAATTCCATAATCTCGGTCTCCAAACGGGGCGACTTGCTGCGCTTTGTGGAAGATCATAGACCGGACATACTCCTTCTAAACGAGACGAAGCTTAACGCAAGACATAAAATAGAATTAAAAAATTACGACTTTATACGGACGGACAGAAAGAACGTGACTCGTGGTGGTGGAACAGCTGTGCTGATCCGAAAACCACTTAGTTTCAAAAAATTATATAAGAGCGATATTGCAAACTTTAATTGTCTAGAGACGACTATTATATCGCTGCTACTTCGAAATAATAGTTGTCTTCATATTATATCTGCATATGCGCCGCCAGCAGATAATCAATTTAACGTCGAGCTTGAGAAATTATTCGAGACACTAGGATTAGATAGTTTAAATAACTATTTCATCCTAGCGGGAGATCTAAACGCGAAACATCCGGCTTGGTTGGATTCAACTGCGAATGGAAGAAGCAGCTTCCTTAAGCGCTTTGTTGATGACAATCAAGTCAGTTATAAATTGAAATTATACAGCCCGGTTACACCAAGTTACCCTTCCGTAAACTCATACTTAGATTTGTGTATTGCAGATGCGCGACTGCAAATAGAAACGGTCCACGATAATAAGATCCCGCTATTGCCGTATGATAGCGATCACAACGCGATATTAATAGTAGCTTCGTTTGCTGACGATTCCATATTTGCCCTCGCAACCCAACCAGAAATTCCTAAATTAAATTTTAGGAAAACCAACTGGCACAGGTTTGAAAAACGGGCCACAAGAGAATGCAGAAGTTGCATTTCCTTGTCTGAAGTTCCTAATAATAGGAATCTAACGAACAAAGAGTGTGATTTCTGCATCGAAAGACTGAATTCGGTGATTCTGTCGAGTATTAATTCGACAGTCCCGAAAATTGAAAGCAAAAATTCTACGGAGTGTTATCTGAACCGCGAAATTCGTACGTTGCAGAGGCACAAGAGTTTTCTGGTCACTCAGATGCACAGACTACGACGGCGCTCCCTGGTGTAGTGGGCAACAGTGATCTAATGAGACTCAAATCTCTCTTGAGAAATGTGAAAACTTTACTGGAACAACAATTTCGGAACAGTGTTAACAATTATGGGAAGCACCGAGCAGAAAATATTATAAAATTTGACTCAAGGAACATGTTTCCGAAAATAAATCGACTTTATAAGCCCCGTAATTTTATTACTGTACCGGAATTGAAGATACCAATTTCTTCAGGACATTTTATTTCTAGAGCAGGAATTGATAGCAGAACGATACCAATCGTCAACAACTTCTTCATTGTTGACGAGGGTGTCGAGAAGCTTAATCTTATTGGATCGCATTTTGAATCGGTGCACCAAATAGGAGACCTGCAAAGTAGTTCTGCGGATATGGTGAACGAGGAATTGCACGGATTTCATGATCTTCACAATTACTCGGAAGCTCTAGTGTGTTTTACAGATGACATGAAAGCGGACGAACTAACGCAGGACCAAACAAACAACTACTTCTCGACGATGACTGAACTCACTGACATTTTCAGGAAACTGAACAACAAGCCCTCGACTGGTTTAGATAACAATCCCAATATCGTGTTAAAACACCTTCCGGTCGATATCATACGGAAATACTGCGTTATTTTTAATAACTTGCTCAATAATTACTACTTCCCGAGTTTTTGGAAAACATCGAAGGTTTTTCCAATAATAAAAAAAAAGAAAGATCCTTCTGATCCTACAAACTAGGTCCATCAATCTCTTGCCTAATATCGGCAAAGTTTTAGAAATGGTTATTAGCAAGTCAATTTTGAACGTGTGCGACGAAAAGAGATCATACCGCGGAACCAATTTGGGTTAAAACAAAACCACTCGACAGTACACGCTGTCTGTCTAGTGGATTTCGAAAAAGCCTTTGACACGGTATGGATCGACGCGTTTATTTATAAAATTATAAGATATGGGTTTCCACATCATTTAGTAAAAATGATTATATCTATTATATACGGAGAGAAATTTGTTGTAACAGATAATAAAAACACGACAGTTAGGGTTTTCAATATCGCTAATGGTCTTCCACAGGGCGCAGTAACGGCGCCACTTCTGTTTAATATATTTATTTCCGAGGTGCTGACGGATATGGAGACGTCCCTCGCTTATGCTGACGACATTATGCTGTACGTACACGGTTCGAGAGTCGAGGAAATTCAGAGAAACTTGCAGACCAAATTCGATGAATTTCAGGCATGCTGCGAAATGTGGAAGCTTAAGATCAGCTATTCAAAATGCGAAGTTATACTGTTTCGCACTCCTCTAAGTCGCGGAAATCACGACCTTCGACGAAATTGGAAAAACTTGGAGATAACTGTGGCAAATGGCTTTCAAATTCCAACACAGGCGGTAGTGCGGTATTTAGGTGTTTATTTGGATGCGTTCTTGTATTACAATGAACACATAAATACCGCTGTAAAAAAGGGAATAGCGGCTTTTATGGCTCTAAAAAATTTATTTTACTCAAGTCATCTGAGATGGGAGTTGAAGGTCCTTTGTTACCAGGCGTTCGTAAGACCAATTTTAACGTATGCGTGTCCAATATGGTGGAACATCAGTCCCTCATACATGGAAAAAATCCGCGTCTTTGAGAGGAAATGCCTAAGAGCGTGTACGAGTATATATAGAAGCGAACATTCCGATTATAGACGTTATGTGTCGAATAAAAATCTCTTAGACGCTTCCGGAGTATCTAGAATCGATAATGTTATTCTGTATCTTACTAGGAACCATTTCGCTCGGTCAGCCTCTGTCGCGAATGACTTTATATCGGGAGCCTTTTACCACAATCCTCAGTACTTCGAGAGAGCCCTGGAGAATGGATTGATACCACCAGAGGCATTCTTGTACCTAGATGCACTGGGCTATTTGTCGGACACGTGCAATGTGCCCGTAATCTACCATGTTGCTAGAAGAGCAACGGACAAACGCATCCGACATGGTTCAATGACTTTGGGTAATTGGGATGCTAACTGGAGATACTGCAGTAACATACCTGAACCGTAATAAAAGTAATGCAAACAGATACTGGTGGCTCGACTGGGGTGTGGCTGAAATTCAACCCTAATGATAAACGGGGGCAGCGTCTCGGGTTGTCGGTACGATGTGTATCATGGAGTTGTCATATTGGCAGCCCTATTATACTGGTTGTGCTAGGGGCTTGGAACGCTGCTAACGAAATATTAGGAAACGTCGTTTTTTATGTACATATTTGTTTTTATTTTCTTGTTAACTAGTTTTAAGTAGTTTTAAGTATTTTTAGCAAACAAAAAATTATATAATGTCTTAAAGGTTTTTTCTATCCATTTTTTCTTTAAAAAAAATACATAACATACAAATTATATAAAAAAAAAAATTATATAGCGATAAATATAAAACTTTATTTAGATATAGAATATAATGACAACCAATCTGGTCATTTATAAAAATAAACTTATATAGCTTGTAAGTTTCATTATTTACTTACTAACCCTAGTATTAGAATTTAAATGGAATAATAAATAATTGAATTAAAAAAAAAATAATGATCATATTGATGGATTCACTGAGCTAGATAATAAACAGGAAAAGACAATCGCAAAATCTATTTGCTTATTTATGATCCGAGGTATGTTTTCAAATTATAAGTACATATTGTTGTACTATTCATCAAAAAATAATATTAAAGGTGACCAAATAAGAGAAAAGTCATTAGAAAATATTGACACAGCCGAGAAATGTGGTTTCAAAATTGTGGCTGTCGTTTGTGACCGAGCGTCCAATAACCGAAATTGCTAATTCCAGTTAAATGTTTCTGAAGACCACCCATTTTGACGTGACAACGTCTCACTACAATGTTTAAGGGGTACATATTCAAAAAGTCGAATGTTAAATGTCCTCTGTTATGTCACTTTTCTAACAGCTTTTTTGTCCTCTGTTATGTCACTTTTTAAACAGCTTTTTTATCCTCTGTTATGTCACACTTTTAATATCCACTGGGAATTGGTTATTAGGAACTAGAACTTTTTGAACTAAGGCATTTCTCAAGCGATTCGTATGAAATGAAACGAGATCTTGAATATATAATTCTTATCATGATGATATCGATGGATTCACTGACCTAGGTAATAAACAGGAAAAGAAATCGCAAAATCTATTTGCTTATTTCCGATCCAATTACAAAATATTAACTATTACCAGTTAAGTGTTTCTGAAGACCACCAATTTTTTAATTATAAAAATAAGAAGATTTATGCTACGAATTTGTCAACTTCAGACCGAGTTGCAAGTTGGTCAGTATTGGAAGAATTGTATGAGATCAAAAAAAATTTTACCACAAAAATGTGCACAAAATTGTCATATGTACATATAAAACCAAACAATTTTGAAAAATTGAGGCTTGGTTATGATACGCAGATTTTTAGCCTAAGTGTGGCGGCTGGGATAAAAACTGCCCTAGAGTTTAAAATTTTTTGGACCCAAATAAATGCAACAATGCATTTTTGTGATAAATTCGATATGCTCTTCGATGCTTTAAATAGTAAAAAACAATTTGATTCAAATCCCAATTGCATAGCCCTTAAACTAGAAAATAGCCCATATAAAATTTTAAAATCGTCGTTAAATTTTATAGCAACCATTAAAGGGTGTACCAAAATTAAAGCTTACTGTTTTTTGGACTTTAGCAAGCTATTAATGCTGTGTTAAATCTCACTGGCGAATTTTTAAACAAAAATGAACAAATTTCGTTTAAACTAACCTCACCGTAAAATGTTGTTCAGGAAAAAATACACAAACATTAAACTGTAACTTCCAAAACAATCAAGATCCATGCGAAAATTTATTTTCAATAATGTTACAAAAGGCGGAAATTCGAGAAATCAAATCAAAAATTTTTGCTCAAATTATGTCTATGAATTTTTTTTTTTCAAACTACCAGGATGATAATTTTAGTAGATCCTAACAACTATTCTCGGGCTCCTGATGGATTTCAATTACAAACTAACGATGGAGTAATCAATTCAGATACTGGAACTGGAAATGCTGGAATAATCTATTTTAACGATTTAAAAGATAAAATCATTGAAACGCTTCCTATATTAGATGAATGTTCGGAAATTAAATTTTAATCTGCTTTTTGTGAAAGCAGATTAATAAAATCGGATGAGTAAATAAATCTTCAAAATGAGTCATTAATAGTTTACAAAAATTATAAGAAAGATTCGGATTTTGGCTCACTTCGCCCTTCAGAAATTTTTACTGAAATATGTAAAAATCATATAAAGATTTTTAGAAGTGTTTTCGAAGAATCTCCTCACTATAACAATTTAAAACAAACTATAGTGGACCAATGTGTGGAATGGATCAGGCAACACAAGGAATTTAATTAGTTGAATAAGTAGATGATTATACTTGTGTTAATTCGAAAACACTGCAAATGAATTGTGAAATGTAAATCACTAATATGTTAGCTAACAAAAATACATTTTGAATTTAAAACGTTTAAAACGAGTATTGTGCGTAGTAGTTTGCTTTGATCTGAAATAAATTGCAAACTCACGTTGAATTAATTTTTTGTGCGATTTTTTTTTTTTTTGTGATTTGTCAATGTTCAACCAGTTCTGAGCTATGTTTAAAGTTTTAAATCTCTAGCTCAATGGGAAGTTAGTTTAAAATCAATCACAAAAGTCCACCGACACAGACAGACATAAACGAGCTAACAAAGCGAGCTAATAAAAACTTTTTAAAAACGAATCCAACAAACACGGAACGAACTACAAACGTTTTAAAATCGAGCTCTAGAATTAAAAGGAACCACCCTCGTTTAAAAATTCTACATTCTAATTCTAGGAAATCAATCTTATATTCTGCGAATTTATTGGGATTCACTTCTTATTATTATTTTTACTTTCTTTTACATAGTAAAATGAAGTATAGTAATCATGAACATTTTCGAACTCGGGATTTTTGCAGATTTACCCATTACCGTATCTCCTGTCTGTCTGCATGTCTGTATACTCTTATCGGAGTGAAAGTTCACATTTAAGCTTTTTACATAAATTGTGAGGGGCCAGATGATTTTGACGGAAATCTGACAGCTGGAAGTGACAATTTATTTAGACAGGTTTTCTAATTTTTGCAAATAACTCAAAAAGTACAGCACTTAGGAGAAAACAAATTTAAACAAACAACAAAAAAAAAACGAAAAACAAAAAAAAAAAAACAAAAAAAAAACCCATAAAATTAAAATTTTTCATGTAAACTCACTAAAAGGAGATACATACGTGTGCAAAGTTTATACCGGGTTAATTTGGAAAAAAAAAATATCAGAGCCCCTTTTCTTCAAAATGTTTACAAAAACTGTTGTCACCGGAGATACACATGTGTAAGAAATTTGTATGGGAGCCCCCGACCTTGGGGCCCGATCACTTTCAAATTTCCATAGGAAGTAGTTTGTATGGGCCCAATCAGGCCTCAGGGCCCGTTCACTCCAAACATTTTACAGGAAGTTTTGTCAATCGGATATACACATGTGTTAAAAATGTAAAGAAAATCGGTCTTATTTTTAAATAATTTTTTATGGGCACACCTCGCGCCTCAGGGCCCGTTCACTCCAAAAATTTTACAAACAGTTTTGTCCATCGGGGACAGCCACCAATCTGTTTAAAATGAGAAGAAAATCGGGCTAATTTAAAAAAAAATTATATGGGCACCCTTGGGGCCTCAGGGCCCGTTCACTCCAAAGTTTTGTCCATCGGGGATACGCATATGTTTACAATTTGAAGAAAATCAGGCTATTTTTTTAAAATTTGTAAAGGGCCTCACGACCCTGGGGCCCGGGGTCTGCAAAATTTTTAAAAAATGTGTTGTCCATCGGAGATACACATGTGTATAAAATTTGAAGAAAATCTGGTTAATTTTTATAAAAAAATGTATGAGTATGGGGCCCCACGATTCCGTGGCCCGGGGTCTCCAAAATTTGAACAAAAAGTGTTGTCCATCGAACATACACATCTGTATATAAAATTTTAAGAAAATCGGGTTAATTTTTTAAAAAAATTTGTTTGGGGCCCCACGACCCCAGGGCCAGTGGTCTCCAAAATTTATACAAAAACTGTTGTCCATCGGAGATACACATGTCTATAAAATTTGAAGAAAATCTGGTTAATTTTTTTTTTAAATTCACGTATCTCCTGTCTGTCTGCATGTCTGTATACTCTTATCGGAGTGAAAGTTCACATTTAAGCTTTTTACATAAATTGTGAGGGGCCAGATGATTTTGACGGAAATCTGACAGCTGGAAGTGACAATTTATTTAGGCAGGTTTTCTAATTTTTGCAAATAACTCAAAAAGTATAGCACTTAGGAGAAAATAAATTTAAACAAACAACAAAAAAAAAAACGAAAAACAAAAAAAAAAAAAAAACAAAAAAAAACCCATAAAATTAAAATTTTTCATGTAAACTCACTAAAAGGATATACATACGTGTGCAAAGTTTATACCGGGTTAATTTGGAAAAAAAAAATATCAGAGCCCCTTTTCTTCAAAATGTTTACAAAAACTGTTGTCACCGGAGATACACATGTGTAAGAAATTTGTATGGGAGCCCCCGACCTTGGGGCCCGATCACTTTCAAATTTCCATAGGAAGTAGTTTGTATGGGCCCAATCAGGCCTCAGGGCCCGTTCACTCCAAACATTTTACAGGAAGTTTTGTCAATCGGATATACACATGTGTTAAAAATGTAAAGAAAATCGGTCTTATTTTTAAATAATTTTTTATGGGCACACCTCGCGCCTCAGGGCCCGTTCACTCCAAAAATTTTACAAACAGTTTTGTCCATCGGGGACAGCCACCAATCTGTTTAAAATGAGAAGAAAATCGGGCTAATTTAAAAAAAAATTATATGGGCACCCTTGGGGCCTCAGGGCCCGTTCACTCCAAAGTTTTGTCCATCGGGGATACGCATATGTTTACAATTTGAAGAAAATCAGGCTGTTTTTTTAAAATTTGTAAAGGGCCTCACGACCCTGGGGCCCGGGGTCTGCAAAATTTTTAAAAAATGTGTTGTCCATCGGAGATACACATGTGTATAAAATTTGAAGAAAATCTGGTTAATTTTTATAAAAAAATGTATGAGTATGGGGCCCCACGATTCCGTGGCCCGGGGTCTCCAAAATTTGAACAAAAAGTGTTGTCCATCGAACATACACATCTGTATATAAAATTTTAAGAAAATCGGGTTAATTTTTTAAAAAAATTTGTTTGGGGCCCCACGACCCCAGGGCCAGTGGTCTCCAAAATTTATACAAAAACTGTTGTCCATCGGAGATACACATGTCTATAAAATTTGAAGAAAATCTGGTTAATTTTTTTTTTAAATTCACGTCACGTCACGTCACCAAAACTTCTAAAAAAAGTGTTGACAGTCGGAGATACACATGTATATAAAATTTGAGGAAAATCGGGTTAATTTTTAAAAAATTTGTATGGAGCCTCATGACCCCGGGGCCTGGGCCTGGGCCTGGTTTACAAAAACTGTTGTCCATCAGAAATATACATGTAAATAAAATTGGAAGAAAATCGACTTAATTTTTTTAAAAAATTTATATGGGGCCTTACGGCCCCGGGGCCCAGGGTATCCAAATTCTTACAAAAAGTCCATCCTTGAAACATATGTATATAAAATTTGAAGAAAATCGGGTTAATTTTTAAAAAAAATTGGTATGGGACCTTACGACCCCAGGGCCCGGGGTCTCCAAAATTTGTACAAAAACTGTTGCCCATCGGACTAACACATGTATATGAAATTTAAAGAAAATTGGGTTAATTTTTTTGAAAAATTTGTATGGGGCCTTACGACCCTGGGGTCCGGCCCGGGGTCTCTAAAATTTCTGCAAAAAGTTTTGACCATCGGAGATACACATGTGTTTCAATTTTAAAAGAAAATCGGGTTAATTTTTTAAAAAAATTTGTATGGAGCTTCATGACCCGGGGTCTCCAAAATTTTTACAAAAAATCCATCAGAGATACATATGTATATAAAATTTGAAGTAATCGGTTGAGGGCCGAGGGACCACAAGTTTAAATAGAAAGTGTTGTCATCGTAGATATGTGTGTGTGCGAAGTTTCAGTGAAATCGGACTTTGGGAAGTGGGAATTGTGGGAATTGATCGCAAGATTCCACGACAAACAAACACACGGGCACACGAAGTTAATTAAGAGAATTAAAAAAATTATAAAAAATTTGAAAAAAAAAGTTAATATACATTTAAATGAATTAAATGAATAAATGAAAATCATACCTATAAAAAACAACCCATAAAAATTAAAATTTTTCATCTAAATTCTCTAATCGCAGAAATTGATATGGGAGCCACTCGATCCTGGGCCATTTTTTTTTATTGTAGAAGAAAATCATCGAAACAAACATTTGACATCAGATGTTAAAATTGAAAAAGTTCAGATCATTTTATTCTGAGCACTTAGAGCACGCTCATACTCTGAGCAAATAAGAAACACGAACATTTATCTTGAGAACTCTTTGACTGCTCTGAACTAATTTATGAAAACGCCAAATGACAGAATATTGTGAAAACTTGTTGTTCTATCTGTAAGTTGATATCGACAACAAAAAAAACGACATCAATAAAAATACAATTCAGTAAATAAAAAATGTAAGTTGAAGTAAGCATAAAACATGTATGTCTCGTTTCATTTGCTGGGTTCATTTGTGCGTGCGCTAAGATTTCTCTCTCTCTCTCCACCACCAACAAAACCATGCAGCGCAGCCGACTGCGCAGCACACACCGCACAAAGTCCATAAAGGGCGACGAATATCTGATGCCAGTACAGATATTTAAAAAATGTATAAGGGCCTTGCGGCCGAACCCGGGACCCGATCACTACCAAATTTTCGAAAAAGTATTGTTTATTGTGTATACACATGTGTGTAAAATTTGAAGAAAATCGGGTAAATTTTTTAAAATTTTTGTTTGGGAGCCCCCCGACCCCGCAGCTCGAGGGGCCTCAAAATTTAATAGAAAGTGTTGTCTCCGGAAATACGCAAGTGTACAAAATTTCAATAAAATCGGCCCATGGGAAGTGGGTTAAAAATTGATCGCAAGAATCCACGACAGACGACCGACCGACGACCGACCGACTTCCGACCGACGACCGACCGACGACCGACCGACGACCGACCGACGACCGACCGACGACCCACGGGCAAGTGAAGTTAATATAGAGAATTTAAAAACATATTATTATTCTTTGAAGCATGGATTTATTACTAAATTGTTAAAAAGTCCTGATAATTAAATACTGCACATCGCTCACAATATTTGAAGAAAATTGAAGAACATCGGGTAAATTTTTTAAGAAATTTGTATAGGAGCCCCCCGACTCCAGAGCCAAGTCACTTCCAAAATTTAATGAAAAGTATTGTCACCGGAAATACACATGTGTACATGTGTAAATTTAAAGAAAAACCGGTCAGAGTTGAGCTAAGCTGTAAAGCAGTGTGAGTGTGTAACCAGTTCTTCATATAATATGATACAAAACACAAATTAAGAATGCACTCACACAACTGATTGTATACAACCCATTTGAATTGCGGAACCCATTTATTTTTGTAAAAAAGTTTTCTTCTACTTCGTTCCTCTTGATATCTCTATACTCTTTAATTGAACCCAATTTTTTATTAAATGAATGGTATTTTTATAACCTTTCATTTGATACTAATTACTTGTTGCACATACCCGTTTTTGTATGGGAACAACTCAATCATATGATATATCACTCAATTATCGTTTGTTTACGTTTTACGTACAAAAACAATTGTTCATGTTCGTTTGTTGCATTTGGCGCGCATTTTCGTAGGTTTTGTGTATGCATACACACATACATAATTAGTTGTAGTTGGAGACCAGGCAACAAGAAAAAAAACAATAACACATTATTGGTTGTTGCTGTTTGAAGAAGTAAAGTTATGAGGAGAAGAGGAGTTACTAACATTAAGAGAATTATTCTTTCAAATAATTTTATCAAAATTTTTTCGGGGTCCATTAACTCAGCGGTCCCGTTCTAAAATATGGCAATAACATTCGCCATCCCTGGACTAGAACCTTCACTTGCCAATAACATACATTAAAAATTTCGGTTTGCAAATGTGGCTGATATTAACATTTTAAATTTCCCATCCCCTATGAGGGGGAAGGGGAGTGTACTATAGCCTATATTTGAACATTTCATAAAAATCGGTTGGTAAATATCAATTTTCATATATAACGGCATAAAATTTCATTTTTATTTATATATACTAGCGGAAATACCCAACATTTCCCGGCTGCCCCACCCCACTGAGCCAAAACCAAGTTAACACCCGCCAACTAACGCCACGTCAACTGACCTACCGCTCACCATTGATCAATCACCCTGCACCCATTGAGCCCCTCACCAACCCGGAAAACTATAGAGTCGACACTTATATCGGCAAAAAATGTATACATGTTCAAGTATTGTTTATATGAAAATTATATACAGGGAAAACCCCAGCGTCATCTATAGAGTGCAAATTTTGCCAGACTTTCTTTTTATTTAAATATTACATGGTGTGAATTTGAGCCAAATCGGTCCATTAATAAGAATTTGAAGAAAAAAAACCCCAGCGCCACCTATGGGGGTCTAACACAAACAAAAACAATCCGAGCACCACACAAACATATGTTGTGAATATAAGTCGGATATGTTGAGTTTTTCAGCCGTGATTTTCAGACATACATACGCACCAACGTTTTTATATATTTACTAGCGGAAATACCCGGCGTTTCCCAGCTGTCCCATCCCGCTGACCACAACCCAAGTTAAAACCTGCCCACTGACGCCACACCCACTGACTCACCGCCCACTGACCTCTTGCCCTATGATCTCCCGCCAGCTGACCACCCACCAACAGACCACCCCCACCCACTCACCTTCCACTCTATGACCTTTTGCCAACTGACCACCTTACCAACTCAGAAAACTATAGAATCGACACTTATTTCGGCAAAAAATGTATACGCGTCGAATATTCTTTATATGAAAATCATATAGAGGGAAAACTATATTTTTCACCCAAGCACCACCTATCGGGTCCAAATTTTGCCAACGACTTTCTTTTTATTTAAATATTGAGTGTTTTCTTTATTTCATTCTAAATATTTCGAATATATTTGACATAAAAGGTTCTTTTATTTATTCTTTGTATTCTATTCATTTTTTGGATATTCTTTTTTTTCTTCGGAATGTTTAGAACGTATTCTTTTTATACTATATCAAAAGTTAGAATAAACAGAATATTCTTTTGTCACGTGATTGATATTCTGTTCCTTCTATTCGTCCTATATAATGAAATAAAGATAACACTATATGATGTGAATTTTAGCTAAATCGGTCCATTAATATGAATTTTCGAAAAAATGCATTCCCAGCGCCACCTATGGGGGTCTACCACAAACAAAAACAATCCGGAGCACCACACGAACATATGGTGTGAGTAGAATTTGGAACGCTTCAGTGGTTCAGCCGTGATAGTCAGTCATACAGTGGTTAATTTTCTTTTATTTTTTTTTTTATTTTTTTTTTAATTTCTTTTGCACTTAACAGATTTCTCCTAAGTGGCATACTTTTGAGTTATTTGCAAAAACTCGAAAAACTGTACAAGTAAACTATCAGTTCCGATTGTTAGATTTCTGTCAAAATCAACTGGCCCTTCACAATTTATGTAAAAAGCTTATAGGATTTCAATTTCAAATTAAACCATTTAAAGATCAATACAAACTTTTTCAAAAGCAAACGAAACCTTTTCAAAAACAAATAAAACTTTTTCCAAACCAAACGAAACTCTTTCAAATCCATATGAAGCTTTTTCAAAATTAAAAGAAACTTTTTCAAAATCAAAAGAAACTAGAAATTGAAAAAAATTTTCTAGTTTCTTTTGATTTTGAAAAAGTTTCTTTTAATTTTGAAAAAGCTTCATATGATATGGCTGCCTTTTAATTGCTTGTAGCAATTTCATTAGCATATTTGTGTTGTAATTGTTGCAGTCGTTTTAAGTTACTGTTTGTAACGTCTCGTTTATCACATTTACCATATCAAAATGTCTATATAACATTTTCGCTTATAATTCTCCGAGCATTTTGAATCTAAGTGAAAATATCATTGTAAATGGCAAGTATAAAAGAAAAGTATAAAGAAAATGTACGGCAAGAAAAAATGTACGAAAGTTCAACGACGACTTTTAAGTCTATCGGTGTTTTAAAAATAACTGTGCCTATGATGGTCGCAACAAAATGACAGTAGAACTTAGAAACCGATAAATATGTCAAAAGGCCACTAAACCGATCAAAATTATAATTCATTAGGCATTTGGATTCTCACTAGCACCAGTTACAGTTATTGAGTTTCGTAAAATACGACTGCAACAATTCCAACAAAATGTGCTATGAAATTACCACAAGCAGTTAACAGGCAGCACCTCCATTGAAAAAAAAAAATTAGTTTCTTTTGATTTTGAAAAAGTTTCTTTTAATTTTGAAAAAGCTTCATATGGATTTGAAAAAGTTTCGTTTGGTTTGGAAAAAGTTTTATTTGTTTTTGAAAAAGTTTCGTTTGCTTTTGAAAAAGTTTGCATTGAACTTTTAATGGTTTAATTTGAAATTGAAATCCTATAAATATGAATTTTCATCCCATTAAGTTCAGCCGTCTGGGCTGTAGAGTGGATACAGACTGAAAGACAGAAAGACAGACCGCCAGACAGATTATTTTTCACTTTTTCTGACTCAGGAGATACGGTAATAGGTAAATCTGCAAAAAATCCCAAGTTCGAAAAAAATGTTCATGATTACTATACTTCCTTTTACTATGTAAAAGAAAGTAAAAATTAGAGTTTGGAAACATTACAAACAAAATTGATATTTTTCAATGGACAAAACAGTTCGTTAATGAAAATGAGTTGAGCGTATCTTGTGTAAAAGCTGTAATTGTTGTCCTTAATCTTTCAACACTTGAGATTCAATTAAAAAAAATGTTTTCCTTCCTAATTCGATTTTTCAAACCACGAAAGGATAACGCAGCCATTCACCACAAATCCAGAATCGTTGCAGCATCTTTGAAAAAAAACATAGAAAGAGGCTGTCAACCGATTAGGCCTTAAAAGTATTACTTTCCAGTCAATCGATCGACAATTTCTAGCTTTCAATTAAAAATCCATGGCACATGTCGGCTACTAAGGTTTTTAGGAGAGAAAATACAGCTGTGAAAAAATGTTCTGTATATTTTTTCAGAATAAAAAAATCATATCTGAGAAATATCGGAGAGTAAAAAAAATTCATAGAAAAAAGATTTCTCGGAGAATGAAAAAAAACACAGATATGAATTCTGACAGTTACATTATCTCTCCGAATACTCCGACATAAAAAAAGAGCAGGGTAGGCTGTATCGAGGACACGGCCGTGGGTTTTGAGCGTGAAAACGTCTGTCCGGGACGAAAGAAAAGAAAACAAAGATCTTGTTGTCTGTGGGACATAAACACGGACGTATATATTAAAAAAATTTTCTATACTAAATACAAGTCCTACAACTTGCACCGTAGCTCATCACATACATCATCATCACATCACATTATATATAAATTATTTATCAGCGAATTTTAGTGTTCATAACCACTAACTGTGAAGTGGCTGCATATTGCATACCACTGCCTAAACAAAGTAATCAGCTTTTGGTTTCAACTCATAAAAAAATTTGAGTTGTTTTAAATTAAATTTGAAGAGAAGAGAAGTGAGCAGCACTAACCAATGCATCGAAATGGTATGCTAAGAATATCGCTTTGAAACATGCAGGCCAATTATTCGTGATTAAATTTATTTTGCATGGTTCTCTCCCTTCTGTAATAGATCAAAGAGTTATTCAATTTATAAAAAAATTGAGTAATTTTAAAATAAAGTTTAGGAGAAATGAAATTGAAGAGAGAAGAATTTCGCTTTGATACATGCAGGCCAATTATTCATCATTAAATTTCTTTTGCATGGTTTTCTCTCTTCTGTGATTGATCGAAGAGTTATTTACTCTAGTTACTGTAAACATGACTAAGGATAAGATAAGCGAAAAGAAAAGGAAATAGTTGCAAGGAAGCTTGCAGCACTGTATCGAGCAGAGCAGATGACCGATAGAAAATGAACAGAGACTATACTATAACTAAGGCTGCGGTAAAGAATTAAGAATCTTCGCAACTTGTGCTGCACAAAAAAATGGCAGGTAGTCGGTATGCACGAAATTGCGGCTATATTTTGAACCAACTTACAGTCTGCTTGTATGGCGACAATTTGACATTTACATTTTGCTATTTGCATCCCATTTTAAGTAGCTGCGTAAACTGCGCAGTCGATTTTTCTTCAATGCATTGGCTGAAAAGCGATTTTTTGACCAACATGCAACTGCGCAGCGGCTGAATTCTTGACCGCAGCCTACTACTGCATATGTTTGTTTCGTTCTGCTCTGCTTGATTGTATGTTATTGAAACCACATACATGATCATCAATCACATCACATACAACGAATAAATAATTTATAAGCTGATTTAAATGTTCATAACAATTTATTGTGAGGTGGGTACATATTAAATATATCATATCACTGCACAAACATAGTAATGCAGTTGCGTCGATAGTAGTAGGAGAAGTAAGAGCTGTTAAAAAAATATGTGCGTATAATCTTTACGCGCGGTTGGAGTGAAATTCTTTCACGTTGTGGCCAATATTACGATTAAATTAAAAGGCACGAGTCGCTTGAGAAATTACTTTATTCCAGAAATTCCAGACAATAATGATCATATTCCAGAATTTCCATAGGAAGAAATCTTATAGTCACATCTTAGTCCTACATTCCGAATTTCATGCAAATCGCTTGAGAAATTGCTTTGTTCCAGAAATTCCAGACAATAATGATTATATTCCAGAATTTCCATAGGAAGAAATCTTATAGTCACATCTTAGTCCTACATTCCGAATTTCATGCGAATCGCTTGAGAAGTTGCTTTGTTCCAGAAATTCCAGACAAAAATGGTCATATTCCAGAATTTCCATAGGAAGAAATCTTATAGTCACATCTTAGTCCTACATTCCGAATTTCATGCGAATCGCTTGAGAAATTGCTTTGTTCCAAAAATCCCAGACCCTATTGGCCAGATCCCAGAATTTCCATAGGAACAAGTCTTATAGTCACATATTAGTCCTGCATTCCGAGTTTCATACGAATCCCTTAAGAAATGGCTTGGTTCCAAAAATCCCAGACCCTATTGGCCAGATCCCGGAATTTCCATAGGAACAAGTCTTATAGTCACATATTAGTCCTGCATTCCGAGTTTCATACGAATCCCTTAAGAAATGGCTTGGTTCCAAAAATCCCAGACCCTATTGGCCAGATCCCAGAATTTCCATAGGAACAAGTCTTATAGTCACATATTAGTCCTACATTCCGAGTTTCATACGAATCCCTTGAGAATTGGCTTGGTTCCAAAAATCCCAGACCCTATTGGCCAGATCCCAGAATTTCCATAGGAACAAGTCTTATAGTCACATATTAGTCCTACATTCCGAGTTTCATACAAATCCCTTGAGAAATGGCTTGGTTCCAAAAATTCCAGACCCGATTGGCCAGATCCCAGAATTTCCATAGGAACAAGTCTTATAGTCACATATTAGTCCTGCATTCCGAGTTTCATACGAATCCTTTAAGAAATGGCTTGGTTCCAAAAATCCCAGACCCTATTGGCCAGATCCCAGAATTTCCATAGGAACAAGTCTTATAGTCACATATTAGTCCTACATTCCGAGTTTCATACGAATCCCTTGAGAAATGGCTTGGTTCCAAAAATCCCAGACCCTATTGGCCAGATCCCAGAATTTCCATAGGAACAAGTCTTATAGTCACATATTAGTCCTACATTCCGAGTTTCATACGAATCCCTTGAGAATTGGCTTGGTTCCAAAAATCCCAGACCCTATTGGCCAGATCCCAGAATTTCCATAGGAACAAGTCTTATAGTCACATATTAGTCCTACATTCCGAGTTTCATACGAATCCCTTGAGAAATGCCTTGGATCCAAAAATCCCAGGCCAGATCCCAGAATTTCCATAGGAACAAGTCTTATAGTCACATCTTAGTCCTACATTCCGAATTTCATGCGAATCTCTTGGGAAATACCTTAGTTCCCAAAGTACTGACATTTAAAAGTGTGAGCATTAACAGTGACCACAACAGTGGGACATCTAACAGTGGACATTTAACAGTGGACATTTAACAGTGGACATTTAACAGTGGGAATTTAACAGTGGACATTTAACATTTGACTTTTTGAACATGCACCCCTTGTACTGAGACGTTGTCACGTCAAAAAAACAGCCTATGTGTGATGCACACCAAAGTCTACCGCGCCTATGTTGGATGATGTCAACATCTCGGTAGCGTTCGTAGTACGTACATAGAAAACACGATATGTGAAAAAACTAAAATATATTATCATACACATTTTGTTGTTGAGAAATCATTTTTTTTCATTATCATTATTGTCTTTCTGTCGGTTTATATGTCATTCTGTCACGCTTTTTTCATTCCAATGTTGTGAGTTGACGGTCTCGTACAATTTTTGTGTAAAACTTTTCGGAGGCGGGTCTTGAGGAGTATTCTTGTTGGGTCTTAAGGGGAGTGTTGTTGTGGTCAGGTCTTGAAGTGGTCTTGAGAGGAACTTAAGGTGGTTTTAACAGGGTCTTATAATACATTCTGTTATGCTTTTTTCATTCTAATGCTGTGTGTTGACGGTCTCGTAGGCGTGTTGAAGACTTTTCGGAGACGGGTCTTTTGGAGTGTTCTTATGGAGTCTTGAGGGGACTGTTGTTGGGGTCAAGTATTCTTGAGGTGGTCTTAAGGGGATCTTAAGATGGTTTTAACAGGGTATTATATGTCATCCTGTCACGCTTTTTTATTCTAATGCTGTGAGTTGACAGTCTTGTAGGCGTTTTTGTGGAAGGCTTTTCTGAGGCGGGTCTTGACGAGTGTTCTTATGGGGTCATGAGGTAAGTGTTGTGTTGTGATTTAAGGCAGTTTTGAGGGAGTCCTGGGATAATCTTAAGCGGGAACTGAGTCTTGAGAGGGATATTGTGTGGGGCCTTGAGTTGGTTTGAAAGCGTCTTGAAGGAGTTTTGTGAAGGTCTTGATTTTGGTCCTTGGGAGGTGTTAAGGGGGTCTTGAGAGGATACTTGAGTGGTTCTTGAGGAGATCTTGGGTTGGTCCTGCGGTAGCTCTGTGGGGGTATTGTGGTTGTTTTAAGGGGGTTTTTAGGTTGTTTTAAGAGGGTTTTGAGTGGGGTTTAAAGAGAGTCTTAACAAGGTTTTGATGGGGTTTTAAAGGCTTTTATGGGGGTCCTTTGATGATTTTACAGTAGGGTCTTCAGGGGGTCTTTAGGTGGTCTTAATTGAGTCTTAAGAGGATCTTGAGGAGGGGTCGTGAAGGAGTTTTGAGAGGGTCTTAAGTGGGATCTTGATGGGTTCTTGAGGGGTCTTGAGGGGAATTTTATATGGTGCTTAGTGTTTTATAGAGAAGGTCTTAAGAGAATTTTTAGGTGTTCTTGAGGGGTTATTGAGGGGAGTATTAAGGGGTTTTTAAGAGGGTATTAATTGGCGTCTTGAGGAGATTTTAAGACGGTCTGGAGGGGATTTTGAGAGGGTCCTGATGTGGTCTTGCGGGGTTCTTAAGAGAGTTTTAAGGGATTCTTGAGGGGTCTTTAGGGGGTTTTAAGAAGGGACTTGAAGGGGTCTTTAGTAAGGTGTTAAGGTGGTTTTGAGTGGGTCTTAAGGGGCTTTTGAGAGGGCTGTGAGTGGTCTTGACGGAGGTCTTGACGGACGTTATGACGAGGGTCTCGAGAGGGTTTTAAAATGATCTTTAGTGGGGTCTTGATGGGGTCTTGAATGGGTTTTGAGGGGAGTTTTTAGGGGGTTTTGAGAGAATCTATAGCATAGTCTTGAGGGGTCTTGAGGTGGACTTGAAGGGGTGGTTTGAGAGTGCCTTGCGACGGTCTTAAGAGGTCTTAAGTGGTCTTAAGGGGTCTTAAGGAGGTCTCAAGTGGATTTTAAATGAGACTTGAGGAGGAGCCTCGCGGTTTTTTTAAGGAGTCATAAGAAGGTTTTAAGGGGGTTTTAAGTGGAGTCTTTTGGGATCTTAAGAGGGTTTTGTGGTCTTTAGGTGATCTTGTGGGGGTCTTTAGGTGGTATTGTGGTGGGTGTCGAGGGGGTTTTAAGATGATTTTGTGGTAGTATTGAGGGGGTCGTGACGGTGTCTCGAAAGGATTTTGAGAGGATCTTTAGTAGGGTCTTGAGCGAGTCTTGAGAGGGTTTTGAGGGAAGTCTTGAGGGGTCTTGAGGTGGTCTTGAGGGGGCTTTGAGAGGGTCTTGAGTGGGGGTTTGAGTGTTTTGAAGGGGTCTTAAGGAAGTCTTGAGGAGGATGTGAGGGGCTATTGGAGGGGTTTTGGAAGGATTCTTGAGGGGTTCACAGGTTGGGTCATGGGCGGGTCTTAAGGAAGTATCGATATGTGTCGTTACGTGGTCTTAACTGGGTCTTGAGGGGGCCTTAAGGGCGGTTTGAATTGAGTCTTGAGGGGTCTTGACTGGATTTAAGGGCATTAGATTTTGGGATCTTTTGGGAGTCTTTTAGGAGTCTTTTGGGGGTTTTTGGGCCTTTTTGAGGATACCATATTATCATCACATCTTCATATTATTAAAGTTATATATACATATTTCATTAAAAACTAAAAAGTATAAAATAAAATAATATTACAAATTTTTTATTTAAAAAAACGCTTTTACTAAAGTATAACTAACCCCCTAAAAGGTAGTAAATAAAATAGGTTGTAGATCTGGAGCAACTAGAACTATCATAAAATAAATGAAAATTGCTGCAATGTTTTTAATTGAGCAAAAAAAGCACCACGTTAAGAATTTGAGTCTCTTTTAACCCGCTTTTAAGCCTCAAATGCATAGCATGGTGCTTTGGATTTTTATGCTTTTTAGGGGGCACATTTAATAAAATCATTTAAAAAAATGTAATATTATTTTTACACAGAAAAAAAAAATTTATTTGCACCTCTAAAATTTCATTGAATTTGAATCTATGAATTTTTAACTGGTTCTTCAATGTTGTAGATACTGTGTAATTATCAGATTAAAGTATCAGATTTGAGCGAAGGATTAAAAAATGTAAAATGAAATCATGCATATGGTTGGGTCTTTTTTGGTTGGACAATTGCAGTAGATATAATGGAAAGTAGTTTAACTGCATTAACAAAAAAATATTATTATCTGTGCGTTGCCTACACGAATCTCAAGGCGGCTCTTATTCACACAGCTCTCAATCTTTTTTTTACATTTATCTGATTAAAATAAAGAACGTTTCTTTGTCTTCAAATGCCAAATAATTAACGTAAGTGAGGAGGACTTAGATGAAAAACGATGTGTAGTGTGCTCTACCTGTGTTCATCATGTAGAATATACCTGCTACCTTAAATTTCGATTCATAAGCTGTGTTTTATTTGTCGAGGAATAAGGAATTACAACAACAATTGCAGTCTTATTCCTTCTTTGGAATAAGAAAACCTGCTGTTTTGCTGGTTTTCAAATTCTAATTCCTTATTCCTCGACAAATAAAATACGCCTATAATCATACCTTCCATTCACAAAACAGAAAGGATGACGCGGTGCCAATTGCTTTTCATTCTGTGTTTTTATTTTAAAAGCCCAAGCATTTTATCCTTTGCGAAAAGGTAGGATTAAGGTATTTGTTGCTGTCAAGATGTATATGTAGCTACGTACATATGTATGTATGTTTACGATAATGATCGCCACATTTTGAGTTTTATTTTATTTGTTTTGCATTTATTGTTTATGTTATTACTCGCTAAAAAGTTCATATAGTGCTCGTTTGATTGCCACACTCGGCTTCCGCCTCGTGCTTCAAACTTCTAACTCGCACGATAACGTCTACTATCCTCGCTCGCCGAAGCTTATAATCAGGGGATAGGAAAAAATGTTTAGCGTACGTGGGTACATTTATACGTTTGTACATTTTTCAGTTTGCCATGTCGATCGGCTTGTGATGGCGTAATTATTTTACTCATAGGGGTAGTAGAAACGGAAAAAAATACTCAATCTACGCATCGCTATCGATATTTTTTAAGTCTAAAGGTACCCAAAGTTAAATGTATTTGTTTCAGTCCGTTTCAGAAATAGCTTATGAGCTTATGACTGAAAGACCTACATTTTACGTGCATACTATTAGCTTTTTAAGATAATTCAGTTTTTAGACTGAATTACAACTAAATACATTTGTGCGGGTGTGTAGTCACTCGTATAGCAGAATACATTAGCTCGAGTGTATATAGTTTTTGGAACGTTTTTGGTAGGAACGATTTTCAGTACTACCTCCAAGTTAAAGTACAAATTTTAGTAAAATTGTACAAAAGTCGTCTAAACTACGGTATAACGATTAAGGGGTTAGGGCTTTGAGGCACCCCTCTTCTGAAAGCCCCTATTTGGCAGACCTCGAAAACCGCCATCTTGTTTGGGGGAGATGTCTCCTTTACGAGGTAGGAGCTTTCAAAGTTTTTAGTTGTTTTTTAAAAATTCATTTTTTTCAGTGGGGAGGTTTGGGGGTTTATTGGTATCATATAAAGGATTATAAAAATACCGTCCATTAAAAAAAATGGGGGCAATCAAACCTACCTCAAAACATTTAGAGTCAAAAAACTGATTTTTCCGTAAAAGTTCAACAGTGGGCGTGTTTGAATGTGCGCGGGCCTCATGTTGATGTCAAATAAAAGCTGAATGTTTTTTATGGGCGTGTCCCAATTATCATGGAAGGTGGATCAATTTGTACTCATTACAAATGATTGAGTTTCTTCATAAAAAAAGCTGATGCTGTGATTTCCCTTGTTTAATTGTTTTATGTTTATAAATGAATTTTTCGTTTTAAAGGCGTGCTTGAAAATTATGGGCACACTATAAAATACTGTGCGCTCAATTAATTTATATTTTTCAATTTATTTATATTTAGAAAAGAGTTTGTCCTTTTAAAAGGCTTTTTTAAAACTTATGGCCACAGCGCGTTTAATTTAATTATATTTGGATAGGAATTTTTCCTTTTAAAACACAGTGCGCTCAATTAATTTTTATTTAGATATGAGTTTTTCCTTTTAAAAAGCTGCATCATGGTATATCTGGTAATTATGTATGAAAAAAATCAATCATATGATGTATGACTCAATTCTTATATGAAATACCACATGAACTTGATCAATCTTCCGTTCAAATGACGGTACGATCGTACCGAGGTGCCAACGTCGACTCGGACCACTATCTTGTTGGTGTGGTACTCCGAGCGTAGATTGCATTATCAAGAAAGACAACGAATCAGATTCGAGTCAACACGGCTACCCTTCGCAACGAAGACCCCAGAAACAGCTACGGTAAGCGATAGGACTCGCCCTAAATGCAGGGAGAGTAAGTCCTGTGGCTGAGATGCTGGGCGTAGAAGAGAAATAGACCGCCTTAAGAATACTGTCATTAGCACTGCTGACTCCATCTTAGGCAGTAGTCGTAGAGATAGGAACGACTGCTTCGATGACGAATGTAAGCTAGCGACTGAACAATTTCATAGAACGCGGGCTCGCGAAGATGAATATAAAGAGCTCAGAAGATATGAAAAAATAGTTCACCGGCGAATAAAAGCAGCCTGGGAGAAGAATCTCGTCCGTGAACTAGAACAGTATAGAGAGCGAGTACTGCAAAAGGCGTGGAAGTTTTACCAAAGAGTCCGCGGTATGACGCAATATACACCGCGTTGCACATACTGCAAAGACAAAGAGGGTAATATGATCGCCGATCTCAAAGGCATCTTAGAGTGATGGAAAGAGCACTTTCATGAGTTTTTTAATGGCCAGCTAACTGAGGAATTGGAGGCTCCTCCAATGACCGAAGACCACACTATGCTGTCGCCACGAAGCATAGACGAAGTTAGAAGAGCAATAAATTGGCTCAAAAATAATAAGGCCCCGGGATCTGATGATATCCCAGGGGAACTGATTAAAACAGGAGGCCCCGCAATACACCAAGCGATTCATGAACTAACAGTGCAAGTATGGGAGGATGAAGCAATACCAGAAGACTGGCGAAGAGGCATCCTGTGCCCCATTATCGTGGTATAACGTTGTTGAGTACCGCATATAAGATTTTCTCCTCTATCATTCAAGACAGAATAGCCACATACGCTAAAGTCATCATTGGTCCATGCCAGTGTGGCTTCATTCCAGGCAAATCAACAACTGATGAAGATGGAAAAATGTCTAGAGTTTCAAAACTCACTACACCATATTTTTATAGGCTATTTTTGCATGTCAGATGACGGCAAACAACGTAATCCTCAAATTTTTCGTAGCAAATTGCAGCCAATTTAAAAAATTTACGAATCTAATCATAGTTTATGAGAAATAATGCAGCTGTGTTTTTATGTTATGTTAATGTTCCTATGTAATCGGAGAAAAAATTTAACTGTCAAATTTTAGATATGCGTTTTTTTTCTTTCTCCAAGAAAAATGTATTTCTCTGAGTAATTTTTCCCATAATTTTAAGATATGACATTTTTACTCTGAAAAATATACAGAACATTTTTAAAGAGTTGTATTTGTTTGTTTCTTTAAACATGAGAGATGTCGATGACTATGCAGCATTTAGGTGTAATATTGTGCGTGTATCAGTGTACACGTCAAAGAAGTGAAACTTCGTCGGTTATATGTATATCAATTTCAATATCAATATTTTTACGAAAGGTACGGCAAAAATAGTCCTACATACCGAATTTCATACAATTCGCTTAAGAAAAGGCTAACTTCCCGAAATTCCAGTCCCTACTGACCGTATTCCGTGGGCGCCGTGGCTCAGTGGAATCCCAGTAACACCAAAAGTATTTTTCACGGTGTCCCACCTCTCGCGAATGGGTGACAAACGTTCCCAGATTAATAACTTGTCACGGAAAGCTTCTCAATTCGCCGTTCGAATCCGGCCTTAAATTGTAGGTCCCTTCCATTTGTGTGCAAAAATATACATGCTCAACACGAATGGTTGCGAGAAGCTAGGCCTTGGACCGCAATGGTCTGTCGCGCCGAATATTATTATTATTATTAATGACCGTATTCCAGAATTTCCACAGGAACTAGCCATATAGTCGCATCTTGGATAATTTTTATGTTCTGACAGATCTAATCAGAGAAAAAATTATCGAATTTCTCTGTTTTCTCCGATTTCTTCAACATTAAAAAAAAACAACCCATAAAAATTAAAATTTTTCATCTAAATTCTCTAATCGCAGAAATTGATATGGGAGCCCCTCGATCCTGGGCCATTTTATTTTTATTGTAGGAGAAAATCATCGAAACAGACATTTGACATCAGATGTTAAAATTGAAAATGCTCAGATCATTTTATTCTGAGCACGTAGAGCACGCTCATACTCTGAGCAAATAAGAAACACGAGCACTTATCTTGAGAACTCTTTGACTGCTCTGAACTAATTTATGAAAACGCGAAATGACAGAATATTGTGAAAACTTGTTGTTCTATCTGTAAGTTGATATCGACAACAAAAAAAACGACATCAATAAAAATACAATTCAGTAAATAAAAAAATGTAAGTTGAATTAAGCATAAAACATTTATGTCTCGTTTCATTTGCTGGGTTCATTTGTGCGTGAGCTAAGATTTCTCTCTCTCTCTCTCCACCACCAAAACCATGCAGCGCAGCCGACTGCGCAGCACACACCGCACACAGTCCATAAAGGGCGACGAATATCTGATGCCAGTATAAATATTTAAAAAATGTATAAGGGCCTTGCGGCCGAACCCGGGACCCGATCACTACGAAAAAGTATTGTTTATTGGGTATACACATGTGTGTAAAATTTGAAGAAAATCGGGTAAATTTTTTAAAATTTTTGTTTGGGAGCCCCCCGACCCCGCAGCCCGAGGGGCCTCAAAATTTAATAGAAAGTGTTGTCTCCGGAAATACACATGTGTGCAAAATTTCAATAAAATCGGGCCATGGGAAGTGGGTTAAAAATTGATCGCAAGAATCCACGACAGACCGACGACCGACCGACGACCCACGGGCAAGTGAAGTTAATATAGAGAATTTAAAAAGACGCGCAGTGTTTTTAACAGACATCTCTTTCGACCACTTGCGATTGCGATTTCGTTTCGTTCGACAATCGACATCGCATTATCGCAATATCAAATTCAATTCAAATTTGTTCAGCCTGCGTTCGTATGTTGTGTCGCTTGCCAAAATTAAAGATTCACTTTTCTTGATTTTCATATTTTATTTAAAGTTTAAACCAATAACTAATACTAAATTATTTACAATCATTTAGTTCAGTATTTCAGTGTTTAGACTGAATTACTACTATCCTTACTATATATATTATATCTAATAAACAAAAATCTCGTGTCACGGTGTATGTTCTCCCATTGCTCCGAAACGGCTCGACCGATTGTTATGAAATTTTTTATGTATATTTGGTAGGTATGAGAATAGGTCGTAAATTATATTTCATACCACTAGGTGATTAGGGTGTCCTTATCGAAAAAAAAAAATTTGAGAACGACTGGACTGATATGGCAAACTTTTATAAATTCACCATAGTCCGAATAAGGTTTATTCAAAAAGAAAAAAATTTAAAATTGTAAAATTAGGAAAAACCTGAAAGAAATAATTCGAACGTTGGATTTGCGTATTTTTTTTTTTGTTTTGTTCATTTTAGTCCTGGAAAACAAAGACAATAACAAAGGAAAGTCGTAAAATTCGGACAAACAGCAAAAATCGTTTTGTGTCTTATGCTTCTGGAACTCTGGAAAAACGCATTCCAGCCTAAATTAAAATAAAATTAAATTTGTGTTGATTCGCGATCTTTCTAACAAAAATCGTTATTCAATTTCTGTTCCAATAGATTCCAATTATTTGGGATACGTGCGCAAGTGTCATTTGATAGCTGATCAATTTGCACGGTGTTTCTTTGCTATCTATCAACGCACCCAAATGATTCCGACCGACATGGCAGTAGACTTTAAGCGCTTACAGTTTCGGCTGCGGTTTGCATTCGCAATTACAACAAATAAATTAGTAACTTTTACGCGCAATTGAAGTGAAACTTCTTTGATGTTGTGGGCAAAAAGATCTCAATGACCATCAAAAGGCCCATAAAGACCACGAAAATAATCACAAAAAGACCTCCGAAACTCCCTCAAAATCCCCAAAAATCATTAAAGACCCCCAAAAGACGCTCAAAAGACCCCGAAAAGACCCTCAAAAGACACCCCGAAATACCACAAAAAGACCCTCAAAAGATCCCCAAAAGACCACCAAAGGCCCCAAAGGACCCCCAAAAGAACCCAAAAGACTCACCTAGAAACCACTAAAAGAACCCAAAAAGACCCTGAAAGGACCTCCAAAAGACTCCCAAAAATACCCCAAAAAGACTCCCTAAAAGACCCATAAAGAACTTAAAAAGACCCTCAAAAGACCCTAAAAATAACCTCAAAAGACCCTCAGAAGACCCTAAAAAGAACCTTAAAAGACCACCAAAAGGGTCCTCTGGGGGGGGGGGACCATACAAATCGGTAGAGAAATGACAGTTCCCAAAATTTAAATTTAACACAATAATGTGCCCAATACTGTGACTCAAAATCGCAAAACAAAATTATTTTTGATTATTATTGTTTTATTTCAAGTAGCTTTTCACAAGTTCACAACAAATTTATTGAAAGTGGGACAGGACAACGTCTGTCGGGTCAGCTAGTGTATATATATATATTTATTATATATATAAATTTTAATAAAGGATTCACGTTTATTTAAAAAACCAATATTTTGAATTTATCAAAACGGATATCTTTTTTATTATGAGAATTTAAACTAGTAGAGCTTCGGATCCTTTACAATTGGTGGGGGGAAATCGTCAGCTATACGTGTCGTGACTGCTTAAAGACTGAAGAGTTGAGATCAAGCGATCCCTTTTTAAATTCTCTATATTAACTTCACTTTCCCGTGGCATGGATGTCCGTCGGAAATCGGTCGGAAATCGGTCGGCTGTCGGACGTCTGTCGTGGAATCTTGCGATCAATTTTTAACCCACTTCCCAAAGCCCGATTTTATTGAAATTTTGCACACATGTGTATTTCCGGAGACAACACTTTCTATTAAAATTTGAGGCCCCTCGGGCCCCAAATATTTTAAAAAAATGTTCTCGATTCTCTTCAAATTTTATACACATATGTATCTCCGAAGAAAAACACTTTTTGTAAAAATTTTGAAGACCCCGGGCCCCAGGGTCATTGGTCCCCAATTTTTTTTTAAAAAAATTAACAACACTTTTTGCAAAAATTTTGGAGACAGGCCCCAACAAATTTTTTTAAAAACTTAACCCGATTTTTTTTTTAAATTTTATATACGTGTGTATCTTCGATAGACAACACTTTTTGCAAAAATTTTGGTGGAGGGGGTCGTGGGCCCATAAAAATTTTTCAAAAAAAGTTAACCCGATTTTCTTCAAATTTTATATATCTACATGTGTATCTCCGATGGACAAAATTTTTTGTAAAGTTTTTGAGGCCCGAGGGGTGCCCATATACATTTTTTAAAAATAAGCTCGATTTTCTTCAAATTTTAAACACATGTGTATCACTGATGGACAAAACTTTTTGTAAGTTTGTTGGAGTGATCGGGCCCTGACCCCGTGTGGTGTCCATGTAAATTTTTTAAAAATTAGCGCGGTTTTCTTCAAATTTTAACACATACCCATCTCCTATTAGAGAATTTACATGAAAAATTGTATTTTTATGGGTTGTTTTTTTATAATGCTTAGTTGCTAACGCAGCATCTTGACTGCGGATGATGAAATCTTTATTGTTTAGTCTGGATGAGATACATTTAAATGGCAAACATGCTGACATGCAACTTTGTAGAGATTTCTACGCATTACATTTACTGGTTGAATTTTAAGGCCAGGATTTGTTTATCTTTATATTGGTTTGTTGATATTTGTTGGGGCGTACAAAATGGCTTTGACATATATATATAAGTATAATTATAAGTAATATTATTGGTATACGTTATTCCCACAGGTCAACGCCACACACCAGCGTCAGTATGCTGACTTTGCAACACCACACGCCAGCGACAGAGTGACAGAGTATGCTGACTTTGCAACACTACTCGCCAGCGACAATATGCTGAATTTGCAACACCACACGTCAGCAACAATAGGCTGAATTTGCTTAGCTGATTTTTCTTCGATTGGGATACCTTTATTATAAGAACAAATAATTAAATTGGTTTAATTCTTTTCAGTTTTGATTTAATAAAGAAAGATTCGGTTTGAATTTCAAAAAAAATATTTTTAATTTTTTTGGCACGAAAATACTTAACTGGCGCCCGAGCAGAATTAAAAAGTTTAGCAAACGCGTAAAATTTAAATGTAATTAACGGGACTTGAACGAATTTTTAAAGTGTTGACACGAAGCTTGAAATTATAAATTTGCAAACAAGGAAGAATTGGAAAGTGTTATAAAACGCAACCTAGTTTTAGAATAATTAGCGCGAATAATATTAAACACCAATAATCGCGTGAAAAAAGGTGCGTCTGGAAAAAGGAAAGTCGTAAGAAAGCTTTAACTAGTGTTCAAACTCCCCTAGAGTCGGCCCCTATTAATCAGTGAAGGCAAAAAGGAGGTAGTGGGCCAGCTACCAGCCGACCCAGCATCATGTGTACCATGTTATTGGTACTTATAGGGTAAAAATTAAATTTTTTTTCTTTATTAAGAGTTCGATAGTTTTTTTTTTTAAAAGAGTAAACATCTAAAAAACATTTTATGGGGCCCCACGACCCCGGGGCCACCAAATTTTTGGCAAAAAGTGTTGTCCATCTGAGATACACACGTCTCCAAATTTTTTTACAAAAAGTTTTTTTTATCGGAGATACAAACGTATATAAAATTTGAAGAAAATCGGGTTAAGTTTTTTAAAAAAAATTTATGGGGCCCCACGAACCCGGGGCCTGGGGTCTCCAAAATTTTTACAAAAAGTGTTGTCTATCGGAGATACACGCGTATATAAAATTTAAAGGAAATCGAGGAAATTTTTTTTAAAATATTTGAAGGGGAGCCCCCCGACCCCGTGGCCCGAGGGGCCTCAAATTTTAAAAGAAATTGTATTGTCTCCGGAAATACACATGTGTGCAAAATTTCAATAAAATCGGGCTTTGGGAAGTGGGTTAAAAATTGATCGCAAGATTTCACGACAAACAGACGACCGATGACCGAAAGATGTTCGACATCCGTGCCACGGGCAAGTGAAGTTAATATAGAGAATTTAAAAAATCGGGCTTTGGGCCTCAGGTTACACATGTGTATAATATTTAAAGAAAATCGGCTTAATTTTTTAAAAAATTTGTACGAGGCCTCACGACCTCGGGGCCCAGAGTCTCCAAGATTTTTACAAAAAGTTTTGTCTATCGGAGATACACATGTACATAAAATTCCATGTTGACGAACGATGAACAACACTTTTTGTAAAAATTTTGGAACCCCGGGCACCATACAAATTTTTTAAAAAAATTAACCCGATTATCTTCAAATTTTATACACATGTGTAAATCCGATGGACTACATTTTTTTGTAAAAAGAAGACCCTCCGCCGCGGGTTCGTGAAGCGCCATACAAATATTTTAAAAAAATTAACCCGCTTTTTGTAAAATTTTTGGAGATTCCGGATCCCATGATCGTGAGGCCCCATACAAATTTTTTAAATAAATTAACCCGCTTTTTGTTAAATTTTTGGAGACTCCGGATCCTATGGTCGTGGCTCCATACAAATTTTTTAAAAAAATTAACCCGACTTTCTTCAAATTTTATACACGTGTGTATATCCGATGGACAAAACTTTTTGTAAAATTTTTGTGTGAACGGGCCCTGAGGACCGAGCTTGCCCATAAAAAAATAGTATCTCCGATGTACAAAACTTTTTGCAAAATTTTTGGAGTGATCCTGAGACCCGAGTGGTGCCCATGTACATTTTTTAAAAATAAGCCCGATTTCCTTAAAATTTTAAACACATAATATGTATCTCCTATTAGAGAATTTACATAAAAAATTTAAATTTTTATGGGTTATTTTTTTTTTAAATTCTCTATATTAACTTTCCCGTGACACGAATGTCGGTCGGAAATTGGTCGGAAATCGGTCGGCTGTCGGACGTCTGTCGTGGAATCTTGCGATCAATTTTTAACCCACTTCCCAAAGCCCGATTTTATTAAAATTTTGCACACATGTGTATTTCCGGAGGCAACACTTTCTATTAAAATTTGAGGCCCCTCGGGCCACGGGGTCGGGGTCGGGGGGCTCCACTACAAATATTTTAAAAAAAATTTCCTCGATTTTCTTCAAATTTTATATACGCGTGTATCTCCGATAGACAACACTTTTTGTAAAAATTTTGGAGACCCCAAGCCCCGGCTTCGTGGGGCCCCATTAATTTTTTTTTAAAAACTTAACCCGATTTTTTCAAATTTTATATACGTTTGCATCTCCGATGAAAAAAACTTTTTGTAAAAAAATTTGGAGACCCTGGGCCCCCGGGTCATTAACCCGATTTTTTTAAAATTTTATATACGTGTGTGTATCCGATGGACAAAACTTTTTGTAAAATTTTTGTGTGAACGGGCCCTGAGGACCGAGCTTGCCCATAAAAAAATAGTATCTCCGATGTACAAAACTTTTTGCAAAATTTTTGGAGTGATCCGGCCCTGAGACCCGAGTGGTGCCCATGTACATTTTTTAAAGATAAGCCCGATTTCATTAAAACTTTTAACACATAATATGTATCTCCTATTAGAGAGTTTACATACAAAATTTAAATTTTTATGGGTTATTTTTTTTTAAATTCTCTATATTAACTTTCCCGTGGCACGGATGTCGGTCGGAAATCGGTCGGCTGTCGGACGTCTGTCGTGGAATCTTGCGATCAATTTTTAACCCACTTCCCAAAGCCCGATTTTATTAAAATGTGTATTTCCGGAGACAACACTTTCTATTAAAATTTGAGGCCCTTCGGGCCACGGGGTCGGAGGGCTCCCCTACAAATATTTTAAAAAGAATTTCTCGATTCTCTTCAAATTTTATACACATGTGTATCTTCGATAGACAACACTTTTGTTGAATTTAAAAATCGGGCCTCGGTCCTCAGGTTATACATGTGTATAAAATTTAAAGAAAATATGTATCTCCTATTAGGGAATTTACATAAAAAATTGAATTTTTTATGGGTTATTTTTTTTTTAAATTCTCTATATTAACTTTCCCGTGGCACGGATGTCGGTCGTAAATCGGTCGGAAATCGGTCGGAAATCGGTCGGCTGTCGGACGTCTGTCGGACGTCTGTCGTGGAATCTTGCGATCAATTTTTAACCCATTTCCCAAAGCCCGACTTTATTAAAAGTGTATTTCCGGAGACAACACTTTCTATTAAAATTTGAGGCCCCTCGGGCCACGGGGTCGAAGGGCTCCCCTACAAATATTTTAAAAAAATTTCCTCGATTCTCTTCAAATTTTATACACATGTGTATCTTAATAGACAAAACTTTTTGTAAAAATTTTGGAGACCCCGGGCCCGGTTCGTGGGTCCTCATAACTTTTTTTTTAAAAAATAACCCCATTTTCATCAAATTTAATACACATGTGTATCTCCGATAGACAACACTTTTTGTAAAAAATTTTGTGACCCCGGGCCCGGGTTCGTGGGGCCCCATAACTTTTTTTAAAATAATTATCCCGATTCAAATTTTATATACGAATGTATCTCCGATGAAAAACACTTTTTGTAAAAATTTTGGAGACCCCGGGCCCCATGGTCATTGGTCCCCAATTTTTTTTTTAAAAATTAACCCGATTTTTTTTAAATTTTACATACGTGTTTATCTCCGATGGGCAACAATTTTTGCAAAAATTTTGGAGACAGGCCCCAACAAATTTTTTAAAAAACTTAACCCGATTTTTTTTTAAATTTTATATACGTGTGTATCTTCGATAGACAACACTTTTTGCAAAAATTTTGGTGGCCGGGGTCGCGGGCCTATAAAAATTTTTCAAAAAAAATTAACCCGATTTTCTTCATATTTTATATATCTACATATGTATCTCCGATGGACATTTTTTGTAAAGTTTTTGGAGTGAGACCCGAGGGGTGCCCATATAAATTTTTTAAAAATTAGCTCGATTTTAAACACATGTGTATCACTGATGGACAAAACTTTTTGTAAGTTTGTTGGAGTGATCGGGCCCTGACCCCGTGTGGTGTCCATGTAATTTTTTTAAAAATTAGCGCGGTTTTCTTCAAATTTTAACACATACCCATCTCCTATTTACATGAAAAATTGTATTTTTATGGGTTGTTTTTTTATAATGCTTAGTTGCTAACGCAGCATCTTGACTGCGGATGATGAAATCTTTATTGTTTTGTCTGAATGAGATACATTTAAATGGCAAACATGCTGACATGCAACTTTGTAGAGATTTCTACGCATTACATTTACTGGTTGAATTTTAAGGCCAGGATTTGTTTATCTTTATATTGGTTTGTTGATATTTGTTGGAGCGTACAAAATGGCTTTGACATATATATATAAGTATAATTATAAGTAATATTATTGGTATACGTTGTGAAGGGAAAATTTGCCACACAATTTTTTCCACACATTATTTTTGGTACGCAACCATCTTTTTGTAAACAACACTTTCTTTTGAATTTAATAAAAAAAACTTGCATACACATTACAAAGAAACGTTTACCATAATGTTCTTAAACCTAGCAACATGTTTCCCACTCTTTTAAGTGGTAAATTACTCGCCGAAATTACTCTCGGCTTATGATACACAGGTTCTCTATATTTCGTTCTGTCGTTCCTCTCACAACGCGTAAATTCACCACGCACAACCAATGCACGCCATCATCAAGCAGCTGAGTGAGAGAATGACGACACACATACAGCACCAGACCACACAGACTAGGGATACCCCGCTCGTGACCAAAACCTTCTCTATAGAAAGCCCAACTGTTCCGATCGTACACAGACACATGCTTAGATTGAGACCAAACGTATTTGTATTTAGTAATCAACTAAAGAGCAAAATCCATATAAAATATTTCTGTTTCCCACTACCACATCTTACGTTTTTCGCTCTTTGCGACTTCTTATTTTTTGTACACTGTATTCACATCCCACAAACACACATGCGTTTGGTCTTGGTTTACAGCATTAGTATGCGTAGAGTTGGGCTTTCTATAGAGAAGGTTTTGGCTCGTGACTCACAATACATGCAGAAGCACACAGCATCATTGGAGAAAACAACAACAGCAGGCATACAGCACCACAGACACAGAATACCCGACCAATATTCAAAACAACAACAAACAACATGCATACATTTTGCATCAGACAAGTCAAGGAGAACAACAACAACAAAGCATGCAGTGTAAGACGGCGCAGACCCACGTAAAAGGCAACAACAAACAGCATGCAAAATATGATAGCGGACAATCAGAAGTCTGCAGCATCATTAGACAACCAAAAGAAAAAAAACAACAACAAACAACACACAATGTACGACAGCACGCATTTTCGAGGCAAACCAACAAATAACAAACGAGTCAAAACAACAACAACACTACACCGATCATGCGATGTAGCGGAGTTCCCTAATTTTGCATCAACGGGATCTTGGAACTAACAAACATCAAAGAGGCAACAACAACACTACCAAGTCCCACCGATCATGTGACGTAGCGGATTTCCCTATCGTTGCACCAACGGGATCACGAACCAATAGACCGCCGAGCGCAGCAATACTGACCGGCCGGACAAAACAACAACAACCATATCACATCAAAGGAAACAACAACAACAGCACACCATCAGGCGAGTTAGCGGATTTCACGATCGTTGCAACAACGGGATTTCCACACTCGATGGAGGACTATAAAAGGCCAGCAGTCCTAACAATCGCCCTTCTTTCCTAGAAATCCCTCTTCCCGGCAACAAGTCAGAGTGAATGGTTCAAGAGCGAAGTCCTTGCCTTCACTTTACACTTTACGCCAGTAGTTATCCTAACGATTGGAGGTTCAAGAGCGAAGTCCTTGCCTTCACGCCCACGCTTTACGCTAGACATTACCCACGCTTTACGCTAGATTGGAGGTTCAAGAGCGAAGTCCTTGCCTTCACGCCCACGCTTTACGCTAGACATTACCCACGCTTTACGCTAGATTGGAGGTTCAAGAGCGAAGTCCTTGCCTTCACGCCCACGCTTTACGCTAGACATTACCCACGCTTTACGCTAGATTGGAGGTTCAAGAGCGAAGTCCTTGCCTTCACGCCCACGCTTTACGCTAGACATTACCCACGCTTTACGCTAGATTGGAGGTTCAAGAGCGAAGTCCTTGCCTTCACGCCCACGCTTTACGCTAGACATTACCCACGCTTTACGCTAGATTGGAGGTTCAAGAGCGAAGTCCTTGCCTTCACGCCCACGCTTTACGCTAGACATTACCCAAGCTTTACGCTTGATTGGAGGTTCAAGAGCGAAGTCCTTGCCTTCACGCCCACGCCTAACGCTAGACATTATCCACACTATTGGAGGTTCAAGAGCGAAGTCCTTGCCTTCAAATCCACGCTCTACGCGAGAACAGACTATCATCCCGCCTGGAGATACGTCGGTCTCCTTTAATCATAATTGAAACTTATACAGTAAAATAATATATAGCTTTAAACAAACGATAATTTTAAGTGTACAGATTAAGCGAAGAACAAATAAAGAACGATTGAATTCCTATTTCCTGATTGAAAACTAAAAACAAATTCTTTTTATTGTAACGACCCTAATAGAAGGAACCCTGGTCACACTGAGTTCTACCCCGGCTGGGAAAACCTCGTTACAATTGGCGCCCGAGCAGGGACTCTGGAATTTGATAGAGAAAAAAAAAAAAAAAAAAAAAATATACCAATAAAGAAAGAACACAATTAGATAACCACGATGGTTAAGACCAGTTGGATTTATACACTGTCGAAAGAGGAGCTGAAGAGCTACATGAGCGAGTTCCGAATCGACAGCAACGGCGCAGTGGAAGATTTAAGGAAAAGGTTTTCCAGCTTTGTTTCGGGACGAGACGTTACGTCGGAGGACGAGATACGCCTAAGTGAGCTCGAGGAGAAGCATAGACGCAGCCCATCACAAGCGCCCCTTATAACCTTGAATCCATCTGAAGCCACGGTACGCGACGACCCAAAGGCAACCATCAGGGCAATCTCTCCGGCACCACCGGAAGTGGTTCCAACGCGAAGCAGGACGGACACGACAGTTACGTCGTACGCTCAAATAATGGACCAGGTGAGGAAGTGGTCGGTGAAGTACGATGGTGGTAAGGAGCCTCTCCTATTCATCGAAAGGCTAGAAGAACTTGCGGATGCCTACTGTTTAAACAGGGACCTTCTACCCAGAACCATGCCGGAACTACTCCGTGACCGCGCGTTATTATGGTTCCGAAACAACAACCGAAAATGGGAGACCTGGAACGCCTTCACGACAGATTTTCTACAGTTCTTCCTGCCCTCCAGGTACTGGGAACATCTAGAAGACGAAATTCGTCAACGCCAGCAAAAGCCAAAGGAGCGCTTCAAGGATTTCGTAATCATAATGCAGAACCTCATGAGGCACGCAAACTACACCGGTACACAACAGGTCGAAAGGATCTTCCGAAACTGTCGCCAAGAGTACCAGTACTATATCCGGAGGAAGGATTTTAGAGACCTCCACGAACTCATCAGTCTGGCAGAAGATTTCGAAGGTATCGCTGGTGCAGCAGAACCTATTAAACCCTCGCCCCGACCCAGACAACCCGAAAGGAATTTCATGGTAGCACAAAATATGGAAGCGCGAATAAATGTAAGGACGGCTTGCCTGCGATGTGGCCAGGACGGACACATGAGGCGGGACTGTCGTAACCCCCAAACCATCTTCTGTTGGGACTGCGGCCTTCGAAATGTTCGGACCGTGGAATGCTGCCGGAAACGCGTCGAACGACCGGGAAACGAGCAAGGGGACCGCCGAAACCGTGGTGCGACGGAAACCCCGAGACCGACACCCCGGGCCCAGTAAACTTCCTTGCCTACGATTCCAACCGGATCCTCGCCACCATCACTCTAGGAGGGACGCCGGTAAAAGCTACGATTGACACAGGGGCTACTAGGAGTTTTGTGAGCGAACGTTTTGCAGAAGACAAAAGGGGGACAACAAAGAGTCTACCCATGGATGTGACCGTACGGATGGCCGAAGGGACACCCAAGTTGATCCGAGAGGCCCTACAGCTGGATGTCGAGATAGGTAATAGGGAGATACAGTTTCCATTCTTGATTCTCCCAGATGCAATGGATGAAGTAATCTTAGGTCTGGACTTTTTGTCACGGGTGGAGGCCCGTCTAAGCTGCGGTGGCCAGACCATAAAATTACAGCACAGAATAACGCCCGCAGAACACATCCGACAATGCACCACCACGCAAGAAACACCACGGACAGAACAGGAACAGCTTTCAGCGTTTCTGCAACAAGAATTCAAGAAATTTGATCAACTACCCGCCGTTTCCAACATCACAGAACACAGAATCATCATGCACGACGAACGCCCAATAAAGCAGCGCTACTTCCCCCGTAATCCAGCCATGCAGGAAATAATAAATACAGAGATCGACGAGTTGTTGGAAAAAGGATGTATCGAGCCTTCACATAGCCCTCACAGCGCGCCCATAGTTCTCGTGCGAAAGAAGACGGGCAAATGGAGACTATGTATCGACTATCGAGAACTGAATGCACGATCAGTGCCCGACGCATACCCCCTGCCACGAATCCAACACATTCTAGAAAAGCTTCGCGGTGCCAAATTCATCAGTAGTCTGGACCTGAGAAATGGATATTGGCAAATCCCCATGGAGGAGAAGAGTAAGCAGTACACCGCCTTCACGGTACCCGGCCGTGGCTTGTTCCAATGGCGCGTGATGCCGTTTGGGCTACATTCGGCCCCTGCGACCTTCCAGCGAGCGCTCGACCGAGTCATCGGACCAGAGATGGAGCCCCATGCGTTTGCATATCTTGACGACATAGTCGTCATCGGGAGAACGTTTGACGAACACATGGGAAATCTGCGCAAGGTGTTCAGGCGATTGCAGATGGCTAACCTAAAAATTAACCCGGAAAAATGTGAGTTCTGCAAAACGGAAATACGGTACTTGGGACACGTGGTCAGTAACAAAGGCATACACACTGACCCCGACAAAATAGCGGCCATCAAAGAGCTCCAACCCCCGAGTAATGTACGAGAGGTACGCCGGTACCTGGGCATCGCTTCATGGTACCGCCGATTTGTTCCAGATTTCGCCGAGACCGTGCGACCGATGACGAGCCTCCTCAAGAAAGGCAAGCACTGGAAGTGGGGAGAAGAGCAGCAGCAAGCATTCGAAGCACTCAAAGTTAAACTTACCGAGGCCCCAATCCTGGTCTGCCCCGATTTCTCTAAGAAGTTCACACTCCAGACGGATGCCAGCGATTATGGTTTAGGAGCAGTCCTCACCCAGGAGATAGACGACAGTGAACGGGTCATAGCGTAAGCCAGTCGACACCTAAACCCCGCAGAGAAGAACTACTCGCCGACCGAAAAGGAATGCCTGGCCATCGTATGGGGAATAAGGAAGATGCGGGCATACATCGAAGGGTATAGGTTTACAGTAATAACAGACCACCTCTCGCTCAAATGGCTAAACTCGATATCCAGCCCGTCCGGCCGGATCGCACGGTGGGCGCTAGAACTACAGCAGTATACATACGACATACAGTACAGGCGGGGCAAACTCAACGTCGTTGCAGACGCTCTATCAAGACAACCGCAAGAAACACTGATGGCAACCTCCGAGGAACACGTAGAGCAACAGAAGTGCCACTGGCTGCAAAAGAAGGTCCAGCAGGTCACAGAGAACCCAGCCAAATTCCCCGACTACGTGATCGAAGGCCAGCAGCTGTATCGGCACATAGGGCATCGAGCCGGAGACGAGGACTCAACACCGTGGAAACTGTGTGTGCCGAGTAACCTTCGAAGTCGGGTACTGCAGGAAAACCATGACAGCGCATCAGCAGGGCACCTGGGGATCCGGAAGACCACGGCGAGAATATGCGGTCGCTACTATTGGCCGGGTATGTTTCGTGACATTCGTCAGTATGTAAAGAAATGTGAAAGCTGCCAGTGCTACAAACCCAGCCAACAGCAAGCAGCAGGTAAAATGCTTACCCAGGTGGCCGACGAACCATGGGCCACATTATGTAGTGACTTCGTTGGGCCACTCCCTAGGTCGAAACACGGAAATACCATGTTACTGGTTTTCTTTGATCGGTTTTCGAAATGGGTCGAACTGATTCCAATGCGAAGGGCAACGACCGAAGGAGTCCAACGGGCTTTTCGCGAACGTATACTGGCCCGATACGGCGTACCCAAGATCCTGATAACAGACAACGGGGCGCAATTCAGTAGCAGGTCATTTCGTCGATTCTTGGAGACCATGGGCATACGCCAGCAATTTACAGCACCATATACCCCCCAAGAAAATCCCACTGAAAAGGTCAACCGCACCGCTAAAACAATAATTGCACAACTAGCGGGAACGCAACAACGCACTTGGGACGAGAAGCTGCCCGAAGTTATGCTGGCAATAAATTCAAGCGTACAGGACTCAACAGGATACAGCCCGGCATTCCTGACACAGGGCCGAGAACCCCGCCTCCCGAACACGCTGTACGACGAGATCACTCCTGGGACGGGTACACTAGGTAAAAAACCAGAGGACCGAAAGACCCAGATGAACGAGATCTTCGAGATCGTGCGACGAAACTTAGAACGAGCTGCGAAGGATCAAGCCCGCCACTACAACCTCAGACGACGTCCTTGGAAGCCCGAGATCGGGAATCTGGTGCTGGTCAAACAGCACCACCTATCAAAGGCAGTAGAAGGGTTCGCTAGTAAACTAGCACCACGATACGACGGGCCATACTTAGTAATGAGCTTCGTCTCACCTGTCATAGTAAGGCTAAGGAAACATGGGCAAAACAAGGAGCGCACAGCCCACGTCAATGAGTTGAAAGACTTCCACGGAAACTCCCCACCCGAACCAGAGAAGACAAACCGCATCGCAATAACAGTGACACCCCACACCCAACACTCTAACGAGCCCACAGTGATACAACACGGCAGCAAACATCAGCACAAATGGTATAATCACCCGCGCAACTGGCGGTCTGGGACGGGGAACCATGAACAGAACATCGTTCCATTAAAAACCACAAGACAAAACAATCGGCAACAAACCTCAAGACGACCACACAAAAGAACACAAGCGGGAGAGAGAAGTCAGGGGCATGACGAAAATGCGACAGCGATCAATAGCATCATCATCGAAATCCAGAGCAAAACGTCAGCAACACACTGACACTGAAACGGCATTTGACGATCCCATCTGTAACCAAAAGAGTTAAATTACAGAAACTATGATATCAACTTGAGAAAAGAAAGAAAAGACAACACATCCAAAGTAACACCACGACACCCCAATGCTGAAACAACGAAGTAAACTACACCAGAAGAAGAAAATAACGGAGTACAGGTCCCGCAACTTGTTTTCGTTTCAAGTACACACAACAAGTAAAAATTAGTCTCAAGTGATTACTCAGTGTATCCAGACATCGTAAACAAAACCAAAACCAACAAAATTTTTACAAGATGAATACCCAGAGGACACCCAAGATAGACAACGAAGCCATACAACGCATCTGCATGGAAGCCACAAACACGATTCACGCATCCGGAGACGCCGAGTTAAACCAGGTGATCGGAAGTTTTCCTCCAGGGCCAGGTGGCATCGATGTGCGAATGGCCGACTACTGCCGACTAAAGAAAGGGGTATACTTCAACGACGTTCTGGTGGGAGTCGGACTCAGGTGGTTAGAGAGTAGGATGGAGGAAAGCCACCGGGAGAGAATCAAGATCTGCAGCACATTCCTCTTCTCACGGATGCAGCAGTACCAGCCAGATCAGCAGGAGAGCCCCGAGTCAACGGCCATTAGGCGACACGCACTAGTGAGCAGGTGGGACCGGCACAAGGACCTCATCAGGAAAGACCTGGTTTTAGTGCCCATTTGCGACGGCAACCATTGGTACCTCGTGGTGGTTACCAACCCGGGGAGACCTCACCGTGCCACCATTGATGTGTACGATTCGTGGGCCAAAACACCAAGGAACGAGGCCATTGAGGTAATTCGCGGCTACGTCGTGCAACAGCACCTATCGAAGGGACATCACTGGACGTGGGCAGAGTTCCAGGACTCATACCCAGGCCGACACATGGAGATGCCACAACAGCGAAATGGGGTGGATTGTGGCGCATTTTTACTGGAAGCAGCGGAGAAAGTCCTCACCTGGGGACTGGCAGGACCCGACTCGCCAGGCCAGAGGATGTCGCCGGACAGCGCCAGCAAGAAACGGAGAATGCTTGCCAACCTCATCCAAAGAAGCGCCGACCCAGCAATTAAGTTTCCAGATCTCGGACTTGACGATGACGACATAGACTGTAACATCCGAGAAAGAGTCAACCGCAGCAGGCCAAAAACTCCGCGCCGCACTCGCCACCGCTACCGCAGCCGCAGCAGACACGATAGCAGTAGCAGCAGCAGTGACAGTAGTAGCAACAGTACCCGCAGCAGCAGCAGTAGTGGGAGCAACAGCAGCAGTAGCAGTGGCAGCCACAACAACAAACCGAGGGAAAGAAGTTTCACCCCGCCGACAGGCCTCCTCGAACCCGGACCAGACAGGAACAACCCACCAAAAACCGCGACGACCCGACGACAGGAAGATGTCCTGTCACTCACAGGGAGTGACATAGTGCACAAAGAAGAGACCATGAGCGAAACCGTATCCCATGAACTCCAGGCCAAAATAGATACGGCAAAGGCGAGAGTACAAGCGGGAGAACTACGAAGGATACACTTCTTCCATGTGCAGGACAAGACCCGACTTGGAGTGCTAGTCACCAGGAAGGGAAAGATCAGCATCCGTCGAAGTAAGGGGGAGGTGTGAAGGGAAAATTTGCCACACAATTTTTTCCACACATTATTTTTGGTACGCAACCATCTTTTTGTAAACAACACTTTCTTTTGAATTTAATAAAAAAAACTTGCATACACATTACAAAGAAACGTTTACCATAATGTTCTTAAACCTAGCAACATGTTTCCCACTCTTTTAAGTGGTAAATTACTCGCCGAAATTACTCTCGGCTTATGATACACAGGTTCTCTATATTTCGTTCTGTCGTTCCTCTCACAACGCGTAAATTCACCACGCACAACCAATGCACGCCATCATCAAGCAGCTGAGTGAGAGAATGACGACACACATACAGCACCAGACCACACAGACTAGGGATACCCCGCTCGTGACTCACAATACATGCAGAAGCACACAGCATCATTGGAGAAAACAACAACAGCAGGCATACAGCACCACAGACACAGAATACCCGACCAATATTCAAAACAACAACAAACAACATGCATACATTTTGCATCAGACAAGTCAAGGAGAACAACAACAACAAAGCATGCAGTGTAAGACGGCGCAGACCCACGTAAAAGGCAACAACAAACAGCATGCAAAATATGATAGCGGACAATCAGAAGTCTGCAGCATCATTAGACAACCAAAAGAAAAAAAACAACAACAAACAACACACAATGTACGACAGCACGCATTTTCGAGGCAAACCAACAAATAACAAACGAGTCAAAACAACAACAACACTACACCGATCATGCGATGTAGCGGAGTTCCCTAATTTTGCATCAACGGGATCTTGGAACTAACAAACATCAAAGAGGCAACAACAACACTACCAAGTCCCACCGATCATGTGACGTAGCGGATTTCCCTATCGTTGCACCAACGGGATCACGAACCAATAGACCGCCGAGCGCAGCAATACTGACCGGCCGGACAAAACAACAACAACCATATCACATCAAAGGAAACAACAACAACAGCACACCATCAGGCGAGTTAGCGGATTTCACGATCGTTGCAACAACGGGATTTCCACACTCGATGGAGGACTATAAAAGGCCAGCAGTCCTAACAATCGCCCTTCTTTCCTAGAAATCCCTCTTCCCGGCAACAAGTCAGAGTGAATGGTTCAAGAGCGAAGTCCTTGCCTTCACTTTACACTTTACGCCAGTAGTTATCCTAACGATTGGAGGTTCAAGAGCGAAGTCCTTGCCTTCACGCCCACGCTTTACGCTAGACATTACCCACGCTTTACGCTAGATTGGAGGTTCAAGAGCGAAGTCCTTGCCTTCACGCCCACGCTTTACGCTAGACATTACCCACGCTTTACGCTAGATTGGAGGTTCAAGAGCGAAGTCCTTGCCTTCACGCCCACGCTTTACGCTAGACATTACCCACGCTTTACGCTAGATTGGAGGTTCAAGAGCGAAGTCCTTGCCTTCACGCCCACGCTTTACGCTAGACATTACCCACGCTTTACGCTAGATTGGAGGTTCAAGAGCGAAGTCCTTGCCTTCACGCCCACGCTTTACGCTAGACATTACCCACGCTTTACGCTAGATTGGAGGTTCAAGAGCGAAGTCCTTGCCTTCACGCCCACGCTTTACGCTAGACATTACCCACGCTTTACGCTTGATTGGAGGTTCAAGAGCGAAGTCCTTGCCTTCACGCCCACGCCTAACGCTAGACATTATCCACACTATTGGAGGTTCAAGAGCGAAGTCCTTGCCTTCAAATCCACGCTCTACGCGAGAACAGACTATCATCCCGCCTGGAGATACGTCGGTCTCCTTTAATCATAATTGAAACTTATACAGTAAAATAATATATAGCTTTAAACAAACGATAATTTTAAGTGTACAGATTAAGCGAAGAACAAATAAAGAACGATTGAATTCCATTCCCAACTAAAAACAAATTCTTTTTATTGTAACGACCCTAATAGAAGGAACCCTGGTCACACTGAGTTCTACCCCGGCTGGGAAAACCTCGTTACAACGTTATTCCCACAGGTCAACGCCACACACCAGCGTCAGTATGCTGACTTTGCAACACCACACGCCAGCGACAGAGTGACAGAGTATGCTGACTTTGCAACACTACTCGCCAGCGACAATATGCTGAATTTGCAACATCACACGTCAGCAACAATAGGCTGAATTTGCTTAGCTGATTTTTCTTCGATTGGGATACCTTTATTATAAGAACAAACAAGTAAATTAGTTTAATTCTTTTCAGTTTTGATTTAATAAAGAAAGATTCGGTTTGAATTTCAAAAAAAATATTTTTAATTTTTTTGGCACGAAAATACTTAACTGGCGCCCGAGCAGAATTAAAAAGTTTAGCAAACGCGTAAAATTTAAATGTAATTAACGGGACTTGAACGAATTTTTAAAGTGTTGTAAACACGATCCAGCTTGAAATTATAAATTTGCAAACAAGGAAGAATTGGAAAGTGCTATAAAACGCAACCTAGTTTTAAAATAATTAGAGCGAATAAGATTATACACCAATAATCGCGTGAAAAAAGGTGCGTCTGGAAAAAGGAAAGTCGTAAGAAAGCTTTAACTAGTGTTCAAACTCCCCTAGAGTCGGCCCCTAGTAATCAGTGAAGGCAAAAAGGAGGTAGTGGGCCAGCTACCAGCCGACCCAGCATCAAGTGTACCATGTTATTAATACTTATAGGGTATAAATTTAAACAGATCGATAGTTTTTTTTTTAAAAAGAGTAAACATCTAAAAAACATATATAATACAATAAATTATTCCTTTAGTATAAGAAAAGATAATAGTAATTTTTCTTCTCTTTAATTGTTGAATATCAAAGAAGGAAGAGTAAAAATAAGTTATTATGTTGAATAAATATCTAAAATAAAAAGTAAAAGAAAAGATAAAAAACAACCCATTAAAAATAAAATTTTTCGTGTAAATGGTTAGGTTAAAATTTGAAGAAAATCAGGCTAATTTTTAAAAACTTTATATGGGTACCCTCGGGCCTCAGGGCCCGTTCACTGCAAAAAATTTACAAAAATTTTGTCCATCAAAGATACACATGTGTATAAAATTTGAAGAAAATCGGGTTAATTTTTTGAACAATTTTTATGGGGCCCCGGGGTCGTGGGGTCGTTTTTACAAAAAGTGTTGTCTAATGGATATAAAAGTATATAAAATTGATCGCAAGATTCCACGACAAACCGACGACCGACGAACTGGCACACCAAAAATTTTACAACAAATTTTGTTCATCATATATACACATGTGTTCAAAATATATAATTAAAATAAAAAATAAAAAAACAACCCATAAAAATTAAAATTTTTCATGTAAATTCTCTAATAGGAGAAATAGGAGAAATTTTTTAAAAAAATTAACCCGATTATCTTCAAATTTTATACACATGTGTAAATTCGATGGACTACATTTTTTTGTAAAAATTTTTAAGACCTCCCGCCGCGGGTTCGTGAAGCCCCATACAAATATTTAAAAAAATTAACCCGCTTTTTGTAAAATTTTTGGAGACTCCGGATCCTATGGTCGTGAGGCCCCATACAAATTTTTTAAAAAAATTAACCCGACTTTTTTCAAATTTTATACACGTGTGTATATCCGATGGACAAAACTTTTTGTAAAATTTTTGTGTGAACGGGCCCTGATGACCGAGGTTTGCCCATAAAAAATAGTATCTCCGATGTACAAAACTTTTTGCAAAATTTTTGGAGTGATCCGGCCCTGAGACCCGAGTGGTGCCCATGTACATTTTATTATTTTATTTATTATTTTTTTATTTATTATTTTTTTTTAGAAATACATTTAATTATATTAGTTAATTTTTTTTCTTATTTTGTTTTTTTTTCTTTTCGCATGTTGATGGTGATATTGATGATGATGCTGGAAATGGTGATGGAAATGGTTTACGGCGGTGTTCGCGGATAGATAAGAACTTCCCTGAATAAATCCATTACTTCGGGCGTTGTCGGGCTTGTCGAAACGAAGTTGGTGAACGGTATGTGTTCGGTGAGATGGGTCCTTTTGTGAGGTGAGGTTTTAAAATATTTTCTTTTTTCCAAGCATCACACGCGCCACACGCGAATCACGACACGTGTCACACGCGGGATATCAAAATTGGCCTCTGACATTGACCTGCTTACAAAATTTCAACCCGTTGTACGAAAGGTGGTTAAAAAGAACCTAAAAAAAAGAGGAAATGGCGGCATTTTCAACCATCGCACGTGCCACATGCGAAACGTGACACACGTCAAACGCGGAATATAAAAAATGGTATTTGTAACTTAGACACTCACAAAATCAGCTCTCTAGGTCGTGTGAAAAGTGATTAAAAAGGATCTCAAAAAAGGGGAAAAAAAATGTCCACCCACACGCGCCACGCGGCGCACGCGGAACATCAAAAATAATATTCGGGACTTCACTCTAGGTCATCTTCACAGTTTTTAAAAAGAGGAAATATCTTTCATTTTATCGATGAAGCTATAGAAAACTGGTATGAAAGTTCGAGAAAAATTCCTAGAGAAAACACATTTACAGCAATAAATGAACACAAATGAAGGGGACCTACAATTTAATGCCGGATCCGAACGACGAATTGAGAAGCATTCCAAGTCAATTTATTACTCTCGGAACGTTTGTCAGCCACTCGCGAGAGGTGGGACACCGTGAAAAATACTTGGTGTTACTGGGATTTGAACAACGAATCCCCTGCTCAAAAGTCCATGCTCTTATCCACTGAGCCCGGCGCCCACTACTAAAGTTGTTATGCTTCAATAAAAAAAAATTTAAAAAAAATGATTATTTTATTTTATATAGGGTGTTTCAATAGGTGCGCTTCAACTTTTCTCCGATAGGGACGGCGAACGACGCCATATTTTTTATTGTTCTTTTGTTATTTGGAAACTTCATTAGTATACATTTCATCGTAGAACGCTACACATGTGAAGAGCGATTGCAAATCGTGAAAATTTTTTATCAAAATAATCGTTCTGTTGCCGCTACTTTAAGAGCATTACGGCCATTTTACGGTCCATTTAACAAGCCAGCCCGTTCGACAATCGATTTTACGTAAAGATCTTGGCCTACATCCGTATAAGATCAAGCTGACACAACAACTAAAGCCGTTTGACCATTTGAAGCGACGCCGATTCGTGAATTGGGCTCAAGAGCAAATCGAAAATGATGCAGATTTTCACCGAAAAATCATCTTCAGCGAAGAGGCTCACTTCGTAAAATGTGCACGCGGTGGTCATGCAAAAGAAATTGAGTTTCATACTTAAATGTATCATATGTATGTGTTCAAATTCGTTAATAAAAAAAAAAGTTAGTTCAAAAGTCGAACAGTTTGTGTTTTATTCAAAAAAAAAAGTGGAAGTGCTCTTATTGAAAAACCCTATACTTTTTAGTTTTTATTGAAATATGTTTGATAACTTCAATAATATGAAGATAGGATGCTTATATGGAGACCTCCAAAAGGCCCAAAATACATCAAAAATATCATAACAAGACTCACAAAAAGACCCCCAAAGGGACCTTCAAAAAACTCCTTCAAGATCTACTCGAGACCACCCCAAGACTACTTTAAAACCACCTCAAAACCACTAACAAGGCCGCGCTCTAGTCCCCTCAAGACCCCAATAAAAATCCTCTTAAAACTCCCTCAAAACCCCCTTCACTACCTCCCTCAAAACCCACTAAAGACCCCGCTTAAGACCTTGCTTCAAGACCACCAAAGAAGCCCTCACGTTGCTCTCCAACCCAAGACCCCGTCAAGACCCCCTCAAGACTTTACTCAATATCCCACTAAAGACCGCTCAAAACCCCCTTAAGATCATATAAAGACTCCCTCAAGCCCGTCTTAAATACCCCCTCAAGATCCCCCGTAAGACACTGTAAAACCACCTCATGATTACCTCAAGACCACCCAAGACTACCTAAAGACTCCCTCATCACCAAGCTCAAGTACCTTAAGAAAGTCTTCCACAAAAACACGTGCGAAACTGTCAACTCACAGCATTAAAATGAAAAAAGCGTGACAGAATAACACATAAACCGTGATAAAGACAGAAATAATAGCAATCTCCGAAAGTCTTTGAAACGCTTTCCATAACAGTTATACTCTTGGTCGTTTGTCAGACATTCCAGAGAGGCATTCAAATCAGCCGATCAATAGTATAAAGCACTAACAACTTAAGCCACAGGGACAATTACATTACAAATACAAAATTTTACAGGTCAATATTAACATTTGTAACAGATACACGATACACAGATACTGTTGTTAGTACGAGTATTTCATAAATGTATAAATATATATATATATATATATATATATATATATATATATATATATATATATATATATATATATATATATCTAATATATAAAAATCTCGTGTCACGGTATCTCTCAACTGCTCCGAAACGGCTCGACCGACCGATTGTTATGAAATTTTTTATGTAGGTATGAGAAAAAAAAAAAAAAAATTTGAGAACGACTGGACCGATCTGGCTAACTTTTATTTTATAAATTCGCCATAGTCCGAATAAGGTTTATGCGAAAAAAAAATATTCGCCATAGTCCGGAATAAGGTTTATTGTTTTGTTCGTTATAGTCCTAGGAAACAAACACAATTACAAAGGAAAGTTGAAAAATTCGGATAAACAGCAAAAATTGTTTTGTTCGTTATGTTCCCGGAGATATTTTTAGCAAAATACAATTCGGGAAAATTTGGAAAACGATAAATTGGATATACTTTGAGGAAATAACTCAATTGAATTTTTTCGGTGAAATGAAAACTTTTGAAAAACGCATTCCAGCCTTACTTAAAATAAAATTAAATTTGTGTTGATTCGCGATCTGTCCATCAAAAGTCGTTATTTCATTTCTGTTCCAATAGATTCCAATTGTTTGGGTTACGTGCGCAAATGTCATTTGACAGCTTCTTCTTTGATTTTGTGGGCAAAAAGATCTTCAACAGACCACAAAAGACAATCAAAAAACCCCGAAAAGAATCATAAAAAGACCTCCGAAAGTCCCTCAAAATCCCCAAAAATCATTAAAGACCCCCAAAAGACCCCAAAAAGACTCGCCGAAATACCACAAAAAGACCCTCAAAAGACCCCCAAAAGACCTACAAAAGGCGTCCAAAAGACTCACTAAAAAACCTCCAAAAGACCCTGAAAGGACCTCCAAAAGACTATTTTGACGAGCAAATTTTAACCGCGGTTGTGTATAATTATACCCAAAGATAGATAACTTTTCAAAAAATTCTACCAGGTACCAGGTAATAGGTAGAGCAAATTGGTTTAGTGTATTAAATAGAGGAAGGATGAGGCTACATTAGAAAAAATTGGGAGTGGTGTGGGGGTCAAAGTTGAACAAAATTTTAAATTGAAACTTGACTTTTGAGAGCCCCTGGAAAATTGGGGAAATTAAAAATCAGGAAAACCTTCGAGTGCCTATTAGCCTGATAGGTCCTCTATATAACAAAAATATAAAGGTCCGGGTTAGATAACTCACCTGGCGCACAGGTGTGATTTTACCGCTTGGGGGGTATTTTTCTACCCATTCCGCGCATTGATTCTAGAAATACATGATTTTGGGATTTTTTTTTTCAAATAAAAAAACGCAGTTTTAATATCAAAAATGAAAGAAAAAGGATTTATTTAACCAACATTATGAAAAAATAGTATCAAATATCATAGTTTATTGAGCTTTTTTGACTTTAGTCACGTCTCTTGGGGTGCCAACATGAAACTTTACAAAACATATTTTTGGGTGAATGGTCATATCACATTTGACGCATTCGTACTCAGTTTTAACGCCACATTGAGCACATCGGGCTCGTCTCCCGAGTTTTTCGACCAAATGATCAGTTCGATCAATTCGCCTTGCCATCTGTTGAGCGTTGGAAACGGATTTACTTTTACCCGAAAGCCTAAGATTTTCCGGAATTGTGACCAACGATTCAACAACGCTGACACGGAAATCAAATTGGCCCATTGTTGGTTCGCCAACAGTTTTCCGACAGATACAATTCGTGTAGCAGCGTCTAAGGCATTTGTAAGTAGCGGCCAATACCATTTTTTGCCACGGACTCGAATACAATAATTATTCATCGCATTATCAAATAAATCCACGCCACCCATGCGCTGATTTTATTGATGAATGAGGTGTGGTTGCTCAGTCAATGCCATCTTACGCTGTTTGCGATCAAATCGTTTTGCTCGACACATTGGCTCAATGCCGAAGAAATTTGACATCATGGTCACAACAGAATTGTCGTTCCAACTAACTGCGGTAATGTTGTTGTTTTTGTCTAAACGAAAGTCTGAGGATCCTCGAGCTTTTTTTTCACAGATTTCACATCACAATAGAACCAAGTGTATAAGATTTCATAAAAACATGATAATATGTGAAGCAAACTAACCAATTTTCTCAAACAATGCCTTCTGGTCTTCCTTTTCAGTATTGTTTGGCTGGTTGGCAAAACTGTAACCTTTCGAGTGGCTTAATTTGGCTCCTGTGTTTATCAAAGCACGACGAGAAAGAGCACGACTATTTGAAGTTGACGGCTTCTCTTCAACTTCCATTTCCTCTTGCTCGATTTCTGTCTCACCAACTGCTGGAAGATTTTCATTGTCATCTTCATAAACGTATTCCAATTCAAACTGTCCAGGCATTTCATTAGGCAATTGATTTTGATCGTGAATTAATCGAACATGATCGTCTATCTCTTCGTCCTCACTAATATCATCAACTTGATTTGGTGGAGTTATTATGATATTTATTTCATCAGCATTATGACCATTGCCGTTATCTTCTTCATTAGATGTCCAAGAGTCGATCTCTGCTTGAAATTCAGCAGCAGTTAATATATAACGACGGCGAATCGTTTTGAAAAAATCACAAAAAAAGTATAACTTAGCTATACACGACCGCTCACAAAGAAAACCAACAACGAAAAGACATGACAGATGGCGAAAAGGCGGTAAAATACACGCACACACTATCCCAAATCATGCGTCCAGTCATACTGCGAAAACATGTTATTATTTTATTCAATACGCGGAATGGGTATAAAAATACCCATACCGTATCTCAGTTAATATGACAGGTAAAAAAAAACCTAACCTCTATTGGTCTAGCGTCTGTATGAAGTTTCATCAAAATCGCTTCACGAAATCGAGGGTCAGCCGTTAATGGGTTAAGGAAAGCAAATTTAAAAAATCAACTAGATAAATCAGAGTTTCTAAAGAAAAAAACAAAATTTCTTGTTCATATAGTGACACAAAACGGTATAAAACCAAATCCCCAAGAAATTGAATGTGTAAACAAATTTCCAATACCCAAAACTACAAAAAAAAATCAATGACACTATTCTTAAAAAAGAATACTAAAATAGATATTTCAAATGTAAAAAATCAAGAAAGTTTTAATACATTAAAAAAATTATTAACAAATGATCCAATATTAAGTTATCCTGATTTTACTAAAAAATTTACCCTTTCAGCAGATGCTCGTAATTATGCATCAGGCGCAATACTTTCCCAAAATAATCACCCAATTTGTTACGCTAGCAGAACATTAAATGAACATAAAATAAATTATAGTACTATTGAAAAAGAACTATTAGCAATTGTTTGGTTAACAAAATATTTCAGACCCCACCTTTTTGGACGTAAATTTACAATCGAAACAGATCATAAACCCTTAACTTGACTTTTTCAATCAAAGAACCCAATTTTAAACTTGTAAGATGGAGATTAAAATTATCAGTAATGGATTACGAAAAATAAGAACGCAGACGCCATTTCTAGAATAGAAATAAATCTTACAGAAAGTAATGAAGAAAACAAATCAGATACTTTTCCACTCAGTAATATATATATATTCAAAACACAAATAGCAATTTTTAAAACTAATTCCGGATTATTACCAATAAAACAATTAAAGACTTTTAACTAAAATAGGAAAGTTATATACATTAAATCCATAGACGAAGAAACAGCATTAGTACTCCTAAAAACACATTTCAACCCCAAAATTTAAACTGTGTCTATATAGATAACGAAGAATTCATTAAGATATAAGTTTATAAAAAACATTGCGCAGAAGAAAGACAATTAAAAATTTTTAGAACTGATAAATTTTTAAAAGATATAACAGACGAAGACGAACTAGTTGAAATCATTAAAAATGAACATCTCAGAAATAATCGCAGAGGAATTATAGAAGTATATAAAGAACTAGCGGTAATACCCGGCGCTACCCGGTTGCCCCATCTTACTGACCCCCACCCAAGTTAACACCAACCCACTGACTCCGTCCACTGACCCACCGCCTATTGACCCCCACCTACCGACTGACCAATCCGCCGTATGACCCCCGCCCACTGACATCTCGCCCTATGACCTCCTGCCTAATGACCACCCACCCACTGTTTTTAAATACCAAACAGTTATGCAAAATGTCTAACAATTTCATAAAAATATGCAATTTGTGAAATGGTGACCCCTTGACCCAGGAGTCTGACCACTTTCAAAATATACCTATTTAGTGCCCATTATTGTATAAAACCCCTACGCAAAGTTTGAACGCGATTGGTTCATAAAAACATGCAATTTGTAGAAACAATAAAAAAAATTCTTATGGCGACCCTTTGACTCAGGAGTCTGACCACTTTCAAAATATGCCTATAATGTATTCGTTATGGTATTAAACCCCTATGCAAAGTTTGAACGCGATCGATTCATAAAAACATGCAATTTGTAAAAACAAAAAAAAAATTCGTATGGTGACCCCTTGACCTAGGAGTCTGACCACTTTCAAAATATGCCTATTAAGTGCCTATTATGGTAGAAAACCCATATGCAAAGTTAGAACGCGATCGGTTAAAGGGTTTGGCAGTCCATACCCGACATACATACATGCATACATACATACATACATACAAAGTTTCGCTTTTATATATATAGATTATTCTTAAAATTTTATCATCCAAAATTTAATATTAGAATAACCCAGTTTATCAACAGTTGCGAAATATGTTATACGGAAAAGTATGAACGAAATCCAATTAAAATTAAATATCAACTTACAGAAACCCGTTCAGCACCTAATGAAATTATTCAAGCAGATGTGTCCTATTCACTCAAAAAACAACTCTTTGCCACGTTTATAGACAAATTTAGTAAATTTTTTCAAGCAATAAAAATCACAGCAAGAGCATGGACAGAATTTAAAAGAACTACACTTATATTAATTGCTGCGATTGGACCAATAAACAATCTTATTGTAGATAACGGGCTAGGATTTAAAGCTCTCCCACTAAAAGAATTTTTACAAAACGAAAACATAGAAATCCATTACACTTCAAATTATAATCATACATCCAATTCAGATGTAGAACACATCAGATTGTTAAAACATGATCCTAATACAAATAATAATATTGTCGAAGAAAAGATATTAAAAAAATAAACTTTTATAACAATACTATACAAATAAAAAATCAATTGATTTCAAAAATGGAAAAATACACAATAATGAATATAATTATTCTATTAAAGAAAAAATTTTGAAGAAAAATTAACTAATTTCATTAAAACACGTGGTGGAAAAAACCATACCAAATTTAGAAAAATTGATGTAGAAAAAATAGATGAAAATCATATAATACATATTATAAATCACATATAAAACAAAAAAAGAAATATCAAAACAATAATTCTCCTACATTCCTAACCAAAGAAAAACAAAAAAGAAACATTAAAAAAGATCCTATTTTATAAAACATAAAAAGATAAATGAAAAAGATAAGCGGTTTAAAAGCTTAAAACGTGGACTTTAAACAAAAAGGAACATGCATAAAATAAATAGATTCTTAAATATCAATTGAATTTATATCAAATAAAAAGAAATCTGAAATAAATTATATTTTTTATGGATGAATTTTAAAATCTTCATTTTGTCAATAGCCTTAGTATAGCCTTAGTATATGGACAATTTCTCCAAATACATGATCCAAATAAGAATAATGGATACATGACAATAAAAAAAGAAGATATAAACATTATTCTAAAAATTTAACAAAATTCTACTTATTATAAACACTACAGAAATAGAAAGTACTATGGATCACATACATGGAAATATAAATTTAATACAAACCAAAATAGGCACTACTAATCCAATGTTTAATACACTAATACAATACTTCAGACATTTAAAATAAAAAATATCTAACCTTAAACCACACCCTAAATCGAAACGAGCACTTATGAACATATTAGGTACAGGACTTAAATACATAGCAGGCACAATGGATTTACAAGACGATATTGAAATAAAAATCCAATTAGAAGCCCTTAATTCCAAAAATAAAGTATTGATCTTAGAAAGTAATAAACAAATTTCTTTTAATACCAAAATATCCAAACAATTAGAAAATATAACTAATCATGCTCAAAATCAACAGAAAATCATTACAAAATTTTTAAATAACCTTAAAAAACTAAACAAAAATTATATTCTTAAACTAATAGACGAAATAACTTACATACGACATATTTATTAAATCAAATATGACATTTCCGACATCACGTAGACGACATAGAACAAATTATCCTTACAAGTAAATTAGGCATTCTAACCAGAAATATTTTAACAGAACAAGAATTTAAACTAGCTAAAAGTATTCAAGTACTTAAATACACAAAAATAGCCGTATTATTTGAATATGAACTGATTATAATAATTCTCTTAATACCGAATATTCTAACTCCTCATATTCCACTATTATCAAATTTTCATGCCATATAAAGCGGCATCAGATCACGGCATACTATAATGACTGTGTGCGCTGTGTGCAGCACTGCTTTACGATAGTGATTGTTTTTTTAACCACAGAGCGCACTGCGTGCTCGCATGTGTTTTTATATTTCAGAATTTTGGCGGAATTCAGTATACTTTTGGTTTGATTTGATTTTGATTTGATTAGAGAATTAACATGACATTATTTTTGGGTTGTTTTTTTTATCTAGTCATTACTATCTAAGTTCACTGAATTGTAGGTTTCCTACAGAATAAAACAATAAATCTTAAAATATTACATTAAACGTTTTTTTCAAAATAAATTTTTTTTCAAATTTTTATAAAGAACTAGCTGTTCCCGGGCGCTTTGCTACCCGCCCACTGACGCCACGCCCACTTACACACGCGTTTCCCGGCTGCCCCATCCGACTGACCCCCGCCCCCACTGACCTCCCGCCAACTGACCACCCACCCATTGACCTCATACACACTGACCCACCGCCCACTGAACTCACACAATCACACTTACACCCGCGTTTCCCGGCTGCCCCATCCCACTGACCCCACGCCCACTGACGCCACGCCCACTTACACCCGCGTTTCCCGGCTGCCCCATCCCGCTGACCCCCGCCCCCTGACCTCCCGCCCACTGACGCCATGCCCACTTACACCCCAATAACTAACCAACTCACCAATCCAGTCGGGTCCAAATGTTGTCAACGACTTTCTTTTTATTTAAATATTATATGGTGTGAATTTGAGCCAAATCGTTCCATAATTAAGAATTTTCAGAAAAAAAACCGACACCAGCGCCACCTATCGGGTCCAAATTTTGTCAACGACTTTCTTTTTATTTAAATATTATATGGTGTAAATTTGAGCTAAATCGTTCCATAAATAAGAATTTTCAGAAAAAACGATACCAGCGCCACCTAGCGGGGCTTTTAAACCTTTTAAACCTTCCCGTAGCAATTACAAACAAACTCGCAGAAGGAAGTATCCAATTTGGTCCAGCCGTTCTCGAGTTTTTGTCAGTCTAACGCACAGCAATTGATTTTTATATATATAGACTAAAACGAACAAGTCACCTTTCAAGTCTTGCCCCATTTTTAGACGATTAAGGAGTTATCAGAGTAGGAGGACGATTGGAGTCATCAGCACTATCATATGACGCAAAACATCCAATGCTTCTCCCGTACAACGATCCATTGGCAAAACTTTTATTGAAAGGGATTCATGAAAGGAATATGCACTGCGGAAAGCCCAACTGTTCCGATCGTACACAGATACATGCTTAGATTGAGACCAAACGTATTTGTATTTAGTAATCAACTAAAGAGCAAAATCCATATAAAATATTTCTGTTTCCCACTACAACATCTTACGTTTCTCGCTCTTTGCGACTTCTTATTTTTTGTACACCGTATTCACATCCCACAAACACACATGCGTTTGGTGTTGGTTTACAGCATTAGTATGCGTAGAGTTGGGCTTTCCATAGAGAAGGTTTTGCTTTTGACTCATGCTGGGCAACGATGGTGGCCTATCAAGGGAAAATTAATGGCCCGCTCAATAGTACAACATTGCATAAGGTGCAGTAGAGCAAAACCCCAATTGCTCAAACAAGTAATGGGCAATCTTCCTTCGCCTAGAATTACACCAGCAAGACCTTTCATCAAGTCAGGAGTCGATTATTGTGGTCCATTTTGGATCCATTATAAAATTCGCGGGAAAAGGCCTCATAAGGCATACTGAGCGCTATTCTGCTGTTTCACCACCAAGGCTGTACACTTGGAACTTGTCAGCGACCTAACCACAGAAGCGTTTCTAGGAGCATTGAGGAGATTTATTGGCCGCAGTGGACACTGTCAAACCCTATACTGCGACAACGCAACAAACTTCGTGGGAGCAAACAATCAGCTGGCAGATTTAAAAACAACACTTTATTCGGAAACCGCACGGAAAACAGTCATCAAGGAATGCAGTGGCAGGGCGATTCAATTCAGCTTTATTCCACCAAGGGCACCCCATTTTGGTTTGGTAAAATCGGCAAAACACCTGCTCATAAGAAGCGTATCGACAGCATCGATTACTTACGAAGAACTTGAGACAGTGCTAGTTGAAATAGAGGCCATCTTAAATTCAAGACCTCTCACACCGATGTCCAGTGACCCGAACGACATCACCGCTCTAACTACGGGACACTTTCTGATTGGAGAGCCACTGACGGCTCAAATTGATGCCAACGCAGCATCTACAAAACAAACTCTATTGACCAGGTGGAACCTAGTCTCTCATCTCAAATATGAGTTCTGGAAGCGATGGTCACAGGAATATCTGAGTGAACTGCAATATCGTCATAAGTGGAAGGAATGTTCCAAGAACATCAAAGTGGGAGAAATGGTCATCATTTAAGAAGACAATGTTCCACCCTTGCAATGGCCACTTGGACGAATTGTAAACACCTATGACGGCGAAGATGGATCTGTACGCGTTGTGGACGTCAAAAGTGCAACAGGAGTTTGGAAACGTCCAATCCACAGACTGGCACCGCTACCAGTTGAAGACGACGACGAACACTCTGAGCAGCAGAGTTCCGAGGATTCTGCAACAACGAAACCAACAACAATACCCACAAAACGACAAAAGACATCGAGTGGCATCAACCTCACATCCTTGCTAGCCATCATGTTAATATTACCGATTGTATGTGCAGACAAGATCCAGATTACGAAATTCAATTCAAGCCTTGGAATTCACTTCGAAGGAGTTGGGTCCGTAAATAGAGCAACAAGTGAATGGGATTTTATTATCTATTACCAACTGGACCCAATAAGATCAGAATTTAGTGCCCTCTCAAATGGAACAAAACGATTGGAGCAGTTATGTCAAAAATTGCGGGAACAACAACTATGCCACGATACACTCAACCAGTTTCATCATAGACGAGCTACAATCCGAAGAAATCTTGCCAGACGAACCAAGAGGGAAGCAAATGAAAGTATTTTTATAATAGACTAAAACAATATAATATAAATAGTAAATTCTCGAATAGAAGATGGGTATGTGTTAAAATTTGAAGAAAATCGGGCTAATTTTTAAAAAATTTACATGAACACCACACGGGTCTCAGGGCCCTATCACTTCAACAAATTTACAAAAAGTTATGTCCATCAGTGATACACATGTGTTAAAGATTTGATGAAAATCGAGCTTATTTTTAAAAAAATTATATGGGCAACCCTCGGGCCTCATATCCAAAAACTTCACTCCAAAAACTTAACAAAAAATGTTGTCCATCGGAGATACAGAGGTATATAAAGTTTGAAGAAAATCGGGCTAATTTTTAAAAAAAAAAAATTGGGGCCCAATGACCCAGGGGTCCGGGGTCTCCAAAATTTTTACAAAAAGTGTTTTTCATCGGAGATACATACGTATATACAATTTGAAGAAAATTGGGTTAATTTTTTTTTTTTAAATTTTGGGGCCCCACGACCCCATTTGGGGTCTGCAAAATTTTTACAAAAAGTGTTGTCTATCGAAATACACATGTGTATAAAATTTGAAGAAAATCGAGAAAAATTTGTTAAATATTTGTATGGGAGCCCCCCGACCCCGGGGACCGACCGACGTGCCACGGGCAAGTGAAGTTAATATAGAGAATTTAAAAAATGTAGAGGATAAATTAGAGAAACTTTAATAAAATCAATAATAACTGTACTTCAAATATTATAAAATTCGAAATAGCCTATTGTCAAATAAAAAACTTTGCAAAAGATAAAATTAAAAAAAAATCCCTGGAATTGTATTAACAAAAAATATTTCTAAAATAAATGTTTAACATAATTGCAATCAATTAAAAATAGATTTATATGGAAGCAAATTAAATAAATTCGAAAACTGTAACATAGAAATAAGAAACAAAACATACATAAATTCATAATTTAAAACAAAATATAATATTATTCTTCCATTTCTCATATCAGAAGTAATAGAAAATAAAAGTTTTGAAATGATTAAATTAGAAGATTTTCATATCGATAAAATAAAAAGCAACAGAAAACATATTGAAGAAAAAAAAACAACCCATAAATTCTGTAAATTCTCTAATAGGAGATACATATGTGTGCAAAGTTTAAATCGGGTTAATTTGGAAAAAATTAATATAAGAGCCCCTTCACTTCAAAATTTTTTCAAGAACTATTGTCACTGGAGATACACATGTTAAAAAATTTGTGTGGGAGCCCCCGACATTGGTGCCCGATCGCTTCCAACTTTCAATAGTAAGTGTTATCATCGCTGATATACATGTGTTTAAAATTTGAAGAAAATCGGGTTAATTTTTAAAAAACTTATATAGGCACCCCTCGAGCCTTAGGGCCAGATCACTCCAAAAAAAAAGTACAAAAAGTTTTGTCCATCAGAGATAAACATGTCTTTAAAATTTGAAGAAAATCGGGTTAGTTTTTAAAAAATGTATATGGGCACACCTCAGGTCTCAGCGCCCGATCGCTCCAAAACTGTTAAAAAAAAGTTTTATCCATCGGAGATACACACTTGTGTAAAATTTGAAAAAAGTCGGGTTAATTTTTTTAAAAAAAATTATGGGGCCCAACGACCCCGGGGGGCCTCCAAAATTTTTACAAAAAGTGTTGTCCATCTGAGATACACATGTGTATAAAATTTGAAGAAAATCGGGTAAATTTTGTAAAATATTTGTATGGGAGCCCCCGACCATGAGGTCCGAGGGGCCTCAAATTTAAATAGAAAGTATTGTTACCGGAAATATATATGTGTGCAAAATTTCAATAAAATTGGGCTTTGGGAAATGGGTTAAGAATTGATCAGAAAATCTCACCAGCCAGCCAGCCACGGGCACGCGAAGTTAAAAATTTAAATTTTTCTTGTAAATTTGGTATAAAAACATAACAGCCAGAGCGCACGGTTTGGTATAAAAACATAACAGCCACAGCGCACGGTTGGTGCAACGTACGCACAACGTCGTACGAAGTACCACTAAAATTATTTCTTTTGAGTTGAGTTAAGCTGTAAAGCAGTTGAGTGCGAAACCAGTTCTTCATATACTCGTAATATTGTACAAAACACAAATTCTCTATACTCTCTGCTCTCTGATGTTACGCAACAACAAAACAACCCCAATCGGTAAATTTTGTAAAATATTTGTATGGGAGCCCCCCGACACCGAGGTTCGAGGAAATGGAAGGTTTTTTTTATTACCTTTCGTATGATACCAATTAACCCACATACCTGCTTTTAAATACTTAGAAAAATGCATTTTGTCCATCGGAGATAAACATGTGTATAAAATTTGAAGAAAATCGGGTTAATTTTTTTAAAAAATTTGTATGGGGCCTCACGACTCCGGCACCAAGATTTTTACAAAAATTGTTGTCCATCGGAGATACACATGTTTATAAAAATTGAAGATAATCGGGTTAATTTTTTTAAAAAATTTGGATGGGGCTTCACGATCCTGGGGCCCAGGGTCTCCAAAATTTGTACAAAAAGTGTTGTCCATCGGAGACACACATGTTTATAAAATTTTAAGAAAATCGGGTTAATTTTTTAAAAATTTGTATGGAAGGTTTTTTTTATTACCTTTCGTATGATACCAATTAACCCACATAACTGCTTCTAAATACTTAGAAAAATGCATTTTGTCCATCGTAGAGAAACATGTGTATAAAATTTGAAGAAAATCGGGTTAATTTTTTTAAAAAATTTGTATGGGGCCTCACGACTCCGGCACCAAGATTTTTACAAAAATTGTTGTCCATCGGAGATACACATGTTTATAAAAATTGAAGATAATCGGGTTAATTTTTTTAAAAAATTTGGATGGGGCTTCACGATCCTGGGGCCCAGGGTCTCCAAAATTTGTACAAAAAGTGTTGTCCATCGGAGATACACATGTTTATAAAATTTTAAGAAAATCGGGTTAATTTTTTAAAAATTTGTATGTCACGACGCTGGGGCCCGGGGTATCAAAATTTTTTTTAAAAAGTGTTGTCCATGGGAGATACATATTTGTATAAAATTTGAAGAAAATCGGGTTAATTTTTTTAAAAAATGTTAATGGGGCTTCACGACCTTGTTTGTTTTCGGAGATATGAATGTGTGTAAAATTTCAATGAAATCGCACTTTGGGAAGTGGGTTAAAAATTGATCGCAAGATTCCACGACAAACAAACAAACAAAGAAACACACGGGCACGCGAAGTTAATATAGAAAATTTAAAAATATAACAGTAAGTAAAATTATTACTTCGTTGGAGCCTCAGACTAATGGTGGGGGTGTTAAAGTAAATACTAATACCATACAGTCACCATCAATCATATAAAAATATGTAATTGTGCGATCCAATTTACAAAAAACCAAATAACATTGCATCATCCTTATTATTATTCAACATATCTTTAACCCAAAGTCGTTCATAATTACGCATATCCTGTATTACCCATGTCTTTAGCAAGGAGACGGGTTATCTTGTTTACTTCCTAAAGTCAGAACGCCAGATGTTCAGTTGCGCATAACTTTAACGTATTCAAAGACAAAGAAACGTGTTTCAACACGAACCCTTTTCTCAAATTCCAATCTAAGAAGTCAACATGTTTACTTCCTAAATTCAAGGACAAAGTCCAAAAGCATATACATACATTAGATCACAAAAACTATATAAGATAATTTTTATGCATAAGCAAATTCATTGTTCTATTAGCATTCATTGTATTACTGGCAGTCATAGTAGTTCGTCGTTGTTGCATTAATAGCAGCCATCGTTAATTCGTAGAACTTATACTTTAAAACACTTGTAATATATTATTAATATTTTAAAAAAAGAAATTTCATTTTTAAAATATATAAAGTTTTATTGAAAACATAATTATTAAACTCAGCAAATATCTCAACACAGTGTGTTGAACACACCTTTCTTCGGGTGTTGTCTGTCCAAAATGGCGAAGCCGCCCAAAATTGTGTACATTGAAATAGTCCGCAATAACGATTTCAGTTTTACGATACTCGTATTTTGAGACAATTCTTAAAATTGAATCAGACAGTGCATCAAACTCGCTCTGAGTTGAAACATTATCAAGGTTGGGGCTTCTGTAAAGGAAACAGTAGTGTATGTTACGCTCTTTTACCTTTACTTTAATCAAAGGGTATAGAGATATCCAGAGGAACGAAGTTGAACAAAAAATTTTATACAAAAATGAATGGGTTCCGCAATTTAAGTGGGTTGTACACTCAGTTGTGTGAGTGCATTCCTAACTTATGTTTTGAATCACATTATATCAAGAACTGGTTTCGCACTCACACAGCTTAACTCAACTCGAAAGAATTTCAGTAGTACTACGTACGTCGTTGTGTGCACGTCGCGCCAACCGTGAGCTGTGGCTGCTATGCTTTCACCACCAAATGGGGAATTTCACAGCAAAATCGATCTCCGATTAGAGAATTTTTAAGAAAAATTTAAATTTTTAAATTCTCTATATCGGGTGGTCCAACCATAATGCACGATGTTAATTGTGAGTCACACCTTAACGTCAGGTTTTTTGCCCAACTTAATTTGACATTTCTTTGTTTCAGTGTTTTACAAATTCAACCATGGAGGTACACAATTGAGCAGCGCGTTAAGATTGTTGAAGCCTTTTACGAAAATGGGCGTTCAAATCAAAAGGCATTTCGTGTACTTCGTGATTTTTTTGGTCAGCATAATCGACCAAATGTGCCCACAATTGGTAGAATTGTGCGCAAATTTCAGCAAACCGGGTCTGTACGAAATGAGAAAACACCTGTGCATGCTCGCCCAGTTCGTTCTGCGGAAAACATTGCTGTTGTTCGCGATAATGTGGCAGAAGAGCCGTCAACCTCGACTCGTCGTCGTGCCCAACAATTGAACATCTCACGAACATCACTGATGCGAATTTTGAATAAAGATTTGAATTTACACGCTTACAAGGTTCAATTGACTCAAGAGCTGAAGCCTACTGACCATTTCAAGCGTCGTCAATACTCCGAATGGTTGGTTGAACAGACAGAAGTGAATGGTGACTTTAAAAAGAAAATCATCTTCAGCGACGAGGCACACTTTCACCTCAGTGGATTCATTAACAAGCAGAATTGTCGCATTTGGGCAAATGATAATCCACGAGTGATTGTTGAAAAGCCGATGCATCCACAAAGAGTGACTGCTTGGTACGGTTGGGCCTTACTTCTTCGAAAATGAGGTCGGCCAAGCAGTAACTGTGAATGGTGTTCGCTATCGCGAGATGATAACGGACTTCTTGTGGCCAGAATTTAGGATATGGACCTGGATGATATGTTTTCCAACATGATGGTGCTACTTGCCACACAGCCAACGAAACAATGGCTCTTTTACGTGAGAAATTCAATGGCCGTGTTATCTCACGTAGTGGCGATGCTAATTGGCCACCACGATCATGTGATTTGACACTTCTTTCTTTGGGGATATTTAAAAGAAAAAGTGTACGTCAATAAGCCAAGAACAATTCAAGAGCTAAAGGATGAGATAATTCAGCACATTAACAACATTGAGCCTCAATTATGTCTCAGAGTCATTGAAAATATGGACCATGGGATAGAGGTATGCCACCGAAGCCGTGGCGAGCATTTGGCCGATATTTTGTTTCACACATAATTGTCATAGATTCTTCTATCATAATAAAAAATATTAAGATAATTCTCTAAAAACTTTTTGTTTTATTTACAATTAACATCGTGCGTTTTCGTTGGACCACCCTTTATTAACTTCGCGTGCACGGTTGTCTGTGGCTGGCTTGGGGGCTGGTGGAATCTTACGATTCATTTTTAACGCACTTCCTAAGGCCTGATTTTCCTGAAATTGTATACATATGTATTTCCGGTGACAATACTTTCTATTATAATTCGGAAGTGATCCGACCCCGGCTTCGGAGGGCTCTCATACAATTTTTTTTGATTTAAATTTAGCCGATTTCCTTTAAATTTTATAAACATGTGTATCTCCGATGGACAACACTTTTTGTAAAAATTTGGTAGAGATCGTGACCCAGGGGCGTGATGGCTCCCATAATACACATGTGTATCTCTGATTAGAAAATCTTATTATATAAAAAAACCACCCATAAAAATTAAAATTTTTCATGTAAATTCTCTATGTATAGGTATGTGTTTAAATTTGAAGAAAATCGGCCTAATTTTAAAAAAATTTACATGGATACCACACAAGTCTCAGGGCCCTATCAATCCAACAATTTTACAAAAAGTTATGTCCATCAGTGATACACATGTGTTAAAAATTTGAAGAAAATCGAGCTAATTTTTAAAAAATTTATATGGGCACCCCTTGGCCCTCAGGGCCCGTTCACTCCAAAAACATTAAAAAAAAAATTTGGTCCATCGGAGATACAGAGGTGTATGAAGGTATGAGGTATTTGAAGAAAATCGGGTTTATTTCTTTGCAATATTTATATGGGGCCCCTCGACCCCGGCAACCAAAATTTTTGCAAAAAGTGTTGTCCATCGGAGATACACACGTATATAAAATTTAAAAAAATTCGGGTTAATTGGGGTCCGGGGTCTCCAAAAATTTTACAAAAAGTGTTTTTCATCGGAGATACATACGTATATAAAATTTGAAGAAAATCGGGTTAATTTTTTTTTTAAATGTTTGGGCCCGGGGTCTCCAAAATTTTTACAAAAAGTGTTGCCTATCGGAGATACACGCGTATATAAAATTTGAAGAAAATCGGGTTATTTTTTTTTTAAATTTTATGGGGTCCCACGAACCCGGGGCCCAGGGTCTTAAACATTTTTACAAAAAGTGTTGCCTATTGGAGATACACGCGTATATAAAATTTGAAGAAAATCGGGTTAATTTTTTTTAAATTTTATGGGGCCCCACGAACCCGAGGCCCAGGGTCTCCAAAATTTTTACAAGAAGTGTTGCCTATCAGAGATACACGCGTATATAAAATTTAAAGAAAATCGGGTTATTTTTAAAAAAAAAATGTATGGGGTCCCACGAACCCGGGGCCCAAAATTTTTACAAAAAGTGTTGTCTATCAGAGATACACATGTGTGTAAAATTTGGAGAAAATCGAGTAAAATTTTGTAAAATATTTGTATGGGAGCCCCCCGACCCCGGGGCCCTAGGGGCCTCAAATTTTAATAGAAAGTGTTGTCTCCGGAAAGACACATGTGTGCAAAATCGGGCTTTGGGAAGTGGTTTAAAAATTGATCGCAAGATTCCACGACAGACGACCGACGACCGACCGACCCACGGGCAAGTGAAGTTAATATAGGGAATTTAAAAATGAGACTGTGTCTGTATGTCTGTTCACGCATACTCGAATGATGTGATGTGATGGGGTCGGTTGGACTTCATGTTTGTAGGGGGTTAGTAAGGTAATGGTGCTGAGGGGGTTGTTGTGGTAGGTGGCTTTACTCGAAGACCGTGATTTTTTTTATATATAAACCTATTACCAAGGGACAACTCTCTAAATGACTTGCGCCACGGCAATAAGGTGGAGTATACACTTTATTATAATTAAAATAAACATAATATATATGGTGAGGTGGTGGGGGGAAATCTCAAGGTGGGTCTTGGCGGTCAGTTGGCCGGAGGGTAGTGTGGTGGGGGCAACCAGGCAACGCTGGGTATTTCAGCTAGTTTACAATAAAAATTTTAATTTGTATGAGCGCTTCAGATCCAGCTTGGGCCAGATCTGCTCTGTCGATATGCAAGTTGAACTGTTTGACCACCTACATTTAGTTTTGTCAGTAGCATCCCGCTTTAACATGAGTTTACATGCAGTGATTGGTATGCCTAGAGAACCATATTTTGGGTAGGATGGGAAGTGTAGTTCCTTGTTTGGCGAGTTCGTCAGCCCTGCAGTTTTCCGGAATGTCTCAATGCCCCGACACCCAGCACAGGTGGATATTTAACTGCTCCGGCATCTCCCTAAGATATGATTGGCAGTTAAGGGCTATGGTTGAATTTGTAGAGATGAATTCCAGGGATTTCAGCGCGGCTTGGCTATACGAGAATATACGGATATCCTTAGCGGATATGACGTAACTCTTCAGCCTATATAAGGTTTCACTTATCGCCATAATCTCAGCCTGAAAAACACTACAGTGATTAGGAAGAAGGAAAAAGGGGCTAAGCTTTAGCTTTTTTGAGAAAACACCTCCACCAACTCCGTCATCAGTTTTAGACCCGTCTGTGTAAAAATGAATGTGTTCATCTTCCAGGTACGCGCCTTTCTTTCAGAATGATCTGGAGGGGAAGGTGACCTGGAAGTTTTTATTGAAAAGGAGCTGTGGAGTGGTGTAGTGTATCTTATCTGGGATCATGACTAAATCCAGGATAGAGAAGTGGCCGATTTCATTTCTAGTCCACTGGGAGATAGCCTTGAGGCGAATAGCCGTGCTAAGAGCTACTTGCCTGCTGAAAATGTCGAGAGGTGTAAGGTCGAACAGAATATCCAGAGCGGCGGAGGGAGTTGTACGAATTGCTCCGCTGATCTTTGGACTTTGCTTAATTTATCTAGATTTGCTTTCTTAAATGTGGCAGTCCACCATACAGTCACAGTCACACCGTATATAACAGTAGTGGGTAATATCCAGGAGTCCTGAGTCCATGAACCAGGTTGTTAACAATCAATGGTTCCTGGATCAAGACGATGTCCTCTCCATCTTTCAGCAGACGAAGTAGAAGGAAGGCCGAGGCCTTTTTGGAGTGTTGAAGGTTAATCTGGACTAACTACATCATTATTTACTACAGCTAGGCAGAGAAACCTCCACCACGGTATTACCCAGGTCTTCCCTTTCTGAAGGCGAACTAAGAAGTTCATCTTCATTATAAAAGTCCCTGGAGGGGAAGTCCTCCGTCTTCAAATCCAAATCCGACAGAGGGTCGGCGATGGAGGCAGACGACAGTGACGGGGTCACCGAAGCTGTAGGGGCATCGTCATCCATAGAGGGAAAGGTGACGGATGATCCAGGTTCGGGAACGTGGAGTTACCAGGTCTGAAGGATGGGAGGCAGTTTACCTGCATCCACCTCGTCCTTTTTATATACCCGAAGTGTGATGTAATCCCATCCAAATCTTATCACGCCTTTAGACTTCGCCAGAGGAGATATGGATTCCTGGTTGATCGCAATGATCGCGGATCTGAAGAAGCCCTTTTTCCAGTCGTGAGTCGGAAGTGAGGGATTGCTGAGCTGGAGAACTTGAAGAATTTCCTCCGCAGTGTGGGGTTCGATGGAAATCCAGGTGCGGGCCCTCGGTCTGCTTGCCACAACCTCGAGCCTGGCACCCCGCCATACCTCCCCCACGCCACTTATAGCTTGCTTGAAAGGATCAGAAGATCTCAAGTCATCACAGGCGATTAAATTGATGCGGACTTGATGCCACCCGCCATCGCAAGTGATCGGACAGTGATCGGATCGCCAGACAGCTTCAACTTGACCAACTGTTACCGTTTGGGGAGATCGTACCATCGATGTCGCTACGATCAATACCTGCGAGAATAATCTTGTCTTACAAGACGTCGCTAAAAGACCTTAGAGATGAGTCAGAGGAGCTGGTATTTTGTACCTTGGTACGCTTGGAAACCGGAGCGGGTTCCTCCACCGATCTCTGCCGCTTGGACGTACAGTCCTTGTTGGTCCGCTTACTGTTCTTGTCAACAAAGGCTTGAGCCCATTTGAGCTTCGCTAACTGACTCGGAGTTCTGTTGGTCTCCGGAATATTTCCGAGAGCATTAGGCGTCCGAGTGGCATTTCGCCGATCCTTGTAGTGTGATTTGGGTGGAGTGCGTAATCCCAAACGTCCACTGCCAGATGCGCCTCCAATGTTGGCGTCTGTAGTGGGGTGAGCTTCTTTGTTACCTGCAGCGGAATGGCCATAAAGTACCCCTATCCTCCCACTGCTGGTAGAAGACATGCTTTTAATGTCCCCCTTCTACGGTTATCGGCAGTGGATGAACCACTGCCTTTAGTTGCAAGAGCACTTCCGGTAGACAGCAAGGTCACCGTGCTACCGTCCGGTTTAGAAGTGGAACTGGTCTTTGAAATTGTTGGTTCTAGTTTGCTCGAACTAGAAAAGCAAACACTTTTAGTGTGCTGCATTTTTGTTCCCACGAGTGGCGGAGAAAGGAGGTCCATCTGTACAGAGATCCGCAGTATACAGATAAGGCAGGCTATTCTGGAGGTCGTCAGGTATTCAGATCCACCGTAGACAACTGGGCTATTTTTAAAAAACAGAGCCCCCAGACAGGCTGATTATCGGCACGGTGCGTATCACACATAATCCAGCCCAGGAGATAAGGATAGGTTTAAGGTGGAAGAACAGAAACAAGGAGCAGTAGGGACGGGGAAAGTGAAGATTTATGAGTGACCTTTAGTTTGGCCGGTGTAATCTTGTGATCAATTTTTAATCCACATCCTAAAGCCCGATTTTCTTTAAATTTACACATGGACACATGTGTATTTTCGGTGACAATACTTTCTATTTAAATTTGGAAGTGATTGGGTCCCGGAGTTGGGGGGCTCCCATACAAATTTTTTAAAAATTTTACCCGATGTTCTTTAATTTTCTTCAGATTTTGTGAGCGATGTGCAGTATTAAATTTTCAGGGCTTTATAGTTTAATAATTAATCCATGCTTTAAAGAATAATAATATGTTTGTTTAGGTATGATTTTTGTTAGTAATAGAATCCCATCACCAAAATTAAAGAAGATAAATTATAAAATATAGTGAAAAATATAATAAGAAGTGAATCCCAATAAATTCGCAGTGTAAATAAGATTTTGATTTCCTATTCCTAAAATTATTGTATGATTTTTAAATTTTAATTGTATTGTATTAATTGTAGAACCAGTTCTTCATATAATATGATACAAAACACAAATTAAGAATGTACCCATACTACTCAGTGTACAACTCATTTCAATTGCGGAACGCATTCATTTTTGTCTAAAAAATTTTATTCTACTTCGTTCCTCTTGATATCTCTATACTCTTTGTTTTAAGCCATATGAAATTAAATTCCGGTTTGGAACATTGGCTGAATAAGTGATAAATAATGGCACCAAGTTATAACCAGGGAGATTTAACTCCGAGGTATCGGAATTACATATCAAATATCTGAGTCTCACTCAGTGCCAAAATTGCTGAACTGTGGATATTAGCATCGGCGTACACAGCGAAAAAATTCGATCTCAGCCCACGTATATTTCTAAGTTCCACTCTGAAACTACACTTAACTACAAAAACAAAAAACACAACTTACCGCTTCTTTTAACCGAATTTAAAGTTCATGTCTCACAATGGATTTTTGACACAAATTTTCGCCAGTGTTATATCTTCAAAAAATGATTCAAATCACCAGAAGAATCAAAAAGAAAAAGAAACAAACACTCACAATCCGTTATATGATTTCTAAAGAATTAGATCATTACACTGCCGCATGCACATGCATGCAACAGTTAGTTATAATTCACTAAATTCTTTAGCTGGGTTGTTGGGGACGGGATGTGCAGACACCACACACAGCACTTTACACTAACAAACCAGGCACAAGCGAACCGTTTGCTTTTTATTTTTGGCACTATCTGCGTATTTATTGTTGGTGCTAATTTGTTTTTTTTTTAATTCTCTATATTAACTTCGCGTGCCCGTGTGCTTGTTTGTCTGTTTGTTTGTTTGTTGTGGAATCTTGCGAACAATTTTTAACCCACTTCCCAAAGCCAGATTTCATTGAAACTTTGCACACATGTGTATTTCCGCTGACAATATTTTCTATTAAATTTGGCGGGCCTCAGGGCCAAGGGGTTTTAAAAACTAACCCGATTTTCTTTAAATTGTAAATGCATGTGTATCGAAGATATGGACAAAACTGTTTCTAAAATTTTTGGAGCGATCGGGCCCTGATACCCGACTGCTGCCCATATTAATTTTGTAATAAATCCCCAATGGACAAAACTCTTTGTAAAATTTTTTGAGTGATTTGACCCTGCGGCCCTAAGAGTCGCCTGATTTTCTTCAAATTTTTAACACATGTGTGTCTCCGATGGACAAAACTTTTTTCAAAAAGTATTGGAGTTAACGAACCATGGGAATTTAAATTAATTTACATTGTTTGACCTTAAAAATTTAATTTTCTATAAGAACTGACCTTTTAGCTAGAAGCGTTCAAGAGTTACAGGATGTGAAGTGATGTAAGGTCAAAGGAACGTCTCTTCGCATTAAAACGCTACGAACACCGCAGGGGGTGAAAAAAGACCCCCCTCCCATAAAATTTTTTTCACGAAATTAACCAAGGAATCACCCTTTAAGTATGTGCTACCTTAACGGATACATCCTGTGTATGAATATTAACATAAGTTAGGATTTTCGATAAACCGAATTTGTCTGTCTTCTTTTTTCCGCGGCCACCGAAAAATTTTCATTAACATACCACAAGCCCGTAAATCAAAGACTCCAAAACAACTGTTTTGTCTGTCCGCATCTCTTCATACTGCTGACACCATCTTATGCAGTAGTCGTAGAGATCGGAACGACTGGATCGGAACAAATAGTTAGCGGTATGAAGCAATATACACCGCGTTGCACATACTGCAAAGACAAGGAGGGTAATCTGATCGCCGATCTCAAAGGCAACTTAAAGCGATGGGAAGAGCACTTTCTTAAGTTGCTAAATGGCCAGCATACTGAGGAACTGGAGGCTCGACCAATGACCGAAGACCACGAAGACACACTATGCTTCCGCCACCAAGCATAGACGAAGTTAGCAGGGCGATAAATCGGCTCAAAAATAATAAGGCCCCGGGTTCAGATGGTATCCCAGCGGAGCTGATTAAAACAGGAGGCCGTAATACACCAAGCAATTAATGAATTAAAAGTGCTAGTAGTAGTAGTAGTAGTGAGAAGCGATGTCAGAAGACTGGCGAAGAGGCATCCTGTGCCACATATATAAGAAAGGATATATCACAACATTCAGCAATTATCGTGGTATAACAGCGTTGTGGAGTAACGCGTATAAGTCTTCTCCTCTATCTAGGATAGGCCCATACGCTAGAGTCATCATTGGTCCATACCAGTGTGGCTTCATCAAGGCAAATCACCAACTGATCAGATTTACACCCTTAGGCAGGTGATGGAAAAGTGTCTAGAGTTTCAAAACTCACTACACCATCTTTTTATAGAGTTTAAAGACGCCTATGATAGCATAGCCAGAGTATAACTATATAAAGCCATGAGAGAATTCGGCATCCCAAATAAACTGACACGACTATGTAGGTTGACCATGAGCAATGCTATAAGACAAGTAAAAATGTCCGGTTCACTATCAAGTCCATTCAACATCTATAAGGGGCTCCGACAAGGGGATGGACTGGTCTGCGTCCTCTTCAACTTGGCGTTGGAGAAAGTGATCAGAGACTCTAAGGTAACGGCGAGAGGAACCTTCATTGGTCCTCTCAGTAAATAAAGTGGAGCGTGAGTTTGGAGTAGTGCAATCCTTTAACTATCTCGGGTCAATTGTACCAGCCGATATAACTCCGCCATAGTCGGTCACCAGCCCGTGTTGATAAAGGAGGAGTGGATGACCGGATGACGGAAACGCAATGATGGGACCCCAGTCAGGGTTACGACACCGTGGTGGGATCCAACTGCATCCTAACCCTATATATGGGTATGGTGCGGGGTTTTACCACGGAAGATAAAGGGGACGCGGGTATGCTCAGAGTATGCTCAGTATAGGCAATGTCGTCATACTTTAGCGACCCCATCTGAAAGGGCAAATAGTACTTAGAGAACATTTTATTAGCTGAGTCTGGGCCAACTTCTGGTTGAGTACGCAGTTTTGTTCTGAGCTTGACCTACGTAGTGGCTAGAGGTTTACTACCAAAATCCGTGTAGAGCGCTAGCATTGGTAACATCAGAAGTGTCCCTGGTGTTACCAAATTCATTGATTCATAAATGGAGCTTCCTGATGTTACTGAAGCGACTATGTGCTCTCTGTGGAGTTGCATATCTCAACCGAACCAAAGACACATCTGTCTAAGATGGACATTGATTGGGTATACCTCTACATATACGATTTTTTGATGTTTTGTATTTTTAATATTAACGTAAATAGATACTAAAGTTTCCACGAAAAGGTATGATATTGAATACTTTTAGGTATTTGATATTTATATAGGATACAATTTTACCAAAGGAAAGCCATCGGCAAGACATTTAAGCCCACAAGAGCAGCAGGATTTGGGTCAAAGATTGTTAAGGGAAAACTAAGCCCCAAATACAGAGTTGCGTTTATAATATAAAAACAAATTCGCCAAAGATATTTAAACTTGCTAAATATTTCAAATAGCTAGAATAGCGCGCATCGTATACGGTAAAAATTTGGTAATTGATTTTGAACAAACTTCGTGATGAGCTAGAGACTTAAAACGTTAAACATAGCTCAGAACTTGATGACAATACAATATAAACTCTCCTTCTTGTCTGTTTGTTCGTAAGAGCACCGTAAGGTCCCTATTACTCAGTTTAAGCTATTCGTCCAACATTCTTTGCCTTTGCCGTTGCCTTCTGTTGCCTTTGCAGGCTTTTTAAACCGTACCCGTAAGGTTCAATCTGGATAAGGAAGACTAAAAAGAAGAAAATAATTATTTGAATAAAAATAAATTTTTAATATACCACGTTTTTAAAACGAAATAAAATAAATAAGATTTTATATGAAAAACGTGGAAAGAATGCAACTATTAATGCATATAAATGATCTATTGCATGGGCGGTCAGAAATCAGCAGAATAGTGGGCGCCGTGGCTCAGTGGAAATGAGCATGGCTACTGAGCAGGGGGTTCGTGGTTCGAATTCCAGTAACACCAAACGTTTTTTTCACGGTGTCCCACCTCTCGCGAATGGGTGACAAACGTTCCGAGAGTAATAACTTGTTACGGAAAGCATCTCCATTCGCCGTTCGGATCCGGTCTTAAATTGTAGGTCCCTTCCATTTGTGTGCAAAAATATACATGCAACACAAATGGTTGCGAGAAGCTAGGCCTTGGAACGCAATGGTCTGTCGCGCCGAATATTATTAGTATTATTAGGGGAAATAACACAGAATGCTGGTGGAGGTGCGATCAGACTTCCACATGGTAGCCGCCGGTAATTTTCCTCCAATGCAGGAAAAGCTAAATGATCGGGCTAGTCTCTTCAAAGTAAGGTTGGCGCAAGGGCAATAACCTCGCCGAATTTTATTATTACGGAACCAAAAATCAGCCTCGGATACACTGATGGACGACGATGACCACGGCAACGAAAACGGCTAAGCGATTTAAGCATTTTCTCATGGAACGTACGCTTAGTGTATAGAGCTCGTGCTGCACAGCAGCTGGCCGATACCCTGTCTAAATATAATGCTGACATAACAGCAATCGAAGAGATGCGGTGGATGGGTGCAAAACATCATTTGCTCGGGTAGGGGTTTCTAGTCAGCAAAAGAATGAAACCCACCGTTTTCGGCTTTAAAGCAATAAATGAACGGCTATGTAACCTTCGCGTGCCAGGCAGATTTAAAAGCATAGCCTCATAAACGTTTACGCATCTTTAGAGGATTCCCCAGATGATGAAAAAGAAGAATTCTTTAAATCAGTCGAACGGGAGCTCCATGCCTGCCCTCAGTATGATGTAAAATGATGCCCTTCGCAACGAAGAGACTCTTCCTAAATGTAGAGAGAGTAATTTCTGGTGCTGAGATGTCAGGCGTAGAAGAGAAATGGACACAAATGGAAATGAAGATTAAAACATTAATATTTTTGTTACAAGTTAAAAAATATAATTTTTAATGCAAGCGATACCAAAAATAAATATCTGTATTACAAACCCGACTCTGCAGGGTTCCCTTAAAACTCATTGATACTTTGTTTTGTGAACAAAAACCGACCAAACCAAGTTCCTTTTCTCGTGTATAGCTTATATACGCAACTTAAATCAACATTAAGATAAAAATTGTTATCTCATAAAAAAAAATGCATTCAAAACGTTCGTAAATTTTACAGAACCTTTTACAGTTGGTCGCAATCGTAAATAGCAATTCACATCTTTGGTATACACTGATCCGTACAACTTCTCATGGTAACTAAATGTAAGTATCAAGCGTTTTTTGGTCAGCCAATTTAAGAGAAAAATTTCGCTTTTGAGAACTAAATATAACAAACCAACATTAAGATAAAAATTGTTATCTCATAAAAAAAAATGCACTCAAAACGTTCGTAAATTTTACAGAACCTTTTACAGTTGGTCGCAATCGTAAATAGCAATTCACATCTTTGGTATACACTGATCCGTACAACTTCTCATGGTAACTAAATGTAAGTATCAAGCGTTTTTTGGTCAGCCAATTTAAGAGAAAAATTTCGCTTTTGAGAACTAAATATAACAATCATTAGCTACAGTGACATTACGAAGGCCATCAGGTTGGCAATCACTAACCAAGGTTTTCCTGATGTCAAATTGAATGCGGCGCAAATGGCAACGATCCAAGATAACATCATGGACGCGGTAGCGGAGCTTCCCACCGATGGCATTAGCCTTAACTTTGTAGGCTGTAGGGCCAAAAGTGGTTGGCTATCTGTTAACTGCGCAGATGATGACGATCCATAAATGGCACGTAATGAAGGAGGCATCATTCTCCGAACACATGTATATTAGATTCAATATTGAAACTCCAAACAGGGCTCAATCCCTTATAAGAACCCCTAAACACACTAATTGGCAAGTCTTTTTAGACCAACTCAAATGTAACCTAACTGGTATATGTACCCCCATTAACTCTATTGCTGATCTTGAAAACTCAGAAAACGACCTTACCGAGGCAATCATAAACGTCTACCACACAAATTCCCCTATAATTCGCATCAGGTGCACCAGGGACGTTCCATGGTGGAATCACGACCTCGAGGCTGCGAAGAGAAGTTCGCAAACTCTTTAACAAAGCCAAGCGTACACACACCTGGACGGCCTATAAAACTGCCCTAACTAGATACAACGTGGCCTTAAGGGACATCAAAAAAAAAAAGCTGGAGAGAGTTTTGCGAAAGCATCGATACGCTGCCAACAGCTTGTCGACTACACAAAGCCCTCTCCCTTGACCACAACAATCCACTTGGTTCGGTAAAGAAACCAAACGGTGAACTTACACCCTCTAGACAAGAAACTCTTGAGTGTCTGGTTAAAAGTCATTTTCCCAAGTGCATCATACTAGATAATCAAGACGCATACGAGGATATAAACATGCACCCATACATTATCTCAACCGAGGCCTACAGACGCTCAGCCAGCATTTTCCCATCAGAAAGCATTCGCTGGGCCATAAACTCATTCGGCCCATACTAGTCTCCATGTGGAGATGGGCTGTATCCAATCCTCCTGCAGCAAGGTATTAAATTAATAGAACCAGTACTCGTAAAACTCTACAAAGCCAGCCACAGCATAGAATACGTTCCAAGGTGCTGGAGAGATGTGCGGGTTCTGTTCTTACCAAAAGGAGGAAAGAAATCCTCCGAGGATATTAGGTCGTATAGACCTATCAGCCTTACATCTTTCATCCTAAAGTCTATGGAGAAAATAATAGGCCATTACATAAGGTCGAATGTGCTTCAACGAATTCCCTTGAATACCAGCCAAAACGCATACTAGACTGGTAAATCGACAGAAACAGCACTACATGTGCTGACAAGACACACTTTGAAGCAAAGAAATGTTATTATGCGCCTTCATCGACATACAAGGCGCTTTTGACAACACTAGCTTCGAAGTGATTCAAACACAATCTAGATCAAGGGGCATCGACTCCTCTACCATAGAATGGGTCATGAGCATGCTAATAAGCAGGAAGATTCAAGCCTCACTCGGCGAGGAAAGCATCACAATAGCGGCAACCAGAGGCTGTCCACAAGGTGGTGTCCTATCGCCCCTTCTGTGGCTATTAGTTATGGATCGCCAGGCTAGAAAACAACGGCCTAACTAATATTAGCTATGCAGATGACCTAGTCCTAGTAGTTCGTGGCAAATTCGAGAGCACGATAACAGATCGTATGCAATTTGCTCTCAAACAAGTCAAAGAATGGTGCAAAGAGGTTGGCCTAAGCGTCAATCCTGACAAGATAGTTTGCACCCTATTCACCAAAAGACAAAAAGTAACGCTACCAGCAATACAATTCCAAGGCAAAACCCTTCAATTAATGCCAAAAGCCAAATATTTAGGGGTCGTGTATGACAAAAAACTAACATGGAACCCCCACATATCATATATTACAAACAAAGCTAATAAAGCTTTCTTTACCTGTCAACGTATGTTTAGCAAAACGTGGGGAATAAACCCGAAAATTACCCTTTGGCTATACCAAAGCAATATCAGACCCAGGATCACATACGTGGCCCTGGTTTGGTGGCCAAAAACAGAGCAATCAACGGCACGCTCAAAACTGAACACGATACAAAGACTAATATGTGCAACGTGCAACGGGTGCAGTTAAGAGCAGCCCAACGGCAGCTCTGGAAAAACTTCTAGAACTTTCTCCCCTGCTAGGCTGTATCAAGAGCCACAAAACTAAAAATTCTTGAACAAATAAAAGCAAACAAACCAGGACACTCTAGCATCATAACCAAAATAACTGTCCAACCATCAGATAATGATAAAAACAACTAATTTCAAAAGAAATTTTTCGATTTAAATACCCGATCGGAATCAAGTTGAAAATATCATAAGTACCATTCCAAACCATGCATCCATCTGGTATACAGACGGATCAAAAACAAAAACAGGTTGATAGGATTTTTGTATGAACTCGCGACCATAACTCACGATTCGAACGATGGATTTGCGTAACTCTTTTTATGTTTTGTTCCTTGTAGTCCTGGGAAACAAAGACAATTACAAAACAAAGTCGAAAGATTCAGACAAACAGCAAAAATCGTTTGATCCCGGAGATATTTTTAGCAATCTGTCCACCAAAAGTCGTTATTTCATTTCTGTTCCAATAGATTCCAATTGTTTAGGTTACGTGAGCAAATGTCATTTGACAGCTGATCCATTTGCACGGTGTTTCTTTTGGTATCTGTCAACGCATCCCAATTATTCCGACCGACATGCCAGTAGACTCTTTGCACTTGCAGTTTCGGCTGCGGTTTGCATTCGCAATTACAACAAATAAATCAGTTTTCGCGGCATTAACCTTGAAAATCCAAACTATCAGGGTCGTTTGCTTACGCGCTAGTCAGCAAAAAAAATAAAAAACAGTGCGTGTTTTTAACGCGCAATTGGAGTAAAACTTATTTGATGTTGTGGGCAAAGAGATCTCCAAAAGACCCCAAAAGACCATCAAAGGCCCCTAAGACCCCGAAAAGAATCACAAAAAGACCACCGAAAGTCCCTCAAAATCCCCAAAAATCGTTAAAGACCCCCCAAAAGATCATCAAAGATCCCCAAAAGAACCACAAAAGACCCCCAAAAGACCCTCAAAAGACTCCCCGAAATACCACAAAAGACCCTCAAAAGACCCCCAATAACCCCCAAAAGACCCTGAAAGGACCTCCAAAATACTTCCAAAAAATACCTCAAGATCCTAAAAAGACCCCCAAAAACCCTCAAAGGACCTACAAAAGACCACCAAAAGACTCCTCTAAAGACCTTCAAAACCCCTTCAAAAGACCCTCTAAAAACCTCAAAAGACCCTCAGAAGACCATCAAATGACCCTAAAAAGACCATAAAAAGACCCCCCAGAGGACCCTCAAAAAACCATACCGAATTTCATACAAATCGGTAGAGAAATTACTTAGTACCCAAAATTTAAAAATGAAACACAATAATGTGATCAAACTGTGACTCAATTCGCAAAACAAAATTATTTTTAATTATGTATTATTATTTTATTTCAAATATCTTTTCACAAGTTCACAAACGATCATCACAAACAAATTTATTGAAGGTGGAACAGGACAACGTCTATCGGGTCAGCTAGTATATTTATATAAAGTCTTTATTTTTGATAAATTTATTAAATGATAATTTATTGAATGATAAATATGTTAATTATAGACTTTTTGTTTGTTTTTATATTAAACATTATATTAAATAACCGGATATTTCGGAGTTTTGCAACACTTTTAACGTTCAAAAATATCTTTTAACGTTTAAAATTATATATAAGATATATTAATTCAGCCATTAATAAATCGTATAATTTTATGTAAAAAAAATGAACTTATATATTTTACTGTCTACTGAATTTTTAATTTTTAATCAATGTATACATTATAAAAGTACTGGTACACTTATATACAAATGATATCTACAAGCTGTCAAACCGAACACCTCAAAGAAATATCCAGAAAACGCCACTGCATGTTATATATTATCAAGTAGCCGAAAATCGTAAACGCGATACGCGAACATATATATTCGATAACTATAATATGATAATGATATTGTTACGAAATTTCGGTTTTCAGATTCGTAAAGGATTTTGCAAATAAAAACAACACAAGTTAATTAATTTACAAATAATAACTTTAATTAACAAACAGTAAAAATACCACAAGTTCACAATTTTATACTGGACAAGTTTTAAATGCACACAAAAACACTTAGAATACTTCTACTTTATAATAATTCTCTTAGGTGGTAGCTTAATCACTTTGCAAGAACTTTTACAACTTGACTGGTTCAATTCCAAATAACTAATGATATCTCTGCAGCGAACGCCACCTTTTATACTCATTGAAAAGCTTCCAGAAACTTCAAATCTTATAGACAGAAATATCGAGAAAAGACCAGAAAATTGTAGCCTTATTCCCTTATTTACAACTAACGATACTTATATGTAATGAGTCATCTTCTAAAAATAAACTACATTTTCAATAACGTTCCTACACACAAATTGGGCAAACCGCACAAACCGGTTTGACTACATTTTTGACCAGTGCATAATGATTCAAACTTGCAGGCGGTTACATTTCAAATTTAAAATAATCTAATAAGTCTTACAGCCTAAATGAATGCTATTTTTAATTCTAATTTAGTACTTATTTTTGTACGAGCATGTACATTGCGATTTATCTTGGGATTCGTTTTCCATTATCTACTAACTACTTTTCGTAACAATATGATAGTGTCCATTGTGTTGATCTTGGCTCTAGCTTTTACTTTTTAGTTAGTAAAATTAAAATTTCAACTTGCATTTGAAGTGCCACGTTGCAGGATGCAGACATTTTTTCAAGCCATAAAAATTTTAAGGTTTGTATAGTGTAGTAAAAGTGTGAAATTTTTGGAAAATATAATCTAATGTAACCTTTTTTCAGCTTTTCACATCCAAAACCAGTATATGGAATAATTGACTGGTACCTAACTAAAGAAAAAATAAATAGATTAGAAAAATTTATTATAAAGAATGTTTTATTTTATTTTAGTACTTCGATCACGACGAGAAGAGTTGGAAGCGAAAGCATTACTTATACTGAACAGGAAATAGTAAACGAAAATGCTCAATCTACTGAACCTGGCAAGTACAATAAAAAGAAAAAATGTAAGCAACACTTTCGTTCTGAGTTAGTTAGTTAGGTAAAAGTTATTATGGCATATGCTGTTAACAGTTAGCAAAAAATACTTCAAATATTAAAAGACACGCGAAGTCTGAAAAATATTTAGAAAAATAATTTGGTTTAAAAAATCAACCCAAAATCGACATGTTAGACAAAATAACAGAATTTTCATTCCGGACAAATAAGTTGAAAAATGCAGAATTATAGATTATCGTTTTCCTGTGCGTTTATAACATACCATTAAGTCTATCATACTTACCAAGCTAATCATAGATCTTATAAAAAGATTTTTCGGGTGAATTAGGTGCTGTCATAGATTTAAAATGTGGCAGAACTAAAGCGACAGAAACTGTTATTACTATATTGTTAAACTATATTGGCTGAAAATTGTTTGGACATTTTAAGCGATGTTTTTTAAATTAATAAATTTTCCTTAATTGTTGATGAACCGAAAGATAAGTACATCTAAATATTAGTCGATCGTTATTTTGATAATACAAGCGGTCAAATACGCGATTGTTTTCTAAATCTAATAGAACTTGGCAGTTGGGTTTGCGGCAGATAATGCTGCGACAATGAAGCGCAAAAGGTGTCCAAGTTCTGTTTAAAAACATTAATCCGCATTTATATTGTTACGAAAAGTAGTCAGTAGCGTATATAATAGAATGAGAATCCTAAGATAAATACCAATGTAAATACTGCATACTAAAAATAAGCACTTTCAATTGCATACTTTTAGGCGCTAAAAGTATTAGATTATTTGAAATTTGAAATGTAACCGCCGGCAAGTTTGAACCATTGTGTACTGGTCAAACAAGTAGTCAAACTGGTTTGTGCGGTTTTCCCGGTTTTTGTAAAAGAACATGATTTAGAAGATGACTCATGACATATAAGTATCGTTAGTTGTAAATAAGAGAATAAGGGTACAAATTTCTGGGCTATTCTCGATATTTCTGTCTAGCTTTTAATTGAGTATAAATAGAGGTGTTAAGCCGAAGTATTATTATTAGTTGTTTGGAATTTAACCAGTGCAGTTGTAAAAGTTCTTGCTTGCAGAATTATTGTAAAGTACAAGTATTATAAGTGTTTTTGTGTACAATTAAAGTAATCACCAATATAAGTTGTGAACTTGTGTTAATTTTATTGTTGTTCATTAAAGTTGTTATTTTTAAATTAATTAACTTGTGTTGTGTTTTAATTGCAAAATCCTTTACGAACTCGAAAGCCTGAATTTCGTAACAATTGGTGTCAGAAGTGGGATTTTGCAAATTGTGGATCAACAAAACTTTGCAAATCGTGTAAATTGAGAGACAATAAATTTTTGCAAATTGAGTGATAGTCAAATTTTACAAATCGTTGAACAATTAATAAATTAATTGGTGATTTTACAACAAACTGATAAACATTAAACAATAAAATGGAAAGTGCAGTGAACATAAAATCCTATAGTTCCCAGGAGCTTAAAGAAGAACTTGGAAGGCGAGGTCTAAGCACAGCTGGAAATAAGCAGGAGTTATTTCTCAGATTACAACAAGTCGTTAAAGTAGAAAAACAGCAGGCTGGTGAACCGTTTTCAATTGAGACGGAGTTAGTGGAGCGAAAATCGGCTACTTCGGAAGATAAGGAAGCACCCAACATGTAGGCGATGTTTAATGCTTTAATACAGCAAATGAAGCAGCAAAATGAGCAAATGAACGGCAAGCTTGACCGGCAAAGTGAACAATCGCAGCAACAGAATCAAGAGTTAAGAAAATATTTGAATTCCCAAATTAAGCAACAGAGTCAGGAGATAAAGCAAATGAATACCAAGTTCGACCAGAAAAATCAAGAATTGAATTTTGCAATAAGTGATAAGTTTGAACAACAAAATCAACATTTGAATTCCAAATTTGACCAGCAAAATGGGAAGCTTGATCTTATTCAAGAAAAACTAAGAGATGAAATCAGCGAAATTCAAACAACGCTAAGAGGTGAAATGAGTGGAATTCAAACATCGCTTAAAGTTGAGATAAATGGCATTCATGAAGAAATGAGTGGCTTGGAAGGAAAAATTAAAGAGTTTGAGACCCGGTTGGATAGTGGTACCCAATTTGTCAGGGAAAGCCCTCAACAAAACAGTTCCAGAGTCATTCCAGAAACTTCTACTAATCAGAAAGGGATTTTGAAGCCACCTGCGTTCGATGGCGAGACAGCATTCTGGGGCTGAGATGTCAGGCGTAGAAGAGAAATGGACACAAATGGAAATGAAGATTAAAACATTAATATTTTTGTTACAAGTTAAAAAATATAATTTTTAATGCAAACGATACCAAAAATAAATATCTGTATTACAAACCCGACTCTGCAGGGTTCCCTTAAAACTCATTGATACTTTGTTTTGTGAACAAAAACCGACCAAACCAAGTTCCTTTTCTCGTGTATAGCTTATATACGCAACTTAAATCAACATTAAGATAAAAATTGTTCTCTCATAAAAAAAAATTCATTCAAAACGTTCGTAAATTTTACAGAACTTTTACAGCTGGTCGCAATCGTAAATAGCAATTCACATCATTGGTATACACTGATCCGTACAACTTCTCATGGTAACTAAATGTAAGTATCAAGCGTTTTTTGGTCAGCCAATTTAAGAGAAAAATTTCGCTTTTGAGAACTAAATATAACAAACCAAAATATATGTTTCCATGTGTAATGGTTATAACAAGAATGACGCCGTACATTGAGCACAGCCTAGCACAGCTTAGCGGCGCAGAAGTTTTTAAAGTCCCAAGAACCCGCCGAAAAGGGACAGACAAGCTCACCTCCTCAAACCAGCCGAAAACCCTATAAGGGCAGGAAATACTGGTTAAGGCGAGACGGAGGCAGAGGGCGGTTCGAACACAGCGTTACGCTACAGTGACATTACGAAGGCCATCAGGTTGGCAATCACTAACCAAGGTTTTCCTGATGTCAAATTGAATGCGGCGCAAATGGCAACGATCCAAGATAACATCATGGACGCGGTAGCGGAGCTTCCCACCGATGGCATTAGCCTTAACTTTGTAGGATGTAGGGCCAAAAGTGGTTGGCTATCTGTTAACTGCGCAGATGATGACGATCCATAAATGGCACGTAATGAAGGAGGCATCATTCTCCGAACACATGTATATTAGATTCAATATTGAAACTCCAAACAGGGCTCAATCCCTTATAAGAACCCCTAAACACACTAATTGGCAAGTCTTTTTAGACCAACTCAAATGTAACCTAACTGGTATATGTACCCCCATTAACTCTATTGCTGATCTTGAAAACTCAGAAAACGACCTTACCGAGGCAATCATAAACGTCTACCACACAAATTCCCCTATAATTCGCATCAGGTGCACCAGGGACGTTCCATGGTGGAATCACGACCTCGAGGCTGCGAAGAGAAGTTCGCAAACTCTTTAACAAAGCCAAGCGTACACACACCTGGACGGCCTATAAAACTGCCCTAACTAGATACAACGTGGCCTTAAGGGACATCAAAAAAAAAAAAGCTGGAGAGAGTTTTGCGAAAGCATCGATACGCTGCCAACAGCTTGTCGACTACACAAAGCCCTCTCCCTTGACCACAACAATCCACTTGGTTCGGTAAAGAAACCAAACGGTGAACTTACACCCTCTAGGCAAGAAACTCTTGAGTGTCTGGTTAAAAGTCATTTTCCCAAGTGCATCATACTAGATAATCAAGACGCATACGAGGATATAAACATGCACCCATACATTATCTCAACCGAGGCCTACAGACGCTCAGCCAGCATTTTCCCATCAGAAAGCATTCGCTGGGCCATAATCTCATTCGGCCCATACAAGTCTCCAGGTGGAGATGGGCTGTATCCAATCCTCCTGCAGCAAGGTATTAAATTAATAGAACCAGTACTCGTAAAACTCTACAAAGCCAGCCACAGCATAGAATACGTTCCAAGGTGCTGGAGAGATGTGCGGGTTCTGTTCTTACCAAAAGGAGGAAAGAAATCCCCCGAGGATATTAGGTCGTATAGACCTATCAGCCTTACATCTTTCATCCTAAAGTCTATGGAGAAAATAATAGGCCATTACATAAGGTCGAATGTGCTTCAACGAATTCCCTTGAATACCAGCCAAAACGCATACTAGACTGGTAAATCGACAGAAACAGCACTACATGTGCTGACAAGACACACTTTGAAGCAAAGAAATGTTATTATGCGCCTTCATCGACATACAAGGCGCTTTTGACAACACTAGCTTCGAAGTGATTCAAACACAATCTAGATCAAGGGGCATCGACTCCTCTACCATAGGATGGGTCATGAGCATGCTAATAAGCAGGAAGATTCAAGCCTCACTCGGCGAGGAAAGCATCACAATAGCGGCAACCTGAGGCTGTCCACAAGGTGGTGTCCTATCGCCCCTTCTGTGGCTATTAGTTATGGATCGCCAGGCTAGAAAACAACGGCCTAACTAATATTAGCTATGGAGATGACCTAGTCCTAGTAGTTCGTGGCAAATTCGAGAGCACGATAACAGATCGTATGCAATTTGCTCTCAAACAAGTCAAAGAATGGTGCAAAGAGGTTGGCCTAAGCGTCAATCCTGACAAGATAGTTTGCACCCTATTCACCAAAAGACAAAAAGTAACGCTACCAGCAATACAATTCCAAGGCAAAACCCTTCAATTAATGCCAAAAGCCAAATATTTAGGGGTCGTGTATGACAAAAAACTAACATGGAACCCCCACATATCATATATTACAAACAAAGCTAATAAAGCTTTCTTTACCTGTCAACGTATGTTTAGCAAAACGTGGGGAATAAACCCGAAAATTACCCTTTGGCTATACCAAAGCAATATCAGACCCAGGATCACATACGTGGCCCTGGTTTGGTGGCCAAAAACAGAGCAATCAACGGCACGCTCAAAACTGAACACGATACAAAGACTAATATGTGCAACGTGCAACGGGTGCAGTTAAGAGCAGCCCAACGGCAGCTCTGGAAAAACTTCTAGAACTTTCTCCCCTGCTAGGCTGTATCAAGAGCCACAAAACTAAAAATTCTTGAACAAATAAAAGCAAACAAACCAGGACACTCTAGCATCATAACCAAAATAACTGTCCAACCATCAGATAATGATAAAAACAACTAATTTCAAAAGAAATGTTCCGATTAAAATACCCGATCGGAATCAAGTTGAAAATATCATAAGTACCATTCCAAACCATGCATCCATCTGGTATACAGACGGATCAAAAACAAAAACAGGTTGATAGGATTTTTGTATGAACTCGCGACCATAACTCACGATTCGAACGATGGATTTGCGTAACTCTTTTTATGTTTTGTTCCTTGTAGTCCTGGGAAACAAAGACAATTACAAAACAAAGTCGAAAGATTCAGACAAACAGCAAAAATCGTTTTATTCGTTATGATCCCGGAGATATTTTTAGCAATCTGTCCACCAAAAGTCGTTATTTCATTTCTGTTCCAATAGATTCCAATTGTTTAGGTTACGTGAGCAAATGTCATTTGACAGCTGATCCATTTGCACGGTGTTTCTTTTGGTATCTGTCAACGCATCCCAATTATTCCGACCGACATGCCAGTAGACTCTTTGCACTTGCAGTTTCGGCTGCGGTTTGCATTCGCAATTACAACAAATAAATCAGTTTTCGCGGCATTAACATTAACCATTAAAAGACCCCCAATAACCCCCAAAAGACCCTGAAAGGACCTCCAAAATACTTCCAAAAAATACCTCAAGATCCTAAAAAGACCCCCAAAAACCCTCAAAGGACCTACAAAAGACCACCAAAAGACTCCTCTAAAGACCTTCAAAACCCCTTCAAAAGACTCTAAAAACCTCAAAAGACCCTCAGAAGACCATCAAATGACCCTAAAAAGACCATAAAAAGACCCCCCAGAGGACCCTCAAAAAACCATACCGAATTTCATACAAATCGGTAGAGAAATTACTTAGTACCCAAAATTTAAAAATGAAACACAATAATGTGATCAAACTGTGACTCAATTCGCAAAACAAAATTATTTTTAATTATGTATTATTATTTTATTTCAAATATCTTTTCACAAGTTCACAAACGATCATCACAAACAAATTTATTGAAGGTGGAACAGGACAACGTCTATCGGGTCAGCTAGTATATTTATATAAAGTCTTTATTTTTGATAAATTTATTAAATGATAATTTATTGAATGATAAATATGTTAATTATAGACTTTTTGTTTGTTTTTATATTAAACATTATATTAAATAACCGGATATTTCGGAGTTTTGCAACACTTTTAACGTTCAAAAATATCTTTTAACGTTTAAAATTATATATAAGATATATTAATTCAGCCATTAATAAATCGTATAATTTTATGTAAAAAAAATGAACTTATATATTTTACTGTCTACTGAATTTTTAATTTTTAATCAATGTATACATTATAAAAGTACTGGTACACTTATATACAAATGATATCTACAAGCTGTCAAACCGAACACCTCAAAGAAATATCCAGAAAACGCCACTCACTGCATGTTATATATTATCAAGTAGCCGAAAATCGTAAACGCGATACGCGAACATATATATTCGATAACTATAATATGATAATGATATTGTTACGAAATTTCGGTTTTCAGATTCGTAAAGGATTTTGCAAATAAAAACAACACAAGTTAATTAATTTACAAATAATAACTTTAATTAACAAACAGTAAAAATACCACAAGTTCACAATTTTATACTGGACAAGTTTTAAATGCACACAAAAACACTTAGAATACTTCTACTTTATAATAATTCTCTTAGGTGGTAGCTTAATCACTTTGCAAGAACTTTTACAACTTGACTGGTTCAATTCCAAATAACTAATGATATCTCTGCAGCGAACGCCACCTTTTATACTCATTGAAAAGCTTCCAGAAACTTCAAATCTTATAGACAGAAATATCGAGAAAAGACCAGAAAATTGTAGCCTTATTCCCTTATTTACAACTAACGATACTTATATGTAATGAGTCATCTTCTAAAAATAAACTACATTTTCAATAACGTTCCTACACACAAATTGGGCAAACCGCACAAACCGGTTTGACTACATTTTTGACCAGTGCATAATGATTCAAACTTGCAGGCGGTTACATTTCAAATTTAAAATAATCTAATAAGTCTTACAGCCTAAATGAATGCTATTTTTAATTCTAATTTAGTACTTATTTTTGTACGAGCATGTACATTGCGATTTATCTTGGGATTCGTTTTCCATTATCTACTAACTACTTTTCGTAACAATATGATAGTGTCCATTGTGTTGATCTTGGCTCTAGCTTTTACTTTTTAGTTAGTAAAATTAAAATTTCAACTTGCATTTGAAGTGCCACGTTGCAGGATGCAGACATTTTTTCAAGCCATAAAAATTTTAAGGTTTGTATAGTGTAGTAAAAGTGTGAAATTTTTGGAAAATATAATCTAATGTAACCTTTTTTCAGCTTTTCACATCCAAAACCAGTATATGGAATAATTGACTGGTACCTAACTAAAGAAAAAATAAATAGATTAGAAAAATTTATTATAAAGAATGTTTTATTTTATTTTAGTACTTCGATCACGACGAGAAGAGTTGGAAGCGAAAGCATTACTTATACTGAACAGGAAATAGTAAACGAAAATGCTCAATCTACTGAACCTGGCAAGTACAATAAAAAAAAAAAATGTAAGCAACACTTTCGTTCTGAGTTAGTTAGTTAGGTAAAAGTTATTATGGCATATGCTGTTAACAGTTAGCAAAAAATACTTCAAATATTAAAAGACACGCGAAGTCTGAAAAATATTTAGAAAAATAATTTGGTTTAAAAAATCAACCCAAAATCGACATGTTAGACAAAATAACAGAATTTTCATTCCGGACAAATAAGTTGAAAAATGCAGAATTATAGATTATCGTTTTCCTGTGCGTTTATAACATACCATTAAGTCTATCATACTTACCAAGCTAATCATAGATCTTATAAAAAGATTTTTCGGGTGAATTAGGTGCTGTCATAGATTTAAAATGTGGCAGAACTAAAGCGACAGAAACTGTTATTACTATATTGTTAAACTATATTGGCTGAAAATTGTTTGGACATTTTAAGCGATGTTTTTTAAATTAATAAATTTTCCTTAATTATTGATGAACCGAAAGATAAGTACATCTAAATATTAGTCGATCGTTATTTTGATAATACAAGCGGTCAAATACGCGATTGTTTTCTAAATCTAATAGAACTTGGCAGTTGGGTTTGCGGCAGATAATGCTGCGACAATGAAGCGCAAAAGGTGTCCAAGTTCTGTTTAAAAACATTAATCCGCATTTATATTGTTACGAAAAGTAGTCAGTAGCGTATATAATAGAATGAGAATCCTAAGATAAATACCAATGTAAATACTGCATACTAAAAATAAGCACTTTCAATTGCATACTTTTAGGCGCTAACAGTATTAGATTATTTGAAATTTGAAATGTAACCGCCGGCAAGTTTGAACCATTGTGTTCTGGTCAAAAATGTAGTCAAACCGGTTTGTGCGGTTTGCCCGGTTTTTGTAAAAGAACATGATTAAACATGTTGTCTATTTTTAGAAGCTGACTCATGACATATAAGTATCGTTAGTTGTAAATAAGGGAATAAGGGTACAATTTTCTGGTCTATTCTCGATATTTCTGTCTAGCTTTTAATTGAGTATAAATAGAGGTGTTAAGCCGAAGTATTATTATTAGTTGTTTGGAATTTAACCAGTGCAGTTGTAAAAGTTCTTGCTTGCAGAATTATTGTAAAGTACAAGTATTATAAGTGTTTTTGTGTACAATTAAAGTAATCACCAATATAAGTTGTGAACTTGTGTTAATTTTATTGTTGTTCATTAAAGTTGTTATTTTTAAATTAATTAACTTGTGTTGTGTTTTAATTGCAAAATCCTTTACGAACTCGAAAGCCTGAATTTCGTAACAATTGGTGTCAGAAGTGGGATTTTGCAAATCGGAAGACAGTAATATTTTGCAAATTGTGGATCAACAAAACTTTGCAAATCGTGTAAATTGAGAGACAATAAATTTTTGCAAATTGAGTGATAGTCAAATTTTACAAATCGTTGAACAATAAATAAATTAATTGGTGATTTTACAAAAAACTGATAAACATTAAACAATAAAATGGAAAGTGCAGTGAACATAAAATCCTATAGTTCCCAGGAGCTTAAAGAAGAGCTTGGAAGGCGAGGTCTAAGCACAGCTGGAAATAAGCAGGAGTTATTTCTCAGATTACAACAAGTCGTTAAAGTAGAAAAAACAGCAGGCTGGTGAACCGTTTTCAATTGATACGGAGTTAGTGGAGCGAAAATCGGCTACTTCGGAAGATAAGGAAATGCAAATTGAGAGATAGTCAAATTTTACAAATCGTTGAACAATAAATAAATTAATTGGTGATTTTACAAACTGATAAACATTAAACAATAAAATGGAAAGTGCAGTGAACATAAAATCCTATAGTTCCCAGGAGCTTAAAGAAGAGCTTGGAAGGCGAGGTCTAAGCACAGCTGGAAATAAGCAGGAGTTATTTCTCCGATTACAACAAGTCGTTAAAGTAGAAAAACAGCAGGCTGGTGAACCGTTTTCAATTGAGAAGGAGTTAGTGGAGCGAAAATCGGCTACTTCGGAAGATAAGGAAGCACCCAACATGTAGGCGATGTTTAATGCTTTAATACAGCAAATGAAGCAGCAAAATGAGCAAATGAACGGCAAGCTTGACCGGCAAAGTGAACAATCGCAGCAACAGAATCAAGAGTTAAGAAAATATTTGAATTCCCAAATTAAGCAACAGAGTCAGGAGATAAAGCAAATGAATACCAAGTTCGACCAGAAAAATCAAGAATTGAATTTTGCAATAAGTGATAAGTTTGAACAACAAAATCAACATTGGAATTCCAAATTTGACCAGCAAAATGGGAAGCTTGATCTTATTCAAGAAAAACTAAGAGATGAAATCAGCGAAATTCAAACAACGCTAAGAGGTGAAATGAGTGGAATTCAAACATCGCTTAAAGTTGAGATAAATGGCATTCTTGAAGAAATGAGTGGCTTGGAAGGAAAAATTAAAGAGTTTGAGACCCGGTTGGATAGTGGTACCCAATTTGTCAGGGAAAGCCCTCAACAAAACAGTTCCAGAGTCGGAATGACTTCTACTAATCAGAAAGGAATTTTGAAGCCACCTGCGTTCGATGGCGAGACAGCATTCGAAAATTTCAAAGTCCAGTTTGCAGCTGCTGTACAACACAATAGATGGGGTGCGGAAGAGCAACTAAATTCTCTAATCCTAGCGTTAAGGGGCAAGGCGGCTGATGTATTGCAAATGATTCCAAATGCTGAGATGAGTTCCGGAAGAATCTTGAAGGAGTTAGACTTGCGTTATGGACAGTCTCACACACAGGAGCTAAGCAAAATACAGCTCCAAATGAAGAAACAGCAACGAGGAGAACGACTTCAAGAACTAGAGCGAGAAATAACTAAGCTAGCCCGACAAGCCTATTGTGGGGTTCCGACTAGTATCTTGGACGGATTGGCAGCAGATGCGTTCATCAATGCTATTCGAGATGAGCAATTGAAGCTTCATTTGAGGACAACAGCCAGAGGAAAGTCAATGAATCAAGTATTAGCGTCGGCTTTGGAGTATGAAGCAGCTAAAGCCAGTTTGTCTTCGAATTTTCTTGGGTTACGCAAGTAGAAAACAGAGGACGTCGCACAAATAAAAGCTCTCATTGATGAGAAGTTGCAGAAATCAACTACTGGTCGCTTTCAAAACGAGAGAAGTATCAGATTTGATTCTACATTAAGGTGTTTTAGATGTCAGAAACCTGGACATTTCATTCGGGACTACAACGAGCTGAGCGCCGGAAACATGATGAGACAGCCTGTGAATGGTGTCAATAATCTGGAAAGATTACGGCGGATAGATGCACAACATTTGGAAAAGGTGCAGCGGTCGTCTTGTACCAGCTTTGCAGGGCAAAGGCTGAAGAAGACAAGAGAGTATCCCAGGGTCACAATACTCAGCACAAATCTTGGAAGGGATTGCAACAGTTTGGTTGTTAATAGCGTATTGGAGAGAAGACCTTGCTATTTTGTTCTAGACACAACAGCTTCCAGCTCAATTGTAAGTCCTGAAATTGTGTCTGGAGAGAAAGTAAATAAATAGAGTGCATCACTACAAGTTGAGGACAGCTGCAGGAGAAGCTGCAGCAGTTAAGGGTGAGCGTTTCCTTACAGTCGAGTTTGGAGGATTAAGGTTTCGACATTGGTTTATTGTTGCCCATGTGGAAGATAAAGGCATATTGGGTCTGGACTTTATGATGGTGCACCAGATGTCACATGATTTGAGAAAGCAAGTACTGAGATGGCGTAATGTGGAAGTTCCGCTCAGCATGCCCGGCAATCACAATGTTGGATTATTTAGGAAGTGTTGTGTCCCCGAGTACAAACAAAGTGGAAGACCGAAAAACCAAAAATGTTCAGTTGTTTCACGAATCACGGTCCAGCAGATGAACGATCATTTGACAAGAGAGCAGCTAAGGGAAGAACAAGAGCAGGATGATTTAATTGCTCCAGTACTTCGATGGATGGAGCAAGGAGAAACACCGGAGTGGCATGAAGTTGCAACACCTAGTCCGACAGTAAAAAGTTACTGGGGTCAATGGCAGTCATTGAGATTCAAAAATGGACTACTAGTAAGGCAATTGGAATCTGCCGATGTTCGGTATCACAAATCAAAGGTAGTGCTACCAACGATTTTGGTGAACAAAGTTCTTCACGATGCAAACAATGGAACATCAGGCGACCATTTGGGAATTAAGAGGACACTGAATAAAGTAAGAAGTAGATTCTTTTGGGTCAATTGCCGCAGAGATGTTGAAAACTGGTGCCGAACGTGTCAGAAATGTGCTGCAAGAAGAGAACTGCAACAAAGAGCTAGATGGAAAACGCATCGATACAAAGTTGTAGCGCCAATAGCTGGGCAAGCTGCAAAGGATTCCGATCGAAGTCCAATGGTGATCAATGCCCATAGATAAGTAAAGAACAACGTCGTGAATGGTAACGAAGAAATGAAAACACAGAATCACCTGCGTGCGAACTACGAAAAATTGCGGGAAGGAGACTTCGTTTGGCTATACAATTCCATGACAAGACAAGGGAAATTACAGAAACCACAGCAGAGTTGGGAAGAACCCTACAAGAGGAACAACGACGCAGTATATCAGATTCAACAAAACCCAGATGTCAAAAGGATCAAAAGGTCTACATTGACAGATTGAAAAGGTACAACAACAGAAGGAGTGCTGAATCTGTTCGGGTCGAACAGAATTAAGGTGCGGGTAATGTTACGAAAAGTAGTCAGTAGCGTATATAATAGAATTAGAATCCTAAGATAAATACCAATGTAGATACTGCATACTAAAAATAAGCACCTTCCATTGCATACTTTTAGGCGCTAAAAGTATTAGATTATTTGAAATTTGAAACGTAACCGCCGGCAAGTTTGAACCATTGTGTTCTGGTCAAAAATGTAGTCAAACCGGTTTGTGCGGTTTTCCCGGTTTTTGTAAAAGAACATGATTTAGAAGATGACTCATGACATATAAGTATCGTTAGTTGTAAATAAGAGAATAAGGGTACAAATTTCTGGGCTATTCTCGATATTTCTGGCTAGCTTTTATTGAGTATAAATAGAGGTGTTAAGCCGAAGTATTATTATTAGTTGTTTGGAATTTAACCAGTGCAGTTGTAAAAGTTCTTGCTTGCAGAATTATTGTAAAGTACAAGTATTATAAGTGTTTTTGTGTACAATTAAAGTAATCACCAATATAAGTTGTGAACTTGTGTTAATTTTAATTAATTTAATTAATTAACTTGTCTTGTGTTTTAATTGCAAAATCCTTTACGAACTCGAAAGTCTGAATTTCGTAACAATATGTTATTGGTTGGATTTGCTATTCAATGAACCTTTGCTCATATGCTTCTTCCAAAGCAATTCCTGTAAAATTGAACGTTTAGTAAGAGATATTGACTATTTCTTTGTCATAGTAGCAAACGCCAAGAAGATTTTAATGAGTTTCAGCAGTATTTTAACATAGAAGCCAACAAAATTTTAAAAACATCAAACACTCGTTGCCAGTCTTTGGAAACAGAAGTGCAGCGAGTTTTGGAGGAGTGGAGGGCCTTGGTAGACTTAGATATAGCAGCAGATATTGCAAGATTAAATCTAAAAAACAAGTTCTACATGCCTTTTTGGCATACTCTTTAAATGCAATTAATAAAATTAATTTATAATTTCAATCGGAATCTACGTTTCTCGTTCTTTAAAGATCTATAAAATTGCATTTTTAAAAATGTTCTAAGCAATTATATCGATTTAAATTATCAATTTAGAAGCACTTAATCAAGTAGATTTGTCTTATAATTCGATTTATAAAGTAATGAATGCAATGATGATACTAAAAGATGAGTTGAATGAATCGAAATTTAGGGACATAAAACACTATTGTCAAGAATTCTACATTATTTTATGTAAGCAAATTCTTAAAAGCAATAACTTGAAAGACCCTGTATTAAGCGCTGTACAAACTATAAATCCTGCTTCTTTGGGTAAAAATCTATTGAAATTAATCTACTTTTTCCAAATCTAGTCAAAGACGAACATATAGAAGACCTAGAAGCCGAATAGAATGGTCCAAGACCATGCTACTCGCAACCATTTATGTTGAACATGTATATTTTTGCACACAAATGGAGGGGACCTACAATTTAATGCCGGATCCGAACGGCGAATTAAGAAGAATTCCGTGACAAGTTATTACTCTCGGAACGTTTGTCACCCATTCGCGAGAGGTGGGACACCGTGAAAAATACTTTTGGTGTTACTGGGATTCGAACCACGAACCCCCTACTTAGAAGTCCATGCTTTTATCCACTGAGCCACGGCGCCCAAGTTGGGAAAAATATTTACCCTCATTTAAAAAAACGTCTTGTTTTGCCTTCCTCATAGTAGCGCAACTACTGAGAGGGTATTTTCCGAAACTAAATTGATTAAGAGTTTAGTCCGAAACAAGTTAAAAGTTTGCACTGTAAATTCACTCATGCTTGTGAAAGGAACTGTTTTTTCAGACGGTTTCAAGAACTGAGTACCGCCAAAAAATGTTGTATTAAAATACCACAAAGCTTAGTTTAAAACTCGTTATTATTTATATATTATGTCATAAATCGCAATTGTGAATTCAAATCATTTTGAAAATCGTATAAAATACACCTTATGTTAGAGTTTCTGATTTGTTGTTCCATTTTAATTTTTGGAAAATAATAATTTAATTAAAAGTTCTTTATATAAATAATATTTTGCTTGATAAATTATAGACCTTTATTCATGTTATGTTAATTTTTTATGTGATTAGCCGCAGTTCAGAATTTAAATTATTTAAACAAATAATAAAAAGTAGCTCATAATAGTTTGTTTATTATAATAAAGACTAATTAAAAATAACAATATGTATTTTTCTTCGCATAAATAGTCTAACATAAGAAACTCAACTTTTATAATGATACTTAACTTTTTAGTAAAATACTTCCTTTTTTCCTGAAAATACTTCACTAAAAAATCTGTAAACGGCATCACTGCTGCCGCAACCAAGCATAGACGAAGTTAGCAGAGCGATAAATCGGCTCAAAAATATTAAGGCCCCGGGATCAGATAGACCAGCGGAACTGATAGGAGGCCCCACATTACACCAAGCAATTCATGAAATAATAGTGCAACTATGGGAGGAAGAAGCGATGCCAGAAGACTGTCGAAGAATCATCCTGTGCCCCATACATAAGAAGGGAGATATCACAAAATGCAGCAATTATCGTGGTATAACGTTGATGATTGCCGCGTATAAGATTTTCTCCTCTATCCTTCAAGACAGGATAGCCTCATACGCTAAAGTCATCCTTGGTCCATACCAGGCAAATCAACAACTAATCAGATTTACACCCTTAGGCAGGAGATGGAAAAATGTGTAGAGTTTCAAAACTCACTACAACATATTTTTATAGACTTCAAAACCGCCTATGATAACATAGCCAGAGTAGAATTTATAAAGCCATGAGAATTCGGCATCCCAAATAAACTGACACGACTATGTAGGTTGACCATGACCAATGTTATAAGCCAAGTAAAAATATTCGGATCACTATCAAGCCCATTCAACATCTTTAACGGGCTCCGACAAGGGGATGGAATGACCTGCGTCCTCTTTAGCCTGGCGTTGGAAAGTTAAAGTGAAAAACAAAGTACATGGTGGCCACGTCTGCGAATAGAAGATCCAATATTGGTCCCGCAATTAAAATAGTGGAACGCAAATTTGAAGTGGTGCAATCCTTCCATTATCTCGGGTCAACTGTAGCAATCGATAACAGCATGTAACCAGAAATACGCGCACGGTTGTTTAAAGCCAACAAAGCCTACTTAAGTTTGTCAAGACTCTTCAAATCCAGAAACTTAACCATAAGTTCCAAGCTGTTGGTATATAAGACAATGGTCATACCAGTACTTACATATGGATCAGAGACTTGGGTGCTTAGCAAAAAGCATTCTGATCTCTTAGTTCGAGAGAAAAGACTTACGGAGAATTGTATGCCCCTTTGTGAGGAAGGACGATTCCGGAGACTCTATAATGATGAGATATACGAGCGTTAACGCGATGGCGATCGTGAAGAGAATTAAGCTCGGCGGTAGGCTCCGGTTGGCAGGACACTTAACTCGCATGAGCGAAAGTTCATTGTGGTGGGATTTAGTTCGTTTTAAAAACGTTGTATATATTTAAAATTTATTTTTATTCAAATAATTATTTTCTTTATTTTTGTAGAACAAATTTTAAATATTTGTACATGTTTTTGTACCTATACGTATACATGTTCTCTAAGTTTTTTAAAGAACACGACTGGGTCCATTGGGCCAGGCTCAGACCGCTTCCAAACTGTGCAGAAATTCAGAAGATTACGGTGAGCAAAATGCATTTTATTATATAAGTTATAATGAGGCTTTTCATGTACCTTCATTAAAACTCATGGTGTATTTTTAAAACGTTTTTATTAGCTCGCTTTCGTGTATGTCTGTCACACCTGCCCACACCTTTATTAATTTTTTAATTTTTATTTTATTTTATTTTAATTTATTGTTTTTTAATAGACCAACAAAATATAGGTGAGAAATTGTTCAGAAATTTATTTTTAATATAATTGATTTTTAATTTATTATGTATATTATATATTATTTATGAATGCAAAAATCACCTAAGAGCCGAAAAATAAAGTCAGCGCTCTCATAAACTAAAGATAAGCAAAGGCCGAAGTAAATTAGTATAGGTATCATGCAAAGCCACAGTAAGTAGGTTTATGACATAACAATTAGATATACTACATACACAAATAAATATTTTTACCTAAACCAATCGTCAAATATCCCTTCCCTGCAAAGGTATTGCTAGTAACACCATCATATATTATATGAATACTAATTAGAGCATATTGGTAATAAAAGCCACAAAAACGAACAGCTAAATTTCTTGTATTTTAAATGCTTTTACATTATACCCAATAATACGACCAAACATGTCAGCGGATGAATGTGACATAATTTGGATGAATAAATAAATGAAAAAGTACAAAAGAAGATATCAATATACACGCTAACGCTTACGAAACTGCGATAATCAACGAAGCATTACCCTTTTATTTGATACAGATACAACAGAGAACCTTTCAATGAAAGTGAACTAGTGAGAGCGAAAAAACACAAGGACCACCTATAAAACGCTAGTACCTACAATTCAAAATAAATTTTATAAATCTCATTTATCCTATCGTGTAAAAAGCATCCTTATTTAAAATTATTAGATAATATGATACGAGCGACTTGTATTCTACACCTCGTTCACGAAGTCTTATTCGATTTCGACCACCCAACAACCAATTGTTGCGTTTTAATAAAAGCCATTGCGCAAGCCATTAATATTATGTGGGCCTTTCATCGCCAGCCAATCATTGTGTTGCATTTCAAGTTACCCGTCCGAGCAAAACGATGTATTAAAGGCAAACGCGTATTTACCTATTTCCGCAAAAAAACACGTCCCTGCCTTGCACACTTTTAACAAAGAGGCGGAGCATGAAAAGTACACACAAGTACATTTTACTTTCTACCTATGGTTAAGAGTACCTACTAAGGTTCATCTCAAAAGTTTATCATTATTTTGGGGCTGAGAAAGGGTGTCGCGTGAGTAAGATAAATAACACAGATAAGCGGTTACTATACTATGTATATATAAAATATAGTTACTACTTCTCCTACTATTCAGGTGCTAGGATATCAACATGTAAAACCGGATAGGAATTAGGATGGAATATAAAGTTTAAGAGAATTTAAAGAGAGGTAAGCCTGGCAAAGAGTTTTGTTTTAGTTGGATGAGACGTGAGAATAAAAACTGAAAATCACTGCAGTCTGCAGTAGTGTACGTGTAGTCTAATGATTGACTTTACAATGTCAGTGGCCAGTAAAAATATAAATATGTTTAAATATGTTTCGAATCTGCAATCGGGCTTTATTAATATCGGTATTAGCCGAGGATCTAATTTATTAAAAAAAAATTTAAGTTAAAAAAATTATTGTGTTATAAGCCGCCATAACATTACCTTATAGTACATTACAAAAAAATTATATTACAATACATTACATTACATTACATAAGATTACATTACTTACATTATATTACATTACATTACATTAAATAATAATACATTTAATCACATTAAACAAAGATCTTTGATTAAATCTTCTGGAATAAAACTATTTTAAAATAAAATAAAAAGATTTCCTTAAAAATGTGTTTCAAAACCAAAAGAGAGAGAAACCGATTGACAGGCACGCTGAAGGCATCGTTTTTCTTTTCAATAAATATGTGTGTTTCTCTGCGCTCTCTACTACTGAAACGATATTCATTATAACATAACATTGCTAGCGCTCCGCTGGCCTGCCCTTGCCGATTACCAAAAACCTACTGTCAGCCAATTGTGTTTTGTGTCCGTGCCCGTGCCGATGAAATTCTATTCCTGTCCTGATGAGATGATATCGGTATTTAGTTTCACCACACAAACCAGAGAGCTGTTGAATTAGTTTATCATGTAGCGTCTCGGCGTGAGGTCTGTGTCGATTTATTTGAATTTTGTTCGCCGTGGTAGTTACAAAAAGCATTTCTCTTATCTGATTTTATTGATATAATAAACGTAATTTAAAATAAAAATAAAAGAACTCAATTTTCGGAATCAGAAAAAAGGATTTGTGATCGGTTCGTCATAAAAGCATACTCATACAGTGAAGAAACCCTTCGTGCTCATTTTAATTATTTTGCACCCACCACAGTGAATAGTGTGTAACATCGTTGTTGTTTATCGATCACTGACGTAATTTTCGCTGTTTATGTGCTGTGCTCTACATTATAAAGTTTTCAAGAATGCTAATTTCTGTTGGTTTTTTGTTCGAATTTTTTATCGAAATTATTATTATTATTAACAAACATTTGTCTGCACGTAAAAACAAATTAAAAATGTGAATGTGATCAATGCTCTATTTTGGGAATATTGAAAGTTTTAAAAAAATTTATAAAGTGTATTTTTAAATTTCTATATCAGTGATATTTTTGGTTTGTAAATTTGCGTTTTACGAATATGTACCTATAATGAGTGATTTGTGAGAGATGCAATTAATTAAAATTAAGGAAATAAATTAAATTAAATGAACAGTTTTAACCAAAAAAACATTATTAAATATGAATATTTCGACTACATTACATAATTTAAACACGCTTATTCTAAACTATTAAATATGCATGCGTGCGGAGACATCAGTGCTTGCTTGCATGGAATTACCTAGATATGTCTTGTTTTCAAGGTGAATTAAAAAAATCAAACAAATCATTTTAACAATTTTTTATAACACAAAAATAATGAAAAAAGTTATTTCTAATTTAAGGGCTTTTATAAAATGTCCCGCTAGACCAAACAAATTAATTAAATTCCTTTGCTTGAAATGGGTTTCTAATTTATTTCTTAGTTTCAAAGTATGGTAGCCACGTACAATTGTCTTATTTTTTATTATTATTTTTTTCAGCCATTGTAAGAAAATTTTCCGGTTCAAATTTAACAACAATTATACCTTATTTTGAAAGGTTATTTCAGCCAGCTAAAGGTTGAAAGAGTGGGCGCCGCGGCTCAATGGAAATGCGCATGGCTACTGAGCAGGAGGTTTGTGGTTCGAACCCCAGTAACAACCAAAATATTTTTACGGTGTCCCACCTCTCGCGAATGTGTGACAAACGTTCCGAGAGTAATAGTTGAAATGTCACGAAAAGCTTCTCAACTCTTCGCCGTTCAGATCCGGCCCTTCCATTTGTGTCCAAAAACATATCTAAATGCGCAACACAAATAGTCGCGAGAAGCAAGGCCTTGGACCACAATGGTCTGTCGCGCGAATATTATTATTATTAGAGGTTGAAGAGACAGACCTAATTAGTAGATAAATTTTGTTACTAGTTTTTTTTTACACTTACCTACCCTACTTTAACACAAAATCCATATCCATAAAAAAATTTACAACAAAGCATCCCGGAACTGTTTTAGTAATTCGTATAAAATAAGAACTGATAAAATATTAAAATTAACCAATTTTTTAATTTATCACACATGTATACAGCACTTCCTCCTTACCAATGGCTTTTAGAACCTAAAAATAAGAATTGTTTAGGCCCTACTAGCAGAGTTTCTCCCCCTCGTTCGCGATCTCTCCACTGATTTCATACCGTCTATGCCGAACTGTGTACCGGCAATTGTAATTGATTTGAAGTAATAATGTGTTAATCAGTAAAATTTATTATTACCGGACCATTATTAGTCCTTCGCTTTACTGGGAACAGTACCTAGACATTTGGTCGAAGCTTCTTTACGGAATGTGTTTCGCAGAAAGTTGTGGTAATGTCGTGTCCTGAACAGTGACAGGTATTATTTCCGTGGCCTTATTGTGAACAATTAGTTGTGTGGGTTTGTAAATGTGTGCTGGAACTATATTACCTTATGTTGATGCGATGTTTTTGTTTACTCCCATAACTATATGTACGTGTATGTTCTTCTTTAATGCAACCCGGTTAAATTTTTGCCATCTCTACCTTCCATTTTCCTACATAAAGTTAACATTTCTATGGATGAATTTTGATGATTCGATTTCTAAACACATCATCAAGCGATTAATCGAGCCACTAAAGATCCTTTTATGTCAGATGTAAACACTATTTATGTAACGCATTCATAATAGTGCATTCCTTAAGATTGTTGCCTTCTTTTGTAAATGCGTTGGGTTCTGTAGTAATTATACATAGTTATTTTTATAATATTACTATAAGTATATTTTTAATATTATTATAAGTTTAGTAATCATGAAAATGTTTGAACTCGGGATTTTTTCAGATCCACCTATTTCCGTATCTCCTGAGTCAGAAAAAATTTCTTTCTGTCTGCCTGTGTCCACTATACAGCCCAGACGGTTGAATTGATGTGGATGAAAATTCATATTTAAGCTTTTTACATAAATTTGGAGGTCCCAGTTGATTTTGGCGGAAATCGGCCATTCGGAAGTGGCAGGTTACTTGGACTGTTTTTCGAGTTTTTGCAGATATTTGCAAAAAAGTATAGCACTTATGAGAAATCTGTTAAGTGCAATGAAATTAAAAAAAAATTAATATACATACATTTATTGAAGATTCCCCGTCCGTAAAAGAAAGTCGTGTTGTGGACACACCTCCATTTTTGTTTATTATTATAACTTCATAATTACTCCTAACCTTCATCTTGAATCCCCATAATTTACAAACTCCTACGTTTTAGTGGTTCCTATACTTCAGCCCACCGATTTATAAAGTTTTAACCCATTGTATGTGGGTCCAGTTACCAATGCAAAATTGGTCAGAAAATTTCGTGGTTTCAATTAAATCGGGCGTTTGGAAGTTGGTTAAAAATTGATCGCAAGATTCCACGTCAAACACACGGGCACGCGAAGTTAATGTAGAGAAATTAAAAAACTAAAGGCCGTTTATGGTCGATATTCGACTGTTATTCATTAAATTTTTAAGTTTGAACCTTATTGAGGTTCTTTTGTCAAATAATTTTTTGTCTATAATCATTACATATATTTTTTTTGAATTTTGTTATATTACGTTAGCTGCAAGCTCGTACAAATACGTCATTAGCGTGTGTTGTTTGCCTTAATTCCCTGCAATACCTATAAAAAAAATTAAATTAAAATTCTACCAAAACACGTCTCGGATGTACGTCCACTCTTTATTTTTATTAATTATATTTATACTCTTGCCCAAGGTATATTCTTCCTTCCATTTAGAACACTTTATTTTCTTTGTTAAAACATCGGAAAATGCATCAAAGAGAATTTCTTTATTTTCACGAATTTTTATTAATACGGCAATTTTTTTTCAGGTCACCGTAAGTATACCTACATACTAAGGCACAGTTAAAATATTTATGCTTTGCTTGATGAAGAATAATAATTATTTATCTCAATAATTGACTGTACATTAGAAACTTAAATTTTCTTAAACTCTGTTATATTTTTTTAAAGCCTATTCGACTTAATTGATTTGTTTAATTATTCATTGAGCTCTATACAAAAAATCTTGCGAGACATTTACTATTATTGAATGTAACCAGGTTTCGTCTGCTTTTCATTTACATCTACATTTACCACATTCTTGCATACATCAATTTTGCTTGCACAGCTGTTAATTTCAGTTCACCTGAATCCTTTTCACTGAATATACATAGTATGATGCGATTATTATGCACTTTTAAGATGGCACACGTACGTCCTACAAATCTTAAGGGAATAACACTAGCAAATGTTTCTTTCTTCATATTTTGTACTCGATATGTATGTATTTGTATAAAAATAGTAACGTATTTGAATCTTAATATTACGTATTGTAGAGAATTTAATGAATGCATAGTTATTTATATTTTTTGTAGCCCTGTCACAAGATATTAATTGCTGTGCCACGTGGAACAATTAGATTTTGTTCTCGTAGCTTGGTATGTCAAATGATTAAAGGGGTATTTACAATTTTTGTATCTTAAAATCAAATTAAATTTAGAGTAACCGCTAAAGAACTTCGTTGCACCGTATATCTCTTATGCATAATCACTTGCCTCGTATTTATCTTCTAGCATTTGACATAGCCGAGAAGTGATGCGTGAGAAAAGAAAACTATTGACTGCTACGCCCTAAATTTAACTTCAGCTCCAACTTTGGTATCGAATTTCCGACTAAATAAAAATGGAAGAACGGGGAAGTAATAAGACATTTTGACGTGATAGGCTACACTGACGGATTCAAGATGAATGATAGAGTCGGTGCAGGTGTCTTCTCGCATAGGCTTAATCCGTCAAAGCTTATACTGACTTGACTATTATTTTCAAGCGGATATTTTAGCCGTAGTACCACAAAAATTGTGTGTAAATAGTCATTAATGGCTTTAAGCCATCAACAACTTAAAAATTGTTGATTGAATTGTCAAATTAAATTTAGAGTAACCTCTAAAGAACATCGTTGCACCGTATATCTCTTATGCATAATCACTTGCCTCGTATTTATCTTCTAGTATTTGACATAGCTGAGAAGTGATGCGTGAGAAAAGAAAACTATTTGAATCAATAAAAAACTGTACATACAAGTAAAGGCTTTCAAAAAATTGCGCGAAAAACAAAAATACAGAAGAAAATTTTCGTGTTGCCTTTTCTTTCAGTGATGAAGGTTTTTAGTTTTAAGCTTATGTTAAAAATATTAAATATCAACATCTGATCATGTTTGAGGCGCGAAATTTTTGATATAAAAAAATGTTTAAAATATTTCATTACTGAGGTGTAGGTAGGCAGGTAGAGTGGAGGTCCCCGCTTCACTTGCGAAAGTCTAAATTAGCGCTCGAGTTCACCATTTTGTTTTCTTAAATTTCAACGAACCTATTAAGCGTTATTTAAAAAATCCTGCCTGTAGCGTTCAAGAACAAGATTTCTCATTTACCTGCTTGCTGCTCCTGCAGAAGATGTTATGTGAAATACCCAGTTAAGCTTGATTTATTGATATTGTCAGACTGCTCCACCTTAGCTGTGGCCTAGTAGTAAAGATAAATAGAATTTGTTCCTTGGCTGAACTCATTGGGCAGCTAACTCTTTCCATTGAGTCATTGCCCATACTAAAGTCAATTGTCAATTGGCGTTATTTAACAATTTTTAAGTTGTTGATGGTTTAATGGCTTTGATTCTATAATGACTATTTACACATATACCATCACTTTTAATTTTTGTGGTACTACGGCTTAATGACTTACAAGCCTCCACTTTCGCTAAAATATCCGCTTGAAAATAATAGTCAGGTCAGCACAAGCTTTGACGGATTAAGCCTATGCAAGAAGACACCTGCACCGACTCTATCATTCATCTTAAATCCGTCAGTGTAGATTATCACGTCAAAATGCCTTATTACTTCCCCGTCCTTCCATTTTTATTTAGTCGGAAATTGATACCAAAGTTGGAGCTGAAGTTAAATTTAGGGCGTAGCAGTCAATAGAAAATGGTATCATACATTTAGCTACTGTCTGCGGTATTTTGTAGTGCTTGTATGGTCTGGCAACAAGCCCAGATTTTCTGAGTCGTATTGCAGTGCATTTGGCGGCGTATTTATTAAATATGTCAGGATTTAGTAGATGTAAGATTATGTTTGAGGCATCTTTCGGACATGACCGTAAACTCCTGTGATGCCAGCTGCTGATAGTTGTAGTTTGCTGAGCTAGCTTTATTTTTTTTGTATTTTTTGCTCAACGCTGGACACCATCCATACTAACGCTCCATTAGTAAGAATTGCGCGTACAACGGTTGTGTACAGCCAAAAGGCCATTATTGGCCTTTGAGATAGATGCCTTGGATTCTTTCCTAGCCCTAATTATATACATATTCGCCTTCCATCTGAGCTTCTTATCCAGAACGATACCGATATTTGCGGAAAGTCTTTCACAATTGAGTTTTAAAAGGACAGAGGCTGATATTTTACATTGAGCGGTGAACAGTACCATTTGAGTTTTCCATTTGTTGTTGATCGAGTGTTCAATCGTTCGCATTGCCTCATGAAGGGCCATGCTCTTAGCAACAACGACGATTGCTTCAATATGCTCATCCATTTCCTCAGTCGTAGCAATTTCACTACTTAGTATTTTGGTTAGTGTAGACTGGATGATAGTGCTGAAATTCTTCCAGTTAGCTGCTTCTGGAGGTTCCGATCAAATAGTATGTATTTGAAACCAGATTATGATTAAGAACTGGATACTGCCAAGTTATCAACTTAAAAGGTGTTATTATTTGTAACCAAGGTAATAGTGGTTACGTATTCCCATCCATTGTACCTTTCTGAGCTCGGAAAAAAAAGGTTGAAGTATTACATATCTTAAGGTTAGTACTGATAAGGAAATCAAATAAGGACTCACCTCGTCCTCCGAACTTCCTCAAAGGCTGTGGCTGGCATTAGCACCACACCAAATGCTGACTCTATTCCTATTAAATCTTAAATCTGACTGTTAAACCGGAAGAACTAAAACTAGCACAAAAAAAGCGTTAAAGCCTCACAAGAGTCCCTTTTATAGAAGATATTGTAATCTCTGAATTGAAGTTCCTCGATGTCAGATCTTCTGACCAATGTTCAAGTGCTTGTAATTAATTTGCAGTATTCCAGCCGTTACCATTACTGGGCGGGTGGTGTTGCAGAACTTGCCTCTGGTGGATCTCCATCTAGCTTGATACGAAAAATAATAATTATAACTAAATTTGAGGTTCACATTTAGAACCGGAAAAATGTACACTGCGCAAAATATTACGAGCACACTCAGAATGTTCAATATCGCACGGTTTTGTTTTTCAAGAAATTAAGTCCGAAACGCGTCAAACGGTGTATTTTTCATGAAGAAATTGTCTCGCCTCGTACGCACAATTAGTTTCTTCAAGTAAGAACTGCTAAAAAGCCCACTTCGGAAGCGTTATTAAAGTGGAAATCATTCGCAACTTTAACTTCGATTTGCAAAAAAAACACACCCATTACTTGAACCTAAATTTTTGAATGAACTGCGCAGAACCAAACTAATTTATTTCAAAAGTACAAAATAATTAGATAATTTTAGACTTGATCCATAGTTTTTCTTACGTTCAACACATTTATAATAGATGTGTGTTTAAAGTGTACTGTTCTAGATATTGTATATTTTATACACACTCGAGATTGCATTTTAAGTACCGTCCTGAATTGTATTTTAAAATCGTGAAGTGATATTTTCTGCTATCTGACCAAAACCTTCTCTATAGAAAGCCCAACTCAATGCATACTAATGCTGTAACCAATCCAAAACGCGTCTGTATTTTGGAATGTGAATACAGTGTACAAAAAATAAGTAATCGCAAAGAGCGAGAAACGTAAGATGTCGTAGTGGGAAACAGACAAATTTTATATGGATTTTGCTCTTTAGTTGATTACTAATCCAAATACGTTTTGGATAGTATTTGTGTACGATCGGAACAGTTGGGCTTTCTATAGAGAAGGTTTTGTATCTGACACTGAAATAAAAATTATAAACGACCGACAACTTTTTATACCCGCCAAAACTACAAAAGTACCGAAAATATGAATATAATTGAAAAATCTATCCAATTAGGTTATAGTATATTACAAAACGAGCTAGGAAAGTCGACGAGTTAGAAGCTTGAGACACGAGGCGGTAGCTGAGTGCGGCCAACAAACGAGCACGATAACCACTTTTCATCGAATAATGTACGCTATTTTTCACACGACCAAAACAATTTTTCTGCCAAACTGTGGGAATGTGTTTTCGCTGAGACTGCAATAAATAACAATAGTATTTTCTATGTTAACACACTAGGGTCGATAATGGCTACTTTCGGAGGAAGGTTATAGCGTAGGAAACAGTCACTTTCTTCTATGGTCGTGTGAAAAAGGTATATAAACTTTTAAAGTTTGAAACCGTATTTTTCAATAAAAAATAATTAAAAATTAACATTGAAATTCGTTCGTTCGTACTTTAATATCCACTTTTTATTTATAGTGAACTGAAAATAGTTTTACACAATACATATACATACTTAGATTACTTTTATACTGGTAAACTTAAAATATAAAATTTACTACGTTCATAAGCTACAACTTATACATAACTCGGAACACTCATGAAAACAAAGCCCTTCTTCTAACTTAATTTTTCATTATTATATCTGTTTAAATATTTTCAAAAATGTTACTCAAAAACCAAAAATATTAAAGGAATAAGAATGTCTGGAAACTTGCCAAATTTTAAACGAGCTTTAAAGTTTTTAGAAATCCTTCATCCTTCCAATACAAGAAATTCATATGCTCTGCTCATTTGTTCTGCAATAAATATGTTTAGGTTGCATGCGTAATGCTAAAGGTTTTATTTAAAAATTAGATATACTTGTATGTACATAGATCATTTCCTTGAGTTCTCTTAATATGTGGCTAGTTAAAGATTGTAGTTATACAAAGTATAAAGTTACGTTCGGTATTTCAGCGTTAGATCTTAGGGCCAGATATTAAAAACTAATTACATATATACAGGGTGTCCGCCGGGAAGGTATACTATTTTGTTTGATTATACATTTTATATATAAAATGTTGATAAGTAGTTTATTTAATGTTAGCAATTATGTATAGAATACAATATCAGATAAATGTTAGCCTCACTAATGAGGGCACTTTTGAGCACATTTTTCGTTACATTTTAAACATTTCACCCGGTATTTCATTAATTTCATCACGAATATTTTGTTTGAGTTGCTCAGGAGTTTTTGGTTTGTTTGCATAAACCTTGCTCTTCAGGTATCCCTACAAATAAAAAGTCCGGGGCAGTCAAATCCGGCGACCGTGGAGTCCGATCAACATCACAATTTTTTGAGATAGCTTGTTGTGGAAAGAGGTCTCAGAGTAAATCTATTGTAATTCTGACTGTATGCAATGTGGCACCGTCTTCTTGGAACCACATGCTAATAAAGCCCAAAGTATTCAGTTCTGACATCGAAGAGTTTTCAATCATGTCACGGTATCATTCTCCAGTGAAAGTTATCATTAAGCCGTTTTTCATTTTTAAAGAAGTAAGGTCCAATAATTCCTCCTGACCAAATGGCTCAGACTGTCAATTTTAATGGAAAATGGTGACTCATGCATAATTTTTGGGTTTTCCTTTACCCAGAACCGACTGTTCTGTTTATTCACATATACCTTTAAATGAAAATTGGCCTCGTCACTCATTACGAGCTTTTCATAACAATCAGAGTTGTCATGTAACAACCTATTGTCATATGTACGGCGGCGTAAATGATCATGTGAAAGAAGCTCTTGTGTTAGTTAAATCTTAAATGGAAACAAATACAAATCCTTGTGCAGAATTGTGGGCAAATTTGTTCTTCGTAAACCAAGTTCCTGAGCACGGTGTCGAATTGAGGTTGATGGATTGTTTTGAACACTTTCATAAAAATGTTCTCAGCCGATCTTGCAATACAATACAAAAAAGTCTTCTTCTTCTTCGTACCGACCCATAGCACTAACATTCATTCTTTCCCAGGTCATGGAAACAGATCAATTTTCAGCTCATGAAATATCTTGAAACTAACGAAATCCTTATAGAGACCGGCAGTACGGATTTAGTGTGTAACGTTCCACTGGTGATTTTTGGTATATCTCACCGAACAGTGAAACCGTTCTTTGCATCAATTTGGTGAAAGCAAATTTGTTGCACCCGACATCAAGCTCTTTTGTCCAAAATGCGTGCTTATGGAGTCGATGTAAAATTGTTCCATTGGATTAGAACCGCTCAATTCAAGTTGCCTTGGACGGTTTCAACTCTAAAATACATCACATAAATGCCATCGTTCCCCAGAGCTCTGTTTTGTCCCCGACACTCTTTCTCATTTCTCTATATTAACTTCGCTTGCCCGTGGCTGGCTGGCTAGCTGGTCAGATTTTGTGATCAATTTTTAACCCACTTCCCAAAACCCGATTTTATTGAAATTTTGAATACATGTATATTTCCGGGGACAATACTTTCTATTAAAATTTGTGAGTGATCGGGCCGCATGGTCGGGGGGCTCCAATACAATTTTTTTTCCCAACATCAGATCATAGTATCAAGACTTTGCACACATAGGTATCTCCTATCAGAGAATTAACATGAAAAATTTTTACTTTTTTGGGTTGTTTTTTTTATTGATGATCTCTTGTCTATTACTTATAATACGATTCATTCTTTCGCTGACGACAGCATTCTCAGTCTCATATAAGTTTGACGAGCGTTCATCCACCTCTGAGGTGGAGCTAAAACAACTGCGTATGTTAAGCTCGTTAAGTTCTGACCTGGACAGCATAATCAAATGGGGAGAAAAGGATCGAGTAGAATTTAACGCTTCCAAAACCCAATGCTGTCTCCTCTCGTCTAAGCGAGTCTTAAACCTATTGCTATTATCCATGAATGGCACTTGCATCGAGGAAACTGAAAAACTCGCAATTCTTGGTATGTGCGTTAACGACAAGCTTCGTTGGAATGATCCTATATTCACCGTCGCCAAAAATGCTGCGAAATGTTTAGGTTTTCTAACCAAGTTCAAGAAATTTTTTTTGTATTTACAAGGCGTTTATTTGCCCTAAACTTAAGTATAATTGTCATATCTGGTCTGGTGCGCCTACCTTGCATTAGCTAGATAGAATACAAAACCCTGTGATAAAACATTGCGAAATCAATAGATTCGCTTGAACACCGCAGGAACATTTCCTGCTCGTCACTGTTTTCTCGCTTCTTTCACTAGCGATGCTAAAAAAAAATAGCCTGTTTCATGCCACATCTCCTTGAATTTAACCGCAATACACGTGGCGTTCTAAATGCTCATCAGTTTACCACAAGCACATCTTCGGACGTACAGTTAAGTTCAGAGATTCGTTCTTCTTCGTTCCGTACAAGACGTATATGGAATGTCTGCCAAGCTCTGTCTTTTCACATCACTATGATCCAAAAACAACCACATACAAGCTTTCAAAACACAAGCTCATAGACATCTCCTCTTTTATCCTCCTTTTCCTTAACGCCCACGATGTGGCAAGCATGTAGCCATGCATTATAAGGGTGTGAACCCCTGTACACGTGCGCAAGTTATAAAAAAAATCGTTACGTTAATAAATATTTTTTAATCAAAATACGGATTTAATTTTAAAATAAGGAACTTTTGAAGAAATTGTATTGGAATTAACAATAATACGGGTGTTAAAGGATACAAAGCTACCCTCTCCGCGGGCTACAACAGCTATACTTTCATTGTACAAAATCATTTTATTTTTCTTTCGCGTTGACTTGCATTGTACGAGTAAAAATGCTACAAAATAAGAAATATTAAAAGCAGTAAACAGCGGTCGGCGCAAGTTCGAAATTTGAAATAGTATTCCGAATCCCGAATGGTATCATATGTGCGATCGGTGCCGAGAACTACTTTCAGTGATGTGGCTTGTTTTTAAGGCAAATTTTTGCTCTTTCTCTGAGTTTATTTTTAAAGATTCCGTGAGGAATCCGTATGGCAACATGTGTGGTAAATCAGTATATGGGCTCTTGCACGAAATGTGATTGGTTCAGTCGGTACACTTGCTGCTTGAATAAAAACTTGACAGAGGTATTTTCTTTACACAAAGGAAAACTAATCCAAGAATATCTCAAATCACCAAAACATATATGTATGTACATTTTATCTGTATGCCTCGTCTGCTGAAGTTAAATTCATCGTTTAAAATACGATATTTTCGAGTGTACGCCATAGAAAGATAAAACGCGTGTTCGTGCCGTGTAATTTTAGAGTTCTTTATAATATGGGAAGATTTTGAAAACTATTTGTATCCACAATAAAAACAAATGCGTACAAATCATGATATCTCATCGGGGAAATATTTTTACTTTTGTAGAATTCTTTAAATCATATTTAGTATTTAAGAACGGGCATAATATATGCCATTAAAATTTACAAAAGCACAAAAGCATACAGTTTATTAGTAAACTGTTTTTTATTATTTGTAAATTTTTTTTTATTTGAATTGTGAACAATATTTCTGCGGGCAGTCTGAATAACTTTTATTCCCTCGGCCAATTGACTCTTTTCCCTATTCTCCATTTTTAAAAACTGAAAATCCGTTAACAAACAAACAAATTGCAAAGCCGCGTTAATTTTTTTTTGCGATTTGTTGCCTTTTTTTGTGAGTTGGCAATGTTCATCCAGTTTTGAGCTATGTTTAAAGTTTCAAGTCTCTAGCTCATTGGGAAGTTAGTTTAAAATTAATTACAAAATTCCACTCGCACAGACACATTACACATACACGAAAGCGAGCTAATAAAACGTTTTAAAAAAGTGTGAAAAAAGGTTACAAGTACTATTCCGTTGAAATGTTAATCATAAAAAATATTTTAGCAATCATTGCCTATTCTGTTTTGAAATTTTTTTATATAACTTGACTTGACATAAAAAAAACAACCCATAAAAATTAAAATTTTTCTTGTAAATTCTCTAATCGGAGATACACACACACACACACTGCGTGCTCGGCTTGTGGCAAAATCATCCACGAAATGACGCAGCGGCAGCGAACAGCGCTGCTCACAAAGCACAGAGCTCAGACTTTGCCGTGATCTGATGCGCTATATCGATATTTAAAAATTGTATATTGGGGTTCCCAAGGGGCCGATCGCTCCAAATTTTTACAAAAAGTGTTTTCCATCGAAGACACACATGTGTACAAAATTTAAAGAAAATCGGGTAAATTTTGTAAAATATTTGTATGAGAGCCCCCCGAACTCGAGGTCCGAGGGGCCTCAAATTTTAATAGAAAGTATTGTCACCGGAAATATACATGTGTGCAAAATTTCAATAAAATCGGGCCATGGGAAGTGGGCTAAAAATTGATCAGAAAATCTGACCAGCCAGCCAGCCAGCCACGTGCACGCGAAGTTAATATAGAGAATTTAAAAACATATATCATTTTGTATTGCGTATTCTTCCTGGATCTAACATTTTTTTTGAATCATATTATTATTTTCGATTGTTGAATTTCCTAGATATACCTGTTTAAAATCATTTAAAAATTTTGAACAAAAGAGAAAAAATTTTGGAAATAAAAAAAACAACCCATACATATTAAAATTTTTCATGTAAATTCTCTAGTAGGAGATACGTATGTGTGCAAAGTTTGAACCGGGTTCATTTGGAAAAAATTAATATTAGAGCCACTTCACTTCAAAATTTTTACAAAAACTGTTGTCACCGGAGATACACACGTGTAAAAAATTTGTATGGGAGCCCCCACCTTGAGAACCGATCACTTCCAATTTTCAATGGTAAGTGTTGTCATCGAAGATACACATCTGTTTAAAATTAGAAGAAAATCGGGTTAATTTTTAAAAAATTTATATGGGCCACATACGGGCCGCAGTGCCCGTTCACTAAAAAAATTGTACACAAAGTTTTGTCCACCGCAGATACACATATGTTTAAAATTTAAAGAAAATCGGGCTAATTTTTAAAACAAAATTATGTAGGCACCTCTCGGGCCTCAGGGCCCATTCGCTCACAAAATGCCTAAAACGTTTTGTCCATCGGAGAAACACATGTGTATAAAATTTTAAGAAAATCGGGCCAATTTTTATTTTAAATTTGTATGAGACTCCACGACCCCGCGGCCCAGCGTCTGTAAATTGTTTACAAAAGGTTTTGTCCATCGGAGATACACATGTATAAAAATTGAAGAAAATCAGCTTAATTTTTTTAAAAAAATTTTATGGTTCCCCACGACCTCGGGGCCCGGAGTCTCCAAAATGCTTCAAAAATTGATATCCATCGGAGATACACACGTGTGTAAAATTTAAAGAAAGTCGGGTTCATTTTTTAAAAAAATTTGTATGGGCCCCGCGGCCTGGGGTCTCCAAATTTTTACAAAAAGTGTTGTCCATCGAAGATACACAAGTGTATAAAATTTGAAGAGTAGAAGATCTAACATTGGTCCCTCAATTCAAATAGTGGAGCGCGAATTTGAAGTAGTAAAATCCTTTAACTATCTCGGGGCAACTTAACCATAACATCCAAGCTGCTGATATATAAGACAATGGTCATACCAGTACTTACATATGGATCCGAGACTTGGGTGCTTAGCAAAAAGCATTCTGACCTCTTAGCAACGTTCGAGATAAAAGTCTTACGGAGAATTGTTGGCCCCGTATGTTAGGGAGGACGATTCCGGAGACTCTATAATGATGAGATCTACGAGCGTTACCGCGATGTCGACATCGTGAAGAAAATTAAGCTCGGTAGGCTCCGGTGGGCAGGACACCTAGCTCGCATGAGAGAAGAGGATCCTGCTCGGAAAGTCCTTTGCGGTAGGATTTATGGAACACGACTGCGAGGCCGGCCAAGCCTACGCTGGAAGGATGGCGTAGACCAGGACGCCCAGAGTTTAGGGATGACAAACTGGATGACATGGCAGATTGTCGATTAAATGTGGGATCAGCCAACTGTACTGAATCAATACTTTCCAAGTCAATGTTAATTGGGTGAGAGGGCAGATTAGAAGTGATGCGGGGTAAGACAAAGGCCATCATATGCAATATTTGTTGATTGCCCGTTTTCATCTTAAGTCGTACTACACCCTTTGTCCGTTCAGAGCTGCTGAGCCCAAGAGAGTAGGTAACATTGCCAAAGATTGATCCGTTGAGTTACAGGTGGCTGAGAAGCTCTGAATTTCCGGCTGATGTGAGAATCCTTCTTGATTCGTAGTCGCACAATGAGATGATGGTTGCGATATATGCAAAAGCGTATGATGACGTTGGTTACATTTGCGACATCTGCCCCGATTCGAACACTGAGTTGCTGTGTGCATTATGCTAAGGAAATTATAGCAACGTCGCTTAGCTTGGATGAATTCTCTGCGTTTGATGACATTCAATGCTAAGAAGTCGTTGCATTGCAACAATTAGTGTTGCAAACGAGCACAGTACGCACACTTGCTGAGCGGCCCATCTGGGCTGGAGGTTGATGACGTGACTTCGACTTGAGCAGCCACGTGAGTTTTTGCTTCATATCTCGAGTGGTTTCGCTTTTGATGGCTTGTTGTTGACTCCAATGCATCAATACGTCGAGATAGGAACTTGAGGAAATCTGAGAAAGTTGGATCGTCTAAGTCGTTAGAATGATGTGCCCATGAAGTTTTTGACTTGTCATCTAATTTGTCAAGTAAAAGAAAGATGAGCCATGGGTCCCTGGCTTGTGCGATATCACCTAACGCATCCAAACCACGGACAACTTCATCGGAAGTGTCCATCATTCTTCGCAGAGAGCTAGCACTTGAATTTTGAATCACTGGTTGAGTAACGAATTTTCGGACAAATGCATTAACGATGAGTCTCTTGCGGTCATACCGGTCTTGCAATTTTGTTAACGCAACACTATAATTATTTTCGGTGACCAACATGTGTCGCAGCAAAGAGGCAGCTTTACCATCGAGCAAACTCTTTAAATATTGGAATTTTTGAACCGCACTCAATCTTTTCGCATCGTGGATGGTTTTTGAGTAAAGATCGAAGAACGACGGCCATTCTGTGTAGCTTCCGGAAAATTTAGGTATGTTAATTTTCGGAAGTTTGAGCTCAGCTTCTGCACCGAAATTGAGGTTGGAGCTATTGAAACTGAACGTCTGATCTGTCTGGGGTGGCACCACTTGTTGAGCGATAGATTTTTTACCGACCCAATTCATCAGATTTGAGACGGTCACGTTGTAATCATCCTCAAAAGTCAGATCACCGTCCGCTTCTGGATCAAGTGAGATAAGTTTAGTGTCGAAGTCAGTGAACTCTGCTAGCAGTGTGTGGCATCGATTTAGTCTTGCTTGAATTTCAGACAGGAGAGTTGATTCGTTGATTGTTTCTGCGAAGTCTATAATTTTATTCAGTTTCCCAAATACACAGGCCTTTTGTTTCCGAAGAGTGCTCAACCTTTTCTCCATTTCAAGGTTATGCCATGAGGTAAATTGAACTTTTTAGAAATTAGAGATGAATTATTGCAACCTTTAGGAATGCTGATTTTTAGCAATCCGGCTCGAAGGACCAGAATGTTTGTGCAATAAAACAAGAAAATCCACAATTTCAATTTGAGAAAACCTTTTAATGAAAATATAATTAGTTTGTCAGAAAACGAGGAAAAGCACATCCAACTTAGCTGAAGATTTAACAAAGAGAGAGAGAGAGCAAAAATCATTTCTGAGCAAATGTCATTGTCATTCATGTATTGACATTATTAAGTCGCGTGTACACGAATGCATTCTTAAGTTGCGTTCATATGCGCAGTACTTCTAAACAGGCTCGAAATCGGGACCGGTGCGGGAGGCCAGGACCGGACCCCGGTTGTAGAGCCAAATATGATGATGATGATAATTTGAAGAAAATCGGGTTAATTTTTAAAAAAATATTTATGGGCACCCCCCGGCCCTGATGCCTGATGGGCCCAACATTTTAATAGTAAGTGTTGTAATCGGAAATACACATGTGTACAAAGTTTCAGTGAAATCGGGATTAGAAATTTGGGTTAGAAATTTATCGCAAGGCAGGTGAAGGTAATATAGAGAATTTTAAAAAAGTAATGCTGCAGAACAGTCAACAACAATTTTCTATAACTCGTACATTACACAGATGTATAGGTAGGCAGCTAGACTTAAATGCCCTTGTATTTGTCATTTTGTATTTCTTCGATTTACTCTTTTGCTTTTGCTTTTATGATTTTTCGCAATTTTGCATCACCTTTTGCTCTATTTTTACACAGTTTTTTTTTGACAGATATAGAATATTAAAAAAGTTAAAATTTAAGCTTTAGAATTCCGATCACATACGGTCTTTTGCGTATTTTCAATTATGTAATTGTTCTGATGAAATTGGTTTTGTAATCAAAAACTCTTTGTGTCTTTTCAGATAATTTCTCCAGTTTCAACTAACTAACAGCTACAAGAATTAAACCAAAAATTATTATCCAATCCAAGTAAATTCTGTGAAATTATGAAATTAATTTATATATAATCTAAAAGGTGTATCATCGGCACAAGAAGACACAAACGCCTGCAATCCTCGTCGCATAATGCTACAACATCCCGCGACAGACTTCTACGATATGGCCGCTACAAATGCGGCCATTCTTAGCAGTCGACAGACACCGCCATACAGTCCAACGAGATTGTCGGGGTCTGCTTTAAATAGTCAACATAGCAGTAGTAATAATAACAACAACAATAATGCAAGTAATAGTAATAACAATGGTAACAGTGGTTTGGATATTTTAGGCCACAATGGAGGGTCTGGTCTTCTTGGTACCGGCACAAACACTAATTGTGGGGGAGCAGGCAATGGTGGCCGTGAAACGCAGCCCAGCTTTGGTTTTACGCAAGAACAAGTGGCGTGCGTTTGTGAGGTAAGTTAAAGCATGCTCCACGACGTATATGTTATTTTACATAGTTTAACATACATACATGAAAAGAAGTATGGTCTTAATCTTAATTTGGAGAAGAAAATATGGGTACTTATATATCCGTTATCATTGATTTTTAGGAAGTAAGCATATAAAAAATGTAGAATAGCCAAAAAAAACTGATAAAAATTTAATTTTTGTATTTTTTCTTTTTAATTTACAAGCTAATAACCTTGGCGTTAACCGGGGCCGGCCCCCAAACCCCACAAGAAAACCTTAAGAGATTAGTAAATGTCTCAATTTCAGCGCCTCCAACCGGGACAATAAAAGTAAACTTATCGAAGCACTAAATTAAATGAAGGCATATATTCTGAATATGGGCCAATTAGACCATAATACATATTTTCGTAAATATCTCGTTCACCGTCATTTACTGGGCCCAAAACACCATAAACTCATCGAAGCACCAAACGAACATGTTGTGTTAATATGGCTTTGATACGTCGAGTGGTTGAGGCGTGATGACGCGACATAATCAGCGTTACAGACAGAATGGGGCTTTTCTTATATTTATTACAAGCTGTTCGGGTTCGCTATCGCGAACTGGTGATCTTTTTCTAGACTATAAGCTTAGAGGATTCATAACATCATGCAAACAGTGTGTGAAGGCTTCATTGAGCCGGAGGTCCCGTTTCAAATTATGATGGGTTTGTGTTCGTTTGCAATGGTTAAGGAGGTTACTATACAAAAATTCTTGACAATTTACGAAAACATAAGATTTGCAAAAAGCCGGTTCTTGTTTTCTTTAAATACCAAAGAGGTATGCAAAACTTCAGGCAGTCAAAATTCAAATTCAATTTGGAGGCTAGATAGAAACCAATGATCCGCCAACAAATAGAATGTTTTAAATGTTAACAATATAATAGTATCTAGCACTATAGACCATTGTCGTCCAGCCACTTGCTTCTCGTGATCATTCATGTTGTGCGTGTTATATTTTTGCACACAAGCGGAATCAAAACCGCCGCCAATTGCTGCATCAAGGTCAGAAGATGCAGCTGCAAACATTGTCACTCGCAGCCACTTATGGCTTCCGTGGTGGCCTGGGCAGGTTACCTATGAACCACAATGCGCCATTGGTTTTCTTCGGCAGAAACATTAAAATAAAGTCCGCCTGCTATAAGCAGCAAGTTTTTCGAGACATACTGGAACCGTGAGCAACGAGCACATAGGTGGCGACATTCGACCACACCACCATAGCCGCCTGCGATGACTTATTTTTCGGTTTTTAAGAAAATATGGTTAGCCGTCAAAATTGCCTTATCTCAACCCTATTGGCTCTTCGGTGTAGTCAGTTTATGAGCAAAATATCTTGGGAAAATCTTACAATTGAGTAAATGTGCTGAAAGCGGCGTTTATTCGTTCATGAGACGTTATTATAGTCGAAAAGTAAACTGTCGCCAATTTTCGAAAGCGTGATTAAATAAAAATTGTTAATCATTATGCTGACGATATAACAAGTTTTATGCTGTTTAAGAACCTACCTAATCGTAATTGTGAAATAAAATCAATTTATTGTAACAAAATGGATCCCAATTTTTTCCTGTTTGACTTTGATATCACCTCTTTTTGTTTATTCTGTCACTAATTCGTTTATTAAAAACTTTTATTTAATTAGACTTGACCCCTTTTTTTCTGTATTTTCGACCACTTTGAGGTCCTTTTTTACCACCTTCAACACGGCCTAGAGAGCTGACATTTTGTAAGTGTCTAAGTCCAAGATAGCATTTTTAAATTCTCTATATTAACTTCACTTGCCCGTGGCTGCCGGCCGGCTGGTTGGCACACCAAATCTTGTGATCAATTTTTAACCCACTTCCTAAAGCCCGATTTTATTGAAATTTTGCACACATGTGTATCTCCCATGACAACACTTCCTATTTGGGGCCCCTTGGACCGCGGGGTCGGGGTTCGGGTTCGCTATCGCATCAGATACCGTCGTACTTTAATGACTGTGTGCGGTGTGTGTTGCGCAGTCGGCTGCGCTGCTTGGTTTTGGGTGTGGATGTTGATTGCAAAATCCATTCTGCCTCTTCATGGAAGCACTTCGAGTTTGCGTCGCCATATTTTTAACTCGGGACTTACACGGTTATTAATAATGTCATTATTTCTAATAATGAACGAAAACAGAAAATTTCGGTTTCACATCATTTCTCAAGCATCAATATACATTACTCCGACTTACACAATCATTATTAATGCCATTTCACAAAGTTACCATGAATGTGCGTAATAGTATAAAAGTCGAATCGATTATGAACATTCCATTTCATCTTTAAGTAATATGTATGTATTTTGTTTATTGGAAAGAGACATTTCCAATTGCACAAACCGTATCCGAAACCATACCCATAGATTAGCTTTCAAAGTGACAGAGTTTTCGAGGTGAACGAGGTGAGTGCCCGATGTACCAGATTGCCGACGGGTAGCAAAGTAACATTATCGGTTACAAAACAAAGGTACATAAAATCAAACCGTACTCCGGGCACAGTTCGCAAATGCAACGTTAAACTGAAACCACGAGAGAGAAATCTTAGCTCACCCACAAATGAACCCAGCAAATGAAACGAGGCATAAATGTTTTATGCTTAATTCAACTTACTTACTTATTTACTGAATTGTATTTTTATTGATGTCGTTTTTTGTTGTCGATATCAACTTACAGATAGAACAACAAGTTTTCACAATATTCTGTCATTTGGCGTTTTCATAAATTAGTTCAGAGCAGTCAAAGAGTTCTGTAGAAAAATGCTCGTGTTTCTTATTTGCTCAGAGTATGAGCGTGTTCTAAGTGCTCATAATAAAATGATCTGAGCATTTTCAAATTTGACATCTGATGTCAAATGTCTCTTTCGATGATTTTCACCTACAAAAAAAAAAACCCAGGATCGAGGGGCTCCCCAATATCAATTTCTGCGATTAGAGAATTTAGAAGAAAAATTTTAATTTCTATGGGTTGTTTTTTTTTATTTATATTCAGAGTATGACGCGTATTGCGTGTGTCGAGTGTGATGGGTTCACATTTTTTTTCGACTTCTTTGAGGTCCTTTTTAGCCACCTTCCACACGACCTAGAGAGTAAATTTTGAGTATCTAAGTCCAAAACATAATTTTTTATTTTCCACGTATGACGCGTGACGCGTTTTGCATTTTTAACCACCTTTCGCACGACCTAGAGGGCTGAAATTTTATGAGCGACTTAATGTCAGGGGCCCATTTTGATATCCCGCGTGTGGCGCGTGTGAAGCGTGGAATAAAGGAAATTCTTTGAAGTAGCTCCAACCTCAAAAACAGATATTTTGGCGAATAGTATCAAATAATAAACGACTGTGTGGCGTGTTTCGATGTATGTATAAAAGTTTGTACCCAAAAAACGAAGTTTTTTTACATTAATTGTTAGTTTGTAATGTATACATGTATAATTCTTGTGCATAAGTTTCAGTGGCCTAGGTACATGTTACAGTTGGTAGATTTTTATTGGCATCGTTAAAACACTTCATGAAACTTTACTTATATCGGTTTTATTTTAAGCCCAATAGAACTTTAAATTAAAATAACACAAAAAATGAATTTTAATGAAATTATTATATTTAATCGAAAGTATTGATCTCACTTCCTATGCGGCAATTTGGTTTATTACCCCCTTAAGCCATAAATGAGCCTCATCGCTAAGCACTGCTCGTGGACTGATTTTCAAAGTTAATTCGGATAATTTGGTAGCGTTGTTCAAGCGTGAGTCTTTCATAAAAAATAACAAAAAGAATTGTATGAAACTATATTGGCAGGGTGTATTTCCCCATTGGTGAATCTAAACTTTCAATCATAGGCCTACTCACACTAGTATAAATTTCAGCGTGTAAGCTTCTTGCAGGCAAAAATAAAAACTTCCTACGGACGTCACAAACCAATGGCCAAGGATCCGAAGAGGAGAGAGATTAGAGGACACATACTTCCTCATTCTTTCATCTGATAAAATTTTAGAGATACATAAATAAAAAGCTCGGCTGGTAGGCCGTCTGGGCCAGCAAATTTCTGACTATTAAATTGAATAATGCAATCCATAATTTACTTTGGCCAGGTGTTGATCTTCATCGCCGTTTTATAGAGTTTAGATTTGGTATTTCCATATTATCAGAACTGACTGTATTCCACTAGTAGATGTCCTTCCTTATCTCTACAGGTTTCAGTTAAGGTTTTGTGTCGTTGGCATGCTCTTTTTACGATTTGGTAAAATTTCCGAGCGTTGTTCCTGGTAGCATCTCTCAATATCTTCCATCGCGCACTTTTGGCTTTAGAAAAGCCGGTGTTCCTTTCGCCTCCTGTGCACCTAGTGCTCACAAGCAGCTTTCTTTTTGCTGGATAATAATTATGATTTGACAGCGTAGTCCTCGGAACTTGGTGCTAACGGCATAGGATTGCTCGAGATGTTGCGGAATACTCGTTAGGCGAATATTCTGGCAGTCTCTTGGGCTTGCTTCCCATCGACATTATATTTTCTCAATTCCTTTTTGCAAATCCATGCCCGAAAAATTTATTGAGAACTCGCGCATTGTTTGTATATAAACTTTTTCCTTCATTGTGACCATCGGGATTTTGTGGGTAACGAAATTTTGTGTTTTTCAACACTACTCTTCATTCATTCAAACAGAATTATTTGTCTTTGTATATTAGAATGATGCTGGTTATTTCAGCATTGGGAAATCAAGTACAGCTTGGAAATTAATTGCTGGCGGACTTTGACTCCCATATTTTGTTTGTATTTTTTATGGAGATTAAAGTTGTAGTCCTCGTGGGATGCCTTTATTATGTAAATAAATTATATGTATTAGTTCTCTGAGCAATCAACATTTTCAGGTTCTTCAGCAAGCCGGTAATATTGAAAGACTGGGACGTTTTTTATGGTCATTACCACAATGTGATAAGTTGCAATTGAACGAGTCAGTTCTGAAAGCAAAAGCTGTCGTTGCATTCCATAGAGGACAATACAAGGAACTGTATCGATTGCTGGAACATCATCAGTTCTCGCCTCATAATCATGCAAAACTGCAGGCGCTGTGGTTAAAAGGTAAGTTTTTTGAAGCTACCGAGCTATTGTTACCCTACACCAAAACCGAAAAATATCTATTTATTGCATTATATGCCATTTTTAAAGGCGTCCATTAAGCGCTAATGTTTATATGTAAAGAGTTGTTCAATTGAGAAGAGTCTGCTATTCGTGAAGATAGCTGCGGGTTGTTTGACGTTACAACGTCAACTCTTGCTATTTAATCATGGAAAATTACAGGCTTTGAAACAAAAATTTAAAAAAATATCCAAATTTCTATTAAAATTCGCGTTCGGTTGTTCGGTTACGTGCGCTAATTCCAATTTTCGGTTGTCATAGCCGAAAACTAAACAAACAATTGAGCGCCTGGTAGAAAAAATTTAGTTCATAGAGAATATTGCGGCTGCAGCCGATTCCGCGTCGATCTTAGGAATTGTACATCTTTGAGACCACTTTTTGCAGAAGTTTGGACTTCCGTGATAATGATAATGGTATTGATCGTACTTTAAGCCAAAATAATTGTTTTACAAGCTGTTTTATAAAAAATACATGTATGTATGTTGGCTTCTTAAATTCTCTATACTAACTTCGCGTACCATTGCCTGGATGGCTGGTCAGATCTTTTGATCAATTTTTAACCTACTTCCTAAAGCCCAATTTTATTGAAATTTGGATACACGTGTATTTCCGACATTATTTTCTATTACCCCGAGGGGTCCACTGTATCTTACTGTCTGGTTATTATGTATGATACTTGGATAAACTCGGTAGATTAAAGGGGCAGGGGGCTAGTGCTTAGAGTGTCAAGCATGGGCACTGTCTAAGTATGAAGCGCCCCTACCGTACACGGACACGGTAGTGCCTGGGATAGTTTCTATCCCGGGCGGCCTAGGACTTGGGAAAATCCTACTGGCAGATACAAGTGTATCTGTGATTTACAAATTTTTTTGTAAAATTTTTGGAGCGGACGTGTCCTGAGGTCCTAAAGGGTGCCCATATAAATTTTTTCAAAATAAGCCCGATTTTCTTCAAATTTTTACACGTGTATTTTCTATGGACAAAACTTTTTATAAAATTTTCGGAATTTCTGAAAGATCGGTCCTTGTGGCCGAGTATACAATTTTTTTAAAACTTAATACGATTTTCTTTAAATTTTAAACACATGTGTATCTCCGATGACAACACTTACTATTGAAATTCGGAAGTGATCGGGCCCCAAGGTAGGAGGCTCTCATACAATTTTTTTACACATGTGTATCTTCGGTGACAACAGTTTTTGTAAAAGTATTAATTAATTTCCAAATTAATATTTCCCAAATTAACCCGGTTCAAACTTTGCACACAGATGTATCTCCTATTAGAGAATTTACATGAAAATTGTAATTTTTATGGGTTTTTTTTAATTTTAAATCTGTGATGCTTTTTTAGGTAAAAACATAAACGTTTTGACAATGTTATTATACTTTTATGGTGTAGGGGATAAAAATGCGCGTATAAAAAATTAATTCATTCGTGTTTATTCCAATCCTCAATGTAGCGCATTATGTGGAAGCTGAAAAACTGCGCGGAAGACCTCTAGGTGCTGTTGGCAAATATCGTGTTCGACGTAAATTTCCACTGCCACGAACAATTTGGGATGGGGAAGAGACAAGTTACTGTTTTAAGGTAAGTCCTAGTGAAAAACTTTGTTTCATATTCATTTTCGCTGAGATAAGGAAGAAATCGTACGAGTGCTCTATTTATACTGCGAACTTAGCAAAAGGTTGTTTGTGTTGGTGGAATCGTTCGTTTGGCAGTTTAATGGTTTAATAATCAACCTTGTAATATACGAGTGTAAATAGCAATGGTTAACTGATTTAATTGCGTCCACGATGTATTGGTTAACATTGCCGCGTGGACTACATTATAGTATACATATGTTTGAGATGCTTTTAAAATATTGTTACGAAATTCAGGCTTTCGAGTTCGTAAAGAATAAAACACAACACAAGTTTATTAATTTACAAATAATAACATTAATTAACAAAAGTTAAAAATTTTATATTGGACAACTTTTAATGCACACAAAAACACTTATAATACTTGTACTTAATAATTCTCTTAGGTGGTAGCTTTATCACTTTGCAAAAACGTTTACAACTTCACTGATTAAATTCCAAATAACTAAATCTTCTGCAGCGAATGACACCTTTTATACTCATTGAAAAGCTTCCAGAAACTTCCAATCTCATAGACAGAAATATCGAAAAAAGACCAGAAAATTGTAACCTTATTCCCTTATTTACAACTAACGATACCTATATGTAATGAGTCATCTTCTAAAAATAAGCTACATGTTCAATCATATTCCTACACACAACCCGGGCAAACCGCACAAACCGGGTTGACTACATTTTTTATCAATACATAATGGTTTGAACTTAGAAGCGGTTACATTTACATTTCAAATAGTCTAATTCAGCCTAAAAGTACGCAATTCTTAATTCTAATTTTAGTCAATATTTTTGACGAGCATGTACATTGCGATTTATCTTGGGATCCGTTTTCCATTATCTGCGCTACTAACTACTTTTCGTAACATTACGCCTACCTTAATTCTGTTCGTCCCGAACAGATTCAGCACTCCTTCTGATGTTTTACCTTGTCAATCTGTCGATGTGAACAACTTTCATTTTACATCTGGAGCTTTGTTGAATCCGATATACAACATCATTAATCCTCTTAATGATCTTATAAGATCCTTCCCAACTTTGCTGTAGTTTTGGAGATTTACCTTTTCTTCTCTTAGGATTGTACAGCCAAAATCTCCTTCCTGAAATCCTCAACAGTTTACACGCAGGTCATATCGCGTTTTCATCCGGTTGCTGGCATCCACTATGTTGCTCCTTACTGCAGCATGAACAGCGATCATCCTCTGTCTTTGATCACTAACGTAGTTCTCCTTTGTTGTCGGCTCTGCTGGTGGTAATCCAAATTTAATGTCGCATGGTAGACGAAGTTCTTTGCCAAATACAACCATTGCTGGTGAGTTTTTCGTCGTGTTGTGGACAACGCTACGATAACCCATCATAAACAACGGTATACAACGATCCCATTCATCTTGGTTGGCATTATCTTCTTTTCGCAGATGCTCTTCCAGAGTCCTGTTGAACCTTTCGACCATTCCACCTGACTTTGGATGTAACGGAGTAGTCCTCGTTTTTTTGATGTTGAGTACTTGAAACAGCTCTTGAAATACTAGCGATTCAAAATTCCGCCCTTAATCGGAATATAATTCCAGTGGTACTCCAAATCTGCAGACAAATCTGAAGATTCAATTGTTTACGAATGCCCTAGCCACTGTGCTAGCTTTATCTAGCGTCTTATTAACACCAAAATGTGCTCCTGATGTCCCACTATGTAATTCCTGCAGAACTTATTTGACTCGCTTCGTTGGTAGCACAATCTGTGATTTTGTGCTTCGACCATCAGCCGATTTCTATTGCCTTACCAGTAGTCCATCTTCCAATCTTAACGACTGCCATTGAGCCCAGTAACTTCTTACTGTAGGACTCGATATTGCGATCTCGTGCCACTCCAGTCTTTCTCCTTGCTCCATCCATTGAAATATTTAGCTGCTCTTTTGTCCAGCTATCTTCAACCTGTAGTCTTATTTGTGCAACTACTTCATAGCACTTCTTGTTTTCTTGCCTTGTGCAATGTTTGCATTGGGTTGCACAAGGCCTTCTGGATAACCCGTCGGCATTATTGTGCAGCATTCCATTTCGATGCTCTGTTCTGAATGAGTATGCCTGGAGTCGTTCGATCCATCTGGCCACTTGACCTTCTGGTTCCCTGAACTGCATTAACCACTTTAGAACTGCATGGTCAGTTTTAAAAAGAAACTCCTGACCATATAGGTACTTGTGGAAGTGTTTGACGCTTTCCGCAACAGCTAGAAATTCCCTTCGCGTCACACTGTAGTTCTTCTCGGGCTGAGAAAGCCCTTGATTCTGCGATAGAACCGACCCTATTCCCGTGCTCATTAAATGTGTGACCAAAAATAATATTTATATATATAATAGACTAGACATATCTTCCATAAACCGCTCGAACGTAGCAGGAGCGTTGCATAAACCAAACGGCATTACAGAAAATTGATATACAAGCCGTTTCCCGGAGTAAATGCTGTCTTCTCCTTGTCGTCGTCATGAATTGTTACTATATATAATATAATTGCCAGTATCCGCTTTAAATATCAAATGTAGTGAAGATTCTGGCTCCCGATAAGGTGTACAACGTGTTGTCTATTCGTGGTAATGGATAACTACCCTTCTTGGTGACATCGTTTATTTTCCGATAATCCACACAAAATCTTGTTGAACCATCTTTCATTTGAACAAGTAGCACAGGTTAGCTCCATGGGCTTTTGGACTTCTCTATGATTCCATCACGGTTCATCTTTTTGACCAGTGTTTCTTCCTCTTGTTGTTTAGCAAATGGTAATCGTCTTGGCGCCTGTCGAATTGGAGAAGCATTTCCTGTATCGATTTAATGTCCCACTATATTGGTTTTACCCATGTCGTTGTCGCTGACAGTAAACACATCGGCAAATTGCTTTAGCGCCTTTGCTGCTGCTTGTTGCTGTGCTGCTGGAAGATGTTTACACAGCGAACGAATTATCTGCTTCCTTTCCAGATCTAGTAGCGTATTGTTTACTTTAACAGGCTGGCGGTTTGCGATACAGCTTACTCGCTGAGTCGTCGTTCTGAAGGCTTCCAGTTTTTTTTTTCGTATTTCCTCTTTAATTAGGGCTTTTATTTGTGTAATGTCCTCTGTTTCCAACTTGCGCAATCTAACCAACTCAGTAGACAAACTGGCTCTAGCTGTTTCGTATTCCAAAGCCGATGCCAACACTTCATTCATCGACTTTCCTCTAGCTTTATTGTTTATCTCGAATAGCATTGATGAATGCAACCACGATACCAGCCGGAACCCCACAATAGGCTTGTCGTGCTAGCTTGGTTATTTCCCGTTCTAATTCTTGAAGTCGTTCTTCATCTGGGGCTCTATTTTGCTGTGAGACTGTCCATAACGCAAGTCCAACCCTTTCAAGATTCGAACTAATTTGTAATACATCCGCCGCGTTGCCCCTCAACGCCAGGATTAGAGAATTTATTTGTTCTTCAGCACCCTATCCACTGTGTTGTACAGCAGCTGCAAACTGGATTTTGAAATTTTCAAAAGCTGTGTCGCAATCGCAGCTGGCTTCAAAATTCCTTGCTGGTTACTAGAAGATTCTGGAATGACTCTGGGACTACTATGTTGAGTGTTTTATCTGACAAACTGGTTACCATTTTCCAACCGGGTCTCAAAGTTTTTAATTTTTCCTTTAGGACCACTCACCTTTCCTGTCAAATACGTCTCGAGCAATTTTACTTTACTAGAAATGTTGCTTTAATTTCATTTATTTCCCCTTTGAGCGTTTCTTGAATTCCGCTCATTTCACTTCTAAGCTTTTCTTGAATAACATCCAGCTTTTGATTTTGTTGATCAAATTTGGAGTTCATTTCTTGGGTTTGCCGAGTAAATTACTGCTTTTGTTGATCAAATTTGGAATTTAATTCCTGCTTCAGTTCTTGGTTCTGATGTTGATTTTTTCGATTGAGCTTTTGGCTTTGCTGTTCCAACTTATCACTAATTGGGTCCAACTTCTTGTTTAGCTGGGAACTCAATTCTAGATTCATGTGTCTGTTCTCCAGACTCTATTGCTGCGATTGTTGCTGCGATTCTTCACCTTGCCGGTCCAGCTTGCTGTTCATTTGCTCATTTTGCTGCTTTTTTTTTATATATTTAAACTTATTGCCAAGGGAATACTCCCTGAATGACTTGCGCCACGGCAAGGTGTGCTAAGCCCTTTATTAAAATTAAGAATTAAATAGGAGAAATGTGATTTACAATATATCACATTTCTCACGTTTGTAGCCGGTTTCAATTTTATTCTATTGAAAAATTCGGTCTTTCAGGAACTAGCTGACTTCTTTCTTGAATGTCCACAACTCGACAGTTAATTGTACCGGATTCGTTTGTAGTACCAGGCCTAACAAACGAAAAGGACACGCATAACTATCGAGCCGATAAGCTCCAACGCCAAACATTACACCAAGGATGAGCGAAAAATCTTGACTCAAATTGGGCTCTTGATGATTCTCTGCGGCTCCTCGGCCTTTCATGATGATTTGTAATTTGATTCTTTTCTTTAAAATTTTTATGATTTAAAAAGAAATAATTAAAAATTTAAAAATTTAATTCTGAAAAACGACTGACTACTACGACAATTATTAATTATAGCTTCATTTGAGAATTAAAATCTTTTCTTAACTCTTTACTTTGTTTACTATGCTGGTCAAATTTACAGTTAATTTGTTGTATTTGGGCATTAAACAGTGCTTCCATGTTTTGCACTTCTTTATTTTCCGAAGTAGACGGTTTTCGCTCCACTAACTCCGTCTCAATTGAAAACGATTCTCCGGCCTGCTGTTTTTCCGTTTCGACAACTTGTTGAAAACGGAGAAATAACTCTTGCTTATTTCCAGCGGTGCTTAGACCTCGCCTTCCAAGCTCTTCTTTAAGCTCCTAGGAACTATAGGATTTAATGTTCACTGCACTTTCCATTTTATTATATACAGTTTATCGATTTGCAAACTTTCACTTAGTTTATTTACTGGTTTGCAAAATCACCAACTAATTTATTTATTTTCCAACGATTTGCAAAATCTGTACACAATTTGCAAAATCCCACTTCTGACACCAATTGTTACGAAATTCAGGCTTTCGAGTTCGTAAAGGATTTTGCAAATAAAACAAACACAAGTTTATTAATTTAAAAAAAAAACAACCCATAAAAATTAAAATTTTTCATGTATGTGTTAAAATTTGAAGAACATCGAGCTAATTTTAAAAAACTTTATGTGGGCACCCTTCGGGTCTTCGTTCACTTCAAAAACTTTACAAAAATGTTGTCTATCGGAGATACACAGGCGCATAAAATTTGAAGAAAATCGGGTTAATTTTTTTGAAAAATTTATATGGGGCCCCAAGACCCTGGCCACCAAAATGTTTGCAAAAAGTGTTGTCCATCGGAGATACATATATATATTCGTATATAAAATTTAAAAAAAATTGGGTTAATTTTAAAAAAAAAAATTTGGGGCCCAATGACCTGGTGCCCGGGGTCTCCAATATTTTACAAAAAGTGTTTTCCATCGGAGATACATACGTATATAAAATATGAAGAAAATCGGGTTAATTTTTTTAAAAAAGTTGTATGGGGTCCCACAAACCCTGGGCCCGGGGTCTCCAAAATTTTTACAAAAAGTGTAGTCTATCGGAGATACACGCGTATACAAAATTTGAAGAAAATCGGGTTAATTTTTTTAAAAAAAATATTATGGGGCCCCACGAACCAGGGGCCCGGGGTCTCCAAAATTTTTACAAAAAGTGTTGTCCATCAGAGATACACATGTGTATAAAATTTGAAGAAAATCGAGTAAAATTTTGTAAAATATTTTGTAAAATTTTGTTAATTTTCTTTAAATGAGGAAGAATAGTCGGTGTTTCCTTCATTTTCTGTGGGAAGCGAAGCTTTTTTTTGTTGTGGCGTTTGATTTGGGTGCATATCGTTGGCGAATACACGGTTAAGGACCGTAGAGAAATGTCCCTTCCATCCATTGAAATTTTGCACACATGTATATTTCCTGTGACAATACTTTCTTTTAAAATTTGAGTGTAATCGTGCCGCGGGGTCCCATACAATTTTTTTTCATACAATAATGACTGTGTTCTGTGTGCGCTGTGAGCTGTGGGCAGCGCTGCTTGCCTTATGATTGGGGTTTTTTGTTGTTGGGTTGCAATGCTTCGTATTTTTTTTTGTATTTCAGCATTTATAGTGGAATTCAGTATACTTTTGATTATTAGAGAATTTACATGAAAAATGTAATCTTTATGGGTTGTTTTTTTTTTAATTAACGCACGCTTTAACCCATTTGCACCCTTATACTGCCTATGCACAGCGTGGGGTTGGAAATATTTGGATAGAAGAAGGAAAGAAAGTGTTGTGGGTGATGGAGTTGAGCTTCCCCCGAGCACTCACAAACTAGAATATTGTGCCCTACATCTTAATTACTTCATACATAAAATCAACCGTACAGCAGTATACGGCAACTGTAAATAATATGTAAAGCTTCGTATCATGTCTACTTGTAATCTAGATGATCAGTGCGGTGAGAAAAATTCGGGCGTTTTTTGAACCCCGTATCCTCCGAGTGGGAACCAATGGTTCTAGCCACTGCACCACCGACACTGACAAATGTGCAAATGTCTAAAAATCTCAGTCAGATAATATGTCATATTTTTCGGGGTTGAGGGGTTCCCATACAAATATTTAACAAAATTTACCCGATTTTCTTTAAATTTTATATGCATGTGTATCTCCAATGGACAACAGTTTTTGTAAAAAATTTTTTTCAAATTTTAAATTTTTTTTAAAATTTTGAAGTGATCGGGCCCTGAGACCCGAGTGGTGCCCATGTACATTTTTTAAAAATTAGCCCGATTTCCTTGAAATTTAAAACACATAATATATATCTCCTATTAGAGAATTTACATGAACAATTTTAATTTTTATGGGTTGTTTTCTTTCTCTTTTCTCTTGCAAACCGATTAAAATTTAATTATTAATTTGATCACATTATTAAATGGATCTTTTCTGTCTCTTAGGAAAAATCCCGATCGGTTCTAAGAGACTGGTACGCACATAATCCATATCCATCGCCACGTGAGAAACGTGAACTAGCTGAAGCAACTGGACTGACAACGACGCAGGTTCGCATGCTTTTCATAACTTTTGAACTATTTATTTACGTTTAAGCTGCACAATTATTAATTACTGTTATATTCGTTCTTTAATTATTGACTTAGGTTTCAAACTGGTTCAAAAATCGAAGGCAACGCGATCGGGCGGCAGAGCACAAAGAGTAAGTCTAGCGATACTTTAAAATAAATTTTATTTAAAAATTTTCCGAAACATAACCTTCTACAACGAGAAAAATATTCTTGGTCGATATTTCGAAAATGCACAACATTTTTACAGCGCCAACAAAATTAAATTAATTTCAAGGTCATTGCAATATCTAAAAAAATAAAATTTTTGAACAAATAAAATTAACACACACCAGGCAGGGTCCGTCCGATTGTTGTATGTAATATTTATTTTTTTCCGACGTCTGATGATATGTACCATCGAGTCAAAAAAATATTTATAAAATGTATATACTTTAAACATTCATTTACTCTAATTTTAAATTGATTAATTTTATTTTAATTAAACTCTTTTGTAGATTGATTTGTTTGAAAAAAAAAAGAAGTTACATTTTAAAATTTTTGCGTACAGTTAAATACTTTTACTCTTATATTATATAGTCCTACTAATCCAAATTAAATAGTTAAATAAATTAAAAAGAAAACGAAACCAACAAGATGGACAACTGATAATTTTTTAACATATCCCACTTAACTTTATGATCCAAGCATTTCAAGATTTATCTTAACTCTCGTTTTGAATTGAATTGTACCCAGACTTACTGCGTAGTCCGCAAAAGGTTTAAAAAGTGATTACATTTAATGTAAACTCAAAATTTATAAACAAAAGCATGCATAGCTGTTTTGATGTGTCCTTAAATGGTTTGTTACTTGGATGGCTATAATGTCGAAAAATTGTCGTCACATAAGCATATCTAAAATAAATAAATAATGCTCATTTAGATATTCGAAAGCGAAAGCGGAGAGATCAGTATTTCGGCGATCTACCATTAGCAGAGAGTAAATAAATAAAGCGGACAAAGTGATAAACAAGGAACAGTGGGTCTGTTTTCTGTTTTATTTAGTTTAGTTTCAAGCAGACATCTGCTTCGTGTTTGTTTGGTAAAGTACTTAAAGATTGTTTAATATATTGACTGCTGCTGTCGCCTCTCTGTGGTTTCTGTGGGAAAAGGATAAACATTTGACATTAAAGGTTTTCCCGCTGAAGCCTGCAAATCATGAGTTAATGATAATGAAGAAAATTAATTTTCCGTGTTTTAAATCCACAGACAAACTTAATGTTTGATTATTTTCTGTCTCAAAGCATGTGGAGTCTAAAAATGTTAAAATTCTTAAATGGAGGCGGTCTCACTTGTATAGTCTCATCAAAACGCATATTATTTACTGGGATATTTCGCATTTAGCGCATATAGACAGACATGTAAAGTCTACTTATTTTCGGTATACTCAACGTGTCTTGTATTTGCATTGTAGTCTTTTATTTGATAGTTGTATAAGGCTATAATGTGAACATACTCAAGGTAGATTTGGCTAAATTTACGATGCTGGTTAATTTTTTTTGGGATTTTGATAAGGTTAGTGGTCATTATAAACGATTCAACTAGACATAATGTTTTAAAAACAACACGTAAAACTTAAAATTTTTCTTGTAAATCCTCTAATCGGAGACACACAAAGTTTGAATAAAATTGGGTAAATTTTTTAAAAAAAATATATGGGAGTCCCACTGCCATGGAGCGCGATCACTTCTAAATTTATACAAAAAGTGTTGTTCATGGGAGATATACATGAGTATAAAATTTGAAGAAAATCGTATAAATTTTTGAAGTAAAATTTTTTTACGCGCGATGGGAGTAATATTTCAAGGTTGCAGCGTTTTACGACGATTTTGAAGATGAAAAACGCAAAAAGGTACTTGGCCGGAGAGAGAAAAGGAGAGAACTATGCTATTTCGTTGTTACCACACGCAACGATCGACCGTGCGTGATTGTTATTCACTGCAGTCTCAGCGAAAACACATTCACACAGTAGTTTGTAATTTGTATGTTATTTTCAAATTTTTGTTTGAAGGAAGGAATTCTGGGGGTCTTTTGATGGTCTTTTAGAGGGGACTTCTGAGCGTCTTTTAGGAGTCTTTTAATGGTCTTTTGGGGGTTTTTAGAGCAATTATAGGGGGTTTTTGGTGTCTTTTGGGGGTCTATGTTTTCGTTTTATATATCTATTTATGTTATATATTTAAATTATATATCTGTTAATCAAAAGCTTGACAACATTTTTATGTTTTTACATGCTACTTTATAGAGTCACGGAGGTGCAGCTCTTCTCAATACAGAATATCATATAATACCATTTATTTTGGGTGGTGAATTTAATTTTTCTTCTTCTTCTTAAATCCTTTCACCCCTTGATGGGCATGGGGCGTCAACAACGCCTACGTGCCATCTTGTTCTGTTTTCTGCAAAGCGTTTGAGCTGCCTCCAACTCATTCCCAAGAACCCTGCTTCCTCCTCGACTGTCCTGCGCCACGTTCTCCTAGGGCGTCCCGCTGTTCTACCTGCCTGCGTAAGCGGGTTTCACTGCATGGCATATTTAGCAATGGAGTTGTCGTCGCGTTGTAGTGTGTGTCCAATCGTGTGTCCTTCGTACAATAACGTCTATAGGTTCTTGGCCCGTTCTCCGATGAAGTTCGTCGTTGGATAAACGATTAGGTCAGAAGATCCTCAAGATGATACGTAAGCATTTGCTTACGAAAGATTGCAGCTTGCGCGTGGTAGTGGTATCCACCTTCCAAGTACTGCACCCATACAACAGTACTAATTCGACGTTGGAGCGGAACAGTCAAAGCTTAGTTCTTAAGCTGAAAACATTGCTTCTCCAGACTTTCGATAGCATTCCGAACGCAGCCCTTGCTTTCTCGATTTTGCTGCACACATCTAGTTCGGTGCCACGGCGATCATCCGAGACCACACTTACTGGGTATAGAAAGTTTTCAACTTTTTCGACTACCTGTCCAGCAATCTTGAGCTGAGAGTGGGTGTTAGAAGTGTTCAGGGGTTTTGTTTTGGCAGTGTTTATCTTGAGCCCCATCGGTTTCTAGATTTTGGGCCACCATATGAAGGTCCATTACCGATGTGAGAGCAGGCAAACATTGTCATCGTAGTCTAGGTGTTTAAGGTAAGTTGTCATAGTCCATCGAATTTCAATGTTCTCTACCGTCAGTGCTGCACGGAGTACATCGCTGATTACCACCAGGAATAACAGCGGTGATAGTATGCACCCCTGACTTACTCCATTTTGGACTTCAAATTCCTAGGACACCTTACCGTTGTGTAGGACGTGACATTTACATTTACGTATATAGCTTTGATAATAGCTATAAGTTTTTATGGGATACCCTTCCTGCGCAGGGCCAGCCCGTTTACATCTCGATTTAAGCTGTCAAAACCTTCTCGAAGTAGATGTAGCGGAGATCTGTACTCGACGCATTGTTCTATTATGATCCGCAAGGTGTTTATGTGATCGATGCAAGAGGATCCTGTTCGATGTCGAAAGTTGAATCTAAATGCCTCTTTACGCGTTCAAATATGATTCTAGCTATTATCTTGGCTACGGCCGGTAAAACCCATATATCTCTCTAGTTTCCACAGTCCATCACATTTCCCTTTTTGGAAGCTTGACGATCATCCCTCTTTTCCACTATTGGGGAAATTGATCATTTCCCACGCTCTCCGCGTGAGCGGGTGTAGAAGATCAGCAGATGTGCTTGGCGCCGCTTGAAATATTTCGGCAGGGATGCCGTCAATACCCACCGCTTTATTTTTCTTAAGAGACTTGATTGCTGCTGTTATTTCGGTTTTACTGGGAGGTCCAGTGCAAATTCGGGTATTTATCTCTTCGGAAGATTCATTAGCACTCGAGATCATATCACCATCGTCTAAGTGCTTAAGGACTGTAGCGAAATGTTCTCTCCATCTAGTGAGCTGCTCCTCATCTAACATCAGAAGGTCGCCATATAAACTCTACACTAGGTGTTGTTTGGAGTTTCGGCCACCATTGAGCTCCTTGGTGATGTTATAGACAGTCCTACTGTTATCCCTGCTTGCTGCTTCTTCGGCCATTGAGACAAGTGAGTTTATGTACTGTCGTTTGTCCCGTCTTACACTACGCTGTACTTAGTTCTTTTTGACGCGATATTGGGCTTCTAGCTCGGTACTCTCTACTGCTGAGGGCGCTGCAATTCGAGCTTTATGTGCGGTGTTTATTCTGCCTGTTACCAACGTAGGTGCGTGCTACAGTTACAAAAACCTTTTTCACAGCATTCCAGTGGTCGTCCACGTTCTCCTGAGGTATGCTATTGATTATTTCTGCTTCTAAGGCAAGATGGTCTCTCTATTGTTGACACACTTCGGGTTCCCTAATCCTATCAGTATTGAACCTGGTAATGTTGAGCAAGTTTGAGCGGTTGGTGTTGACGGATGCAGTGCAAAGGCGTGTAAAAGCTAACATAAGATGGTGATCTTGCTCTTGACCGATATCGGCTCCACATCTGTTACGGGCGTCTAACAGGAAATTTCTGAAGCGGTAGCTGATCGCAATGTGATCAATCTGGGTCGATGTTCGCTGCCTGTCAGTTGAGACCCAACTGATTTTGTGGCAGGTGTTATGCTTAAACAGCGTACCTCCAATGACTAGGCGATTGGTATTACAGAAGTCTACATAACGCTCTCCGTTATCGTTCCGTTCACCAAGACTTGGCGTTGAAGTCCTCCATCACCATTACGATGTCGCTATTAGGCGTTCGGTTATACACGGAGCCCAAATGACTATAAAAATTGACCTTTTCGTCCTCAGTTGCGTCTTCGATTGGAGCATAACACTGTATGATAGTAATTTTTCTTACTCTACTCTGGAATCTAGCTGTCAGTATCAGGTCACTGTTTCGTGCTACCGGAATTAGCATCAGTCCAACTCCAGAACTCCGTCCGTTCCCAGCTGGTGTACCGGAGTAGAGCATCACAGTATTATTTGTGGTATTCTCCAGCATCATACCATCTTATTTCACTCAACTCCAAGATTTATTATATCGCGTAAACTCACGATCTAATTGGAGGAATCTGGCGTTTTCAGGTCCTTTCTGGTGTGAGTCGAGGAGGATCTTAACGTTCCAGAAACCGATCGTTGTCTGTCCGTGTACGATAATTAAAGGTCGTAAAGAAAGTATCAGTCCATAACCGAGACATTGTATTACGTTTCGGAGCAATTGGGTTTTTTACTATTGCGGCTCGCTGGGCCACAGACCACCCGACACTTATCCTGTTTTATGGACCAGGAGCCTCGCCATATGCCCTGTTCCGTTCGCAATTTCCAGTGATACTCCCAGATAGCACTACGATGAGGTGGAATTAGGACTTACTAACAGAGCTGCAAGTTATTCGGCTGTAGGGGGTCTTTCTCCTTATGTAGCGGACCATCACCTATCGGGAGATGTTGCTCCTACGAGGCCTTTGTTAGTCGTTTACCATCCAAACATGTGGAACGCTTGGCGATTTTGCATGTCATCCTTGCGCATCTAAAGATTCGATACTATTTCTACGTGAAAAATTCAATCTGCATATAAAAATTGATCCTAAGATAGCAACAACAAAATCTGTAACTACAATGCTGTTTTTACACGATATCTAGAGAATGGTGTCACAAGATTTGGCCAGCCAACCAGCCAGCCACGCGAAGTTATTTTAGAGAACTTAACGGCTGTGACTTCGTCATTCTTTCGTCAAGGCACGCAAAAATAGATTCATTTGAAAAAACGTGTTAATACAGATTTTATTTTGCAATTCCTTGACCAATTCTGTCTTTTTGTGCTATAAACTGCTTAATCTTTCAACGAAAAAAGGAAATAAATAACTAACCTGTCATTCGACAAAAAAAATGCCAACGATAAAATATCGCATTGCTTCTTAGTCCCTCTTTTGTTTATTTTTTATCAGCTTCAATGGATTTTGTTTCAAAGGTAGATATGACTATAAACGACTGATTTCTTGTAAGCTGTAACTCATACAAACCAACGTTCAACCTTGGAAAATAGCGTAAACATTGACTCCTCAAAAAAATCAAAAATTATCAGTGCGGGTGGGAACTTCTCTGCGCTGCGCTGGTTTGAAGGAGAGAAAAAAAAACAAAATCAAGTTCATCGAACCGAATATGTACATTTTACTGTCCCCACGCTCCGAAGTCCGAGCGGATTGGATTTTTAGGTATATGTATTTATATACTGTTTGGTTAATTTTAAAATTTGATTCCTCTTTTGTGGTTTTCTCGTTGACTTGTTGTTAAGATAGGTACGACATTTTTTTTTAAATTATAGCACACAAGACAAAAGAAAAACAAATTTTGTTCTTTCATTACAGATTCTTTTCCATTTTATTCGTCTATCAAACACTGAAGAGAACCTTGATTTTCTTCTGTTTTATTTATTGAAAACGGCGCCTATTGATCGATTTTAAGGAATTTTGATATTCCTCAATAAGTAAATAATTCAATAATTTTTAAAAAATAAAGTGTTTTCATTACGTATAAAATTATTCAAAACTAGCTGTTCCCGGGCGCTTTGCTACCCGCCCACTGACGCCACGCCCACTTACAGCCACGTTTCCCGGCTGTCCCACCCCCTGACCCCCGCCCACTGACCTCCCACCCACTGACCTCCCGCCCACTGATCTCCCGCCCACTGATCTTTGTGGCAAAATCATCCACCAAATGACGCAGCGGCAGCGAACAGCGCTGCACAGAAAGCACAGCGCTCAGACTTTGCCTTGATCTGATGCGATATAGCTTTATTTAAAAATTGTATATTGGGGTCCCCAAGGGGCCGATCGCTCCAAAAATCCAAAAAGTGTTTTCCATCGAAGACACACATGTGTACAAAATTTGAAGAAAATCGGGTAAATTTTGTAAAATATTTGTATGGGAGCCCCCCGAACCCGAGGTCCGAGGGGCCTCAAATTTTAACAGAAAGTATTGACACCGGAATTATACATGTGTGCAAATTTCAATTTCAATAAATTCGGGCTTTGGGAAGTTGGTTAAAAATTTATTAGAAAATCTGACCAGTCAGCGAGCCTGCCAGCCAGCCAAGTGCATGCGAAGTTAATATAGAGAATTTAAAAAAGACACCAGCGCCACCTATCGGGTCCAAATTTTGTCAACGACTTTCTTTTATTTAAATAATATATGGTGTGAATTTGAGCCAAATCGTTCCATAAATAAAAATTTTCAGGAAAAAAAAAACGATACCAGCGCCACCTAGCGGGGCTGAATTCACCTTTTAAACCTTCTGGACTTCCACAAATAATTTAAGACCAAAATTAGCCAAATCGGTTCAGCCGTTCTCGAGTTTTAGCCAGTCTAACGAACAGCAATTGATTTTTATATACATATATAGATAAGAAAAGCCCTATTCTGTCTGTAACGCTGATTATGTCGCGTTATCACGCCTTAACCACTGGATGTATCGAAGCCAGATTCACACCATATGTTCGTTTGGTGCTCCGATAAGTTTATATTTTTTTTACCTAGTAGTTAAGTGCTCCTATAAGGTCATCTTTTTTTTTATCCAGAAGGTGGCGCTGGAGTCGAGATATTTACGTGAAAAAAAAGGTGTTTCATATGTATGTCAAGATATCATGCCTAAGCATATCTACACCATATGTTCATTTGCTGCTCCGATAAGTTTATTTTCTTGTTTTATTTAGTCGGTAGTTGGAGCTGGAGCCGAAAAATTTAAAAATGTGTATTTATGTTTGTAACGAGTTCTAATCAAAGCATTTAAGGGTTCTTGGGAGGGGTTTTGGTCGGTACGCTAGGGGTAACGCCGGGGTTATCAGCTAGTTAATAAATATTTAATTTGTTTCCTTAGAGCTTTTTAGCTCTAAAACAAGGGTGCGATCTTGCCCTTCGTAATAAATTGAGGTATTGAGAGTTTAGATTTCGGAGATTGTTTTACTAAGCATAATTGTAGTCAGCATTGCAGTTGTAGACTTGATAGAGAGCCAAAAAATTAAGAAAAATTACTAACTGACAACATACCACATACAAAAAGATTGCGTTTCTATTAAATTTGATTAAGTCTGCCATTTATCAAATAACTTATTAGGAAATTCCATCGGACTTTATAACATTCGTTTTCACAACATAAGTTCCCAGTTCTTTAAAATTCGGATTTGGAATTAGGTGGGTGCATGGCCTTTCGGATACGGCTTTAAATTAAAGGTCCCTTTCATTTGTGCGCAAAAATATAAAAAAACGTACAACTATGTACTAGTATAATAGTCGCTAGAAGCTAGGCCCTGGGCCGCATAGCTCTGTCGCTACAAATACATCAAAAGGTTTTTCCTAATAAAACTACTTTTCTGTTTAAATTTTATAAACGAAAACCTTTTTTAAATTCTCTATATTAACTTTACTTGCCCGTGGGTTTGTGGATTTGTGTGTCATGGAATCGTGCGATCAATTTTAACCCACTTCCCATAGCCCGATTTTATTGAAATTTTGCACACATGTGTATTTCCGGTGACAATACAATTTCTATTAAAATTTGAGGCCCCTTGGACCTCGGGGTCGGGGGGCTCCCATACAAATATTTTACAAAATTTTACTCGATTTTCTTCAAATTTTATACAAATGTGTATCTCTGATATACAACACTTTTTGTAACAAATTTGGAGACCCCGGGCCCGGGTTCGTGGCGCCCCATAACTTTGTTTTAAAAAAATTAACCCGATTTTCTTCAAATTTAATACACATGTGTATCTCCGATAGACACTTTTGTAAACAATTTGGAGACCCCGGGCCCGGGTTCGTGGGGCGCCATAACTTTTTTTAAACAAATTAACCCGATTTTCTTCAAACTTAATACACATGTGTACCTCCGATAGACAACACTTTTTGTAAACAATTTGGAGACCCCGGGCCCGAGTTCGTGGGGCCCCATAACTTTTTTTAAAAAAAATTAACCCGATTTTCTTCAAATTTAATACACATGTGTATCTCCGATGGACAACACTTTTTGTATAAAATTTGGAGACCCCGGCCCCGGGTTCGTGAGGCCTCATAAATTTTTTAAAAAAATAACCCGATTTTCTACAAATTTAATACACATGTGTATCTCCAATAGAAAAAACTTTTTGTAAAAAGTTTGGAGACCCTGGGTCCCGGGTTCCGATTTTCTTTAAATTTTATATACGTATGTATCTTCGATGAAAAACACTCTCTGTAAAAATTTTGGAGACCCCGGGCCCCAGGGTCATTGGGCCCCAAAAATTTTTTTAAAAAAATTAACCCGATTTTTTAAAATTTTATATACGTGTGTATCTCCGATGGGCAACTTTTTTTGCAAAAATTTTGGAGACAGGGTTTGGAGGGTCATGGGGCCCCAACAAATTTTTTAAAAAACAACCCGATTTTTTTTAAATTTTATATACGTGTGTATCTCCGATGGACAAATTTTTTTGTAAAGTTTTTGGAGTTAGGCCCTGAGTCCGAGGGGTGCCCATATACATTTTTTAAAAATTAGCTCGATTTCCTTCAAATTTAAACACATATCCATCTCCTATTAGAGAATTTACATGAAAAATTGTATTGTTATGGGTTGTTTTCTTTTTGTTTATTTATTATATATAAGTATTCATTCAAATCAATCAATAAAACATTGTTTATTATTATGTAGCTAGGGGTTTTGCCCAAAACCAAAACCTTCTCTATAGAAAGCCCAACTGTACGCATACTAATACAGTAAAACATTTCCTAACGCGTCTGCATTTTAATATGTGAATACAGTGTACAAAAAATAAGCAGACGCATTTTATGAAACGAGCTAGCTGGCGGTAGTGCAAAGAGCGAGAAACGTAAGATGTGGTAGTGAGAAACAGAAAATTTTTATATGGATTTTGCTCTTTTGTTGATTACGAATACATAAACATTTGGGATTTTTTAAGCATGGATTTGTGTATCAGCGAAACATTTGGGCTTTCTGTAGAGAAGATTTTGCCAAAACTATCTCTATATAAAGCGCAACTGTACGCATACTAATGCAGTGAAAAATACGAAAATTGGCTGTATTTGTGAGATATAGGCCGTGTTTTTTTTGTTAGAGAAATTGGAGAAATTCCGATAAATTCCGAGATATCCGGTAATTTTTTTCTCTGATCAGATCAGTCGGATCAAAAAAATTACCTGCTGTGTTTTTTAGTATCAGAGAAAAGTTTAATTTCTCACCTGGATGCTCCATAGTAGTCGACACGTCTCATTTTTAAATTCTCTATATTAACTTCACTTGCCCGTGGCTGGCTGGCTGGCTGACCAAATCTTGTGATCAATTTTAACCCACTTCCTACAGCCCGATTTTATTGAAATTTTGCACACATGTATATCTCCCAAGACAACACTTTCTATTAAAATTTGAGGCCCCTCGGGCCGCGGGGTCAGGGGGCTCCTATACAAATATTTTACAAAATTTACCCGATTTTCTTTAAATTTTGTACACATGTGTGTCTTCGATGGAAAACACTTTTTGTAAAAATTTGGAGTGATCGGCCCCTTGGGGACCCCAATATACAATTTTTAAATATCGCTATATCGCATCAGATCACGGCAAAGTCTGAGCTCTGCGCTTTGTGAGCAGCGCTGTTCGCTGCCGCTGCGTCATTTGGTGAATGATTTTGCCACAAAACGAGCACGCAGTGTGTGTGTGTGTGTGTATCCCCGATTAGAGAATTTACAAGAAAAATTTTAATTTTTATGGGTTGTTTTTTTAAAGAAACAAACAACTAGAGCTGTCACGAAATGTTCCGTATATTTTTTCAGAGTCAAAAAATCATATCCGAAAATCATATCGCGAGTGTAAAAAAAAACGCTTCAGAGAAAAAAGATTTCTTGGAGAATGAAAAAAAAAACACAGATCTGAATTCTGACAGTTAAATAATCTCTTTGAGTACTCCGAGAAAAAAAAACACACCCATAAACATAGTGTAGAAAAAATAAACCAACGCATATTATGAAACGGGCCAACTGGTGGTAGTGAAAAGAGTGAAGAACGTTAGTGGTAGTAGTGAGCAAAAGAAAAATTTTACATGGATTTTACTCTTTATTTAATTACCGACACATCTAACTTAAGTACTTTTTAAAGATGTTCTGTGATCTAGCAAAACAGTTGGGCTTTCTGTAGAGAAGTTACCCTCATTTGCGACCAAAATCCGTATTCTGATCTATCAGTTGTGTAAAGCGCTTGTTATAGCCGACAATTTGACCTTTTTTGTGAGGTCTGTATGTCCATGACAAATTGACCATATTTGTTGGTCAAACGTTTGTTTTAAACGCTTCTATTTCTTCTTATTGAACCGTAGTTTTCTAATTTTAAAATTCCTAGCGTGCCTGCTTTTTTTCTATTTTTAATTTATTTATGTACAAGTATGTATTTTACTAATTTTAATGATATTCTTCAAAACAATTTTGGGGATGAAGTACGCACATTTTACACATATGAACTTACTTATCTATAGATATATATAACAATCAATTTCTGTGTGTCGGTGGGTTAGTCAACGCAAAACTCAAAAACTATCCATCGAATTGATCTGAACCTCTGGCAACGTCTTTATTTTGATGCAGTAACTATTCTTTCTTCTCCGATTACGGGTCCGGCGTAGCATAAAAAGACTCATGTGCCTTATAACCTATGGTACTGAAATCGCATTTGTGTCTTTAATGCCAGATTAACTCGGATGGAAGTCTTACCTTCAGCCAAAAAGCTATTGTAAATCCAGGCTTAAGAAATTTACTTATCCGTTACGTTTGCTGTAGTTTTCAATGGAACACATAAGATCGATACACTACTGTTATACAATTAAAATTTTTTTGATTCAAGTAGCATTCTACAGGTATCTTCACTATAAGCTGCGTTTAGCAAAAGGAAAACAAATACATTTGCATTACTACGCATGAATATCTGTCGTTTGAAAAGAAATCTATACACTAATGGTGTAAAGATATGCATTTTAGCTTAGTTAAGTTATTTAAATAAGTTATCTACAGATACTAATTTTAGTTAGGGCTTAATACTTACGAGTATTTGTTAATAGAGATGGCCTTCATACATACGAGTCAATTTGATTCAAAAATTGACTCTATATATGGTCCATTTTGAAAGCCAAGGTTTAAAAAAAACGATATAAAAGTGTCGATGCATTGAAGACAGCTCGTCGTAGATCCGCGCTAAAGTAACGTGATAATGAGCAGTAATGTGTTTTTTATAAAATTTGAGAAGTCCATTTGATTCAAGTTTAACATTCTCTAAAAACTTTTAATAAAAATATTTATAAATGATGAAATCACAGCCTTTTGATGGAGTAACACTTCGATGGCCGCACCCTTTAGTACTAGCTGCTTGGGAGCGCTTTGCTAATCGTATAAACCCAAAGAGCATTATCGCTCACGTGCATACAAGAGACAAGTATATATTCTATTACTAAAAACGTTGGACGCATTTTAGAAAATAAAACTATTATATTGTTACGAAATTTAGGCTTTCGAGTTCGTAAAGGATTTTGCAAATAAAACACAACACAAGTTTATTAATTTACAAATAACAAATTCAATAAACAGACAGTAAAAATAACACAAGTTTACAATTTATATTGGAGATAACTTTAAATATACACAAAAACTCTTATTACAACAACACTTGTATTTCACTATAATTCTCTTAGGTGGTAGCTTTATCTCTTTGAAAGAACTTTTTGAACTTCACTAGTTGAATTCTAAACAAAGAACTAAGTTACTGCGGCAAAACGCCTCTATTTATACTCATTGAAAAGTTTCCAGAAACTTTCAATCTTATAGCCAGAAAAATCGAGAAAAGACCAGAAAATTGTGGCCTTACTATCTAATTTACAACTAACCATACTTATATGTAAGAGTCATCGTCTAAAAACAAACTACATGTACAATAATGTACTTTCACACAAACCAGTTTGACTACATTTTTGACCAGTACATAATGATTTAAACTTATAGACGGTTACATTGCAAATAGTCTAATAAATCTTACAGCCTAAAAGTATGCTATTCAAAAGTGCTTAATTTTAATTCAGTGCCTATTTTTAGTATCCAGTATGTACATTGCGATTTATCTTAGGATTCGAATTCCATTATCTGCGCTACTAACTACTTTTCGTAACATTACCCCCACTTTTATTCTGTTCGTCCCGAACAGATTCAGCACTCCCTCTAATGTTGTACCTTGTCAATATGTTGATGCGGACAAGTTCTGTTTACATCTGGGATTTGGATGAATCTGATATACTGCGTCGTTGTTCCTCTTGTAGGGATCTTCCCAATTTTGCTGTGGTTTCTGTAGTGTAACGTTGTTTGCTCGGGTGACGCTCGCCGGTCACCCAGGGTTCGTTCTCTCCTTTGTGTTACAAATTAAAAGATGTTTATTTTTTTGTTCTTTTGTGTTTTGGTTTCATTATTTTTTTTTCGTTTTCTCTTATGACTACGTTTTTTTACAATCTTAATATACTTATATAATGAATAATTAATATACTTAGCTACCTACCTACTTTGATTAAGGATGAGCGCATGGGGGGGGGGGGGTTCAGCAGATGCAAAAGCAATCAACACCTGCGGACTGCGTACTTGAAAAATAGGGCGTGGAACTTACGGTGGGTGTTCGGGGTAGAACAGCACAGGTCCCTGGTATAGCGTAAAAAGTGCAAAAACAATCAACACTTTTAGGCTATATCGTTTTTCAAAAGGAAACAGGAGTGTTTTTTTATGGGAGAATTACTGGCGTCTTAATTTAATATAAATATTTAATAATAAATTGTTCATATACGTGTTACGTTCGTATACGTACAATTCATTTCTTTTGTGCATTTTTTATTATTGTTATTATTGGTCTTTATTATTCTTATTATTGCTATTATTATGACATGGGGCGCGAAAGGAGTATTTCTGTACTAGAAAAAAAGAATGATGTTCTCGATTGGTGTTGGGCGACCTTGGGATTTGATTTAATTTTAAATTAACTTCGTTATATTCCCCTCCTACTTCGGGGTGGATAAACAAAAATTTTCATAACTTAACTTATTGATTGCTGGTGCCAACGATTCGTGGGGCTGCCTCGCATAGGTGTACCAGCTCGTTGCTGTTGTGCGGCTGAGGAGAGCGGTCGGTGCCGGTAGTACACCATCTCTCCTATGGCTGGAGTCCACGGGCGTCGGCGGAGGTCTTTAAGGGTATGTCAGGTGATGACGGTAGGCGTATTCGCGTCCAAAATTGAGGTATGCGGCGGAATAGCCTGTCATTTCGTTTCGGCTGGTGTTCATGGCCAGCATGAGTTCTGGGAGATATTCGTCCCATTGTCGATGGTCTCTTTGGACGTATTGGGCTACCATCGTCTTTATGACCCGGTTCACTCGCTCCGTAGGGTTTGCTTGTGGAGTGTATGGCGGTGTGAACCTTTGCTTGATCCGGAGTTGAGCGAGTAGTTCTTGGAACTGCTTGCTCCGGTATTGGGTACCATTGTCTGTAATTAAAGTTCTCGGACATCTATACCGGCTGAGGATGCGTTCTTTGAAACTTTTTATCAAACCGGGAGTGGTAGCGTCTCGGAGAGTTACGAATTCCGTCCACTTGGAAAATTTGTCGTGGAATACCAATATCATGGTATTCCCCTTTGATGACCGTGGCAGTGGGCCGATGAAGTCTGAGCATGCCACTTCCCATGGATAGTTGGCTTCTGTCATCTGCATTTCTCCAGCTGGTTTTATGGCAGGTATTTTGTATTCTAGACACGTCGGGCACTTGCGGACAAACCGAGCGGTATCCCGGAATAATCCTGGCCAGTAATAGTTTCTAGCGATCCTGGCAATAGTCTTTGCAATCCCAGATGGCCTGCGGTCACGTCGGTATGATTTTCATGTAGGATCTTTGGACGTAGTGGCTTCGGAATGCAGACTTTCCAGGAGGTCGAAGTGGTTTCGGTGTGACAGGTCGGATTGAAAATATAGCGGTACAGGGTTCCGTCCATGATTTGGTACTCGGAGTTTTCTTCCGGTTTGCTTTTGACTGCCTGTATCTTGGAGTGATACCATGGCCAGGTTTCAGTTATCGGTAGGACTAGCTTTATTGGAGTATTCGGTGTTGGGTGTCTAGATAGGACATCTGCTACAGTGTTCAACGAATCTTTTAGGTATCGGATCTCGTGTTCGGTGCTGGTTGTCGGTCCGTTGAAGCTTTCAAACATTGGCAGTTCTATAAACAGCAATTTGTCCAGCTGTTGCTTTTCAGTAGTGAGAGTTCGGATAATTAGCGGACTTGGTTCAGGTTGAGCCGCTATAACATTTTTCCCACTGTTAATAGTGAAGCCGAATTTTGAAGGGAAGTCTGTTCCTATCAAGAATTCGTCCATAAGTTTCGGAATATACACAAATTCTTGTGTGAAAGTCCATTCTCCCCAACTTAGTTCTAACATATACGCTTGCCGAGCGGTGACGGTAGATTTATCGACCAAGGCAAAGGTTATTGAGATGGGTCGGACTGGTACACGGTGCTTTATGCAGAGGTTTCGGAATGTTTTCCCAATGCATGATCTCCGGTCCGGTGTCGATAACGACAGGCGGTTTTGAAATTTAATTGGTATGGTGTATGAGGCGTGGATGGGAACGGTAATGGTGGGCGCGTCTAATGCCTCATGGTGTTGGACAGCCCGTTGGTGTTTTCCAGTTTGCAGGTGCAGTGTCGGCTTTGTATATCATTTGTACCGCAGTACGAGCAAAATAGTCGGCGGTTCTGACGACAAGTTCGGCGAGTATGTCCTGGCTGGCCGCAAGTCCAGCAGCAGGTTTTCCGGTCGTAGCTATTGGTGAACGGCGGGCGGACTGGTAGTGGGTGATGTGGATGTGTTACATCGCTGGTAATCGGTATATGGTGCGGATTTGTTATATGGCAGGTAGTCGGTATGTGATGTGGGTATGTCACATCGCTGGTAATCGGCACATGATGCGGATTTGTTATATTGCTGGTATTAGGTGAATGATGCGGATATGTTACATCGTTGGTAATCGGTATCACTGGTCGAGCAGTCTGAATCGGTAGATGGGGTTAAGTCATCGCTGGTTGATTCGCTGACCTAGTCTGGTAGAGCGGTGGTGCGGCCTGACGAAATGGCGGGACGGTCGGTTGAAACGGTGGCGCGATAGGACGCAATGCGGGCGGTCGTACTGGTGCTGAAGAAGGTCGAGAGGGGGGTTGCTCGTTTATAAGGCACTCAAAGTCTTCAATGAGTGAGGTTAGTTCCGATAGCGTCGTGAACTCCCTCCGTTTGATGTAATGGCGATAGTCCGGTCGTAGGTTATCGTATATACGACTTAATTTTTCCCCGGTAGTGAGTGACATCTGCCATCGAATCAGCGCTTGTATGGACGTTATATAATCCTTCCCTTTCTCTCGACTGTTCTGCGTCCGGTTCCGAATGCGGTCTAACAATTGCTCAGAAAATTCGTGGCGGTAAGAAAAAGCGACGTAATTCCTCGCTAAACGCTTCCCACATACTAAGAAACTCCTTATTATTGCGAAACCAGATCAGTGCGTTCCCTTTGAGTAGTTCTGGTAGTGTTTGTACTACTCGGTCGAGTGGCAGTTGGTAGCATTTGGCTTGTTCCTCTACCCTCTCCATGAACTCTAATGGGTTATTATTTCCCCCTTCGTACCTTACGTTCCACTTTCTTACCTTATCCATCACTTCGGCATCGGATGGACGATAAGTCTGAGTCGGTCGTACTTCTGAGTAGGAGGTAAATGGAATGCTTGATGCCGGTTTCGGTTGTAGACGGGATTCCGTGCTCGGTATATTCAGGTTAGGAGTCTGTGTTTCCGTTGGATTGGAGTATGTGAAGTTCGGAATTTTCGGCTGGTGTGTGGTTGTGGTCTGGGATTCCATGCTTGATAGTATAGTGTTGGTTTTGAGCTTCGGTTCGATCGTTGGTAAATCGCTACAGGATTTGTGTTTCTTCAGCTCGGTAGAGAGTAGTTTGCGTCTTTTGGGGGTCTTTAATGATTTTTGGGGATTTTGAGGGACTTTCGGAGGTCCTTTTGTGATTCTTTTCGGGGTCTTTTGTGGTCTTTTGGAGATCTTTTTGCCCACAAAATCAAAGAAGAAGCTGTCAAATGACATTTGCGCACGTAACCCAAACAATTGGAATCTATTGGAACAGAAATGAAATAACGACTTTTGCTGGACAGATCGCGAATCAACACAAATTTAATTTTATTTTAAGTTAGGCTGGAATGCGTTTTTCCAAAGTTTTCATTTCACCGAAAACATTCAATAGAGTTATTTCCTCAAAATATATCCAATTTATCGTCTTCCAAATTTTCCCGCCGGGAACATAACGAACAAAACAATTTTTGCTGTTTATCCGAATTTTTCGACTTTCCTTTGTATTTGTCTTTGTTTCCTAGGACTATAACGAATAAAACAAAAAGCGAATTACGCTAATCCATCGTTCGAATCGTGAGTTATGGTCGCGAGTTCATACATAAATCCTATGGAAAACAACACTTTCAGTTTCCGAATTTTAAAATTTTCCGGGCATCTTTTCTATTTTTTCGCATAAAACTTATTCGGACTATGGCGAATTTATAAAATAAGAGTTAGCCAAATTCATTCACCAATGTAAAACACTTTTGTAGTCCAGTGTTTCTGCCGGTAGTTGGTTCTGGTCGGTTACTTTTACATAGAAAAAAAAAAGGTTTTCTTTTCTCGGTATCGGTCGGTGAAGCGACTTTAAAAGTCTTCCCTGCTCGGGCGCCAAATTTGTAAAAAAATGTTTTCTTTTCTCGGTATGGTCGGTGAAGCGACTTTAAAAGTCGTCCCGGGCGCCAAATTTGTAACGTTGTTTGCTCGGGTGACGCTCGCCGGTCACCCAGGGTTCGTTCTCTCCTTTGTGTTACAAATTAAAAGATGTTTATTTTTTTGTTTTTTGTGTTTTGGTTTTATTATTTTCTTTCGTTTTCTCTTATGACTACGTTTTTTTTCAATCTTAATATACTTATATAATGAATAATTAATATACTTAGCTACCTACCTACTATGATTAAGGATGAGCGCATGGGGGGTCAAGAAGAACTACTCGGCTCTAAGTAGCAGCCAGCAAATGCGAAAGCAATCAACACCTGCGGACTCCGTACTTGAAAGTACAACTGAGCACTCGGAGGGCGTTCGAGAAGAACTCGGCTCTAAGTAGCAGCCAGCAGATGCAAAAGCAACACACCTGCGGACTGCGTACTTGAAAAATAGGCGTGGAACTTACGGTGGGCGTTCGGGGTACAGCACAGGTCCCTGGTATAGCGTAAAAAGTGCAAAAGCAATCAACACTTTTAGGCTATATCGTTCTTCAAAAGGAAACAGGAGTGTTTTTCTTATGGGTGAATTACTAGCGTCTTAATTTAGACGAAATACTCTTCTCCACACTTCCCAATTAATTGTGAGTTTCCGCGTCCCATGTCATTGCTTTAATCTTTCGGATTGTTGGGAATTTTATTTCTCCAAATATTTAATAATAAATTGTTCATATACGTGTTACGTTCGTATACGTACAATTCATTCCTTTTGTGCATTTTTTATTATTGTTATTATTGGTCTTTATTATTCTTATTATTGCTATTATTATGACATGGGGCGCGACAGGAGTATTTCTGTACTAGAAAAAAAGAATGATGTTCTCGGTTGGTGTTGGGCGACCGTGGGATTTGATCCCGATATCGCTTAATTTCCGAGCGGCGGTGTCACTGTGGTGCTATTTGTACATGTGCAGTGAGGTTGGGGTTTTCCCTACTTGTTTTGTTTGCTTAATGCCTCATTGTGTATTTGCAAGATTTCAACATAGCGGTAGCGCTCATAGATCTCATTGTTAACGACCCCGGAATCATCTTCCATCACATACTGTGCATACACAATTTGTAGAAAGACTTTCCTCTTGAACGGTATTGAGAGTTTAGATTTCGGAGATAGTTTTACAAAGCATAATTGTAGTCAGCATTGCAGTTGTAAAGTTGATAGAGAGCCACAAAATTAAGAAAAATTACTAACTGACTACATACCACATACAAAAAGATTGCGTTTTTATTAAATTTGATTAATTCTGCCATTTATCAAATAACTTATTAGGAAATTTCATCGGACTTTATAACATTCGTTTTCACAACATAAGTTCCCAGTTCTTTAAAATTCGGATTTGGAATTAGGTGGGTGCATGGCCTTTCGGATACGGCTTTAAATTAAAGGTCCCTTTCATTTGTGCGCAAAAATATAAAAAAACGTACAACTACTCGTATAATAGTCGCTAGAAGCTAGGCCCTGGGCCGCATCGCTCTGTCGCTACAAATACATCAAAAGGTTTTTCTTAATAAAACTACTTTTCTGTTTAAATTTTATAAACGAAAACCTTTTTTTTGTTTATTTATGATATATAAGTATTCATTCAAATCAATCAATAAAACATTGTTTATTATTATGTAGCTGTGTTTCGCCTGAAATAATGATTTTATTTAATGATGCAAATTTATGATCACTATGCGAAGCGCCTAATAAAGATTTTGTTTCTAAGAATAACTTTTATGTTTTTAAAAAACTTAATTTCTTCTTTACTTAACTACTTTTTGAATCTTAAAAATACGAGGCAATTCGAAAAACTTCAAAACTAGCAATTTCACTTGTTTTTATTCCAATTCTGTCGGTTCCTTTAATCAAAATGATGGCATCACACGTATTTTATTTTATTTTCACACGCCCATAGACAAAAGTGACTGTTTTATACACTATAACCTAGCTTCGAAAGTAGCCTTTATGCACTCTAGTGATTTAACTACGCTGTTTTGACTGAGAAACAGAAAAATTGTATATGGAATATGCTGTTCTAATTTTCGTACTTTTTAAAGATGATCTGTGATCTAGCAAAACAGTTGGGCTTTCTGTAGAGAAGGTGCCCTCATTTGCGACCAAAATCCGTATTCTGATCTATCAGTTGTGTAAAGCGCTTGTTATCGCCGACAATTTGACCTTTTTTGTGAGGTCTGTATGTCCATGACAAATTGACCATATTTGTTGGTCAAACGTTTGTTTTAAACGCTTCTATTTCTTCTTATTGAACCGTAGTTTTCTAATTTTAAAATTCCTAGCGTGCCTGCTTTTTTTCTATTTTTAATTTATTTATGTACACGTATGTATTTTACTAATTTTAATGATATTCTGATGCATTTTAGCCTAGTTAAGTTATTTAAATAAGTTATCTACAGATACTAATTTTAGTTAGGGCTTAATACTTACGAGTATTTGTTAATAGAGATGGCCTCAATACTTACGAGTAAATTTGATTCAAAAATTGACTCTATATATGGTCCATTTTGAAAGCCAAGGTTTCAAAAAAAACTATATGAAAGTGTCGATGCATTGATGACAGCTCGTCGTAGATCCGCGCTAAAGTAACGTGATAATGAGCAGTAATGTGTTTTTTATAAAATTTGAGAAGTCCATTTGATTCAAGTTTAACATTCTCTTAAAACTTTTAATAAAAATATTTATAAATGATGAAATCACAGCCTTTTGATTGAGTAACACTTCGATGGCCGCACCCTTTAGTACTAGCTGTTTGGGAGCGTTTTGCTAGCCGTATAAACCCAAAGAGCAATATCACTCACGTGCATACAAGAGACAAGTATATATTCTATTACTAAAAACGTTGGACGCATTTTAGAAAATAAAACTATTATATTGTTACGAAATTTAGGCTTTCGAGTTCGTAAAGGATTTTGCAAATAGAACACAACACAAGTTTATTAATTTACAAATAACAAATTCAATAAACAGACACAAGTTTACAATTTATATTGGAGATAGCTTTAAATATACACAAAAACTCTTATTACAACAACACTTGTATTTCACTATAATTCTCTTAGGTGGTAGCTTTATTTCTTTGAAAGAACTTTTTGAACTTCACTAGTTGAATTCTAAACAAAGAACTAACTTACTGCGGCCGAACGCCTCTATTTATACTCATTGAAAAGTTTCCAGAAACTTCCAATCTTATAGACAGAAAAATCGAGAAAAGACCAGAAAATTGTGGCCTTACTATCTAATTTACAACTAACCATACTTATATGTAAGAGTCATCGTCTAAAAATAAACTACATGTACAATAATGTACTTTCACACAAACCAGTTTGACTACATTTTTGACCAGTACATAATGATTTAAACTTATAGACGGTTACATTGCAAATAGTCTAATAAATCTTACAGCCTAAAAGTATGCTATTCAAAAGTGCTTAATTTTAATTCAGTGCCTATTTTTAGTATCCAGTATGTACATTGCGATTTATCTTAGGATTCGAATTCCATTATCTGCGCTACTTTTCGTAACATTACCCCCAGCTTAATTTTGTTCGTCCCGAACAGATTCAGCACTCCCTCTAATGTTGTACCTTGTCAATATGTTGATGCGGACAACTTCTGTTTACATCTGGGATTTGGAAGAATCTGATATACTGTGTCGTTGTTCCTCTTGTAGGGATCTTCCCAATTTTGCTGTGGTTTCTGTAGTGTAACGTTGTTTGCTCGGGTGACCGGAAATTAAAAGATGTTTATTTTTTTTTCCTTTGGGTTTTGGTTTTATTATTTTCTTTCGTTTTCTCTTATGACTACGTTTTTTTACAATCTTAATATACTTATATAATGAATAATTAATATACTTAGCTACCTACCTACTATGATTAAGGATGAGCGCATGGGGGGGGGGGTTCAAGAAGAACTACCCGGCTCTAAGTAGCAGCCAGCAGATGCAAAAGCAATCAACACCTGCGGACGGCGTACTTGAAAGTACAACTGAGCACTCGGAGGGCATTCGAGAAAAACTACTCGGCTCTAAGTAGCAGCCAGCAGATGCAAAAGCAATCAACACCTGCGGACTGCGTACTTGAAAAATAGGCGTGGAACTTACGGTGGGCGTTCGGGGTAGAACAGCACAGGTCCTTGGTATAGCGTAAAAAGTGCAAAAGCAATCAACACTTTTAGGCTATAACGTTTTTCAAAAGGTAACAGGAGTGTTTTTTTATGGGAGAATTACTGGCGTCTTAATTTAGACGAAATACTCTTCTCCACACTTCCCAATTAATTGTGAGTTTTCGCGTCCCATGTCACTGCTTTAATCTTTCGGATTGTTGGGAATTTTATTTCCCCAAATATTTAATAATAAATTGTTCATATACGTGTTACGTTCGTATACGTACAATTCATTCCTTTTGTGCATTTTTTAAATTCTCTATATTAACTTCACTTACCCGTGTGTTTGTGGGTTTGTGGGCTTGTGGGCTTGTGGATTTGTCATGGATTCTTGCGATCAATTTTTAACCCACTTTTTGAAATTTGAAATATTGAAATTTGGCACACATGTGTATTTCCGGAGACAACACTTTCTATTAAATTTTGAGGCCCCTCGGGCTGCGGGGTCGGGGGGCTCCCAAACAAAAATTTTAAAAAATTTACCCGATTTTCTTCAAATTTTACACACATGTGTATACCCAATAAACAATACTTTTTCGAAAATTTGGTAGTGATCGGGTCCCGGGTTCGGCCGCAAGGCCCTTATACATTTTTTAAATATCTGTACTGGCATCAGATTTTCGTCGCCCTTTATGGACTGTGTGCGGTGTGTGCTGCGCAGTCGGCTGCGCTGCATGGTTTTGGTGGTGGTGGAGAGAGAGAGAGAGAAATCTTAGCGCACGCACAAATGAACCCAGCAAATGAAACGAGACATACATGTTTTATGCTTACTTCAACTTACATTTTTATTTACTGAATTGTATTTTTATTGATGTCGTTTTTTTTGTTGTCGATATCAACTTACAGATAGAACAACAAGTTTTCACAATATTCTGTCATTTGGCGTTTTCATAAATTAGTTCAGAGCAGTCAAAAGCCGGAACTATAATGCAATTTCGTATCTTTACGCTAGTGTCAAAACCCGACGATGAAATGAGCGAATACAAAGAAAATGTATGCTGCGCCCATAATAGAGTTCGCAATAGATTCGTTACTTTGGCAATCGATCAGATGTGCGCTGGCGAGCGCATTTTCTTAAGAAAACTTGACAGTTGTCATATGTTATTTCATTGTCATTGACAAAATTAGATTATGGTCGGATGAGAAACTTTAGAAACTTTGGAAAGCATTTCGTTGGATTTTGACTTTAACGTAAGGTGGTGAAATTGCATTATAGTTGAGCCTAAAGAGTTCTCAAGATAAATGTTCGTGTTTCTTATTTGCTCAGAGTATGAGCGTGCTCTAAGTGCTCAGAATAAAATGATCTGAGCTTTTTCAATTTTAACATCTGATGTCAAATGTTTGTTTCGATGATTTTCTCCTACAATAAAAAAAAAATGGCCCAGGATCGAGGGGCTCCCATATCAATTTCTGCGATTAGAGAATTTAGATGAAAAATTTTAATTTTTATGGGCTGTTTTTTTATTTACTGAATTTTATTTTTATTGATGTCGTTTTTTGTTGTCGATATCAACTTACAGATAGAACAACAAGTTTTCGCAATATTCTGTCATTTCGCGTTTTCATAAATTAGTTCAGAGCAGTCAAAGAGTTCTCAAGATAAATGTTCGTGTTTCCGATATCGCTTGATTCCCGAGCGGCGGTGTAACTGCGGTGCTATTTGTGCATGTGCAGTGAGGTTGGGTTTTTCCCTACTTGTTTTGTTTGCTTAATGCCTCGTTGTGTATTTATAATGGGTTTTGTTTTGTATACTTATTTATAATACTTGTTATGTACATATATTTTGTCGTGTGGATTGTGACGTTTTGTGCAAATTTCTGTTCTGCATGTTGTTTATTTAATTTTAAATTAAATTCGTTACAGTAGTTTCCTTGTCTTGTCTTTGAATTGTATAGCCAAACGAAATCTCCTTCCCGGTTTTTTTCATAGTTCGCAGGTGATACCGTGTTATCATTCCTTGATTACCATTCAAGACTTTGTTCTTTACTGTTCTGTTAGCTTTGATCACCATTGGTCTTCTATCGGAATCCTTTGCATCTTGCCCAACTATTGGCGCTACAACTTTGTATCGATGCGTGTTTCCCATACCTGTTTGTTGCAATACTCGGGGACACAACATTTTCTGAATGATTCACCATTGTGATTGCTGGTCATGCTGAGCGGAACTTTTATATTACGCCATCTTAGCACTTGCTACCTCAAATCAAGTGACATCTGTGCGGCATCGTAAAGTCCAGACCCAATATGAATTCATCTTCCACTTGGGCAACAACAAACCGATGTCGAAACCTTAAACTCAAACTCAACTCTAAGGAAACGTTCACCCTTAACTGCTGCAGCCTCTCCTGCAGCTGTGCTCAACTTGTAGTGATACACTCTGTTAACTTGCTCTCCAGACACCATTTCAGGACTCACAATTGATCAGGAAGCTCCTGTGTTTTTATTCTAGACAAGGTCTTCTCTCCAATACGCCATTAACAATTAACAACCAGACTGTTGCAATCCCTGCCAAGATTTGTACTGTGTATTGTGACCTTGGGCTTGTCTTTTTCAGCAGTTCCCCTGCAAAGCTGGTACAAGATGATCGCTCCACCTCCTTCAAATGTTGTGCATCTATCCGCCGTAATCTTTCCAGATTGTTTCCAGTGCTCAGTTTCTTGCAATCTCGAATGAAATGTCCAGGTTTCTGACATCTAAAACACCTTAAAGAAGAATCCAATCTGTTATGTCTGTCTTTTTGAAAGCGACCAGCGGTTGATTTTTGGATCTCCTCTCCAATCAGAGCTTTTATTTTTGCGACGTCCTCTATTTCCAACTTGCGTAGCCCAACAAAATCCGAAGACCACTGGCTTTAGCTGCTTCATACTCCAATGCCAATACTTGATTCATTAATTTTCCTCTGGCGGAAGTCCTTAAATTAAGCTTTAATTGCTCATCTCGGATAGAATTGATGAACGCATCCACTGCCAATCCGTCCAAAATACCAGCCGGAACTCCACAATAAGCTTGTCGTGCGAGCTTAGTTATTTCCCGTTCTAATTCTTGAAGCCGTTCTCCTCGCAGTTGTTTCTTCATCTGGAGCTGTATGTTGCTTAACTCCTAAGTGTGAGACTGTCTATAACGCAAGTCTAACTCTTTCAAGATTCTTCCGGAACTTATCTCGGCATTTGGAATGATTTGCAATACGTCTGCTGCCTTGCCCCTCAACACCAGGATTAGAGAATTTAGTTTTTCCTCAGACCCCCATTCATTATGTTGTAGCTGCAAACTGGACTTTTCAAAAGCTGTGTCGCCATCGAACGCAGGTGGCTTCAAAATTCCTTTCTGGTTGCTAGAAGATTCAGGAATTACTCTGGTACTGCTTTGTTGAGTTTTCTCTCTGACGAATTGGGTACGATTGCCCAGCCGGGTCTCGATTTCCTTAATTTTGTCTTCCAGACAACTCAATTTTTCTGTCATGTTCGTTTCTAGCGATTTCACTTCCTTATGAATATGAATTTCACTCATCCCACCTTTTTCCTGAATAGCATCCAGCTTTTGATTTTGTTGATCGAATTTGGAGTTCAGTTAATGGGTTTGCCCAGTAAATTCCTGCTACAGTTCTTGGCTTTGTTTCTGCTATTGCGATTCTTCAAACTTATCAGTTCATTCGGAATTTAACTGTTGATTTTGCTGATCCAATTCTTTCTTCAGCTTTTGACTTTGCTTTTCCAACTTGTCGCTGATTTGAAAATTTAATTCTTGATTTTCCTGACTCTGTTTCTGCGATTGTTAAGTTTGCTGCTTCATTTGTTGTAGTAGGGCATTAAGCATTGCTTCCATGTTTGGTGCTTCCGAAGTAGTCGATTTTCGCTCTACTTACTCCGTTACGCTTCACCAGCCTGCTGTTTTTCCGCTTTAACAACTTGTTGCAATTGGAGAAATACCTCTTGCTTATTTCCAGCGGTGCTTAGACCTTCCAAGTTCTTCTTTAAGCTCCTGGGAACTATAAGATTTAATGTTTACTGCACTTTCCATTTCATTATTAACTGTTTATCGATTTGCAAAATTTAATTTATATACTGTTTTAAGGTTTGCAAAATCACCAATCAATTTATTGTTCCACGATTTGCAAAATTTTACTGCCTCAGAATTTGCAAAATCCCACTTCTGACACCAAATGTTACGAAATTCAGGCTTTCGAGTTCGTAAAGGATCTTGCAAATAAAATACAAAACAAGTTTATTAATTTACAAATAACAAATTAAATAAACAGATAGTAAAAAAAACACGAGTTCACTATTTATATTAGAGACTAGCTGACCCGACAGACGTTGTCCTGTCCCACGTTCAATAAATTTCTTTGTGATCGTTTTGTGGACTTGTGAAAAGCTATTCGAAATATTAAATCAAAGTAAAAATGAGAAAAAACGTCAACCAAATGATTTATTATCTTTTATTTAATTTGAAATTACAATGAATAAAAGTAAAAAAAATTAATTTTTTTTTTTTCGTTTTTATAGTTTTTTCGTTTTACCGAAAACATTCAACAGAGTTTTTTCCTCAAACAATATCCAATTCATCGTTTTCCTACTTCCTTTTGTATTTTTCCCGAATTTTCTTTTGCTAAAAATTTCTCCGCGAGCATAACGAACAAAACAAAAAAAATCTACCAAATATGTCGTTCCTAGTCAGTTATGATCGAGACGGCAAAAAAAAATTATGAAGCAGTTGTTATATTTTTGTATGTTTGCAAGAAAATGTATAGAATCAGTTCCAGTTCCTGAAACCAATGAATACAATGGCTCTGGTGGTGGAACCAATGGCGCTTATTTCACTTTTCCATTTGCGCAACACAATCCATTGGCTTCATTTTTGTATTTCAATGCCTTACAATATGGGCAAACTAAGTTCATAGGTCCAATAGCAACGCATTCTTAGAAACTGTAGTCAATTGAAACATTGTAACTGAAAGCCGCTCGTGAAACATTGGAAGCAGTTCGAAGACGACGCGTTGCACGTAACCTAATCCTTTCAATTTCATTTCGCTCTACACGTTGTTCTGTAGTCCGATTAGATTGAAAATTTGATTGGTTTGTAGCATTTCGAGTTCTTCGACCCAAATTACTGCCCCCACGTTTCGGCGGCATGGGTCTCAACGAAATTACACGGAATACACAATTGGTTTTCAAGAGAAGTGAAAATAAAAAAAACCAAGAACCGCCACGCACAGAAGAATTAATTATTACTATAATATTGTCTTTGACTATTTTTTTCACATGCATAAATTGATATTCATACAGTCTAATCAACTTCTGTTATTTATGTATACCATAAATAATTCAAACGTGCATTAGTTTTGTTTAGATTGACGTTGACAATTTACGTCAACCGTTTGACAGCTTAAAAAAAAAAGTTTGGTTTTTTTTTCTTTATAAAAACATTCCGTGGAACTTAAGGAACATACGAAAAAGAAATTAGCCGAATTGGTCGAGCCGTTCTCGAGTTATGCGCTTAGCAACATTCTTTATTTATATAGAAGACGAAGATAGAAGATAACTTTAAATGTACACAAAAACACTTATTACAACAACACTTGTATTTCACTATAATTCTCTTGGGTGGTAGCTTTTTCTCTTTTCAAGAACTTTTTGAATTTGACTGGTTAAATTCTAAACAATTAAGTAACTTACTTCGTCCAAACGCCTCTATTTATACTCATTGAAAAGTTTCCAAAAACTTCCAATCTTAAAGACCAGAAAATTGTGGCCTTACTCCCTTATTCTCATATGTAATAAGTACACACAAATCGGACAAACTACACAAACAGGTTTGACTACATTTTTGACCAGTACACAATGGTTTAAACTTATAGGCGGTTACATTTCAAATAATCTAATAATTCTTACAGTATTGTTCAGTTTGATAACACTGAATATACTATGTACTTAATAACCTCCGCTTACCGTGGGTCGGGGCTTGTCAAGGAAAATAAGTAGACGTTGATAGCTGGTTTTGAACTATATTTTATTCTACAGAATTTGGGATATTTATACATGTGCATAATTGCACATTTAGCATAAAAATGACAATATCATATTATATAAACGAAATGTTCTAATAATAATGTGGGAATATGCTGCCATTGCATTGCAGTAATAATTGTGTAAACCGTGGAAGTGCAAGATTGCACATTTAGCAATACAAATTACATGAAGAAGCGTGTGCAATCAGTCATGTTTGGTGACGGTGAGCAAACAGCTGACAGATGACGGTTTGGTTTGTAAAATAAACTGGAGTCTGAGTTGATATTGATGTGTTGATTGTCGAAATCGATTTACTGAAATGTATGACTATTCTCGTCTCCTTAAATAATTTTGCTTCCAAACGCACGAATTTGGTTTGAATGACAGAATCCGGAGTAAGGTGAATAATGCCGGTGTTATTTATAATAACTTCCCCTCGAGTCAGTCGACAATCTATGAATATAGTAGTTTCCTCTGGTGTTATGAACATCCATGCGTTGTGCGTCCATAACTCTTTCCATATGGTGTGTTTTAGTTTTAGAGTTGCGGTTGCACATCGCTTAAAATACAGTTTCTTGTACAGCTGCTGGACAATGCAATCATCACTCTGTTCAATACTATGAAATATTGATGGCCGTAGGATAAAAAATGTAGTTTCATTGAGTGTTGGTGCTTGGGTTACATCTTCCAATGATAACTCGAAATACCTTTGTAGGTTGAAATTAACTCCAAACACTATTTGCTGCATCTGGACTTCTCGAAATGTCTGCTCGTCTACCTTCTCTGGAACAGTATTGGCCTTAATCAGATCATAACTATCCGTATCACTGATTATAAGGTAACCTGTGACAAAGTTTCCGTCGGTGTTAAGGACATCTCTAGGCTGTCCATTGGATCTGGCAGTACTACCATCGCCGGGCCAAGTTTGTCCGTACACTTCTTGATAATTTCTTCCATTTCCTTGTGTGACAGGAATTCGAACAAATGACTCCGGTTTAGATATGCATTTAACAACTTGTTGTACTTTGTTTCGATTTCTGGCATATAGCTGAGTGCAATCAGGTAGGCATTTGTCACATGTAAATTTTATTTTCGTCAACCAAATGGATCCATCTTGTTTATCTCTTCTAGACCAGCATTCAGTTTTTTGTGAAGTTGTTGATCTGCTGGTTGATTCTATCTTCTGTCTCGTTTACAGTGTAGATTGTAGACAGCATAATTTTGGTGTTTGTTTTTGCTTTTTTCATCAGTTCCTTCTGATTATCGTCTAAGGCTTCGATGTCATGGTATACTTCGTCATTGACTCCAAATAATGCGTTGAGTACGGTTCCTAGTAGTCCTCGTTTTTTCCAATGTAAAGGTTTCATTTGAATCTTATTAAAATTGGAGAACATATTCTTCCATCCTTCTTCTATTTGTCTACGCAGAAGGCTCATTTGAAGCCTGTTGAAAATTGAAAACACATTCTTCCATTCTTCTTCCATGTGATGACGCAGTTCATCGCACTCTGAAGATGGCTGCTCCGATTGTTCCCTAGTTTGACTTCCGTCGTTCTTCCGCCCATTGAAATTATCTTCTATTGGCAGTAAACACACCTTGGCTATCGGTCGCTTATATAATCCCTTTTCAGTCTTGATCGTGACAACTCTGACAAGATCATCCATACCTCTGTGTACTTCAGTAATTTTGCCAAGAGGCCATTTAGACGGTGTAAGTAGCTCGTTCTTCAGTATAACTAACTGACCAACCCTTAAATTTATTGCTGGCTGCTTCCACTTATTTAGCTGTTGAAGTTTGGTTATGTACTCCTCGTACCATCGGTTGCAAAAGTCACGTTTTATTTTTTGGATGAGTTTCCATTTTTTTTAAACTGCTCTTTATTGTGGCGATCCCACAATAAAGTGTCCTGGCGTTAGTGCGTCAAGGTCTTCAATGTTATCGGTTAATGGACAGAGCGGTCTTGAGTTCAGACATCCTTCTATCAGAACCAAAATTGTGTTCATCTCCTCGTATGTTAACTTTTGTTCTCCTATGATGCGATTCAAATGGTATTTTATTGCTTTAACCCCAGCTTCCCAAAGTCCACCAAAGTGTGGGGCTCCTGGTGGGATTAAATGCCATTGGATCCTATCTTCGGTTAGCGCTGTTTTTAATGCATCAATCATATTTTTTGCCCCAACAAAATTGGTTCCATTGTCACTATATAGATGATGTATGGATCCTCTCCTACTGATCATTCTTCGTAATGCTGCCATGAATCCATCCGTTGTTAAATCGGAGGTTAACTCAATGTGCACGGCTTTTGTTGACATGCAGACAAACAGCGCTATGTAGGCCTTATGCGACTTAACACCTCGGATTTGTGAGCAACGTATGTTAATTGGCCCTGCGTAATCTAATCCACAATGAGTAAAGGGCCGTGAAAAACTGGCTCGTGCCTCCGGAAGATGACCCATGAGTTGATTACATTCTTTTGCCTTAAATCGGAAGCACTTTACGCATTGATTTATGACTGCCTTGACAGTGTTGGTTCCTCGCATGATCCAAAATTTTCTGCGAATGTGATTGAGAGTTAGTTTCACCCTACCGTGAAGTGTGTCGGCGTGGGTTTTATTGATGATGAGTTTTGTCAAAGGATGCGATGATGATAAAATCATTAGATGTTTCTGATCAATTGATAGGTTAGAATGTTTCAGTCGACCTCCTACTCTCAATATTCCCTTGTCTCGATAAATGGGTGCAGTGATGATATCTTGCTGTTTGATTTCAGAGTTTTGTTTATACTTAAATTCTCCATATCATCGGCGAAACTTCGCTGAGCACTCCTTATAAGAGCCATTTCTGCTTCCTGATACTCCTTCACCGTCAAATGGTTCGTTCCGTTTTCTCCTTTGGCAATTGGATTTAAACTATATACAGTATGCGCTTATACGTTGAAGTTTTGAAAGTGACGAAAAGGCGAGAATTATGTCGTTCTTGCCCAACGGATTATTTGTTTGCATCATGCAAAAGTGAGTTTTTCGTATCCCAGGCATATCTTGCACTTCCCTCATAGTTTTGTTAGCTGGCCAATGTTGTTCGTCCTTGTTCAACCATTCTGGACCATGCCACCACAGCGGATTTTCAGCTAGAGTACCTCCAAAAGATCCTCTAGACGGAATGTCAGCAGGATTCTCGCTTCCAGGTACGAACCTCCAATGACCCTTAAAATGTTGTTGCACATACGATACCCGGTTGGCGACAAAAGTATTCCATTTTACTGGGTGCTGTGTTACCCAGTTCAAGACGATGGTAGAATCTGACCATGCAACAACTCTGGTGTATTTTGTGTCTGCACCTTCTCGGATGTACTTCATAAGCTTTGTGAGTAGAGCAGCTGCGCATAGCTCCAGCCTTGCTAATGAAACTTGTTTTACCGGCGCTACTTTGGTTTTTGACGCGATGAGCCTTATTGTCGCAGAGCCGCTGTTTATAATTTTCTGATACACTACTGCTGCATACGCTGCTTCTGATGCATCTGTGAATCCGTGTAGTTCTATTTTAGAGTCTTCCAATTGTTGCGTCCATCGTGGAATTCTTACTCCTTCAAGCGTTGTTAACCTTGTCTTGAACTCGTCCCATTCCTTTTGAATTTTTGTTGGCACATTTTCGTCCCATCCGATACCCAAGAGTTAAAGCCGTTGTATCATAATTTTTGCCTTGATAGTTATTGACGATAGCCACCCAAATGGATCAAATATTTTTCCAGCGTCACTCAGGATTGCTCGTTTGGTGGTTTTTGTGATGAATGATGAAGCATAGACCCTAAAACGAAAATCATCTGTTCTAGGGCACCATTTTATTCCCAAAATTTTTTATGTTGTATCACTATTGAAGTCATGTTCTGGCTCCATTTCGATAACTTCTCTCGGTAATGCCTTTATGAACTCTGAACTATTTAATATCCATTTGCGCAAATTGAATCCACCTTTGCTAAGTAGCTTCATCAATTCTTGCTGAAGTTCTTGACACTCTTGTAGTGAATTTGCCCCTCCAAGACAGCTGTCTACATAAAAACCTTCAAGTATTGTTTTGCTCGCTCGTGGATACATTTTTCTTTCGTCTTCAGCTAGTTGACATAAAGTTTTATTTGCTAAATATGGTGCGGATGATGTACCATATGTGACGGTTCTTAGAGCACACTCCCTAATTGGACCACTGCAGTTTTTTCTCCATAAGATCCGTTGTAGGTTTTGATCCTCTCGATCAACAAGAATCTGCCGATACATTTTTTCCACGTCGGCTGTGAACACGATTGGGTATGACCTCCATTGAAGTAGTAGGAAAAAAAATCTCTTTGAACTGTTGGACCTGTCATCATAATGCTATTCAGTGATTCCCCTGACGTAGTTTTTGCCGATGCGTCGAATACCACTCTTAGTTTCGTAGACGTACTGTCATCCTTTATTACAGCGTGATGTGGAAGATAGTATGTTTTAGTTTGTGTTTTTCCAATGTAAACCTCCGGTATTTCTTCCATGTGTCCCAGAGCTATGTATTCCTCAATGAACTTGGAATACTCGTGAAAAAGACTCTTATTTTTGGCAAATCTTTTCCAACATGAAAAATCGCTTTAATCCCATTTTGCGTGATTCTCCCAAAACCGTGCGATCCTTCAGTAGTGGCAATTTGACGATGTATCGTCCTGTTTTATCTCTTTTGTGAGTCCTTTGGTAGTGAGTTTCGCACATTTCATCTTCTGCTGAATTGACCTTTGCACTTGGAACTTCTTCTAGTTCCCAAAATTTCTTCAACACTTCATCTTCACTGCACACACTGATACACGACGTAATTATGTTAACTAGCATATCCTTTTTTGGAGTTATAGTGGTAATGACTGGTCCTGATAGTATCCAGCCAAATCTTGTGTTTTGTGCCATTGGAGTATTAGCTGAACCTTTGATGAATCCATGTGTCAGGAATTGCGGTAAAATGTCTGATCCAATCAATATCTCAATCTCCTTCGGTTGTTCGTACCAGGGATCTGCCAACTTTAAACCTTGGATGTGTGGCCACTGGTTGGGTGTAAAGTTTTGTCCAGGCAACCTCGATGTTATAACTGGCATCACTAGAGCTTTTATGTTCAAGTTAACTCTTTCGTCGTGAATTGAACTGATGGTAAAGTGGCATTTGGCGACGATTTGAGTAGTATGACTGTTGATTCCATTGATGTTTGACCGATATTTGACCAACGGTACTCTGATTTGGCGCGCTAATTTTTCTGTTACAAAGCACGATTGTGACCCTTAATCAATCAGAGCTCGCACGAGTTTAACTTGTCCTCCAACGCATATATTTACCATGGCTGTGGCTAGTAGTAACATCCTGTTGTTGTGACATGCGGTAGCGATTCGAGATATTGATGGCCTTTCTTCACTTTGTGTTCTTCCTGCGACTGAAACGGTGGTCGTCTTGCCTCTAGGGAAATGAAGTAAGGAATTATGCTGTTGTGCGCAAATTTGCAACCCTTTTTCGTCAGACATTCCTTGATGGCATGTCCTTCTCGCAAACAGTTGAAACACAGCTTCGACAGTTGTACCACATCCATTCGGTTTTTCGGCTGCATACTTAAAAACCTTTTGCAATTGTACAGTTGATGAAGCTCGCCGCAAACAACCATCTTTGACTGTGTAAATGTAGACAAATGGTTTTTGGGGGTGTGGCTTTTAGCAATTGTGACTGGTGTTCACGGTGAATTTCGCGACTGCTTTCCAATCCTCGGAATCTACCCTCTATGAAGTCAAAAAATTCACTTAACCTTGGAATTTCTGTTGAAGTTCCTCTGGATTGCTGATATAATTTTCTTGATTCCGTGTCCAACTTAGGGCATAACAACTGAATCACTAATGGATCCCAGGAGCTTACGTCAACTCCCAAGTTTTTTATACCGTATAAGATTTCCTTAGACGTATCCATCATAGTTTTTAAATCGAAAGCACTTTCATTCCGAATTGCCTTCAAGGTCAGTAATTTTTGTATTTAATTATTTACCAATGCTGCTTCATTTTGGAACCGTTTCGTTAACAACTCTATAGCAGTTGCATAATAGCCCGAAGTTGGTACTAAGTGGTTGACAATTCTCGCTGCTTCTCCCTTCAGATTGCCTTTTAAATATTGAATACGTTCAACATCGCTTAAGGATTCGTTCTGGTGAACTAATCGTTGAAATAATTCCCAGAATGATGTCCACTCTTCGTACCTGCCGCTAAAAGTTGGTATGATTATAGCTGGAAGTTTTATCTGCCTATGTTTTGCAGCCTCTGGTATATGTAGTCGCTGCTCTGCTTCCTTAATTTGGATGTATGTATCTTGATACATCTGCTCCAAGTCGAAGAACTCGTTGTTGCACACGTACTCCTGTTCGTAATCAGCTTCTTCAAGTGAGGACATGATCTCATCATTCAATGACTCCAGCTTTGCCTAGCATTCCCTTAATTGTTGACATTTGAACCCAAGATAAATTGGATTCTGACTCAAATCTAAGTTTTCGATGATTCGTATGAAGTTTTTCTTAATGAGGTTCAACATCTTAAACCTTGCGGGGCACTTCTTTTTTTCTACTTCTATAATGTTGTCTTGCCGAGAATTGTCAACTTCTGTTGTCTTTTTTGGCTACGATGTTTCACCTGCTACCGCTGGAATTGGGCTTCTCCTTCCAGGAACTGAATGTGATGCTTGCATCCCTGCATCGGTAGGTAGACGACAGTGAAGACTTCTCTGTCTTCCTTATAGACTCCAACTTAGCCTTGAAAACACCTTTGATCTCGACGTACTTGTCTTCAAATTGACTAAAATACTTTTTTGCAAAGTAGACATGCTGAGGATTTGTTTTCCTATTTGAAAATTCACCCAGTGCTGTTCTAATTGCTCCAATCTCCTTAGGATGTACTCCACTCCGGGATTCTCCATCCTTGTTGAAATTTGTCCACAATCGGTGGACTTCTTCAGTTATCCTCGTCTGACTTAACGAGACTTCTTCAAATGTAGACTTGTCCTCACTATTGCTCATGTTTGTAAAATAGTTTTTTACTTTTTAAATTATTCACTTTTCCGGTGATCCGTCCCGAAGGACCAATGTTCAGTTTGATAACACTGAATATACTATGTACTTAATAACCTCCGCTTACCGTGGGTCGGGGCTTGTCAAGGAAAATAAGTAGACGTTGATAGCTGGTTTTGAACTATATTTTATTCTACAGAATTTGGATATTTATACAAATTTTTAATGCCTTTTTAGTAACTACCGATGACATCCAACTGTGGGAACATGCTACATTGCATATTCCCAGTGGAAGTGCTTAATTGCACATTTAGCATAAAAATGACAATATCATATTATATAAACGAAATGTTCTTATAATAATGTGGGAATATGCTGCCATTGCATTGCAGTAATAATTGTGTAAACCGTGGAAGTGCAAGATTGCACATTTAGCATAACAAATTTCAATATAATATTATTATGAAGAAGCGTGTGCAATCAATCATGTTTGGTGACGGTGAGCAAACAGCTTCCTGACTCCTGATTTTTTGTTGATTCATCAACAAGTATGCTATTCAAAAGTGCTTAATTCTAATTCAGAGCCTATGTTTAGTAGGCAGTATGTACATTGCGATTTATCTTAGGATTCGAATTCCACTATCTGCGCTACTAACTACTTTTCGTAACAATATACTAAGTCTAATGTATATTGGTATATATGTAGTTTTATTTTTCGTTTCACATTTTAAGTTATCGAAATATATTTGTTTGTTGTTGTGCAGTATTTTACTTTCTACTATATCTAATAATAATCTAATAATAATTCATCGGATGAATATCGAAAACATAATCAATCATTGACTTTGCATTATTTATTAATAAAAGTGTAATTAAGTGGCACCGGAAATATGTATTACCTAAAATTTTAGTATTATTGGATTCATTAACGTAGCAAGGAAAACTACAAAAAAAAAAAATTTGTCACCTAAATTCTCTAATCGGAGAGATATGTGTGCACAGTTTGGATAAAAAAATTTTTATAAATTTATATGGGAGCCCCTGGACACTGGGACCCGATTTTTTTCAAAAAGTTTTTTATCGGAGATACACATGTTTGCAAAGTTTGAATCAAATAGGATTTAGAAAGTGAATTAAAATTCGATCGCAAGATTTGACCCCCAACAGTCGAAAATGCAAGTTAAGAAAAACGTGGTAAAAAGCAAAACAAAAAACAATATATTTTTGTCATAGAATTTCAGATGTCATAGAAATCAGAATTTTTGTATATGACTTCCCTTCTTCCATCCATATTCGTAACCACATAAATTTTTTTTTTAAATAGTACCCGATTTTCTTCAAATTTTATACGCATGTGTCTCTCCGATGGACAACACTTTTTGTAAAAATTTAGAAGTCACACGGCCCCGGGGTTTGGGGGCACTCATACAAATTTTATAAAAAAATATCCGATTTTCTTCAAATTTTATATGCATGTGTATCTCCGATGGACAACACTTTTTGTAAAAATTTAGTAATGAAATGGTAGTGAATGCCCCGGGGTCTAACGGCTTTCTAACAAAAATTTTAAAAAAATTTACCTGATTTTATTCAAACTGCACATTGTGTATTCCCGATTAGAAAATTTACACGAAAAATTTTAATTTTTACGGGCTGTTTTTTACTTTCTTTTACTAGTAGTAAAAGTTAGTATAGTAATCATGAAAATTTTCGAACTTGGGATTTTTGCAGATTTCCCCATTACCGTATCTTCTGAGTCAGAAAAAGCAAAAAAAAAAATCTCTGTCTGGCTGTGTGTCTGTGGCTCTGTGTCCACTTGTGATTGATTGATTGAATTGATTGAGACGAAAATTCATATTAAAGCTTTTTACATAAATTGGGATGGCCCAGTTGATTTTGGCGGAAATAGGCCAAACGGAAGTGGTAGTCGTAGTAGTAAACTACTATGAGAAAATGCAAAAAATATATATAGTTACTGAAAATTCCGGCACCGTCCGTAAAAGAAAGTCGTGTTGTGCCCACACCTCCATTTTTTTATATAAGAAAACACACAAAAACATACAGGAGCAGACGATAGTTAAAATAAAATATGTAACTCGTATATGCTGTATAATAAATAGATAGGATATAAAACACAAGACAAGATCCATCGAATACTTACTACAGCTGAACGATCAACGATTATGATCAACGCCCATTTCTAAAGAAAGAATCCGATGTAATCTTGTCCTTGCACTGGCCATCGTTTCGACTTGAAATATATCGAGAGATTGAAGATAACAATTAGGTTGCGAGAAAAGGCATAGTTACTAAATGCACCGAAATGTACTTGAAAAATACTGAGGATTTTTTATTTGACACATATGCATACATTTGAAAGGGAGTTACCAGTATGAGGAAGACGAAGAAGAAGAATCCCATAAAAGTTCAATATTTTACGTGTTTTAATTTTTTGTATAGACATGTAGAGGATAAAATAAAAAAAAAGCAACCAGTAAAGATTTGGGTTTCTCGTGATTCACATGAAGTATAATAGTAATTTAATTAGATTTGTTTGTGACGCAGAGCAAACTCTAAATCTATTATGCTTTTCTCTCTCTCTCTCTCTCTCTCTCTCTGTATGTCTCTCTCTCTCAGGAGATAACGAATTATAATACAGCACACTATGATTTTAATACGATTAGGTGTCATGACAATATGTACCTCAACCTCTAAGCCGTTATCTCCTGAGAGAGAGACATATATATATATAGAGAGAGAGAGAGAGTCACAAACAAATCTAATTAAATTACTATTATGCTGCATAGGAATCATGAAAATCTTTACTGGTTGCTTTTTTTTATTTTATCTTCTACGTATCTATACAAAAAGTTAAAATACGTAAAATATTGAACTTTTATGGGATTCTTTCCCATACTGGTAACTCCATTTCAAATGTATGCATATGTATCCAATAAAAAATCCTCAGTATTTTTCAAGTACATTTCGGTGCATTTAGTTACTATGCCTTTTCTCGCAATCTAATTGTTATCTTCAGTCTCTCGATATATCTCAAGTCGAAACGATGGCCAGTGCAAGGGCAAGATTACATAGGATTCTCTCTTTAGAAAAAGGTATTGATCAGAAATTTACGTACAGCTATAGTCAGTATTCGATGGATCTTGGTTAATGTTGTCTTGTGTTTTATATCCTATCTATTTTACAGCATATACGAGTTACATATTTTATTTTAACTATCGTCTGCTCCTGTCTGTTTTTTCAATTTTTTGATTTTGACGACGTTTATTTCAGTAATGGATTCAATAATTAAAAAAAAATTAACATTGGTTGACCTTAAAAATATAATTTTCTTTCAAAATTTACCAACAGCTGGATACGTTCAAGTGTTACAGGGTGTAAAGTTATGTAAAGTCAAAAGTACGTCTATTTGCATTAAAATGCTACGTACACAGCAGAGGGTGAAAATAGACCCTCCCCTCCCATACGATTTTTTTCACGAAATTAACCAAGGAATCATCCCTTTAAGTATTTTCCACCTTAACGGATACACCCTGTATATTTGTGTGTTACAGACTTTATTAAAATTTCAAAATTCTTAATTGATTTAATTATTTGGGCTTAAAGAGCCATTTAAGCCATTGTTCTAATTGATGAAACATATTGTTGAAAAATTTAGGCTTTCGAGTTCGTTATGGATTTTGCAAATAAAAACCCAACACAAGATTATTAATTCACAAATTACAACTTTAATTAATAAAAAGAAAAAATTACAAATTACACTGGTGAATACTTATTATGCACACAAAGCACTTATATTTCACTTCTATTCACTTAGGTGGAAGCAGATAGAGCTTGCTTTTTTCAATTAGACTGGTTGAATTCCTAATAATAACTAACTTACTGCGATAAAACTTTGTGGTACTTATAGCAAATCAACAGTTTCGCGAAGGTTTTATTCTACAGAACCAACTATCAAATACCAGAACATACTGGTATAATTCCTATATACAACGCACCATATAAAAGTACATAAAAATTGCTATATGGTACTCGAAAGTACTAGTAAATAACGTAATTTAAATAAATCAATCCACATGATCTTATATACGAGCTTCCAACAATAAGTACAGTTCGGTAAAAGTACAGTTGCTAATCTGTCGATGTAGGCAACTTTCATTTTACTTTGTTTGCTTTGTTGAATTCGATTTAGTACATCGTTATTCCTCTTCTAATGGCTTCCCCAACTTTGCTGTGAATTTTCTTGTCAAACAAAGTATGCTCCCTGAAATCTTACATAGTTCGCACGCAGGTGATTTTGCATTTTCATCTTTTTACTTCCATTCACAATGTTGTTGTTTACTTCCTTTGCAACTTGCCCAATTATTGGCGCTACAACCTTGGATTAATGCGTTTTCCCTCTAATTGCTCGTTGCGGTTCTCTTCTTGTAGCACATTTCTCACACGTTCGATACCAGTTTTCAACATCTCTGGCGGCAATTGATCCGAAAGAACCTGTCGTTCCGATCTCTACGACTACTGCCTAAGATGGAGCCGGCAGCCGTGTTTACTTTCCTTTTCTTTCCTTTTCGCGGATGCAGTCTTTCTTGATGATGCAATCCACGCTCGGAGCACCATACCAACGAGATAGTGGTCCGAGTAGAAGTTGGCACCTCAGTACGTTCATACCGTCATTAGATTCCGGTTATAGCGGCGGTCTATCAACACGTGGTCAATATGGTTGCGAGTGGCTCCATCAGGTGATACCCAGGAGGCTTTGTGGATATTCTTACGAGCAAACCTTGTACTCGCAACGACAAAATTATTGCTTGCTGCCATCTCTATGACTCATTATCCATTGTCGTTAATGTTCTCGTGTAAGCTATGGGTAGCAAAATGGAATGCCTAAATACCGGCTCCCTACCCTTTTTTCCCAGAATGATTTTTACATTATACTTAGGGCAGGCACGGGAGTTCCCGTTCGACTGATGACTGATTAAAAGAATTATTCTTTTCAACAACATATAGATGCGCGAACGTTTATGAAGCTTATGTTTTCAAATCTGCCCCGCACGCGAAGGGTGCATAGCCTCTCATTTACTGCCGATAACGGTGGGTTTCATTCTTTTGATGACCAGAAACCCCACCCCGAGCACATGATGTCTTGCATGAGAGCTGTAATATATCTCATATTCTGATTTTTGTAAGACACCATTCCCCGTCCATCGCATCATCGCTGATATGTCAGCATTATAGTTGGACAGGGTATCGGCTAGCTGCTGTGCAGCTCGAGCTCTATACAGTGAGAAAATTCTTAAATCGTTTAGCCGTTTTCGTTGCCGTGGTCGTCGTCGTTCATCAGTGTATCCGAGGTTGATTTGGGGTTCCGTAATAAAGTTTTTTTACGGGCGAGGTTTTTGGCCTCGCGCCAACCTTACTTTGAAGCTCGATCATTCAGCTATTCCTGTATTGGAGAAAATTACCGGCGGCTACCACGTAGAGGTTTGATCGCACTTACACTAGTCGGAGATAGTTTCGGCCACCTGAAATTCTGATGTATTCTGTGTTATACCCTTTATTCTGCAAATAGCTGACCGCCATTATGACGCATTATACACTGCGTTGCTCATACTGCAAAAACAAAGAGGGTTATCTGATCGCCGATCTCAAACGCGTCTTAGAACGATGGAAAGAGCTTTTTCATGAGTTGCTAAATGGCCAGCTAACTGAGGAATTGGAGGCTCCACCAATGACCGAAGACTACACTAAATTGTCGCCACCAAACATAGATGAAGTTAGCAGAGCGAAAAATCGGCTTAAAAATAATAAGGCCCCGGGATCAGATGGTATCCCAGAAGAGCTGATTAAAACAGGAGGTCCCGTAATACACCAAGCAGTTCATGAACTAATAGTGCAAGTATGGGAGGAAGAAGCGATTCCAGAATACTGCGAAGAGGCATCCTGTGCCCCATACATAAGAATGGAGATATCACAAGATGCAGCATTATCGTTTATCCTCTATCCTACAAGACGGGATAGCCCCACATTGGTCCATATCTGTGTTGCTTCATCCCTGGCAAATCAAAAACTGATCAGATTTAAACCCTTAGGAAGGTAATGATAAAATGTCTAGAGTATCAAAACCTACTACACCAACTTTTTAAAGACCTTAAAGCCGCCTATGATAGCATAGCCAGAGTAGAACTTTATAAAAGCATTCTAACCTCTTATCCGCGTTCGAGAGAAAAGTCTTACGGAGAATTGTTGGCCCCGTATTTGAGGAAGAACGATTCCGGAGACTATATAATGATAAGATCTACGAGCATTACCGCGAAGCCGACATGTTTATGAAACAAGACAGTTGTGCCGGCCAAGCCTACGCTAGAAGGATGGCATAGACCAGGACGCCCGGAGTGGAGGGATGCCAAATTGGATGACATCGGCTCGAAATCGAAATCAGTGAAATATTTAGTTGCGGGAGCCCTGGACCTGAAAGACAAATACGATGATGAGGGAGTTTGATGTATGTACATTCTAAGAGAGAGAAGTATACAACTGCACTCAAAAATAAACAGTATTATTAAAACATTCGATTATTGTGCTTTTTAAATACAAAAAAATACAATATTTTGGCAAGGCAAAACTTTAAATGAGCATAGCATAGCCGAGTTTTTTAGGACACACAAAGTTATACTTTTTTGACTAGAACAAATTAATTCTAATAAATTGAAATATAATATTCTCAGTTCTCAGTTCAAACTGAATCAACACAGCAATAAAAAATTATTTTCTTTCGCGTACAGAAATTAATGTATTTTTTTTATTTAAATCTAAAATAACAAGGTATCGATCGATAACTTTACAAAATATTGGTGAAGTCACAGGTGCTCGGATGCGGTTTTTTTGACCAACAATGAATTTAATGACGGCTTTTAGGGCTATATTTATAGACTCTATTTTAAGTTCGCGTGTCCGTGGCTGGCGAACTGGCTGGCTGGCTGGTCAGATCTTGTGATCAACCCATACAAATTTTATAAAAAAAAGTACTCTATTTTTTTCAAATTTTATACGCATGTGTATCTCCGATGGACAACACCCCGGGGTCGACGGGCACCCATACAAATTTTATAAAAAAAATTACCTGATTTTCTTAAAATTGTATACGCATGTCTACCTCCAATCTACAACAGTTTCTGTAAAAATTTGGAGGCTCCCTAACAAGAATTTTAAAAAATGTACCCGATTTTATTCAAACTACACATTGTGTATCACCAATTGAGAATTTACACGAACAATTTTAATTTTAATGGGTTGTTTTTTTCGTATTTATAAACGTAGATTATAAAATGTATCTTTGGATTTTTAGCTCGATATCGATGGCTAAAACAGTGGCTAAGACTATTTTTGAATACAGTTGATTAATCCGTGGCTATATCCACGACTATATATATGGCCCTTAATGTTATTGTCAGTGATTCCAATGATTCTATATATTGTTCCAGCAGGAATTACAAACCTATGACGAAAACGGCGGGTCCCATTTTTAAATAATTAGTTGAAAAAAAAATTAATTTTAAAAACGAACTAAAAAGTATAAAAATAATTTAAACTGAAAAACCTAGGGCGTATGCAATAGAATAGATAATTGATGGACGAATAGTTGCATGCGCTCCACGTTTTCCATTTTAAATTATTTTTATACTTTTTAGTTTGTTTTAAAAACGTGGTATATTAAAAATTTATTTTTATTCAAATTATCATTTTCTTCATTTAAGTCTTATGTGTTTGAAGCATCGGCAGTTTTGTGGAGGTAATGGAATTGAACGACCCGCAAATGTTCAAAAATTATTTTCGAATAGGTGGAGAATAATTTGAAGAGTTACTTAATATTGTTGTGCCTTTCGTTAAAAACAAACTATATGCGTTCAATAACTTGTCATTATAAGTAATGATGCACGAAATCAAAAAAATCCATATTCCCATCATTTATCATTACTTCGACTTATACGATTATTATTACCGACATATCACAAATGATGCACAACTTTCTACATATCACTTCGAACCTGCTAACTGGCGCATGATCTACGAATTTATGGCAAAAACAGAAAAGCTCTGTCAATAGAGAAAGCAGAGAAAATCACCATAAATATAGGTATACTTTCCTACGTATATTTTCTAATGTTACTATAATGCAACAGATATTTTTCCTGTACCTGGGGCTACTTCCAAATTTTTACAAAAAGCGTTGTCCATCGGAGATAAACCTGCGTATAAAATTTGAAGAAAATCGGGAACTTTTTTTTAAATTTTATTGGGTCGGGGGGACCCCGGGCCCCGATCACTTCCAAATTTTTACAAAAAGTGTTGTCCATCGGAGATACACGTGCTTATAAAATTTGAAGAAAATCGCGTACTTTTTTTCATAAAAATTTAATGTGTGTCCCCCCGACCCCGGGGCCCGATCACTTCCAAATTTTTAAAAAAGTGTTGTCTATCGGAGATACACATGCGTATAAAATTTGATGAAAATCGGGTAAATTTTGTAAGAAATTTGTATGGGAGCCCCCAGACCACGAGGACCGAGGGGCCCCAAATAGAAAATATTGTCATGGGAAATACATATGTGTGCAAAGTTTAAATAAAATCGGACTTTAGGAAGTGTGTTTAAAATTGATCACAAGATTCTGCCAGCCAGCCAGCCACGCGAAGTTAATATAGAGAATTTAAAAATAAAAAAGAGTGTCGGAGACAAAACAGCTGGAGTTTTTGCGGTGAACATTGGATTTAAAAACGTCCAATAGGACCTGGATTGCACGGTCAGAAAGGTAGTTTTAGTAAAAATTTTAATCAAGTTTACAAAACCGCGCGAATATATATAACTTTCTAATAATAAAGTTAACAGGAAGATTGTAGGCTGGAATGTATGCTCAAAAAGCAACTCAATTATTATTATTATTTTGGTATATATATTGTTTTGTATTATAACAGTTTTTTAGGTAGATAGGTATTGATAAAATAAGTTTCCTTAACTGAGGAAACGGTCTTCAAATAGCAATGAAGTAATAGAATTAGTGTCAGGATCGAATGTCTAACGCTCGTTCCTTAAGCTATTGTTTGCCTATATAGGTACGTAAATTTAAAATTGCTTACGAAAACTATTTATACTTTATTTTATCGTTTGGCTGTTTCTCTGTTGTTTGAAAAAGATCAGTAATGTTCTTTTTAAAACGTTTTTATTAGTCGCTTTCGTGTATGTCTATCTGTACGGGTGGAATTATGTAATTGAATTTTAGCTAACGCTTGATTAACATTTGTGGTCAATGTTACCATAATGCTATAGATAACATTTCCTATGTTACTATAAAATAACTATAACATTCGTGTAGTGTCAATCTCTTCTGGCTAACCACAACTTCAATTTAACTATAGTCGGCCCGCCCCGCTCACTTTGTCTCGCACGCCACGAATGTAAATTTTGCATAACTTTCCATTGAGTTAGAGACTTGAAACTTTAAACATAGCTCAGAACTGATTGAGCATTGACAAATCACAAATAAAAAGAAAACAAATCGCAAAAAAAATAAAAAAATAATTCAATGCTAGTTTGCAATTTGTTTCAGATCAAAGCAAACTACTACGGACAATACGCGTTTTAAACGATTTAAATTAAATTTGTTAGCTAACATGTTTTTATACAAAGCTTTGGGTTCAATGGAATATTCCTTTGCACTGTCAGTGTAAAAATACTTATACTTAACAGCTCAGGCAGGAGGTTCTCGATGAGTTTAAGGCCAGTGCGCAATAATGTTATTAAAACGAAAGACAGAAAAAACAGCAACAAAAAATTAACAAAAACAAACAAAACACAGTTAAGAGCAGTTAGAAACAGCGTTCGAGCGTGGCATAAAGAAAACGCATGGCGACGGAGACTATGATGACGACGGCGGCGACTGAATGAAAAGGCAATGAAAAAACATTGCCATGATGAAATTTGATAGCACAGAATATACCTTACAAAAAAACTTGAGTGAATCAACGAAGAAACGCACACTGTTTGGGTGATGAGATGACTGATGGCTCCCTTACTATCCCTATGAAACCAGAATTCATACCATTACCACTAGCAGGCAAAGCAACGACGACCGAAGTCTTGTGTGTGTCTTTTTTTTATTTGTTTAGTCAGCTACCGCAACTTTTCTCTATTGCGTCTCTATCCAGTACCTAGTACTCTGCCCGTTGCAACGTTGTAAAATCGCACGCATATTCATTCTTTATTTTATTTCGTAGTTATAGAAATATTTATTAGTCCCAATCCTTCAGCAAAAAAATAGTGTAACGTTATGACACCATTTTTTTTTTGCTGAAAATTTCGTTTGCAAACAAAAGTTGTATATGGCTATTAATTTTTAAGATGTGTTTTTGTGATCTTATCCCTGGTTTTAATGCCACGATTTAAAATGTACAACTTTTGTTAAGCTTTTGAGGAGTGAATTTCAATCACCAAGGTGGCATGATGCAACTGTTTACTGTTTAAAACTATGTATTAGTATCCAAGAAGAGCCACACCAACATGGAAATGAGTATAGTCTGTCCAAAAACAATTAAATAATCCCAAGATGCGCAAAAGAATTTCCCTATAAAGGATATTTATATCTTAGCGCATTTTTAAAAAAATGAACAGCTGAATGCATTTCCCTTCTTTATCATTTTGTCCCCATTTGAAAAAGATAATAGCTGCATTTTATTTGCCGAGGAATAAGGAATTCGAATGTCAAAACCAGCCAAACAGCAGGTTTTCCAACTCCAAAGAAGGAATTCGACAGTGCAATTGTTGTTGTAATTCCTTATTCCTCGGCAAATAAAATACGGCTTATATATACACTTCAAAGCACTTGACCGAAAGCAACCGTTTTTCGCGAAATATTTACCACATGTGAGTGATGAAGCAAATATTTTCCAAAAACAAAGCCATAAAATTAAGAAAATGAATGCGAATAGCTCAAATGCTCTTAATGAAAAAGGGTATAAGCAGTGATCCCACTTTATTCACAAAAATTGGGATATTTCGCCGGATTTTACAATTGTGGTAGAGTGACATGGAACGATAAAGTATAACTCCAATACTACTGCGCACCAAGGATCTCAAGACACTTCCAGTGCTTAGGTCCAACTAAACGTTTTGTTAAAATGTCTGCTCCCTCATGTCCTCAAGTAACGAAGACGAATGTTGTTGTTTGGTAATGCCTCCCGCACAAGGTGATGCCTGACATCGATATGTTTGGTACGGGAATGAAATACAGGAATCGAAGCTAGTTTTTGAGCTCCCATGTTATCACACACGACCGACACATCCTTCACAAGCGACTCATATCCAAGTTCTCTGATGAATTTTTGGAGATAAATACTTTCCTTTACAAAGTCAGTGAGACTCATGTATTCTGCTTCAGTGGAAGAGAGTCCCACAGTACTCTGTTTACGCGACTCCCAAGTAATATCTCCACAGGCGAGGATGAAAGCATACCCAGTATACGAACGTCTGTCATTCGGGAAATTGCCCCAATCTGCATCCACCATACCTGTCAATCCGGTTTCCGATGGTGAATACATCAAACCTATGTTTTTGGTACCCAGGAGATAGCTCAACACTCGTTTGGCGGCCACCCAATGTTCCTTCTTGTGGCTATCGTTAAATTGGCCTAACCAACTTAGAGCGTAAGCGATATCGGGCGAGTACCCATTGCCAGGTACATAAGCAATCCTACAAGTTCACTATATGGCACCTTTATCGGATCATCGTCGTTTGCCTCCAAGTTGCACTTGTTTGGCACGCTGACACACATCGGAGATGAAACTGGTTTACTATCTGCCATATCATATCACCTATGTAACCTCGTTGATGTATAGAATCCATCAGCTCTTTTGAAGAAGTCTATACCCAGGCAACATTGAACCTTACCAAGATCTTTAAGAGCAAATGTTTTCAATAAACTCTCGTTAAGTTGTTTAACATCACTGGCGTTCTGAGAGATGACTAGGATATCATCCACGTAGACAAGCACGATAAGTATGTCTCCCCCTGAACCACGAACGTATACACAAGTGTCAGACTTCGTTGGATGTAATCAAAAACGCTGCAGTTCTTGGTTAAGTCTCTCGTATCAGCATCATCCCGTCTGAGGCAGACCGTAAAGCGTCTTCTTAAGTAAACATACTTTGTTGCCTTGTCGATTTTTAGAAAGCATCCTTTTTGCTTTGTTTTTAACCGAACCATCCTTTCGTTCCTTAGGATAAATTGAAGACATACAAGAATTTCCATATAAATCTTGTCTGAAAATTGTCCATTCAAGTAGGTTGCCGTGATATCGAGCTAGTAGCTACTCATTCCATATTGCGATGCAATAGCCGTAGCTTAACGTATGGAACTCAATCGAGTCACTGAAGCGAATGTTTCCTCAAAGTCCACACCAGGTCGTTGAGCGAAACCTCTTGCAACGATTCTTGCGTTTCTTCGCTCTAGAGTTCCATCTGGTGAATGCTTTTCCTAAGCACCATCCTTCTACGAATGACTTTGACTGCTAAGGATCTGTCAACAATCTCCCATGTGTCGCTTGCTATGATGTATTTTAATTCAGTTGCCATAGCATCGTAACATTCTCTGACATCAGAACCTGAAACGGCTAAATCAAGGTCTATCTCGGCCAGCAGGCCGTGTTCAAAAGTAACATTTCTTACCTCTTCTGTTTTGTACTCTTTTCTAGGTCTTGCAGGCAAACCAGTCTTGATTTTGCGAGGTCTACCTGAAACTCTTTTGGCAGATTCACCAGGTTTTTTATCTTCATTGAAAAATTCGGAATCATCTGAATCGGACTCCATCACCGTCTCGTCAGGAACCTCCGCCTCCATCTGAATATTGTCGGTGAGAACTGTGTCGTTACTGCTTATCTCCATCAGCGTCAATGGCAACTCCACCATTTGTTGTCGGCTACTACAAGGCATTTTCTGCGAATGACTCTCTAAGAAATTGACATCTCGTGTAATAACTACTTGGCGTTTATCTGGTATCCATACCCTGTACCCCTTATTCTCCTTAGGATAACCGAGAAATATGCCTTCGTCAGACTTGGCGTCAAGTTTATCTTTATTTGGTACTCTTTCCATAAGAAACACCTTACAGCCAAACTCACGAAGATTACTAATATCTGGACGTTTACAAAATCGGACTTTGTGTTTTCCCATTAAGCAAGTGACTCCGATTTCTGATGTAATTCCCGGTTCCCAGAGCCTCTGCCCAAAAAGTTTTTGGCAAACCTGACTGTATGAGAAGGCACCTCGCCATTTCTACGAGGGTCCGATTTTTGCGTTCGGAGACGCCGTTCTGTTCAGGATTATACGCCACTGTCAACCGTCTTCGAATACCTTCAGAACTCAGAAAACAGTCAAACAAGTTGTTTCTTTATTCTGTACCATTATCCGCCTGTAGACTCTTGATAGAAAATACGTTTTTTTTTTCAAGCAACGCCTTCACACTTTGGAACTCAGAGAGAACCTGACTTTTCTTTGCAAGAAAACGTACTACACACCTCCTCGAATGATCGTTGTTGATTCCCTCAACTGTTTTCTTACGGATAGCCTCAGATAGATCTTTGAAGTTAAGGTGTCCCAGACGACGGTGCCACAGCTGCAAATCGCCATCGCTTGAAGACAATCCTGACTTAGATTTTGATGGCAAGCATATCTCGCCAATGGAACTTCCATCCATCTTCTCTTTTTGTGGTTAAAATAACACGCCCATCTCTGCCAACTATATTCGCACATTCCTTGTCAAACAGCACACGGTATCCTTTGTCTGTTATCTTCCCCACTGACAACAAATTGGTGCGTAGGTCCGGTACGAATAGAGCATCCGATGATAGTTCCATCTACGTAGTTACTTCGTCGTCTTGAAGTTGAGTCGATACTCGTCCGCGGGCTTTAATTTCGGCTGATGCACTACTTGCCAACTGTAGCTTCACATTCACTACCTTCTCGATGATTAAAAATTCGTTTGAGTTCTTGCACATATGAGAAGAACATCCGTATCTAATCTGTGCAAGTGGATGCACCGAAGAAGAATAATAATACAAAACCGATTTATTTACTAGATACAAATATAACTTTATCTGATCACTACAAAAATTTTGCAAAAAGTTTTGTGCATCGGAGATACATGTATTTAAAATTTTAAGAATATCGAGCTAATTTTAAAAAAAAAACAACCCATAAAAATTAAAATTGTTCATCTAAATTCTCTAATCGCAGAAATTGATATGGGAGCCCCTCGATCCTGGGCCATTTTTTTTATTGTAGGAGAAAATCATCGAAACAAACATTTGACATCAGATGTTAAAATTGAAAAAGGTCAGATCATTTTATTCTGAGCACTTAGAGCACGCTCATACTCTGAGCAAATAAGAAACACGAACATTTATCTTGAGAACTCTTTGACTGCTCTGAACTAATTTATGAAAACGCCAAATGACAGAATATTGTGAAAACTTGTTGTTCTATCTGTAAGTTGATATCGACAACAAAAAAAACGACATCAATAAAAATACAATTCAGTATATAATAAAAATGTAAGTTGAAGTAAGCATAAAACATGTATGTCTCGTTTCATTTGCTGGGTTCATTTGTGCGTGCGCTAAGATTTCTCTCTCTCTCTCCACCACCAACAAAACCATGCAGCGCAGCCGACTGCGCAGCACACACCGCACAAAGTCCATAAAGGGCGACGAATATCTGATGCCAGTATAGATATTTAAAAAATGTATAAGGGCCTTGCGGCCGAACCCGGGACCCGATCACTACCAAATTTTCGAAAAAGTATTGTTTATTGGGTATACACATGTGTTTAAAATTTGAAGAAAATCGGGTAAATTTTTTAAAATTTTTGCTTGGGAGCCCCCCGACCCCGCAGCCCGAGGGGCCTCAAAATATAGAAAGTGTTGTCTCCGGAAATACACATGTGTGCAAAATTTCAATAAAATCGGGCCATGGGAAGTGGGTTAAAAATTGATCGCAAGAATCCACGACAGACGACCGACGACCGACGACCGACGACCCACGGGCAAGTGAAGTTAATATAGAGAATTTAAAAAAATTACATGGGCCTCCTCGGGCTTTAGGGCCGTTCACTCCAAAAATTTTACAAAAAGTTCTGTCCAACGGAGATACACATGTGTATAAAATTTGAAGAAAATCGGATTAATTTTTTTTTAAAAATTGTATGGGGCCCTATTACCCCGGGGTCTCCAAAATTTGTACAAAAAGTGTTGTCCATTGGAGATACACATGTATATAAAATTTTAAGAAAATCGGGTTAGTTATTTTAAAATTGGATTGTATGGATTTGTATGGAGCCTCACGACCCCTGGGCCCCGGGCCCTCAAACTTTTTTTAAAAAGTGTTAGTCCATCGGAGATACACACTATATAAAATTTGAAAAAAATCGGGTTAATTTTTAAAAAAAATTTCACGACCACGGGGCCCGTGGTCTTAAAGATATTTACAAAAAGCGTTGTCCATCGGAGATACACATGTATAAAAAATTTGAAGAAATTCGAGTAAATTTAGTAAAATATTTGTTTGGGAGCCCCCCGAACCCGAGGCCCGATGGGCACCAAATTTTCAAAGTAGAAAGTGTTGGAGTTTGCAAAATTTCAATGAAATCGGACTTTCGAATCTGGGTTAAAAATTTATCGCAAGATTCCACGACAAACAAACAAAACGGAACGAGAAAGTAAAACTCCAATAGTTTACAGCATTATTATGCGTACAGTTGGGCTTTCTATAGAGATGGTTTTGTAGAAAGCCCAACTGTACGGATACTAATGCTATAAAAGAACGCGAAATATTTATGTGTTTGTGACATGTTAATACAGTGTAGAAACACTAGGTAGAAACACTAGGCAGAAACGCGTCAACTGGCGGTAGCCAAGAGAGCGAGGGCTTTTCGTAGAGACTCTTCTCTATAGAAAGCCCAACTGTTTTCTTGAAGTACATATTGTTACGAAATTCAGGCTTTCGAGTTCGTAAAGGATTTTGCAATTAAAACACAACACAAGTTAATTAATTTAAAAATAACAACTTTAATGAACAACAATAAAATTAACACAAGTTCACAATTTATAATGGTGATTACTTTAAATGTACACAAGAATACTTATGATACTAGTACTTCACAATAATTCTCTTAGGTTATAGCTTTATCACTTTACAAGAACTTTTACAACTGCACTGGTTAAATTCCAAACAACTAATAATCTTACTTCGACCTAACGCTTCTATTTATACTCAATCATAAGCTTCCGGAAACTTATAATATTGTAGACAGAAATATCCAGAAAATTGTACCCTTATTCCCTTATTTACAACTAACGACACTTATATGTAATGAGTCATCTTCCAAAAATAGACTTCATGTTCAATCATGTTCTTTTGCAAAAACCGAGCAAACCGCACAAACCGGTTTGACTACTTGTTTGGCCAGTACACAATGATTCAAACTTGCTGGCGGTTACCTTTAAAATTTCAAATAATCGAATAGTGTAAGAGCCTAAAAGTATGCAACATGAAAGTGATTATTTTTAGTATGCAGTATTTACATTGGGATTTATCTTAGGATTCTAATTCTATTATATACGCTACTTACTACTTTTCGTAACAATATACTAACGAAATAGTTTGAATAAAATCAGGTACATTTTTAAAAAAATGTTTGGGAGCCCCTATCCCGATTACTCCAAATTTTTTACAAAAAGCGTTTCCATCGCAGATCGCATGTGTATACAATTTGAAGAAAATCGGGCTTATTTTTAAAAATTATATGGAAGGCCTAAGGCCTTAGGGCCACGTCCAAATTTTTGCAAAAAGCGTTTTCCAAAGGATTAAACAAGGATGTATAAAATTTAAAGAAAATTGGGTACTTTTTTTTATATGCACCGATTTCGCTCAAACTCACACCATATAATATTTAAATCGAAATAAAGTCTTTGGCAATAATTTCGACCCGATAGGTGGCTCTGGGGTGGAAAATATTGGTTTCGTCCTCTTTTTCTTACGAAGCCGAACCAACACTTCGTAATGTTGGTCTTTTCACGACCGTTCATTTTTGCGCTTTACGGACTTTAAAAATAGCCGACGGCTTTTTTTCCAATACCAGTGAGCTCTATGTAATTACACAGCTGCACAATAACACCGTTTTAATTACTTGCTAGGCTTCGTTGGTAATTAACACCACTCACTTTCAAACTAAATTTTCATATACCACTGCGTACCGATTGCCAAACACAATTGAAGCTGCACTTCTGACCCTTTTTGCACACTGGACACTTTTATTCTTATACCTGCATACGCCAGGTTCACAGTATTGAATTTTTTTCATGGACGTCCAATGGGGTCGATACGTGGGTCACGAGGCCACGTGCAACGCCGGGTACTTCAGATAGTTCTTGATAAAGTGTTATGATAATAATATCGAACACAGAAATATCAAGCGTTTTAGCTTCGGGCACAGAAAGAAATACCGGGAAAAAATTACAAATGTTTAAGTGGATGATGCCACGATTAGGCTTAGCGCATATTGAGTGCAGTACAGCACAGCAGAGGATTTCAGAGCACAAAATCTTAGACTAAAGTCCGCAAAATGTGAAAGTACGTCATTAAGTATAACATTGTATGCCTTAAAAACCTGTGCTGTGCTGTGCTCAATATGCGCTAAGCCTAATGGCGTTGCTTTGCCTTGGTAGGAGTAAGGTCTTAGGATATATGAAGAAGCAGACATGTTAGAACAATAGTTTGACTTGACTGAATCTGTGCGTGTGTGGGCAATAATAAATCGAAGATCCGCGGTATTTTACTGTTCTTAGTTGGATTCTCATTTAGTTTGCTATAGGTAGAATTAATATTGATTTTTTTTTCCTAATTTATAGTGAAAAAACAGAAACATTGAATCGGGTTGTATGGAGTTTTCGTCAATTATTGATACACATATTATGCCGTTGTGCATGAAACAAAAGCCGGCTTTATTGTTGTAGTGTTGGCTAAACGCCTACATACATACAGTGTCAACGGCTTAAATCCAAAACCCTCTCTATAGAAAGCCCAACTCTACGCATACTAATGCTGTAAAGAACGCGAAATATTTATGGCTTTGTGACATGTGAATACAGTGCAGAAACACTAGGCAGACGCATTTTACGAAACGCGTCAACTGGCGGTAGTCAAGAGAGCGAGAACGTAAGTCGGGGTAGTGAAAAACAGAAAAATTTCGTATGGTTTTTGCTTGGCTTTTGCTCTTAATTTAATCAACAATACATCAATATTTCGTTAGTATCTGTGTTTCAAGAAAACAGTTGAGCTTTCTATAGAGAGGGTTTTGCTTAAATCAGCGATAACGATAACACATTTGATAAGATGTACGTGTACATATATGCGTATGTATATTATCCTTTTCCTTAAATGGACTTAGATAACGTGCGCGATCGTGTTGGTTTTGTGCTGTCTGAATGGCTGGCAATAGATCTGTAGGTTTTGTGGTTAAACCAAAAACGAGTGCTAGCTGCTGTTGGTGGATGGTGGTTGGTCTGCCTCGCATGCTCTGTACCTGGCCATTATAATGAGGACGGGGATAGGTCATTACATATGCGTATATCCACGTTATATATGCATATATCTACTGGCATTATTTTTTATTGATATAAGAATACTTCATTCAACTTTGCAAGTTTTAATGGTGTATCGAAGTTCGAAGAGTATTATATTACCGATGCAGTCCAGGAGGCCACTATTGCCTACAAACCTACAATATTAATTATATATACACGCACATACGTATGCACGGCTGTTTGATAGCAATGCGGTTTCCACGGAGGCCATCGTCATCGCAACAAGCATCAACTGATAGATACCACACTTCACTCTTATATAATTACAACAGCGTCAGCGATAAATAGGACTACGAAATTTTGCCGCCGGTGGTGGTCGCATGAATATCGCTTTTTGCGTGTATCTACAATATTGTTTTTTTTTCAATGCATATTCATAATAGATTGACTGCTGCGGCGAATGTATATATAACTATAAACACAGGATGTTTCAAAAAGAGTGCCAAAAATATAAAAGGGTAATTCCTGATTTAAGTTCTCTATACATATATGTACATATTAACTTCGCGTGCCCGTGGCTGGCTGGCTGGGTGGTAGATCAAGTTGTAACCCACTTCCTAACGCCCGATTTTATTGAAACTTTGCACACATGTGTATTTTCGATGACAACACTCTCTATTAATTATTCGGGGTCGGGGGGACCCATACAAATTTTATAAAAATGTACTCGATTTTCTTCAACTTTTATATACATGTATATCTCTGATGAGCAACACTTTATGTAAAAATTTGAAATTGATCGAGCCCAATGGTCGGGACACACGTGTTTAATCCGATGGACCACACCACACTTTTTGGAAAAATTTGGAAATGGCCCAGGGCCGAGGGGCTGCCATTTATTATTTTTAAAACTAACCCGATTTTATTAAAATTTTAAACACATGTGTATCTCCGATGGACAACACTTTTTGTGAAAACTTGAAAGGGATTGGCCCCCAGGGCTCCCATATAATTTTTTTTAAATTTTCTTGAAATTTTGTACACATGTGTATTGTGTATCTTCGATTACAAGACTTTTATACACATGTATATCTCTGATGAGCAACACTTTATGTAAAAATTTGAAATTGATCGAGCCCAATGGTCGGGACACACGTGTTTAATCCGATGGACCACACCACACTTTTTGGAAAAATTTGGAAATGGCCCAGGGCCGAGGGGCTGCCATTTATTATTTTTAAAACTAACCCGATTTTATTAAAATTTTAAACACATGTGTATCTCCGATGGACAACACTTTTTGTGAAAACTTGAAAGGGATTGGGCCCCAGGGCCGAGGGGCTCCCATATAATTTTTTTTTTAATTTTCTTGAAATTTTGTACACATGTGTATTGTGTATCTTCGATTACAAGACTTTTATACACATGTATATCTCTGATGAGCAACACTTTATGTAAAAATTTGAAATTGATCGAGCCCAATGGTCGGGACACACGTGTTTAATCCGATGGACCACACCACACTTTTTGGCAAAATTTGGAAATGACCCAGGGCCGAGGGGCTGCCATTTATTATTTTTAAAACTAACCCGATTTTATTAAAATTTTAAACACATGTGTATCTCCGATGGACAACACTTTTTGTGAAAACTTGAAAGGGATTGGGCCCCAGGGCCGAGGGGCTCCCATATAATTTTTTTTTTAATTTTCTTGAAATTTTGTACACATGTGTATTGTGTATCTTCGATTACAAGACTTTTATACACATGTATATCTCTGATGAGCAACACTTTATGTAAAAATTTGAAATTGATCGAGCCCAATGGTCGGGACACACGTGTTTAATCCGATGGACCACACCACACTTTTTGGAAAAAAACTCGTATATTTAGATCATCAAATAAAAACGGAAAAAGCATGTTTTTTTTGTTTGTTTGTTTGTTTGTTTGTTTGTTTGTTTGTTTGTTTGTTTGTTTGTTTGTTTGTTTGTTTGTTTGTTTGTTTGTTTGTTTGTTTGTTTGTTTGTTTGTTTGTTTGTTTGTTTGTTTGTTTGTTTGTTTGTTTGTTTGTTTGTTTGTTTGTTTGTTTGTTTATTTGTTTGCTTCTTTGTATGTTTGTTTGTTTGTTTAGTTTGTTTGTTTGTTTAGTTCGTTTATTTTTCTGTTTAGTTTGTGTGTTTGTTTAGTTTGTTTAGTTTGTATTACTAAACAGGCACAAACCATAACGGCAGCAACTCTTTCAATGATTGTCAAACTTTACTCTCAGTGGCTTGCAAACCATTTCCAGTTAGTCTCAAACTTTTAAATAAATATTTTCGTTGTAAGACAATGGATATAAAATTAAGTATAACCTAGGGGCGGACTGTGGTCACACTTGTTTATATACAATGCACAAAACCAACAAGCACGAGAATGACGCTAAATCTTTTAAGTTTGCAAACAGCCCAGCCTTTTAATTTTGTTTTTCTATAATCTTTAAAGGTTTCGGTTAGTGGTTTTGTCGGTTTTTGTCTTTATCGTAACAGATAAACGGTCGATTTTTCGTTAAAAGACGTTTAGTTTTATTGATATCTTAGCGTGGCTACAGATTTATTCAGTTAAATAAATATTTAACAATAAATCATTTATGGGCGAAGGGTGGTTGTACTATAGTATATAATCAAGAAAAACGACAAAACTTACTTCACAATGCTTTATTTGTGTAAAAATAAAAAACGAATATAATAAACAAACTAATGACATTTTCGTGAATATCTCGACTCCAGGGCCGTCTACCGGGTCCATAATGATGATCTCCTAGAATATGCGAATATGGCTTCGATACCAATGTTTCTTTTCAATAGAAGTACACTTTTTCAAAAATACCCCGACTCTAGCGCCATCTACCGGATTAACAATGAGTTTGTTTAGATGTGATGAGGTAACAAAACGCCAAATCGTAATAAAAACATACTCGTAAACTTGTTGGAGCACGAAACGAACAAATGGTGTGAATGTGGCTTCGAAACGTCCAGTGGTTTCGCCGTGATGACGACTTTTAAGCGTGATGACATATCGACTGCAGCGCCACCGGGCTTTAAAAAGAGATATACTTATCGGAGCACCAAGCGGACACCGGGTGTGATTATGGCTCCGATACGTCCAGTGGTTCAGGCTTTAGGATTTTACATATATATCATCATGATTTTTATAATTATTATATAAAGATTATATAATATAAATTATGTTATATAAAGATTTGGATATTTTGGTGTTTATGGAGTTGATGCGGGACATGTTCACATAAAATATTGTATTCTCATATTGTTGTAACATAAATAAATTATAATGACAACCAACTTTTTATTTTATGACGGTTATTCGAATTGAGAAATGTGATACAACGAATTTAGGACTGAATGCCCCTTGGGAATTCACCATTTCAGAGCACGCAAACCTTTGTTATGTTGAATTTCAAACATCTATGTACATAATTTGTTCCTAATGATACTTGCTATGAGATAAGAGCAGAAATGTTTGTACACACTACAAAACTGAGTGCATAATATCATTTATATTGCTATTCTTGCTACTTTTCTTATTTTCTTTAAAGATATTGACTCCTTTTTGGCACTGGATGTTACGTTCCATCAGAAGGATGTGGTAAAGACAACACTGTCGTCTACGCTCTATTGTATAGTATACTACGTCGATTTTATCCAACTTAATATGACATCATGTTCGTTCCGTTTTCCCTTCCATTACTTTGCTAATGCTATATGCTAAGACTGTGTATATTTTGCGATGCGTTAAACGCTATCAGGGCTGACAGTGAACCAAACCGCATTTAAACAGAAACCGTCTGCTTGTCAATTTTAATGTTTTTCTTTTCCGTTTTGGAAATTTGATATTTTGAAATACATATACATATATATGGTCCATATAATGTATACATTTATATAAAGGGATATGTTTCGTAAGCCCGTAGCAGCGTCAATGTGTTAAATGTAGGTAGGTATGCATAGTGTTTAACAGTTTGTATTTAAAGCAAGTACATATATCATTCTTTAAATGCAAAATGAATACACACTCAAAGATAAAGGCTATGTTTAGAATCTGCGAGATGAGTAAAACACCGAAATAGTGTTTCTCTTGCTGTATTCGAGAATCGAGATTATGATTATGATCAATGAAAACAAATGGATTCATTTTATAGCTTGTGTAGTATGTATACAATGCTGATATACTAATAAATATTGAAATGATTAATTTGTTTTACGATTAAATATATCAGACGATGAACATGATTGCGCAGCATGTTGTGTTGGCGAGATTTTGATATTGTTTGAGAGAGTTGTTAGCGAGTTTCGTCAACATTTGCTGTATTGCTTTGGCTAATCCAGCTTGGCTTACAACAACAATCGCATAAGCATAAAGCCGAAAATAAATCCAAAAAGTTTTTAGGATTTAAAACTAAAGCCATTTTGTAGTTATAGCGCTCACCGTAAGGCGGTGATAAAGCGACATGAAGCCGAAGTAAATAAAAATGTTCAGGATTAAGGAAACTAAAGCCATTTTATAGTACTGGTGCTCACCGTAAGGCGGTAAAGCCAAAAGCTGTTGCTTTGTAAAGCCAAGCCGGCTTTGCCAAAGCATCGCAGCAATTAACTGTATTTTATTTGCCGAGGAATAAGGAATTACAACAACAATTGCACTTGTTCCCTCTTTGGAATAAGAAAACCTGCTGTTTTGCTGGTTTTCAAATTCTAATTCCTCGGCAAATAAAATACGCCTTTTATCGCAGACCGTTTACTGCATAATTTTTTTTCTTAAAAAAATATAGCGTTATATATTTCGTCGTCGTGATTGTATACAGATTTTAAAAAATATTGAGCCCGTTTTTAGATATTTCGCAATTTGTATACATATCATAATATATGATATATCATGCACATAAATAAAACACACTTTTTTGGTGTTTCAAAGTTAGTTTTATTTCAAAGCCGGCTTGGCTTTGCAAAGCAACAGATTTTGGCTTTACCGCCTTACGGTGCTATAAAATGGCTTTAGTTTTTAGTTTCCTTAATCCTGAACATTTTTATTTACTTCGGCTTCATGTCGCTTTATCACTGCCTTAAGGTGAGCGCTATAACTATGAGTCGCGATACCGAAGCGAACCAAGCAGGGTGTGTGATAACAAGTGAGAGTGTGAAATTTTTCTGAAACACAATTAATAAAGTGAATAACTCAAGAGTATTCTCAAATAAACAGTGAATAACACAAACATAAATAACATAAAAGTGAAAATATTAAATTTACAAAAGCATATTAACAAACAGTGGTCTTCTTAATACAGGAGACAAATACACCAACAAACAACAATGTCTTCGCCCCCTCCTACAGCGGGGGGAGCTGAATCAGTGCCAATGCTATCATTCGTGTCAAGAGAGAAATACGACAATTTATTATCCAGTAACATGAAGTTGTTAAATGAAATACGCGAACTGCGCGATCAATTAAAAAAAAACTCTACGCAATCTCCAGAACCAAAGAGAAAAAGCGACGCAAAAAATAGGCAAAATATCATTGAAAGTGCTACAAATAAGAGTGCAGCAATAGTACCAAAAACAACAAAAAACATTTCAAGTAACAGTTTCGCTTTACTTAGCGAAGATGATTGCAATTATACAAGTTAACGACAAATAAGTTGAAGCCGCACATTCGCAAGAACGCTCTGTAAACATCCGCTGGACGCAGCTCCATAAAAGTATTTCGTCTGAGTGCTGACACTAATAACGGAACTTACAAAGTATAAACGCATAAATCACGTACAATGTTTCAATTCATCGGACGACGACCACACACAACATAAACATCATAAATTCATCTACATTACGAGTTGTCTGATACGCTAGCCTTCACTTCTGCTGACATCATCAATAATTCGTCAGGATGACCATGATGACTTACTTGGGATGCCAATGCCATTTACTATTATAAAAGAACCAATGTATCTAGTTTTAAGTTCAGTTCTAATCTTGTACTCATTTAATAAAAAACATCAGAGCTCTGCTCTGATGAATATTTTTTAAAAACTATTAATAATTTAAAATAGTTTAATTTACACAAATGTTCCCAAAAATAACGGCGTCCACAAAAAGCATAATAGAAGAGATGAAAAACAACAACAACAATCAACGCATCAACTCAGCAATTACGTACACAAAAAAACAACACAGTGGGACGGAAACCGTAAACAACGATCAAAACCTAAAAAGCAAACAAAAACTTCCACCTATTAATATATTTAGAGAAGACAGAGATGGAATTCAGGTGCGTTAAGTGCCAAACGTTGCATAGTCCGGGAGAATGTACGGTGCAGAAAGATGTAGGCAAGGAGCAGCTGTTCTGCGTGCTTTGCGGAAAACGGGACACCCTGCTTCATGGCGAGGTTGCGAGGTTTATAAAAACCTCAACGACCGGCTCCAAGCCAAGAAAAGGGTAACATAACAAAATACAATTCAAAAAACCAATTATGTTGAAAATTTCGTGAAAACGGGAGTTTTATTTGCTGATATGGCGAGAAATAATATTGGCCTACATACGGTTTCGAATTCTCCAAATGAAAGCTTGGAAAATAAAGTAAACACTCTTGCCAAAGATGTAGCAGATCAAAAGGTGCAACTTAACACCATCTTGAATCTGCTGCGCGGTTTGTTGAATGTCAGCGCTTAGACGTAGAGCACTCAAAATAGCTTCTCTAAATGTCAATTCCATAATTTCAGTCTCCAGAAGGGGCGACTTGCTGCGCTTTGTGGAAGACCACAGACCGGACATACTCCTTCTAAACGAGACAAAGCTTAACGCAAGACATAAATTAGAATTTAAGAACTACGACTTAATACGGACGGACAGAAAGAACGCGATTCGTGGTGGTGGAACAGCTGTGCTGATCCGAAAACCACTAAGTTTCAAAACAATTTATAAGAGCGAGGTTGCAAGCTTTAACGGTCTAGAGACTACTATTATTTCGCTGCCACTTCCAAATAATAGTTGCCTTCATATAATATCTGCATATGCGCCGCCAGCAGATAATCAGTTTAACGTCGAGCTCGAGAAATTATTCGAGACACTAGGATTAGATAGTTTAAATAACTATTTCATCCTAGCGGGAGATCTAAACGCGAAACATCAGGCTTGGCTGGACTCAACAGCTAACGGAAGAGGCAGCTTTCTTAAGCGCTTTGTTGATGACAACCAGGTCAGATTTAAATTGAAATTATACAGCCCGGTTACACCAAGTTATCCTTCCGGAAACTCATATTTAGATTTGTGTATTGCAGATGCGCGACTGCAAATAGGAACGGTCCACGATAATAAGATCCCGCTGTTGCCGTATGATAGCGAACACAACGCGATACTTATAGTAGCCTCGTTTGCTGACGATTCCATATTCGCCCTCGCAAGCCAACCAGAAATTCCAAAATTAAACTTTAGGAAGACCAACTGGAAGAGGTTTGAACAACAGAACACAAGAGAATGCAGAAATAGTATTTCCTCTTCCGAAGTTCCTAACAATAGGAATCTGACGAACGAGGAGTGTGATTTCTGCATACAAAGACTGAATTCGGTGATTCTGTCGAGTATTAATTCGACAGTCCCGAAAATAAAATGCAAAAATTCTACGGAGTGATATCTAAACCGAGAAATACGTACGTTACAGAGCTACAAGAGTTTTCTTGTCACACAAATCAACAGAATACGACGGCAGCTCACTGGTGTAGTGGGCAACAGTGATCTAATGAGACTCAAGTCCCTTTTAAGAAATGTGAAAACTCTACTGAAACAACACTTCCGGAACAGTATCAACAATTATTGGAGGCACCGAGCAGAGAACATTATAAAGTCTGATTCAAGGACGATGTTCCCGAAAATAAATCGACTTTATAAGCCTCGTAATGTTATTACAGTACCGGAATTGAAGATACCAATAACTTTAGGGCATCTCATTTCTCGGGCGGGAATTGATACCAGAACGACACCAATCGTTAACAACTACTTTGTTGTTGACGAGGGTGTTGAGAAGCTAAATCTTATTGGATCTCATTTTAAAACAGTGCACCAAATAGGATGTCTCCTAAAATAATGCAGATATGGTGAACGAGGAATTGCACAGATTTCGTAATCAGCACAATTACTCGGATACTCTTGTACGCTTCTCAAATGACATGAAAGCGGACGAACTAACGCAAGACCAAACAAACAACTACTTCTCGACGTTGACGGAACTTACTTACATTTTCAGGAAACTGAACAACAAGCCCTCGACAGGTTTAGATAACATTCCCAATATCGCGTTAAAACATCTTCCAGTCGAAATCATACGGAAATACTGCGTTATTTTTAATAACTTGCTTAATAATCACTACTTTCCGAGTTGTTGGAAAACATCGAAGGTTTTTCCAATAATAAAAAAAAAGAAAGATCCTTCTGATCCGACGAACTATAGGCCAATAAATCTCTTGCCTAATATCGGGAAAGTTTTAGAAGTGGTTATTAGCAAGTCCATTTTGAACGTGTGCGACGAAAAAGAGATTATACCGCGGAACCAATTTGGGTTCAAACAAAACCACTCGACAGTACACGCTGTGACCAAATTGATTTCAGATGTCAACTGGCATATGAATGATAAGAGGAATACGGCTGCCTGTCTAGTGGATCTCGAAAAAGCCTTTGACACGGTCTGGATCGACGCGTTAACTTATAAAATTATCAGATATGGGTTTCCACATCATTTAGTTAAAATGATTATATCTCTGATATACGGGAAGAAATTTGTTGTAACAGATAATAAAAACACGACAGTTAGGGTTTTCAATATCGCTAACGGTCTTCCACAAGGCGCAGTAACGGCGCCAATTCTGTTTAATATTTATTTCCGAAGTACTGAAGGATATGGATGCATCCCTCGCTTATGCTGACGACATTATGCTATATGTACACGGCTCGAGAGTCGAGGAAATTCAAAGAAATTTGCAAAGCAAATTCGATGAATTTCGGGCATACTGCGAAACGTGGAAGCTTAAGATAAGCTATTCAAAGTGCGAAGTTATACTGTTTCGCACCCCTCTAAGACGCGGAAATCACGACCTTCGACGAAATTGGAAAAACTTGTAGATAACTGGGGCAAATAGCGTTCAAATTCCAACAAAGGCGGTAGTGCGGTATTTAGGTGTTTACTTGGATGCATTCTTGTATTACAATGAACACGTAAATACCGCTGTGAAAAAGGGAAGAGCCGCTTTCATGGCACTGAAGAATTTATTTTACTCACGCCATCTGAGATGTGAGGTGAAGATCCTTTGCTACCAGGCGTTCGTAAGACCAATTTTAACGTATGCGTGTCCAATATGGTGGAACATCAATCCTTCATATATGGAAAAATTCCGCGTCCTCGAGAGGAAATGCCTTAGAGCGTGTATGAATATGTATAGGAGCGAACATTCCAATTACAGGCACTATGTGTCAAATAAAAAACTCCTAAACGCTTCTGGAGTTTCCAGAATCGACAATGTCATTCTGGATCTTACTAGGAACCATTTCGCTCGGTCAGCCTCATTTGCAAACGACTTAATTTCGGGAGCCTTTTATCCAAATCCTCAGTACTTCGAGAGAGCTTTAGAGAGCGGATTTATACCACCTGAGGCATTCTTTCATTTAGATGCACTGGGCTATCTGTCGGACTCACGCAACGTGCCCCTGATATACCATATTACTAGAAGGGCAACGGACAAAAGCATCCGACATGCATCGATGACTTTGAGTGGTCGAAATGCGGTCTGGAGATACTGCAGCGACATACCTGAAAGAGACAGTAACAGATGTACCCCAATCAAATATTGGTGGCTCGACTGGGGTGTGGCCGACATACAGCCCTAGTATTAGCGGGGGCAGCGTCTTGGGTAATCTGTACAAAGGGTATCATAGAGATGTCATAATGACGTCTCTATGGTGCAGGTTGTGCTGGAAGCTTGGGACGCTGCCAACGAAATATCAGGGAATTGTTCTTTTTTGTATTTCTTGTTATTTTTTTGTTATCTAGTTTTAAGTAGATTTAAGTTATCTTAAGTAAATATTAAATAAAAAAAAATGTATTAAAGGTTTTCTTTTTCCATTTTTCCTTTAAAATCAAAATTATTACAATTTAATAAAAGTAGTACCTTAAAATAAATATTGATAGATTAAAATAAAAAAAAATAGATATATAATATAATGAGAACCAAACTGGTCATTTATATAACTATACTAATATAGCTTGTAAGTTTCGTTATTTTCTTACTAACCAATATATTATAAAGTTAATTTTGGAATAAATAATTGTTTTAAAAAAAAAAAAAAGCGCTATAACTATAAAATGGCTTTAGTTTTAAATCCTAAAAACTTTTTGGATTTATTTTCGGCTTTATGCTCATGCGATTGTTGTTGTAAGCCAAGCTGTATTAGCCAAAGCAACGCAGCATTACACGTTAAACATTAAGGCATCCAAACAGGAAAATGGTTAAAACCATCCAGTCTTAACCATGAATTATAATAGACATGGGCCAGCATGAGCCCGCATGGGCGAATTTGCCAATACACAGAAAGTGTATTTTGCGATTATAATAGCACCGATTCGCTAAGTTTTCGCTCACTTTCACGAGCATGGGCCCGAGCGATTCAAGTCGCACTTTGCATGTGTAAATTTGACATTTACCATTTAGAAATTCAAAACAATGGCAAGTGCAAACGAAAAAGAAGGAATTCGCACTTTAATTATAAGCGTAAAAAATAAAACGGCGTTTCAACGGTATGCTCGGCAACGGTATTTTTGCCCCACCCACCTCCCACCTGGTATCGGCCAGCATATGGCATGGGGTAACCATTTTTAGATAACGTTGCATATAAACGCAATATAAACTGATCGCGATTCCGCTAGAATTGAGCCACGCCCTAAAGAATAGCATGGCTGGTAGACCTTATTATCACCTTTCATTTGATACCAATATTTTGTCCCACCCACTTTTAAGCACGCCCCTTTTTACACTTTTATGAAAAATTCTGTTTTTTGCTCTTTCTCCGTCGAGGGGGGTTCTATTGGCCCCATATTTAAATGAAAGGTATTTTTATTACCTTTCGTATGATACCAATTAACCCCCACACCTCTTTATAAATACTTAGAAAAATGCATTTTTCTAAAAAAAAACTCAAAATTTTGGGTGCCCCTCCTACCCAAAGGGGGCGTCTCCCCCAAACAAGATGGCGATTTTCGCAATCTGCTCAATTAGGGCTTTACGGTCAAGAAGACCAAATCGAATGCCGGACGTACCGTTGCTTAGCCAATAAAACTTGTCTTTATGATAAAAAAGACGCCTTTTATTTTCAAAAATTCAAAAATCAAAAAGCCTGGGAAGAAGTAGCAATGAAAACAGGAATAACATGTAAGTAAAGGTTATTGTTTCATTAAATTATTTCATGTAATGAAGTGCACTTTGTTTATCATTAGAGTGCAAAAATAAGTGGAAGGCGCTTCGTGAGCGATTTTCGAGAGAACTAAGAAATCTGAATTTGCCTTCCGGCAAAATAATACCATTAAGCCACGAAGGTAAGAATCGTACATTTTCCCCTCATTGGTCCTTACATTTTTAAATTTTCTGCTTATAGAACTCTCTGCAACGCTTCATTATCGGAAGACACTACAGCCAACGATAACAGCGGATTCTCCGAATTCCATAAGGATTTATTGGAGGATTCCAATGACATATGCTCCACTCCAGCGAAAAAGAAGGGAGCAATGGATATTCTCTTTAAGAAGTTTGGTGATGTTGTTGAAAGAAATTTAGAAAAACCAAATAAATGAATTGAAAAATGTATATTTATGAAATTAATAAAATTAAAATTTCATTTAATAAGATTGAACATTAAAATGTTTATTGTTTTAATTTTCAAATAAATATTCGCAGAGAATGTTTCGTATCCTGGTGGAAGTTTTACCACCATATTGATGGATATTTGAAGATGGTGCGATAGATGGGATGTTATTGTCTACTTCACTTCTCCATGACCCGTAATGCAATTGGCCATCAGCGTCTTCCCAATCTGTATACTTATTTGAAGAGTAGGATGTAGCATTTTGTTTGTTTAGCATAATGAAGTTGTGACGTGCTACACAAGCCAGTACAACTGTTTCTACATTTTCTGGCAGCATGTGTAGCGTTGTAAGTAAAATGCGCCAACGGGCGACCAAAATTCCAAAGGAATTTTCGATTGTGCGGCATGCCCTGGAAAGTCTCTTATTGAAATTTTCTTTCTTTGGGGACAGCTGAGTTCCCGGATATGGTCGCATTAAATTTGTACTTAGCGGGAATGCGGCATCGCCTACAAAATAATGCGGCATTGTTACTGTGGAACCGGGTAAGTTTTCCTGGTCAGGCATTGGAAGTGAATTTACCAAAAGCATTCTGCCAAATCGACTTATATGAAACATGCCTGTGTATTTAAAAATGTGTATGTCATGGAAAAATTGTATAAAAATAATCACAAACCTCCGTCACTCTGGCTTCCATAAGCTCCTATGTCAATTTGAGTAAATGTATATTTTGCATCACAGGACCAAGCATTGAAGGACCAAGCCAATAACTGAATTGAAGCACCTTGAGTTAAATACCTAATTATAATACAATAGAGTTACTATTTCTTTCCACAATATTCATACTCACTGCAAAACTAATGCGAGACGGCATTCGGGACTTATTGGCTCTCGGATTGAATATTTCTTTAATAAGGGTCCTATTAATTCTAACAATACGTTGTAAAGTTCGGGGTTCATTCGCGTATATATAAAAAATTGACCACTGTCCATCTCTTTAATTCTTAAAAACGTGACTGCATAGAAACCATTTCTGTTCCTGTCGCGATTTATTTTGCGAACACTGCATGATCTTTTTCTTTTATTTTTTACTGTCTTATCTATTAAATCGTTAATTTCCTGGAGCACACATAGTCCCTCCATAAAACTGTACAACAGTTTTAAATTTTTTAATTGTTTTAATTTGGTGTTAACCTCCATGTGAAAAGCAGTCAATGTGACTGAGTGACAGAACAAATGCTAATGCAGGCAAAATTTCATTATAATCATTTGTTGTAATTTGGAAAACATGAGCAAGCATTTCGTTGACATTTGACACTAGCCTATGCACCCGAAAGTCTATTATAATCGGGCCTTAAGTGCTATACTTTTTAAATTATTTGCAAAAACTCGAAAAACTGTTTAAGAAAACTGTCACTTCCGGCTTTGGCTTGTCACCAATTCTTGTGTTAAATTTTTAACCAACTTTAACTTTTTATAGGAGTTCCCCGGCCCTGGCGCCATATCACTAGCAAATTTTTATAAAAAGTGTTGTCATCGGAGATACACATGTGTGCAAAGTTTTAATAAAATCGGGCTTTAGGAAGTGGTTTTAAAATTTATCACAAGATTCTACCGACAGCCAGCCACGGGCACGCGAAGTTAATATAGAGAATTTAAAAACGACGCAAGTCCACATGCTTTACTTTTATTCAAGAGATCATGACAAAAAACCTTGACAAGAAAATGTTACAAATATTACAAATAATACAAACAATAATTAAATTATTATTTTTCCCTTAAAAACCTGTTGATGGCTTTTTTGAAAAGGACCTGAAACTAGAGAACGGGTTTCTGAAGAACTTCTACGGTAGTAAAATTTTTATAAAACAGTTAAATTCGTCGAATTTGAAAATTTCTTTGACTCTCGAGCCGTGTACGTATAGCATAGTATCGTCAGCATAAGCGAGCACTTCAGCACTTCGGAAATAAAAATATTTAACAGAAGTGGAGCTGTTACTGCTTGAGCTTGTGTCTTGAATGCCTATGGATAATAGTGATGTGGAAAGACAGAGCTTGGCAGAGCATTCCACATACGTGATATACGGCTGAAATCCCTGAACTTAACTGTACGTCCGAAGGTGGGCTTGAGGTTAAACTGATGAGCATTTAGAACGCCACGAGTTGAATTCAAGGAGAGGCTGCATGCAACCTGGCTATTTCTTCGTGAGCACCGCTGGTGCAAGAAGCGATGAAATAGTGACAAGCAGGAAACGTTCCTGTGGTGTTCAAGCGAATCTATTGAATTCGCAATGTTTTCGTTACCGATCAGTTTTATCGCACGGTTTTGTATTCTATCTATCTGATGCAAGGTAGTTTTAGGCGAACCAGTCCAGATATGACATTGTACTGAAGTTTACTCAATTGTACTCAAGTTTAAGAATAAAAGCCTTTTAGATAGTAGCCAGATCAGAGGGAGTGAAATATTTCTTGCACCGGGTTAAAAACCTCTCGTAGCACTTTTGGTGACGGCGAATATGTGGTCATTCCAACGAAGCTTGTCGACGCACACACCGAGAATTTGCGAGTTTTTCAGTTTCCTCAATGCAAGTGCCATTCATGGATAATAGCAATGGATTTAGGATTCGTTTAGACGACAGGAGACAGCATTGTGTCTTGGAAGCTTTAAATTCTACTCGATTGTTTTCTCCCCATTTTATTATGCTGTCGCTGTAGTTGTGTGAGCTCCACATGGGAAGAGGATTAATTGCAACAGCTTTGCTTTCACCAAATTGATGTAAAGACCGATTCCACTATTCGGTAAGATATACCATCTAATCGACAGCAGAACGTTGCTCACAAAATCCGTAATGTCACTCACTAAGGATTTCGTTGGTTTCAAAATATTGCATGAGCAGCAAATTGATCAGCGTTTCCTGGACAAAGGCTGTTTTCCAACTTCTCGGAAAGAGTCTAGAAGAATACGATAGAGGAAAAAGCTTACACAATGGTACTGCCAGCTTGGAAGAACACCTCTTCAGAACTAATGGGGAATTACCATCTGGCCCAGCGGATTTGTGAGTGTTGAGATCGTTTAAAACTCTAGCAACTGCACGAGTACGAATGAAGATCTGTCCCAAAGAGTGTTCAATACTCAAAGGTGCAGGCGACAGCAATGCATAATCTGGAAGCGTGGAGCTAGCTGCCAAATGCGAAGCAAACAGATTTGCTTTGTCTTTAGAGTTGACAACTGGAATGTCATTATAAATGAACGTTGGAATCGACAACGAGGCTGTATTTTGATTCTTTTCACATATGATCAAAAATGTTTACTACCTTTGGGACATTGTAGTATTTTTATTTTTTTTTATTTTTTATAATGTACACACGCTAAAGGGGTTTGCACCCTTATAATGCTTAGCACAGCGTGGGCGTTAGGAAATTAGGGAGAGGAAAGGATTATTTACCTCAACGCAACATAACTACGGATATAAATTTGCGAGTTCGCCTCAAGGCAAAAATAAGGGCACCATTTTATAACCAGGCAGATTTAATTCTGGGGTATCGGAATTATCAAGTATCTGAGTTTCACTCAGCGCCAGAATTGCTGGACTGTGGGTATTTGCATGGGCGTACACAGCGAACAAATTCCATATTAGCCCAAGTATGTTGCTAAGATCCACTCTGAAACTACACATAACTACTAAAACACAAAACACAACTTAACGCTTCTTTTAAACGAATTGAAAAGTGGATGTCTCACAATGGATTATTGACAAACATTGTCGTCAGTGTTATATCTTCACGACAAAATGAGTCAACCACCAGAAGAAACAAACATTCACTATCCGTTATATGATTGCTAAAGAATTAGATCATCACACTGCCGCATGCGAGCATACAGTTATAATTCACTGAATTCTTTAGCTGGGATGTTGGGGACGGGATGCTTCTCACGCGAACCGATTGTTTTTTATTTTTCGCACTGTTTGCACTGTTTTTTTCTCGTTTCTTGTATTGTTGTTGCTTGTTCGAGTGCTGATCCGAAGCGCAACCGTATACGGAGGCGTACCAAGACGAACTCTACTTTACAGCCCAGACCAGGCTGAATTGATGGAGATGAAAATTCATTTTTAAGATTTTTGCATACATTTGGAGGTTCTAGTTGATTTTGCCGTAAATTGGCCAACAGTTACTTGGACAGTTTTTCGAGTTTCTCGAAAAGTAAAGAACTTATAAGAAATATGTTAAGTGCAAAAGAAATTAAAAAAAAAATTTAAAAAAAATAAAAAAATGTTAATATACACTTACTGAAGATTCCGGCCAAATATTTAGGACGGTCGTTTATTTTTAGTTTGGAATGATTATTTGAAATAGGCGATAATGTAGTCAGTTTTAAACACTCCTTCAATATATTATTTTAACTACATACTGAAATCTAAACATGATTTAAGAATTTAGCTTAAACTTTCACTGTGTTCATTTTCATTTTTTTAGCGGCACCTCAGACAAGCAACACATTGACTCATCTAGTGATTCCGATATGGAAGGTTCAATATTACAACACTCATCGCAGTCGCAGCAACAATTCAGGACCTCTGGAAACCATCATCAACAATCACCAACGTCAATTAACAATCACCATAATTCGGCAGCACATCACGCATTAATTGCAGCAGCTGATAGCAACGCACAATCCTTGTCAGCGGCAGCACAAGAGCAGCAACAACAACATCAGCATCAACAACTTCATCACCACGTATCCTCGAGTAATAATTTATCGACAATTAGCAATCTGAATGGACCTGGTGGTGGTAGTGCAGCCGCGGCTGCAGCAGCGGTCAGTGGAGGTCTGGCTATATCATCGGCGGCGAACAAGTCAACCAGCGGCGGCCAAGTCCCACAGCTATCTGCTGCTGTTGCGTATTCGCACCTGCACGGCGTAATGGGATCAATGCCTCTATACGACATGAGTGAATATCAGCACTTATGATTATAAGAAATATCCCACAGACAGTATGTTTTGTTTATCTATGTTTTTATGTTTTATGTTAGGTATGTTTTCATATTAGGGGGTTTCCCCATTTTATTATTTTATTTTACAAAATGGAATATCCTGTAAATATTTTTCCAAGTTTTGTTTTCAAATGAAAATATTTATTTCTCCCTAATGCCACCCAAATATACTTTTAACAATACGCGTATTGTTTCTTTTTGTAATTAAACTTATAGTTAACTTAAAAGCTTTTTTGTCTTCAATATTTATTAATGAATGAAATAAGATGATACGAGTATGTGAACTGAATAACCTTTATTATGTACCTATAATGCGAACATAAATTTCTGTAAGTAACAAAATAGCAGTTGAGTACTAATGTTAAACACAGAAACATGCAGATAATTAGTTCAAAATATATTAATAAAACCGACAAATTTAAAAACAATTCGATAAATAAACATGGTACAAATGTTTTTCGAGAAAATGTTTTTCTAGAAAATGTCATGGAACCATAAACATCCTACTTATCTTCTTACTCGCTGAAACACCCGGCATTGCCCGGCGACAGTCATCGGGCTTGGGATCAGGTGGAATTAAGTAAAAAAACATTTAGTTGGGAAATACTATAGGTGGGCGCCGTGGCTCAGTTGGTAAGTGCATAGACTTTTGAGTAGGAGGTTCGATGTTCGAATCCCAGTTATACCAAAAGCGTTTTTCACGGTCCCAAGCTCTTGTGAATGTCTGACAAACGTCCGAGAGTAACAACTTGTTACGGAAAGATTCTCAATTCGCCGTTCGGATATGGCATTAAATTGTGGGTCCCTTCCATTTGTGGGAAAGATATACATGCACTACACAAATGGTCGCGAGAGGCTAGGCCATGGACCCCAATGGTCTGTCGAGCCAAAATAGTATTATATTATTTGACCTTGAATTCTTTTGAACTAGTATGGGTGGTCTGACGGTATTAAGGTTTTGCAAAAATGTCAGTGGCAAACTAATAGAATATTATTTTTATTTATAACACCATCAATAGAGGGGAATATTTTACTTTCAGCCTAGAATTTTTTCAAAATTATGCTGTTAATTTCGTCTAGGGATAAATTTCTTTTGCAAAGATATTCAAACGTTTTTGATCTGAAGTGTTCTATGTCAGGATAAAAACTGTTTATGAGTCAACTTATGCTTTCCAATTTGATACCTAAGTCTTCACTTATTTCTATATTATGGCTTGATTTGCCCATTCCGAATTCAAACAGTCTAGAAGCAAATGTAACATATTTAGGAATATATAGCTATTAGAGCGGTTCTCTTATCTGTCGTTAATGCGAGCTTTTCTTCTTGTGGTTAAAGTCGTGACGTTTTTAGGCAAGCGTTACTATATTAGCTTGGGTGCCCTTAGGAATAACTGGTAGTGTTTATGGAAGTCGGCACATAAGACAAAAGTCAGTATGCTCATGGTTTTCCAATATGATCTTATGTATATATATACAACGTTTTGTTAAGTGCTCCAAAATGCGCTCTGTGGCTTATCGTGCAACGTCTTTTTTAGGGCTACAACCGGCCTGGCTTAGCTTGGCCTGCCTTGCATAAATCCTACCGCAAAGAACTTTGCGAGAAGAATCCTCTTTACTCATGCGAGCTAGGTGTCCTGCACACCGGAGCCTACCGAACATAATTCTCTTCACGATGTCGATATCGCGATAACGCTCGTAGATCTTATCATTATATAGTCTTGGGAATCGTCCTTTCTCACATACGGGGCCAAAACTTCTCCGTAAGACTTTTGTTTTGAATGTGGCTGAGAGATCAGAATGCTTCTTGCTAAGCACCCAAGTCTCGCATCGATATGTCAGTACTGGTATGACCATTTGTCATCTACACCAGCAGTCAGTCAGCATCGAGCGCTCAACACGAGCACATCTAATTAAGATCCTGCACCAGATCGCTCAGCTACCTGCTACCGGCTACGGAAAAAAAAACCCTCACACCAAAAAGCGAGCATTTCGCTACCTGTGACTTTTTAACATATTTCACTAATTACTTTTTAATTTCAGGCACTTTTTTATAATTAATAGTTATTTAATTTCAGATTAAGTTTTTTTTTTCATTTTTCAGCCCTATAAAATGGGTAAAAAACAGAAACGGAAGGAAAAGGTTAATGAGGTATTAACCTTAATTAGACAAGAAGTCTCCAACCATGCTGGTGAATTCCTCGCATCTCTGTACGAAAGGCTGGATGAAGTCAACCAGCGAAGACGCCACTTCCTCTAAAGAGGAAAATATGAGCCTAGGCGAGGAATCGGATATTGAAGCGTCCGATTCCATTACCAGCGAAGAGGAAAATGCAGAAGAAGACAATCGCAAAGAGCGGTCTTATCCTGTAACCGTGCCAGTAAAGGCAAAAAGAAGGAGATTGTCTGAATCAAATTCCAGACCATCATCACCATCAACATCATCTTCTCCTGCAGTAGTTACTGCTGAAGGAAGCAATCCGCCGAAAACAACCGCTGAAGTAAAAACTGGTAAAGCAAAAGAGAAGCAAAATCTCACAAAGAAGACACCACCACCTGTCGCTCCAGCAAGCAAAAAACCCCAGTCTACGGGACCAATACCAAAAACTTTTGCCATGCCGCCAATAGTCTGCCTTAGACTAAACGTCGCTGAACTCTCAAAGTTCACGAGGGGTGCCAATATATGTTGCAGAATTCGCAACATCAACAGCAGTAAGTCGGTCGTCACGGCTATGAACAAAGATGGACACCAGAAAATTCGATCTTTCCTACAATCGGGAAAGACTGAATTCAACACTTATACTGCTAAGGAGGAACGACAAGAATTGTTGGTCCTGAAAGGCATACACCACTCCTTCGATACTGATGATGTCAAGGATGCATTAACGGCAGAGGGTATCCCTGTTCTGGAGGTCAAACTCTTTAAATCTCAGAGGACCGACAGGAAATTTAACAATTTCATTGTCAAACTTGAGAAGAACTGCGATAAGGTAACAGTTTGCTCAAAAACCCTCCTGATGAACCAGTTGGTGCATTGGGAAAAACTTAAACCGGCAGGCATTACGCAGTGCAGAAACTGCCAAAAGTTTGGACATGTCGCAAGTAACTGCGGCATGAAATACAGATGTGTTAAGTGCAAGGACGAACACTTACCTGGCCAATGCCCGAGAAATGTAGACAACAAGAAAGACGACAACGTCTTCTGCACAAATTGCCAAAAATCTGGACATCCTGCAAACTATCGAGGATGTCCTTAATATAAAGAAAAAATGGCGGAAAAAGTAAAAACCGCCCAAAAGAAGATGGAGCAGCATAAGTTCGCCCAGAAATCTGCTGCAAAAGCTATTGTGAAAGGAGTTAGCTTTGCTAGTATAGCTGCTATTGGGACTGCTAGCAAGCCAGCTACAATCAAAAAACCTCCACCAACCATCCAAGCAAGCAAAAAACCAGCGAGTAAGCAAGCTCCAAGACCGGCACCATCTGCTGGAAAATCTAACATTTTCGACGACACGGAAAGGCTATTTGGAGCAGACCTTTTTACAATCTTGCAGAAAGCAAGAGAAGTCGTGCCTGCTAATTATAGCAGTCTTGATGACAGGTCCAAAACAACCGTTTTGGGTCGACTTATTTGTGAACTATGTTCACAATAAGCAGGATAAGTATATTCTCATATAATGTTAACTCTATTTACTCGTTAGCTAGGCGTATCACACTAAAATTATTTATTAAAACTAATAAACCTGACATTCTTCTTTTACAGGAAACTAATCTCACAGGGAGAAACCAATTCAGTCCAGACGGATACAACATCCACAGGGTCGACAAAAGCAGTGATTGCTCTGGGACGGCGGTCCTTATCAGGAACACTATGGCGGGCGAAAAGGTGCAAATCAGTGGTTTGCGTAGTATGGAAGCAACAGCTGTCAGCATCAAAGTCAACGAGGTTGAGACCTTGTTGGTAATATCAGTGTACAATCACTGTAATGCAACGAGGGAAAAAATTCAACGGGATCTGCAAACTGTCTGCGGCATCTCCTCTGGGCACACTTACTGTGTGGTTGGAGGGGATTTTAACGCTAGGCACACCCGATGGCAAGATGAAGTTTGCAACAATCAAGGAAAGGTCATTGCAGATTGGCTGGATTCAAATCCTCAGCAGCATATCATGGCTGTTGTTTCTCAGCCCCGAAAGACATATCCTCGGACACCTTCCATGCTGGATTTCTTCTTGGCAACGACTAATTTCGTCAACATTCTGCCGGAATTAAGGAATTATTCCTGTTTTGCACATGATAGTGATTTGGATCATTTGGCCATAGAGCTTCGAGTGAGGTTGAATCAGCGAATTGTACAAGTTGCCCCAACACCTGAACTACACATCAACTTTGCGAAAATAAACTGGAACCGGTTTAGATCAGAAATCGAAGCTGGACTTCAAATTCCAGCGGCTTGTAGAAATCTGGAGAATAATGAAATTGATGATGCTATCAAAAATTTCGAGAATTCAGTGAACGCAGCCATAGATCGGCAGAAAACTGTTCGCTCTAGAAGGGATCGCTTTCAACATCTACCTGAGAATATTCAGGCAATATATGCTCATAAGCAAAGGCTAAGAAAACGCCTTCAGAGTATCTTTAACAGGACTCTAAACACAGTCAATGACGAATATCAGTCTGTATTTTCGCAACTGCGTTGTACAGTAATCATGCTTCGTCAAGCTGTGCGAAGTTACCAGGAAGATGAACGGACCAAACGACTTCAGAACATTAAACCAGGCCCGGATGCCTTTAAAAAGCTGAATTCTGTGATCGGAAAACGTATTTCTATTCCAGAAAGTATCACGTTTGGAGAGCAAGTAGCATCCAGTTTTGTTCTGTAGCATCAGACCGACCACCAACTCATCTTCTAGAATTCATAGAGCAAGTTGAAAGTCTTGTGGAAGACACCACTTCCCCAAGAAATTTTTAAGTGCAATTCAGCGAAGACAATCCCGCAAACGCACCCGTAGACGTGGATATGTTTACAGGGACAGCTGTTGTCAGTGATTTAATTATGAGTGGAAATTTTAAAAAATCATCGGGCACTGACGGGATTTCAAATTTTCTGCTTAAAAAGCTGCCGGGTATGGCAATTTTGATGTTAACCATCATATTCAACAATTGCCTTAACAATGGATACTTTCCAGACAACTGGAAGGTAGCCAAAGTAGTACCAGTACCGAAGAAAACCGACCGCTCCAGTGTAACTGGTTACCGCCCCATAGCTTTACTGTGTTGTATCAGTAAAGTATTGGAGTCTTTGATCCGTAAAAAGATCAATGCGTATTGCTCGGAAAGAAATCTAATTCCTTCCTTTCAGTTCGGCTTTCACTCTACGCTTCACCCTCTGATGAAGCTTCACAGTGACGTCACTCGAGGACTGAAAGTCAAAAGTAGTACAGTAACCTGTTTGTTAGACATCGAAAAAGCTTTCGAAAGCGTCTGGACAAACGGGCTTCTGTACAAACTTATTAGATTTGGTTTCCCCAATTATACTGTGAAAATAATTAAAAATTTTCTTTTTAACAGGGTCTTTTTTGTACAGGTGTATGGCAGCCTGTCGACAAGGAAAAGGATTAAAGCCGGAGTTCCCCAAGGCTCCAGACTTGGACCATTCCTATTTAGCATCTTTACGGCGGATCAACCCACCAATACAGCCAGAACAAGGACCATGCTTTTCGCGGATGACTCCATCACGTATGCCGTTTCCCGCTCTCCAGAGATAGCTGCCCGAAGAGTGGAGGATCACCTCCGAAATCTTTGGGAGTACTACCTGAAGTGGGGACTGAAGATCAACGCCAACAAAACGGAACTCATCTGCTTCCGAGTACCAGCAACCGAAACAAGGATAAGAAAAATCGCAAGTCGGTGCAGAGCCTTAAAAATTACCCTTCCGGATAACACGACAATAAACACCAAGTCAGAGACTAAGTACCTGGGAATCAACTTTACTGAGAGGCTCAAGTTTAACTCTCACATCGATAAAACAATGAAAAAAGCGAACTACGCTCTTCATTTGGTGCACCCGCTACTAAAAAGACGAAACGGACTGTCCAACAACACCAGGCTGCTCATCTACAAGCAGCTCATCAGGCCAGTGATAACCTATGGCTATCCCATATGGTTCACCGTCTCACCAACACCAACAAACCCTATTTGAAAGGAAATTACTAAGGATCTGTACAGGACTCTGGAGGGTGCCAAACAGCTATAAGTTTGTGTCGACTGCAAGACTTTACGAAGCAGCAGGTCTGCTGCCAATAACCGACCACTTGTTCCAAATGGCGAGGACATTCGTCGACGGATTGGAAACTCATCCAAGTCCTGAGATGCAAGGAGTGAGAAGCGAAGAAATCGAGCCAAGTCACCGGTACATACACATCAGAGCATTCACAGATGCTAAATTCGACGACATCTTTAATAATCAGGACGTCTCCTTCTACGAGAAGGCCAGCAATCAACATTACAGAGACTGAAGTTCGCCCTGTTTATAACCCCTCTTATATTTTTTTCATTTTTATTTTATTTTAAAATTTATTGTTTAAAATTAAATTGCTGTAAATATAAACATGTAGTAGATTAAGTAGTCAAAATTATTGTTTAGTAATAAGCAATTCAAAAAAAAGACAACGTAAATACGTCGGGCCCCTATTGTTGAGCCGACACTTATTAATAATAGTTATAAGTTTAGTTTTAAGTCAAAATTGTATATTACTGAAATGTTTAATAAAAATATCTTTATCTATCTATCTACACCAGCAGATTGGATTTGAAGAGTCTTGACAGACTTAAGTAGGCTTTGTTGACTTTAAGCAACCGTACGAGAAATGTACTCTTGTACAAGCCTTTTAAATTTAATTTAGAAAAAAAGAAAATATACAAAAGAAAACTTCCGAATTATCTTCTGTTAATACTTTTATTCTTGTGGAAAGTTAAAAACAGACTGCCTTTACCTGAAATTTACAAATAAGTTCAACAATAATTATAAAATGCTTAATAAGTATTTCCGAGGCTTTGCAGTGGCTACATATTTTAAAGAATGCTTAGCAAGCATTTCCGGTACTTCGCAGTGACTACATATTATTAAGAATGCTTAGCAAGCAATTCCGCTGCTTCGCAGTAGTTACATATTTCTAAAATCATAATTTCATTATCAGCACTTTGATAAAGTGCTGCAACTTGAAACCAAGTGCATTCTTGGTTGTATTTTTACGATTTTTTCCAAAGTTTAATTTCTCTTGTATCTTTACATTTTCATTATCTTCGTAGTAAAATTGTTGAATAAATTCTAAATTTGAGTTGGTAATGGATGTATTTAATATGCTTATAGAGCAATTGTGTACATTTATAATATAGTTTCCAGACAGTTTTATTTTTCTGTCGTCACATTGATTTAAAAGTTGTTGTTTTTCCAAATTTTTACATAAAAGTATTATTATCAATTTTAATTACTTGCTTTTTATTGTTGACCCGGTAGACACATTCGTTTTGGGTTAAACAAGTATTGCTTACATTCAATTTTTTTATATACATGTTATTCGGATTATATGTGAATGTTATGTTATTTATTTCTATAGTTTGATAAATTTCGAGATCTATTTCTTTTTTATATTTATTTGGCATTGGGATAAACATTTTAAGTTCTGCCTGAATGTAGTCTTTGGGTAGTCTAAAAACTAAAATCAAACGGTCTTGGTCATAACTCATTAGTCCTATTTTGGTGTCTTTAAGTTTGTCTTTGATTGCTATCCTCATCCTCATTATCCTCATTACCATCATTATGGCCAGTTGGGTACCTGTAAATTTATTAGGTCTTTTAATGTTCATGGCATGAATGTTCTTTAAGTTGTGTTTTCTGTAGTATGTCTCATTTTTGTGTCTCAGATGTTTATAGTTTCTTATATAACCTTCGTTGCGATTTTCCTGATAGTTTTCTCTACAAATATTTCTTTTTTCCAAAATTTTTTCCTTATTTTTCTCTATCTTTTTTTCTCTTCAAATATTCCTGATTGGTAACTATGGCTTGATTGGGGCTCATCCATAAGGTCGAATGATATTTATTGTTGTAAGTTTTAATTTTCTGTTAGTTGAAATGTCTTTGTCTTTAATGGTAAGTAAAATTTCGAGTAACGTCGAATAAAGCCTTTCTATGTCAGAATTTCCAGTGTGGGAATTTGGCTTAGTGAAATGCTTTTCAATTCCTTCTTCTCGAAAACATTCTTTAATGTTTTCTGAGTTAAATTCGTTGTCACAGATAATTTTTTTTGGTTTTCCGAACTTTGTTAATTGTTCCTCAATGCATTCTAACTTGTCTTTAATAAGTCCCGGAATATAAATTTGATCTTTTAATGTAAGATATGTTTCTATTATTCCTGAGTGATTACTTTCGCTGGTGTGATAAAGAGATATTTGTCTATGAGCGTCTTCAAGAGTCTTTAAATTTCTTGCCCTTTTAAGAAGTTTATAAAATTTTATTTGTTTGTCATGTCCATACATTTCTATTAGCACTTTTTGTACATTATATTCTGAATTTTCTAATTCTGTATATATTTCTATAACTCCTATTGTAATTGTTCTTTTGAATAAATGTATCTAATATGTTTCAATTCTAGTCATATCTACCTGAATTATACGTTTGTTATGCAATATTTCTAGTTCCGTATCTACTGAGTTTGTCAACATCAATTGAGTTTTATAAGTGTTAACAATACCTTGTTTAATTTCAGTACGGTCTAACATTTGTTCTTCTGCTTAATGTACTGTTTCATCTTCTGATGTATCATTGATTTCGCCAGGAATTATACTGAGGAAATCGGCGATTTTATTCTCTTTACCTTGTAAATATTCAATGTCAAATTCGAACCCTTGTAACTTAAGTGGCCATCGTTGATTTCTTTGGCTGAATTCTTTTCCATTGTATTTATTTGTTAAGTATTTTATAGGCATATGGTCCGTAATGATTTTAAATTTCTTCCCCCATAGATACGATCTAAACTCTAAAGTATGAGGTAGCCCATATAATGGCTAAAAATTCACGATCAGTTACTGAATAATTTTCTCGTGATCATTGAGTGTACGAGAAGCATAACATACAGGTTGCCCTCCTTGAGTCAGTACTGCTCCTACTGCAAAACTACTAGCATCGGTGTACAAAACAAAAGATTTGTCGAAGTCAGGGAATTTGAGTATGGTATGTTTAACAAGATTTTCTTTTAATTTCTCGAAAGCCTGAATATATTCTGTCAATAGCAATGATTTTAAAATTCTTTTTCAAATATTTTACCATCGGGTATGCTATTTTGGAATAGCCTTTGATAAACTTACGATTAAAACCTGTACTACCTAAGAATGCTTTCAATTGTTTATCAGTTAATGGTAATTTGTATTTCTGAATAACTTCTACTTTATTAGGATAAGGCTTCATGCCTTCAGAGGTGAGGATATGGCCTAAGTATTCTGTGTTCTTTTTCAGAAAGGAACATTTACCTAATTGTATCTGGAGATTGTGTTGTTGAATATTTTTCCAATGAATCCAGATGTTCTTTAAACGAAGAATACCGTGCACAAATGTTTCCTACATATTCTCTTAGCATATCGTTCTTAAAACGTTGAAACGTCATTGGGGCGTTTTTAAGCCCAAAGGCATTCTGACAAATTTATATAGACCATTTGGCGGTACAAATGCTGTCTTATGTATATCTTCAGGATGGACCTTTATTTGATAATATCCCTTCGCTAAATCGAAGGAAGGTGGAGAAATACTGTGCTCTGCCTAATTTATCGAGTATACTGTCTATTTTAGGTAGAGGATATTTATTGTCTACCGTGACGTCATTTAGTGCTGCCCTGTAATCGACGCACAATCTATAACTTTTATTCCCTTCATTGTCAGGTTTTATTGCAACAACTACGACTGGAGAAGCATAACGGCTATTCGATTTACGAATAATACCTTGTTTTTCCATGTCAGTAATTTGCGTTCTGATCTCTTCTTTATGCTTAGGAGGAAATCTGTATAATTTTGCGTTTATTTGCTGATCGGTGGTTAGTTTTATTTCATGTAAAACGCTTTCTGTATTTGTAAGCGGGTTTCCCTCTTTAGAAATAAGTTTTTATTTTTTCGTATTTTTTCAATAATTCTCTAACTTCTGCATTCTCCTCTGAGTTTAGAAATTCTAATTGAGGATTACGACATTTGTCTAATTCAAAACAGTTAAACGTATCATCGACGTAGGGTACCATAGGAATTAATGTTTTATTTACCAATCTTATTTCGTTCTTTAGTACGTTTATACTTTCTACTAGATTGCTTAAAACATCAATACCAAGCAGAAGACTGTATGATTTATTTGGTAGGTGCATACCGTATGCTTGAGGAAATACATTAGAATTAAATCTGAATTCCTGAGGATTGCTTAAAACATCCATACCAAGCAGAAGACTGTATGATTTATTTGGTAGGTGCATACCGTATGATTGAGAAATACATCAGAATTAAATCCGAATTCCTGAGGAATTGGAACTTGCAAGATTTTTAATTTTTCTGACGTTTGACTATTGATTGTCGTAAGATCTATGTCGACTTCCTTCAAAATTTTAAATGTACTACAATCTAAATTTCTTGTATTAACAATTGTCATTGTTGATCCGGTATAAATAAGACAAAAATGTTTTTTATTACCTACATTAAATAGTACTTGAACTTTCCCTTTGAGGCTCTGTTCATAAAAACCTGAGCTCCTATTGAGTGATTTTCATCCTGCATATTCATGTCCAAATAAGCTAGGTTGTCTACCTCCATTGCTTGAGGATTTTGCCTGTCATTACGATTTTGTCCTGATGGATTAGAGAATCTTTTTTGCTGTTCTGAATTACTAAACTGATTGTTTTGTCGTTGTAAATAGGAATGTCTTTGGTTCTGTTCCGGGTTAAAAGATGGTCTCGTTCGGTCGTTTTGTCTAAACGTATTGTAAGGTTGCCTATACTGTCCAAAATTATTAATTTGTCTTTGTTGATACTGTTGTTTTGGTGCTTGTCTGTTGCTTCTGAATTGTCCTACTCTTCCGTCATTATTATCACCACTGTTATTTCTTTCTACTATTATATTATCTTGGTCGAATCCAATATACGAGTATAATATCACTTTGATTTCATGTAAATCAAATTTATCCCGAATTTCCCTAGCAAGATTACCGATAGCTAATTCTCGAATTTTATTTACAACTAAGCTGTATAAATGTGTTTTTAAACTATCTGTGTTGTTTTCATACATTTTTACTGTATGAATTTCATTCAAACAATATTCAATTTTATTTGTTAAATCTAATACTGAACTTACTTTTAAATAAATAATTTTTTTGATGATGTCCTTCTGATCGATGATTGGCCTGAAAATGTTCTTCAGCCGGTTTCTTGCCACTTCCCAGGTTGTAGCTCCATTTGTGAGTAATCTCATAGTCCTCCTTGGCTCTTCCGACGACTTTTCCTTGAAATATAGCACTCCAGGTTGCGGCTCGCTGTGAGACTGATGTACAATTGATGTGGCCTTCAACGACGTTTAAAAATTGCGTTAGATCGTTTCGGTTACCATCGAATTCTTTGATGTATCCTATCTCCTTCATGATGGCTATAGCTCTGCTGTTGACATGGTTTCTTTCCAGTCTTATTAAGACTTGGTTGATTGATAATAGGATGTCGTTTAACTCCGTCATCTCTTTCTCCTCTGTTGATAGATGCCTTCCTAATCAAACAACTGTTGTCTGGTTTGCGAAATGATGATTTTTTTCTTAATTCACTTTTCTTTTTTTAACTTTGCACTGTGTATCTCCTATTTTTTCCTTAATTCCTTTTTTGACTGGGTTTTAGTCAATAGAATAGGAATTGTTAATTTATTTAATTTTGCACTTTTTTCTTATTGACTGATTTGTAGTCAAACAAAAAAAAATTGTATGCCGTTATTAATCGAACTAATTGGTTCGTTCTCGTTGGATCAGAAACGTTTTTTCTGTTCCTACCGACTGCGCCAGAAATGTACTTGTAATGGTTTTTCTTCGAAAAACGAAAGGCGATCAGCTTTCCTCCCTCTCCTTTTGTTGGAGCTAGCTTCATCCCGGTGGCACGCCTGGATACCACTACTTAGCTCGTCGCGTCGTGGGGTGGTCCTTGGACGTTGCTATGCCCGCACCGCATTACAAAAAAAAAGTTAGCGTGCCGTCGCAATTGAGAAATTTAAAAAAAATAGGACATTGAAAAGCGCTTAGAGAAGAAGACGCCAATAGGGGTTTCGAACTACTAGGAACCTGGATGCGGCGGTGAGGCGGGAAAATCGAGACCCCATGTTCGCATTAGCCCTTTCCTCAGCCTTTCTATACCCGCCCTACCATGGGTCCACGCTGACTTTGGAACCTCCTCATTGGGTGGGTTTTCCCCTCACTCCGGTATTTCCTGGGCTGGAAGAGTAGCAAGATATCTAATTACACTTTCCCCATTGTTCGTTCAATTGGTAAGCGTCTTCAAAATAACCCAAAATAAAAAAAAACGATTCCAATTGAAAGCATACAAATTTTATTTCGGGGAAATCCCCACCATATTTCCTAGGAGGTCACTCTGACAAAGATTTAAGATAAAGAATATTAACGCTTTATTAGCTTTATTACTGGAAAATTTCGTAATGTTCATATGACCAAGCGTTAACACTACTGTTTACATTTCAAGGGGTTGGCAACAAGCCATTTGGGTGTTAATAAAGAGCTAATCACTATATTAAATTTTAAAGATAATCGGGCTCTAAAACTTTAATAATGTATAAAGCCATTTGAGCTTTTCTATCAAGCAAACCAATATATTAAATTATTAAAGATAATTGAAGCTACAAAGCTTTTATAATGTATAAAGCCAGTTGGGCCTTTATATCAAGCAAATCAATATATTAAACTATTAATGATAATCGAAGCTTTAAAGCTTTAATAATGTATATATATTTTAAATTATTAAAGATAATTGAAGCTACAAAGCTTCCATAATGTATAAAGCCATTTGGGCTTTTCTATCAAGCAAATCACTATATTAAATTATTAATGATAATTGAAGCTTTAAAGCTTTAATAAGGTATAAAGCCAGTTGTGCTTTTCTATCAAGCAAATCAATATAAACTATTAATGATAATTGAAGCTTTAAAGCTTTAATAATGTATATATATATTAAATTATTAAAGATAATTGAAGCTTTAAAACTTTAATAATGTATAAAGCCACTTGGGCTTTTCTATCAAGCAAATCACTATTGCTGCTTTACTTTGCGATTATGCGATTGTTGTTGTAAGCCAAGCTGGATTAGCCAAAGAAATACAGCATATATTAAATTATTAATGATAATTGAAGCTTTAAAGCTTTAATAAGGTATAAAGCCAGTTGGGCTTTTCTATCAAGCAAATCAATATATTAAACTATTAATGATAATTGAAGCTTTAAAGGTTTAATAATGTATATATATTTTAAATTATTAAAGATAATTGAAGCTACAAAGCTTTCATAATGTATAAAGCCAGTTGGGCTTTTCTATCAAGTAAATCAATATATTAAATTATTAATGATAATTGAAGCTTTATAGCTTTAATAACAAAAAAAATGATTCAGATATTGTTTATGAGTCAACAAAGAAACAAAAAAATAAATTCATTTGTATTACTACAATTACTGTTTGACAGCCACCTTTTCCGAAGGCTCAAAGGAACTAAATATACCAAAGGTTAAATTTATATAAGAAACGATAATTTAATATGAAACCGCTTACGTGCATGCATCCATCCGACGTCGGCAGCGCTGTCGATGACGATGAATCTGTATGGGACAAAGTTTAAGATTAAGGGGAATTGATAGGATATCCTTGAGGCCTGGGCAGCCCAGTTGGACTATCATTACAAACTTTGGGGCCCAAATCGCAGTAAATAGCAGCAGTAAAAATTCGGCTCTGACGCGTTGTTTAGACGATAAAAATTCCACTGTGACCGCTTTGGTCAAGCACAAAATACACCGAGACCACTTTGGTTAACAATAAAATTCGACTCTGTGACCGCTTTGGTTAGCAGTAAAATTTCGGCTCTGACCGCGTTGGTTAGACGATCAAAATTCCACTGTGACCGCTTTGGGTTACAGTACAAATGTGCTCTGGCCGCGTTGGTTAAACGATAAAAAAATCCACTGTGACCGCTTTGGTCAAGCACCAAAATTCGACTCTGTGACCGCTTTGATCAACAGTAAAAATTTGCTCTGGCCGCGTTGGTTAAACGATAAAAAAATCCACTGTGACCGCTTTGGTCAAGCACCAAAATTCGACTCTGTGACCACGTTGGTTAATCGATAAAAAAAAATCCACTGTGACCGTTTTGGTCAAGCAATAGAAATCGACTCTGTGACCGCTTTGATCAAACACAAAATTCACCGTAACCACGTTGGTTAAACAATAAAAATTCGGCTCTGACCGCGTTGGTTAAACGATAAAAAATCCACTGTGACCGCTTTGGTCAAGCGATAGAAATCGACTCTTTAACCGCTTTGATCAAACACAAAATTCACCGTGACCACTTTGGTTAAACAATAAAAATTCGGCTCTGATTCGGCGTTGGTTAAACGATAAACCATTTGTAACATCAAAAAAAAATTTATCTACCATTACAAAACAAGTGATAGGCAAACCTCCGCCTTCGAGCAGGGTTTGCACTATCACTTGAAGAGGGTAGGATTTGAGTCCGAGCTTATTGCCTAATATCTTTGGCATGGAACACTCCCATTAATTTCCCGGCCCGGTCTTCAAGCAACTAATATGAGTTTCCTCTTTTCCCACGTATTCTGGCGGGGAGAAACAGGGGGGCTAATTTGGCACTAAAACCTTTTGCGAAGTTGCTCGGGGCGAAGTTTCGCCTTCAGACCTCTTGACCCACTCTATATTCTACGTTGCGAGTTCGAGTATTGTACGTGCGCACGTTAGTCTCGTAAGCTTTTTGCAGGTTTTCGTTAACTTTGTTTCGGATAGAAAGTCTTTGCTCGGGCGGCGAGATGGTAGTGTCATGATCATACAGGAGATCCAAATTCCGTAATAACTTGTAATCGGAAGCATGATGGGTCATGTTTAATCCGAAAAGAACATAGTATGGTGAAAATCCGATGGAGGTGTGAAAGGAGCTACGCAAGGCGCAACTGATTCCACTTAGACATTTGTCCCAGTCGTTCTGGTCTTGCCCTACATAGGCGCGTACTGCCGCTATTATGGAACGATTTACCCTTTCCGAGGCGTTCGATTGCGGGGAGTACAGGGCTGTATATACATGATTGATTCCGTATCTGTCAAGAAGCGAGTTGAACATAGTTGACCTAAACTGTACGCCGTTATCTGTCACAATTACTTCGGGGACCCCAAAGGTGTGAAATATGGATTCCTCCAAGTACTTGCAAATGGCAGGAGCACAGAATTTTTGAGAGGTTCCAGGAAATTAACTTCGAGAGATGGTCGACTATGATTAAAATACCAATAGCTCCGGATTTTGATCGAGGGTAAGGACCTAACAAATCCATGTATAATCTTTGAAAGTGTCGGGCTGATTGTACCATCTGACCCATCCTAGGACGCAAGATTTTGTTGGGCGACTTAGTGCATTTGCACGTTTCGCAGCGGGCGATGTACTCTCGAATCGTCTCGTCATATGTGGCCAAAAGAAGTAACGCTTAATCTTTTCTAATGTTTTTCCTACTCCTCCGTGCGCACTGGTCACGCTCCCGTGGGCACGATGTATGACATCGTTTGTCATGCTTTCAGGGACCCAAAGCTTCCACGAGTTGTTTTCCTGGTCTTCGTCACCAGAGGCGAACTCGCTACGTTTGTAGAGGTACCTCCCTACAATTTTCAAGTCGGGTAACTTATCCTGATTGGCTAGCACATTGGACTTTAGCTTTTCATATACGGTATTTTGGAATTCGGCGGAATCCAAATCGATTCCGGGGCCTTCTATGACCATTTCGCACAGTTATGGCGAATGTAGTCTATTTATTTATTTATTTATTTATTTATTTATCTTCCGAGAAATTACTCTTAAAGATTACATTACAAACATTTAGGGAAATAACTTAAGAATAAGAATAAGATTATTATATATATATATATCTATATATATATATCTATATATATATATCTATATATATATACATAAAATTTATATATATATAAAATTTATACACTTAAATCTAATTAGATATTTTTAGCAATTTTAACAAGTTATTTTTAAATAAATCCCTATTAATATCGAGGTCTAAATCAATGCAATATTTGTTGTAAGATATGCAAGCATTTGTTATTGGCTCATGTTTACCATAGTTGGTTCTATGATGTGAAATGTACAAAAAATCTCTATCTCTTAAGCACCGTGATGGTGCATAAAACGGAATCAAATGCAATAAATCAGGGCAACGTATGTGGTACGTGAGAATATCCCTAATGAACATAATTTCTTCGTGATTGTAGCGAAAGTAGATCGATAAGTTGGAGCCTTGCATTATAAGCTGGAAGCTCCGCATTCCAGCCTAGTTTGCGAATTGAAAAACGCGTAAAATTTTTTTGTACGCGTTCAATACGTTGGTTATAATTTGCATAATAAGGAGACCAGATAATGCTACAATATTCCAAGATAGGTCTTACCAAAGATATATACAGCGATTTAACCGTGTAAGGGTCATGAAAATCTTTTGAATTTCGTTTAACGAATCCTAACATTTTGTTCGCTTTTGCAATAATATATTGATAATGCTAATGGAAATCTAAATTAGAGTCAAAGTATACCCCCAAATCACAAAAGCTGGAAACTCTGGTGAGCGGTAAATTACTAATATAATAATCATTTATTATGAGCTGCGTCTTTCTCGATAAGGTACCTTACATTTATTTGTATTAAAGTGTAAGTCATTTTTGCTACACCAGTTAACAACATTGTTGATATCTAATTGCAATTTAAGGTAATCTATCCTTGAATCTATGGAAAAGTAAAGCTTTACATCATCAGCGTATAACAAACATTCCACATGTTGGATGTTTAGTGGTAAGTCATTTATGAATAATATAAATAATAAGGGACCTAGTTTGTTTCCTTGTGGGACACCAGAGATCGAGTAGATTATTTTAGAATAAACTGAGCCAATTTTAACTACTTGCCTCCTGTCAGTTAAGTAGTTGGATATCCATTTTAGAAAATTTCCATGAAAGCCCATTTACTTCATTTTATTTATTAAGTTAACATGTTGGACTCGATCAAAAGCTTTCGAGAAGTCAGTGTAAACAACGTCAACCTGGTGGTTGTTTTCAAGCTCTGATAAACAGTAATTTGAGAATAAGGCTAGATTAAGATTAAGATATTTTTATTAAACATTAAAGTAATATACAATTTTGATTTAAAACTAAACTTATAACTAATATTAGTATGTGTCGGCTCAACAATAGGGGCCCGACGAATTAACATTGTCTTTTTTTGGTATTGTTTATTTTTAAACAATATTTTTTACTACTTAATCTACTACATGTTTATTTTAAGGAAATTAAATTTTAAACAATAATTTTAAAATAAAATAAGAATGAAAAATATTAAGCGGCGTATAAACAGGGCGAACTTCAGCCTCTGTAATATTGGTTGCCCACCTTCTCGTAGAAGGAGACGTCTTGATTGTTAAAGATGTCATCGAATCTAGCATCAGTGAATCCTCTAATGTGTATGTACCGGTGACTTGGCTCGATTTCCTCGATTCGCAGTCCTTGCATCTCAGGACTTGGATGTGTTTCCAATGCGTCGACGAATTTCCTCGCCATTCGGAACAAGTGGTCAGTTATTGGCAGCAGACCTGCTGCTTCGTATAGTTTTGTAGTCGACACAAACTTATAGCTGTTTGTCACCCTCCAGAGTCCTGTACAGATCCTTAGTACCTTCCTTTCATATAGGGAGATCTTCTTCATCGTTGTTGGTGAGATGTTGAACCATATGGGGTAGCCATAGGTTATCACTGGCCTGATGAGTTGCTTGTAGATAAGCAGCCTGGTGTTGTTGGACAGACCGTTTCGTCTTTTAAGTAGCGGGTGCACCAAATGAAGAGCGTAGTTCGCTTTTTTCATTGTTTTGTCGATGTGAGAGTTAAACTTGAGCCTCTCAGTAAAGTTGATTCCCAGGTACTTAGTCTCTGACTTGGTGTTTATTGTTGTGTTATCCGGAAGGGTGATTTTTAAGGCTCTGCACCGGCTTGCGATTTTTCTTCTGGCGGGGAGAAATAGGGGGGCTAATTTGGCACTAAAACCTTTTGCGAAGTTGCTCGGGGCGAAGTTTCGCCTTCAGACCTCTTGACCCACTCTATATTCTACGTTGCGAGTTCGAGTATTGTACGTGCGCACGTTAGTCTCGTAAGCTTTTTGCAGGTTTTCGTGAACTTTGTTTCGGATAGAAAGTCTGCTCGGGCGTCGAGATGGTAGTGTCATGATCATTGTTGATATCTAATTGCAATTTAAGGTAATCTATCCTTGAATCTATGGAAAAGTAAAGCTTTACATCATCAGCGTATAACAAACATTCCACATGTTGGATGTTTAGTGGTAAGTCATTTATGAATAATATAAATAATAAGGGACCTAGTTTGTTTCCTTGTGGGACACCAGAGATCGAGTAGATTATTTTAGAATAAACTGAGCCAATTTTAACTACTTGCCTCCTGTCAGTTAAGTAGTTGGATATCCATTTTAGAAAATTTCCATGAAAGCCCATTTACTTCATTTTATTTATTAAGTTAACATGTTGGACTCGATCAAAAGCTTTCGAGAAGTCAGTGTAAACAACGTCAACCTGGTGGTTGTTTTCAAGCTCTGATAAACAGTAATTTGAGAATAAGGCTAGATTAAGATTAAGATATTTTTATTAAACATTAAAGTAATATACAATTTTGATTTAAAACTAAACTTATAACTAATATTAGTATGTGTCGGCTCAACAATAGGGGCCCGACGAATTAACATTGTCTTTTTTTGGTATTGTTTATTTTTAAACAATATTTTTTACTACTTAATCTACTACATGTTTATTTTAAGGAAATTAAATTTTAAACAATAATTTTAAAATAAAATAAGAATGAAAAATATTAAGCGGCGTATAAACAGGGCGAACTTCAGCCTCTGTAATATTGGTTGCCCACCTTCTCGTAGAAGGAGACGTCTTGATTGTTAAAGATGTCATCGAATCTAGCATCAGTGAATCCTCTAATGTGTATGTACCGGTGACTTGGCTCGATTTCCTCGATTCGCAGTCCTTGCATCTCAGGACTTGGATGTGTTTCCAATGCGTCGACGAATTTCCTCGCCATTCGGAACAAGTGGTCAGTTATTGGCAGCAGACCTGCTGCTTCGTATAGTTTTGTAGTCGACACAAACTTATAGCTGTTTGTCACCCTCCAGAGTCCTGTACAGATCCTTAGTACCTTCCTTTCATATAGGGAGATCTTCTTCATCGTTGTTGGTGAGATGTTGAACCATATGGGGTAGCCATAGGTTATCACTGGCCTGATGAGTTGCTTGTAGATAAGCAGCCTGGTGTTGTTGGACAGACCGTTTCGTCTTTTAAGTAGCGGGTGCACCAAATGAAGAGCGTAGTTCGCTTTTTTCATTGTTTTGTCGATGTGAGAGTTAAACTTGAGCCTCTCAGTAAAGTTGATTCCCAGGTACTTAGTCTCTGACTTGGTGTTTATTGTTGTGTTATCCGGAAGGGTGATTTTTAAGGCTCTGCACCGGCTTGCGATTTTTCTTCTGGCGGGGAGAAATAGGGGGGCTAATTTGGCACTAAAACCTTTTGCGAAGTTGCTCGGGGCGAAGTTTCGCCTTCAGACCTCTTGACCCACTCTATATTCTACGTTGCGAGTTCGAGTATTGTACGTGCGCACGTTAGTCTCGTAAGCTTTTTGCAGGTTTTCGTGAACTTTGTTTCGGATAGAAAGTCTGCTCGGGCGTCGAGATGGTAGTGTCATGATCATACAGGAGATCCAAATTCCGTAATAACTTGTAATCGGAAGCATGATGGGTCATGTTTAATCCGAAAAGAACATAGTATGGTGAAAATCCGATGGAGGTGTGAAAGGAGCTACGCAAGGCGCAACTGATTCCACTTAGACATTTGTCCCAGTCGTTCTGGTCTTGGCCTACATAGGCGCGTACTGCCGCTATTATGGAACGATTTACCCTTTCCGAGGCGTTCGATTGCGGGGAGTACAGGGCTGTATATACATGATTGATTCCGTATCTGTCAAGAAGCGAGTTGAACATAGTTGACCTAAACTGTACGCCGTTATCTGTCACAATTACTTCGGGGACCCCAAAGGTGTGAAATATGGATTCCTCCAAGTACTTGCAAATGGCAGGAGCACAGAATTTTTGAGAGGTTCCAGGAAATTAACTTCGAGAGATGGTCGACTATGATTAAAATACCAATAGCTCCGGATTTTGATCGAGGGTAAGGACCTAACAAATCCATGTATAATCTTTGAAAGTGTCGGGCTGATTGTACCATCTGACCCATCCTAGGACGCAAGATTTTGTTGGGCGACTTAGTGCATTTGCACGTTTCGCAGCGGGCGATGTACTCTCGAATCGTCTCGTCATATGTGGCCAAAAGAAGTAACGCTTAATCTTTTCTAATGTTTTTCCTACTCCTCCGTGCGCACTGGTCACGCTCCCGTGGGCACGATGTATGACATCGTTTGTCATGCTTTCAGGGACCCAAAGCTTCCACGAGTTGTTTTCCTGGTCTTCGTCACCAGAGGCGAACTCGCTACGTTTGTAGAGGTACCTCCCTACAATTTTCAAGTCGGGTAACTTATCCTGATTGGCTAGCACATTGGACTTTAGCTTTTCATATACGGTATTTTGGAATTCGGCGGAATCCAAATCGATTCCGGGGCCTTCTATGACCATTTCGCACAGTTATGGCGAATGTAGTCTATTTATTTATTTATTTATTTATTTATTTATCTTCCGAGAAATTACTCTTAAAGATTACATTACAAACATTTAGGGAAATAACTTAAGAATAAGAATAAGATTATTATATATATATATATCTATATATATATATATATATATATATACATAAAATTTATATATATATAAAATTTATACACTTAAATCTAATTAGATATTTTTAGCAATTTTAACAAGTTATTTTTAAATAAATCCCTATTAATATCGAGGTCTAAATCAATGCAATATTTGTTGTAAGATATGCAAGCATTTGTTATTGGCTCATGTTTACCATAGTTGGTTCTATGATGTGAAATGTACAAAAAATCTCTATCTCTTAAGCACCGTGATGGTGCATAAAACGGAATCAAATGCAATAAATCAGGTTTGCGAATTGAAAAACGCGTAAAATTTTTTTGTACGCGTTCAATACGTTGGTTATAATTTGCATAATAAGGAGACCAGATAATGCTACAATATTCCAAGATAGGTCTTACCAAAGATATATACAGCGATTTAACCGTGTAAGGGTCATGAAAATCTTTTGAATTTCGTTTAACGAATCCTAACATTTTGTTCGCTTTTGCAATAATATATTGATAATGCTAATGGAAATCTAAATTAGAGTCAAAGTATACCCCCAAATCACAAAAGCTGGAAACTCTGGTGAGCGGTAAATTACTAATATAATAATCATTTATTATGAGCTGCGTCTTTCTCGATAAGGTAAGGACCTTACATTTATTTGTATTAAAGTGTAAGTCATTTTTGCTACACCAGTTAACAACATTGTTGATATCTAATTGCAATTTAAGGTAATCTATCCTTGAATCTATGGAAAAGTAAAGCTTCACATCATCAGCGTATAACAAACATTTCACATGTTGGATGTTTAGTGGTTAGTCATTTATGAATAATATAAATAATAAGGGACCTAGGTTGTTTCCTTGTGGGACACCAGAGATCGAGTAGATTATTTTAGAATAAACTGAGCCAATTTTAACTACTTGCCTCCTGTCAGTTAAGTAGTTGGATATCCATTTTAGAAAATTTCCATGAAAGTCCATTTACTTCATTTTATTTATTAAGTTAACATGTTGGACTCGATCAAAAGCTTTCGAGAAGTCAGTGTAAACAACGTCAACCTGGTGGTTGTTTTCAAGCTCTGATAAACAGTAATTTGAGAATAAGGCTAGATTAAGATTAAGATATTTTTATTAAACATTAAAGTAATATACAATTTTGATTTAAAACTAAACTTATAACTAATATTAGTATGTGTCGGCTCAACAATAGGGGCCCGACGAATTTACATTGTCTTTTTTTGGTATTGTTTATTTTTAAAAAATATTTTTTACTACTTAATCTACTACATGTTTATTTTAAGGAAATTAAATTTTAAACAATAATTTTAAAATAAAATAAGAATGAAAAATATTAAGCGGCGTATAAACAGGGCGAACTTTAGTCTCTGTAATATTGGTTGCCCGCCTTCTCGTAGAAGGAGACGTCTTGATTGTTAAAGATGTCATCGAATCTAGCATAAGTGAATCCTCTAATGTGTATGTACCGGTGACTTGGCTCGATTTCCTCGATTCGCAGTCCTTGCATCTCAGGACTTGGATGTGTTTCCAATGCGTCGACGAATTTCTTCGCCATTCGGAACAAGTGGTCAGTTATTGGCAGCAGACCTGCTGCTTCGTATAGTTTTGTAGTCGACACAAACTTATAGCTGTTTGTCACCCTCCAGAGTCCTGTACAGATCCTTAGTACCTTCCTTTCATATAGGGAGATCTTCATCGTTGTTGGTGAGATGGTGAACCATATGGGGTAGCCATAGGTTATCACTGGCCTGATGAGTTGCTTGTAGATAAGCAGCCTGGTGTTGTTGGACAGACCGTTTCGTCTTTTAAGTAGCGGGTGCACCAAATGAAGAGCGTAGTTCGCTTTTTTCATTGTTTTGTCGATGTGAGAGTTAAACTTGAGCCTCTCAGTAAAGTTGATTCCCAGGTACTTAGTCTCTGACTTGGTGTTTATTGTTGTGTTATCCGGAAGGGTGATTTTTAAGGCTCTGCACCGGCTTGCGATTTTTCTTATCCTTGTTTCGGTTGCTGGTACTCGGAAGCAGATGAGTTCCGTTTTATTGGCATTGATCTTTAGTCCCCACTTCAGGTAGTAGTCCCAAAGATTTCTGAGGTGTTCCTCCACTCTTCTGGCAGCTATCTCGGGATAGCGGGAAACTGCATACGTTATGGAGTCATCCGCGAAGAGCATAGTCCTTGTTCCGGCTGTATTTGTGGGTTGATCCGCCGTGAAGATGCTATACAGGACTGGTCCAAGTCTGGAACCTTGAGGAACTCCGGCTTTGATCCTTTTCCTTGTCGATGGGCGGTCGTACACCTGTACAAAGAAGACCCTGTTAAAAAGAAAATTTTTAATTATTTTTACAATATAATTGGGGGAGAATAAGGCTAGATTGGATCCAGCCTCCTACAAAGCCGGGTTGAAGCTCTGATATCTTGTTAGAAAAAAGGATGCAAGCTTTCTTTTTTACAATAGCTTCAAAGATTTTTGGAACTAACTGTAATTTAGATAAAGGCCTATAATTCTCGATATTTTGGCGTTGGCCATTTTTATGGATTGGAGTTATAAACGAAAATTTCCAATCTTTTAAGAATTCACCGCTAGCTAAAGACAAATTAAATATGTGTAATAAGGGCTTTAAGACGTTGAGTTTACAACTTTTAATATAAAGGGGGGAAATTAAATCAGGTCCAGTTTTGCTATTATTATCTAGATTAGATAGTTCATATAAGACCTCCTCCTCAGTAAGAAAACGCTGACTAATATCTGTTATTTGGTGCGCGAGATATTCGACATTATTGGAATCGACACAGGGGTTAGCATAATTTGATTGAAAATAAGATGCGAACATATAACATACGACACTTAAATCGCTGGATACATTATTTTTGTAAGACATATTAGATGGCAAGCCAAAGTACTTTTTTTTGCTACTCAAAAAAGACCAAAAACTTTTTGGATTAAGCCTTATATTATTTTCTATAGAAAGAAGATATTGTTTATAAGTAAATTCTTTTAAGAATTCATACTCCTTATGAAATCGCAAAAAATGCATACGCAAGGAACTGTCGGAATGGTTGTTTTTTTGCATTTTATTTAAAATATTTTTTAACCTTTTTAAACTTTTGTTGAACCAAACTGGCGTATTTCCATACGGAAACTTCTTTTTAGGAATAAATAAATGGAACGTACGAAAAATAGTGTTAGTAAAAACTTCATGACAAGATGTTAAGTTTAAGTTCGCGAAAATTTCAGCCCACTTAAGCGTTGCTAAGTAAAGATTTATTGCATTGTAATCTGCTTTTACAAAGTTGTAATCGTAATTAATCCTACTATTATATGCTGTATCAATATATGAAAATATACTAAAATTAAAGTTTATAAGAATACACTTATGATGTATTCCATCCATTAATAAGGGAAAGTCAGCTGCACAAAGTGTAGCTTCCAATTCCTTATAAATAAAAATTAAATCTAAAATTCTATTTAAGCTATTTTTAATATTATTAATTTGCATAAAGTTCATAGAAAACATTTTATCAATGGTTTCAATTTCAATCGTTTTAGATAAATTATATGGTAGAAGGCATTTCTCTTCATTTGAAAATGACCATTCGATGTTACCAAGATTAAAATCACCTAATACAACAGCAAACGAATTTTCATCGAAAGAATCTATTATGTAATTGATGTTATTTATATGAGCATTATAAATTTCAATTGTACTGCCTGGTGGTATATAACTGATAAAATAATATATTTTTATTAAATCTCTTTTATCAGAAATAACACATAATTGGACACATATTTGCTTGATTTCTAGACTTATGTGATCGGATAAAATTATTTCCCTACTATTGAATACAGATCTAAGGGCAAACAATACTCCACCGCCTCTTAAATGGCCAGGGATATCAGCATTTCGGTCCTTTCTGTATACGATGAATTCAGAGTTAAATATTTCTGAAGAATAAATGGCATCATGTAACCAGGTCTCAGTTAAAGCTACAGCATTATATGAACAGTCTTCAATCGCAGTAAAGAGTTCTCTTAACTTAGTGCGACATCCGCCAACATTTTGGTAATAAACAGAGAAGGAATCGAAGTTAACAAGTTCATTGGTTGTATTGGTCCTATTGTTAGAATGATTATTGACATTCTTGGATGTGTTGTTTTCTGCAAACACACAAGAATGAGCAAAAACAGCTTCTGCACCGGCAGATGTGAAGTCTATTGTTATTTTGTTCTGTCGTTTTCTGCTGACACAACGTTTTTTTGGCATAAAGCGGAACGGACGAACTCTTACAGCGACTGGCCAAAGAGCAGGTTTGAACAGCTGATCATATAGCGATGACGAGATCCCCAATTTGAAATTTATACTCTTGAGTAAGTTTTCTTCGGTTCCTCTCTTTAAAAGTTTATAGCACCGCATATGACCCTCATTTATTCTTGCTCTTTTTATTGATTGACATATTTTATTATATTGTCTGTAGAAGTCGTCGAGGCAAACGATGATACATGAACCCATTTCAAAGCTTGTACCACTTTTAAATCAGTATGATCTCTTTATTTTTCCGCGTCCAAACAACTGTCTTATAGGGTATCCGGGACCACGTTCTCAGATCCTCTCCGGTGCTTAATGGAGTACTGAAACCCTTGGAGTTTCAGAGCCCACCGCGCCATTCTACCGCTTAGATCAGTCTGCCGCATCAGCCATTGTAAGCTGGCGTTGTCAGTAAGCACCGTGAATTCTTGACCTTCAATATATGCACGAAATTTCTTTACACTCAGGACCACGACTTAGGATCCCGTTAATATGGGCCAAGGGATACGCGTCCTTGACCGTCACTGCGTTGATCTTCCTCGAGTCCAGACAAAGTCGAACCTTCCCAGGTTGACGCACCAGTACCACAGGAGAACTCCAGGAACTCTTGGATTCTTCTATAATCCCTTGAGCCAGCATGTCATCCAACTCAGCGAAGATCAGTTTCTCGATCGCCGGAGATACGGTATAGTGACGCTTTTTTATGGGTTTCGCATTCTGAACATCGATTATATGTTCAACCAGAGTTGTCTTTCCTAGTCCATCACGGTCGAAGGAAGGGAACCGGGACTTAACTGCCTCCAATCTGCTTAGTTGACTGCTTGTCAAATCGAGGGATTTGGTGTTCTCCCCGTCTCCCCGATCGGGTTCCAAGCTGTGGTGCAATTCTCCGATGATCCCAGGAGCTAACTCGAACGCCCTCCAGAAGTCGATACCGAGATATAAATCTTGTGAAAGGTTGGGAATGAGATACAGATCGATTTCTCGTGTCTGCCCTCGAAAGTCCATTTTAACGACGACCTTTCCCTTTATCGGGTGTCGACTCCCATCGACCGTTCTCACACTGCTGGTGAACCTCTTTAAGTTACGTCCCTCCTTCAAAACCTCTTCGGCTACTTTTGAACCAATACAACTTATCGTAGCGCCACTATCGAGTAGCCCTAGCATAGAACGACCAAGAAACTTCACTTCCGCATACGATCGCACGTCTTCTCCTTGGTTGATGATGGCGTTGACCAATCTTCGCCGGTTTTCCCGCACTGCTTTCCAAAACAATTCTTTTTCTTACTTCTCACTGCGTCTATGTATGTGTCAAAAATACGGGCTCGTGCCCTACGATATTCTTCCCATCCCTTAAGCAAGCTACGTAACGGTGATCAGTCTCGCCACAGTTCCAGCAGGTGAGCGCATTATTGACCGCCAAGGTACTATTTTCATCTTTTGCGATGGGCGGCACTGAGACCTCCTTGGGCTGTCTACCGTTTATGTCAACTTCAGCGACACTACGACGCGGCATCGGGTTTCGCCATCCGACCACTCCTCGACTGACATCCGCTAGGAATCGCTCCCGCTTACGGCAGATATCTCGGAGTTGTGCCACAGAGTTAATTGTCAATTATAGAATCTCGTGGCGAATATCCGGCCGGAGATTTTGTGATATGATTTCGACGAGTTTACATTCACTTATTTGTGAGTTTAACCGATTTGTCAACACAGAAATTGAATCGAAGTACTCGTCGAAAGTTTCACGATCCTTCTGCTTCCTCGACCGAACATTCTCCAACAGATCATAATCTGTACGATTGTCTTTATATTGCAGACGCAAGGCTTCGCATAGATCAAACAAATTACACTGTTGCACACTCCGATGATACCTCCAAAACCAGTCTCGGGCTTTCCCATGAAGCAACATGTGAAAGTTATTGCAGATAACCGTAAAATCCCCATACAGGGTTTGATTGGTGAGGACTTGTACTCGGTACAGAAATTCATCAACGATGAGTCCGTCCATGGTGCCATCAAAACGAATTTGCCATTTTTGTATCATGTTAGTGATACGATCCGACTTACCCAACTCAAGCGAGTGACCAGAGTTCGAAACCTGATTCTGTGCAAAGGTAACATTGCGAAGATTTGATTGTAGACCATTTGAGGTAATTGATGAAGGAAGACGACTAAAATCATCTTGGCGATTCTGAGAAAGGCTCGGAGGACTGAATTGGTCTGGCTGTGCTTGAAGATTCAGATTTCCTAAACACTTCTGTATGTTGGACGTAACAACGTCAGTTAGTTTACTGGATAAGCATTCAAGGGTTTCCACCTTGTGTTGTTCAAAGGCTATATTTATCAAGGCTTTTACTTCGTTCGTGGTAAGCGGTTTTTCTAAAACAGGAGGTGGACGTGTCCCTGACCTTTGACGGTTGTCTTCAAAGAAAATTTCGTCATCGATGAGGCTCCTCTGTGCGTAACGCTTTGGCGCGATATGGCCCCTCTTTCCGGCACTAGTGCTACGAGTGGTCATAGTTTTAGGTATGGCTCCCTTTGCAGCAGGCGTTCGTCTGTGGTGTTGTCTCTTTCCCTCATTGACATTGGCTGAATCCACATGTGTCACTTCTATTTGCTTAAGACTGTCGCTTACACAATCAGCTTTACATGTTGTGCACTTGTCCGCCGTCTTTAAAAATTCAGTAATACACCTATGATGAAACACATGTCAACATGAGGTACTTAGACTTTCCACTTCCGGGACCAGTTCAGCCTTACACACCTGACATACTACGCTTGGATTGAGGCGGCTCAAGTCCTCGTTGCTACGTATGGTAAACATTTACCCACCCAAACCCTAAAGTTCAATGCCGTAGAAAATCTGAGTTAAAACTTAGCCAGAATACCGATCTTGACCTTAGTCCTTTCAGAATAACAATTATGATACTTTAATAATAATCCAATTATCGGGGTGAAATTCTGGGCGACCGGGCTCCACGTTGGGCGCCATTTTCTGTAATTATTATTGGATATTGTAGATTATTGTCGAAATTAGGACGCAATACTCTTTTAGACTTATCGCTTTATTTTATAAGTTGGTAGTGACGTGTTCGTTTTTGGATGGTTCGGTGTAGGGAAATGCTGGATTGTTCGTGTTATTGAGTTTCGGGTTTTTATGGTGACTTCGGTTCACCTTTTAATATTTTTAAGTTGATTTAGAAGTAAAATACATAACTTATAATCACGTTAAATCTAAGTAAGTAGTTATTCAAATAAGGTATTTGTACTGTAACGGAGTTTTCCCAGCCGGGGTAAACTCAGCGTGACCAGGGTTCTGAGGCAAGGGGTCGTTACAATAAATTTCTATTTTGGGACTTTTCGAAGTATTTTCTTTATTTCTAAATTTCTTATAACCTATAATTTAATCCTGGGCGATGCGTCAATCCTGAGCGACGAGTTAGCCTTTGACGAGCGTAAATCCTGAGCGATGCGTTAGCCTTTGATGAGCATAACTCCTGAGCGATGCGTTAGCCTTTGACGGGCGTGAATCCTGAGCGATGTGTGGGCGTGATACAGTCGAGACTCCTAAGCTATGTGTGAGCGTAGGACAGTCGAGACTCCTGAGCGATGTGTGAGCAGGATAGTCGAGACTCCTGAGCGATGCGTGAGCGTTAAACTGAGATGAGTGTGACTCCTGAGCGATGCGAGAGCGTTAGTCTGAGATGAGCGTGACTCCTGAGTGATGCGTGAGCGTTAGTCTGTGATGAGCGTGACTCCTGAGCGATGTATGAGCGTGATACAGTCGAGACTCCTGAGCGATGCGTGAGCGTTAAACTGAGATGAGTGTGACTCCTGAGCGATGCTTGAGCGTTAGCCTAACACGAACGTGCAACCTGGGTGATGCGTGAGCGTTAGTCTGAGATGAGCGTGACTTCTGAGCGATGCGTGGGCGTGAGCCTGACGATCGCGACTCCTGAGCGATTCGAGAGCGTTAGTCTGAGATGAGCGTGAGACAATCGGTCCTAAACGACGAAGTGACGTGAGTGACCTGAGAGCTTCGATGAAGTGACGTGGGTAATGCCTTGACGAAGTGACGTGAGTGACGTGAATGGTGACGAGAGCGACGTAAGTGACGACGGGCCTTGACTGAGTGACGACGAGAGCCTCGACGTGAGCGACGTAAGTGACGACGGGCCTTGACTGAGTGACGGCGAGAGCCTCGACGTGAGGACGTGAGTATGCGAGAGCTTTGATGAACTGTCGTGGGTAACGTGCGTAATGCAAAGGCTTTGATGAACTGTCGTGCGTAACGTGAGTCTTGACGTGAGGACAGTAGCGAATGCAGGGAGAGTCGTCAGCAGCGATATGCTGGATGTACCGGCGCAACAACCCGTAGGGAATCCACACAGCGATGTTGCGTCGTACGAATGACGGAAGCAGAGAAAAACGTCGACAGCGATATGCTGGATGTACCGGCGTAACAACCCGTAGGGAATCCACACAGCGATGTTACGTCGTACGAATGACGGAAGCAGAGGAAAACGTCGACAGCGATATGCTGGATGTACCGGCGTAACAACCCGTAGGGAATCCACACAGCGATGTTACGTCGTACGAATGACGGAAGCAGAGGAAGACGTCGGCAGCGATATGCTGTATGTACCGGCGCAACAACCCGTAGGGAATCCACACAGCGATGTTGCGTCGTACGAATGACGGAAGCAGAGAAAAACGTCGACAGCGATATGCTGGATGTACCGGCGTAACAACCCGTAGGGAATCCACACAGCGATGTTACGTCGTACGAATGACGGAAGCAGAGGAAGACGTCGGCAGCGATATGCTGTATGTACCGGCGCAACAACCCGTAGGGAATCCACACAGCGATGTTGCGTCGTACGAATGACGGAAGCAGAGGAAGACGTCGGCAGCGATATGCTGTATGTACCGGCGCAACAACCCGTAGGGAATCCACACAGCGATGTTGCGTCGTACGAATGACGGAAGCAGAGGAAGACGTCGGCAGCGATATGCTGGATGTACCGGCGCAACAACCCGTAGGGAATCCACACAGCGATGTTACGTCGTACGAATGACGGAGCAGAGAAAAACGTCGGCAGCGATATGCTGGATGTACCGGCGTAACAACCCGTAGGGAATCCACACAGCGATGTTACGCCGTACGAATGACGTCGGCAGCGAATGTCAGTGAAATAGTTTTATTAATAATGACTTACCACCGCGTGATCCGAACAGCACAAAAAGGAGACTAAGAGACCGACTGACTGCATGCTCGCCTTTTTATACCCTTTTGTGTGGCAAAAATTCTAAATAGCGTGCTGCGCTGTGATTGGTCAGTCCGGTGGTGTGATGTTGTTTTGGCTGTTTTATTTTCATATGCGTTTGGTGGTTGCACTGCGTGGGTGCAGGGTGCACCCGAATTTGGGAAAAAACTATATGGTATGTTTTGTGTGAACAAAATTCGGCCACAAGAATTTTGTTCCTCACACTCCCCCGTTACTTCGGCGAAAAAAAACACTTGCGCTTCACTAGCTAGTTCTAATAACGGGGCATCTACATTCGTAGTCCCCGTCAACCTGCTACGTCCGCTACTGGTACACACCTCTGTTGCCACTGCGATTGTTGCCTTTGCTGCTGCTGTTGACTTCGCTGCTGCTTTCGACTTCGTTGCTGCTGTGCCTATTATTGTTCCGTAGATGCGTTGAGTTCTGTTGCTGTGCACGTGGTTGTATAATCTTCTAGTGCATTCTGTTGTTCTCCTGATGAACTGGCATCGCCTTTGCAGTGTGTGTGGTTGTTGCTGAACATTTTTTTTGCTGCTGTGATCATTGTTGTTGCACCTTTTACTCTGTGGCTTTTCTTCGTTCGGAAGTTATATTTCTTATGCTAAGAAAGAGTCCCTGTTCGGGCGCCAATTGTAACGGAGTTTTCCCAGCCGGGGTAAACTCAGCGTGACCAGGGTTCTGAGGCAAGGGGTCGTTACAATAAATTTCTATTTTGGGACTTTTCGAAGTATTTTCTTTATTTCTAAATTTCTTATAACCTATAATTTAATCCTGGGCGATGCGTCAATCCTGAGCGACGAGTTAGCCTTTGACGAGCGTAAATCCTGAGCGATGCGTTAGCCTTTGATGAGCATAACTCCTGAGCGATGCGTTAGCCTTTGACGGGCGTGAATCCTGAGCGATGTGTGGGCGTGATACAGTCGAGACTCCTAAGCTATGTGTGAGCGTAGGACAGTCGAGACTCCTGAGCGATGTGTGAGCAGGATAGTCGAGACTCCTGAGCGATGTATGAGCGTGATACAGTCGAGACTCCTGAACGCTGCGTGGGCGTGAGACGGTCGAGACTCCTAAGCTATGCGTGAGCGTAGGACAGTCGAGACCCCTGAGCGATGTATGAGCGTGATACAGTCGAGACTCCTAAGCTATGTGTGAGCGTAGGACAGTCGAGACTCCTGAGCGATGCGTGAGCGTTAGACTGAGATGAGTGTGACTCCTGAGCGATGCTTGAGCTTTAGCCTAAGACGAGTGTGCAACCTGGGTGATGCTTGAGCGTTAGTCTGAGATGAGCGTGAGACAATCGGTCCTAAACGACGAAGTGACGTGAGTGACCTGAGAGCTTCGATGAAGTGACGTGGGTAATGCCTTGACGAAGTGACGTGAGTGACGTGAATGGTGACGAGAGCGACGTAAGTGACGACGGGCCTTGACTGAGTGACGACGAGAGCCTCGACGTGAGCGACGTAAGTGACGACGGGCCTTGACTGAGTGACGGCGAGAGCCTCGACGTGAGGACGTGAGTATGCGAGATCTTTGATGAACTGTCGTGGGTAACGTGCGTAATGCAAAGGCTTTGATGAACTGTCGTGCGTAACGTGAGTCTTGACGTGAGGACAGTAGCGAATGCAGGGAGAGTCTTCAGCAGCGATATGCTGGATGTACCGGCGCAACAACCCGTAGGGAATCCACACAGCGATGTTGCGTCGTACGAATGACGGAAGCAGAGAAAAACGTCGACAGCGATATGCTGGATGTACCGGCGTAACAACCCGTAGGGAATCCACACAGCGATGTTACGTCGTACGAATGACGGAAGCAGAGGAAAACGTCGACAGCGATATGCTGGATGTACCGGCGTAACAACCCGTAGGGAATCCACACAGCGATGTTACGTCGTACGAATGACGGAAGCAGAGGAAGACGTCGGCAGCGATATGCTGTATGTACCGGCGCAACAACCCGTAGGGAATCCACACAGCGATGTTGCGTCGTACGAATGACGGAAGCAGAGAAAAACGTCGACAGCGATATGCTGGATGTACCGGCGTAACAACCCGTAGGGAATCCACACAGCGATGTTACGTCGTACGAATGACGAAAGCAGAGGAAGACGTCGGCAGCGATATGCTGTATGTACCGGCGCAACAACCCGTAGGGAATCCACACAGCGATGTTGCGTCGTACGAATGACGGAAGCAGAGAAAACGTCGACAGCGATATGCTGGATGTACCGGCGTAACAACCCGTAGGGAATCCACACAGCGATGTTACGTCGTACGAATGACGGAAGCAGAGGAAGACGTCGGCAGCGATATGCTGTATGTACCGGCGCAACAACCCGTAGGGAATCCACACAGCGATGTTGCGTCGTACGAATGACGGAAGCAGAGGAAGACGTCGGCAGCGATATGCTGGATGTACCGGCGCAACAACCCGTAGGGAATCCACACAGCGATGTTACGTCGTACGAATGACGTCGGCAGCGAATGTCAGTGAAATAGTTTTATTAATAATGACTAACCACCGCGTGATCCGAACAGCACAAAAAGGAGACTAAGAGACCGACTGACTGCATGCTCGCCTTTTTATACCCTTTTGTGTGGCAAAAATTCTAAATAGCGTGCTGCGCTGTGATTGGTCAGTCCGGTGGCGTGATGTTGTTTTGGCTGTTTTATTTTCATATGCGTTTGGTGGTTGCACTGCGTGGGTGCAGGGTGCACCCGAATTTGGGAAAAAACTATATGGTATGTTTTGTGTGAACAAAATTCGGCCACAAGAATTTTGTTCCTCACAGTACATATCGCCCACCGAAACCATTTAAAGAGGTTATTCTGCTGGCGGATTGAACAGTCGCCCAGAATTTCACCCCAATACTTGGATTATTATTAAAGTATCATAATTGTTATTCTGAAAGGACTAAGGTCAAGATCGGTATTCTGGCTGAGTTTTAATTCAGATTTTCTACGGCATTGAACTTTAGGGTTTGGGTGGGTAAATGTTTACCATACGTAGCAACGAGGACTTGAGCCGCCTCAATACAAGCGTAGTATGTCAGGTGTGTAAGGCTGAACTGGTCCCGGAAGTGGAAAGTCTAAGTACCTCATGTTGACATGTGTTTCATCATACGTGTATCACTGAATTTTTAAAGACGGCGGACAAGTGCACAACATGTAAAGCTGATTGTGTAAGCGACAGTCTTAAGCAAATAGAAGTGACACATGTGGATTCAGCCAATGTCAATGAGGGAAAGAGACAACACCACAGACGAACGCCTGCTGCAACGGGAGCCATACCTAAAACTATGACTACTCGTAGCACTAGTGCCGGAAAGAGGGGCCATATCGCGCCAAAGCGTTACGCACAGAGGAGCCTCATCGATGACGAAATTTTCTTTGAAGACAGCCGTCAAAGGTCAGGGACACGTCAACCTCCTGTTTTAGAAAAACCGCTTACCACGAACGAAGTAAAAGCCTTGATAAATATAGCCTTTGAACAACACAAGGTGGAAACCCTTGAATGCTTATCCAGTAAACTAACTGACGTTGTTACGTCCAACATACAGAAGTGTTTAGGAAATCTGAATCTTCAAGCACAGCCAGACCAATTCAGTCCTCCGAGCCTTTCTCAGAATCGCCAAGATGATTTTAGTCGTCTTCCTTCATCAATGACCTCAAATGGTCTACAATCAAATCTTCGCAATGTTACCTTTGCACAGAATCAGGTTTCGAACTCCGGTCACTCAACTCGAGTTGGGTAAGTCGGATCGTATCACTAACATGATACAAAAATGGCAAATTCGTTTTGATGGCACCATGGACGGACTCATCGTTGATGAATTTCTGTACCGAGTACAAGTCCTCACCAATCAAACCCTGTATGGGGATTTTACGGTTATCTGCAATAACTTTCACATGTTGCTTCATGGGAAAGCCCGAGACTGGTTTTGGAGGTATCATCGGAGTGTGCAACAGTGTAATTGGTTTGATCTATGCGAAGCCTTGCGTCTGCAATATAAAGACAATCGTACAGATTATGATCTGTTGGAGAATGTTCGGTCGAGGAAGCAGAAGGATCGTGAAACTTTCGACGAGTACTTCGATTCAATTTCTGTGTTGACAAATCGGTTAAACTCACAGCGGGTTTGGCTCAGTTTCGACAGCGCAACCCACACCCCAAGTAATTTCAACTACGGAGGTCGTCCCATTAAAGGAAACATGTTCACGTGTTTCTGAAGGGGAACCAAGTGTTCCGACGACCTTACTTGTATCTAAAGTTTCTAAAGTAACAACTCCGCCAGAAAGTAGGAATCCATTATTGTTCCCCATTAAGCCTTACCACGAGCGATGGGAAGAATATCGTAGGGCACGAGCCCGTATTTTTGACACATACATAGATGCAGTGAGAAGTAAGAAAAAGAATTGTTTTGGAAAGCAGTGCGGGAAAACCGGCGAAGATTGGTCAACGCCATCATCAACCAAGGAGAAGACGTGCGATCGTATGCGGAAGTGAAGTTTCTTGGTCGTTCTATGCTAGGGCTACTCGATAGTGGCGCTACGATAAGTTGTATTGGTTCAAAAGTAGCCGAAGAGGTTTTGAAGGAGGGACGTAACTTAACGAGGTTCACCAGCAGTGTGAGAACGGTCGATGGGAGTCGACACCCGATAAAGGGAAAGGTCGTCGTTAAAATGGACTTTCGAGGGCAGACACGAGAAATCGATCTGTATCTCATTCCCAACCTTTCACAAGATTTATATCTCGGTATCGACTTCTGGAGGGCGTTCGAGTTAGCTCCTGGGATCATCGGAGAATTGCACCACAACTTGGAACCCGAACGGGGAGACGGGGAGAACACCAAATCCCTCGATTTGACAAGTAGTCAACTAAGCAGATTGGAGGCAGTTAAGTCCCGGTTCCCTTCCTTCGACCGTGATGGACTAGGAAAGACAACTCTGGTTGAACATATAATCGATGTTCAGAATGCGAAACCCATAAAACAGCGTCACTATCCCGTATCTCCGGCGATCGAGAAACTGATCTTCGCTGACTTGGATGACATGCTGGCTCAAGGGATTATAGAAGAATCCAAGAGTTCCTGGAGTTCTCCTGTGGTACTGGTGCGTCAACCTGGGAAGGTTCGACTTTGTCTGGACTCGAGGAAGATCAACGCAGTGACGGTCAAGGACGCGTATCCCTTGGCCCATATTAAGGGGATCCTAAGTCGTTTACCGCCTGCAGAGGTCATATCGACTTTGGACCTAAAGAAGGCGTTCCATCAAACCGTTAGAGGTGAATTCTCGAGACAAAACGGCTTTCACTGCCCCAAATAGACCTTTGTACCAATACCGTGTGATGCCGTTCGGGTTGTGTAACGCTCCACAGACCCTTTGTAGGTTGATGGATCAAGTTATCCCACCACAACTTCGAAGTTTTGTATTTGTGTATCTGGATGACTTACTGGTTATCACCGACACCTTCGTTAAGCATCTCCTAATTTGGGAAGAGGTCGCTTCACATTTACGGAAAGCTGGTCTAACGATTAACCTTACTAAAAGCAAATTTTGCTTGAAGGAAGTGAAGTATCTGGGGTATGTGGTTGGCTATGGAGTGTTGAAGGCCGATCCGGATAAGGTAGTTGCCATAACGGAGTTTCCAACTCCAAGGTCTGTTCGGCAATTGAGAAGATTCCTCGGAATGGCAGGATGGTATCGACGCTTTATAGCCAGCTTCTCTGTCATAACTCACCCCCTTACTGAACTCCTTAAAAAGTTGAAATCTTTCATTTGGTCGGTCGAAGCCGAGAATGCTTTTAATGAGCTCAAACAACGATTGACATCCGCACCGGTATTGGTTAACCCTGACTTCAATAAACCCTTTCTCTTACAATGCGATGCGAGCCAGGATGGTATCGGCAGCGTCCTTGCACAAGTGACTGAGCATGGTGACGAAGTTCCTGTGGCTTTTATGTCCCAGAAGTTTAATAAAGCCCAGCGGAATTATAGTGTCACGGAGCAAGAATGTCTAGCTGTGGTCCTGAGTGTAAAGAAATTTCGTGCATATATTGAAGGTCAAGAATTCACGGTGCTTACTGACCACGCCAGCTTACAATGGCTGATGCGGCAGACTGATCTAAGCGGTAGAATGGTGCGGTGGGCTCTGAAACTCCAAGGGTTTCAGTTCTCCATTAAGCACCGGAAAGGATCTGAGAACGTGGTCCCGGATACAGAAAAATTGTTTGGACGCAGAAAAATAAAGAGATCATACTGATTTAAAAGTGGTACAAGCTTTGAAATGGGTTCATGTATCATCGTTTGCCTCGACGACTTCTACAGACAATATAATAAAATATGTCAATCAATAAAAAGAGCAAGAATAAATGAGGGTCATATGCGGTGCTATAAACTTTTAAAGAGAGGAACCGAAGAAAACTTACTCAAGAGTATAAATTTCAAATTGGGGATCTCATCATCGCTATATGATCAGCTGTTCAAACCTGCTCTTTGGCCAGTCGCTGTAAGAGTTCGTCTGTTCCGCTTTATGCCAAAAAACGTTACGCCAAAAAACGTTGTGTCAGCAGAAAACGACAGAACAAAATAACAATAGACTTCACATCTGCCGGTGCAGAAGCTGTTTCTGCTCATTCTTGTTTGTTTGCAGAAAACAACACATCCAAGAATGTCAATAATCATTCTAACAATAGGACCAATACAATCAATGAACTTGTTAACTTCGATTCCTTCTCTGTTTATTACCAAAATGTTGGCGGATGTCGCACTAAGTTAAGAGAACTCTTTACTGCGATTGAAGACTGTTCATATAATGCTGTAGCTTTAACTGAGACCTGGTTACATGATGCCATTTATTCTTCAGAAATATTTAACTCTGAATTCATCGTATACAGAAAGGACCGAAATGCTGATATCTCTGGCCATTTAAGAGGCGGTGGAGTATTGTTTGCCCTTAGATCTGTATTCAATAGTAAGGAAATAATTTTACCCGATCACATAAGTCTAGAAATCGAGCAAATATGTGTCCAATTATGTGTTATTTCTGATAAAAGAGATTTAATAAAAATATATTATTTTATCAGTTATATACCACCTGGCAGTACAATTGAAATTTATAATGCTCATATAAATAACATCAATTACATAATAGATTCTTTCGATGAAAATTCGTTTGCTGTTGTATTAGGTGATTTTAATCTTGGTAACATTGAATGGTCATTTTCAAATGAAGAGAAATGCCTTTTACCATATAATTTATCTAAAACGATTGAAATTGAAACCATTGATAAAATGTTTTCTATGAACTTTATGCAAATTAATAATATTAAAAATAGCTTAAATAGAATTTTAGATTTAATTTTTGTTCATAAGGAATTGGAAGCTACACTTTGTGTAGCTGACTTTCCCTTATTAATGGATGGAATACATCATAAGTGTATTCTTATAAACTTTAATTTTAGTATACATATTATCATATATTGATACAGCATATAATAGTAGGATTAATTACGATTACAACTTTGTAAAAGCAGATTACAATGAAATAAATCTTTACTTAGCAACGCTTAAGTGGGCTGAAATTTTCGCGAACTTAAACTTAACATCTTGTCATGAAGTTTTTACTAACACTATTTTTCGTACCTTCCATTTATTTATTCCTAAAAAGAATTTCCGTATGGAAATAAGCCGGTTTGGTTCAACAAAAGCTTAAAAAGGTTAAAAAATATTTAAAATAAAATGCAAAAAAACAACCATTCCGACAGTTCCTTGCGTATGCATTTTCTGCGATTACGTAAGGAGTATGAATTCTTAAAAGAATTTACTTATAAACAATATCTTCTTTCTATAGAAAATAATATAAGGCTTAATCCAAAAAGTCTTTTTTGAGTAGCAAAAAAAAGTACTTTGGCTTGCCATCTAATATGTCTTACAAAAATAATGTATCCAGCGATTTAAGTGTCGTATGTAATATGTTCGCATCTTATTTTCAATCAAATTATGCTACAGGGGCGATTCCGATAATGTCGAATATCTCGCGCACCAAATAACAGATATTGGTCAGCTTTTTCTTACTGAGGAGGAGGTCTTATATGAACTATCTAATCTAGATAATAATAGCAAAACTGGACCTGATTTAATTTCCCCCCTTTATATTAAAAGTTGTAAACTCAACGTCTTAAAGCCCTTATTACACATATTTAATTTGTCTTTAGCTAGCGGTGAATTCTTAAAAGATTGGAAATTTTCGTTTATAACTCCAATCCATAAAAATGGCCAACGCCAAAATATCGAGAATTATAGGCCTATATCTAAATTACAGTTAGTTCCAAAAATCTTTGAAGCTATTGTAAAAAGAAAGCTTGCATCCTTTTTATCTAACAAGATATCAGAGCTTCAACACGGCTTTGTAGGAGGCTGGATCCAATCTAGCCTTTTTCTCAAATTACTGTTTATCAGAGATTGAAAACAACCACCAGGTTGACGTTGTTTACACTGACTTCTCGAAAGCTTTTGATCGAGTCCAACATGTTAACTTAATAAATAAAATGAAGTTAATGGGCTTTCATGGAAATTTTCTAAAATGGATATCCAACTACTTAACTGACAGGAGGCAAGAAGTCAAAGAAAGCCCCGGAATCGAATTGGATTCCGCCGAATTCCAAAATACCGTATATGAAAAGCTAAAGTCCAATGTGCTAGCCAATCAGGATAAGTTACCCGACTTGAAAATTGTAGGGAGGTACCTCTACAAACGTAGCGACTTCGCCTCTGGACCAGGAAAACAACTCGTGGAAGCTTTGGGTCCCTGAAAGCATGACAAACGATGCCATACATCGTGCCCACGGGAGCGTGACCAGTGCGCACGGAGGAGTAGGGAAAATATAGGGAAAATATTAGAAAATATTAAGCGTTACTTCTTTTGGCCACATATGACGAAACAGATTCGAGAGTACATCGCCCGCTGCGAAACGTGCAAATGCACTAAGTCGCCCAACAAAATCTTGCGTCCTAGGATGGGTCAGATGGTACAATCAGCCCGACCCTTTCAAAGATTATACATTGATTTGTTAGGTCCTTACCCTCGATCAAAATCCGGAGCTATTGGTATTTTAATCATAGTCGACCATCTCTAGAAGTTCAATTTCCTGGAACCTCTCAAAAATTCTGTGCTCCTGCCATTTGCAAGTACTTAGAGGAATCCATATTTCACACCTTTGGGGTCCCCGAAGTAATTGTGACAGATAACGGCGTACAGTTTAGGTCAACTATGTTCAACTCGCTTCTTGACAGATACGGAATCAATCATGTATATACAGCCCTGTACTCCCCGCAATCGAACGCCTCGGAAAGGGTAAATCTTTCCATAATAGCGGCGCCTATGTAGGGCAAGACCAGAACGACTGGGACAAATGTCTAAGTGGAATCAGTTGCGCCTTGCGTAGCTCCTTTCACACCTTCATCGGATTTTCACCATACTATGTTCTTTTCGGATTAAACATGACCCATCATGCTTCCGATTACAAGTTATTACGGAATTTGGATCTCCTGTATGATCATGACACTACCATCTCGCCGCCCGAACAAAGACTTTCTATCAGAAACAAAGTTAACGAAAACCTGCAAAAAGCTTACGAGACTAACGTGCGCACGCACAATACTCGAACTCGCAACGCAGAAGATAGAGTGCGTCAAGAGGTCTTAAGGAGAAACTTCGCCCAGAGCAACTTCGCAAAAGGTTTTAGTGCCAAATTAGCCCCCCTGTTTCTCCCCGCCAGAATAGGAAACTCATATTACTTGCTTGAAGACCGGGCCGGGAAATTAATGGGAGTGTACCATTCCAAAGATATTAGGCAATAAGCTTGGACTCAAATCCTACCCTCTTCAAGTGATAGTGCAACCCCAGCTAGAAGGCGGAGGTTGGCCTATCACTTGTTTTGTAATGGTAGATAAATTTTTTTTTTGATGTTACAAGTGGTTGGCACCACCAAACCCCCCCCTACAACTTAAGGCCCGATTATAATAGACTTTCGGGTGCATGGGCTAGTGTCAAATGTCAACGAAATGCTTGCTCATGTTTGCCAAATTACAACAAATGATTATAATGAAATTTTGCCTGCATTAGCATTTGTTCTGTCACTCAGTCACATTGACTGCTTTTCACATAGAGGTTAACACCAAATTAAAACAATTAAAAAATTTAAAACTGTTGTACAGTGTGATGGAGGGACTATGTGTGCTCCAGCAAATTAACGATTTAATAGATAAGATAGTAAAAAATAAAAGAAAAGGATCATGCAGTGTTCGCAAAATAAATCGCGACAGGAACAGAAATGGTTTCTATGCAGTTACGTTTTTAAGAATTAAAGAGATGGACAGTGGTAAATTTTTTATATATACGCGAATGAACCCCGAACTTTACAACGTGTTGTTAGAATTAATAGGACCCTTATTAAAGAAATATTCAATCCGAGAGCCAATAAGTCCCGAATGCCGTCTCGCATTAGTTTTGCAGTGAGTATGACTATTGTGGAAAGAAATAGTAACTCTATTGTATTATAATTAGGTATTTAACTCAAGGTGCTTCCATTCAGTCATTGGCTTGGTCCTTCAAATTAGGCAAAACGACTTGTCGTAAAATTATTTTCGAGACATGTGAAAAAATTTGGACAGCTTTGTATCCTGTTTATGTAGCCGAGCCAAATGTGGGAGATTTCAAGAGAATCAGTGAAGACTTTTGGAATTTTTGGAATATGCCTAATTGTGTTGGTTCTATTGATGGGAAACACATTGCTATCAGGTGTCCACCTAACAGTGGAAGTCAATATTTTTGCTATAAGAAGCATTTTAGCATAGTCCTTATGGCAGTTTGTGATGCAAAATATACATTTACTCATATTGACATAGGAGCTTATGGAAGCCAGAGTGACGTAGGTTTGTGATTATTTTTATACAATTTTCCCATGACATACACATTTTTAAATACACAGGCATTTTTCATATAAGTCGATTTGGCAGAATGCTTTTGGGAAATTCACTTCCAATACCTGACCAGGAAAACTTACCCGGTTCCACAGTAACAATGCCGCATTATTTTGTAGGCAATGCCGCATTCCCGCTAAGTACAAATTTAATGCGACCATATCCGGGAACTCAGCTGTCCCCAAAGAAAGAAAATATCAATAAAAGACTCTCCAGGGCACGCCGCACAATCGAAAATTCCTTTGGAATTTTGGTCGCCCGTTGGCGTATTTTACTTACAACGCTACACATGCTGCCAGAAAATCTAGAGACAGTTGTACTGGCTTGTGTAGCACTTCACAACTTCATTATGCTAAACAAACAAAATGCTACATCCTACTCTTCAAATACGTATACAGATTGGGAAGATGCTGATGGCCAATTGCATTACGGGTCATGGAGAAGTGAAGTAGACAATAACATCCCATCTATCGCACCATCTTCAAATATCCATCAATAAATTATTAAATGAACATTTTAATTTTATTAATTTCATAAATATACATTTTTCAATTTATTTATTTGGGTTTTCTAAATTTGTTCCTCAATGCCATTACTTTTTCAAAAGTTTCTGCTCTAAACGTATCTTTTACGTCTTCCGGAAAATCTTTTAAAAGACAGATAATTGTCTTCATGAACATCTCGTCTGTATTGTCGATGTTTTGGTATAATGGTGCATTTAGTTGCTCCCCAACTCTATCAACAACATCACCAAACTTCTTAAAGAGAATATCCATTGCTCCCTTCTTTTTCGCCGGAGTGGAGCATATGTCGTTGGAATCCTCCAATAAATCCTTGTGGAATTCGAAGAATCCGCTGTTATCGTTGGCTGTAGTGTCTTCCGATAATGAAGCGTTGCAGAGAGTTCTATAAGCGAAAACTTAAAAATGTAAGGACCAATGAGGGGAAAATGTACGATTCTTACCTTCGTGGCTTAATGGTATCTTTTAAAAAAACCACTTCGTCGTAAAGCTCCCATTCCACCTCGTTCTTCGCACCACTGCCGGAAGGCAAATTCAGATTTCTTAGTTCTCTCGAAAATCGCTCACGAAGCGCCTTCCACTTATTTTTGCACTCTAATGCTAAACAAAGTTCACTTCATTACATGAAATAATTTAATGAAACAATAATCTTTACTTACATGTTATTCCTGTTTCCATTGCTACTTCTTCCCAGGCTTTTTGTTTTTTGAATTTTTGAAAATAAAAGGCATCTTTTTTATCATAAAGACAAGTTTTATTTTTTACGCTTATACTTAAATTGCGTGGCGCGAAACATAAAGAAAAGGGAGAATGGATAAAGAGAGATTCGCAAAGATTCGTATGTAGCGAAGATTAGTACCACCACTTCGAAGTAATTGATAAACCGGTTTTGGCTGTCACCAATTCAGGGAATGGCAACCATAAACCATACGACCTAAAACGACGAATAGCGTATGGCCACGTCTACGGCGTACCTTCCGTATAGACCAAATGCAAGTATGTATACACCTCGTATGATTCGGTGAGATGCAGATAGAAAAAAATAAGACACACAAATATGCTAGAGAGTCTCGCTCTCATTATCATCGTTGAGTGCAGTAAGTCGTAAAGTCACTGAATTGTCTCCAGGCAGGGCTGAGTCGGGGTCAATGACGAAAGGTGACGAATGTTCGGTCGTGCGAAGGATACATACTGCATCGTATGATGTATTTGGGGTTTTTTTGGTGGCTTGGCCGCCGACCGTGGCAGTCGAATTTTATTGCTTGACCAAAGCGGTCACAGTGGATTTTTTTATCGTTTAACCAACGCGGCCAGAGCAAATTTTTACTGTTGATCAAAGCGGTCACGGAGTCGAATTTTATTGGTTGACCAAAGCGGTCACAATGAATTTTTTATCGTTTAACCAACGCGGTCAGAGCCGAATTTTTATTGTTTAACCAACGTGGTCACGGTGAATTTTGTGTTTGATCAAAGCGGTCACAGGGTCGATCTCTATTGCTTGACCAAAACGGTCACAGTGGATTTTTTTTTATCGATTAACCAACGTGGTCGCAGAGTCGAATTTTGGTGCTTGACCAGAGCGGTCACAGTGGATTTTTTTATCGTTTAACCAACGCGGCCAGAGCAAATTTTTACTGTTGATCAAAGCGGTCACAGAGTCGAATTTTGGTGCTTGACCAAAGCGGTCACAGTGGATTTTTTTATCGTTTAACCAACGCGGCCAGAGCACATTTGTACTGTTACCCAAAGCGGTCACAGTGGAATTTTTATCGTCTAACCAACGCGGTCAGAGCCGAAATTTTACTGCTAACCAAAGCGGTCACAGAGTCGAATTTTATTGTTAACCAAAGTAGTCTCGGTGTATTTTGTGCTTGACCAAAGCGGTCACAGTGGAATTTTTATCGTCTAACCAACGCGGTCAGAGCCGAAATTTTACTGCTAACCAAAGCGGTCACAGAGTCGAATTTTATTGTTAACCAAAGTGGTCTCGGTGTATTTTGTGCTTGACCAAAGCGGTCACAGTCGTCTAACCAACGCGTCAGAGCCGAATTTTTACTGCTAACCAAAGTGGTCACAGAGTCGAATTTTGTGTTTTACCAAAGCGGTCACAGTGGTGATTCGTGGCAATTATTGGTATGATTCGAGAAATTTCCGGATTTAGAGTGTGAACAACGTCGTCGGTGGCGTCTGCACGCCATTAAAAAGTTGTCCGCCATTTTGAAAACGAAGCGGTCTAGTGTGATTGCAACGCGCATAAAGTTATGATTTGAGAAATTTCCGGATTTGAAGTCGAACAGAGTCGTCGGTGGCGTCTGCACGCCATTAAAAAGTTTTCCGCCATTTTGAAAACGAAGCGGTCCATTGGTAAATCGTGGCAATTATTTGTATGATTCGAGAACTTTCCGGATTTAGAGTGCGAACAGCGTCGCCGTTGGCGTCTGCACGCCCTCAAAAGTTTTACGCCATTTTGGAAAAAAACAAAGCGGTCAAGGTGCATGCAACTCGCTTCTTAATCTGGGCTCTAGGATCCCGAGCTGCCTCAAGTAACCCCATTACTCACCATTGACGTGAACCAACAACAACGAGGATTGATCTTCAAACCCCAGGAGCGTTCCCTTAACGAACTAGCTTTTCAGAATAAATCAGTTCAGAATACTAGTCTTAGCAACGGGGTCCCGATTTGGGCCCCAAATTTTGTAATGATAGTCCAACTGGTCTGCCCAGGCCTCAAGGATATCCTATCAATTCCCTTTAATCTTAAACTTTGTCCCACTTTGTCCCATACAGATTCATCGTCATGCATGCACGTATTATTTTTATTATTATTATTATTATTGTTTGGTGGGCTGAAAAGCCTGGTACACTGCGACCTAGAGATCTATTGTGCATCCCAGATGATTACCACTTTATGTGGTGGTAGTTCCTTAATGAATGCCATTACGTCTGACAGTTCGATTGAAATGACATTCTGTCCTGGGACTGTGTAAGCCTTGAGGTACTTGAGTCTTTTCCTTATAAGAGCATCACACATGAACAATATGTGTTCTGGCGATTCTTTTGCCTTTTTGACGGCAGCTGTCCGTCTGGGATTTTCCCATTTTCAATAGGTGTCTATTGAATGGGCCGTGTCCCAATATGTACCAGACTAGAGATCTGAGTGCATGATGTGAGGAACAAAATTCTTGTGGCCGAATTTTGTTCACACAAAACATGCAATATACTATTTACCAAATTCGGGTGCACCCTGTACCCACGCAGTGCAACCACCAAACGCATATGAAAACAAAACAGCCAAAACAGCATCACGCCACCGGAATAACCAATCACAGCGCAGAACGCTATTTAGAATTTTGCTGCGCAAAAAGGTATAAAAGGGCGAGCATGCAGTCAGTCGCTCTCTTACTCTTAGTCTGTTTCCTGTGCAGTTCGGATCACGTGGTGGTAAGTCATTTTTAATAATTAATTCCTTTAATTCACTGACTATCGCTGCCGACGTCTTTCTCTGCTTTCGTCATTCGTACGACGCAACATCGCTGTGTGGCTCCCCTACGGGTTGTTGCGCTGGTACATCCAGCATATCGCTGCCGACGTCTTTCTCTGCTTTCGTCATTCGTACGACGCAACATCACTGTGTGGCTCCCCTACAGGTTGTTGCGCTGGTACATCCAGCAGATCGCTGCCGACGTCTTTCTCTGCTTTCGTCATTCGTACGACGCAACATCACTGTGTGGCTCCCCTACGGGTTGTTGCGCTGGTACATCCAGCATATCGCTGCCGACGTCTTTCTCTGCTTTCGTCATTCGTACGACGCAACATCACTGTGTGGCTCCCCTACGGGTTGTTGCGCTGGTACATCCAGCAGATCGCTGCCGACGTCTTTCTCTGCTTTCGTCATTCGTACGACGCAACATCACTGTGTGGCTCCCCTACGGGTTGTTGCGCTGGTACATCCAGCAGATCGCTGCCGACGTCTTTCTCTGCTTTCGTCATTCGTACGACGCAACATCACTGTGTGGCTCCCCTACGGGTTGTTGCGCTGGTACATCCAGCAGATCGCTGCCGACGTCTTTCTCTGCTTTCGTCATTCGTACGACGCAACATCACTGTGTGGCTCCCCTACGGGTTGTTGCGCTGGTACATCCAGCAGATCGCTGCCAACGTCTTTCTCTGCTTTCGTCATTCGTACGACGCAACATCACTGTGTGGCTCCCCTACGGGTTGTTGCGCTGGTACATCCAGCAGATCGCTGCCGACGTTCTCTCGCTGCATCCACCCCGGTTGCTTCGTCAAGGCTCGTCACCATTCTCGTCGAAACTCACGTCACTTTGTCAAGGCATTACTCAGGACGCTCACGTCTAGGCTCGTCGATACTCACGTCAATTTGTCAAGGCATTACTCACGTTACTAACGTCAAGGCTCGTCACCATTCACGTCAGTCACGTCACTTCGTCAAGGCATTACCCACGTCACTTCATCGAAGCTCTCACGTCACTCACGTCATTTCGTCGCTCAGGAGTCCCGACTATCTCACGCCTCTCACGTCACTTTGTCAAGGCATTACTAGCGTCAAGGCTCGTCACCACTCACGTCACTCGTCGTCACTAACAGCAAGGCTCGTCACCCTTCACGTCGCTCGTCGTCACTAACGTCAAGGCCCTTCACCATTCACGTCAGTCACGTCACTTCGTCAAGGCATTACCCACGTCACTTCATCGAAGCTCTAACGTCACGCTCGTCACTTCGTCTCTCAGGAGTCCCGACTGTCTCACGCCTCTCACGTCACTTTGTCAAGGCATTACTAGCGTCAAGGCTCGTCACCACTCACGTCACTCATCGTCACTAACGGCAAGGCTCGTCACCATTCGCGTCAGTCACGTCACTTCGTCAAGGCATTACCCACGTCACTTCATCGAAGCTCTCACGTCACTAACGTCATTTCGTCGCTCAGGAGTCCCGACTGCCTACACACCGTTCAGAAGCCTCGACGGTCTCACGCTAACGCATCGCTCAGGACTTGCGCTCGTCAAAGGCTTACGTATCGCTTAGGACTCACGTTAAGAAAACTCCGTTACAATTGGCGCCCGAGCAGGGACCTTCGATAACGTAAAACAAAATATTAATAAGAAAACTTACCTGACTTTTGAGAAAGCAAGAAAGACAAGATGGTCAAGACAAGCTGGGTATATACACTCTCAAAGGAGGAGCTGCAGACCTACATGGCCGAATTTAAGTTGAACAATTCCGGTGGAGTGGAAGAGTTAAGGAAGCGCTTCATAACCCACATCTCGGGACATGACGTAACGTCGGAAGATGAGGTTCGGCTGGCGGAACTGGAAGCGAAGCACCGACGCGGCACATCACCATCACCGCCAGTGATCCTAACACCAGCCGACATACAAAAGGAAAGGAAGACCACCGTTGCGACCGCTCTGACACCACACGGGACAACACCGGCCCATGACACTAAGGAAACCGTAGCGAGCAACACAAGGTCCTGGGAACCGCAGGTTGCAATGCCGTCCCATCAAGCGAAGGAGACATCTGCGGCATCATACCCAGTGGTTATAGACACGGTACGGAAGTGGTCGGTAATGTATGACGGTGGGAAAGACCCCATCGCTTTTGTCGAACGGCTGGAGGAACTGGCCGATGCCTACTCACTTGACAAGGATCTCCTGGCAAAATCTATGCCGGAATTACTGCGAGACCGAGCTCTGTTGTGGTTCCGAAATAATAACCAGCGGTGGTCGAACTGGGATGCATTTAAGAATGACTTCCTGAGGTTCTTCTTGCCAGCCAGATACATGGAGCAACTGGACGATGAGATCCGACAGCGCCATCAGAGAGCTGGAGAGCCCTTTAAGGACTATGTCATAACCATGCAGAGCCTCATGCGACATGTCAACTATACGAGGGCCCAGCAGACCGACCGGATCTTCAAGAACTGCCGCAGAGAGTACCAGCTGTACATCCGTAGGAGGGACTTCCAGGACTTACAGGATCTGATTGGATTAGCAGAAGATCTGGAGGATATAGCTGGCGCGCCAGAACAAATCAGACAGACACCTAGACCCCGACAGATGGAGAGGAACCTTCTGGTCACAGAGAGTCAGGAGGAGCGCATCAACGTTCGAACGGCATGCCGACGCTGCGGCCAGGACGGGCACACCTGGCGAAGTTGTCAAAAACAACAATTGATGTTCTGTTGGGATTGTGGCCAACGAGGAATCAGAACAATAGACTGCTGCCGTCAACTTATTTCACACGTTGAGCAGCGTCATTCTGTCCAGTTCAACAAAAGGGCAGCTCTGATCCAGGACCGACAGCGAATTCTTGCCCGCATCATGATAGGCCGCGAATCCCTCCAAGCCACCATTGATACCGGCGCATCCCGTAGTTTTGTTAGCGAACTTTTGGCCGATAGTCTTCGAAATTTAGGCAACCCCATTCCCTTGAACATCCCAATTCAAATGGCCAACGGGAGTCGGACAACAGTCCGCGAAGGGTTGAATGTCAACGTTCGTTTTGGGGTGTCATCGTATGCACTGCGCCTGCTGGTGCTACCGACCGCCGTTGATGACCTCACACTGGGGATGGACTTCCTTGCAAGGTCGCGAGCCACTTTAAGCTTCGGAGGTGAGTACCTATCACTCCAAACTGAACCAGCAAGACCGATTAAATGTCCGACTTGCAACAAACTCCGAAAACCAATGCAGCCACAACTACCAAAGACGCAGCAGCCGACAACGTCCTCTAAAGTTATCACGAGCGCAAGAGTTGATGAAAGTCACCTCTTTCCAAAGCAGCACTGTACTACAGTTGGCGTGATACAAGTGCTACCAGCTCCGATTGAACCAACTCCAGTGACGACTCCCATCAGAACTTGCCACAGACCCCCCAAGAGCCAGCACAGCAAGAAGTCGACAGCAGTAACCCAACCACAAACCCAACAACGGCAGCGAAACGATCACAACAGCGTGTGCAACAACAAAAGCCAAAATTTAAAAGGTGAAGCCACAACGAGTGCGGCCACAAAGAGCGCAGTAATTAAAACGCAGCGGCGACGACGCAGCATTCAAAAGTCAGCGCATCAACACAACAACAACGACCGCAGCAACAAAAATCTACATTTAAAACTTCGACAACAACAACTACAGGTACAACAACAGAGAAACAGCAAAGGCAATGCCAGTTAATCTGGAGAACAACGGAGTGCACTAGAAGAATTATACAACAACGAGCACAGCATCAGAACTCAACGCATGAAACGAACAACAATAGCAACAGGCACAGAAACAATAAAGTCGACAGCAGCAGCGAATTCAACAGAAGCAGCGGAGTCAGCATAAGCATTGGCGACAGAGGTAGTACCAGCAGCAGACGCAACAATGTAAACTGGGACTACGAAAGTAGACTCCCCGCTATTCAAACTAGTTAGGGAAGCACAAGTTTTTCGCCGAAGTAACGGGGGAGTGTGAGGAACAAAATTCTTGTGGCCGAATTTTGTTCACACAAAACATGCAATATACTTTTTACCAAATTCGGGTGCACCCTGTACCCACGCAGTGCAACCACCAAACGCATATGAAAACAAAACAGCCAAAACAGCATCACGCCACCGGATTAACCAATCACAGCGCAGAACGCTATTTAGAATTTTGCTGCGCAAAAAGGTATAAAAGGGCGAGCATGCAGTCAGTCGCTCTCTTACTCTTAGTCTGCTTCCTGTGCAGTTCGGATCACGTGGTGGTAAGTCATTTTTAATAATTAATTCCTTTAATTCACTGACTATCGCTGCCGACGTCTTTCTCTGCTTTCGTCATTCGTACGACGCAACATCGCTGTGTGGCTCCCCTACGGGTTGTTGCGCTGGTACATCCAGCATATCGCTGCCGACGTCTTTCTCTGCTTTCGTCATTCGTACGACGCAACATCACTGTGTGGCTCCCCTACGGGTTGTTGCGCTGGTACATCCAGCAGATCGCTGCCAACGTCTTTCTCTGCTTTCGTCATTCGTACGACGCAACATCACTGTGTGGCTCCCCTACGGGTTGTTGCGCTGGTACATCCAGCATATCGCTGCCGACGTCTTTCTCTGCGTTCGTCATTCGTACGACGCAACATCACTGTGTGGCTCCCCTACGGGTTGTTGCGCTGGTACATCCAGCAGATCGCTGCCGACGTCTTTCTCTGCTTTCGTCATTCGTACGACGCAACATCACTGTGTGGCTCCCCTACGGGTTGTTGCGCTGGTACATCCAGCAGATCGCTGCCGACGTCTTTCTCTGCTTTCGTCATTCGTACGACGCAACATCACTGTGTGGCTCCCCTACGGGTTGTTGCGCTGGTACATCCAGCAGATCGCTGCCGACGTCTTTCTCTGCTTTAGTCATTCGTACGACGCAACATCACTGTGTGGCTCCCCTACGGGTTGTTGCGCTGGTACATCCAGCAGATCGCTGCCAACGTCTTTCTCTGCTTTCGTCATTCGTACGACGCAACATCACTGTGTGGCTCCCCTACGGGTTGTTGCGCTGGTACATCCAGAAGATCGCTGCCGACGTTCTCTCGCTGCATCCACCCCGGTTGCTTCGTCAAGGCTCGTCACCATTCTCGTCGAAACTCACGTCACTTTGTTAAGGCATTACTCAGGACGCTCACGTCTAGGCTCGTCGATACTCACGTCAATTTGTCAAGGCATTACTCACGTTACAAACGTCAAGGCTCGTCACCATTCACGTCAGTCACGTCACTTCGTCAAGGCATTACCCACGTCACTTCATCGAAGCTCTCACGTCACTCACGTCATTTCGTCGCTCAGGAGTCCCGACTATCTCACGCCTCTCACGTCACTTTGTCAAGGCATTACTAGCGTCAAGGCTCGTCACCACTCACGTCACTCGTCGTCACTAACGGCAAGGCTCGTCACCCTTCACGTCGCTCGTCGTCACTAACGTCAAGGCCCGTCACCATTCACGTCAGTCACGTCACTTCGTCAAGGCATTACCCACGTCACTTCATCGAAGCTCTAACGTCACGCACGTCACTTCGTCGCAAAGGAGTCCCGACTGTCTCACGCCTCTCACGTCACTTTGTCAAGGCATTACTAGCGTCAAGGCTCGTCACCACTCACGTCACTCATCGTCACTAACGGCAAGGCTTGTCACCATTCGCGTCAGTCACGTCACTTCGTCAAGGCATTACCCACGTCACTTCATCGAAGCTCTCACGTCACTAACGTCATTTCGTCGCTCAGGAGTCCCGACTGTCTCACGCCTACACACCGTTCAGAAGCCTCGACGGTCTCACGCTAACGCATCGCTCAGGACTTGCGCTCGTCAAAGGCTTACGTATCGCTTAGGACTCACGTTAAATAATAGATTATAAGAAAAGTAGGAAAATAAAGAAAATACTTCGAAAAGTCCCAAAATAGAAATTTTATTGTAACGACCCCTTGCCTCAGAACCCTGGTCACGCTGAGTTTACCCCGGCTGGGAAAACTCCGTTACAATGACGGTTCAGTTTAATTGCCTTGTTGCACAATGCACAATGTTGTACTTGAGAAGCCTTTTGGTATGTTTCATCCCTGTTGACGATGCCCATTCAGCTCGATGGCATTGTTGGCCCACTCTTTAATTTTGTTTTTGAGGTGGCTAAGGGAGTAGGCAATGCTTGGTTCCGGCCCAATGAAGGTACCTTCTGCGCCTTCTCTTGCGCAGAGATCTGCTGCCTGGTCCCTGCAATGCCTGAGTGCCCTGGGGACCACATAAGGGTGATTTTATTAGTTTTGGCCAATTGTTTTACGTGGCAGTAGCAGCTCCACGTTGTCCTTGTGTTGAAAGTAGGACCTTTTAGTGCAAGTAGTGCGGCCTGGCTGTCTGAGATCATGTAAATCTCAGTTCTTCTGTATTTACTTTTAGTGCATTCCAAGATGCAGGCTTCAAGTGCAATTGTTTCTGCCTGGAAAACGGTTGGAAAACGGTTGCATGCACGTAAGTGGTTTCATATTAAATTATCGTTTCTTATATAAATTTAACGTTCGGTATATTCAGTTCCTTTGAGCCTTGGGCAAAGAAGGCTGTCAAACAGTAATTGTAGTAATACAAATGAATTTATTTTTTTGTTTCTTTGTTGACTCATAAACAATATCTGAATCATTTTTTTTGTTATTAAAGCTATAAAGCTTCAATTATCATTAATAATTTAATATATTGATTCACTTGATAGAAAAACCCAACTGGCTTTATACATTATGAAAGCTTTTTAGCTTCAATTATCTTTAATAATTTGAAATATAAATACATTATTAAAGCTTTAAAGCTTCAATTATCATTAATAGTTTAATATATTGATTTGATTGATAGAAAAGCCGAACTGGCTTTATACCTTATTAAAGCTTTAAAGCTTCAATTATCATTAATAATTTAATATAGTGATTTGCTTGATAGAAAAGCCCAACTGGCTTTATACCTTATTAAAGCTTTAAAGCTTCAATTATCATTAATAATTTAATATAGTGATTTGCTTGATAGAAAAGCCCAACTGGCTTTATACCTTATTAAAGCTTTAAAGCTTCAATTATCATTAATAATTTAATATAGTGATTTGCTTGATAGGAAAGGCCAACTGGTTTTATACCTTATTAAAGCTTTAAAGCTTCAATTATTAATAATTTAATATAGTGATTTGCTTGATAGAAAAGCCCAACTGGCTTTATACCTTATTAAAGCTTTAAAGCTTCAATTATCATTAATAGTTTAATATATTGATTTGATTGATAGAAAAGCCGAACTGGCTTTATACCTTATTAAAGCTTTAAAGCTTCAATTATCATTAATAATTTAATATAGTGATTTGCTTGATAGAAAAGCCCAACTGGCTTTATACCTTATTAAAGCTTTAAAGCTTCAATTATCATTAATAATTTAATATAGTGATTTGCTTGATAGGAAAGGCCAACTGGTTTTATACCTTATTAAAGCTTTAAAGCTTCAATTATCATTAATAATTTAATATATTGATTTGCTTGATAGAAAAGGCCAACTGGCTTTATACCTTATTAAAGCTTTAAAGCTTCAATTATCATTAATAATTTAATATAGTGATTTGCTTGATAGAAAAGCCCAACTGGCTTTATACCTTATTAAAGCTATAAAGCTTCAATTATCATTAATAGTTTAATATAGTGATTTGCTTGATAGAAAAGCCCAACTGGCTTTATACCTTATTAAAGCTTTAAAGCTTCAATTATCATTAATAGTTTAATATATTGATTTGCTTGAAAGAAAAGCCCAACTGGCTTTATACCTTATTAAAGCTTTAAAGCTTCAATTATCATTAATAGTTTAATATATTGATTTGCTTGATAGAAAAGCCCAACTGGCTTTATACCTTATTAAAGCTTTAAATCTTCAATTATCATTAATAATTTAATATAGCGATTTGCTTGATAGAAAAACCCAACTGGCTTAATACATTATGAAAGCTTTGTAGCTTCAATTATCTTTAATAATTTAAAATATATATACATTATTAAACCTTTAAAGCTTCAATTATCATTAATAGTTTAATATATTGATTTGCTTGATAGAAAAGCCCAACTGGCTTTATACCTTATTAAAGTTTTAAAGCTTCAATTATCTTTAATAATTTAATATATTGATTTGCTTGATAGAAAAGCCCTACTGGCTTTATACATAATTAAAGTTTGAAAGCTTCAATTATTTTTAATAATTCATAAATTGATTTGCTTGATATAAAAGCACGACTGGCTTTATACATTATAAAAGCTTTGTAGCTTTAATTATCTTTAATAATTTAATATATTGGTTTGATTGATAGAAAAGCCCAAATGGCTTTATACATTATTAAAGATTTAGAGCCCGATTATATTTAAAATTAAATATATAGTGATTAGCTCGTTATTAACACCCAAATGGCTTGTTGCAAACCCCTTAAAATGTCAACAGTAGTGTTAACGCTTGGTCATATGAACATTACGAAATTTTCCAGTAATAAAGCTTATAAAGCGTTAATATTCTTTATCTTAAATCTTTGTCAGAGTGACCTCCTAGGAAATATGGTGGGGATTTCCCCGAAATAAAATTTGTATGCTTTCAATTGGAATGTTTTTTTTTTTTTGGGTTATTTTGCAGACGCTTACCAATTGAACGAACAATGGGGAAAGTGTAATTAGATATCTTGCTACTCTTCCAGCCCAGGTAAGCCTTTTAATTTTAATTTAGAAAAAAAAGATACAAAAGAAAACTTCCGAATTATTTTCTGTTAATACTTTTATTCTTGTGGAAAGTTAAAACTAGACTGCTATAAGTCTTTACCTGAAATTTGCAAATAAGTTCAACAATCTATATATAAATAGGAAAAGGCAAAACAGTTAAAAACTATTTTCTCCTCTGTTTGTCAACCGATTTTCATTTTTTTTGGTAGCTATTGATGAGCTTTAGTGTTATCAATAAAAAAAATTTGGAAAAGTTATCTATTATCGTTCATTTTCGCGTTTAAAGCAGGTTGCTAAGAGTTCAACGTTAAAATTTTTGATAGAACAGAAATACAGTGGTGGAGGGGTTAAGTGAGGTTGTTGGGTGGTTGGGGATGGGTGGTGTAGGGCGAGGGAGTGGGTGGATGGTGGGTGGGGCGGATCAGTGACCGTGTGGAGGGTAGCATAGAGTACAGAGAGACCAATGGGCGATAACTAGTAATTATAAAATGCTTTATAATTATTTCCGCGACTTCGCAGTGGCTACATCTTATTAAGAATGCTTAGCAAGAATTTCCGCTGCTTCGCAGTAGTTACATATTTCTAAAATCATAATTTTTTTATCAGCACTTTGACAAAGTGCTGCAACTTGAAACCAAGTGCATTCTTGGTGCAAGTTGAATGTTTGAGGTCGAGGTTATGAACTCCTATCGTTGAATTCCACCATACAAGTACATAACTTGCACGTATTTCTGGATCCATGCTGTTTTGGTTGCTACGGTTGACCCGAGATATTTAAAGGACTGCACTACTTCCAGTTCGCGCTTTACTATTTTAACTGAGGGACCAATGTTGCATCTGCTCGCTGACATGACTTTGTTTTGCTCACATTTATGTACAGCCCCAAATTTTGTGCCGCCCGATCGATCTGGATGAAAGCTGCCTGTGTAGCTCTTGGATTTCTACCAACGATTTCAATATCGTCTACATAAGCTTGTGTCTGAATGAATTTATAGAGAATTGTTTCTCTCGCCGTTACATCAGAATCTCGAATTACTTTCTCCAACGCCAGGGCTTCTACAAACGCCCGCCAACGAACTCGATTTAACGCCTGAGGTTTCAAGAGACGCCACTCGGTCCCCTGGGATCTTGCTTCCTCTTCTATTGTCCTTTTCCATGTCTTGCTAGGACGGCCAACTCGACGGCTTCCTTGTGGATTCCAGTCGAGCGCTAGTTTCGTAATGTCGTCCGCTGGCTTTCTCAAAGTCTGGCCAATCCAGCTCCATTTTCGTCGTCTGATGGTGAGCGCAATTGCTTCCTGCTGTGTTACTCTCCGCAAGTCTTGATTGGTGATAATGTCCGGCCATCTTATTCTCAGTATCCTCCTTAAGCACTTGTTGACGAAAACTTGGAGACGCGTCGCAATTGACTCTGTGACTTTCCACGTTTCGCAGCCATACAAGAGTACTGAGAGAACGTTAGATCTGAACATCATTAGCTTTAGATTCCGGGAGATTTGCGAGGAGTTCCAGATATTATTTAGCATACTATAGGAGTGTCGCGCCTTGTTTACACGAGAGCACACATCCGAGTCAGCACCACCATTTTTAGACATCCAGCTGCCCAAATAACAAAACTTATCGACTTCCTCTATCTTATGTCCGTCAATCGAGAGATCACATGTTCCACTAGCGTTAACGCGAAGTAGTTTTGTTTTTTAGACGTTAATTTGTAAACCCACTTTGTTAGCGTGGAGTTCTAGTGAGTTTAATTTTCGCTCCATGTCACCTAGCGATTGTGATAGGAGACAGATACCATCGGCATAGTCAAGGTCTTCCAGGCGGTGAAAAACATTCCATGGCAAACCCGATGGAGTACGGGTTACTATTTTCATCACCCAGTCGATAACAATTGTAAAAAGCAGTGGTCAGAGGGTGCAGCCTTGCTTGACTCCCGAGTAGATGTTGAAATGTGAGCCAAGATGACCGTTATGAATGACGCGGCATGTTGAGTCGCGGTACAGCTCCTTAATGATGTTTTATGATTTTTTCCGGAACACCATAACTAGACAAAATCTGCCACATCATGTTTCGGCTTACGCTATCAAAAGCGCGTTTAAAATCTACAAAAACCATATACAGATGAGAGCGATACTCAACTGATTGCTCAATGATTATACGCAGGGTGTTAATTTGATCTGTACAAGAACGGTTTGGGCAAAATCCTGCTTTTTCATTTCTCAAGATTGGCTCTAACGCATTCTGTAAGCGCCTAGCTATTATAGAAGAGATCATTTTGTTTATAGTCTTTAGCAGGGTTATTCCTCTCCAGTTTTCGCAATTGCTCAAATCACCTTTCTTGGGAAGTTTGACTATTCAGATTCCCAGATATCTTGATATATCGCATGCCACGTTCGCGTAGTTAACTCGACGTCAGCTTGGAGGAGTTCTGCGTAGATATTGTCGTTGCCTGCTGCTTTACCTGATTGCAGTGAACGAATTGTTGTCCTTATCTCATCAAACGAAGGGGTAGCGACGCTGATGTTAAGTAGCCTATTAGGGTGCATATGTGGGTTGATGGACGTGCCTGGCGAAGTACAATTCAAAACATTCCTAAAATGCTCTGTCCAGCGGGTTAATTGTTGTTCCTCCATAAGGATCAAAGAGCCATCTATTGCCTTAACAGGGTAGTTGATGTGGTGTTTCTGGTTGGCGAGCTTACGAGCGAGTTGGTAGACTGTGCTATATTGCCTGCTATCAGCGGCTAGCTGTGCTTGTGTTGAGATGTCGCTTAGCCATGCTCTTTTCTCGTTCCTAGCTGAACGGCCAACTTGTCGGTCCAGATCCCTATACTTCCGCGCTAATGCGCTTCGCTCGGCACCCGAGGCCGCGTTTAACTCTGCGTTGATGGAATGGCGTTCACGAATAGTGTTCCATGTGCTATCTGATATCCATTCTTTTCTAGTTTTGTCGGCATAGCCTAAAACGGATGAGGCTGCTTCCGTATACGCATTTACTGTTTTCTCCCATTTAGACTCTAGGGTTTGGGGCTGTATCTCAGAGAGAGACTGTTGTACGCGGGATACATATTGCAGTTTCACATCTGGGTCTTTCAGTGCAGCTACAGCTGGCTTTCTCGTTATTTGACTTCGTGTGACTGAGTGGACCGCGAGCTTCAACCGAACACTGCCAACCACAAGGTGGTGGTCGCTGTAGACGTCGGCTGCTCTTCGGATTCTAACGTCCAGCAAAGATGATCGCCACTTGCGGCTTATAGCGATGTGATCAATCTGGTTGTTGTACATGTGATCAGGAGAGGTCCAGGTGGCTTTATGGATGTTTTTGTGGGGAAAAATTGTGCCTCCAATGATTAGGTTGCGATCAGAACATAGATCAGCAAACCTTTCGCCGTTGTTATTCATAGAACCAAGGCCGTGTTTTCCCATGACATGTTCCCAATCACTGTTGTCGTTGCCTACCTTTGCGTTAAGGTCACCCATCAAAATAACGATGTCACTCTTCCGTAGTTGATCTAATGAATTATTTAGACGCAAGTAAAACGAGTCTTTTTCTTCAGAGGTGACTTGTTCCGTTGGTGCGTAAACTTGAACAAACACGACCTGTCGAACAGCAGATTTAAATCTTGCAATAATAATTCTATTGGATATTGCTCGCCAGTCCTGTAACGATCTTCTCGCCGCTTTAGAGAGTAGAAATCCCACTCCATTGTGTTCATTGTGTTCTCCTGCAGGCTTACCCGAAAAAATTAGAAACTCGCCGGTGGATGTTCGTTTTTCCCCTACTCCAGGCCATCTCACCTCACTAAAACCAAGAATCTCTAGATGGTATTTACGAAATTCCTTAGTTAATTGAGCAAGCGTTGTTGTCTTGACGAGCGTGCGAATGTTCCAAGTTCCAAAACGTGTCCTTTTTCGTGGGCCAAAGGTCAATGTTTATAAATTCGATACGTACCCGAGGCTTGTATTAGTTTCAAGAATCATTTAATTCAGTTGAGTGGTGATTGGCCAACCGCAACCTAGGTCGTCATGAAGCGCCGCCAACCAAGGCAAGTCCACCTTCTTATTTAGCCCCGACCCAAGCTAAATCTTGAAGGATAGGGGTGAAAATCTTATACGCGGTACTCAAAAACGTTGTACCCCGATAATTACTGTACGTTGTGATATATCTCCCTTCTTATATATGGGGCACAGGATGCCTCTTCGCCAGTCTTCTGGCATCGCTTCTTCCTCCCATACTTGCACTAATTAGTTCATGAATTGCTTAGTGTAGTGCTGGACGTCCTGATTAAATAAGCTCCACTGTGATACCATCTGATCCCGAGGCCTTATTATTATTTATTATATTATACATATTATATTATTATTTATATATTATTATTTTTAAGACTCGTTCTGCTAACTTTGTCTATGCTTGGTAACGGCAGCAAAGTGTGGTCTTTGGTTATTGGTGGAGTCTCCAGTTCCTCAGTTATCTAGTCATTTTGCAACTCATGAAAGTCCTCTTCCTATCGCTTTAAGTAAATTTGAGATTGGTTAACCTCCTTGTCTTTGCGATAAGTACAACGCGGTGTATATTACCTCATACCGCGGACTCTTTGGTAGAACTTCCGCGCCTGGTGCAGTCCTTTCTCTCTGTACTGTTTTAGTTCACAGACAAAGTTCTCCTTTCAGGCTGCTTTCTTTCACCGGTGAGCTGTTTTTTCATATCTTCTTTCTATCATCTTCGCGTGCTTGCGAGAGGTTGTTACATTGTTCGGTACGCAACATCCTTGCGTTAAGTCGCTAGCTTACATTCGTCATCGAAGCAGTCGTTCTTATATCTACGACTACTGCCTAAGATGGAGTCAGCAGTACTGATGACAATATTCTTAAATAGTTTCCCAGGACTTACTCTCGCTGCATTTAGGGCGAGTCCTCTCCTTTGACCGTAGTTGTTTCTGGTCTCTTCGTTTCGAAGGGCAGCCTTGTTGACTCGAATCTTAATCGCGGATGCAGTCTTTCGTGATGATGCAATCCGCGCGCGGAGCACAATACCAACGAGATAGTGGTCCGAGTCGACGTTGGCACCTCGGTACGTCATCAGGTTCGGGTTGTGGCGGCGGTCTATCAACACCTGGTCTATCTGGTTGCGAGTGGCTCTATCAGGAGATACCCAGGTGACTTTGTAGATATTTTTACGCGCAAACCTTGTACTCACAGCGACTAAATTATTTTTATGACTCGTCCATTGCCATTAGTGTTCTCGTGTAAGCTATGGGTGCCAATGTACTGCCTAAATACTGGCTCCCTACCTATTTTGGCATTCATATCCCCCGGAATGACTTTAACGTCATACTGAGGACAGGCATAGAGTTCCCGTTCGGCGATTCAAGGAATTCTTCTTTTTCATCTTCTGGGGAATCCTCTGTAGATGCGTGAACGTTTATGAAGCTTATGTTTTTAAATCTGCCCCGCACGCGAAGGGTGCATAGCCGTTCAGTTACTGCTTTCAAGCCGATAACGGTGGGTTTCTAACTAGAAACCCCACCCCGAGCACATGATTTCTTGCATGACAGCTGTAATATATGTTATATTCTGATTTTGGTAGGACACCATTCTCCGTCCACCGCATCTCCCGAATTGCTGTTATACCAGCTTTATATTTGGACAGGGTATCGGATAGCTGCTGTCCAGCTCGAGCTCTATACGGTGAGCGTACGTTTCATGAAAAAATTCTTCAATCGCTTAGCAGTTTTCATTGCCGTGGTCGTCTTCGTTTATCAGTGTATCCGAGGCTGATTTTGGGTTCCGTAATAATATTTTTTTACGTGCCTAGCCCCAACCTTACTTTGAAGGAACTAGCCCGATCATTCAGCTTTTCCTATATTGGAGGAAAATTAGCGACGGCCATCACGTGGAGGTTTGATCACACTTCAGTGCACTCGACTGTTCTAAAATTCAGTTAGTGTTGTCCTCTAAACAAAACAAACACCTTGAAGAAAAAGTAAGAATTTTATGTGTCTTAACTGCTAACGACTTATGAAATATTCTAAATTCTAAAAAAATTTTCAAACTGTTGCAAAAAATTGTGAATATTTTTGCACAAACGTTCTATGGACATTGGAAGTGTTTTTCTAGCATGAGAAGCAAATATTTGTAATGAGTGGCATATACATCAAATCATATGTTGGATCTGTATTAATATACTTGAAGCATGCAGCCCATTTTGTTCTCCAGCCATATTTGCAAAATAATTTGTAATTTCAAACGGTTTAGAGAGTGATTTTAGAGATATCTCAATACTCTTTGCTGTCGGTCAAAGAATCGAGTTACCAACACCAGTGCCATACAGTTACTTTTCATCGACTCAAAGCGAAAATTTATTTTTAATGAGATTCGAAACAACACTTTTGTCATAAATACTTTGCAATACCTACGGACTTTACTGTTGCAATGGATTCCATTGGATATTTTAGAGGCTGAAGCACTTTTTTGAAGATCCGGCAGATAATCCATCAAGATTAATGAAAGATTATGCAATATGCAAAACATAATTAAGTTTAATTCTGCTGCTTTCACATTCTTTTTGAAATCACTTTCATTTCCGTTGCAGAAGGATTTAATATGTAGCTGTTTTTGAGCTGCTCTAACATTCCTTCTGTGAAAGAGGTTTTTGCTACGTCGGTTTAAGTCACCTGAGTGGTTTTGTAATGACTTACTGCAAGCCCTGCAAAATGCCACGAATTTTTTTTTAATTCATGGGTATATTTCTATCCATTCTTTGCGAAATGCTTGCTCGGAGTTATTTTTAATTTTTCTATTCTTAGCCGTTATTTCCTCAGATTGTTTCTCGGAACTTGATGTACTAGGAGTAACACGCATAATTAAAGCTGCTTTAATACTTGATCTAAAAATAATAATTATTTATTTAATAATTAAAACAATTTAACCTAAACGTAAACTCCTTAATAACCGAGGTTGAACTTCCTTTTTCCCCCCGGAGATTTCTTTACAGACGCTTACTTCCTTACAACAAATCTAATAAAAAAGCATATGCGAGTTTACTAGCAAACCTCCGATTCTGTAACGAATCTAGATTTTCTTCTTCAATCTCAATTTTTATTTTCTTGTACATAGTAAAAAGAAATATAGTAATTATGAAAATTTTCGAACTTGGGATTTTTGCAGATCCATTACCGTATCACCTGAGTCAGAAAAAGCGAAAATAAAAAAAATCCATTCTTAGAATTTTCCTCGGCATGCAATCATACATGGTAAAATTTTCAAGATGGTGGACTGAGCCGCTGAGGCGCTACAGACATACAGACTTTCATAAATAAAGTTTTCTCTTAGTAATATAGATGTATATATGAAGATAGTAAAGCGAGCTCCTCAGCTCGCCATATGGATATTTGTAATTTAGACTGTATTGCTGCCTTATCCAGTGTCCCCTGAGGTGCTCCGAAAATAAAATTTGTATGCGAACGAAACGTACAATTGATTGATTGATTTTATTTTCTAAAATAGATCTTTTAAAATATTTAACAAATTCAATTATTTCTCACAATACTTACATTCGTGCAACAATCTCCCCAAAACGACGATCAGACAGCAACGAAGGCCGTTTTCACACAATCGATTGCTCGACACTCAATCAGAGAGTGCGCAAATATTGTTGCACGTCTTAATCCTTCGTAAGCAAATATTGAGTTTGAAATTGTAGTCGCAATACTGGTGTCCTTTGATCGCTGACTTGAGGGATTTTTGCACAAATGTACGAAAATAAACCCTTTTAAGGCTCTCAAATCGTTATTCAATGATTAACCCTTTAAGGTTTTACAATACAAATAAAATGAAATAATGAAAAACTCAGAAACCCTTTACGGGTTTACAATGCAAATAAATGAAATAATGAAAAATTCAACATTTTATCTGGCTCGATGACAATCCAGGAGTCGTCTGAACTGGTGAAGACTCAAAATCGAGAACAGCGAGCCTTCTTGTCTTGACACACCGATCGCCTTGTCTTCAACTTGTCTTCAATACATCGTCATGCAAACGGACATCTGCTCTGCGAATCACTACATCTGGACAGGGGTAAACCTTTCGATTCGGCCCAACCGCCATGCTGAACGAATTTCATTCGGCTCAATGACGATTACTATGTTGCCAACATCGATTGGTTTAGAAGTTCGATGCCATTTGGTTCTTCTCGCTATCTCTGCAAGGTATTCTCTGTACCATCTCTTCGTAAACTTGGCCATCAAATGTTGAGATCGCCGACAGTAAAGCTTGCTATAAGCGCCGCCGTCAGAAAATAGCCCTAGAGCCGTAACATATTTATCTTCTTTGCATAAAAAGTTTACTTGAAACTTTAAAATCTGACATTTTAAGTGAGTCTGATCTCGCAATAGTGGCAAATTAATTACTGGTGGCACGTAAAGTTAAACTGTCTTTTGAGAAAAAAACAAGCCTCGAATTTATTTGGGTTAAATTCCACGCGGTTAGAACTGCCCCAATCAAGAGTGACTTGAATGTTAGACAGAATTGTCGTGTTCATTAATTCACGTGAATCAATCAAGCGAGAATTGCAATCTTTCTGACTTAAAAACTCAATGGAAGTCGAAAACATTGTATCATCAGAAAATGTGATATCCAGGTTGTAGATGACAACATGTCATTGATATGTATCAAAAAGAGCGTAGGCGACAAGGATGACCATTGTGGCACGCCAGCATTGATACCATGTGAAGCTGAAGATATACTGTTCAATACAAATTTTATTTTACGGTTCCATAAATAATATACAATTCATGCAATTTGAGCGCACGAATCTTATTAATAAGACAATCATGCCATACTCTATCAAAATGCTTCGCTCCCAACAATGAGTCATGCACGTCATTTCACCTGAAGACGCTTTTTGCGAAATCCATACTGCACATCGGATAAAAGACCATTCATAACCAGATAGCTCAGTAGTTTGAAATTATTGATAGATTCTATTACCTTCGATAGAACCGACAACAAAGCAATAGGGTAATAGTAGTTATTTGGGGCAGATTTATCACATTTTTTCGGAACGGCTATTAACAGAGCGTGGTCGAAAAGTCCTAATGAAGCAGATAAATCAATTGAATTGAATGTAGTGGTTAGAAATAAATCTAAAAGGTGAGGTGATTGACCAGTAATATCAGGATACCTAGTGGACTTATCGACGAGTTGGGTAAAAAAATTAATATTTAAAAATAGTTCTGCGGTTTCACCTTTTCGATCTCTTCCATTCTAAAAAGTCAACCAAGTATCATTGTGGACATTGAAATCGCCCAAGACTACTCATTGCGATGTTTGTGAGTACTCGTAAATCTTTTCTATCATTCTATCTAGTAAAATTCATTACTAGAGTCATCAGGTGACTAATTAGGACTACGATATAGGGAACAAATAAACATGGAATGGTTCGAAATTTTAATATCAATCCATAACGTATTGAAAAGAGGTTTACTGCTCGGAAAAATAAAATTAGGAACACTAAACAGATATCATCTCGAACGAAGAGAACAATCCCTCGATGCGGAACCAAATAGTCGACAAGCGAATACCCCGGACATTGAAAATCATTTGGTGTACCAATATAAGAAACCTGATTTCCACTTAAACTAAGAACGGCAGGTTTATTCGAGTTAAGATGGGATACGAATTAAAATTAAAATTTCCTTTGAAGCCACGAATATTTGTGAAATGAATTTCAATATGAGAATTAATTTCACAATTTTTAATTAACAAACCCGGCAAGATGGAAAAATGTAACGTAAAATAAGAATTTAATATAATAATCAAACAAAAATAAGAAGCTCAAAGGTTACTATGATTTTTTTTAATTTTATATTCAATCAAGTTGGTAAAATGAACGCAAACGTACTTTTGACCTTACAAATAACTATAACTTTTGGTCTTTTTTGAAGAAAAAAATTAAATTTGTAAGATCAAACAATATACACTTTTTTAAATCCATGAAACAATTACTGATATAAACGTCGTAAAAGTCAAAACAATTTTTATTTTTTTTTATTGTATTTTCAAACGTGATCATATCGAAAAATGTTCTCTGATGATTTTTTTTTGACAAATGTAGTATTAAAGCCTATTCAATTTTCTACAAATCCATATTACAATGTTTACACATTGGGTCAACAGGAGCAGAGCTAAAATTAAAAGTTTGAAAAATGAAATTTGAGAAAAAAAGTAATGTAAAACTTTACTTTCAAGTAAACTCAACTTAATGCGCAGGGTGAGAAAATAGACTTCCCCCCCCACCATACGATTTTTTTCAGTAAATTAATCAAGGAATCATCCCCTTAAGTATTTGCCACCTTAACGGATACACCCTGTATAAAATGTTGAGGAAATTTACTTGCAAATGTTCAGTTGGTTCTTGTCGACCCAACAATTAAGTTATTTTTTTCTGGTTACACTGATTGTTTTCCCGTTTTAAAGCACCATCGGATAGCGAAGCTGAGGCTGTAATTTGGTAATGATTTTTAGCCTTTTCATTTGCATATGATCGCTCGCGCACACACAGCACAGAACACGAATGATGGAAGAGCTGCCCAGATAGTGGAGCTCGACGCTTACGTTTGCACTTGTTTCACCGGTGGAGGGATTTGTTGAAAGACACAAAACACAAACATCAATACACACAACACACGAAAAGATGAATTAAAACTTAAAATTTATTTTATTTAACTTCAGCATGCAGAAATTAATTTTGATTTTCTCGTTTCACTCCATGGTATGTTGAGTAATTTTTCGAAACGACGTTCATCGTTTGGTGTTATAACTATCGCTTGATGCCATATTCTGTCGTATGAGATTAAACATCATTTGATATCTTTTCACCGTTTCTCTGCCGAATTTGACAACCAACATTGTCTGCTGACTTGATATAAGTTAACAAACGAAACCCAAACACGAGTAGTGTCGTGATCATCACTATGTATCAGCTACTTTGTATCCAGTCATAAGTTATCCGAACTGAATCCGCAGCAGACGTAAACATCCGCGGCAGACATATACATTTGCTGACCAAGCGTCTGGACTTCGCATCACACATAACCATTTGCTGACTTAGCGTCTGGCCTTCATCCGCAGCCCATCTGTACACACAGTTTCTTCCACTATAAATGTTAGCTCATAAGATGTATAATTGTTCAGTTGCCTACTTAAGTTCATAGCATTAGGTTCAGCTTGTCTAATTAAATCAAGTTCAAGTTCAGTTGCCTAGTTAAGTTCATAGCATTAAGTTCAGCTTGTCTAATTAAATTCAAGTTCAAGTTCAGTTGACTATTATAGTATTAAGTTCTATTGATTAAATAATAATACAGTTGCCTTTGAAAATTAAATTAGTTATTTTTTGACGTGACAACGTCTCACTACAAGGGGTGCATTTTCAAAAAGCCAAATGTTAAGTGAGACACTGTTAAGTGAGACACTGTTAAGTGATACAGTGCTCACACTGTTATGAGACATTGTTAAGTGAGACACTGTTAAATGTCCGAATGTTTTGATCACTATTAAATATCACAAAATTTAAATGTCAGTACTTTGGGAACTAAGCCATTTCCCAAGAGATTCGCATGAAATTCGGAATGTAGGACTAAGATGTGACTATAAGATTTGTTCCTATGGAAATTCTGGGATCTGGCCAATATGGAGGACTAATATGTGACTATAAGACTTGTTCCTATGGAAATTCTGGGATCTGGCCAATAGGGTCTGGGATTTTTGGAACCAAGCCATTTCTCAAGGGATTTGTATGAAACTCGGAATGTAGGACTAATATGTGACTATGAGACTTGTTCCTATGGAAATTCTGGAATATGATTAATCTGGTCTGGAATTTCTGGAGCAAATCAATTTCTCAAGCGATTCGCATGAAATTCGGAATGTAGGACTAAGATGCGACTATAAGACTTGTTCCTATGGAAATTCTGGGATCTGGCCAATAGGGTCTGGGATTTTTGGAACCAAGCCATTTCTCAAGGGATTTGTATGAAACTCGGAATGTAGGACTAATATGTGACTATAAGACTTGTTCCTATGGAAATTCTGGGATCTGGCCATTAGGGTCTGGGATTTTTGGAACCAAGTTATTTCTCAAGGGATTCGTATGAAACTCGGAATGTAGGACTAATATGTGACTTTAACACTTGTTCCTATGGAAATTCTGGGATCTGGCCAATAGGGTCTGGGATTTTTGGAACCAAGCCATTTCTCAAGGGATTCGTATGAAACTCGGAATGTAGGACTAATATGTGACTATAACACTTGTTCCTATGGAAATTCTGGTATCTGGCCAATAGGGTCTGGGATTTTGGAACCAAGTCATATCTCAAGCGATTTGTATGAAACTCGGAATGTAGGACTAATATGTGACTATAAGACTTGTTCCTATGGAAATTCTGGGATCTGGCCAATAGGGTCTGGGATTTTTGGAACCAAGTTATTTCTCAAGGGATTCGTATGAAACTCGGAATGTAGGACTAATATGTGACTATAAGACTTGTTCTTATGGAAATTCTGGGATCTGGCCAATAGGGTCTGGGATTTTTGGAACCAAGCCATTTCTCAAGGGATTTGTATGAAACTCGGAATGTAGGACTTATATGTGACAATTAGACTTGTTCCTATGGAAATTCTGGGATCTGGCCAATAGGGTCTGGGATTTTTGGAACCAAGCCATTTCTTAAGGGATTTGTATAAAACTCGGAATGAAGGACTAATATGTGACTTTAACACTTGTTCCTATGGAAATTCTGGGATCTGGCCAATAGGGTCTGGGATTTTTGGAACCAAGCCATTTCTCAAGGGATTCGTATGAAACTCGGAATGTAGGACTAATATGTGACTATAAGACTTGTTCCTATAGAAATTCTGGGATCTGGCCAATAGGGTCTGGGATTTTTGGAACCAAGTTATTTCTCAAGGGATTCGTATGAAACTCGGAATGTAGGACTAATATGTGACTATAAGACTTGTTCCTATGGAAATTCTGGGATCTGGCCAATAGGGTCTGGGATTTTTGCCTTTTAATTTAATCGTAATATTGGCCACAACGTCAAAGATTTTCACTCCAACCGCGCGTAAAGATTACACGCACATATTTTTTTAACAGCTCTTACTTCTCCTACTACTATCGACGCAACAGCATTACTTGTTTGTGCAGTGATATGATATATTTAATATGTACCCACGTCACAATAAATTGTTATGAACATTTAAATCAGCTTATAAATTATTTATTCTGTTGTATGTGATGTGATTGATGATCATGTGTGTATGTGAGTTGAAACCAAAAGCTGCATTACTGTGTTTGGGCAGTAATATGCAATATGCAGCAACTTCACATTTAGTGGTTATGAACATTGAAATTCGCTTATAAATAATTTATATATAATGTGATGTGATGATGATGTATGTGATGAGCTACGGTGCAAGTCGTAGGACTTGTATTTAGTATTGAAATTTTTTTTAATATATCCGTCCGTGTTTATGTTCCACAGACGACAAGATCTTTGTTTTCTTTTCTTTCGTCCCTGACAGAAGTTGTCACGCTCAAAACCCTCGGCCGTGTCTTCGACACAGCCTACCCTGCTCTTTTTTAAACAAATTCTTTTTGTGTAAAACTAACTGGCGCCCGAGCAGGGACCCGTGTAACAGTCAATATTAAATTTGAGTTCACGGGTGAAAATAAAAAGTGTGTTTTAACCAGCGAATAAAATCATTACAAAAATAAACTGTGTTTAAACAACGAATTTAACCACAACAATTGGAAAAACCTAGGAGAAAAGAGGCCCCCAGTAGCTGATTCATCAAAGAACCAGAGGAAAAGGAGTCAAACCAATTTTGACAGCCGCTCCAGGATGCAACTAGCCGCACTGGTGTAAGAAACAAGTACTTAGAGTGAGAACAAATAAAAAAAAGAATTTAAATGAATTTCAATTTCATATATATTTATAAACAATAACATAATTTTCATTTAATAACAAATTTTTTTTGCAAATTTAAAAAAGCAATCGCGTTCTAAATTTATTAATTATTACCAAACTTATCCACATATAAATTAATCTAAAAAAATATATTATATATCCATTAAGAGAGTTATTAAACAAATAAATATTTTTTAAAAAACAAGTGAGCAATTAAACATCTCCTAAAATTAATTTTTAAGACACAAAAGAAGTACACCCAGGTTTCTAAATTTATCATGTCAAACCCATCCTTAATCCAGACATTGCTCCGAATACCCAAAATCCACCAAATCCTCCCAATCCTAATGCTCGCGAAGTAATTACAAGCGAAGCATTAAATAATCTGGAAATAAGTAGTAAGTCGTGTCCTTCAAAGTGAAGGTCGACGATGGGTTCAGTCAATAATTAGCCCCAATTCCGATGGCTTTAGTGGTACAGACCAAATTATTAACCCCGAATTCTGTGCAAACCTAAACGAACTTGACAAGATACCTGACGTTGTACGAAGCCTTAAAGAAAGAAAGTGTTGATCGTATTTTACAATTGTATGAAACAATTAGAGGTACACCGAAGTATTATGGTATTTTAAGTGTTATAAGAAATAAAATAGTTGGCCAAGCCGATGTGGTATTACTATCGTATAATACCCCGTTAGATTGGAAGTGCATCTCACGATGCCTAACAATGTACTATGCGGACAAGCGCGATTTGTCCACATTAGAATATCAAATGTCTTCATTAGTTCAAGGGAATCAAACCGTGCAAGAATTTTATCACCATGTCAATGCTCATCTATCCCTCATACTAAATAAGTTAGGGTCCACGGATGTTAGCAGCGAGTCCTTATCATTGCTAACACAAACATATCGCGACAAGGCTCTCGATACGTTTATACGAGGCTTGAAAGGTGATCTACCAAGATTACTTGGCATGAGGGAACCTACCTTGAAAAATTACTGTTCCAGAAATTTCAGACCATAATGATCATATTCCAGAATTACCATAGGAAGCAATCTTATAGTCACATCTTAGTCCTACATTCCGAATTTCATGCGAATCGCTTGAAAAATTACTTTGTTCCAGAAATTCCAGACCATAATGATCATATTCCAGAATTTCCATAGGAAGAAATTTTATAGTCACATCTTAGTCCTACATGCCGAATTTCATGCGAATCGCTAGAGAAATTGATTTGCTCCAGAAATTCTAGACCATATTGATCATATTCCAGAATTTCCATAGGAAGCAATCTTATAGTCACATCTTAGTCCTACATTCCGAATTTTATGCGAATCGCTTGAAAAATTGCATTGTTCCAGAAATTCCAGACAATAATGATCATATTCCAGAATTTCCATAGGAAGGAATCTTATAGTCGCATCTTAGTTCTACATTCCGAATTTCATGCGAATCGCTTGAGAAATTGATTTGTTCCAGAAATTCCAGACCATAATGATCATATTCCAGAATTTCCATAGGAAGAAGTCTTATAGTCGCATCTTAGTTCTACATTCCGAATTTCATACGAATCTCTTGAAAATTGCTTTGTTCCAGAAATTCCAGACAATAATGATCATATTCCAGAATTTCCATAGGAAGAAGTATTTAAGTCGCATCTTAGTCCTACATTCCGAATTTCATGCGAATCGCTTGAAAAACTGATTTGTTTCCGAAATTCCAGACCATAATGAATATATTCCAGAATTGCCATAGGAAAAAGTTTTATATTCTCATCTTAGTTCTACATACCGAATTACATACGAATCGCTTGAGAAATTGCTTTGTTCCAGAAATTCCAGACTATATTCCAGAACTGCCATAGGAAAAAGTTTTATAGTCGCATCTTAGCCCTACACCCCGAATTTCATGCGAATCGATTGAGAAATGCCTTAGTTCAAAAAGTTCTAGTTCCTAATGACCAAATCACAGTGGATATTAAAAGTGTAGCATAACAGAGGACAAAATGTTGTTAAAATAGTGACATAACAGAGGAAGAAATGCTGTTAAAATAGTGGCACAATAGAGGACAAAATGCTGTTAAAATGGTTCCATTTAACATTCGACTTTTTGAATATGTACCCCTTAACCTTGTATTGAGACGTTGTCACGTCAAAAAGTGTTTCTGAGGACTTCTCAAATAACAATGATGAACAGGTCAGACTTGCAACTCAAGGAGATTAATTAGCAGCAGAGATGCAATAAAATTCAATAAATGTACGAAGACCTGCTTCATAAATTTCAAGTATTGTCAAAACAAGCAAAACCAAAACAACTTGTATGCCAAGCTCAGCAGTGACGAAGGACCACCCGCTATTACTTTAGACGATGACTTCGATAAACCTAAAAATCAAATAGATGTTGATTTTGAAGAGGAGTTTCCAACAATCCAATAAAAACTCGCAGGCAAAAAGAGAAGACCAACAACATCATCAATAATAACAAAATAAAGATAGGAAAACCTTCTATTATAAAAACACTAGCTGACGCGACAGACGTTGTCCTGTTCCACTTTCAATAAATTTGTTTGTTATCGTTTTGTGAACTTGTGAAAAGATATTTGAAATAAAATAATAATAATTAAAAATAATTTTGTTCTGCGATTTTGAGTCACAGTATTGATCACATTATTGTGTTACATTTTTAAATTTTGGGAACTAAGTAATTTCTCTACCGATTTCTATAAAATTCGGTATGGTCTTTTGAGGGTCCTCTGGGGGCCTTTTGATGGTCTTTTGAGGTTTTTAGAGGGTCTTTTGAGGGTCTTTTGAAGGTCTTTAGAGGAGTCTTTTGAGAGTCTTTTGTGGGTCTTTTGGAGGTCCTTTGAGGGATTTTGGGGTCTTTTTAGGGTCTTAGGGGTATTTTTGGAGTATTTTGGAGGTCCTTTCAGGGTCTTTTGGGGGCCTATGAGGGTTTTTGGGGATCTTTTGAGGGTCTTTTTGTGGTATTTTGGGGTTTCTGTTGAGGGTCTTTTGGGGATCTTTTGTGGTTCATTTGGGGATCTTTTGATGATCTTTTGGGGGGTCTTTAATAATTTTTGGGGATTTTGAGGGACTTTCGGAGTTTTTGTTTGTGTTTTACTCCAATTGCGCGTTAAACACACGCACTGTTTTTTCTTTTTTTTTTGTTGACTTGCGCGTATGCAAACGACGCTGATAGTTTGGATTTCCAAGGTTAATGCCGCGAAAACTGGTTTATTTGTTGTAATTGCGAATGCAAACCGCAGCTGAAACTGCAAGTGATTAAAGTCTTTGTTTCCCAGGACTATAACGAGCAAAACAAAAAAAGCAAATCCATCGTTCGAATCGTGAGTTATGGTTGCGAGTTCATACAAAAATCCTATGGAAAACAGCACTTTCAGTTTACAATTTTCTGGGCAACTTTTTTATAAAATAAAAGTTAGTCAAATCGGTCCAGTCGTTCTCAAAGTTTTTTTTTTACCTAGCGGTATGAAATATACTTTACGACCTATTCTCATACCTACCAAATATACATAACAAATTTCATAACAATCCGTGAAGCCGTTTCGGAGCTGTTGGAGGACAAACACCGTCAGCATCAGCAGCAAAACTTTTAAAAATATTTAAACATAACAATTTTAGCGTAAATAAATTAAATAATGACATTACAAATATTCAAACAAATAATAAGAAAGTGTTTAGGCAAACAAAAGAACTGCTTAAAAAATGAAAAACTTAAATGAAAGGCATATAAAGGCCCTACATAACCTACCAAGTTATTATGGCGAAAACGATACAATCGCAGTTATCAATTCTATGCAAATTGAGGCAAAATTAATTAAGGTGACCCAGTTTAGGAATTATTGGATCACCCGATTTGATAATAGTGCAAATATTAAGAAAATAACGAAAATTTCCAGATTGCTTAGCCATAAAGTTTACTCCCGGAAGAATAAGCCTAACACTGTGATACAGTGAAACAGATGCCAGCGGCTTGGGCACGTGTCCATTAATTCATCATCATCATCATATTTGGCTCTACAACCGGTATCTGGTCCTGGCCTCTCGCAAAACATCTCTCCACCGGTCCCGATTTTGAGCCGATGCCATCCAGCTTGGCGCCATCCTTCCAGCGTAGGCTTAGCCGGTCTCACTGTCGTGTTCCATAAATCCTACCGCAAATGACTATCCGAGCAGGATCATCTTCGCTCATGCGAGCACCGGAGCCTACCGAGCTTAATTATCTTCACGATGTCGACATCGCGTTACAGCTCGTAGATCTCATCATTATAGAGTCTCCAGAATCGTCCTTCCGGGCCAACAATTCTCCGTAAGACTTTTCTCTCGCACGCGGCTAAGAGGTCAGAATGCTTTTTGCTAAGCACCCAAGTCTCGGATCCATATGTAAGTACTGGTATGACCATTGTCATTGACAGACATAGGCTTTGTTGGATTTAAGCAACCGTGCGCGTATTTCTGGTTCCATGCTGTTATCGGCTGCTACAGTTGACCCTAGATATAAAGGATTGCACTACTTCAAATTTGCGCTTCAATATTTGAATTTAGCTAACAATGTTGGATCTTCTACTCTCAGACGTGGCCACCATGTACTATGTTTTGCTCTCATTTACGTGCAGCCCCAGATTTTGTGCTGCTTGCTCAATCAGTTTTTCGGTTTCTACCAACGATGTCAATATCGTAAGCCAATATCTGAATGGACTTATAGAGGATTGTTTCTCTCGCCGTTACGCCAGAGTCTCGGATCACTTTCTCCAACGCCAGGTTGAAGAGGACGCAGGCCTGCCCATCCAATTTTCGGAGCCCTTTATTGATGTTGAATGGGCTTGATAGTGATCCGGATTATTTTACTTGGCTTATAACATTGGTCATGGTCAACCTGCATAGTCTTGTAAGCTTATTTGGGATACCGAATTCTTTCGTGGCTTTATAAAGTTCTACTATGGCTGTGCTATCATAGGCGGCTTTAAAGTGTATAAAAAGATGGTGTAGTGAGTTTTGAAACTCTAGACATTTTTTCGTCACCTTCCTAAGTGTGTAAATCTGATCAGTTGTTGATTTGCCTGGGATGAAGCCACACTGGTATGGACCAATGATGACTTTAGCGTAAGGGGGTATCCTGTCTTAAAGGATAGAGGAGAAAACCATGTACGCGGTACTCAACAACGTTATACCACGATAACTGCTGCAGGTTGTGATATCTCCTTTCTTATGTATGGGCCACAGGATGCCTCTTCGCCATCGCTTTTTCCTCCCACACTTGCACTATTAGTTCATGCATTGCTTGGTGTATTGCGGGGCCTCCTCTTTTAATCAGCTCCACTGTGATACCATTAGATCCCGGAGCCTAACTATTTTCGAGCCGATTTATTGCTCTACTAACTTCGTCTATGCTTCGTGGCGGCAGCATAGTTTGGTCTTCGGTCATTGGTAAAGCCTCCAACTCCTCAGTTAGCTAGCCGTTAAGCAACTCATGAAAGTGCTCTTACCATCGCTTTAAGATGCCATTTTTTCATATCTTCTGAGGTCTTTATATTCACCTCGCGTGCCAGCGTTCTATGAGATTGGTGTATTGCTCGGTACGCAACATTCTTATGTTCAGGCTAGCTTACATTCGTTATCGAACCAGTTGTTGCGATCTCTACGACTACTTAGGCAGATGGAGTCAGCAGTGCTAATGACAGTATTCTTAAGGCGTGTCCATTTATCTTCTACGTCTGGCATCTCAGCCCCAGGACTTAATATCCCTAAATTTAGAGCGAGTCCTATCGCTTGACCGTAGTTGTTTTTTGTCTCTTCGTTGCGAAGGGCAGCCGTGTTGTGTTGTTGTTGTTAAGAGGATGCTGTCTTTCTTGATGATGCAATCCGCGCTCGGAGCACCATACCAACTAGATAGTTGTTCTAGTCGACGTTGGCACCTCGGCACGTTCGAACCGTCATCAGGTTCGGGTTGTGGAGGCGGTCTATAAACACGTGAACTATCTGGTTGCGAGTGGCTCCATCAGGGGATAACCAGGTGGCTTTGTGAATTTTTTTACGCGCAAACTTTGTACTCGCAACGACCAAATTATTGACATTTCTATGACTCGTTGTCCATTGTCATTAGTGTTCTCGAGCCATGTGTGCCAATGTACTGCCTGAATACTGGCTCCCTACTTATTTTGGCATTCATATCCCCCAGAATGAATTTACATCATGTTCTGCGTTGTTCTGCATTGATTGCAATCAATTTGGCCATACTGCACATTACAGGAAATGCCCAGTATATTAAAAAAAAAATAAAGTCCATCCAAATTAAAAGAGACATTAAATATAATCAAAGTAAATTCTCGCATGAATCTGCTAGAAATTTTGTCAGGCCTAGCTTATCTTTTTCACAAGCCTCTAAGGCGAGTGAAATTAGCAATTTAACAAAAACAATTCTGGTAATACTGACTTCATCAGTAATGAATGCAAAAATTTATTTGTGTTAAGTCAAGTCAAGTCAAGTTCAGAAAAATAAATTCGTTTCTTCCAGGATACAAAAAGCTTCAGAACAATAATGAAAAGAAGGAACACCTGTTCGGTCTTTTCTTCCAATTAAGTGAAAATGGTACATACTTTTTTTAACGTTTAACGTGATTAGTTTGGTCTCCCTGTCCAAGAGACAATACCTTAGCCAATTTTTGATCGAACATAAACCACATGTCGTTTGTATATCAGAATCAAAACTTCTACCTAAACACAAGATTTCGTTTAAAAATTATAATATGATACGCACTGACAAATCTAACGGCTCTGTTGGTACGGCTATCCCTTTATAACCTACAAAGTTATTATGGCGAAAGCGAAATAATCGCATCTATCAATTCTCTTCAAATTGGGGCAAAATTTAGGAATTATTGGAACACCCAATTTAATAATAGTGCAAATATTAAGCAAATAATGAAAATTTCAAGATTGCTTAGCCATAAAGTTTACTTCCAAGAGCATAAGCCTAACACTGTGACACAGTGAAACAGATGCCAGCGGTTTGGACACGTGTCTCTTAAATGCAACATGCTATTTCGGTGTGTCAAGTTTGGTAAAAGTCACGGCCTAAACTTTGCGAGTTACCGTCTAAGCAAAATATTAACAAAATTATATATATTCCTCAGTGTGATGGAACCATTAAAGAACAAATTGGTATTGCCATGTTCTGCGTTGGTTGCTATCAATTTGGTCATACTGCAACTTACAGGAAATGCCCAGTATATTTAAAAAAAAATAAAGTCCTTCCAAATTAAAAGAGACATTAAATATAATCAAAGTAAATTCCCGCATGAATCTGCTAAATTTATTTAGCGACATTTAAAAATAAATAAATTAGTTTCTTCTAGGATACAAGAAATGAATGAAAAGTGGTTTTTTGCCGGTCAATAGCTAGAAATAGTTAAATTCTACAAATACCTCGGTATTAATATCTCAAATAACATGAATATGGAACAACATCTCAAAGAGAAGCTTACAACAGCGAAGTCAGCCATTAGTGCGGCTTTGAAAAACTGTCTGGAAGATAAGCACATGTCCTTATGAGTAAAATATCAAATATTTCAAGCGGTTTCTAAATCAGTCTTGCTGTTAGCGGCACAGGTTTGGGGTTATAAGATGTATGATACCGTGGAAAAACTGATGCGTTTATATTTGAAACGGTAATTAATCTGCCTCAAAGCACACCAAATAGTATGCTTCTAGTTGAAACTGGTCTTTTCCCACTATTTATGAATACCATAAAACTTAATTTTGAATATATATTGAAAACGCTCGCCTTGGACCAGCAAAGGTTGACTAAACGTATAGCGGAGTACATTATAGAGGCAAAAATACTTTGGTTTGATGAATGGCAGTTACTTGCAGATTCCTGTGGACACACTCTCAATTTAAATTCGGGAAACAGACTAAATTGGAAGAAGGAGCTGTATAATTTACTAATGAAGCTGGATGAGAAAATGCATAAAGATAGCATCGAAAATGTAAAAAGTTCAGTACACAGAGCAATATATGCAAACCTCAATCACAACCTTTGCCAAATCAACTACTTCAGCGATAACTACTCGACCGAAGTAATATCCTCAATTTTTAAGGCAAGGGGAGAAATTCTGAACCTGAATTTCATACCACACCATGAAGATTTGCCAGTCATTTGTTCCTTATGTAATCTACAAGAGAGAGAGAGGACACCTATCACTTCTTGGGCAGGTGTCCAATTCTAAGCGAAATTAGGTGTCAGCTTTTTGATAAGGGAACTCTGCAGGAGGAAGAAATGATGATGATTTTAAACGGCACGAACTGGAACAAACTACACAACTATTGTCAAAAAGCATTAAAATACAGAAGAGCGATACTCGAAGAATCTTTTTAAACATACATCAACAGTAACGTCAAACTCGGGCAGACGGCTTTTTAGCCATGTCTTAAATTAAAGAATTATATACTTGTATTTTGTTAATGAATTATTGTAAATGAATAAAATCTATCTATCTATCTAGTAAGACCTCCTGTATTTTTTATTTGTGGCGACTTTAATGCCACACACCCTTTCTGGGGCAATAGTCATGCGGTTACAAACGCGGCAGGTAAGGCCTTGATATGTGTTGTGACTAAAATATGTCATTATATTGCTCACAAGAACCTACGTGCCATAAAGTAATTAGTCACTCATACCTGGATTTCTTTATTTGTTCTTATTCCCTATACATCCAATGGGACCAAAACTTTGGACAAAAACTAAAAGCACGCGTCTTTCAGTCAGATCACTCTGCAGTCGAGATCATTGTAAATACAGCAAGACCCTTGCAAATGTCAACATTATTTGCTTTTGACTATCATCATCATCATATTTGGCTCTACAACAGGTGTCCGGTCCTGGCCTCCCGCAAAAAATCTCTCCACTGATCTCGATTTCGAGCCAATGTCATCCCTAAACTCTGGACGTCCTGGTCTACGTCATCCTTCCAGCGTAGGCTTGGCCGGCCTCGCTGTCGTGTTCCATAAATCCTACCGCAAAGGACTTTCCGAGCAGGATCACTTCGCTCATGCGAGCCAGGTGTCCTGCCCACCGGAGCCTACCGAGCTTAATTCTCTTCACGATGTCGACATCGCGGTAACGCTCGTAGATCTCATCATTATAGAGTCTCCGGAATCATTCTTCCTCACATACGGGACCAACAATTCTCCGTAAGACTTTTCTCTCGAACGCGGCTAAAAGGTAAGAATGCATTTTGCTAAGCACCCAAGTCTCGAATCCATATGTAAGTACTGGTATGACCATTTGCCAGCAGCTTAGATGTTATGGTTAAATTCCTGGATTTGAACAGTCTTGACAGACTATAGTAGGCTTTGTTGGCTTTAACAACAGATAATCTTCAAGATCCCTATTTGGTCCAGCTTTTTCGCTCATCCTTGGTGCAATGTTTGGCGTTTGTGCCTATCGGCTCCGTAATTGTGCCTGCGTTTGTTAGGCCTGGTACTACAAACGAATCCGATACAATTCACTGTCGAGTTGTTGGCCTTCAAGAAAGACGTCAGCTAGTTCCTAAAAGACCGAAACAAAGAATTTTTAAGGCCCACGTATGTCATTTTTTTTCCTAATATTTTCTTGGTCAAGGGTATTTGTAGTTTTCCCTGCCCGTGATCCATTCATTAAAGCATTTGGACTCGCGTCGTTTTATTTTCGTGATCGTTTTTCCGCATGGCTTTTCTCAATAAGTCAGGGAGAATTCCAAGAAAACAAATCGAAACCGGCTACAAACGTGATTAATGTGATTTATTGTGAATCACATTTCTTCGATTTAATTTTTAATTTTAATAAAGGGTTAAGCCCATTTTAATACCGTGGCGCAGGTCATTCAGGGAGTTTTCTCTTGGCAGTAAGTTTAAATAAAAAAAAAGCAACCGCGCGCGTATTTCTGGTTCTATGCTGTTATCGGCTGCTACAGTTGACCCGAGATAGTTTAAGGATTTATTTACCTTGTAGTCAGCCGTTTTTCGGAATTAAATTCTTAAATTTTTAATTGTTTCTTTTTAAATCATAAAAATTTTAAAGAAAAGAACCAAATTACAAATCTTCATGAAAGGCCTAAATTGGAGGAAGTTACGAGGAACCGCAGAGAATCTTCAAGAGATCCATTGGAGTCCAGCTTTTTCGCTCATCCTTGGTGTAATGTTTGGCGTTGGAGCTTATCGGCTCGATAGTTGTGCGTGCCTTTTTCGTTTCTTAGGCCTGGTACTACAAACGAATCCAGTACAATTAACTGTCGAGTTGTGGGCATTCAACTAAGAAGTCAGCTAGTTCCTGATACATAGACCGAATTTTTCAATAGAGGCTCCAAGAATTTTCAAGGGTCACGTATGTCATTTTTTTTTGTAATATTTTCTTGGTCAAGGTTTTTTGTAGTTTTCCTTGACCATGATCCATTCATTAAACCATTAACCATTAAACCAACCATTAAACTTCGCTCTCACTATTTGAATTGAGAGACCAATATTGGATCTTCTACTCGCAGACGTGGTCACCATGTACTTTGTTTTGCTCTCATTTATGTGCAGCCCCAGATTTCGTACCACCTGCTCGATTTGGATGAAAGCTTCCTGTACAGCTCTTCGGTTTCTCTTTTTGTACCAACGATGTCAATATCGTCTGGGTAAGCCAGTATCTGAATGGATCGTTCCTATCGCCGTTACGTCAGAGTCTCGGATCACTTTCTCCAACGCCAGGATAAAGAGGACGCAGGCCAGTCCATCCCCTTTTCGAAGCCCGTTGTAGATGTTGAATGGGCTTGATAGTGATCCGGATATTTTTACTTGGCTTATAACATTCGTCATGGTCAACCTACATATTGAAGGATATAGGGAAAATCTTATACGCGGTACTCAACAACGTTGTACCAAGATAATTGCTGCAGGTTGTGATATCTCATTTCTTATGTATGGGGCACAGGATCTCTTTTCGCCAGTATTCTGGCATCGCTTTCATTCCTCCCATACTTGCACTATTAGTTCATGAATTGCTTGGTGTATTGCGGGGCCTCCTGTTTTAATCAGATCCCGGGGCCTAATTATTTTTGAGCCGATTTATTGCTCTGCTAACTTCGTGTATGCTTGGTGGCGGTGTGGTCTTCGGTCATTGGTGGAGCCTCGAATTCCTCAGTTAGCTGGCCATTAAGCAAGTCATGAAAGTGTTGCTCCCATCGCTCTAAGATGACTTTGAGATCGGCGAGCAGATTACTTTCTTCGTCTTTGCAGATGTGCAAAGCGCCATACCACGGACTCGAGCGATGGCAACGATTTTTCATTCATAGGAGTTACTACCCCTGAGAAAACTGACAAAAATACTCAATCTACACATCGCTATCGATTTTTTTTAAGCCTAAACGTTTACAAAGTAAAATGTGGTTTTTTCAGTCTATTTCAGAAATTGCTTAATTTAATGGGAGCAGTTTTAAAACAGTTGTGATGCGTGTGGCCCGTGTAAAAAAGTTTTTTTTAAGAAATAAAAATTTTTCAAAAAAAAATCGAATATTGCAAATCGATTGTGCAAAGTAGGATTTACTTATCTTGTTTAAATATTACATTCTGTTTATTAATTTTTACCTAAATTTGTTAATTGCCAACAGATTTTTACAAAAAAATAAAAACTTTCTAATCGAACTATCGGACTATTCGTGTTTGTACTTTGTATTTAAAATTTCGCTACAGAGAACCGAGAACAGAGAAAAAGCTCAGTTCCTCAACAGCGATAGTTGAAAAGTTACCTCGCGGAGGTTACTTTTCAGACTTTTCATTCATGCAGTATGAAGTGACAAACAAGCATCGAAGCAAAAAAAAATGGAGAAGCGTCACTACGTGAATCGGTTAAAGTAAAATTTAACAATTTATTACCTATAACATATTTAATAACTATATTAATTAAAATACATAATTAATAAATAAATTACAAATTTTTGTTTTTATACATATACTAGCTGTTCCCGGGTGCTTTGCTACCCGCCCACTGACGCACACTTACACCCGCGTTTCCCGGCTGCCCCATCCCACTGATCCCCGCCCACTGACCGCCGACCACTGACCTCCCGCCCACTTACACCACGCCCACTTACACCCAAATAATTAACCAACTCACCAATCCAGAAAACTTGTTCGAATATTCTTTATATGAAGATTATATACAGGGAAAACTACATTTTCCACCCAAGCGCCACCTATCGGGTCCAAATTTTGTCAACGACTTTCTTTTTATTTAAATATTATATGGTTTGAATTTGAGCCAAATCGTTCCATAAATAAGAATTTTTTGGGAAAAAAACGACACCAGCGCCACCTATCGGGTCCAAATTTTGTCAACGACTTTCTTGATATTAAAATATTATATGGTGTAAATTTGAGCCAAATCGTTCCATAAATAAGAATTTTCAGAAAAAAAACGATACCAGCGCCACCTAGGGGCTGAACCAACTCAGAAACCTTCGCGTAGCAATTACGAACAAACTCGCAAAAGGAAGTATCCAATTTGGTCCAGCCGTTTTGAAGTTTTAAGCATCCGAACAAACCACGATCCATTTTTATATACATATATATATATATATATATATATATATATATAGATATAGGGACACAAGAGGAAACTGAAAGGTTCATTCATGACTGAATTAAAATGGAGAATATATTTACCACAAAATTTTTTTAACAACAAATCAAGTTGGGAGTAATTTAATATATATGTATATTATGATCATTAAATAAATTGATTTCTAGGAAAGAAGCCCAGTTAGCGGTGGATGACTGGCGGAATCTAAAAATATAGTGTACCAATCTAATGGATAAATAAATATAAGGTAATTTTTGGTGAAAATTAATATACAAAAGTTTTATTTACGTAAACTTTTCTTTAAAACCATTATTGAATAACCTGCAGGTATTAGAACAGAAGAGGAGGGCCCCAATATGCCACTTGGCCAAATTTTTAACTAATGCATCAATATGTATTTAAAAAAAAAATGTATTATTATTATTACTTATTGGGCTTTTAAGATAATTCAGTTTTTAGGCTGAATTACAACCATCCATAGGACGAGCTGAGAAGCTCGCTTTACTATCTTACAGTAATATCTGACCACAACCTTGGTATAGAATTCGCTTAAAAACCACCCATAAAAATTAAAATTTTTCATGTAAGTTCTCTAATAGGAGATACAATTGTGTGCAAAGTTTGAACCGGGTTAATTTGGAAAAAATTAATATTATAGCCCCCTTCACTTCATTCGCTCATTCCCATTCGCTCCAAAAATTTTACAAAAACTTTTGTCCATCGGGATAAACATATCTTTAAAATTTGAAGAAAATCGGGTAAATTTTTTTAAAACATTTTTATATGGCCGCACGACCTTGGGTCCGGGGTCTCCAACATTTTTACAAAAAGTGTTGTCCATCGGAGATACGTTTGTGTATAAAATTTTATGAAAATCGGGTTATTTTTTAAAAATTTTATATGGGCCCCAAATTTTAATAGAAAGTTTTGTCTCCGGAAATACACATGTGTGCAAAATTTCAATAAAATCGGGCTTTGGTAACTGATTGGTCAGAAAATCTGACCACCCAGCCAGCCACGGGCACGGGAATTAATATATAGATAATATAAATATATAGATAGATATAGAATTTAAAAATAGTACCCTACAGCGAGGAAATAATTGTAAAAGTCAATTATATCTTCCTGATGGCATTTTACTAATAACAAATGAAAAGAAAAGACTGCGTCGAATATGGTTTAATAATCACTATGAATTTATTAACCATCTGATTGAGTCTCATATCAGCTTATTGAATAAAATAATTCCGGAAAATATTGTAATCTACACTAGATAGTACTATTGTAAGTTACTTTCAATAATGAATATGGACAAAAGTAAAATTAAGTAATTACATGGCCTAGGGAGGAATATTATAATTCCCCCAATCTATGATAGTAGCAATATTCTTGTAAATGACAAAAAGAAAAGTTAAATATAATTTAAAAGATCTTCGAGAAAAACTTTGCTGAGCCCAATAATTGCAAACACTGAAGTCAACATTAAAATAAATGAAATAATGCAAATAAGTGGGTCTTTAACTCAGTTTAGTAAACTTAATGTATTAATGCTGTATGCCTTAATCAAGTATTCTAACTAAACTTTTCAAATTTTCAAGCTTCCGCTACTGTCTCATAGGCGATAATTGAAAAGTCACCTCGCGGAGATTACTTTTCAGACTTTTCATTATTCATATTTCATTATGAAGTAAAAAAAATAGAAAAGCTTTGCTACTCGAATCGGTGTAAGTTAAATTTCATTATCAAGCATATTGTGAACTATTGTTCTCACTGTGTACCTCGAAATACTAAGGCTTACACCAGTAACTCGGTAGCTAGCCAATACAGTTCGTGTCTGTACGCCGCCGTGTACGGGTAAGCAGCTCATCAGTACTCGGGCATTTATACCGAACAAAAAATACTACAACAAAAAGCGCAATTAACAAAAGCGAGAGCACGGCACACGGTTCGTGTGTGCCTGCTTTGTTAGTGTAAAGTGCAGTGTGTTGTATCCGTCCATCCCGTCCCCAACAACCCAGCTAAAGAATTCAATGAACTTTAACTGTTGTATGTTATGCATGCGGCAGTGTGATTATCTAATTCTTTAGCAATCAAATCTTCTAGTGATTTGACTCATTTTGTCGTGAAGGTATAACACTGGCGACAATTTGTATCAAAAATCCTTTGTGAGACATCCATTACATAAATTCGGTGAAAAGAAGCGGTAAGTTGTGTTTTGTGTGTTTATTTTTTATAGTTATGTGTAGTTTCAGAGTGAGTGGATCTCAGCAACATTCGTGAGCTGAGAACGAATTTTTTCGCTTTGTTTACGTATGTACATGTCCACAGCAATTCTGGCACTGAGCGAAACTCAGGTATTTGAGAATTCTGATACTTCGGATTTAAATCTGCCTGGGCATAGCTTAATGCCATTATTTTTCTCCCGAAGCGGGCTTGCAATTTATGTCCGTAGTAATGTTGCGCTTAAACTTTTGCCTCAATCGAGCCAATGTTCCAATGCGGAATTTAATTTTGTATGGCTGAGAGTAATGGTACAAGGGCGCAACATTTACTACTGCTTTCTTTATAGAAGCCCCAACTAAGACAGAGTTTCAACTCTTCACGAGTTTGATGCACTGTCTGATTCAATTGCAAGAATTGTTACAAATGATGATAACACTGAAATCGTTTTGCAGGCGATGTCAATGTACAAAATTCTAGTCGGCTTCGCCATTCTGGCCAAACAACATTCGTAGGAAGGGATGTTGAGTTGTTCGCTGAGTTTAATCACCATACTCAGCTTGTAAATGAGCCTACAAGAATACCTGACATTTCAAATCATTCCGCGAACAAGCTGTAAAGAGGCTTCAAGGATTAGAGAGGTATGCTTTCGGTTTAACAAAGCAAACCCTACTGAGGAAAACCGAGCAAATTTTAAACGAGGCAGAAATGATTGCAATGCTCATCTTCGGCGAGTCAAATTCGCCTACGACCAAAAATGAGGCAAAAAATACTACAATGTCCCAAAACTAGTAAAAATGTTTGGTCATTCGTGAAAAGAATCATAAAAAACAGCCTCGTCGTCAATTCCAACGCTATAATGACACTCCAGTTTTCAACTCTAAAGACAAGGCCAATCTGTTTGCTGCACATTTTGCAGCTAGCTCCACGCTTCCAGATTTTACATTGATGCCGCCTGCACCTTCGAGTATTGAAGACTATGCGACAGATATTCATTCGTGCTCGTGCAGTTGCTAGAGTTTTAAATGATCTCAATACTCACAAATCCGCTGGTCCAGATGGTATTTCCCCATTAGTTCTGAAGAGGTGTTCTTCCAAGCTGGCATTACCATTGCGTCAGCTTTTCAATCTGTCCTATTCTTCTGGACTCGTCCCGAGTAGTTGTAAAACAGCCTTCGTCCAACCCATACCCAAAAAGGCGAGCCGTCGTCTCCTTCTTCGTACCGACCCATAGCACTAACATCCATTCTTTCCAAGGTCATGAAAACGCTGATCAATTTTCAGCTCATGAAATATTTTGAAACCACCGAAATCCTTAGTGACCAGCAGTATGGAATTCGTGGGCAACGTTCCACTGGAGATTTGATGGTATATCTCACTGAACAGTGGAACCGGTCTATGCATCAATTTGGTGAAAGCAAGGCTTTTGCCCTCGATAATTCCAAAGCATTTGAAAGAGTTTGGCATCAAGCTTTTTTGTCCAAAATGCGTGCTTATGGAGTCGATGAAAAACGGCTTCATTGGATTCAATTCAAGCTGTATTGGACGGTTTCAAGTCTAAAATACATCACATAAATGCTGGCGTTCCCCAGGGCTCTGTTTTGTCCCAGTCACTCTCTCTTATTTTTATTAATGATCTCTTATCTGTGACTTCTAATCCAATTCACTCTTTCGCTGACGACAGCACACTCAGCTTCACATATAAGTTTGAGGAACGTCCCTCCACTTCTCATGTGGAGCTCAAACAACTACATATGTTTAGCACGTTAAATTCAGACCTAGAGAGCATAATAAATTGGGGAGAAAACAATACCCAATGCTGTTTCCTGTCGTCTAAGCGAATCCCAAATCCCATGCCATTATCCATGAATGACACTTGCATCGAGGAAACTGAAAATCTCGCAATTCTCGGTATATGCGTTAAGGACAAGCTTCGTTGGAATGACCACATATTTACCGTCGCCAAAAATGCTGCGAATAAACATACATATGTACAATAAATACTTAATACTTATGTATTATAAATACCTTTTACAAAAAAGAATTAGAGGAAATAAATGTAGTTATGGAAGAAAAGTAATTCAAAATAGAATATTATGTGAGGTTATGTTTCGGTGTAATAAATTTGTTTTTAATTGCAGCTTTCAAGAAATCTTCTGTCTACGTATCATTCTGAAATTTACCGAAAAACTATGTCGAATGACAATGAACATATTCGAGAGCACTTAAGGGTACCGGCTGACTCTTTAAGTGGCATATGCGAAATATTGTTGAAACAAGGGTCCAAGAAGGGCTACACAGTTTGGTTTCGATTTTCGGATTTTTGTATTGTATTTTTTATAATTAGCGCACGCGAAAATGGGTTCAGCTATATGCTTGGCACATCGTGGGCGTTAAGGAAAAGGATAAGAAAAGATGAGATGTCTATGAGCTTGTGTTTTGAATACCTGAGGATAATAGTGATGTGGGAAGATAGAGCTTGGCAGAGCTTTCCACATACGTGTTGTACGGCTGAAGAACGAATTCCTGAATTTAACTGCACGTCCGAAGATGGGCTTGCGGTTAAGCTAATGAGTATTGAGAGCACCACGAGTATTGCAGTTGAATTCACTCAATGGAGGAAACGATAAAAAAGTAACAAGCAGGAAACGTTTCTCCGGTATTCAAGCGAATCTTTTGAATTCGTAATATTTGCGTAACCGATAAGTTTTTTCGCGCGGTTTCGTATTCTATCTAGCTGATGCAAGGTAGTTTGAGGCGCACCAGACCAGATATGGCAATTGTACTCAAGTTTATGGCGAATAAAAGCCTTGTAGGTAGCCAGATTAGAGGGAGTGAAATATTTCTTGCACCGGGTTAGAAAACCTAAACGTATCGCAGCATTTTTGGCGACGGTAAATATGTGGTCATTCCAACGAAGCTTGTCTTTAACGCATATACCGAATTGCGAGATTTTCAGTTTCCTCGATGCAAGAGTCATTCATGGATAATGGCATGGGATTTGGGATTCGCTTAGACGACAGGAAACAGCATTGGGTATTGTTTTCTCCCCATTTTATTATGCTCTCTAGGTCAGAATTTAACGTGCTAAACATATGTAGTTGTTTGAGTTCCACATGAGAAGGGGAGGGACGTTCCTCAAACTTATATGTAAAGCTGAGTGTGCTGTCGTCAGAGAAAGAGTGAATTGGATTAGAAGTCACAGATAAGAGATCATTAATAAAAAAAAAAACCCATAAAAATTAAAATTATTCGTGTAAATTCTCTAATCGGGAATACACAATTTGCAGTTTGAATAAAATCGGGTAAATTTTTAAAATTTTTTGTCAGAGAGCCCCCCGACCCCTAGGCCATTTCACTTCCAAATTTTTACAAAAAGTGTTGTCAGTTGGACAAACACATGCATGATAGAGATTAATTTGAAGAATTCGATGTAATAAATAAATAAATACAGAGTTAATGGTTAAAGGAGTGTATATATTTACTCTTTGTACTCAGTGAATGCTTAATTCGGTATGCCAAAAGAGATTGGCTTCGTTTGGTAGTCTTGTAGTCGCAGAACAAGAAATAATGAGAGGAATCTGCGCTCTTAAGATTCGTTCATGTGAATGGCGAGGACTAAGCAACCCTTCTCTATAGAAAGCCCAACTGTTCCGATCGTACACAGATACATGCTTAGATTTAGACCAAACGTATTTGTATAAGTAATCAATTAAAGAGCAAAATCCATATAAAATTTTTCTGTTTCCCACTACCACATCTTACGTTTCTCGTTCTTTGCGACTACTTATTTTTTTACACTGTATTCACATTCCAAAAACACAGACGCGTTTGGGATTGGTTTACAGCAATAGTATGCGTAGAGTTGGGCTTTCTATAGAGAAGGTTTTGACTAAGGGGAAGGGCAGTTGGGCAGAAGCTGTGAAAGCGTTCGGATCAGCAATCGATATTTCTCTAGTATCAGAAGTGGGATTCGCCGTTATATATTTTTGTCCCAATTAGCGTTGTTTCTGTGCGTTGTGTTTTTTTTTTTCTTTTGACGGAATTACGAACGGTCGGTGTGCTCTTCGCATTACGCGTTAATAATAATTAATTTAAATTGTTTTCCCAAAAAAAAGAAGATTCAAAATTGACTGGTAGACGTAAAGAAGTGAGAAGAGAAGAAGGGTGCAGTCAATTTGTATTTTCTGTATTAACCTTACTGCACTGGTAAGTCATTTGAATACTTTTTATTATGTCGGAAGAAACGACTGATCCTGGTGCCGTTGAGGCTACCAAGGAACGCGAAAAGTCTGATGAAGTCGTTGGAGCACGGCCAGGTGGCTCGAACATAAAGCCATCCGCTTATTACTCTGGAAGCATTGAATTCTGTCTTGAGCGCTAGAAGGGAATGGAATTGTGGCGAAGTTGTCGGATTTCCGAATTACGATCCGGACCACTCTCGGGTCAACAAAGTTCAGTGGTGCGTTGATATAGACGCGCGGATCGAAAGAGATGAATTGAAAAATTTTAATGTACTACCGCGTGTACATACGGCGCTGAAACCTGGTATGAAAAATATAGCTATCAGCACTTGGTGCGATCTACGTGCTTCATTGTTACACACTTTTTCAAGCGGTTGCGATATTGTCGGACAGTTAAGGCAGGTGACTAATGTCGAAAGTGGTGACTTTGATACCTATACTGATTTCGTTATAGAGAAGGTTCCCTAAATTAATCGATTGCCATTTGAGTTACCGGAAGACAGAGTAATAAGGATCGTTAACGGTTGTATTGCGAACGTAGGCTGGCGAAAATCGTTGACTTTCGTTATGCCGCCCACCGTACAGACTTTGATTGATAATTTGTCTTCTATAGTTGAGTCCCCAAGGCGTAAAAGAGACTTTGATAAAAATCAAAGAAGAAACAAAGAATTTAAAGATTTTTCGGTTTCTGGGCGACATGGTGGCCCAGGGTTTGATGAAAGGGCGACACATTTCTTGACTGTCCAAGGTATTGGTGAAAAGTCTATTCTCCTCACTGAACAAACAGATTTGTTAGTATAGTTCGAAGACCTGGCAATTGAAATAACCTTACATATCATCGATGCAAGTCACCTTAGTAGCGAGATCGTTATTGGACTCGATGTGTTAAAATACCCTGGTATAGAAATAAGAGTCGATAGTGTTGGATCGACAATACGACGGAAAGTACCGGATAGATCACACGTTAATGTCTGCGAAACAATTATTGCTCAGAACATCCCAAACGAATATAGGGTAAGGATTCATGAAATAATCAAAAAATATAAGAATTTCATTGTGCGGGGATATCCATCTACGAGTGTGACGTCTGAGGAATTAAGCATCAAGTTGCAGGCAAATTCCGTCGTCAATTATAGGCCTTACCGATTGTCACTGTCGGAACGACAAGTTGTTAACGAAATAATATCTGATTTAAGGGCACATAATATAATTAGAGACAGTGAGTCACCTTTTGCTAGTCCAGTAATATTGGTAAAAAAGAAGAATGGCCAAAACCGTCTTTGTGTTGACTATCGTGCCCTCAACCGTATTACGGTGAAAGATCGGTATCCGTTACCTAGAATTGACGATCAACTGGATTGATTGTCTGGAAATCGTTTTTATACCTCGTTAGATATGGCCTCTGGTTTTTATCAGATCCCAGTAGAAGAAAGTGCAGTTGAGAAAACGGCTTTTGTAACGCCGGATGGGCATTTTGAATACCTACGAATGCCTTTTGGTTTGGCTAATGCCCCAGCTGTGTTCCAGAGAGCCATCAATAAAGCGCTGGGAGGTCTAAAAGATACTGTATATCTAGACTATGTGTTGATTCCCTCGAAAACTGTGTCCGAGGGATTGATACGCTTGGACATGGTCCTGAAAGCATTGACGGACAGTGGATTTTCCCTTAATGTTGATAAGTGCTACTTTCTACTAACAGAGATTGAATATTTAGGTAGAGAAATATCCTTTGAAGGTATAAGACCTGGAAAATCCAAAGTGGATGCACTCGTCAGGTCACCTGAACCGACAAATGTAAAAGAAGTCCGACAGTTTATGGGATTGTCCAATTATTTTCGAAGATTCATTCCCGAATTTGCTGTCAAAACTAAGTGTATCACGTCACTAACAAAGCTGGGGGAAAAGTTTATGTGGACTGTGGAGTGTGGAGTGTGAAAAGGCTAGACACTATATAATAGATCAGCTTACCAAAAGACCGATACTGGTTGTTTTCGATCCAACTCGAGAAACTGAGTTGAACACATATGCAAGTTCTATTGGACTTGGTGCTATATTGTTGCAAAGTAAAGATGGACAGCATCATGTGGTAGCTCATTACAGCCAGGCAACAAAACCTTATGAGACCAAGTATCATAGTTATGAGTTAGAGACTCTAGCAGTTGTCAATGCTGTTAAGCATTTTCGAACACATTTACTGGGGATAAAGTTTATAATAGTCACAACTGTAATGCATTGAAGTCTACTAAAGAAAAGAAAGACCTTTTACCCAGAGTTGCTAGATGGTGGATCTATCTTCAGGACTTTGAATTTGAAGTCCGTTACCGAAACGGAAAAGCTATGCAGCATGCGGACTATCTGAATCCGCCGGTGAAAATTGGTTAAGTGTGGAACAAAGTTTGGATCCGGAAGTTTAAGAAATTATTGAACGGATTCGAGTGGGTGATACTGACTTGGAGTCGAATTACATAGTTAAGAGAGGGTTACTATATCGCAAATTAAAAGAAGGTAACAAACTGTATGTACCCAAACAGTGCCGATTGTCATTAATGAGGCGTTTTCATGAGGACAACTGTCACATTGGTTGGGAAAAAACGTTAACAAAAATGAAACAGCATTTTTGGATGCCAACAATGTCGAGAAATGTGAGGAAATTCGTTAATTCCTGTTTAATATGTCTGGTTGCAAAAAGGCCATCGGGCAAGAAACAATCAGAGTTGCATCCAATTGATAAGTTGCCGATACCGTTTCATACTGTACATGTAGATTGTAAGGTGCCATTTGATGGGGACAATACTGCTGAAAATCGATATATTTTAATTATCGTTGACTCGTTTACAAAGTTTGTTATTCTTTCACCATGTAAAACATTTATTTTTTTTATTTTTTTTATTTTTATAATTCGCGCACGCTTCAAGGGGTTCGCACCCTTATAATGCTCGGCTATATGCTTGGCACAGCGTGCGCGTTAAGAAAGAGGAGGAGAAAAGAGGAGATGTCTATGAGCTTGTGTTTTCAATGCCTGTGGATCATTGTGAGGTGGGAAGACAGAGCTTGGCAGAGCATTCCACATACGTGTTGTACGGCTGAAGAACGAATCCCTGAATTTAACTGTACGTCCGAAGATGGGCTTCAGGGTAAACTGATGAGCATTTAGAGCGCCACAAGTATTGCGGTTGAATTCAAGGAGAGGTGGCATGCAGCTGGCTATTTCTCTTGAGCACCGCTGGTAGAAGAAGCGATAAAACAGTGACAAGCAAGAAACGTTCCTGCGGTGTTCAAGCTAATCTATTGATTTCGCTATATTTTCTTCACTGATAAGTTTTATCGCGCGGTTTTCTATCTAGCTGATGCAAAGTAGTCTACCAAGCTACCGAGACTGTACGCCTCATGGGTGATTTCGTCATGTTGCTTGGTATCCCCTGTCGTATCATCAGTGATAAGGGTACCAACTTTACTAGTGAGCTTTTTCAGAAGTTCTGTAAGTCCTATGGGATTGATCATCACACAATTGCTCCTGGCATAAGTAGAGCTAATGGACAAGTGGAACGCTACGTGGATACCATTGCCAACTTGTTGAGAACATATTTGGATGTAAATCTAACGTGGCCGAACTATGTAAGTCGAATTCAGTTGGCACTTAATACGAGGGTAAACGAGACCACGGGGCTCTCACCCATGAAAGTTTTAACCGGAATAGATGGTCGAACTCCGGAGATTAGGCTGTTGGCACTGTTGGGTGTTGAACCAGAGTATGAAGATATCGAAGGCATACGGATGTTGGCTGCAAACCGAATCCGAGAGTATGCAAATAGAATGAAAACTCGTTTTGACAAAGATAAATGTAAACCAACAGTACTTGCTATTGGGGATAAGGTTATGTACAAAAGTAATCAAATACGAAAATCTAAGCTAAATGCTCACTTTCGGGGACCTTATGAAGTTGTTGGCATATTACCAAACGATAGATACAAGCTCAAGAATGGAATTAAAAGGACGATTATCATCGCAGCAAGAGAAATCATTCGCCCAATACGAAGCAAAGGTTTGGATACTAATGCAGATGTTGCAATTGGCACGTATTCAATAATCTATAATAAATAATAAATTCTGAGCTTGATATTAAAGACTGTTGTGCAAATTATTATTGCTTGTCTGGAGATGTGATTCTCTGGAAGACTGTTGTGTAAATTATTATTGCATGTCTTGAGATGTGATTCTCTGGAAGACTGTTAAGCAAATTATTATTGCTTGTCTTGAGATGTGATTCTATGGAAGACTGTTAAGCAAATTATTATTGTTTGTTGAGATGTGATTCTCTAGAAGACTGTTTTACAGATTACTATTGTTTATCTTGATATGAGATTCTCTGAAGGACTGATATGCAAATCAATATTGTTGATACTGTTTGAGATGTCATTCTCTATGGAATATAAAATGTTCAATACAGGTCTTGAGATGTGATTCTCTGAGGGATTTTTACGAATTATGCAACTGACTCTATTGACTATCTCTATAGTTGGGAAGTCTTTCTGTTACTGATTGCTTCTGTTTCTCTTTTGTGATTCCTTTGCAGAGAATTAAGGAAGAAGCCAAAACGTAGAATGGACACGTCATCGAGAGCGATGTCAGGGAGGCTGTGATAGAGATGAATTTTTAATAATTCGATGTAATAAATAAATAAATAAAGATTTAATGGTTAAAAGAGTGTTAAAGGAGAACAAGAAATAAAGAGAGGAATCTGCGCTCTTAAGAGTCGTTCATGTGAATGGCGAGGACTAAGGGCAGTTGGGCAGAATCTGTGAAAGCGTTCGGATCAGTAATCGATATTTCTCTAGCATGCATATAAAATTTAAAGAAAATCGGGTAAATTTTGTAAACAATTTGTATGGGTGCCCCCGACCCCGGAGTCCGATCGCTTCCAAAAATTTTACAAAAAGTGTGGTCCATTGGACAACACATGCGTATAAAATTTGAAGAAAATCGGGTACTTTTTTCAAAAAATTTGTATGGGTGCCCACGACCACTGGGCACGATTACTTCAAAATTTTCACAGGAAGTGTTGTCCATCGGAGATACACGTGCATATAAATTTTTGAAGAAAATCGGGTAAATTTTTTTAAAATATTGCATGGGACCCCGAGGACCGAGGTGCCCCAAATAATAGAAAGTATTGTCATGGGAAATATACATGTGTGCAAAGTTTGAATAAAATCGGACTTTAGGAAGTCTGTTAAAAATTTATCACAAGATTCTGCCCACCAGCCAGCCAGCCAGCAAGCCACGGGCACGCGAAGTTAATATAGAGAATTTAATAAGAGAGAGTGACTGGGACAAAACAGAGCCCTGGGGAACGCCAGCATTTATGTGATGTATTTCAGACTTGAAAATTCCAAAACAACTTGAATTGAATCCAATGAAGCAGTTTTTCATCGACTCCATAAGCACGCATTTTGAAGAAAAAAAAAGCTTAATGCCAAACTCTATCAAATGCTTTGGAAATATCGAGGGCAAAAGCCTTGCTTTCACCAGGCAGATTTAATCAGAATTCTCAAATACTTGAGTTTCGCTCAGTGCCAGAGCTGGACTGTGGACATGTACATACGTAAACAAAGCTAAAAAATTCGTTCTCAGCTTACATATCACCAGATAATCCAGAAACCAGAAAATTAGATAATCATACTGCCGCATGCATAACATACAACAGTTAAAGTTCATTGAATTCTTTAGCTGGGCTGTTGGGGACGGGATGGACGGACACTACACACTGCACTTTACACTAACAAAGTATTTTTTATTTTTTGTTCGGTATTAATGCGCGAGTACTGGTGAGCTACTTACCCGTACACGGCGGCGTACAGAGACGAACTGTATTGGCTAGCTACCGAGTTACTGGTGTAAGCCTTAGTATTTCGAGGTACACAGTGAGAACAATAGTTCACAATATGCTTGATAATGAAATTTTACTTACACCGATTCGAGTGAGTCAACTTTTGCTAGTCCAGTAATATTGGTAAAAAAGAAGAATGGCCAAAACCGTCTTTGTGTTGACTATCGTGCCCTCAACCGTATTACGGTGAAAGATCGGTATCCGTTACCTAGAATTGACGATCAACTGGATTGATTGTCTGGAAATCGTTTTTATACCTCGTTAGATATGGCCTCTGGTTTTTATCAGATCCCAGTAGAAGAAAGTGCAGTTGAGAAAACGGCTTTTGTAACGCCGGATGGGCATTTTGAATACCTACGAATGCCTTTTGGTTTGGCTAATGCCCCAGCTGTGTTCCAGAGAGCCATCAATAAAGCGCTGGGAGGTCTAAAAGATACTGTATATCTAGACTATGTGTTGATTCCCTCGAAAACTGTGTCCGAGGGATTGATACGCTTGGACATGGTCCTGAAAGCATTGACGGACAGTGGATTTTCCCTTAATGTTGATAAGTGCTACTTTCTACTAACAGAGATTGAATATTTAGGTAGAGAAATATCCTTTGAAGGTATAAGACCTGGAAAATCCAAAGTGGATGCACTCGTCAGGTCACCTGAACCGACAAATGTTAAAGAAGTCCGACAGTTTATGGGATTGTCCAATTATTTTCGAAGATTCATTCCCGAATTTGCTGCCAAAACTAAGTGTATCACGTCACTAACAAAGCTGGGGGAAAAGTTTATGTGGACTGTGGAGTGTGGAGTGTGAAAAGGCTAGACACTATATAATAGATCAGCTTACCAAAAGACCGATACTGGTTGTTTTCGATCCAACTCGAGAAACTGAGTTGAACACATATGCAAGTTCTATTGGACTTGGTGCTATATTGTTGCAAAGTAAAGATGGACAGCATCATGTGGTAGCTCATTACAGCCAGGCAACAAAACCTTATGAGACCAAGTATCATAGTTATGAGTTAGAGACTCTAGCAGTTGTCAATGCTGTTAAGCATTTTCGAACACATTTACTGGGGATAAAGTTTATAATAGTCACAACTGTAATGCATTGAAGTCTACTAAAGAAAAGAAAGACCTTTTACCCAGAGTTGCTAAATGGTGGATCTATCTTCAGGACTTTGAATTTGAAGTCCGTTACCGAAACGGAAAAGGTATGCAGCATGCGGTCTATCTGAATCCGCCGGTGAAAATTGGTTAAGTGTGGAACAAAGTTTGGATCCGAAAGTTTAAGAAATTATTGAACGGATTCGAGTGGGTGATACTGACTTGGAGTCGAATTACATAGTTAAGAGAGGGTTACTATATCGCAAATTAAAAGAAGGTAACAAACTGTATGTACCCAAACAGTGCCGATTGTCATTAATGCGGCGTTTTCATGAGGACAACTGTCACATTGGTTGGGAAAAAACGTTAACAAAAATGAAAACAGAAATGTGAGGAAATTCGTTAATTCCTGTTTAATATGTCTGGTTGCAAAAAGGCCATCGGGCAAGAAACAATCAGAGTTGCATCCAATTGATAAGTTGCCGATACCGTTTCATACTGTACATGTAGATTGTATGGTGCCATTTGATGGGGACAATACTGCTGAAAATCGATATATTTTAATTATCGTTGACTCGTTTACAAAGTTTGTTATTCTTTCACCATGTAAAACATTTATTTTTTTTATTTTTTTTATTTTTATAATTCGCGCACGCTTCAAGGGGTTCGCACCCTTATAATGCTCGGCTATATGCTTGGCACAGCGTGCGCGTTAAGAAAGAGGAGGAGAAAAGAGGAGATGTCTATGAGCTTGTGTTTTCAATGCCTGTGGATCATAGTGAGGTGGGAAGACAGAGCTTGGCAGAGCATTCCACATACGTGTTGTACGGCTGAAGAACGAATCCCTGAATTTAACTGTACGTCCTAAGATGGGCTTCAGGGTAAACTGATGAGCATTTAGAGCGCCACAAGTATTGCGGTTGAATTCAAGGAGAGGTGGCATGCAGCTGGCTATTTCTCTTGAGCACCGCTGGTAAAGAAGCGATAAAACAGTGACAAGCAAGAAACGTTCCTGCGGTGTTCAAGCTAATCTATTGATTTCGCTATATTTTCTTCACTGATAAGTTTTATCGCGCGGTTTTCTATCTAGCTGATGCAAAGTAGTCTACCAAGCTACCGAGACTGTACGCCTCATGGGTGATTTCGTCATGTTGCTTGGTATCCCCTGTCGTATCATCAGTGATAAGGGTACCAACTTTACTAGTGAGCTTTTTCAGAAGTTCTGTAAGTCCTATGGGATTGATCATCACACAATTGCTCCTGGCATAAGTAGAGCTAATGGACAAGTGGAACGCTACGTGGATACCATTGCCAACTTGTTGAGAACATATTTGGATGTAAATCTAACGTGGCCGAACTATGTAAGTCGAATTCAGTTGGCACTTAATACGAGGGTAAACAAGACCACGGGGCTCTCACCCATGAAAGTTTTAACCGGAATAGATGGTCGAACTCCGGAGATTAGGCTGTTGGCACTGTTGGGTGTTGAACCAGAGTATGAAGATATCGAAGGCATACGGATGTTGGCTGCAAACCGAATCCGAGAGTATGCAAATAGAATGAAAACTCGTTTTGACAAAGATAAATGTAAACCAACAGTACTTGCTATTGGGGATAAGGTTATGTACAAAAGTAATCAAATACGAAAATCTAAGCTAAATGCTCACTTTCGGGGACCTTATGAAGTTGTTGGCATATTACCAAACGATAGATACAAGCTCAAGAATGGAATTAAAAGGACGATTATCATCGCAGCAAGAGAAATCATTCGCCCAATACGAAGCAAAGGTTTGGATACTAATGCAGATGTTGCAATTGGTACGTATTCAATAATCTATAATAAATTCTGAGCTTGATATTAAAGACTGTTGTGCAAATTATTATTGCTTGTCTGGAGATGTGATTCTCTGGAAGACTGTTGTGTAAATTATTATTGCATGTCTTGAGATGTGATTCTCTGGAAGACTGTTAAGCAAATTATTATTGCTTGTCTTGAGATGTGATTCTATGGAAGACTGTTAAGCAAATTATTATTGTTTGTTGAGATGTGATTCTCTAGAAGACTGTTTTACAGATTACTATTGTTTGTCTTGATATGAGATTCTCTGAAGGACTGATATGCAAATCAATATTGTTGATACTGTTTGAGATGTCATTCTCTATGGAATATAAAATGTTCAATACAGGTCTTGAGATGTGATTCTCTGAGGGATTTTTACGAATTATGCAACTGACTCTATTGACTATCTCTATAGTTGGGAAGTCTTTCTGTTACTGATTGCTTCTGTTTCTCTTTTGTGATTCCTTTGCAGAGAATTAAGGAAGAAGCCAAAACGTAGAATGGACACGTCATCGAGAGCGATGTCAGGGAGGCTGTGATAGAGATGAATTTAAATAATTCGATGTAATAAATAAATAAATAAAGATTTAATGGTTAAAAGAGTGTTAAAGGAGAACAAGAAATAAAGAGAGGAATCTGCGCTCTTAAGAGTCGTTCATGTGAATGGCGAGGACTAAGGGCAGTTGGGCAGAATCTGTGAAAGCGTTCGGATCAGTAATCGATATTTCTCTAGCATGCATATAAAATTTAAAGAAAATCGGGTAAATTTTGTAAACAATTTGTATGGGTGCCCCCGACCCCGGAGTCCGATCGCTTCCAAAAATTTTACAAAAAGTGTGGTCCATTGGACAACACATGCGTATAAAATTTGAAGAAAATCGGGTACTTTTTTTAAAAAATTTGTATGGGTGCCCACGACCACTGGGCAAGATTACTTCAAAATTTTCACAGGAAGTGTTGTCCATCGGAGATACACGTGCATATAAATTTTTGAAGAAAATCGGGTAAATTTTTTTAAAATATTGCATGGGACCCCGAGGACCGAGGTGCCCCAAATAATAGAAAGTATTGTCATGGGAAATATACATGTGTGCAAAGTTTGAATAAAATCGGACTTTAGAAAGTCTGTTAAAAATTTATCACAAGATTTTGCCCACCAGCCAGCCAGCCAGCAAGCCACGGGCACGCGAAGTTAATATAGAGAATTTAATAAGAGAGAGTGACTGGGACAAAACAGAGCCCTGGGGAACGCCAGCATTTATGTGATGTATTTCAGACTTGAAAAGTCCAAAACAACTTGAATTGAATCCAATGAAGCAGTTTTTCATCGACTCCATAAGCACGCATTTTGAAGAAAAAAAAAAGCTTAATGCCAAACTCTATCAAATGCTTTGGAAATATCGAGGGCAAAAGCCTTGCTTTCACCAGGCAGATTTAATCAGAATTCTCAAATACTTGAATTTCGCTCAGTGCCAGAGCTGGACTGTGGACATGTACATACGTAAACAAAGCGAAAAAATTCGTTCTCAGCTTACATATGTTGCTGAGATCCACTCACTCCGAAACTACACATAACTATAAAAAACAAACACACAAAACACAACTTGTCGCTTCGTTTCACCGAATTTATGTAATGGATGGCTCACAAAGGATTTTTGACACAAATTGTCGCCAGTGTTATACCTTCACGAAAAAATGAGTCAAATCACCAGATAATCCAGAAACCAGAAAATTAGATAATCATACTGCCGAATGCATAACATACAACAGTTAAAGTTCATTGAATTCTTTAGCTGGGCTGTTGGGGACGGGATGGACGGACACCACACACTGCACTTTACACTAACAAAGTATTTTTTATTTTTTGTTCGGTATTAATGCGCGAGTACTGGTGAGCTACTTACCCGTACACGGCGGCGTACAGAGACGAACTGTATTGGCTAGCTACCGAGTTACTGGTGTAAGCCTTAGTATTTCGAGGTACACAGTGAGAACAATAGTTCACAATATGCTTGATAATGAAATTTTACTTACACCGATTCGAGTGAGTCAACTTTTGCTAGTCCAGTAATATTGGTAAAAAAGAAGAATGGCCAAAACCGTCTTTGTGTTGACTATCGTGCCCTCAACCGTATTACGGTGAAAGATCGGTATCCGTTACCTAGAATTGACGATCAACTGGATTGATTGTCTGGAAATCGTTTTTATACCTCGTTAGATATGGCCTCTGGTTTTTATCAGATCCCAGTAGAAGAAAGTGCAGTTGAGAAAACGGCTTTTGTAACGCCGGATGGGCATTTTGAATACCTACGAATGCCTTTTGGTTTGGCTAATGCCTCAGCTGTGTTCCAGAGAGCCATCAATAAAGCGCTGGGAGGTCTAAAAGATACTGTATATCTAGACTATGTGTTGATTCCCTCGAAAACTGTGTCCGAGGGATTGATACGCTTGGACATGGTCCTGAAAGCATTGACGGACAGTGGATTTTCCCTTAATGTTGATAAGTGCTACTTTCTACTAACAGAGATTGAATATTTAGGTAGAGAAATATCCTTTGAAGGTATAAGACCTGGAAAATCCAAAGTGGATGCACTCGTCAGGTCACCTGAACCGACAAATGTAAAAGAAGTCCGACAGTTTATGGGATTGTCCAATTATTTTCGAAGATTCATTCCCGAATTTGCTGCCAAAACTAAGTGTATCACGTCACTAACAAAGCTGGGGGAAAAGTTTATGTGGACTGTGGAGTGTGGAGTGTGAAAAGGCTAGACACTATATAATAGATCAGCTTACCAAAAGACCGATACTGGTTGTTTTCGATCCAACTCGAGAAACTGAGTTGAACACATATGCAAGTTCTATTGGACTTGGTGCTATATTGTTGCAAAGTAAAGATGGACAGCATCATGTGGTAGCTCATTACAGCCAGGCAACAAAACCTTATGAGACCAAGTATCATAGTTATGAGTTAGAGACTCTAGCAGTTGTCAATGCTGTTAAGCATTTTCGAACACATTTACTGGGGATAAAGTTTATAATAGTCACAACTGTAATGCATTGAAGTCTACTAAAGAAAAGAAAGACCTTTTACCCAGAGTTGCTAGATGGTGGATCTATCTTCAGGACTTTGAATTTGAAGTCCGTTACCGAAACGGAAAAGCTATGCAGCATGCGGACTATCTGAATCCGCCGGTGAAAATTGGTTAAGTGTGGAACAAAGTTTGGATCCGGAAGTTTAAGAAATTATTGAACGGATTCGAGAACGGATTTTCATGAGGACAACTGTCACATTGGTTGGGAAAAAACGTTAACAAAAATGAAACAGCATTTTTGGATGCCAACAATGTCGAGAAATGTGAGGAAATTCGTTAATTCCTGTTTAATATGTCTGGTTGCAAAAAGGCCATCGGGCAAGAAACAATCAGAGTTGCATCCAATTGATAAGTTGCCGATACCGTTTCATACTGTACATGTAGATTGTATGGTGCCATTTGATGGGGACAATACTGCTGAAAATCGATATATTTTAATTATCGTTGACTCGTTTACAAAGTTTGTTATTCTTTCACCATGTAAAACATTTATTTTTTTTATTTTTTTTATTTTTATAATTCGCGCACGCTTCAAGGGGTTCGCACCCTTATAATGCTCGGCTATATGCTTGGCACAGCGTGCGCGTTAAGAAAGAGGAGGAGAAAAGAGGAGATGTCTATGAGCTTGTGTTTTCAATGCCTGTGGATCATAGTGAGGTGGGAAGACAGAGCTTGGCAGAGCATTCCACATACGTGTTGTACGGCTGAAGAACGAATCCCTGAATTTAACTGTACGTCCGAAGATGGGCTTCAGGGTAAACTGATGAGCATTTAGAGCGCCACAAGTATTGCGGTTGAATTCAAGGAGAGGTGGCATGCAGCTGGCTATTTCTCTTGAGCACCGCTGGTAGAAGAAGCGATAAAACAGTGACAAGCAAGAAACGTTCCTGCGGTGTTCAAGCTAATCTATTGATTTCGCTATATTTTCTTCACTGATAAGTTTTATCGCGCGGTTTTCTATCTAGCTGATGCAAAGTAGTCTACCAAGCTACCGAGACTGTACGCCTCATGGGTGATTTCGTCATGTTGCTTGGTATCCCCTGTCGTATCATCAGTGATAAGGGTACCAACTTTACTAGTGAGCTTTTTCAGAAGTTCTGTAAGTCCTATGGGATTGATCATCACACAATTGCTCCTGGCATAAGTAGAGCTAATGGACAAGTGGAACGCTACGTGGATACCATTGCCAACTTGTTGAGAACATATTTGGATGTAAATCTAACGTGGCCGAACTATGTAAGTCGAATTCAGTTGGCACTTAATACGAGGGTAAACAAGACCACGGGGCTCTCACCCATGAAAGTTTTAACCGGAATAGATGGTCGAACTCCGGAGATTAGGCTGTTGGCACTGTTGGGTGTTGAACCAGAGTATGAAGATATCGAAGGCATACGGATGTTGGCTGCAAACCGAATCCGAGAGTATGCAAATAGAATGAAAACTCGTTTTGACAAAGATAAATGTAAACCAACAGTACTTGCTATTGGGGATAAGGTTATGTACAAAAGTAATCAAATACGAAAATCTAAGCTAAATGCTCACTTTCGGGGACCTTATGAAGTTGTTGGCATATTACCAAACGATAGATACAAGCTCAAGAATGGAATTAAAAGGACGATTATCATCGCAGCAAGAGAAATCATTCGCCCAATACGAAGCAAAGGTTTGGATACTAATGCAGATGTTGCAATTGGTACGTATTCAATAATCTATAATAAATTCTGAGCTTGATATTAAAGACTGTTGTGCAAATTATTATTGCTTGTCTGGAGATGTGATTCTCTGGAAGACTGTTAAGCAAATTATTATTGCTTGTCTTGAGATGTGATTCTATGGAAGACTGTTAAGCAAATTATTATTGTTTGTTGAGATGTGATTCTCTAGAAGACTGTTTTACAGATTACTATTGTTTGTCTTGATATGAGATTCTCTGAAGGACTGATATGCAAATCAATATTGTTGATACTGTTTGAGATGTCATTCTCTATGGAATATAAAATGTTCAATACAGGTCTTGAGATGTGATTCTCTGAGGGATTTTTACGAATTATGCAACTGACTCTATTGACTATCTCTATAGTTGGGAAGTCTTTCTGTTACTGATTGCTTCTGTTTCTCTTTTGTGATTCCTTTGCAGAGAATTAAGGAAGAAGCCAAAACGTAGAATGGACACGTCATCGAGAGCGATGTCAGGGAGGCTGTGATAGAGATGAATTTAAATAATTCGATGTAATAAATAAATAAATAAAGATTTAATGGTTAAAAGAGTGTTAAAGGAGAACAAGAAATAAAGAGAGGAATCTGCGCTCTTAAGAGTCGTTCATGTGAATGGCGAGGACTAAGGGCAGTTGGGCAGAATCTGTGAAAGCGTTCGGATCAGTAATCGATATTTCTCTAGCATGCATATAAAATTTAAAGAAAATCGGGTAAATTTTGTAAACAATTTGTATGGGTGCCCCCGACCCCGGAGTCCGATCGCTTCCAAAAATTTTACAAAAAGTGTGGTCCATTGGACAACACGTGCGTATAAAATTTGAAGAAAATCGGGTACTTTTTTCAAAAAATTTGTATGGGTGCCCACGATTACTTCAAAATTTTCACAGGAAGTGTTGTCCATCGGAGATACACGTGCATATAAATTTTTGAAGAAATCGGGTAAATTTTTTTAAAATATTGCATGGGACCCCGAGGACCGAGGTGCCCCAAATAATAGAAAGTATTGTCATGGGAAATATACATGTGTGCAAAGTTTGAATAAAATCGGACTTTAGGAAGTCTGTTAAAAATTTATCACAAGATTCTGCCCACCAGCCAGCCAGCCAGCAAGCCACGGGCACGCGAAGTTAATATAGAGAATTTAATAAGAGAGAGTGACTGGGACAAAACAGAGCCCTGTGGAACGCCAGCATTTATGTGATGTATTTCAGACTTGAAAAGTCCAAAACAACTTGAATTGAATCCAATGAAGCAGTTTTTCATCGACTCCATAAGCACGCATTTTGAAGAAAAAAAAAAGCTTAATGCCAAACTCTATCAAATGCTTTGGAAATATCGAGGGCAAAAGCCTTGCTTTCACCAGGCAGATTTAATCAGAATTCTCAAATACTTGAATTTCGCTCAGTGCCAGAGCTGGACTGTGGACATGTACATACGTAAACAAAGCGAAAAAATTCGTTCTCAGCTTACATATGTTGCTGAGATCCACTCACTCCGAAACTACACATAACTATAAAAAACAAACACACAAAACACAACTTGTCGCTTCGTTTCACCGAATTTATGTAATGGATGGCTCACAAAGGATTTTTGACACAAATTGTCGCCAGTGTTATACCTTCACGAAAAAATGAGTCAAATCACCAGATAATCCAGAAACCAGAAAATTAGATAATCATACTGCCGCATGCATAACATACAACAGTTAAAGTTCATTGAATTCTTTAGCTGGGCTGTTGGGGACGGGATGGACGGACACTACACACTGCACTTTACACTAACAAAGTATTTTTTATTTTTTGTTCGGTATTAATGCGCGAGTACTGGTGAGCTACTTACCCGTACACGGCGGCGTACAGAGACGAACTGTATTGGCTAGCTACCGAGTTACTGGTGTAAGCCTTAGTATTTCGAGGTACACAGTGAGAACAATAGTTCACAATATGCTTGATAATGAAATTTTACTTACACCGATTCGAGTGAGTCAACTTTTGCTAGTCCAGTAATATTGGTAAAAAAGAAGAATGGCCAAAACCGTCTTTGTGTTGACTATCGTGCCCTCAACCGTATTACGGTGAAAGATCGGTATCCGTTACCTAGAATTGACGATCAACTGGATCGATTGTCTGGAAATCGTTTTTATACCTCGTTAGATATGGCCTCTGGTTTTTATCAGATCCCAGTAGAAGAAAGTGCAGTTGAGAAAACGGCTTTTGTAACGCCGGATGGGCATTTTGAATACCTACGAATGCCTTTTGGTTTGGCTAATGCCCCAGCTGTGTTCCAGAGAGCCATCAATAAAGCGCTGGGAGGTCTAAAAGATACTGTATATCTAGACTATGTGTTGATTCCCTCGAAAACTGTGTCCGAGGGATTGATACGCTTGGACATGGTCCTGAAAGCATTGACGGACAGTGGATTTTCCCTTAATGTTGATAAGTGCTACTTTCTACTAACAGAGATTGAATATTTAGGTAGAGAAATATCCTTTGAAGGTATAAGACCTGGAAAATCCAAAGTGGATGCACTCGTCAGGTCACCTGAACCGACAAATGTAAAAGAAGTCCGACAGTTTATGGGATTGTCCAATTATTTTCGAAGATTCATTCCCGAATTTGCTGCCAAAACTAAGTGTATCACGTCACTAACAAAGCTGGGGGAAAAGTTTATGTGGACTGTGGAGTGTGGAGTGTGAAAAGGCTAGACACTATATAATAGATCAGCTTACCAAAAGACCGATACTGGTTGTTTTCGATCCAACTCGAGAAACTGAGTTGAACACAGATGCAAGTTCTATTGGACTTGGTGCTATATTGTTGCAAAGTAAAGATGGACAGCATCATGTGGTAGCTCATTACAGCCAGGCAACAAAACCTTATAAGACCAAGTATCATAGTTATGAGTTAGAGACTCTAGCAGTTGTCAATGCTGTTAAGCATTTTCGAACATATTTACTGGGGATAAAGTTTATAATAGTCACAACTGTAATGCATTGAAGTCTACTAAAGAAAAGAAAGACCTTTAACCCAGAGTTGCTAGATGGTGGATCTATCTTCAGGACTTTGAATTTGAAGTCCGTTACCGAAACGGAAAAGCTATGCAGCATGCGGACTATCTGAGTCGGAATCCGCCGGTGAAAATTGGTTAAGTGTGGAACAAAGTTTGGATCCGGAAGTTCAAGAAATTATTGAACGGCTTCGAGTGGGTGATACTGACTTGGAGTCGAATTACATAGTTAAGAGAGGGTTACTATATCGCAAAGAAAGAAGGTAACAAACTGTGTGTACCCAAACAGTGCGATTGTCATTGATGAGGCGTTTTCATGAGGACAACTGTCACATTGGTTGGGAAAAAACGTTAACAAAAATGAAACAGCATTTTTGGATGCCAACAATGTCGAGAAATGTAAGGAAATTCGTTAATTCCTGTATAATATGTCTGGTTGCAAAAAGGCCGTCGGGCAAGATACAATCAGAGTTGCATCCAATTGATAAGTTGCCGATACCGTTTCATACTGTACATGTATTGTATGGGGCCATTTGATGGGGACAATACTGTTGATAATCGATATATTTTAATTATCGTTGACTCGTTTACAACGTTTGTTATTCTTTCACCATGTAAAACATTTTTTTTTTTTATTTTTTTTATTTTTATAATTCGCGCATGCTTCAAGGGGTTCGCACCCTTATAATGCTCAGCTATATGCTTGGCACAGCGTGGGCTTTAAGAAAGAGGAGGAGAAAAGAGGAGATGTCTATGAGCTTGTGTTTTCAATGCCTGTGGATCATAGTGAGGTGGGAAGACAGAGCTTGGCAGAGCATTCCACATACGTGTTGTACGGCTGAAGAACGAATCCCTGAATTTAACTGTACGTCCGAAGATGGGCTTGAGGGTAAACTGATGAGCGTTTAGAGCGCCACGAGTTTTGCGGTTTAATTCAAGGAGAGGTGGCATGCAGCTGGCTATTTCTCTTGAGCACCGCTGGTAGAAGAAGCGATAAAACACTGACAAGCAAGAAACGTTCCTGCGGTGTTCAAGCGAATCTATTGATTTCGCTATATTTTCTTCACTGATAAGTTTTATCGCGCGGTTTTCTATTCTATCTAGCTGATGCAAAGTAGTCTACCAAGCTACCGAGACTGTACGCCTCATGGGTGATTTCGTCATGTTGTTTGGTATCCCCTGTCGTATCATCAGTGATAAGGGTACCAACTTTACTAGTGAGCTTTTTCAAAAGTTCTGTAAGTCCTATGGGATTGATCATCACACAATTGCTCCTGGCATAAGAAGAGCTAATGGACAAGTGGAACGCTACGTGGATACCATTGCCAACTTGTTGAGAACATATTTGGATGTAAATCTAACGTGGCCGAACTATGTAAGTCGAATTCAGTTGGCACTTAATACGAGGGTAAACAAGACCACGGGGCTCTCACCCATGAAAGTTTTAACCGGAATAGATGGTCGAACTCCGGAGATTAGGCTGTTGGCACTGTTGGGTGTTGAACCAGAGTATGAAGATATCGAAGGCATACGGATGTTGGCTGCAAACCGAATCCGAGAGTATGCAAATAGAATGAAAACTCGTTTTGACAAAGATAAATGTAAACCAACAGTACTTGCTATTGGGGATAAGTAATCAAATACGCAAATCTAAGCTAAATGCTCACTTTCGGGGACCTTATGAAGTTGTTGGCATATTACCAAACGATAGATACAAGCTCAAGAATGGAATTAATAGGACGATTATCATCGCAGCAAGAGAAATCATTCGCCCTATACGAAGCGAAGGTTTGGATACTAATGCAGATGTTGCAATTGGTACGTATTCAATAATCTATAATAAATTCTGAGCTTGATATTAAAGACTGTTGTGCAAATTATTATTGCTTGTCTGGAGATGTGATTCTCTGGAAGACTGTTGTGTAAATTATTATTGCATGTCTTGAGATGTGATTCTCTGGAAGACTGTTAAGCAAATTATTATTGCTTGTCTTGAGATGTGATTCTCTGGAAGACTGTTAAGCAAATTATTATAGTTTGTTGAGATGTGATTCTCTAGAAGACTGTTTTACAGATTACTATTGTTTGTCTTGATATGAGATTCTCTGAAGGACTGATATGCAAATCAATATTGTTGATACTGTTTGAGATGTCATTCTCTAAGGAAATAAAATGTTCTAGACAGGTCTTGAGATGTGATTCTCTCAGGGATTTTTACGAATTATGCAACTGACTCTATTGACTATCTCTATAGTTGGGAAGTCTTTCTATTACTGATTGCTTCTGTTTCTCTTTTGTGGTTCCTTTGCAGAGAATTAAGGAAGAAGCCAAAACGTAGAATGGACACGTCATCGAGAGCGATGTCAGGGAGGCCGTGATAGAGATGAATTTAAAGAATTCGATGTAATAAATAAATAAATAAAGAGTTAATGGTTAAAATAGTGTTAAAGGAGAACAAGAAATAAAGAGAGGAATCTGCGCTCTTAAGAGTCGTTCATGTGAATGGCGAGGACTAAGGGCAGTTGGGCAGAATCTGTGAAAGCGTTCGGATCAGTAATCGATATTTCTCTAGCATGCATATAAAATTTAAAGAAAATCGGGTAAATTTTGAAACAATTTGTATGGGTGCCCCCGAGCCCGATCGCATTGGACAACACATGCGTATAAAATTTGAAGAAAATCGGGTACTTTTTTCAAAAAATTTGTATGGGTGCCCCCGACCCCTGGGCACAATTACTTTAAAATTTTCACAGGAAGTGTTGTCCATCGGAGATACACGCGCGATAAATTTTTGAGGAAAATCGGGTAAATTTTTTTAAAATATTGCATGGGACCCCGAGGACCGAGGTGCCTTAAATAATAGAGAGTATTGTCATGGGAAATACACATGTGTGTAAAGTTTGAATAAAATCGGATTTAGGAAGTCTGTTAAAAATTTATCACAAGATTCTGCCCACCAGCCAGCCAGCCAGCAAGCCACGGGCACGCGAAGTTAATATAGAGAATTTAATAAGAGAGAGTGACTGGGACAAAACAGAGCCCTGGGGAACGGCAGCATTTATGTGATGTATTTCAGACTTGAAACTGTCCAATACAACTTGAATTGAATCCAATGAAGCAGTTTTTCATCGACTCCATAAGCACGCATTTTGAAGAAAAAAAAAGCTTAATGCCAAACTCTGTCAAATGCTTTGGAAATATCGAGGGCAAAAGCCTTGCTTTCACCAGGCAGATTTAATCAGAATTCTCAAATACTTGAGTTTCGCTCAGTGCCAAAGCTGGACTGTGGACATGTATATACGTAAACAAAGCGAAAAAAATCGTTCTCAGCTTACGTATGTTGCTGAGATCCACTCACTCCGAAACTACACATAACTATAAAAAACAAACACACAAAACACAACTTATCGCTTCGTTTCACCGAATTTATGTAATGGATGGCTCACAAAGGATTTTTGACACAAATTATCGCCAGTGTTATACCTTCAAGACAAAATGAGTCATTTAATTGCTAAAGAATTAGAACTTCATACTGCCGCATGCATAACATACAACAGTTAAAGTTCATTGAATTCTTTAGCTTGGCTGTTGGGGACGGTATGCACGGACACTACACACTGCACTTTACACTAACAAAGCAGGCACATGCGAACCGTTTGCTTTTTTAGCTTTTGTTAATTGCGCTTTTCGTTGTTGTATTTTTTGTTCGGTATAAATGCGCGAGTACTGATGAGCAGCTTACCCGTACACGGCGGCATACAGAGACGAACTGTGTTAGCTAGCTTCCGAGTTACTGGTGTAAGCCTTAGTATTTCGAGGTACACAGTGAGAACAATAGTTCACAATATGCTTGATAATGCAATTTTACTTACACCGATTCGAGTAGCGAAGCTTTTCTATTTTTTAAATTCTCTATATTAACTTCGCGTGCACGTGGCTGGCTGGTTGGCTGGCTGGCTGGCTGGTCAGATTTTCTGATCAATTTTTAGCCCACTTCCCATGGCACGATTTTATTGAAATTTTGCACACATGTATATTTCCGGTGACAATACTTTCTATTAAAATTTGAGGCTCCCATACAAATATATTACAAAATTTACCCGATTTTCTTTAAATTTTGTACACATGTGTGTCTTCGATGGAAAACACTTGGAAAAAATTTGGAGCGATCGGCCCCTTGGGGACCCCAATATACAATTTTTAAATATCGCTATATCGCATCAGATCACGGCAAAGTCTGAGCTCTGTGCTTTGTGAGCAGCGCTGTTCACTGCCGCTGCGTCATTTGGTGGATGATATTGCCACAAGCGAGCACGCAGTGTGTGTGTGTGTGTGTGTGTGTGTGTGTGTGTGTGTGTGTGTGTGTGTGTGTGTGTATCTCCGATTAGAGAATTTACAAGAAAAATTTTAATTTTTATGGGTTGTTTTTTTTTACTTCATAATGAAATTTGAATAATGAAAAGTCTGAAAAGTAATCTCCGCGAGGTGACTATTCAATTATCGCCTATGAGACAGTAGCAGAAGCTTGAAAATTTGAAAAGTTTAGTTAGAATACTCGATTAAAGCACACAGCATTAATACATTAAGTTTACTAAACTGAGTTAAAGACTCACTTATTTGCATTATTTCATTTATTTTAATGTTGACTTCAGTGTTTGCAATTATTGGGCTCAGCAAATTTTTCTCGAAGATCTTTTAAATTATATTTAACTTTTCTTTTTGTCATTTACAAGAATATTGCTACTATCATAGATTGGGGGAATTATAATATTCCTCCCTAGGCCATGTAATTACTTAATTTTACTTTTGTCCATATTCATTATTGAAAGTAACTTACAATAGTACTATCTAGTGTAGATTACAATATTTTCCGGAATTATTTTATTCAATAAGTTGATATGAGACTCAATCAGATGGTTATTAAATTCATAGTGATTATTAAAACATTTCGACGCAGTCTTTTCTTTTCATTTGTTATTAGTAAAATGCCATCAGGAAGATATAATTGACTTTTACAATTATTTCCTCGCTGTAGGGTACTATTTTTAAATTCTCTATATTAACGAGCACGCAGTGTGTGTGTGTATCTCCGATTAGAGAATTTACAAGAAAAATTTTAATTTTTATGGGTTGTTTTTTTAAATTCTATATATTAATTCCCGTGCCCGTGGCTGGCTGGCTGGTCAGATTTTCTGACCAATCAGTTCCCAAAGCCCGATTTTATTGAACTTTTGCACACATATGTATTTCCGGAGACAAAACTTTCCATTAAATTTTTAAAAAATAACCCGATTTTCATAAAATTTTATACACATATGTATCTCCGATGGACAACACTTTTTGTAAAAATGTTGGAGACCCCGGGCCCCAGGGTCGTGGGGCCCCATTAAAAATTTTTAAAAAAATTTACCCGATTTTCTTCAAATATGTACTTCCGATGGACAACACTTTTTGTTAAAATTTTGGAGACCTCATTTTTAAAAAATTAACACGATTTTCTTCAAATTTTATACACATGTGTATCTCCGATTGACCAAAACTTTTTGGCCATTTTGTGAGCGAATGGGCCCGAGGGGTGCCCGTTTTAATTTTTTTAAAAATAAGCCCGATTTTCTTTAAATTTTAATGATATGTTTATCCCGATGGACAAAAGTTTTTGTAAAAATTTTGGAGCGAATGGGCCCTCAGGCCTGGGGGCGGGGCCATATATTTTTTTTTAAAGTAGCCCGATTTACTTTAAATTTTTAACATATGTGTATAGACCAAACTTTTTGTAAAAATGTTTGAGTTTTTGATTTGAATTTTTTTCCCATACAAATTTTTTTACACATGTGTTGAGAACAGTTTTTAAAAAAAATTTGAAGTGAAGGGGGCTATAATATTAATTTTTTCCAAATTTACCGGGTTCAAACTTTTCACAATTGTATCTCCTATTAGAGAATTTACATGAAAAATTTTAATTTTAAAATTCTCTATATTAACTTCGCGTGCACGTGGCTGGCTGGCTGGTCAGATTTTTTGATAAATTTTTAACCCACTTTCCATATTTTATTGACATTTTGCACACATGTATATTTTCGGTGACGATACTTTCTATTTCAAAGAGATCGGGTTGCGGGATCGGGGGGCTCCCATACAAATTCAAATACAAAAATCATATCATACTCATATAATGACTTTGTTCTGTGTGCGCTGATGAGTGATACGATATAGGCAGCGCTGCCTGCTTTATAATTAGGGTTGTTTTGTTGTTGCGTTGCAGCAGAGAGTATAGATATATCAAGAGGACACTCAGATGTATGAGTGCATTCTTAATTTGTGTTTTGTACAATATTACGAGTATATGAAGAACTGGTTACGCACTCAACTGCTTTACAGCTTAACTCAACTCAAAAGAAATAATTTTAGTGGTACTTCACTTCGTACATAGTTGTGACGTTGTGTGCACATCGTACCAACCAACAATTTTAACCCACTTCCTACAGCCCGATTTTATTCCCTCTCCCATACAAAAATTTTAAAAAATTTACCCGATTTTCTTCAAATTTTACACACATGTGTATACCAAATAAACAATACTTTTTCGAAAATTTGGTAGTGATCGGGTCCCGGGTTCGGCCGCAAGGCCCTTATACATTTTTTAAATATTTATACTGGCATCAGATATTCGTCGCCCTTTATGGACTGTGTGCGGTGTGTGCTGCGCAGTCGGCTGCGCTGCATAGTTTTGGTGGTAGAGAGAGAGAGAAATCTTAGCTCACGCAGAAAAGAACCCAGCAAATGAAACGAGACATAAATGTTTTATGCTTAATTCAACTTACATTTTTTATTATTTACTGAATTTTATTTTTATTGATGTCGTTTTTTGTTGTCGATTTTTTTATGGGTTGTGTTTTTAATAGCGAATTCTATACCAAGGTTGAGGTCAGATATTACTCTAAGATAGTAAAGCGAGCTTCTCATATCATATATTTTTAGCTTTCGCCAGTCATCCACCGCTAACTGAGCTTTTTTCCTAGAAATTAATTTATTTAATGATCATAATATACATATATAGGACATACTCCCAACTTGATTTATTGTCAAAAAATTTTGTGGTAAATATATTCTCCATTTTAATTCGCTCATGAATGAACTTTTCAGTTTCCTCTTGTGTCCCTATATATATAAACAAAAATTTGTAATTTATTTATTGAATATGTATTTTAATTAATATAGTTATTAAATGTGTTATAGTTAATAAATTGTAAAATTTACTTACTCCGATTCTCCATTTTTTTTTTGTTTGCTTCGATTCTTGTTTGTCACTTCATACTGCATGAATAAAAAGTCTGAAAAGTAACCTCCGCGAGGTAACTTTTCAAATATCGCTGTTGAGGAACCGAGCTTTTTCGGTTCTCTGTAGCGAAATTTTAAATACAAAGTTTTTTGTAAATTTCTGTCGGCAATAAACAAATCTATATAAAAATTTATAAACAGAATGTAATATTTAAACAAGATAAGTAAATTCTACTTTACACAATCGATTTGCAATATTCCCATTAAATTAAGCAATTTCTGAAATAGACTGAAAAAACCACATTTTACTTTGTAAACGTTTAGGCGTAAAAAAATCGATAGCGATGTGTAGATTGAGTATTTTTTTTAGTTTTCTCAGGGGTAGTAACTCCTATGAATTGCAATCCTATGCCATCGCAAGCAGCGCGATAACCAATTGTTTTCAAACAACTTCCATAAAATTTTGACTGATAGAAGACGAGATATACGACACGGCAAACAAACGTACAATTGTACAAATGTACACACGTTTTCTGAAAAATTGTTCATGTTTTCTGAATATAAGCTTCGCCCTTCGGGCTCGCAATCAATCTCGGAGATGCCAAGATTCAGTTTGTGTCATATTATCTGATGTTGTTTTGTCTCTTCGACGAGGAACGAGGTGGCTGTTTTACTCCCTCGCCCAGCCACAGGTTTCACGTCTGGCATTTTGAACAAAGTGCGGCTTTAACTCCATTTTCGCGGCAGAGGAAACAAAACCGGTTAATTATTCTAGCTCTGCACTCTCTAAATCCATGACCCTGGGAATCGCAGTTCCAGCACACTTGGGTTTTGTCGCTAACCGGGAGTTTACTCCATAGATGCGTTAGTTCAATAGATAACGCCGCTATTTATTGCTCAACTAAGTCGTTGTGGTTATCAAAACAAAAATACGAGTTTATGTTTATATTGAAAATTACAAAAACTAATTTATTTGAGATAAAGGAAATATACGAATAAATGTGAATAACTGTGGAAACAAGCGAAAAGAAAAAGGTGTCTTGATTTTTATGACGGTCTTGTTTTAAAATTGTTTTGTCTCTGTTCTGTTATGTTCGTCATGTCCCGTCGATGCGTCAATGTTGGATGTTTTTTGGTCGATCGGTGACTGTGCGCATGTCTTGCATCTCCATTATTCGTCATGTAGGTACTGTTCGCATAGGTATCGACAAAATTCCACCCCCCGTGAACTCCGAGGGGATTTCACAAACGTTTAAAGCGGCTAGCTTATTGGCAGGTCGGCGTATTTTTCCTGGGTGGTTTTGATGTCTGCCGTCCGTACTTGGCCATCCTTAGTTTTATAAGTCCTTATAATTCGTCCTTTTATCCAATGGCTTCTTGGTTGATTTGGGTCACATATGATGACAAGTTGTCCCTCTTGCAATGGTATAGCTTCTTCCTTCCACTTGGGGCTTGTAATAGGCGTGGCAAGTATTCAACTAACCATCTCTTCCAGATTTTATCCTTCAAGTTTTCTGCTATACGTCATTGTTTCCGTAAACAGATTTTTTGTTCATTTACCCAGGGCGTTTGAGTTGAATTTAAACAACCCAAAAAAAAAATGGTTGGGTGTCAATGGTTCTTCATCTTCTGTGTCAATTTGCAAATCAGTTAATGGTCGGCTGTTGATAATATTTTCCGCTTCAATGATCACACTTTGAAAAGTTCCTAGTCTGGGTGCTTCTTCCTTAAGAACTTTGTGCAGTAGACGTTTAATACATTGTAGGAGGGGCTCCCAACAACCTTCGGAAGCCGGATTTGCTGGACAGTTAAATACCCAATCGATATTCGCCTTTGTCATTTCGCACTGAATTTTACATTGAGGTTAAGTAGTCGGTTTTCCGGTTTTAATTCCTTTTGAACCCACGATGAAATTAGTGCCGTTGTTGCTTCTTATCGTGACTGGAGTACCTCACGATTCATAAAATTTCTAAATGTAATTATGAATGCCGCTGTTGAAACATCTTCTGCAATTTCTAAGTGCACCGCTCGAGTAGTGAAGCAGGTGTATAACGCTAACCAACGTTTTTCTCTTCAACGACCAACTGCTACGAAAAACGGTCCACAGTAGTCAACACCCGTATAAGTGAAAGGAAGACCATATGGTGTCAAACGATCGGCTGGAAGTTGACCCATCAAAGGTGGTGCTGGCTTAGCATGAAACTGGATACACTGGAAACAATTTCTTCTGACTGATTTTAAAACGGCGCTTACATGAGGAATCCAAAAATGTTGTCGTATTTCGTTAATAGTCAGCTGATCATTCTGATGATGTTTTTTTTTTTATAATTCGGGCACGCTTCAAGGGGTTCGCACCCTTATAATGCTCGGCTATATGCTTGGCACAGCGTGGGCTTTATGGAAGAGGGGGAGAAAAGAGGAGATGTCTATGAGCTTGTGCTATGAATGCCTGTGGATCATAGTGAAGTGGGAAGACAGAGCTTAGCAGAGCATTCCACATACGTGTTGTACGGCTGAAGAACGAATCCCTGAATTTAACTGTACGTCCGAAGATGGGCTTGAGGGTAAACTGATGAGCATTTAGAGCGCCACGAGTATTGCGGTTGAATTCAAGGAGAGGTGGCATGCAACTGGCTATTTCTCTTTGACCTGTATGTAATAGTATATAAATAAGAACTGTATATAATATGATATCAATATGAAATAACATACTGTATGTAATAGTATATAAATATGAACTGTATGTACTATGATAGAAATATGAAGTAACATCAATAAAGTCAGTTGATTGTAAACTCTCAGTCGGTTCGGTCGGTCTTATAAATAGTTGCGGTTCTTCACAGTTCATTTTGGCGACGAGTATTTAAATCTCGAACACACGTGTTGGAATGGGAAGTCTGATTACGCTTAATTTCGTGGTGCGTAAAATTCTAAAGAAAAAAAACATATAATAAAAATGTCGTTTATTGGGAACATTGAGCCTTTTGATCAATCGAAAAACTCGTTCACCACATACGCGGAACGGTTCGAACAAATCGTAAGAGTAAACGACGCGTCGGAAGAAAAAAAATTTCCTCTTTTAATTACGTTAATAGGTGGCGAAACATACGAACTATTAAAGAATTTATGTCTACCGTCGAATCCTCTTACGCAGACTTATGTAGCATGTATTAACCTTTTAAAAAGGCACTATAACCCGGAGCCGTTAGTAGTATTGGAACGGTTTAAATTTAATAAACTCGATCAAAAACCCAATGAGACTATTGCTGAATATATAGTACAGTTACGCCAACATGCAAGAACATGTAAATTCGAAAGCTTTTTAGATGAAGCATTGCGCAATCGATTTATATGTGGCATTTCAAACGAAAGCACACAAAAAAAACTGCTATCAGAGGACGTGCTTACGTTTGAAAAAGCAAGTCAAATAGCATTGGGAATGGAGATGGCATCGTCCGAGACAAAGTTGTTACATGGTACGTTGTTGAAAGCGGAGGAAACGATAGGAGAAGTGAAACAATATGGCAGTATGACAGGGCAACGATCAAGACATTCTGGAAGGGGAAATGAGAGAGGTAAAAATGCATATATAAGAAACAACATAAGCAACACCCTTCCACCGTTGGTATGTTATCGCTGTGGCAGAGCGCACAATCACATAAATTGTCCCGCTAGACAGTGGAGATGCTACAGTTGCCATCGAACAGGTCATACGTCGCTGATGTGCAAGAGGCAAAACCGTAATGTGAACAATATCGTGAGTGAGGAAGAAGGACAAGCCGATAGTGAAGAAGATGTTCTAAGCATAAACATGCTATCGGAATTTTGTTGTTCATCGGTTAGTCAATGTCAGCCTGTCGTATCAGTGGAGTCAATTTCGGTAAATAGTACTAATCCATGTTGTGTACAATTAAGTATAAACAATAAGCAGGTAACATTTGAAGTGGACACTGGTGCAGCGACTAGCGTGATGTCAAAACGCGAATTCGACGAAAAATTTGGGCGAGCAGAGTTGTTGGATGCGAACAATAAGATTTACAGGGGAGTTGATGGTCATGTACTACCAGTAGTAGGTAGGATAGTAGCAAGTGCGCGCTACAAAGAAAGGTCGGCCGTGATTGAAATTATAGTCATAGACCGAAAAGACAAATTTGTGCCGCTATTAGGACGTTCTGCATTAAGCGTGTTGTTTTCTAATTGGAGGGCTATGTTTGCCAGTGGCGTAGAATACGGAGCGAGCAGGCTAAATGCAGTGTCAGACATTGTAGATTCATTTAAAGAGGAGTTTCCATGCGCTTTTAGTACGTTGCCGTCTACAATAATTGGACACAAGGCAGGGGTGACAATAAAAGCCGGGTGTAGTCCGATATTCTGCAGTGCATTACGGTACCCTATGCCCTGAAGGAGAAAGTGGAACGTGAGCTAGAGAGAATGGAAAAAGAAGGAACGTTATTTCGGGTTCAGAGCAGTGAATGGGCTAGTCCACTTGTTATCGTGCCAAAAAAGAATGGGGAAATACGGTTATGCGTGGATTTCCGTGTGTCGTTAAATAGAGTAGTCGAAAATGACCAATACCCAATACCAACAAAGGACGATATTTTTGCTTCCATGTCGGGAAATTCAGTATTCACAGTGCTGGACAGCAGCGGTGCTTACCAACAGTTAGAGCTATTCGAGGAATCAAAAGTTTACTTTACAATAAATACACATATAGGCCTGATGAGATTTAACAGATTAACGTATGGGTTAAAAACCGCGCCAGGTATATTCCAAAAAACAATGGATCAGATTTTAAAGGGGATACCGAATACTCAGTGTTATATTGATGATGTCATCATTAGTGGAAAGGATGTTGCGATGCTTACTATATTAGTCAGGAAAGTGTTAAAACGTTTGAATGACGCCAGTGTGCGAATTAACGTAACAAAATGCAATTTTTTTGTAGCCAAAGTTGAGTTTCTAGGATTTATATTATCGCGTGATGGAATACATCCTGCACCAGAGAAGATAATCGCAATCCGAGATGCACCTGCGTCTAGAAATGTCAGTGAGTCGAAGTCATACCTTGGATTAATTAACTTTTATAGGGAATTTGTGCCGATGCAATCGTCAAAGTTGTCGCCGTTATATGACTTAACAAAGAAAGGTTTATATGGTCACAGGAGTGTCAAGTGGCATTTGAAAAAAGTAAATCAGCAGTATCCGAAAAAAGTCTTTCATCCTTTTACGATCCAAACAAGCCGATATTATTAGCATGCGACGACAGTTCTAAGGGGGTGGGAGCTGTTTTGAGTCATCTTCAGGAGACAAAGTGGAAGGTTCCGATTGCTTTTGCATCAATGACTTTGACGGCCGCTGAGAAAAATTATTCTCAGGTCGAGAAAGAGGCATTAGCCATTATATTTGGTGTAAGGCGATTTCACAAATATCTGTTCGGTAGGCAATTTATATTATTTACTGATAATCAACCACTTCGTGCTATATTTGAGCACAGTAAGCGTATACCGGTTTCTGCGTCTTCTAGACTTCAGCGGTGGGCATATGACTACATAATACGGTTCAGGAAGAGCGGAGACATGTCAAATTGTGATGCCTTATCGAGATTGCCGCTTTCATCTACAGTTTCGCATGATATGTCAGCGGGTCTTATCAGTGCCCTATCGGAAGATTTTGTGGTGCCATACAACTATAAGGATGTGGCAGCAGCTACGAAAAAAGATGTGGTCTTGCTTAAGGTGTGTCCGGGTGGGGTGGCCAGCGCAAATAAATGATATCGCCATTCAGCCATACTTTTGTCGTCGAATGGGTTTAACTATGGAACAGGAGTGTCTGGTATGGGGTATTCGAGTAGTTATTCCACGAAGTATGCAATCATACGTTTTAGTAAAGCTTCACAATAACCATCCTGGAATAGTTAAAATAAAGATGCTTGCGAGATCTATTTGCTGGTGGCCAAATATTGACAGCGATCTAGAATCAAAAGTCAAGTCGTGTATGGTATGTCAAAAAATGCAGGTGGCTAATCCGGCTGAGAAATGTTTTGAAGGGTGGCCGCAAAATTAAGTTCCCTGGACCAGATTGCATGCAGATTTCTTTCATATATATGGAAGAACAATATTATTGGTGGTCGATGCGACTTCCAAATGGATTGATCTTTGTCTCATGAAAAACACGTCAGCGCGAAAAGTGATTGCATTTTTAGAAAGATCATTTGCAATTTTTGGATTGCCAGAGACAGTGGTGACGGATAACGGACCTCCATTTACTAGCAGCGAGTTCATACGATTTTTGGCTTATCTTGTGATTGAAGCCAAGAAGAGTCCCCGTATTATCCCCGAGCGAATGGATTGGCAGAGAATGAGGTTCGGGTAGTCAAACAGGCACTCCAAAAGGATATTCAGGGAGAAGGACGATTAGTGGCAAATGAGGAGTTGGAACGAGCTATAGAAAAGTTTCTCTTCAACTATCGGTCGGCGCCAAATACGGCAACATCACGCAGCCCTTCGGACTATTTGTTGAAGTTTTCCCCCAGGACTTTACTGACTCAATTGCGCCCAAATTTTGGGCAATCTTCATCGGGTAAAAATCAAACTATGTTAAATAATCCTTTGTATATTCCAAAAAAGCTTTTTAGCGCCGGAGATAAGGTTTTGCTGAGAGCTAATGGTCAGTGGGCTCAAGCGTTAATTCTGCAGCTTTTATCGAAGAGCCGATATCTAGTGAGCTGTGACGGTCGAGTAAGGGTAGCTCATCGCCACCAAATAAGGACATCAGGCATCGACGTCAAAGAGGTGGAAAGAAATGCGAGAGAACAGGTTAAGCGTACTAATAAAAACGATGACACGTCACAACCACAAATCCTACAGGGAAATAATGAAGAAACGGAAGTTATAATACCAGAGGAAGGTCAAAAACGACAGGACGGTAGATCAAAACGACAGCAGAAAATAAGCAAGCAATTTCATTATGCAAAGTTAGGCGACCCTACTTATTAAAGAATGGAAGAGTGACCTGTATGTAATAGTATATAAATAAGAACTGTATATAATATGATATCAATATGAAATAACATACTGTATGTAATAGTATATAAATATGAACTGTATGTTCTATGATAGAAATATGAAGTAGCATCAATAAAGTCAGTTGATTGTAAACTCTCAGTCGGTTCGGTCGGTCTTATAAATATTTGCGGTTCTTCACAGTTCACTCTTGAGCACCGCTGGTAGAAGAAACGATAAAACAGTGACAAGCAAGAAACGTTCCTGCGGTGTTCAAGCGAATCTATTGATTTCGCTATATTTTCTTCACCGATAAGTTTTATCGCGTGGTTTTGTATTCTATCTAGCTGATGCAAAGTAGTCTTAGGCGCACCAGACCAGATATGGCAATTGTACTTGTAACGATTCTTTTATCGCTATGTAGAATGCAGATCAAGATGCTTGTATCTTGACTGCAAGTTGTGTTGCTGATGGAACATCAGAACACTCGAGAGTTGATACAAAATGAATGTGTGGATTTACAGATCAACATTCTTGTATCTTGACTGAATGTAGGTTGTGTTGCTGATAGTACATCAGAACACCCGACAAATGAGACAACGTTTTTCGTTATGTGTTTAACAACGTCTGACCTATCAGTCTTTATTCGGACGGTTTTTATATAAAATTAATGTTAACCTAGCATATAATTGTTTTGCATAGAAAAGATAAAATTCATAAATTGGAAGTTGTTCCCACGCAAAAAGGTATTCCGCAGACATAACGTCCGCAGAAATACATAAGGAATTGACGTGCAAATTAAAATAGGTGTTTTATTACGAGCAAATTGTGCATGGTGCAATATGATCTATTTTTGTGTCGTGTGGAATGTGTAGGGTGTGCTGTGCATTGTGCAAGGTATGCTTGGTGTATGACATATTTAGGTATAATGGGTATGTATTTATAATATTGTGTTTACGATAGTATATATTCTTAAAACTAAACCGTATATGATATATTTATGTATTTAGAATAATGTATTTATTATAATATATATTCTTAAAACTAAACATCCTGCCCCTCGCTGATGATCCTCGGACTATCAGATGTTGGTCGTTGAGCGTTTCTTGGTGTTGGTATTGGCATGACCGCCGTCCGTTTGCAGCTACATAGCCGATGGTTCCAGAGTATATAAGTAACAGCTGCGGCCACTAGGAATAGTCCGCAAGAACCCACGATGGTATGCCGAATGTTATGATGATGGAGCTGGTTGGGAAGGTCTCTCTGTTCAGCCTTAATTTGGTCACGTAGCCCTTCAAGTTCCATGATATGTGTGCTGACATTTACACGAGTAGTATTGTGACTAAGTGCTTGCGGATGAGTGAGATCGGGCAGTTTTATAGCTTGGTAGAATCTGGTTTGTGATAGCCGAATATTGCTTGAATATATGCGATGGGCTAGCAGTGTTAGGAAGTTTTCCCTTACAACACAGGTTGGCTGCAGTGTTAAGAGGCCAGTTCCACTAATTTTAATCAGCGATGGTTGTCTGTCACATACTTCATTCAATAGTGTTTCGTTCATTACGGCATAGATCCATTGGCTTGCGTTTGGAATTTTTCGTTGTTTCGTTTGAATCGTTTGAACGGCCTTTAATCTACATGTTGAAAGCGATGGTATGTTGCTAAGCAGATTGACTTCACACAAGCTGATGTTTGATCCCCAGCGATAAATTGGATGGGTTTGTGTGCATAGATACTGTGCGTTTTCTATGATGGTACATGCTGCTAGGTCGTCATCGGATAATGGATAATACTCGTCCTGGTGTGCGTTTATTGCAAGATATGTGGATCATGGTTCTATGGCGATAAGCGTATTGTTTGTGATTGCTGGAATTGGGATGTTCTTAAACATTGCAAATTCTTCACGTCCTGTCAGTGGTTGACTAATTCTAAAAATTACATGGTTGCTCAGGATTCGTCCTTCTGTCACCATAAGTTTGTAGAGTGCTAGTATGTTGCTAAGTTCAATAGGGAGGTGAATGCCTAGCGGTAGATGGTTTTTAATTTTGACGGCTTGTTCTCTCAATTGATGTGGAGAAATTAGTAAGTAGTTGGTTCTCCCGTGATGTGTATCTGCTAGTACAGTGAAAATAGATGTTTGCGTCCGTTGTATGTTGGTGATAAGTAGTGTGTTGTAAATAGCCCAAGATGAAAACAATTGCTGCACTTGTATTTGATATGTGTATTTGGTGATGTTATGCACGCGATTGATTATTTGGTCTAGTTGCGTTACAAGTGTGTTATGTCGTTTGTCCATAGCTGCTTCGTTTTTTGCCATTATGTTCACTGTGGAATTGATGTGTGGTTTTTGAATAGATCGAGAAGGTGATTTTCATTGGCGTATACCTTGTCAATTTTAGCAGCCATTTCTTCGGCGTATCGAGAATCAAGTACTCCAAAAAGTATATTTGCTAGGTTGCCAACAGCGTCCACAGCTCCTCTTTTTGCCTTCCGTAATCTATGCTGAGGTGAAGTTACTAGTAATTCATTCTGGTCTGTAGGTTGTTGAAAGATGAACTGAACCTCTTGAACAACTTGAGTGCATAAGGTCTTTGATGTTATTTGATTGCAAACATGCTGCATTATCGCTGTGCTATTTTCTAAGGCTTGAAACTCTCTTCGATATGGGTCAAGATTGTAATAAATGACTAAGTTCCATTAATTAGCCACCAAGTTTACAGTTCCCTGATTATAGAAGTGTATTCCGGGAGTTGGTAATTTCCACACCATTACTTCCTCTCACAGTTGGCACTAGTAAGCATACCAGAAGGGTAGTTAGCAATGTTGAACCCAGCATACGGGTCTTCTTAGCTGATTTGTTCATTTTATTGGATGATTCGTCACAAGTTTTTGACTGCTTTCCTCGTTTGCGATCTTGAGCGGCTACATATGGCTGATTTTGATTTAGATCATCTGCTGATGATAGTTGTTCATCTACGGTTACATCATCCTTGACAAGTGGGGCCAGTTTGTGTATTGGTCGCTTAAGGACTCCTGATTTTGTGCGTACATCTGCTACTCTGATGAAGCCGTCGGTACCGTGATACACCTTGACAATTCTGCCCAGTGGCCACTTCATAATCGGGATATTGTCTTCCTTGATAATGACCACCGTGCCGATTTCAATATTTTTCGATGAACTTTTCCATTTGCGCCGGTGCTGTAGTTCATTAAGGTACTCCTGGAACCACCGTTTCCAGAATTCTTCCTTGATGTGTGAAACTAGTTTCCATCTGCTGCTAAGACTTCCTCGTAATGGTTCTGCATGAGGATCAGCTATAGCTCTTAGCGGCTCTCCTATAAGGAAATGGCCAGGAGTTAATGTGGTAATGTCGTTTGGATTAGTAGACAGAGCAGTAAGTGGTCTTGAATTCAGGATAGCTTCGGCGTCTACACTTAGAGTACACAGCTCCTCATATGTTAATAAAGCTGATGCGATCTTTCGCTGAAGCAGATACTTTGCCGACTTTACGCCTGCTTCCCATAACCCTCCGAAATGGGGAGCCCTTGGGGGAATAAAATGGAACACTATTCCTCTCGAGCAGCAAGTGGATGGAATCGGGTTTTGAGCCTGGTTTGAGTATATGGCTGTTTGCAATTCAGTCAATTTTTAACGCACCGATGAATGCATCTGTGGATAAATCGCTGATAACTTCAATGTGTATGGCCTTCGTACTAAAGCAGCAGAATATCGAAAGGTAGCTTTTTTGTGGACGGGTTCCCCTTGAACGGTAATGGATCCATATTGGGCCACAAAAATCAACTCCGCTATTGATGAAGGGACGTGCTGGTTGAACTCTATGTGGAGGTAAGTTTCCCATCATCTGAAAATACATTTTTGGTTTAGCCTTGATGCATTGTGTGCATTGCTCGACAATTAAACGTGCTATATTCTTCCCCTTGATTGGTCAAAAGCGTTGTCTGGTTATAGCTAAAAGTCCTTGTGGACCCACGTGCAGATTTTCTGAATGTATATCTGTCATCAGCATTTTGACAACTGGGTGTGCATAAGGCAATAATATAGGATGCTTAGCGTCGTATGCTAAAGTGGATGCTTGTAACCTTCCTCCTTGCAAAAGCTCGTTTTGATCCAAGAACACTGAAAGTCCAACTAGTTTGCTTTTTGTATCTAGATCCTTGTATTTCCTTCAATGAATGATGTCTGCCTTGAATTCGCTTTCTTGGACGTTTCTCAAAATGAGTTGAAGAGCAGTGTCTTGTTCTGCAATTGTCAACGGCCAAATTGGTTTAAGCAGTTGTGAATGTGAATGTCTTAACGCATGGATGTTAGAACGAAACTGACCATTCTTAATCAGTCCAATGAATCGTCTGCAATACGCTATTATCCTTTTAAGCTTGCACAATGAATTTGAATGTTTTATTTGTTTATAAAGATCTTCCGGCTTTGTCACGCTGACAGATAGTGATGTCATCTTTCTTTCTTCTGCACACTGGTTGTGATTTGCATATGGTAGTGGCCAGATTGATTCCGTTCCACTTAAGAATCTTGGGCCATAGAACCACAGGTTGTGTTCTTGTAACTTCTCTGGGGTAATTCCTCTTGATAACACATCTGCTGGATTGTCATTTGATCGGACGTGTCGCCACTGCATGCTGCTGTAAAGTCGCTGAATGGTTGCGAGACGACGACCCACAAATGCTTGGTATGATTCTGCGTTTAAGTTGATCCAATCTAGTACTATTTTAGAGTCAGTCCAGAAATGTGTGGATGCTCCATCAATATGTAAATCGGATTTTACCCGGTTAGACAATTCTGCGGCTAATACGGCAGCACATAGTTCGAGTCTGGGTATGGTTAATGAACTTATTCCTGATGATGTCTTTGTAGCTGGTGCTACTCTCGATTTGGAGCATAGAAGTCGAACTATTATCACGCCAGTTTTGTTGATGGATCTCACGTACACCGCGGCACCATAAGCCTTTTCGGATGAATCAGCAAATGTGTGTATTTGTACTGACGTAGGAACAGATTGAGCAAACACATGCCTTGGAATTCGAATTCGGTCTAAGGTCTGCAACTGCTTACGGTACGTGCACCATCTGGTGCACATTTCTACTGGAGATGCAGCATCCCAATCGTACTTCAGTTTCCATAATTCTTGAAGAAATAGTTTGGCCACTGTCACAATACCGAGTGGATCAAAAAGTTTTGCTTTATCAGATGCCACTGATCTCTTAGTGATTCGTTTTGGTGAGTCACTATTTATTTTTATGCTGAATACGTCTGATTTCGGTAACCATATCAATCCAAGAGTTTTCACAAACCCTTCGTTATTGCCTTCGTCAAAGCTGATTTCCTGGTCTTCTAATGGAACGTTTTTCAGTAGTTGTTCATGGTTTGCACACCATTTTCGTAATTTGAATCCCCCTTCTTGAAGTAGTGCTGACAATTCCGCTTGAATAGCCTTTGTCGTGGTTAAGCTATCTGCGCCTCATAGAAGTCCCTCTGCAACACCTTTGAGCCTAATGGATAGTTAATCTCATTGTCTTGAGCCAGCTTCTGTAGACACCTTGTTGCCAAGTATGGTGCTGCTGTTGTTTCATATGTTACTGTATTGAGTTGATAGCATTTTACCGGTTGATTTGGATCTGCTCTCCACCAGATTAAGTTATACCATCTATCTTCTGGGTGTACCCAAATCTGCCGATACATTTTTTGAATATCAGCCTTAATGACATATCTTGGCAGCCTAAACCGCATCAAAATTGTGAATAACTCTTCTTGGATAGTTGGACCAGCATACATAATATCGTTTAAAGATATGTTTGTGGAAGTTTTTGCTGATGCATCAAAAACAACTCTTAGCCTTGTGCAGCTACTGTCTGATTTGACCACTCCATGATGTGGCAAGAAGCAATGTGGTACCCTGAGAGAATTGTAGTCAATTTCTTGCATGTGACCTAGGTTATTGTAGTCCTCCATAAACTCAATGTACTGCTTCTTCAAGTTGACATCTTTTGCTAATCGGCGTTCCAATGAATAGAACCTACTCAATGATATGTCTATAGATACACCCAATTTTGTTGTTTCCATGGAGAAAGGCAACCTTACAACAAATCTTCCCACACCGTCTCTTTTGGTCGTTTGATTGAAAATTTCTTCGCATCGCTGTTCTGCTAAAGTGCGTGTGGAATTAGCCTCCGGTAGTTTTTCAATTTCCCAGAATCTCTCGATCGCTTGCTCAAGCGACTCATCTTGCGTAAAGATACCACAGGTTGAAGTTAATTGTAATATTTCACGTCTGTTATGTTTCGGTTCAATGTCACGACTGACTTTTTTATAATTATGAACATGACATAAGGCTTATTCTAGAGTAATTAAAGAGTAACAAACAAGAAGAGATTATACACTTAAGAGACTATAGAATAGATGTCTACGAACATATATATATATATATATAATAAGATCAATACATAACACTCCTCCAAACTAAAATGAAGTAAACTAAAATTATAAATCTGACTTAATTTTTTTAGTCATACTTCTAGTGACAACTCCGTCAACTTGTTTTAATTTACATTCATTTTTACAATCCATTGAACTCCTATAGGTTGACGGAGTAATTGTGTACTTATAAGGTATTGTATTATTATTCTTTAATTGGTTTATATGAGCTTGTTTTTCTATATTGTTCACCAAAATTAAATATCTACATGGACTAAGTTTCCTTAGAACTACCCCCGGAATCCATTTGACTGTATTAGAAAATACATTTCTATAGAAAGTATTTTCATTATTTCAATATTTTTTTTATTATTGCTTTTAAGAAAGCACACCAAATGGTTTTATGACAAGAAAGTTGAAAATAAAATACCAAATTATTTGCATTGAATTGTTTTGTTTTATTATCTATACGTACTTGAATATTATAATATCGCAAATTTTGTGCACGGGTTACCCATTTTACCCATTTTTTGAAATACTAAATATGTATTTAATACTCATATTCGAGCTATATAGTCGACCAAGTAAGCAAAACAATGTACAAATCTTTGTTGTTGGTTTTGATCGTCTCATAACGCTTAAACACACACATAGAATAATAAAGTATACTATTTTCTTTATGACACACACGAGTTTCAATCACACATACATATACATAACTACTAAAATACATAAAACGCAAGAATTTGAGAGAGCGATCTCGAGAGTGTAAAATTTATTTATTTAAAATTCTTATTCTCGTATTTTCTGAGATAACCCCAAACCAACGAAATAACCCCAAAAAAAATGTACAATATTTTGTTCGTAGGTTTCCTTCTGTATATGTTATTTTTTTCTGTGCTGCTGGCAAGTAGTCACTGGCTGCGACGGCTAATTAATATCGTTGGGTAAGAACAATGGCGGCAGGGTGCTCCTCTGGCCAAGACATCCATAAATATATTTCACAAAATAGCGATGCAGACACAAAATAAAGATGCAGACACGAAATAAAGATAAAGAAAACGCAGGTAGAATTTTGGACTGACGAAATTTAGTTTTCTCCGAGTATTGAATTTAATATATTTCTATAAATAAATTTCATTTGTTATATATTAAAATTATATTTTAAGTCTTACCGTGGTTTTGCTACCCAACCTGTCGAATGCTGCGATTTGTAATAAAATGGCCGGCGCGAAAAATCGAAGGGCATAAGCATGCTTAGTACAAACGCAAAGTGTCAAAACGTGCTGCAATCGCTTCTTTTAACGGCAACGAGTTGAGCAGCAAACCCATTTACATTATGACTTTTCTTTCGACATAGGTGCCGTTCTGCAACAGCCTTTAACGATCGGCATTCAAAGGCGAGGAATATTGTCTAAAAAACATCGCACTTTTGAAAAACAGATTTTGATGCATTCTTGGGGTAAGAGGACTGCATTACTACCCCCCCCCCCCTAGAGTAACCAAAATAGTCAACGTTTGCTGCGCATTGCATAACATATGCAGACGATATAAAATTTATGAAGATGCTTTCATGCATACCTTATCAGTAGAGCACGATGACGACGAATTGTTTACCCAGAGTACAATGATTTGTGATAGTCTTACTCTCTTAAACATTGTGTAACTATACACAGAAATAAATAAAATCAACTCACTAAACAAATATGTAGAAAACAACAAACATTAAACTCGAAAATAAAATATTTCAATCACAGTACTTAAGCAACAATTATTATTTCATATGGCTGTGACTTCACTTTAAGCTACGCAATTCTAACTCTTGAGTTGAGTCTTGAGTTCTACTTTTTTTTTCTTTTTATCTGAGACATTTTCAGACGCAAAGTGTCGTTATCCCTTTGCGTTTTGAGAATATCTGTTTTTTAAATTCCCTATATTAACTTCGCGTGCCCGTAGCTGGCTGGTCGGCAGAATCTTGTGATACATTTTTAACCCACTTCTTTAATCCCGATTTTATTCAAACTTTGCACAGGTGTGTATTTCACAATACTTTCTATAAAAATTGGAGAGTGATCGGGCTGCGGAATCGGGGGCTCTCATACAAATTTTTTTTCCATATAGCGGCATCAGATCATATCATACTAAAGGGTGTTTTTTTAGGAGGTTTGTTTTTCCGATAGATGTCGTTTTATTTTATGACAGTTGTTTTGACAGCTCAAAGTGGCATTTCTACTCAGTATTGTTTGGCAAATCATTATGAATAGGTTAACTCCAGAACAACGTTTTCAAATCGTGGAAATTTATTTTCAAAATCAGTGTTCAATTAAAAATGTTTATAGAGCACTTCGTGAATTTTATGGTGCACATAATCGTCCGTCAGAGACCACCATAAAGAACGTAATTACCAAATTTCGGTCTACATTCACTCTTTTGGATGCCAAGCCACCGACAAGAATGAGAAGAGTTCGTACAGAAGAAAATATTGCTGTCGTTGAGGCCAGTGTCGAAGAAAACGACAATTTATCGATTCGTCGTCGTGCTCAGCAAATTGGACTTTGTCCATCGACTTTATGGAAAATTTTACGTAAAGATTTGGGTTTGGTGCCATACAAAATTCAATTGGTGCAAGAATTAAAGCCACACGACCATCGTTTGCGCCGTGAATTCAGTGATTGGTCGTTAAATCAATTGAACGAAGATCCATTTTTTTACCGTAAAATTCTCTTCAGTGATGAGGCGCATTTTTTGTTAAATGGATACGTCAACAAACAAAATTGTCGCATTTGGAGCAAAGATAATCCACACGCCGTTCAAGAATTACCAATGCATCCTGATAAATGTACTGTTTGGTGCGGTCTATGGGCTGGTGGGATCATCGGTCCATATTTCTTTAAAAATGAGGAAGGACGACGCGTTACCGTGAATGGAAATCGATACAGAACCATGTTAAATGAGTTTTTGTTGTCAAATCTTGAAGATATGGATATGGATGAAATGTGGTTTCAACAAGATGGTGCCACTTGCCATACAGCACGTGAAACAATCGACTTATTGAAAGAAACTTTCAACGACAACATTATTTCGAGAAATGGTCCGGTGAATTGGCCTCCGCGTTCGTGCGATTTGACGCCACTCGATTACTTTTTGTGGGGATACGTGAAGTCATTGGTTTATGTGGATAAACCTCAATCGATTGACGCTTTGGAAACCAATATTCAACGTGTCATTGCTGACATACGCCCTCAAATGCTTGAAAAAGTGCTGGAAAATTGGACCTCCAGAATGACATTTGTGAAAAATAGTCGTGGTAGCTATATGCCAGAAATTGTGTTTAAATGTTAAATGCCAAAAAATTATCTACCAAATAAAAAAAAATTTTGGTCATTTCATAATTTTATATGTGTTTTATTCAAAAAAAAAATCGGCAACCTCTTAAAAAAACACCCGTTATAATGACTGTGTTCTGTGTGCGCTGATGAGCTGATCGGCTATAAGCAGCGCTGCTTGCTTTTTTTGGTTGGAATTCAGTATACTTTTGGTTATTGCAGAATTTACATGAAAAATTTTAATTTTTAAATTTTCTATATTAACCGCGCGTGCCTGGCTGGTCAAATCTTGTGACAAATTTTTGACCTACTTGCTAAACCCCAATTTTATTTAAATTCTCTATATTACCTTCGCGTACACGTGGATGGCTGGTAGGTAGAATCTTGTGATCTTGCGGGAATGCCATCAGGCCCAGCAGATTTATAAATGTTGAGATCATTTAATACTCTTGCCACTTGACGAGTGCGGAAGTTAATCTGTCCCATAGAGGATTCAACTCGTTCAAGTACAGGCGGCGACAACGCACTATCTGGCAGCGTAGAGCTAGCTGCGAAATGTGAAGCAAGTAGATTGGCCTTGTCTTATGAGCTGACAGTTGGAATGTCATTGTGAATGAGCGTTGGAATTGAAGACGAGGCAGTATTTTGAATTCGTTTAACGAATGACCAAAAATTTTTACTTCCTTTGGGACATTGAAGTATTTTTTGTCTCAGTTTTTGGTCATAGTCGAATTTGGCGCGTTTAAGGAAGGCATTGCAATCATTTCTGACTCGTCTAAATTTGGTTCGGTTTTCCACAGTGGGGTTTATTTTTATATAACCGGAAGCATACCTCACGGTTCCTAGTAGCTTCTTTGCAGCTTAAATCATACCAAGCATTTTCCTTCGGTTTGATACACTTTGTCCTTGAAGGGATAAATTGTCTCATACCCTCCATGATTATGTTAGTGATCGTATCAGAAGTGGCATCCACACAAAACCTTCTCTATAGAAAGCCCAACTCTACGCATACTAATGCTGTAAACGAAGACCAAACGCATGTGTGTTTGTGGGATGTGAATACAGTGTACAAAAAATAAGTAGTCGCAAAGAGCGAGAAACGTAAGATGTGGTAGTAGGAAACAGAAATATTTTATATGGATTTTGCTCTTTAGTTGATTACTAAATACAAATACGTTTGGTCTTAATCTAAGCATGTATCTGTGTACGATCGGAACAGTTGGGCTTTCTATAGAGAAGGTTTTGCATCCACACCACTATTGGCGTTAAGTGGCCAGTTATAGCTTCTAAAAATATTATTGAGGCCATCCCAGTTGGCTTTCTCGTTTAGCCATACTTTTCTTTTAGGAGTTTTCTCTTTAACTGTGTGGTTTGACAACGAGAAATTAGCTGATACTACACAATGGTCTGAAGAGCCTAGAGGCGATAATACACTGACGGTGTATTTGTTAGGAAGATAAGTAAGAAATAAGTCAAGGGTATTAGCGTTATGACTTACAATGTCTGAAATTCGAGTGGGCTCATTCACAAGCTGAGTGAGATGGTTAAAATCAGGAAATAACTCAACATCCTTTACTTGCTGTGTTGTTAAGCCTGAATGGCGCAGCCAACTAGAATTGTGTATGTTGAAATCTCCCGCAATTACGATTTCAGAGAATTCATCAAGTGATAAAATTCTAGTGATAGAGTCGGACAGTGCATCTAGCTCACTACAAGTGGAGACACTGTCTAAATTAGGGCTTCTGTATATGAAGCAGTAGTAAATGATATGCGTACGACCTTTGACTTTAAGCCAAATGAAGTTGAATTCCGCGTTGGAACAATGATTGAAATGTGCTTGGGTCTGGTAAGCAATATCACTACGTACATATATTGCGAGACCGCGGTCGGGAAAAATACTGGCACTAAGTTGTAACCAGGCCAACTAAAATCCGAAACGTCGGAATCAGCATTAACCTGAGTTTCTGTTAGTGCCAGAATAGCAGGGGTGCCAGCACGTAACTTGATACGAACGAGGATTGTTGATCGACGTTCAACTCGAAGCAAATTTTTCTTGGCAGCACCTATCTTTAACGAGTTTGATTGTGATTTGTACTTAAAAATGTTACTGTGAACTATAATGTGAAGTGTCAAATGAGTATATTTTAATCTAAAATACGTAAATCATTTTCCAAGTCCAGATCAAAAATGATATTCTTTGAGTCGGAAAGCGAGGATGAAGAAGGAGCTAATACTAAAATTAGAAGGAGGTACTTAAGAGATAAAAGCAATCCACTAGAATTATGTGAAAATGAGTAAGTGTTCAAAAAGAAAAGAATAACATTGACATTGTTGATTTTTTTTTCCCTTGATTTTGATTGATTTTTTCCTTAGCTTTGTGCAGCAATTTAGGGTCAGCAAGGAATGTTTCCTGATGATTCTCAAGTCATTAAGTTTTCCAAGGAACATGAGAAGCACAATGTTTAAAGTTCTTCCTGCGTACCTTGAGCATTTCAGAAAATGAATTTTGCTCTACATGGATAAAGGTAAAGTAAGCATTAGAACTCTAGGTTTGTTAGTTTGTTTTCATCATTCATACATAGTATAAAATTAACTTATATTCATTTTCATACAAAAGGTGACGGTGGATACCCTTTACAGCAATGGCTTTTCACACCTTACCGCAATGCAGTAGAGGGAAGTGCAGAAATGCGGTTTTTGAAAGAACTATTGGCATTTTAAAAGGACGCTGGAGGTGCCTGTCCAATGAGCGAAAACTTAGATTTGACCCAGAAACCGTCAGCCGAATTATTAATGTGTGCTGTGCTCTCCATAATGCCTGTATTAATTTTAGGCTACCATTCGAAAGGGAATGTACAAGTACGGTGACATATAGCACAGAAGCTAATGTACTTTCAAACTCAAACTTGAATGATAATCTATCAAGATTTGCCCAAAATATAAGAAATAATATTAAAAATTATTTTTAAAACTTTTTCCCAGAGAATATGGCTAGTTTTTTTTCCCTTGGGAAGTTTTTAGTATCCCTTTTGCGAGGTCGGGACGACCACTCATAAAAATTGTCAATTTCTCGATTTGCTTCTTATTTATCGACATATTCTGCTTTGATTCCATTTTACTGACCCGCAGACGATAGGTATTTTCTGTTGACTGATTTTTTTCGTTTCAAACGTCATGTTCAACATTGCGTGCTGCTAAATCTGACGTTACAATCGAGGATAGTCGATTGAACGTGCTGCCAATTTCGATTTAACTCGATTGTAGCATGTTACGTGCTGGCACCCCAGGTTTGTGGTCTGCTAAATGGACGCACGTGGCCGAGAAATTCGATCTAAGCCCACGAATGTTACACACATCGACCCTGAATTCGCACATTAGACGAATAGGACCAAAACCTTCTCTATAGAAAGCCCAACTGTTCCGATCGTACACAGATACCTGCTTAGATTGAGACCAAACGTATTTGTATTTAGTAATCAACTAAAGAGCAAAATCCATATAAAATATTTCTGTTTCCCACTACCACATCTTACGTTTCTCGCTCTTTGCGACTTCTTATTTTTTGTACACTGTATTCACATCCCACAAACACACATGCGTTTGGTCTTGGTTTACAGCATTAGTATGCGTAGAGTTGGGCTTTCTATAGAGAAGGTTTTGAATAGGACACACACCGATACAATACAATAGAGACAAACCGTAGTGAGAAAAAACAATGACGACACTCAACCAACCGTTGCAAGTGTTTTTTCCTTCTCCTTTCACACACAAAGCACGAACACGAAAAAAGGCTACTGCTCTCGACGGATTGCAGTGGACAACAATCACGCACGCCTCTTTTTTACCTTTTATATAAAAGTGAGTTTTTTGACTCTACCCCTGCCGAATGTGGATCGATTGACCCCCCTTTTTTTAAAATGGAGGGTATTTTTATTACCTTTTATATGGTGCCAATTAACCCCCAAACCTTCAAACCACTTGGGAAAATGTATTTTTCATGACCGACAAGAAAAAAAGGGAGTGTACAGTGAGGGCTTTCAGGGAAGGGGTGTCTGGAACCCCAAATTCAATGCGGGCTATACTGCAGTTTAGCCCAGAAGAAACACGGACCTTAAGTTCTGCTGCTGACTTGAAGTGCTTCATTGGGGCAATCATGCGAAAAAAAAAATATTTTACTTGATTCTTTACAACGACAGCTTTCGTCGAGAAGTTTTCCTTTACCCATACTTTGATTTAAATCACATGCGGGCCTGGTTTCTAATGCCGTGATCATCGTCGAATAGCTTTCTGGTAGACTGCTCAGATATAATACCACAGCCATTGGTTTGGCCATCATTTCGCCTAACGTTGTTAACTCATCTATTATTTCATCCATGATGTTTAGGTGTGTTTCTATATCTCCACCTTCTTTTAAAGTCAGTCATAGGCGCCTTAATAACTCAACCTTATTTGATTTTTCGTAATGTTCTCGCAACGCATTCCACATATCTTTTGCAGTATTTTTGCGTCTGTTCTTTTGATTGTTCTGTTCTGTTCAATTGATTCTCTTCAACAAGAAGACCGATATGCGCTCGAGCCTTTCCATCTTTTGTTTTCCATGTTGCATACAAATCTTCTGTAGTAGCCGGTGTTACAAAACCAGCATTAATAATTGACCACAAATCTTCTTTAATTAACAAAAGTTCTAATTTATATTTCCAAATATGGTAGTTGGTATTGTTTAATTTGCTAAAAAATATTTTTGTTGAATCCATGTCGGCACTCACGTATTAACAAAAAGAATGGAAAAAATTATTTTTATAAATCGGAAAATAATTTTAGACAAAATCGGAGTTCCGCAAACATTTTTTTAAGGATTATCACTGCTTTCTTAGACAGAAAAGTTTTTCTGGAATTTTAAATTTCCGATTTAAAGGAAACACGTCTATATTTCGTAATAGTTTTGTGGGAACTAACAAACATTTGGTTTTTGTTTTCTAATTTCTAAATATAATATAATACAGTACTATATTACTATAATATAATAAAGGGTGTTTTTTTAGGAGGTTTGTTTTTCCGATAGATGTCGTTTTATTTTATGACAGTTGTTTTGACAGCTCAAAATGGCATTTCTACTCAGTATTGTTTGGCAAATCATTATGAATAGGTTAACTCCAGAACAACGTTTTCAAATCGTGGAAATTTATTTTCAAAATCAGTGTTCAATTAAAAATGTTTATAGAGCACTTCGTGAATTTTATGGTGCACATAATCGTCCGTCAGAGACCACCATAAAGAACGTAATTACCAAATTTCGGTCTACATTCACTCTTTTGGATGCCAAGCCACCGACAAGAATGAGAAGAGTTCGTACAGAAGAAAATATTGCTGTCGTTGAGGCCAGTGTCGAAGAAAACGACAATTTATCGATTCGTCGTCGTGCTCAGCAAATTGGACTTTGTCCATCGACTTTATGGAAAATTTTACGTAAAGATTTGGGTTTGGTGCCATACAAAATTCAATTGGTGCAAGAATTAAAGCCACACGACCATCGTTTGCGCCGTGAATTCAGTGATTGGTCGTTAAATCAATTGAACGAAGATCCATTTTTTTACCGTAAAATTCTCTTCAGTGATGAGGCGCATTTTTTGTTAAATGGATACGTCAACAAACAAAATTGTCGCATTTGGAGCAAAGATAATCCACACGCCGTTCAAGAATTACCAATGCATCCTGATAAATGTACTGTTTGGTGCGGTCTATGGGCTGGTGGGATCATCGGTCCATATTTCTTTAAAAATGAGGAAGGACGACGCGTTACCGTGAATGGAAATCGATACAGAACCATGTTAAATGAGTTTTTGTTGTCAAATCTTGAAGATATGGATATGGATGAAATGTGGTTTCAACAAGATGGTGCCACTTGCCATACAGCACGTGAAACAATCGACTTATTGAAAGAAACTTTCAACGACAACATTATTTCGAGAAATGGTCCGGTGAATTGGCCTCCGCGTTCGTGCGATTTGACGCCACTCGATTACTTTTTGTGGGGATACGTGAAGTCATTGGTTTATGTGGATAAACCTCAATCGATTGACGCTTTGGAAACCAATATTCAACGTGTCATTGCTGACATACGCCCTCAAATGCTTGAAAAAGTGCTGGAAAATTGGACCTCCAGAATGACATTTGTGAAAAATAGTCGTGGTAGCCATATGCCAGAAATTGTGTTTAAATGTTAAATGCCAAAAATTATCTACCAAATAAAAAAAAATTTTGGTCATTTCATAATTTTATATGTGTTTTATTCAAAAAAAAAATCGGCAACCTCTTAAAAAAACACCCGTTATAATAAAATAGCAACGAAAATATTAATTATATAGGGTTTTTCAATAAGAGCACTTCAACTTTTTTTTGAATAAAACACAAACTGTTCGACTTTTGAACTAACTTTTTTTTTATTAACGAATTTGAACATATACATATGACACATTTAAGTATGAAACTCGATTTCTTTTGCATGACCACCGCGTGCACGTTTTACGAAGTGAGCCTCATCGCTGAAGATGATTTTTCGGTGAAAATCTGCATCATTTTCGATTTGCTCTTGAGCCCAATTCACGAATCGGCGTCGCTTCAAATGGTCAAACGGCTTTAGTTGTTGTGTCAGCTTGATCTTATACGGATGTAGGCCAAGATCTTTACGTAAAATCGATTGTCGAACGGGCTGGCTTGTTAAATGGACCGTAAAATGGCCGTAATGCTCTTAAAGTAGCGGTAACAGAACGGTTATTTTGATAAAAAATTTGCACGATTTGCAATCGCTGTTCACATGTGTAGCGTTCCATGATGAAATGTATACTAATGAAGTTTCCAAATGACAAAAGAACATTAAAAAATAAAGCGTCGTTCGCCGTCCCTATCGGAGAAAAGTTGAAGCGCACCTATTGAAAGACCTTATATATTATATCAAAGAAATTTAATCAATAGTATCATAATCATCATATTTACCCACTTCCTTAAGCCCGATTTTATTTAAACTTTGCACACATGTGTATGTCCCATGACAATACTTTCTATTAAAATTTGGGGCCCCTTGGGTCGGGGGGCATCCATACAAATTTTATAAAAAAAAAAGTATCCGATTTTCTACAAATTTTATACGCATGTGTATCTCCGATGAACAACACTCTTTGTAAAACATTTGGAGTTATTGGACCCTGGTGTCGGAAGGACCCATACAAAATTTTAAAAAACTTACCCAATTTGTTTCAAATTTATACACATGTGTATCTCTCACGGAAAAACTATTTGTAAACATTTTTGAGTGATCGGGATAGGGGGCTCCTAAAAAATTTTTATAAAAAAAATTACACGATTTTATTCAAACTTTGCACATTTTGTACCCCCCGATTAGAGAATTTACACGAACAATTTTATTTTTAATGGGTTATTTTATTTCATCTTCTTTTGCGACCAAGGTTTTAACGCTTCTTTGCAACTCATATATACTGTTTTCTATTTTTTTAATAACCGCGTGGTTTGTGTTACATTTTGATTATGGGTATTGAGAAGACTCATACGCTCTTCCTCAAAAACCTCGCCTGTGGCTTTAAATTCTTCTTGTTGTTTAATAATTTTTCTTTCGTATTCCTTTTTAGGTCGGCCCATACCTGACAATATTAAACGATTTAAAAAATATGTGTGTATAAACAGTATAGAAAAACGTTTCTTTCCCCACTCTCCGACACTCCACTGCGGTGGTCCGATGCTATTTAAGATGTCACCAATTCTCGACTATTTTGCATCATTAACAGCTTTGCTACCTCCAAATTTGCCAATGCCTCTAGCAACGGCGGCACTTTCATGGATTTCAGCTATTAATAAATCCAATTGATTCCGTGTTGTTTTATTGTCTAAAATATTTTATTGTTATAAATTATAAGTAATTATCAGGCCATGCAAGTGCTTAAAAATATCAGTCAAATGTTTTTCAATTGTCTAACAAACTAAACACTACACTTACATTTTTTTTCTGGATTCTCCTTTTCTTTTTCTATGTTGTCCGTTAAAAACACCTGCAAATAATATAAATAAATAAATATAAACAAAATCTTACAAGCACCAGTCACTGCCAAATTCAAGATGGAGATCAATAATACCAATATTTAACCATTCTTTCACTTTGTCTGAAGTGAATGCAAAGTGAATTCAGTAACACAATTTGCAAGAGTCACTCACTAAAATTTCACTTTGTGAGTAAAGTGACAGAAAAGTGAATTCCGTAATCAGGCTTTTAGTGTAAAATTAATACGCAAAAACTAGGTTTATTTAATATTTAATCCAAACTATATTAATCAATTTAAAACAAAGAAAAGTATTTGCCAATAGTAGTAGACAAAATGTATAGGTTTTTAATGATGACCGACAGAGAACAGGCGATGACTTGACCGACACTGATGAAGTGTGTAGACGAACTCTCTCATGTGCTGTATAGCGAATGCTCGTTTGCTAACGGCAGCAGTATATGCAGCATAGCAATCACAAATGTCTCGTCGTGTGGAATGCGAGCGTATGTATATGTACTCGATATGTAGACATGTATTGTGCATGAGGTATATGCGTTCTGCCTAACTCGGCAGCAACGGTATACATGTGGTGAGCGTGTAGGGGCGCATGTTAAATCGAATGAGCGATTCGTGTACATTGCCGCTACAGTACTCCGTTCCTAGTGACAGCGATACGAGTTGAGTGCTTTAGGGCGCTGCGAAATTCTGCCCGATCTCGTTTTGATGTAGTTGCTAGTTGGGTTCCGTTGTTTCTGACAATCAGTATGTACTAAATAAGTTCTTACAATACAATGTGCAACAAAAAAAAATTTATAGGTATTTTAGTAAGTTATTTATCCATTTATAAAATTAAAATAAGCTAATCAATTTATTAAAAAAAATACAATATAAATAAAAAAAAATTCTAAAATAAATACAGGAATTATTATATGGTTCTTAGAAAAGATTCAAGGCACTCATTGTTAATTGAGAATAGCCAGTCTTTAACTTTATTAATAAATGAAAAAAAAACGAACTGCAAGTGCTTAAAAATATCAGTCAAATGTTTTTCAATTGTCTAACAAACTAAACACTACACTTACATTTTTTTTCTGGATTCTCCTTTTCTTTTTCTATGTTGTCCGTTAAAAACACCTGCAAATAATATAAATAAATAAATATAAACAAAATCTTACAAGCACCAGTCACTGCCAAATTCAAGATGGAGATCAATAATACCAATATTTAACCATTCTTTCACTTTGTCTGAAGTGAATGCAAAGTGAATTCAGTAACACAATTTGCAAGAGTCACTCACTAAAATTTCACTTTGTGAGTAAAGTGACAGAAAAGTGAATTCCGTAATCAGGCTTTTAGTGTAAAATTAATACGCAAAAACTAGGTTTATTTAATATTTAATCCAAACTATATTAATCAATTTAAAACAAAGAAAAGTATTTGCCAATAGTAGTAGACAAAATGTATAGGTTTTTAATGATGACCGACAGAGAACAGGCGATGACTTGACCGACACTGATGAAGTGTGTAGACGAACTCTCTCATGTGCTGTATAGCGAATGCTCGTTTGCTAACGGCAGCAGTATATGCAGCATAGCAATCACAAATGTCTCGTCGTGTGGAATGCGAGCGTATGTATATGTACTCGATATGTAGACATGTATTGTGCATGAGGTATATGCGTTCTGCCTAACTCGGCAGCAACGGTATACATGTGGTGAGCGTGTAGGGGCGCATGTTAAATCGAATGAGCGATTCGTGTACATTGCCGCTACAGTACTCCGTTCCTAGTGACAGCGATACGAGTTGAGTGCTTTAGGGCGCTGCGAAATTCTGCCCGATCTCGTTTTGATGTAGTTGCTAGTTGGGTTCCGTTGTTTCTGACAATCAGTATGTACTAAATAAGTTCTTACAATACAATGTGCAACAAAAAAAAATTTATAGGTATTTTAGTAAGTTATTTATCCATTTATAAAATTAAAATAAGCTAATCAATTTATTAAAAAAAATACAATATAAATAAAAAAAAATTCTAAAATAAATACAGGAATTATTATATGGTTCTTAGAAAAGATTCAATGCACTCATTGTTAATTGAGAATAGCCAGTCTTTAACTTTATTAATAAATGAAAAAAAAACGAACTGTTCTTCTAATAAATTGTAGTAGCTTATTAAAAAATTTTGGAGCCGTAATAGTAAAAAAAAAGCGAAAAATTAGTTTTATGTGCGATTGCTACATTGACAAGGTCCATAATGTTAACACGCAGATTGTAGATTTGCGAGTTCCTACTTGGAATGTTACCACTTGTTTTAAAAAATTCTCTCAATACTTTAAATACGTACAGATGTCTCATTGGTAAAATTCGCAATTCCTTGTATAATGGCCAACTTTCAGCGGAGCGATTTGTATTGCTTATAATTCTTATCAAATGTTTCTGTGCCATCAATAGGGGTACAAAAGCATTAGCATATGCACCACCCCAGCTTGTTATACCGTATTGCAACTTTGAGGCCGTAATAGATCATGGTCAGGACTTTTTTACAGCAAAAGGGCTCTCTAAGGTTCATTTTCCGAGTCACTAACAATAAATGCGATTTAATCGAGCGGATATGGTCTTTCCAGTTTAAGTTATAATCAATTACTACACCAAGATATTTAAATTGACGCACTGATTCAATTTTAAAGCAACTAGACAAGCATTGTGTGTTGCTTGTAAAATTACATATACCACATTTATGAATTGGTAAGCTAAACTGTTTACAATTGTGCGCATGAAAATAAAGGTTTAAGTCATATAGCCTATTACTAGATATTTTAAACGACATTAGTTTTGTTTTCTCGCTAATGATCAACTTATGAGCAGCAAACCACAACCTTAATGTTTCAAGATCTTCCTCGATGTTGGCAATACATTCAAAGGTAGTCTGGAATTGGTAAGTGATAGCTATATCACCAGCAAAAGCTGTAGGTAAACCCTTCAATTTGAGATTGAACAGAGAATTAATGTATATTAGGAAAAAAAAGTAGACCGAGTACGGAACCCTGAGGTACACAATTTTTAAAAAAACGCGGGCTGCTAAATGTTTCATTTATATTAACTCTTTGTTCTCTGTATTCTAAATACGATTGCAACCAAATATATATTCCTCTAAAACCAGCGTTATATAATTTGTTTAGCAATATTTCATGGTCCACCATATCAAATGCTTTTGTCATATCTACAAAAATAGCCATGGTAGATTTATTGACATTAGTACTGTCGCATATCTGACTACACATTCTGAGAACGGCATCTTCTGTTGACATACCCGTTCTAAACCCAAATTGATTGCTACTAAAATATCTATTTTTGTCCAAAAAAGACACAATTCGAACTTTGATTAATTTTTCAAAAAGCTTGGAAAAGGTGGGAAGTAAAGATATAGGTCTACAGTCAGTAACGTGTTTTCTATTACCTTTGTAAAAAGTGGTACAACATCGGCACATTTCAAGCGCTGAGGGATACTTAGGTTAAATAAGAAACTTAATACATCAACTACGTACAACGCAATTTGTTTTAGTAAGATACTTGATATACCATCAATGCATGCATGAACTCTTATTTTTTAAGGACGAAGAAATTTTGTTAAAAACAAAACTGTTTTATTAAATACTATCATTAATGGGTATCGAGCAATCACATCCCAACAATTTCCCCCAACGATATTGCTCAGCTCATCAATGAAGACATCTTTACTAAACTCATGCAATCTATATATGCACAACATAATATAGTTGTCATTATTATAAACAAATGACAGCTTTACTACATCCGCGCTAGAGATTTTTACTTTAGAGCAATCGCACACCAAACCATTCTTTACATAAACTGCCACGCCTCCAGCAGAATACGACTAATTGCAGTTACAAAAAAGCATATAACCCGGTATATTATATGTGTTTAGTTCATTTTCATAAATCCAGATTTCACTTAAAACTATTATGCTAGGTAAACTAACGAGCGACTCAATATGTGCTAGAAGAACAGAAAAATTTGTTCTCATGCTTCTTATATTTTGATGTAAACAAAAACAACTATACACACAACTAGGTGCACTAACTGGATATTCACATGCATTAGGAACTAAGAGAGATAGAATTACTCGAGACTAATAGACTATTATGACTATTTACATTTTCATTATTATTCATACTCATAGTTTATTTAGATCAGAAGTGCTGGTTATTTTTAATGCAATATCTCCCTCCTTTTTTCGCATGTAAATAAGTCCATTCCTACATGTTTTGCTCTCATTATTCTCTCTTTCATAGAACGAGAGGCAAATTTAACTACCAAAACATTTTTTCTGCGACTTTCCGAAGAATGTGAAGAAGAGTCACTTGCCGATTGCTGAGATTTTAAATTAATTTTTTTCATAAAGCAGAAGTCAATGTCCTCTTCCCGTAAATTTACGTTCAGCCCATCACGAAAGACTTTAAGACAATTTCGGAATTTGAGCTAAGCCAGCTTCTTTTCGCACTCGTTATTTTTTAGTTGCAAAGTAGCAATTTGTTCTTGTTGAATTTGTTTCAGTGTTATGATCTCATTGTACACCATTTCCAAAGTAATACTTGCACTACCTGGTACTGATGTGATAACTGATGGAGTAGTGTCAATACAGGGAGTGACATGGTTTGAGTCATTCGCACAGACTTCTTTGACCACCCCACGACCCCCGTCATGTACTGAACCGCTGGCCTGTTGACTGCACGACCTCCGTCTTTACGAACTGACACTGTTTCCGAAAAGGAACTACGTCGCTGCGCGATGCAAGTAGGATAGCGCCAGACATTTTTACACTTTTTTATATATTCTAGATCAGGTTCAGAGACATTCAAACATTTCGCATTGCAAAACTTTTTGCAAACACTGCATTCTATTTTAATGTCCGATCTATCAACCTTCAATTTGCACACACTACAAGACATTGCAGATGTTTAATAAAGTTATTAGCTTCAGCTTAGCAATTGAGACGAAAATAAAAAAATTTTAAAGTTAAGAAATCACGACACGTCTGTACCCCACAATGATTGCGATAACTTTGCCTGCAATCGCGCTTCATGGAAGGCCAAAATAAACGTTCGGTTACTAGTCTGGTTGTTGCTCTGGCACCAGGATGTGCCTGGTCATGAAGCTGGTGGAGCACGGTTAGTCTTCCCGCCTGTGGTATATATGGTCAAATTCGGCCCGTAGAGGTTTCACACCAAATTTTATTCTGCGAACCCAGTACGCTTAGCTTATTGAAGGTATACAATTTATTATTTAGTACGGACGTGAGTTCAACCTGGTTGTCTACCTGTTGATCGGCGATGGTCAGGAAATTGACGCAACCTGATGCTACGTGAGCCTCGTCGATGTTCGGTTCGTTAGTATAGGCAGTTCTCGAAAGAAGATCTGCAACTACGTTTTCGGTACCCTTGACGTGCTGAATATTCGTAGAAAATTGGCCAATGAAATCTAAGTGACGACTTACCCTCGGTGATGCCTATTTTTCCGATTTTTGCTTGAACGCGTACGTCAGCGGCTTGTGATCCGTAAGGATCGTAAATACTCGAGCGTCTAGGACGTGGCGGAAGTGTTTAATGTCTTGATACATGGCCAAGAGTTCACGGTCGTAGGTGGAGTATTTTCGCTGCGCTGTTGTAAGACTGAGGGAGAAGAAACCCAATGGCTGTAAGTCGTTTCCTACTACTTGGTGTAGTGCTGCTCCCACGGCTGTTTCCATTGCGTCGAAGTGTAGGCGAAGTGTTGCACCTTCGACAAGGTGAGCCAAACGGGCGGCATCGGCCAACTGCTGCTTGCACTTGTTGAATGTTTCGATGTCGTCTGAGGACCAGCTAACAGGAGATTTGTCGTTTTTCCGGTTCCCTTGGATTAAAGCGTGAAGTTTAATTTGTTCGGACGCTGCGTGCGGAAGAAAACGACGATAATAGTTGAGCATACCGATGAATTTCCGAAGGTCGTTAGCTACGGTGGGCCTTGGAAAATTGAGGATGGCCTCGACTTTTTTAGGAAGCGGTCGTATGCCGTCGGTGCTTATTTGGTGCCCGAGGAACTTGACGATAGGCTGGGCGAAACAGCATTTGGCAACGTTAATGGTGACGCCATGCTGGCTGGCCAAACCGAACTGCATGCGAGTAAATTCGCACCGTCCAAACGGTATGGTGATTGCGGTCTTCTTAACGTCTTCCTCTATAGGGATTTGGTGATAGGCGCGAATTAGGTCAATCGTGGAAAATATGGTTTTGTTGGCGAATGTGGCAGTGCAGTCTTGGATGTGCGGATTGGGGTAGCGATCAGGAACGGTGATTGCGTTTAAACGACGATAATTGCCGCATGGTCTCGATTCGTTGTCGTTTTTGCGCACCATGTGTAAAGGACTTGCCCATTCGCTGTCGGAGGCGCGACAAACACCAGTTTTCACGAGATGACGAAATTCGGCTTTTGCGGCTGGCAGTTTATCACCAATCAGACCACGAGGGCGTTCAAAAACTGGAGAGCCGTTCGTGGTTATGTGATGAGCTGTTTTAGAAGGTTTCAACTCACCGTCGATAGATGGTTTAGTAACACGTAACACGCGCACGTTGCAGATTTGTCAACCGTTAAAATCCCGGACGAATGTGTCGTTGAGATCGTTGCCAGTGTTGAAACTTTGGTGAGTGAATCAATTAACTTTTTGTTTTGAAGGTCAATGATTATGCCGAAGTGTTTGATGAAGTCGGCACCGATTATAGCTTTCTTGGTGTCCACAATGATGAAATTCCATCCAAATTTCCGCCTTAGACCAAGGTTTGCTTTAAGGTTTTTGCACCCGTAAGTCCTGATGGTTGATCCATTGGCAGTAAGTTCTTCGAATTGGGCAGTTAGCTCCGCGACGCGAGCTTCTAATTCCGATAGGCTTCGAGAACCGGTTAGTTAAGGCATGTTACCGTTCGATCTACCATGTTGTGTTATTGGTTGTGCGAGGTTTGGCTCATCGGTACGCGACGATCCGCGTGCAATGGCCGATATCTGGTGATGCTCGGGCACCATGTCCCATATCTTATCGGCGATGATTGCTAAGTCGTCTAGATTTCTCGGAGCTGCGACAACTGCCTGTATATTCTGAGGTAGCTGGTTCACCCACAGCGAGCGTAGCAATTGATCCGATACCATCGTACCACCGACCTGGCGTTGTTCGTTTAATAGGTGTGATGGCTTACTATCGCCCATCTGCAGACCTGACAACAAAGTTTTAATCCGGCGTTGTTCTGATTCGGAAAAGACATGGATGATCTTTTTCTTCAGGGCCTCGTATTTCCCTTCGGCGGGAGGATTTTCGACCAAAGACGCGACGTGTGTAAGCACAGTTGGCTTTAACTGAGTAAGGCATAAATGATATCGCGTGATATCGGCTCGCATACTGTGGATCGCGAACTGTGCTTCGACCTGCTTGAACCAGACGCGAATGTTCTGGTGCCAAAATTCAGGAAGCGATATCCTTACTTTCACCGCGTCTAACTCGCTTTCGCCACCTGGTGAGAAAGCGGCGTTTGGTGGAACGTCAGGCAAACTCCGTTGAGTTGTGTCGTTATCGAGTGTTAGTGGCAGGTTTGGACTACCTTGGGCTAATTGTACGTCCAACGAAACCGGCATTGTGAGGCACTGCGCACAATGTGAAATTGTAGTGAAAATTTGCGAACTACACAACACCCGTTACAATGAAATAAAATCGCGTATCAATTGATAAATGCTAAGGACACAAATAGAAGATTGTCGGTGTTTAAGTCAAAAATAACCGTTTTGTGGAAAACAGTTCATTCGTTGACGAAAGAACGCGTCATCGCGGTTGTTAGGAAATATTTGTTGCTGAGGCGCTTACGCTTGTCGCGGCCATTTTGTTCTATGGGTTTTCAGAACGGAGTCATAGAATTTATAATAGGAACTGTGCACGTGGTGTAGAACACTCGCGAATTTGCATTTCCGAAAAATTTACCTGTTTAAACCTCGTATGGCGTTGTAGTTATTTTGCACCCTTTCACAATGCATGCACTTCCGTGAGCATTAAAAATACGACGGCTTGCTTGCTTGCTCTTGCATGAATGCTACACTAATAATATTGTTTAATAAGCTCCTGGCAGGATCGCCACTTTAGTGTAAAATTAATACGCAAAAACTAGGTTTATTTAATATTTAATCCAAACTATATTAATCAATTTAAAACAAAGAAAAGTATTTGCCAATAGTAGTGGCTGTACAAAATGTATAGGTTTTTAATGATGACCGACGGAGAATAGGCGATGAGTTGACCGACGCTGATGAAGTAGAGTTGGGTCGTTCCGGACCTATATAGTTCCTGGAACTATGTCCTCTGTCGGAAACGTTTCCTATCTTTCCGAAAACTGAACCATAGCATATCCATATAGTTCCGAGTGCACAGAACGTATCAACGTCGTAAACGAATGAAACGAAAGAAAAGAAACATATGTCTTTCTTTTTTTGGACGGAAACTACACATGAACATGGTGAAATAAAGGCTATAATCGAATCGAAGCTAATTGTGGCACTGTAGCAATAGAACGAGTAGAAATTTAAAACTCATGCAAACTCTATACATCGAGCACAATGGGTTCCTGTAGAAGTAGCAGAAGTAATAGTTGGTTATATTTTAACTCGTACTAGAGCTACTGCTACACATTGTGTTAAAGAGAAAAAAAGAAAACATGATGTCTATTCACGAACTAAATATACCGTAATCGTTCTTGCATATGGTATGTTCATAGATACTGCTCAACCATCAACCTATCCCTATCAAAACTTTCTTTCCACGTAAAAATGTCTATGGAACTATATAGTTCCGCGGACATGTTTCCGGGAACTAGTTCCTTTCAAAAAAAGAAACGTTCCGTGTTCGTTCCACCATTGGAACTGTTTCGCGCAACTCTATGATGAAGTGTGTAGACGAACTCTCTGATGTGCTGTATAGCGAATGCTCGTTTGCTAACGGCGGCAATATATATGGGACATAGCAATCGCCTGATGTCTCGTCGTGTGGAATGCGAGCGTATGTATATGTACTCGATATGTAGACATGCATTGTGCATGAGGTATATGCGTTCTGCCTAACTTGGTGAGCGTGTAGGGGCTCATGTTAAATTGAATGAGCGATTCGTGTCGGGCGCTACAGGCTCTTAATTTCGAACCATTGTTTCCATTTATTTCAGACAAATGAAAGGTGAAAATTTGTTCTACACAGCCATACTATTTTTATAGACGTGAGCCAATTTTAACAAAAATATAAAAGCTAAACCAAATCTATCATCATTCATCATGAATAAAATTACTTTTATATTTCCTCTTAGTGCGACTATTTCACTTTTATGGATAATTTAGACTATATCCGTTCGAGAAAAAATTAGCGGGCCGTCTATAGTTAAATTGAAGTTGTTGTTAGCGACAACAGATTGACACTACGCGAATGTTGTTGTTATTTTATAGTAACATGGGAAATGTTATCTATAGCATTATAAAATAACTATAACATTCGCGTAGTGTCAATCTCTTTTGGCTAACCACAATTTCAATTTAACTTTAGTCGGCCCGCTCATTTTTTCTAGCACGACTATAATCTAAATTCACTTTAATGTTGCACGATTCTCAAAACGAAAATTTATATTCCGTAAAATCATGAATAAAAACTTCATTAACTGGGTAGTAAAACAATAAATAATAAGGATTTACTTTCATATAGCTCCTACCTCATAAAAAGTAAAATATTTATATTTTCTTTATTATTAGTACATAATATGATGTAAAAATACTATAACTACTTTTGCTATCCAGTTAACTTTATAATTTTTATATTTTTTGTGAATAAAATAACTTTTATATTTCCTCTTTTGCAAGGAAATCTACTTTAGTTCGGCAATTTCACTTTTATGTTGCACGACTTTTAAAAAGAAAATTTATATTCCGTAAAATCAAGAATAAAAACTTATTTAGATCAAATCACTAACTCGCGCTGCTGTGAACTGTCTGTTAGTGAACTGTAAAGTTAATCTCCTTAGAGTGAACATTTTTACAAATCTTACGCGCAAATAACAGCTCCCTCGCTGAATGCAATGAACAATTTTTAATACAACGTGGGTGCAATAGATAATTGATGCATGAGTAGTTGCATGCGGCGCTCGTTTTTCATTTTAAATCTTAAAATTTCACAGTTAATAGTTATCAGGACTATCCATAAGGGGTTTTAGGGTTTACTTTTTTGTTCGTTTTTACGATTTTAAAAACATTTTTAATTAAAAATTTATTTTTATTCAAATAATTATTAGCAGTTCATTCCATAGATTGGGCTTTGTCATTTATGTTAAAAGAGCCCTTCCATTGAGCTACACTTAATTGAAATGTTTCAATTCGAAATTTGTTAAAGATTATTTGACCAAAAGGTGTTCCTTTCAAGAGGTTTTTTTTTTCGGAAAGTTCCTTGGCAATGCGTAACTTTTGAGGATCAGGTGATACTTTAAAAAAAATTTCAATTACTCGTGAGCCACACTTTTCCACTGCAAGTTCCATGTAGTATCCTTCTAAATGTCGGATGAGTTTCTCCCTAGATTTCTCGCCTATGGATTTGCTTTGCAGAAAAGCGTCACTAATGTATGATCCATTGGGAGTGTTGAAGACAGAAGTCAGAGTATCGGCAGGTGTCTCTAGAATACATGTTACAAGAAAGATTGGTTTGTTGAACTTTAAAATTTGTTGAATAATTAGAGAGCCATGCAAATGGACAAATTTAGACTTATCCTCAAGAACAATTTCATACGGTTTTAACTTGACGAGGCAATTGAAAAAATACTTTAACTTTTCTTTGTCACCAGCTACATGCAACGCAACCTGCATGGCGACCAACATTTGTGTTTGCTTTTGGGCAAGCCTGAGGCATGTGCAAGAAAGTGCATATACCACGCCCGTGTGACCAATTTTCAGCAGATTCTCAATTTCATCAACGAGCTCCGTGAAAATATTCTCAAAATCGTTCTTTTCTTTTATGTGTTGTAGGAGTTTCTGTACGGAGAAATTTGTTATATGCCCCTTTGCAAGCACGGCTACGCGTCCTGCAAAAAGCATACCATAAAGTTGAATCAAAAGTTTGGGTCCGGCAAGGGAAAGCAATGTCTCAAGAAGAAGAACGGAACACTGCAATTTAAAAACCTTAGGAAGCATTATTTGATTTCTAGTTTTTTTTATATCCTTCTCTTCTTGTATATTCTTTTGTGATTGTTCTTTATCGATAATTTCAATTTTATTTTTATCATCGTAATCAATTTTCAGAAAACATTCACGAAGTACCTTTTTTCCAAAATGCTTAAGCAGATGTTTATTTACTGATTTTAGAGCAATGCAAATACATCCGAGTAGTGCCGACGTATGTTCCTGGTAGGGAAAATCAGAAAATTGTGGCCACATTTCCAATCGCGCAGGAAACTCTTTCATAATTTCCACCCATTGGACTGGCACTTGAAAAAGTTTTTTATTTTTCGCCAAATCTGTTTCACCCTTTTTAAAAGAAACTTTCGGTACGTAAACTCCAGCTAAAGATAGAATACAGGTACGTATTATGTGATTGGCACACGGATCCCAAACGAAATCCTCTAAATTATTAAGGAGAAATTTGCTTACTCGTTCAACGAACGCTCTGCAGTTCGTTTTATGTTCGTTAGGAAATGTTTTTTGAATATTGTAGTTCTCTTCAGAGAGTAGATCAGCTTTTATCTTTTTCAATGATGGTCCCTCCACAGAAACTTCTCCATTTTCCTGGTCTTCAATAAGAAGTGGCCCACCAACAGCTCTCAAGAATGCAATTTCCACCATTTTTTGTAGCACATGCGACGCAAAACGATCCGAGCAAATTGGTCTAAAATTGTCAGCAAATGAAGTAAAAAAGCGCTCCAGATTCTCAGGGTCAATGTAACCTATAAGAGACTCAATTGCCTTTGAGACTATTTGATTTGATGACAGATGAATTTCTTTTTTTACTGTCTGCTCGAAGACATTGTTGGCCATGGACTCTGTTAGAGAAAAAATAAACATTTCCCATTGTTGTTAAAAGAAATTAACACCTACCTTTTTCATTTACCTCGTCAAATCCATTCTTGATAGCATCAAGAATATTAATAAAATAAGTAAACTGATCATCTTCGATGTGAGTTCCACGACCATATATCCCTTTTTTTCCAAAACCCTTTGCATTACCTATGAAGCGATTTTTCTTCTTTTTACGCTTAAACGTGCGTTTCGCACTCAAACCTGAATATAATGCTTCCATTTATTGCAATTGTTTTATTTAAATTCTTAAAAAGTAAGTTGAATATGTAAGTACCAAATCATAGAGTTTCGACTTTCGAAAGAAACGTGCATGCAATTTTTATGTTAATTTTTTTCTTTCATAAAAACTCTACCCCAGAGCGCGCTCCACCTAAGAATTTTTCAAAAGGGAAATCGAACACGAAAGGCGAAAATCTTTTGTTTAAATTTTTTGTTACATGTGTTGTTGTTGTTCTAGTATAATGAGGGGTGAATCTCCCAAAATATACAGATCTGTTTAAGCTCTGCAGTAGAGTCGTTTTGATGCCTGAAACACAAACACGCTTCAGCTTCGGCTTCGTTGCGTTACGAGCAACCGCTTTGAATTTGCTTGGAATGACATATCTCGTATGACTAATTTTCCCGCGCAAAATAATTTTGTTTGTGTGGTTTTTTCACAGTTGTTGAGCTGTCAGGCAAAGCAAATGTTCAGCACTTTTGAACTAGAGCTTCCGTTTGTAGCTTCGTTACGTGTATTACGTTTTCCTTTACGATTGCCAAACGAAACGTTGAAGCCGAAGCGACATTGTGATAGGAAACATTGAAATCGTATGGCTGAACACGTAAACGTCAGGCGAAGCCGAAGCTGAAGCGTGTTTGTGTTTCGGGCATGAAAGGGAAACGAACAACTTGAAAGCCAAAAAAAAAATCAGGGGCAGAGTTTTACAAAAAATTTGGGGCAGATTGAATTTTTGAGTCAAGTTGTTCGTTTTTAGATCGGATTTCCCCTATAACATATCTTGATATTTTGGGAGATTTACCCCTCTTTTCACTAACTGCAACAAGAAAACATGCAACTAACGCTTGAATTACATTTAGGACGTGCGAGAAAATATGAGAGGGACGGCTAGACGAGAGAACTAGTATATTTTTCAATGTTACCATAATGCTATAGATAACATTTAACATGTTACTTTAAAATAACTATAACATTCCTGTAATGTCAATTCCTTCTGGCTAACCACAACTTTGATTTAACTATAGTCGGCCCGTTCACTTTGTCTCGCACGCCTCAATTGTAAATTTTGCATAAAAAATGTAAACAAAAGATTCTCGGCTTTCGTGTTGGTTTTTTTCGTGAAAATTTCTGAGCTCGAGCGCAGATATCTAAAACAAAAAAAAAATACGACATAAGAGTGTGGCTACACAGGAATGAGAATAAAAGTCAAGTGGATTTAGACTATATACGTGCGAGAAAAAATCAGTGTGCCGAGTGTAAAATTATAGATGTAGTTATTATAATTATTCAAGCGTAAAGCCTAGTACGCTGCTGAAACGAAACGTAAAATCCCATACAAAAATGACAAGACGAAATCGTAAACGAAAATTTTCGCTCTACTTTTCTTTATGCAGTATGCTGCTCTGCGAAATAGGTTTTTTAAAGTGGATAATTCTAATAGATTTCTTAGTACAATTCTTACAACTCTACACACTTTTTCGTTCACGATTTATCTACTCAGAACATTAATTGCTCGCGAAAATTTGATAAGTCTATTGTTTTTTGTTTTGTTTTGTGCCACAACAATATTCGGCAAAATGGAGGAAGAATTTTTGAAAGAAGAAATTGAAGTCGACCAAGACGAAAAAAAATAATAAAACCAAGAAAGAAAAACAAACGATTTTGGTCATGAACGGCCTTAGGTTTGCCTTTGCTGTAAATATGGGTTGACTCGAAGTTTTTTTTCTTCTCAAAAGCATCATTAAAAGTGCAGATGCAGAACAAATTACCATGGAAATAACTACATCTTCTTCATAATTTTGTAAATTCATTTTGTTACAATTTTATATACGATATAAATTCAATACTTTTATGTTTATTCATTCAATCATTTCTAATCGAGTATGAGTTCAGCATTTCCGTTTTCCGCTGACTTCTTCTTTGGGCTTTTCTACTTCGGATTTTTAGGTAATAATATTTATTAAATTAAGGTAATTGGATTAATTAATATTTATTGAATTAAAGTAACTGAATTTAAAAGAGAAGCTGTTTCATTAATCACAACAATTTACATTTGTGGTGTGGGAGAAAAAATGAGAAGGACTGCTGTTAAATTGAAATTGTAGTTAGCCAGACGAGAGAAGTAGTATATTTTTGAATGTTACTTTAATGCTATAGATAACATTTCCCATGTTACTATAAAATAACTATAACATTCGTGTGAAGTCAATCTCTTCTGGCTAACCACAACCTCAATTTAACTTTAGTCGGCCCGCTTAAATTGTCGCGCACGCCCAAATGTAAATTTTGCATTATGCTTGATTTACATTTATAGTATATAAGTATTTATACTTATTGAAACATAATTTTTTTATTTCCGCTTTCTGCTTGCAGAGGAGGTTTGCCAGAATCGTTGGCGGTCTTTGCGCGACCGGTTTTTAAAGGAGTTATAAAAAACGGCCGCCAACGATAAACCCCAATGGCAATTCTTTGGGGTTATGTCATTTTTAAAGTGGCACGTAATTCCACGATGGTAATAAACATTTTCAATAGATGTTGAACATTTTACTATAGCAATTTGAATTACAGGACATTCAGCAACTATTCATCAAATACGGAGATGGGAGAAGTTTTTCTTGCGCCAGAAGACAGCAGTCTTCCTATAGTCCTATAGTCTGAATATGCTTTCATCACGTAAGTCTAAAACAATGGAACGGGAAGCACAACACAGCGGCAACATTTGTTTGCTTCCTCCATGGAAGAAGTAATTAAGAACATATTAATATATGTTGAGGCACTCACAAGAAACACAATTAAAACTTTCTTACACAAGAGTCAAAAACAGCCTGCATTTCGGGGAAATGACGGGTCTATTTAAGTGTTTGGTCAGGTCTAACTCACCCAAACTGAAAATCAAAGATCAAAAACTACTAAGACACAAAACTTCATTTATTTCCATTTCTGGTTGTTTCTTATATCATTGTCTAATGTACCTATAAATGCAAATATTATTTTTCTTTGATTTCTATTTCTTTGCAAAACAATGTATTCTATCTGTCAATAATCTAGTGACATCTGCGCGACAACGTATTCATTGGATCAACTCTCTCCGGCATATACGTCAACGTTAAAAGATTGACTGCCATAACGTACTCAACGGATTCTATGGGCCGGGTCCTTTATTCCTCGGCAAAAAAAAATACGGCTAAAAATACGCCTAAAGAGATACTTGATATAACGGGTGTTTTTTTTGGGAGGTTTGTTTTTCCGATAGATGTCGTTTTATTTTATGACAGTTGTTTTGACAGCTCAAAGTGGCATTTCTACTCAGTATTGTTTGGCAAATCATTATGAAAAAAAAAAAAAAAAAAAATGACATTTGTGAAAAATAGTCGTGGTAGCCATATGCCAGAAATTGTGTTTAAATGTTAAATGCCAAAAAATTATCTACCAAATAAAAAAAAATTTTGGTCATTTCATAATTTTATATGTGTTTTATTCAAAAAAAAAATCGACAACCTCTTAAAAAAACACGTTATATCTAACGGGTGTAAAACGCAACGGGTGTAAATGTTAGTATGTAATATTGTAAAATTTTCAACATAAAATCAGACGAAAGACATGTAGGCGCAAAAAGAAAAAAAAATTATTGATCTTACATGTTGGCTGAACTCACGGAAGAACCTAAACAACTTTCGTACCAATTCTGTCCCAGAGTTGTTTTATGAATGTCAAGTTGTCCTTTTCCCATTTAAAATTACTCTACCGTAGAGCGAAAACAGATCTGTATATTTTGGGACTAGCAGAAAAAATTACTGATGTCATTTTGCTTAGCACTTAGCACAACTTGTAATTTGATTTGTGTTCACTGAAAACCTTGTAAATGTTACAATGTTACACAGATATGTTACCAAAAATTTAAACAAAAGGTGTTTTCCTTTCGTGTTTGATTTCCCTTTTGAAAAAATCTGCGCTCAAGTGCGCTCTGGCGCAGTGTTTTTAGTAAAAGACATTAACTAGAGTAACGCAATAAAAATCCTTCTAGCGTGTTTTTTGTTTCAAAATAGCCCTTCAAATCAGACGATAGCGATAAGGCTGATAACATATGTTATTATTTTAAATATGTATCTGCGACTGTGGGCGCCGTGGCTCAGTGGAAGTGATCATGGTCTACTGAGCAAGGAGTTCGTGGTTCGAATCCCAGTAACACAAAAAAGTATTTTTTTTTCACGGTGTCCCACCTCTCGCGAATGGGTGACAAACGTTCCGAGAGTAATAACTTGCCACGGAAAGCTTCTTAATTCGCCGTTCGGATTCGGCCTTAAATTGTAGGTCCCTTCCATTTGTGTGCAAAAATATACATGGTCAACACGAATGGTTGCGAGAAGTTAGGCCTTGGACCGCAATGGTCTGTCGCGCCGAATATTATTATTATCTGCGAAAGTTAAATTTTTTAATCACAGTTGTTGGCCACTCCACGGGCCAATGTCGAAGAATCGGAAGCTTATTAGAATTTAATATTCATATATCGACGACTTAGCGATGATTTGGTTTGTTCTGTTTCGATTTGGCGATCACTGGCAAGTAGGCGACTCGATTTCGCCTCAACCGATATAAGTCGGTTCATTCACTGTCTGGCCAAAGCGCTGGCGGTGCACCACGACTGCCAAACAATACCAAGTTCCGAGTTAACGGCTCTTCATCTTCCGGATTGACCGGAGTGCGAGTCAACGGTCTCTTGGTGTATATCAACTCAGCTTTGATCAGCGCGTTTCTCAGAACGGCTTGTGCCGTTATCAGAAAACAGCGTTTATAACGGTCCTCGTCGAGCAATCAAGCGACGGATTGCTAGCAGTACCTGATCCGACAATATATCGCTCACTAACTTTAAGTGAACTGCTCGGAAGGTAAGACAAGTGAATATCACCCCCAACGTTTGACTTCGCTTTGACGTTCACGAACCACGATGGTTACAAAACAATCAACACCAACGAACGTGAACGGTTTTTGATCGAAAGCTGTACGCGACAATTGGAGATTTTCCATTGTGGGCCTGATTAGCATGACTTTCCTATTCCTGCAAGCTTGACGCGATGAGATCACTAAGAGCGATTGACGAATCGAAGTAATCCAAACACTTTCTAGAGCATTTGAAATCATTGCTTCGATTCCCATGTGGCCGTTCTCTCTCTCATGCAAGTGACGCAGATAAAGTTGCACGAAAACATGATACGTTGGCAGCAAGATTGGATTCTTCCCGCATAATGCACTTTTTGAAGTCGCATCCCGGGATGTTAAGCGAATCAATTGCCAATTTCAGCCTCGTGTAGCTCTTTTATTTATAAATATTCTTCTCTGTTGTTCTTATTTGGAATAATTTAAATAGTTTTGAGGCCCGTATCAACCATCCGACAACTCGCACAAGCGTTGACCAGCTACTTCGAAATCTCGGGGTGATTCGGTTGATTGAATGCGAGTCCATATCATAGTATTGAATGTTAGCTTCGACCACGCTTAGATAGCCTCCATTGAGCTGTCCAGCCAGCCAATCCTCGACTGGATTGAAAGCTAGCTTCCTCATCGTTGTGCTTCGTCACTTTCGTCGCGTCATCAGCGACATTCAATGCTGATCGTATGTAACGGCATTTATCTGCTGCAGTCAACTCCAAAATTTCAATGACGCGATGAACCTAAATAGGTGGAGTTTGGCATTTGGCGAACGTATTTTGGATAGCGTACACTTCGAAACGCTTAGGAAGTAGCGTTTAACAATCTTGAACGAGTGCTGCTCAATGATCTTCTTTGCCAGCCTTGCCCCAAGTTTTGCAGCTTTAAGTTCCAATCGTGGTATTGACATGAGCTTAAAAAGTGCAACTTTAGTTTACGACATCACTAATGCGAATTGAGTCCTTTCGCTTTCCACGAATGATGTACTTATCGGCAAGTCCTAATCGTCGAAAATTTTCATTAAGGTGCCCAGAGGTTACCGCCTTGTCGGCAATCAAATTGTCTGGAACTTTTAAAAGGCAGCTTCTAAGAGAAACATTTGCTACTTCGGCTGTGACATCGGAGACGCATTTCCTTTTGGACGGGATTTGGTTTTTTTGATGATGGTGAAAAACGGACAAATCCACTTTCGTGGCCACTTTCCTTCCAGATCTTCCGGAGGTGCTTCCCTTGCGTATTCTTTCTCAATCAACTGACTGATGTGTATTCATCCACTTCATTGACTCAGAATCTCTTGCCAGCTTTCGTTCTTCGCTTAGTAAACGCTTTTTCGCCATCTTCATATTGTTTGGTAAAATTTCGTTGTCAGTTTTTCACAATAAGCTGATTTCGTATCGACCGTCCTTGAAGTTCAAAGTCGATTTTATGATTTTCTCGACATGTTCGTCATCTCGGCTACGCAGAACTTTCTTGTCTACGTCAAGTACCTCCAGGGCAAAGAAACTTTTGCAAAGTTTGTAAAGTTCCTTGTCATTTTCGTCATACACCCACCCACCCAATATGTTGAGTATCCAGTGCATATTGTAAAATTTGAGTTTGACTTGATTGCGTTTAGACTCAATGTGTTTTCCCCATGTACGCCGTCTGTTTAGGTTGATACCGAGGTACTTCACATCTTTACTTTGAGAAATTAATGTGTTGTTGAGTTATAGAGTTATAGTCCCCTTTTCTGAGGGCAAAAGTGATGTGTGTGCTTTTCGTCTCTTTCATTTTAGTTCTCCAAGAGGTTAACCGAGTTCGAGTCGCTGTGGCTGCTTAGTATCGCGGCGTCGTCCGCAAAAGTATATATGGTCAAGTTGTGGTCCATTGGAAGGTCTGTTGTAAATCATATGTATAGGAGTGGGCCAAGGAGACTTCTTTGGAGGAAACCCGCTCTTATGCAGTGGTCTTTTGATATAAAGGATTTGTAATTTATATTGAAGCGGCGGTTTAGAAGGTACGATTTAAGTTTTGTGGCAAAAGTTTATTTATTTTATGGATAAGCCCATATGAGCCAAACTTTGTCGAACGCTTGTGCAATGTCAAGAAACACAGCCGAACAGTTCTGTCTATTATGGTAGGCTCTTCTAGCGTCATCTACTACCCTGTGGACCTCTGAATCCGAACTAGTGCGTAGGTATTATACCTTCCTTTTCCAAGAGCGGAGTTAGTTTCACGGTTTTAAGAAAAGTTATTTACGCGTTTAAATTCATACAGGAATAATCATTTTAATTACATTTATTTCCTAGTCGAACTTCAAATAGGTGTTCGACTGAAACTACAACAATTCAGTCGAAATTACGACGAAAGTGACGTCATTCGAAAGTCGATATGCTTACATAAACGATTCCCTCATAGCAGTGCCTCACTAATCATTTTACTTTTTGAACATAATAATAATAAATACCTAGATGTTTCACCCTAACAGGCAGATTTATTTTTTTTATAATACACGCACGCTTCAAGGGGTACGCACCCTTATAAAGCTCGGCCATATACTTGGCACAGCGTTGGCGTTAAGGAAAAGAAGGAGAAAAGAGGAGATGTCTATGAGCTTGTGTTTTGAATGCCTGTGGATCATAGTGATGTGGGAAGACAGAGCTTGGCAAAGCATTCCACATACGTGTTGTACGGCTGAAGAATGAATCCCTGAACTTAACTTTACGTCCGAAGATTTGATTGAGAGTAAACTGATGAGCATTAAGAGCCCCACGAGTATTGCGGTTGAATTCAAGGAGAGGTGGCATGCAGCTGGCTATTTCTCTTGAGCACCGCTGGTAGAAGAAACGATAAAAAAGTGACAGCAGGAAACGTTCCTGCGGTGTTAGAGCGAATCTATTGATTTCGCTATATTTACGTCACCGATAAGTCTTATCGCGCGGTTTTGAATTCTATCTAGCTGATGAAAGTTTTAGACGCACCAGACCAGATATGGCAATTGTACTCAAGTTTAGGGCGAATAAAAGCGTTGTAGAAAGTAGCTAAATCAGAGGGAGTGAAATATTTCTTGCACCGGGCTAGGAAACTTAAACATTTCGCAGTATTTTTGGCGACGGTAAATATGTGGTCGTTCCAACGAAGCTTGTCGTTAGCGCACATACCAAGATTTGCGAGATTTTCAGTTTCCTCGATGCCAGTGCCATTCATGGATAATGGCATGGGATTAAGGATTCGCTTAGATGACAGGTGACAGCATTGGGTTTTGGAAGTGTTAAATTCTACTGGATTGTTTTCTCCCCATTGTAAAGGGTGTTTTTTTGGGAGGTTTGTTTTTCCGATAGATGTCGTTTTATTTTATGACAGTTGTTTTGACAGCTCAAAGTGGCATTTCTACTCAGTATTGTTTGGCAAATCATTATGAAAAAAAAAAAAAAAAAAAAAAAAAAAAAATGACATTTGTGAAAAATAGTCGTGGTAGCCAGCCAGAAATTGTGTTTAAATGTTAAATGCCAAAAAATTATCTACCAAATAAAAAAAAATTTTGGTCATTTCATAATTTTATATGTGTTTTATTCAAAAAAAAAATCGGCAACCTCTTAAAATAACACGTTATATCTAACGGGTGTTTTTTTAAGAGGTTGCCGATTTTTTTTTTGAATAAAACACATAAAATTATGAAATGACCAAAATTTTTTTTTATTTGGTAGATAATTTTTTGGCATTTAACATTTAAACACAATTTCTGGCATATGGCTACCACGACTATTTTTCACAAATGTCATTTTTTTTTTTTTTTTTTTTTTTTTTTTTTCATAATGATTTCCCAAACAATACTGAGTAGAAATGCCACTTTGAGCTGTCAAAACAACTGTCATAAAATAAAACGACATCTATCGGAAAAACAAACCTCCCAAACGTCAGAATTTAACGTGCTTAAAATACGAATTTGTTTTAGTTACACAAGAGAAGTGGAGGGACGTTCCTCTAACTTATATGAGAAGCTGAGAGTGCTGTCGTCAGCGAAAGAGTGAATTGGATTAGAAGTCACAAATAATTATCATTAAAGATCATTAATAAAAATGAGGAAGAGTGTCGGGGACAAAACAGAGCTCTGGGGAACGCCAGCAATTAAGTTATGAACTTTAGACTTGAAATGATCCAATACAACTTGAATTGAGCGGTCCAAAGATAGCTTCTAATCCAGTGAAACAGCTTATCATCCACTCCATAAGCTCGCCTTTTTTGGGTATGGACTGAACAAAGGCTGTTTTCCAACTTCTCGGGAAGAGTCCATAAGAGTAGGATAGATAGAGCTTACTCAATGGTAATGCCAGCGTGGAAGAACACCTCTTCAGAACTAATGGGGAAATACCATCTGGCCCAGCGGATTTGTGAGTGTTGAGATCTTTTAAAACTCTAGCAACTGGAAGCGTGGAGCTAGCTGCGAAATGCGCAGCAAACAGATTGGCCTTGTCTATACAGCTGACAACTGGAATGTCATTATAAATGAACGTTGGAATCAACGACGAGGCTGTATTTGTGATTCTTTTCACGAAAGACCAAAATACCTTTGGGACATTGTAGTATTTTTTGCCTCAATTTTTGGTCGCAGGCGAATTTCACTCGCTGAAGATGAACATTGCAATCATTTCTGGCTATATTCTATGTGTTATGACGTTTAACTTGGTGTTAGGCTTTCACTTCAATTGCTTTAGTATGCTTTTTGGTATGCGCAGACGAATAATAATGAATAAATATTATAATATATAAATTACACAGTATACACATATTTCAAGTTCATGTTAGTTTCAATATATTTTAGGAATCTGAAAACCATTTTAAAATATTCATGCATCAGATTTAAAATCGAAACACAAATAATCATTGCTTTGTTTATAATCAAGGTACATTTTCCATTACTACACAGTTTGTTGCTACTTTTATGTTAATTTCGGTTCGCTACATCTTGTAGAGTAAAGAGAGTAATCGATATTTCTCAGCAAAACGAACATGAAAATTGAATTGTGGGTATATAAGTCCGTGTTTTATATTTAAAATGGAAACGTTATTTTTCCTTGTATTATTAATTTTATCGTTGCCTTTCTTCTTCGTCTCAACAGGAATGTCATCGTCTTTCTCTTCAGCAAAATGTTTGATGGACGGATTGCACTTTGGACGAATCAACACAGTGATTTTTTTTAGATTTTAGATTTTATTTTATTACCATTCGTTTGAAATGTTACAATATTGTTTTACTACAAAATCAAAAAAAACATGGCATTGCCGTCTGCCGATTGACAATTAATTCTGTATAATAATTTACTAGTTTTACCACTTTGATTTAGTAAAATAAAAATAAAAATAAATATTGAAATTAAAAAAATAAAGAATTTAATTCACGAAGGAAAGAGAGATTACTCTAGAAGTTGAGCGTAATAATTTGATTTCGATACGCCAGAGCAACTTTGCAATAGCGATAAAGTTGTGTCACATTAGTCTTGTTTAAGCATCCTAGTACTTCCACGTCCGGTATAAAATCAGTCCCGAAAAAGTGTCTTCTCGTTTCCCTCAACATCGGGCACCTTCCAAGGAAATGTAGAACATCTTTCCTTTCTCCAAGAAATCGTTGAGTTGAATGGTGATGGTAAGACAGCTCTATGGGGATGGGGTCGATAACTGTGGGGGTGGGGGAGTGATCAATATTAGTGTCGATTATATATTTTCCGGGGTCGCTGAGTTGAATGGTGATGGTAAGACAGCTCTAGGGGATTGGGGTCGATAACTGAGGGGGGGTGGCCGATATTAGTGTTAATTCTATGGTTTTCGGGGTCGCTGAGTTGAATGGTGATGGTAAGACAGTTCTAGGGGGATGGGGTCGGTAACTGATGGTGGGGGGGGGGGGTGACCGATATTAGCGTTGATTTTATAGATTTCGGGGTCGCTGAGTTGAATGGTGATGGTAAGACAGCTCTATGAGGATGGGGTGTTAGCTGAGGGGGGAGGGTGACAGATATTAGTGTTGATTCTATGGTTTTGGGGTCGCAAAGTTGAATGGTGATGGTAAGACAGCTCTAGGGGGATGATGTCGATAACTGATGGTGGGGGGTGGTGATCGAAATTAGTGTTGATTTTATAGTTTTAGGGGTCACTGAGTTGAATGGTAATGGTAAGACAGCTCTAGGAGGATGGGGTGTTAGCTGAGGGGGAAGGGTGACAGATACTAGTGTTGATTCTATGGTTTTCGGGGTCGCAAAGTTGAATGGTGATGGTAAGTCAGCTCTAGGGGGATGGGGTCGATAACTGATGGGGGGGGTGACCGATATTAGTGTTGATTTTATATTTATCGTGGTCGCTGAGTTGAATGGTGATGGTAAGACAGCTCTAGGGGGATGGGGTCGATAACTGATGGGGGGGTGACCGATATTAGCGACGATTTTATATTTCTCGGGGTCACTGAGTTGAATGGTGATGGTAAGACAGCTCTAGGGGGATATTAGTGTTGATTTTATAGTTTTCGGGGTCGTTGAGTTGAATGGTGATGGTAAGACAGCTCTAGTAGGATGGGGTGTTAGCTGAGGGGGGTGGGTGACAGATATTAGTGTTGATTCTATGGTTTTCGGGGTCGCAAAGTTGAATGGTGATGGTAAGACAGCTCTAGGGGGATGGGGTCGATAACTGATGGTCGGGGAGGGGGGGTGGTGACCGATATTAGTGTTGATTTTATAGCTTTCGGGGTCGCTGAGTTGAATGGTGATGGTAAGACAGCTCTAGGAGAATGGGGTGTTAGCTGAGGGGGGACGGTGACAGATATTAGTGTTGATTCTATGGTTTTCGGGGTAGCAAAGTTGAATGGTGATGGTAAGACAGCTCTAGGGGGATGAGGTCCATAACTGATGGGGGGGGGTGACCGATATTAGTGGTGATTTTATATTTCTCGGGGTCGCTGAGTTGAATGGTGATGGTAAGACAGCTCTAAGGGGATGGGGTCGATAACTGATGGGGGGGTGACCGATATTAGTGTCTATTTTATGGTTTTCGGGGTCGCTGAGCTGAATGGGGGGTGACCGATACTAGTGTCTATTTTATGGTTTTCGGGTGAATGGTGATGGTAAGACAGCTCTAGGGGGATGGGGTGTTAGCTAAGGGGGGTGGGTGACAGATATTAGTGTTGATTCTATGGTTTTCGGGGTCGCAAAGTTGAATGGTGATGGTAAGACAGCTCTAGGGGGATGGGGTCGATAACTGATGGTGGGGGGGGGGGGGTGATGACCGATATTAGTGTTGATTTTATAGCTTTCGGGGTCGCTGAGTTGAATCGTGATAGTACGACAGCTCTAAGGGGATGGGGTCAATACCTGAGTGGGATGATCGATATTAGTTTCCATTCAATAGTTCTCGGGGCCTCGGTCGATTAATAGTGATGGTAGGACACTCCTATGGGTGAGTTGTCTCCCCGGAGGGGGGAGGGCTTCGCTTCGGCCAGTGCAACATATTCAGCTTCAGTTGACGATAAACTGACTGTTGTTTGTTTTCGTGATGCCCAGCTGACTGCATTTCCAAACAATTTAAATACGTAGCCTGATTTTGACTTTCCATCGTTTTTGTCACCACCCCAATCGGAGTCACTGTAGCCAACTAATGTTTCTGTATAATCTTGCTTTGTGTAAACCATTTTCAAAGCGACTGTTCCATGAATATGGTTCGCATGATTAAAGTGACGATCATCGAAACAACTTTGAAATCGACTGAAATAACCAGTTGCTGAACAAAGATCTGGTCTTGTGGTTATCGTAGCGTACGTCAAACAACCGATGAGCTCGCGATATGGATGATCCGAGCAATTGTCTTTGTCGCCTTTTTCAATGTGCAAACTCTTTTCTATTGGAGTTGATCCTAGTTTGCAATTTTTCATGTCAAATTTTTCCAAGACATTTTCCAAATATCGCGACTGATTCATGCTAATTGTACCATTTTCAATGTCTTGTTCGATGTGCATGCCCAAAAACGAATTCACTTGACCAACATCAGTCATTTCGAACTTCTTTGCCAGCATTCGCTTCACTGTGTTGATCACTTTTATGTCCCTGCAGAAAATGAGTGTATCATCGACGTACAGCAGAACGTAGCAAGTGACTTCATTTTGCACTTTCACGTATAGGCAACGATCCGATTCGCTGCGCTTAAATCCAATTTGGATCATAAATTCATTGAACTTCTCGTTCCATGCACGTGATGCCTGTTTCAGGCCATAAAGTGTTTTCTTTAGCTTACACACTTTATTGCCATTTCTGAATCCTTCTGGGAGATCCATATAAATTTCTTCGGATTGCTCACCATTCAAAAATGCACACTTGACGTCCATTTGATGAACGTGCATGTCATATTGATTTGCAATCGCTAGCAAAATTTTCATTGTGACAAATTTTGCTACTGGAGTGTAAGTTTCATTATAATCAAATCCATACTTTTGACTAAAACCACGTGCTACAAGTCGAGCCTTGTACTTTTCTATTTGACCATTTGCTTTAAACTTAAACTTGAACACCCATTTGTTAGTGACTGCTTTTCGACCTTTCTGCAAATCACATTCAATCCAAGTTCCGTTTTTGATTAACGATTGGTATTCACTATCAATGGCCCATTTCCATTCGTACCAATCATCTCTGGTTTTCGCTTCAGCAATTGAATTTGGACTGTTGTCAACAAAGTGTTCAGCCGATAATGCGAAATTTGCGCCTCCAGTAACCCAATCACCATATCGATCTGGTGTTCGACGATTTCGTCCGCTTCTGCGAAGAATATTACCATCGCTGTTGCCCATGCCACTTCCACTACCGTCGTAGACATTATCACTGTTTTCACCGATGCATTCCTCATTTGCACCGTTGCTCAACATTTTGCGGTTACCATCACAATCCGAATTTGTGCTGTGGATCGACGAATTGTGGTTACCAGCACCTTCCAAATTTGTGCTGTGGATATCATTCTCCACTGCATCATTTTCATTAAAACAACTGTTGAATGAATTAGCATCATCACCACATAACGTTGATTCATCATCGCTGTCGCTGCTCATCGTGTCATAAATGATTTTGTTCGTTACCGCCTCTGATTCCGATATTTCTATCAAATCTGCTCGTCTCAACACAGATGCCTCATTAAATGTGACATGACGCCCAAAAACTAGTTTGTTCCTTTGTGTGTCCCATAATCGATACGAGCCCATTGAAGCTGTATAACAAAGCATCGCTTCGCTCCAAAACTTTTTGTCAATACCACTTGCTAAAAGCATAGTAGTTGCTTTTGCTTCAAGTGTACGATTCAATCGCTCAGCCACCGAATTCATTTCGGGATTGTATGGAATGCTATACACGCGCTGAATTCCCTTTGTTTTACAAAATGTATCCATTTCATGCGATTCATATTCACCAGCGCCGTCCGCTCTAAATTTCGCAACTTTCTGACCATGAAATGCTTCAGCCATAGCAACAAATTCTTTGTATAAACCATTGAAGCTCTTGAAAAATCGTCAGTGAATGAAACGAAGTATCTCGAACCGTCATACGCTTCATCTGCCATTGGTCCCCAAACATCGCTGTGAATCATTTCCAAAACACGTTTTGAACGACCAATCTTATTCGGTGGAAAAGGTGTTCGTGTTTGTTCACAAATTCACAAAACTTCGTTTCAAAATTTACTTTCACTTGCTCCAATCCTTTGGCCATAGTGCGATTGACCAATTTTCCCATGTCTTTTGCATTCAAATGTGCCATTCTGAAATGCCATAAACTTTGCGAAATTTTATCTAAGTTTTTCTCACCTGAGATACCAGCAAAAACATCATGATCGAGATGCATGACAACTTCGTACAATCTGCCATTTGTATGCGCCACAAATTGCGTTTCGCCTTTGACCGATGCATAAGCATAATCGCCTTCAAAAACTATGCGATAGCCTTTCTTTGTCAAGCTTCGAATCGACATCAAATTGCAGCTCAAATCTTTGACTAACAAAACATTTTGAATTGTTTTTCTCGAAAAATCACCATCATCAAATGTCTTCACAGCAATTTCTCCTTGTTGTTTGGCAGAAATGCATTGATTCTTCTTTGCAATTGAAATTTCGATTTCATCGACGTTCTCCAAATGATCAAAGTATCGTTTGTTATACACCATGTGCTGCGTCGCACCAGAATCCAACACAAACTTGATTTGTGTTACGTCACTGCCTTGTTGTGCTGTGCACGGTTTTATCGTTGAATCTGCTTTGCATGATTTTGCTTCTTCGTTCACGACCGCACACATCATAGCTGGCTTAGCATGGCCTGCTTTGTTTGAACCTTCATTTCAACATTTGTTTTGATTCTTTTGGAATCTACATTTGGATTTTATGTGCCCAACTTTACCGTATCCATAACAAATGAGTTGCTTCGTTTTGCTCTTTGCATTCATTGCACTTGGTTCACATGATTTGTTTGATGACGTCATACCAGTCCGTTTGTTGTGTTCATCCATCAATCGAGTTTTCACGAATTCCAACTTTAAATCATTTTGATTCATCGTTTCTAATGCCGTAACTAAGTTCTCGTAACTTTTTGGCAATGTGAGTAATAAATGAACAACTATGTCCAAATCCTCCATATTCGCACCCATTGACTTCAATTCACGTATTTTCTTGTCAAATTTTAGAAAATGCTGCATCATGTCGTCGCTCTCTTGATATTTCATCATTAACAATTGTTTGCGCACCAATAGTTGGCCTGCGACGCTTTTCCGTTCGAAAGTACAGCACAACGTGTCGAACATCCCCTTTGCGGTTTTCTTTTCTTTAATGTATTCCAATTGTCCATCGCTGATCGTTTGCATCAGAATTGACATACATTTCTTCTCCTCAGTTTCACTTTATCAAGATTCTCCGGCGCTGAGCTCATTAGAATATCATCCAATTTTTCATCGATGTATTTCCGCAATCCTCTTTCTTCCAAAAGAATGCCCACACGAAATTTCCAATTTGAAAAATTTGTTCCATCGAATTGTTGAATCTTGATAATTGTAGAACTGTCGGCCATTGTTAGTTTAAAGAAGAACAATTTAATTTAATCAAATCAAAAATGATTTCACAATCGTTGCACAAATTGCTTTTCAGTGTTAATTCACTTTTCTCTGGGCCCATAACCTGAGAAGATCCGAAGACAAAACAATTTGTATTAAATTAAACGATTAATATTATTAAAATAAATGAAAAGAATAAACTTTTATTGTGTCAACTTGAACGTTCAGGTAAAGAAGTAAGTTACAACGAAGGTTTGTTCAATGCGGTGAAAAAGAACAGAAAAAAACAACCCATAAAAATTAAAATTTTTCATCTAAATTCTCTAATCGCAGAAATTGATATGGGAGCCCCTCGATCTTGGGCCATTTTTTTTATTGTAGAAGAAAATAATCGAAACAAACATTTGACATCAGATGTTAAAATTGAAAAAGCTCAGATCATTTTATTCTGAGCACTTAGAGCACGCTCATACTCTGAGCAAATAAGAAACACGAACATTTATCTTGAGAACTCTTTGACTGCTCTGAACTAATTTATGAAAACGACAGAATATTGTGAAAACTTGTTGTTCTATCTGTAAGTTGATATCGACAACAAAAAAAACGACATCAATAAAAATACAATTCAGTAAATAAAAATGTAAGTTGAAGCATAAAACATTTATGTCTCGTTTCATTTGCTGGGTTCATTTGTGCGTGAGCTAAGATTTCTCTCTCTCTCTCCACCACCAACAAAACCATGCAGCGCAGCCGACTGCGCAGCACACACCGCACAAAGTCCATAAAGGGCGACGAATATCTGATGCCAGTACAGATATTTAAAAAATGTATAAGGGCCTTGCGGCCGAACCCGGGACCCGATCACTACCAAATTTTCGAAAAAGTATTGTTTATTGGGTATACACATGTGTGTAAAATTTGAAGAAAATCGGGTAAATTTTTTAAAATTTTTGTTTGGGAGCCCCCCGACCCCGCAGCCCGAGGGGCCTCAAAATTTAACAGAAAGTGTTGTCTCCGGAAATACACATGTGTGAAAAATTTCAATAAAATCGGGCCATGGGAAGTGGGTTAAAAATTGATCGCAAGAATCCACGACAGACGACCGACCGACCGACGACCCACGGGCAAGTGAAGTTAATATAGAGAATTTAAAAATAGAAAGAGCGTAATGCTCCTTCACAGTGTACATATAATAACATACTCTAACATATAGAATGGTACTCGGCGACCATTTGGCGACGAATTTGGGGATGAGGACATTGTCGCCCCTACTTCAAATTGGAAAAAAAGGTAGTTTAATAGCCGTGTTTTATGGATATGTTAAATTGACATCAGTTTTTGAAATCTGCCACTAAACTAATAAATTCTATTTATCCGACTTTTTCTCAAAACTATAACATTTTGAACCGGTTGCTAGAAGGGGCCATTCTTGCTACTAAGAATAGAGACAACCACGAAATAATCCATCAAATACTTGCCATATTAATAGGCGTAGTCACTTAATATAAGTGTATCGATACCTTTGTAGATACTGATGAGGAAGTTAGTTATCTAACTGTGTTCCTAAACTCACTTAAAAAAAGTTTTTATGCCACGGATAGCACTCATTTCGACGGATCTACCTGTTAAATTTAAGAGATTGCAATTTCCAGTAAAACTTGCGTTTTCGATGACGATCAATAAGTCGGACAGTTTATTAAGTACTACGGAGTATAGATTTGAGATCGCTATGTTTTTTCCACGGACAACTTTATTTTGCTTGCTCTGGGTTGGGTTGACCTAAGAATTTATTTCTTGCTCTTGAACGTGAAACTACCAACTTTTGTTTTAAATTCATTTTATGTATGTTTATTTAATTTTATTTTATAATTTGAATACTATAGCTGTAATTTAAAATATATTTTTTAAATTTTGTTAATAAAAATTTAAATTTAAATAAAAACTGCAATTTTATCTTATAGTTAGATATCATTCTTTTTTCTGCCACTGCCTAATAGCAGATTGAGAATAATAAATACCTGGGCAAAGCCGGGTAATAAAATTCAGCTGGAGTAGTTCGCCACGAAGTTTTATCACCATCGATAGTTCATCCACAGTATATTCGTCCCTAAAGTAACTGTCTTGCAGATTGTAACATAATTGGCTATACGTGGTTCTGTGAATCGACGCCGCTGCATCTCTTAGAAAGCCTTCCCTTAGTTGAAGGTCAACTTTTTTTTATGAGGTTATAGAGCATTGGTTTCCAATTTTAATACTCTTCAATATTAAGTTGACACAGAGTGCTCTTTCGTGTAAAACGGAAATCTTTTAACCCTGTCCCAGTCTGTGTCCATTTCAGTCAATACGATTTGCGCTATTGCAATGATTCCATTGATTTCAGAACATTAAATATCGATGCGCTAATAAAACAGTTCATGCAGTTTTGACAACGGCAACAGCTGTATCGGTATAAAAAGAAATATTTTCGTTTGTAGTAGGGCAGAAAAAAGTTAGATTATTGAAAATTTTGTTCTTATTTATATTTATTTATAATGGGCAAATCCTAATGTAGCGCTCGCGCGGTCGCGCTTTTGAAGGCTTTCTACTGACTTACGATAATATTTGTCACAACGCGCGACCTTAAAATTTCTAACACCAAATGTGACTTCAAGACGGTCGGGCGTTGAGAGTTTAGGTATATGACAGAATTATTTTGTGGGAGTTTCTACGGTATCCTCGGGAACGGTATTTTTGCCCCACCGTAAAAAAATCTGTTTTTTTGTGGGAGGGGGGGGGGGGTGATGTGAAAATCGCCGTCGTTTTTTAACAGGAAAAACTACTATCTTCGAACATAAATGAATTGAGCGCAGAGCATTTTACAGTGTGTCACCGGTTTTGTATGGGGTAAGCATAATATGGTATCGGCCAGCATATGGTATGGGATAACCATTTTTAGATAACGTTGCATATAAACGCATTATAAATTTATTTTATTTAAATTTTATTACCTTTCGTATGATACCAATTAACCCCCATACCTCCTTCGAAATACTTTGAAAAATGCATTTTTCTAAAAAAAAAAAAAATTTTGGATGCCCCTCCCACCTAAAGTGGGCGTCTCCCCCAAACAAGCTGGCGATTTTCGCAATCTGCTCAATTAGGGCTGTATGGTGAGGGGTGTCAAGAAGGCCATATCGAAGAACGCATGTACCGTAGTTTAGCCGTGAATATCGTTCGAGTTTAAATTCATTGTACCAATTATAAACACTAGCCAAGGATTGTGCTTCTTCGATAATAGTCTAATGAAGTGATTGGAAGCACTGTTGTTGAGTAAGCCCCTTTCGAAAATCGTAAAAAATCATCACACGAAAATTTTCAAGCGATAATTCCATTTTTTCACTCAATTCAATTTTTCAAGTAAATAAAAAACAATGTTGCGATTTGAACTGACAGATTACTTTTGAGAAACATAACCTCCAAAAATGTTAAACTTTTTGACTGACATAGAGATTTGCCTCGGAAAAGACTAGTATTACCATTTTCTAAAAACATTTACGGCACTCCTTATTGAAACGTATGCCAAACGGACATTTAGAATCAATTTGTTCTAATTGCATAAAAAGGGTTAAACAAGTCACATTTTATTCAAAAAAAGCAATAAACTTAAAAAAGAAAATATAATACTAAAGCAAAAAAAGCTAAAAAATATGTGCAATATTTAAAAAAAAATTGCGCTTCAAGAAATATCTAATGTGACGACTTGGTTGAAAAAAATTAATTCTTTGGAAAATGTAAATACTAATTGCAAAATATTTAATAATATTTAAGAGAACTACTAAATATAAATCTACCTCACGCTAAATATAAATCTCCCCACAGTTGGATTAATATAAAAATGTTGTCACCTGGAATGGACATAAATGTTTTAAATGAAATTAAAACAATAACTACAACCTTATCACAAAAATATCGTGAAGTTGTATTTATATTTGACGAAATATCCATGCAACAAAATTTAACATATAATAAATATAAGGATATAGAAGGGTTTGTAGACTATGGCCAAAATAAAAGACACAACTTGTATGCAAATTCAGCTTGCGTTTTTATGGTCCGAAGTAATATGCGCAAATTTTAAGCGAACATTGTATTATGTAGCATTCTGAAGTAATATACCGCAAATGTGTAAGTACTGGTATGACCATTGTCTTACATATCAGCAGCTTGGATGTTATGGTTAAGTTCCTGGATTTGAAGAGTCTTGACATGACAGACTATAGTAGGCTTTGTTGGCTTTAAACAACTGTGCGCGTATTTCTGGTTCCATGCTGTTATCGGCTGCTATAGTTGACCCGAGATAGTTAAAGGATTGCACTACTTCAAATTCGCGCTCCACTATTTGAATTGGACTAATGTTGGATCTTCTACTCGCAGACGACCCACCATGTACTTTGTTTTGCTCTCATTTATGTGCAGTCCCAGATTTCGTGTCGCCTGCTCTATCTGGATGAAAGCTTCCTGTACAGCTCTTGGGTTTCTACCAACTATGTCAATATCGTCTGCGTAAGCCAGTATCTGAATGGACTTATAGAGGATTGTTCCTCTCGCCGTTACGTCAGAGTCTCGGATCACTTTCTCCAGCGCCAGGTTGAAGGGGACGCCGGCCAGTCCATCCCCTTTTCGGAGCCCGTTATAGATGTTGAATGGGCTTGATAGTGATCCGGATATTTTTACTTGGCTTATAACATTGGTCATTGTCAACCTACATTGTCGTGTCAGTTTATTTGGGATGCTGAATTCTCTCATGGCTTTATAAAGTTCAACTCTGGCTATGCTATTATAGGCGGCTTTAAAGTCTATAAAAAGATGGTGTAGTGAGTTTTGAAACTGTAGAAATTTTTCCATCAACTGCCTTACTCTATTCCTCGTGTGTCGGGGGGGTGGTCCCATACAAAATTTTTAAAAAATTTACCCGTTACCATCACAATCCGAATTCGTGCTGTGGATCGACGAATTGTGGTTACCAGCACCTTCCAAATTTGTGCTGTGGATATCATTCTCCACTGCATCATTTTCATTAAAACAACTGTTGAATGAATTAGCATCATCACCACATAACGTTGATTCATCATCGCTGTCGCTGCTCATCGTGTCACAAATGATTTTGTTCGTTACCGCCTCTGATTCCGATATTTCTATCAACTCTGCTTGTCTCAACACAGATGCCTCATTAAATGTGACATGACGCCCAAAAACTAGTTTGTTCATTTGTGTGTCCCATAATCGATACGAGCCCATTGAAGCTGTATAACAAAGCATCGCTTCGCTCCAAAACTTTTTGTCAATACCACTTGCTAAAAGCACAGTCGTTGCTTTTTCTTCAAGTGTACGATTCAATCGCTCAGCCACCGAATTCATTTCTGGATTGTATGGAATGCTATACACGCGCTGAATTCCCTTTGTTTTACAAAATGTATCCATTTCATGCGATTCATATTCACCAGCGCCGTCCGCTCTAAATTTAGCAACTTTCTGACCATGAAATGCTTCAGCCATAGCAACAAATTCTTTGTATTTTTCTAGCACTTCAGTTCTTCGTTTAATGCAATAAACCATTGAAGCTCTTGAAAAATCGTCAGTGAATGAAACGAAGTATCTCGAACCGTCATACGCTTCATCTGCCATTGGTCCCCAAACATCGCTGTGAATAATTTCCAAAACACGTTTTGAACGACCAATCTTATTCGGTGGAAAAGGTGTTCGTGTTTGTTCACCAATTCACAAAACTTCGATTCAAAATTTACTTTCACTTGCTCCAATCCTTTGGCCATAGTGCGATTGACCAATTTTCCCATGTCTTTTGCATTCAAATGTGCCATTCTGAAATGCCATAAACTTTGCGAAATTTTATCTAAGTTTTTCTCACCTGAGATACCAGCAAAAACATCATGATCGAGATGCATGACAACTTCGTACAATCTGCCATTTGTATGCGCCACAAATTGCGTTTCGCCTTTGACCGATGCATAAGCATAATCGCCTTCAAAAACTATGCGATAGCCTTTCTTTGTCAAGCTTCGAATCGACATCAAATTGCAGCTCAAATCTTTGACTAACAAAACATTTTGAATTATTTTTCTCGAAAAATCACCATCATCAAATGTCTTCACAGCAATTTCTCCTTGTTGTTTGGCAGAAATGCATTGATTCTTCTTTGCAATTGAAATTTCGATTTCATCGACGTTCTTCAAATGATCAAAGTATCGTTTGTTATACACCATGTGCTGCGTCGCACCAGAATCCAACACAAACTTGATTTGTGCTACGTCACTGCCTTGTTGTGCTGTGCACGCTTTTATCGTTGATTCTGTTTTGCATGATTTTGCTTCTTCGTTCACGACCGCACACATCATAGCTGGCTTAGCATGGCCTGCTTTGTTTGAACCTTCATTTGAACCTTTGTTTTGATTCTTTTGGAATCTACATTTGGATTTTATGTGCCCAACTTTACCGTATCCATAACAAATGAGTTGCTTCGTTTTGCTCTTTGCATTCATTGCACTTGGTTCACATGATTTGTTTGATGACGTCATACCAGTCCGTTTGTTGTGTTCATCCATCAATCGAGTTTTCACGAATTCCAACTTTAAATCATTTTGATTCATCGTTTCTAATGCCGTAACTAAGTTCTCGTAACTTTTTGGCAATGTGAGTAATAAATGAACAACTATGTCCAAATCCTCCATATTCGCACCCATTGACTTCAATTCACGTATTTTCTTGTCAAATTTTAGAAAATGCTGCATCATGTCGTCGCTCTCTTGATATTTCATCATTAACAATTGTTTGCGCACCAATAGTTGGCCTGCGACGCTTTTCCGTTCGAAAGTACAGCACAACGTGTCGAACATCCCCTTTGCGGTTTTCTTTTCTTTAATGTATTCCAATTGTCCATCTCTGATTGTTTGCATCAGAATTGACATACATTTCTTCTCCTCAGTTTCACTTTATCAAGATTCTCCGGCGCTGAGCTCATCAGAATATCATCCAATTTTTCATCGATGTATTTCCGCAATCCTCTTTCTTCCAAATGAATGCCCACACGAAATTTCCAATTTGAAAAATTTGTTGAATCTTGATTGAATCTTGATAATTGTAGAACTGTCGGCCATTGTTAGTTTAAAGAAGAACAATTTAATTTAATCAAATCAAAAATGATTTCACAATCGTTGTACAAATTGCTTTTCAGTGTTAATTCACTTTTCTCTGGGCCCATAACCTGAGAAGATCCGAAGACAAAACAATTTGTATTAAATTAAACGATTAATATTATTAAAATAAATGAAAAGAATAAACTTTTATTGTGTCAACTTGAACGTTCAGGTAAAGAAGTAAGTTACAACGAAGGTTTGTTCAATGCGGTGAAAAAGAACAGAAAAATAGAAAGAGCGTAATGCTCGTTCACAGTGTACATATAATAACATACTTTAACATATAGAATGGTACTCGGCGACCATTTGGCGACGAATTTGGGGATGAGGACATTGTCGCCCCTACTTCAAATTGGAAAAAAAGGTAGATTAGTAGCCGTGTTTTATGGATATGTTAAATTGACATCAGTTTTTGAAATCTGCCACTAAACTAATAAATTCCATTTATCCGGCTTTTTCTCAAAACTATAACATTTTGAACCGGTTGCTAGAAGGGGCCATTCTTGCTACTAAGAATAGAGACAACCACGAAATAAGCCATCAAATACTTGCCATATTAATAGGCGTAGTCACTTAATATAAGTGTATCGATACCTTTGTAGATACTGACGAGGAAGTTAGTTATCTAACTGTGTTCCTAAACTCACTTAAAAAAAGTTTTTATGCCACGGATAGCACTCATTTCGACGGATCTACCTTTTAAATTTAAGAGATTGCAATTTCCAGTAAAACTTGCGTTTTCGATGACGATCAATAAGTCGGACAGTTTATTAAGTACTACGGAGTATAGATTTGAGATCGCTATGTTTTTCCCACGGACAACTTTATTTTGCTTGCTCTGGGTTGGGTTGACCTAAGAATTTATTTCTTGCTCTTGAACGTGAAACTACCAACTTTTGTTTTAAATTCATTTTATGTATGTTTATTTAATTTTATTTTATAATTTGAATACTATAGCTGTAATTTAAAATATATTTTTTAAATTTTGTTAATAAAAATTTAAATTTAAATAAAAACTGCAATTTTATCTTATAGTTAGATATCATTATTTTTTCTGCCACTGCCTAATAGCAGATTGAGAATAATAAATACCTGGGCAAAGCCGGGTAATAAAATTCAGCTGGAGTAGTTCGCCACGAAGTTTTATCACCATCGATAGTTCATCCACAGTATATTCGTCCCTAAAGTAACTGTCTTGCAGATTGTAACATAATTGGCTATACGTGGTTCTGTGAATCGACGCCGCTGCATCTCTTAGAAAGCCTTCCCTTAGTTGAAGGTCAACTTTTTTTTATGAGGTTATAGAGCATTGGTTTCCAATTTTAATACTCTTCAATATTAAGTTGACACAGAGTGCTCTTTCGTGTAAAACGGAAATCTTTTAACCCTGTCCCAGTCTGTGTCCATTTCAGTCAATACGATTTGCGCTATTGCAATGATTCCATTGATTTCAGAACATTAAATATCGATGCGCTAATAAAACAGTTCATGCAGTTTTGACAACGGCAACAGCTGTATCGGTATAAAAAGAAATATTTTCGTTTGTAGTAGGGCAGAAAAAAGTTAGATTATTGAAAATTTTGTTCTTATTTATATTTATTTATAATGGGCAAATCCTAATGTAGCGCTCGCGCGGTCGCGCTTTTGAAGGCTTTCTACTGACTTACGATAATATTTGTCACAACGCGCGACCTTAAAATTTCTAACACCAAATGTGACTTCAAGACGATCGGGCGTTGAGAGTTTAGGTATATGACAGAATTATTTTGTGGGAGTTTCTACGGTATCCTCGGGAACGGTATTTTTGCCCCACCGTAAAAAAATCTGTTTTTTTGTGGGGGGGGGGTGATGTGAAAATCGCCGTCGTTTTTTAACAGGAAAAACTACTATCTTCGAACATAAATGAATTGAGCGCAGAGCATTTTACAGTGTGTCACCAGTTTTGTATGGGGTAAGCATAATATGGTATCGGCCAGCATATGGTATGGGATAACCATTTTTAGATAACGTTGCATATAAACGCATTATAAATTTATTTTATTTAAATTTTATTACCTTTCGTATGATACCAATTAACCCCCATACCTCCTTCGAAATACTTTGAAAAATGCATTTTTCTAAAAAAAAAAAAATTTTGGATGCCCCTCCCACCTAAAGTGGGCGTCTCCCCCAAACAAGCTGGCGATTTTCGCAATCTGCTCAATTAGGGCTGTATGGTGAGGGGTGTCAAGAAGGCCATATCGAAGAACGCGTGAACCGTAGTTTAGCCGTGAATATCGTTCGAGTTTAAATTCATTGTACCAATTATAAACACTAGCCAAGGATTGTGCTTCTTCGATAATAGTCTAATGAAGTGATTGGAAGCACTGTTGTTGAGTAAGCCCCTTTCGAAAATCGTAAAAAATCATCACACGAAAATTTTCAAGCGATAATTCCATTTTTTCACTCAATTCAATTTTTCAAGTAAATAAAAAACAATGTTGCGATTTGAACTGACAGATTACTTTTGAGAAACATAACCTCCAAAAATGTTAAACTTTTTGACTGATATAGAGATTTGCATCGGAAAAGTCTAGTATTACCATTTTCTAAAAACATTTACGGCACTCCTTATTGAAACGTATGCCAAACGGACATTTAGAATCAATTTGTTCTAATTGCATAAAAAGGGTTAAACAAGTCACATTTTATTCAAAAAAAGCAATAAACTTAAAAAAGAAAATATAATACTAAAGCAAAAAAAGCTAAAAAATATGTGCAATATTTAAAAAAAAAATTGCGCTTCAAGAAATATCTAATGTGACGATTTGGTTGAAAAAAATTAATTGTTTGGAAAATGTAAATACTAATTGCAAAATATTTAATAATATTTAGGAGAACTACTAAATATAAATCTCCCCACAGTTGAATTAATATAAAAATATTGTCACCTGGAATGGACATAAATGTTTTAAATGAAATTAAAACAATAACTGCAACCTTATCACAAAAATATCGTGAAGTTGTATTTATATTTGACGAAATATCCATGCAACAAAATTTAACATATAATAAATATAAGGATATAGAAGGGTTTGTAGACTATGGCCAAAATAAAAGACACAACTTGTATGCAAATTCAGCTTGCGTTTTTATGGTCCGAAGTAATATGCGCAAATTTTAAGCGAACATTGTATTATGTAGCATTCTGAAGTAATATACCGCAGATGTGTAAGTACTGGTATGACCATTGTCTTACATATCAGCAGCTTGGATGTTATGGTTAAGTTCCTGGATTTGAAGAGTCTTGACAGACTATAGTAGGCTTTGTTGGCTTTAAACAACTGTGCGCGTATTTCTGGTTCCATGCTGTTATCGGCTGCTATAGTTGACCCGAGATAGTTAAAGGATTGCACTACTTCAAATTCGCGCTCCACTATTTGAATTGGACTAATGTTGGATCTTCTACTCGCAGACGACCCACCATGTACTTTGTTTTGCTCTCATTTATGTGCAGTCCCAGATTTCGTGTCGCCTGCTCTATCTGGATGAAAGCTTCCTGTACAGCTCTTGGGTTTCTACCAACTATGTCAATATCGTCTGCGTAAGCCAGTATCTGAATGGACTTATAGAGGATTGTTCCTCTCGCCGTTACGTCAGAGTCTCGGATCACTTTCTCCAGCGCCAGGTTGAAGGGGACGCCGGCCAGTCCATCCCCTTTTCGGAGCCCGTTATAGATGTTGAATGGGCTTGATAGTGATCCGGATATTTTTACTTGGCTTATAACATTGGTCATTGTCAACCTACATTGTCGTGTCAGTTTATTTGGGATGCCGAATTCTCTCATGGCTTTATAAAGTTCTACTCTGGCTATGCTATTATAGGCGGCTTTAAAGTCTATAAAAAGATGGTGTAGTGAGTTTTGAAACTGTAGACATTTTTCCATCAACTGCCTTACTCTATTCCTCGTGTGTCGGGGGGGTGGTCCCATACAAAATTTTTAAAAAATTTACCCGTTACCATCACAATCCGAATTTGTGCTGTGGATCGACGAATTGTGGTTACCAGCACCTTCCAAATTTGTGCTGTGGATATCATTCTCCACTGCATCATTTTCATTAAAACAACTGTTGAATGAATTAGCATCATCACCACATAACGTTGATTCATCATCGCTGTCGCTGCTCATCGTGTCACAAATGATTTTGTTCGTTACCGCCTCTGATTCCGATATTTCTATCAACTCTGCTTGTCTCAACACAGATGCCTCATTAAATGTGACATGACGCCCAAAAACTAGTTTGTTCATTTGTGTGTCCCATAATCGATACGAGCCCATTGAAGCTGTATAACAAAGCATCGCTTCGCTCCAAAACTTTTTGTCAATACCACTTGCTAAAAGCACAGTCGTTGCTTTTTCTTCAAGTGTACGATTCAATCGCTCAGCCACCGAATTCATTTCTGGATTGTATGGAATGCTATACACGCGCTGAATTCCCTTTGTTTTACAAAATGTATCCATTTCATGCGATTCATATTCATCAGCGCCGTCCGCTCTAAATTTCGCAACTTTCTGACCATGAAATGCTTCAGCCATAGCAACAAATTCTTTGTATTTTTCTAGCACTTCAGTTCTTCGTTTAATGCAATAAACCATTGAAGCTCTTGAAAAATCGTCAGTGAATGAAACGAAGTATCTCGAACCGTCATACGCTTCATCTGCCATTGGTCCCCAAACATCGCTGTGAATCATTTCCAAAACACGTTTTGAACGACCAATCTTAGTCGGTGGAAAAGGTGTTCGTGTTTGTTCACCAATTCACAAAACTTCGATTCAAAATTTACTTTCACTTGCTCCAATCCTTTGGCCATAGTGCGATTGACCAATTTTCCCATGTCTTTTGCATTCAAATGTGCCATTCTGAAATGCCATAAACTTTGCGAAATTTTATCTAAGTTTTTCTCACCTGAGATACCAGCAAAAACATCATGATCGAGATGCATGACAACTTCGTACAATCTGCCATTTGTATGCGCCACAAATTGCGTTTCGCCTTTGACCGATGCATAAGCATAATCGCCTTCAAAAACTATGCGATAGCCTTTCTTTGTCAAGCTTCGAATCGACATCAAATTGCAGCTCAAATCTTTGACTAACAAAACATTTTGAATTATTTTTCTCGAAAAATCACCATCATCAAATGTCTTCACAGCAATTTCTCCTTGTTGTTTGGCAGAAATGCATTGATTCTTCTTTGCAATTGAAATTTCGATTTCATCGACGTTCTTCAAATGATCAAAGTATCGTTTGTTATACACCATGTGCTGCGTCGCACCAGAATCCAACACAAACTTGATTTGTGCTACGTCACTGCCTTGTTGTGCTGTGCACGCTTTTATCGTTGATTCTGCTTTGCATGATTTTGCTTCTTCGTTCACGACCGCACACATCATAGCTGGCTTAGCATGGCCTGCTTTGTTTGAACCTTCATTTGAACCTTTGTTTTGATTCTTTTGGAATCTACATTTGGATTTTATGTGCCCAACTTTACCGTATCCATAACAAATGAGTTGCTTCGTTTTGCTCTTTGCATTTATTGCACTTGGTTCACATGATTTGTTTGATGACGTCATACCAGTCCGTTTGTTGTGTTCATCCATCAATCGAGTTTTCACGAATTCCAACTTTAAATCATTTTGATTCATCGTTTCTAATGCCGTAACTAAGTTCTCGTAACTTTTTGGCAATGTGAGTAATAAATGAACAACTATGTCCAAATCCTCCATATTCGCACCCATTGACTTCAATTCACGTATTTTCTTGTCAAATTTTAGAAAATGCTGCATCATGTCGTCGCTCTCTTGATATTTCATCATTAACAATTGTTTGCGCACCAATAGTTGGCCTGCGACGCTTTTCCGTTCGAAAGTACAGCACAACGTGTCGAACATCCCCTTTGCGGTTTTCTTTTCTTTAATGTATTCCAATTGTCCATCGCTGATCGTTTGCATCAGAATTGACATACATTTCTTCTCCTCAGTTTCACTTTATCAAGATTCTCCGGCGCTGAGCTCATCAGAATATCATCCAATTTTTCATCGATGTATTTCCGCAATCCTCTTTCTTCCAAAAGAATGCCCACACGAAATTTCCAATTTGAAAAATTTGTTGAATCTTGATTGAATCTTGATAATTGTAGAACTGTCGGCCATTGTTAGTTTAAAGAAGAACAATTTAATTTAATCAAATCAAAAATGATTTCACAATCGTTGTACAAATTGCTTTTCAGTGTTAATTCACTTTTCTCTGGGCCCATAACCTGAGAAGATCCGAAGACAAAACAATTTGTATTAAATTAAACGATTAATATTATTAAAATAAATGAAAAGAATAAACTTTTATTGTGTCAACTTGAACGTTCAGGTAAAGAAGTAAGTTACAACGAAGGTTTGTTCAATGCGGTGAAAAAGAACAGAAAAATAGAAAGAGCGTAATGCTCGTTCACAGTGTACATATAATAACATACTCTAACATATAGAATGGTACTCGGCGACCATTTGGCGACGAATTTGGGGATGAGGACATTGTCGCCCCTACTTCAAATTGGAAAAAAAGGTAGATTAGTAGCCGTGTTTTATGGATATGTTAAATTGACATCAGTTTTTGAAATCTGCCACTAAACTAATAAATTCCATTTATCCGGCTTTTTCTCAAAACTATAACATTTTGAACCGGTTGCTAGAAGGGGCCATTCTTGCTACTAAGAATAGAGACAACCACGAAATAAGCCATCAAATACTTGCCATATTAATAGGCGTAGTCACTTAATATAAGTGTATCGATACCTTTGTAGATACTGACGAGGAAGTTAGTTATCTAACTGTGTTCCTAAACTCACTTAAAAAAAGTTTTTATGCCACGGATAGCACTCATTTCGACGGATCTACCTTTTAAATTTAAGAGATTGCAATTTCCAGTAAAACTTGCGTTTTCGATGACGATCAATAAGTCGGACAGTTTATTAAGTACTACGGAGTATAGATTTGAGATCGCTATGTTTTTCCCACGGACAACTTTATTTTGCTTGCTCTGGGTTGGGTTGACCTAAGAATTTATTTCTTGCTCTTGAACGTGAAACTACCAACTTTTGTTTTAAATTCATTTTATGTATGTTTATTTAATTTTATTTTATAATTTGAATACTATAGCTGTAATTTAAAATATATTTTTTAAATTTTGTTAATAAAAATTTAAATTTAAATAAAAACTGCAATTTTATCTTATAGTTAGATATCATTATTTTTTCTGCCACTGCCTAATAGCAGATTGAGAATAATAAATACCTGGGCAAAGCCGGGTAATAAAATTCAGCTGGAGTAGTTCGCCACGAAGTTTTATCACCATCGATAGTTCATCCACAGTATATTCGTCCCTAAAGTAACTGTCTTGCAGATTGTAACATAATTGGCTATACGTGGTTCTGTGAATCGACGCCGCTGCATCTCTTAGAAAGCCTTCCCTTAGTTGAAGGTCAACTTTTTTTATGAGGTTATAGAGCATTGGTTTCCAATTTTAATACTCTTCAATATTAAGTTGACACAGAGTGCTCTTTCGTGTAAAACGGAAATCTTTTAACCCTGTCCCAGTCTGTGTCCATTTCAGTCAATACGATTTGCGCTATTGCAATGATTCCATTGATTTCAGAACATTAAATATCGATGCGCTAATAAAACAGTTCATGCAGTTTTGACAACGGCAACAGCTGTATCGGTATAAAAAGAAATATTTTCGTTTGTAGTAGGGCAGAAAAAAGTTAGATTATTGAAAATTTTGTTCTTATTTATATTTATTTATAATGGGCAAATCCTAATGTAGCGCTCGCGCGGTCGCGCTTTTGAAGGCTTTCTACTGACTTACGATAATATTTGTCACAACGCGCGACCTTAAAATTTCTAACACCAAATGTGACTTCAAGACGGTCGGGCGTTGAGAGTTAAGGTATATGACAGAATTATTTTGTGGGCGTTTCTACGGTATCCTCGGGAACGGTATTTTTGCCCCACCGTAAAAAAATCTGTTTTTTTGTGGGAGGGGGGGGGGGGTGATGTGAAAATCGCCGTCGTTTTTTAACAGGAAAAACTACTATCTTCGAACATAAATGAATTGAGCGCAGAGCATTTTACAGTGTGTCACCGGTTTTGTATGGGGTAAGCATAATATGGTATCGGCCAGCATATGGTATGGGATAACCATTTTTAGATAACGTTGCATATAAACGCATTATAAATTTATTTTATTTAAATTTTATTACCTTTCGTATGATACCAATTAACCCCCATACCTCCTTCGAAATACTTTGAAAAATGCATTTTTCTAAAAAAATCAAAATTTTGGATGCCCCTCCCACCTAAAGTGGGCGTCTCCCCCAAACAAGATGGCGATTTTCGCAATCTGCTCAATTAGGGCTGTATGGTGAGGGGTGTCAAGAAGGCCAAATCGAAGAACGCGTGTACCGTAGTTTAGCCGTGAATATCGTTCGAGTTTAAATTCATTGTACCAATTATAAACACTAGCCAAGGATTGTGCTTCTTCGATAATAGTCTAATGAAGTGATTGGAAGCACTGTTGTTGAGTAAGCCCCTTTCGAAAATCGTAAAAAATCATCACACGAAAATTTTCAAGCGATAATTCCATTTTTTCACTCAATTAAATTTTTCAAGTAAATAAAAAACAATGTTGCGATTTGAACTGACAGATTACTTTTGAGAAACATAACCTCCAAAAATGTTAAACTTTTTGACTGACATAGAGATTTGCCTCGGAAAAGACTAGTATTACCATTTTCTAAAAACATTTACGGCACTCCTTATTGAAACGTATGCCAAACGGACATTTAGAATCAATTTGTTCTAATTGCATAAAAAGGGTTAAACAAGTCACATTTTATTCAAAAAAAGCAATAAACTTAAAAAAGAAAATATAATACTAAAGCAAAAAAAGCTAAAAAATATGTGCAATATTTAAAAAAAAATTGCGCTTCAAGAAATATCTAATGTGACGATTTGGTTGAAAAAAATGAATTCTTTGGAAAATGTAAATACTAATTGCAAAATATTTAATAATATTTAAGAGAACAACTAAATATAAATCTACCTCACGCTAAATATAAATCTCCCCACAGTTGGATTAATATAAAAATATTGTCACCTGGAATGGACATAAATGTTTTAAATGAAATTAAAACAATAACTACAACCTTATCACAAAAATATCGTGAAGTTGTATTTATATTTGACGCAATATCCTTGCAACAAAATTTAACATATAATAAATATAAGGATATAGAAGGGTTTGTAGACTATGGCCAAAATAAAAGACACAACTTGTATGCAAATTCAGCTTGCGTTTTTATGGTCCGAAGTAATATGCGCAAATTTTAAGCGAACATTGTATTATGTAGCATTCTGAAGTAATATACCGCAGATGTGTATGTACTGGTATGACCATTGTCTTATATATCAGCAGCTTGGATGTTATGGTTAAGTTCCTGGATTTGAAGAGACAGACTATAGTAGGCTTTGTTGGCTTTAAACAACTGTGCGCGTATTTCTGGTTCCATGCTGTTATCGGCTGCTATAGTTGACCCGAGATAGTTAAAGGATTGCACTACTTCAAATTCGCGCTCCACTATTTGAATTGGACTAATGTTGGATCTTCTACTCGCAGACGACCCACCATGTACTTTGTTTTGCTCTCATTTATGTGCAGTCCCAGATTTCGTGCCGCCTGCTCTATCTGGATGAAAGCTTCCTGTACAGCTCTTGGGTTTCTACCAACTATGTCAATATTGTCTGCGTAAGCCAGTATCTGAATGGACTTATAGAGGATTGTTCCTCTCGCCGTTACGTCAGAGTCTCGGATCACTATCTCCAGCGCCAGGTTGAAGGGGACGCCGGCCAGTCCATCCCCTTTTCGGAGCCCGTTATAGATGTTGAATGGGCTTGATAGTGATCCGGATATTTTTACTTGTCTTATAACATTGGTCATGGTCAACCTACATTGTCGTGTCAGTTTATTTGGGATGCCGAATTCTCTCATGGCTTTATAAAGTTCTACTCTGGCTATGCTATTATAGGCGGCTTTAAAGTCTATAAAAAGATGGTGTAGTGAGTTTTGAAACTGTAGACATTTTTCCATCAACTGCCTTACTCTATTCCTCGTGTGTCGGGGGGGTGGTCCCATACAAAATTTTTAAAAAATTTACCCGATTTTCTTCAAATTTTATACGCATGTGTATCTTAGATGGACAACACTTTTTGTAAAAATTTGGTAGTGATCGGGCCACTGGATAGGGGGGCTCCCATACAAATTTTTCCATTTGCGGCATGAAAAAATCATATCATACTATAATGACTTTGTTCTGTGTGCGCTGATGAGCGCAAGCAGCGCTGCTTATTTTACGATTGGGGTTGTTTTTTTGTTGTATTACAGCAGTGAGTATAGAGATATCAAGAGGAAGTAGAACAAATATTTTTATACAAAACTGCATGGTTCCGCAACTGAAATGTATTGTACACTCAGTTGTGTGAGTGCATTCTTAATTTGTGTTTTGTACAATATTACTTTTGCACACATGTGTATTTCCCATGACAATACTTTCTATTAAAATTTGGGCACCTAGGGCCCCGTGGTGGGGGGGGGGGCACCCATACAAATTTTAAAAAAAATACCCGTTTTCTTAAAATTTTATATGCATGTGTATCTCCAATGGACAACATCTTTTTGTTTAAATTTGAAAGTGATCGGGCCCCGGGGTCCCGGTGCACCCATACAAATTTTGTAAAAAAAAGTACCCGAATTTCTTCAAGTCTTGTACGCGTTTATATCTCAAATGGACAACATCTTTTTGTTAAAATGTAGAAGTGATCGTGCCCCGGGGTTCGGGGGAACCCATTAACATTTTTTACAAAAAGTGTTGCCCGTGGAAGATACACTCGCGAATAAAATTTTAAGACAATCGGGTGATCTATGGGTGCCCCCCGACACCAGGGCTCGATCACATCCAATTTTTTACAAAAAATGTTGTCCATCGGAGATACACATGCGTATAAAATTTGAAGAAAATCGGGTACTTTTTTTACCATTACCATACCCATTAAATTTTTTTTTAAAAAAGTACCCGATTTTCTTTAAATTTTATACGCATGTGTATCTCCGATGGACAGCATTTTTTGTAAAAAATTGGAAGTGATCGAGCCCTGGTGTCGGGGGGCACCCATAGATCACCCGAATGTCTTAAAATTTTATACGCGAGTGTATCTTCCACGGGCAACACTTTTTGTAAAAAATTTTAAGTGATCAGGCCCCGGGGTCGGGTGGCAGCCGAACAAATTTGATAAAAAAAGAGTACCCGATTTTCCTCAAATTTTATACGCATGTTTTGAAATGATCAGGATAAGGAGGCTCCCAAAAATTTGTTTCAAAATGTTACCCGATGTTAATCAAACTTTGCACATTGTGTATCAATCAGAGAATTTACACGAAAAATTTTAATTTTTATGGGTTGTTTTTTTAAATAATTAAATTCCCATAATTATCACAAAATAAAATTTAAACGAAATACAAACGGTTTATACTAACTTATTTCAAAAAAATAACAAAAACAAAAAGAAAATAAACATAATTGTAAAAAAGCCCGTGATAAATAAAATTAGTCCGGTAAAACTTATAGATTTATTACAATCCGAAAGCATAATATAGATCGTTGTAAAGGAGAATCGCAACTAACTGTTGTAATGTTGTTTCTATATCATATACTACGTTTCCATGATTGAGAAACACAGTGTCTACTTCGGTTTTTGTGTGTGGACACGCTAGAATGGAGAATCAAATAATGGAGAATCGCAACCAACAGACATGACTAGTGTGAGCTTACAGAATTCATGGCTTACCTATAAGAAAAAGATCGACACATTAGTCAGAGCAGTCAGCTTACTACTTCATTTTTAACATCCTCGGCCGGGCGCAGATGAAGTTCCAGAAGATAAAGTAGTTAAATCGGCCGTCGAAACTGCCTACCGTTAGAAAGTCGGATTTGGAAAGACCTCACCCTTTGGTCTCTTGCTCGACCACTGCCATTTTCCAGTTTAAGCGTGGTGTAGATTGATCAGCCACCAAAACGACATCACCCTCTTTCAGGTGAACCGTGGATTTTTCGGCATATGGTGGAAGGAGCGCAAAAGTTGAAGATACTCAAGCCGTCAACGCTTTTTCAACTTGGTGGCGTATCTCATTCGCTGCTTCCAGGCACTTCGAAGGATCTCTGCGTCAGGCTCTCTGGGCGATAAATTTATAAGTACTTCGGGACTCAAAAAGAAAACTTGAACACATCAGGGGTGAAAGGTCCACAGGATCTCTGCGTCAGGCTCTCTGGGCGATAAATTTATAAGTAAACTGGGACTCAAAAAGAAAACTTGAACGCATCAGGGGTGAAAGGTCCACAGGGTCTGCGATCGCATATGTAAGAGGCCGGCTATTGACAATTTCTTCGGTCTCGACGATGATTGTTCTTAGCTGCTCAAAATTAAGTTTTGCTTTGCCAATTGTTGCTTTTATCAAATTTTTCATTGTCCGGAAGAGTCTTTCCCAGAAACCACCCCACCACGGCGAACGTTCCACTATGAAATTCCACTTGATCTTTCTTCGTGAAAGGAATCCCTGGATGACTTCTTCGTCCCAAAGAGAGTCAGGACTACGCAACTCAATAGCAGCTCTCCGAAAGGCGCAGCGTTGTCGGACAATATCATAGTAGGCACCCCCACATCTGCCAATGAACCGCCTATGAGCCATCAAAAAAATGATCAGTCGATAAACTCCTCGTTAGCTCCAAATGCATAGCGCGCACTGTTGCGCACGTAAAAATTGGGACGTAAGCCTTGAAAGCATCTGAGTTGTCATCATAGCAGTAGAGTGGGCCAGCAAAATCGACCCAAATGTTATCAAATGGTCGGGATAAAATAACCCTTTCGATAGACAGAGGCGCAAAGGGTTGGGAACCAGGTAATCCCCAAAGCTTTCTGCGCACTTTGCAGGCCTTGATGCGTTTTTTGACCAGCTGCCGCCCCTTGAGAATCCAAAAATGTATCCGTAATTGTGCCAGCACATTGTTGACTCCAGCGTGAAGTGGCCTTTGATGGTAGTCGTCAACGATAATACTGACAATGTGTGACTTCGCTGGGAGGATAATCGGGTGTTTTACATCCATTACTTAGTTTGATGACTGCAGACGACCGCCTAACCTCATGATACCCTTGTCTAAGAAGGGAGATAACTCACAAATCTATGAAGACTTCATCAAAGCTCGGCCCTTCTGCTATAGGCAAATTTCATTAAAAAAACAATGTTCTTGAACATTGGTGGTTTTGGAGAGTGGTTTTCTGCATTTTGTAAATCTGTAGCTGTCAAAGACGGAAGTGGGACTTCGAACGCGGATGAAATCCTAGACGACCTTAGCCTTTCTTTAGTGTTTCAGACAAAGCAATTAATGTACTCTGTAACCGGAGTAAACGGTTCCAAGATCTATATCCTTCAAAGCTTACTAGTGCGTCTTCCTTGATATTCGTTGAAGGGGCTGGCTCATCCAAAAGAGCCAAAGTGACGGCGGTAGGCTACAGCTGCTCGTTGGTCAAAGAGGAACTATCGTTCTCACAGAGCCACTGTTGTCCACGAGACCAGAGTGAAGATTTACGAAGAGCATCACCGCAAATCCCTCTCGTAAGTAGGTCCGCTGGGTTCTCTTTACCTTTGCAATGATTCCACTGCGAAATTTCTGTTGGCCTTCTGATCTCGTCGATCCTTTTTTGAACATAGGGCTTCCAGCATTGTACTTTGCCTTGGATACAACTTAGGACTATCTTATAATCCGTCCACATGTGACATTTGACAGAGGATAACTTCAAACTCCCTTGCAAATACGAATGGAGCCGAGCAGCTATTAATGCAGCCGTAAGTTCCAATTTGGGTAGGGTCAGTTCTTGGAATGGTCATGTCTCTCAGTTCCAGAATACTAAAAACACATTCGTTCCACTCAGTCAAAGAGTCACCAGTAAGGACTTCGTCCCACGATATCATCGTTTTCCATAAACTCTGAAAAGGAATCTTTAGTTTGATAATAGAAGGACTAAGAATACCTATTGGATCAAAGATTACTCTGGTTGAACTAGAAACAAGCATTTTCTCAATCGAATCCATAGGAACGGACAACTCGTCGCCATGTATGCTGCAAATTCGTCTTTCTTCACCTTCGCCATCCACGCTAATGAATAAGTCATCCATGTATATGCTGTCTTTTAGTACAGAGCAGGTTTCAGCTAAATTTACTTAATTACTCGTCAGACCATTGTGTAGTATCAGCTAATTTCTCGTTAATAAACCTCGCAGTTAGAGAAAAAACTCCCAAAAAAAACAGTATGGCATTACGAGAAAGCTAATTGGGACGGCCTGGTCGCTTTTTTTTTCGCGATAGCAACGTGGATGCCGCCGCTGATGCAATCACAAACATCATTCTTATTGGTATGAGAAAGTTTATCCCTTTCAGGAATAAGTCTATCAAACCAAAGGAAGGTTGATGGTACGACTCGAGCTGTAAAGAGGCTTCTAGGATTAGAGAGGTATTCTTTCGGTTTTACAAAGCAAACCCTTCCGAGGAAAACCGAAAAAAGTTTAAACGAGCAAGAAATTATTGCAATGCCCATCTTCGGCGAGTCAAATTCGCCTACGACCAAAAATTAAGGCAAAAAATACTACAATGTCCCAAAGGTAGTAAAAATTTCTGGTCTTTCGTGAAAAGAATCAAAAATACAGCCTCGTCGTCGATTCCAACGCTCATTTATAATGACATTCCAGTTGTTAGCTCTATAGACAAGGCCAATCTGTTTGCTGCGCATTTCGCAACGAGCTCTACGCTTCCAGATTGTGCATTGCTGCCTCCTGCACCTCAGAGTATTGAACACTCTATGGGACAGATATTTATTCGTACTCGTGCAGTTGCTAGAGTTTTAAATGATCTCAACGCTTACAAATCCGCTGGGCCAGATGGTATTTCTCCATTAGTTCTGAAGAGGTGTTCTTCCAAGCTGGCATTACCATTGCGTAAGCTATTCCATCTATCCTATTCTTCTGGACTCTTCCCGAGAAGTTGGAAAACAGCATTTGTCCAGCCCATACCCAAAAAAGTCGAGCCGTCGTCTCCTTCTTCGTACCGACCCATCCATTCTTCCCAAGGTCATGGGTCATGGCAGTATGGATTTCGTTGGCAACGTTTTACTGGTGATTTGATGGTATATATCACCGAACAGTGGAACCGATCTTTGCATCATTTTGGAGAAAGCAAAGCTGTTGCACTCGATATTTCTAAGGCATTTGACAGAGTTTGGCATCAAGTTCTTTTGTCTAAAATGCGTGCTTATGGAGTCGATGAAAAACTGCTTCATTGGATTAGAAGCTATCTTTTGGACCGCTGAATTGAAATTGTTTTGGACGGTTTCAAGTCTAAAGTTCATTACTTATATGCTGGCGTTCCCCAGGACTCTGTTTTGTCACCGACTCTCTTCCTCATTTTTAAATTCTCTATATTAACTTCGCGTGCACGTGGCTGGCTGGGTGGCTGGCTGGCTGGTCAGATTTTCTGATCAATTTTTCCCATAGCCCGATTTTATTGAAATTTTGCTCACATGTATATTTCCGGTGACAATACTTTCTATTAAAGTTTGAGGCCCCTCGGACCTCGGGGTCGGCACCCATACAAATTTTATGAAAAAAGTTCCAGATTTTCTTCAAATTTTATACGCATGTGTATCTCCGATGGATTTTTTGTTTGTTTTAATTATCAAATTTTAACGAACTTCCTAAAGCCCGATTTTCCTGAAATTTTGTTCACGTGTGTATTTATTTCCGGTGACAATACTTTCTTTTAAAATTTGGAAGTGATCGGGCCCCGGGTTTGTGGGGCTTACACACATGTGTATACCCAATAAACAATACTTTTTCTAAAATTTGGTAGTGATCGGGCCCCGGGTTCGGCCGCAAGGCCCTTATACAATTTTTAATATCTTAAAGTGGCATCAGATACCGTCGCAATTTAATGACTGTGTGCGGTGTGTGCTGCTTGGTTTTGGGTTGTGGAGAGAGAGAGAAATCTTAGCTCACGCACAAATGAACCCAGCAAATGAAACGAGACGCAAATGTTTTATGTTTAATTCAACTTACTTACTTATTTACTGAATTGTATTTTTATTGATGTGGTTTTTTTTGTTGTCGATATCAACTTACAGATAGAACAACAAGTTTTCACAATATTCTGTCTTTTTTTTTCGTCGTTTTCATAAATTAGTTCAGAGCAGTCAAAGAGTTCTCAAGAAAAATGCTCGTGTTTCTTATTTGCTCAGAGTATGAGCGTGCTCTTAGTACTCAGAATAAAATGATCTGAGCATTTTCAAATTTGACATCTGATGTCAAATGTCTCTTTCGATTATTTTCTCCTACAATAAAAAAATAAAAAAAATAAAAAATGACCCAGGATCGAGGGGCTCCCATATCAATTTCTGCGATTAGAGAATTTAGATCAAAAATTTTAATTTTTATAGGTTGTTTTTTTATTAATGATCTCTTATCTGCGACTTCTAATCCAATTCACTCCTTCGCCGACGACAGCACACTCAGCTTCTGATATAAGTTTGAGGAACGTCCCTCCACTTCTCATGTGGAACTCAAACAACTACGCATGTTCAGCACGTTAAATTCTGACCTTGACAGCATAATACAATGGGGAGAAATCAATCGAGTAGAATTTAACGCTTCCAAAACCCAATGCTGTCTCCTGTCGTACAAGCTAATCCTAAATCCCATGCCATTATCTATGAATGGCACTTGCATCGAGGAAACTAAATATTTCGCAATTCTCGGAATGTGCGTTAACGACAAGCTTCGTTGGAGTGACCACATATTTACCGTCGCTAAAAATGCTGCGAAAGGTTTAGGTTTTCTAGCCCGGTGCAAGAAATATTTCACTCCCTATGATCTGGTTACTATATAAAGGGTGTTTTTTTGGGAGGTTTGTTTTTCCGATAGATGTCGTTTTATTTTATGACAGTTGTTTTGACAGCTCAAAGTGGCATTTCTACTCAGTATTGTTTGGCAAATCATTATGAAAAAAAAAAAAAAAAAAAAAAAAAAAAAAAATGACATTTGTGAAAAATAGTCGTGGTAGCCATATGCCAGAAATTGTGTTTAAATGTTAAATGCCAAAAAATTATCTACCAAATAAAAAAAAATTTTGGTCATTTCATAATTTTATATGTGTTTTATTTAAAAAAAAAATCGGCAACCTCTTAAAAAAACACCCGTTAGATATAACATTTAAACACAATTTCTGACATATGGCTACCACGACTATTTTTCACAAATGTAATTTTTTTTTTTTTTTTTTTTTTTTTTTTTTTTCATAATGATTTGCCAAACAATACTGAGTAGAAATGCCACTTTGAGCTGTCAAAACAACTGTCATAAAATAAAACGACATCTATCGGAAAAACAAACCTCCCAAAAAAACACCCGTTACAAAGCTTTTATTCGCCCTAAACTTGGTGCGCCTAAGATTTCTTTGCATCAGGTAGATAGAATACAAAAACGCGCGAAAAAATTTTCGGTGACAAAAATATAGCGAAATCAATAGATTCGCTTGAACACCGCAGGAACGTTTCTTGCTTGTCACTGTTTTATCGCTTCTTCTACCAGCGGTGCTTAAGAGAAATAGCCAGCTGCATGCCACCTCTCCTTGAACTCAACCGCAATACTCGTGGCACTCTAAATGCTGATCAGTTTACCCTCATAGTTCTTCAGCCGTACAACACGTTTGCGGAATGCTCTGCCAAGCTCTGTCTTCCCACATCACTATGATCCATTCAAAACACAAGCCTATAAACATCTCCTCTTTTCTCCTCCTCTTCCTTAACGCCTACGCTGTGCCAAGCATTTAGCCGAGCATTATAAGAGTGCGATCCCCTTGAAGCGTGCGCGAATTATAAAAAAAAAGATGCTTGATCGTCGCACATAACAGAAAGAGACTGCAATTAACCCCAAACTTAACTCTAGTCATCCGGCGATCGCTGTCACGATCACGATCACGGAGGAAAGCCTTCTCGATGTCTGCCACAATACCTATGAGTCCTAAGCGAAAATTCAGTAGGACATACGGCAGTAAATTTTCTCCTGTCCAAAGATGTTTATTCAGAAAGCCGGTTCCATCACTCTGCGATGACGCGTCGAATACCACACGCAGTTTTGTGGTACTTGCTTCTTTATAAACAGGTCTATGCGGCATATAAAACACACGCGGTAAATTGCAATTGAAATCGGTTGGTTCTGCAACGCCATCGTTAATTAATTGCCTGATAGCAGCGTCGTACTCCAAACGTCTTGCTGGCTCTCTTGACAAACGTCGAAACAGTGAGTGTAAGCGCTTCTGCGCCTGTCCCTTGTTATCGTTTTGGATATGATCTCCTTTCCAGGGCAAGCTTGCGATGTACCATGAGTCTTCGCTGGCGATGCATTTCTGGATTAGGCTGTCCGTTAGCTCTTGGTTTTCGTCTTCATTGCTCTTAATGCCAATTGCTTCTAGTGACCAGAGCTGAGAGGGATCTACTTTTATTGCGGTTAAACTAAAAAAACTGCTGGAAGTACGATAAGAGTTTTCATTAGATGCAAGGAAACTATCACTTTCGGAGAGATGTACACCATGTAAGGCCCATCCAAATACTGTCTCTATAGCCCTCAATCGTTTGGTCAGATGACGCTGATTTTCAGTAAAGACGGACCATTAAAAATCAGATCCGATGAGAATCCCTCTTCTTACTCCATGTCTTTTGGCCGAACATCTGACAACCTGGAACTTCTAAGACATCCACGCTGATTTCCGGTACTACGACGGCATCAACTGATATAAGCACACCGAGATTTAAAGCACTTTTTAAACGGAGTTTAACTTTTCATAAACTTTTCGATTGGATATGGAAAATATTCGCTCTGACGCAGCGTTAGCGTAAGATATAGACAAACAATACTTTGCCACTTCAATTAAATTAAGAAATAAATCAGGTCCACAATTTTGTTTTAATTAAATAAGTTCTTCATAATTTCCTTTTTAAAATTAAAATCTTTAAAATTCCTACAAATAGTATTACAACCCAACTACGACTGGTTGAGTGTATCAGGTAAGTGTAAACAGGCAAAGAAAAATTAGCTCTGGTGGTGAGTTTCCTAACTAAAAGCAGAATAGATTCATTTGCTGTATTGCTTTGGCAAAGCGATGTAGCCAAAAGCTGATGCTTTGTAAAGCCAAGCCAAAGCAATACAGCGATTTCCTATAGAGAGCTGTAATAAAAAAAAATCTGTTCCCGTACTCAAAAAAATATATTAATTTTGACGAATTCAGTAAATTTGGACTCCAAAAGCGTTTCCATAAAAAAAAAAAGTAAACGAAAGCGGAAAATAGAGATTAATTTAATTTTCTTTTCCATGACATTTTTGCCAATTTTTACTACAAAAATTTCTGTGAGTAACATGTGAACATTTTTATTCTTTAAAAATCTGGCTCAGATTGATTTTTTGGTTGGCAAGTTGTTTGTTTTTACAAAAAATAAACACTGTAGATCGAAATATATTTTAAGTGATGTACACCTCTTTTTTCTAACTACAACAACAACAAACCTCTCGTGTTCGATTTGTCGAGAAAAAATCGGAGCTCGTTTGCAGATTTATCATGCGTTTTTTTTAAATGCATTCTACAGAAAGATTAGAAGGAGACGAACAGAATTTCAATCACGTGACCAAAGAATATTATGTTTATTCTATCTATCGATGTAGTATAAAAAAACGTTCTTAGAATGTGGCTACACGATCATGGGAATGAAAGTCATGTCCAGCGAAACAGATAGCTTTTAAGTGAGTTGGAAAGAAAAAGCTTGATTCCACCAAGAATCCACCGAAAGTCAACTATAAAAGATGACTCTCGGCGCAAGCATGAATGTTCTTCACAGAAAAACAACACAAAATTGACAACCATACAAACACATGATGGCGGTCAGCCATTGGCGGAATAGGGGGAATAACACAGAATGCTCTAGAATTGCAGGTGGCCGTTACTATCTCTGACTGGTGGAAGTGCGATCAAACCCCCACGTAGTGGCCGCCGGTAAGTCTTCTCCAATATTCCTGTATTGCGGAATGATCAAAGTAAAGTTTGCGCTAGGCCAATAACCTCGCCCGTAAAAAATTATTATCGAGCTGCACAGCAGCTGGCCGATACCCTGTATAAATATAAGGCTGACATAAGAGCAATCCAGGAGATGTGGTGCACGGGGAACGGTGTATTACAAAAATCAGAATATGACATATATTATAGCTGTCATGGAAGACATCATGTGCTCGGGGTGGGGTTTCTAGTCAGCAAAATAATGAAACCCACCGTTATCGGCTTTAAAGCAATAACTGAACGGCTATGCACCATTCGCGTGCGCAGCAAATTTAAAAATATAAGCCGCATAAACGTTCACGCACCTACAGAGTATTCCCCAGATGATGAAAAAGAAGACTTCTTTGAATCAGTCGAATGGGAACTCCATTCCTGCCCTCAGTATGATGTAAAAATAATTCTGGGGGATATGAATGCTCAAATAGGTATGGATCCAGTATTCTGGCAGTACATTGTCACCCGTAGCTTATACGAGAACACTAATGACAATGGACAACGAGCCATAGAGATGGCTGAAGGCAATAATTTGGTAGTTGCAAGTAGAAGGTTGGCGCGTAAAAATATCCACAAAGCCACCTGGGTATATCCTCATGGAGCCACTCGCAACCAGATAGACCACGTGTTTATAGACCGTAGCCACGGCCCGAACCTGACGGTACGAACGTGCCGAGGTGCCAACGTTGACTCGAACCACCATCTTGTTTGTACAGTGCTCCGAGCGCTGCATACGCGAAACAGATTATTGTAAACACGGCTGCCCTTCGCAACGAAGAGACCAGAAACAACCACGGACGATCAGAACGACTGGTTCGATCCCGAATGTAAGCTAGCGAGTGAACGTATGAATGTTGCGTACCGAGCAATGCAACAATCTCATAGAACGTGGGCACGCGAATATGAATTTAAAAATATCAGAAAGAAAGCAGCCTGTGAGAAGAATCTCGTCCGTGAACTAGAACAGTACAGAGAGCAAGGACCACACCAGGCGCGGACGTTCTACCAAAGAGTCCGCGGTATGACGCAATATACACCGCGTTGCACATACTGCAAGGACATAGAGGGTAATCTGATCGCCGATCTTAAAGGCATCTTAGAGCGATGGGAAGAGCACTTTCATGAGTTGCTAAATGGCCAGCGGAGGAATTGGAATCTCCACCAATGACCGAAGACCATACTATGCTGCCGCCACCAAGCATAGACAAAGTTAGCAGAGCGATAAATCGGCTCAAAAATAATAAGGCAGCGGAACTGATAAAAATAGGAGGCCCCTGATTACACCAAGCAATTCATGAAATAATAGTGCAAGTATGGGAGGAAGAAGCTATGCCAGAAGACCGGCGAAGAAGCATCCTGTGCCCCATACATAAGAATGCAGCAATTATCGTGGTATAACGTTGTTGAGTACCGCGTATAAGATTTTCTCCTCTATTCTTCAAGACAGGATAGTCCCATACGCTAAAGTCATCATTGGTTCATACCAGTGTGGCTTCATCTTAGTCAAATCAACAGTTGATCTGATTTACACCCTTAGGCAGGTGATGGAAAAATATCTAGATTTTCAAAACTCACAACACCATCTTTTATAGACTTTAAAGCCTCATATAAAAGCATAACCAGAGTAGAACTTTATAAAATCATGAGAGAATTCGCCATCCCAAATAAACTGACACGACTATGTAGGTTTACCATGACCAATGTTATAAGCCAAGTAAAAATATCCGGATCACTATCAAGCCCATGCAACATCTATAACGGGGTCCTACAAGAGGATGGACTGGCCTGCGTCAACTTCAACCTGGCGTTGGAGAAAGTGGTCCGGGACTCTGACGTAACGGCGAGAGGAACAATCCTCTATAAGTCTGTTACGATGATAGTCTAAACGAACACCGCGACGCCAGTCTCTGAACAAATCTGATAAGTGCGAATAATATATTTCTTATTCTAATTGTAATCCTGTGTCTTATTTCTATTTAAAGAACCGTTCTCAGGATCACAACAGTGGCAACGAGGATAAAGAACAAATTTTTTACGCATAATACTTTCGAAAAAAAAGTAACATAATCTCGGCATCATGGAAGAACTCGTCAAACGTTTGATGCAAGCTCAAAATGAAACACAACAACAAATGGCAGCACTCATGCAACAAATGGTTCAGCAGCGAAACGCTTCGCCAGCCAATCTAGCGGATGCAGTTCACCGACCAGCACAAACACACAAGCACCTGTCGCATCGAATGGAAACATTCGGCTACTGCCCGGAGGACGGTGAAACGTTCGACCGCTGGTACGCTCGCTACGAGCACATCTTTACAGAGGAAGCACAGACATTGACGGTCCGCCAGTGGGTGAGTTTGCTCACTGAGAAGTTGTCAACCTCGAAGTACCAACGCTTCGCTGACCGTATACTGCCAGACACCGTACAAACCATCACTTTCGAGAAAGCAGTTGAGGAGCTGAAAAAGATTTTTGGATAGAAAGAATCGGTTTTCACACTCCGCTACAAGCATCACTAAAGGTTCAGGAGAAGGTTGGGACAATTTCGCTAGCCAGGTCAACATGAAGTGCGAAAAATCCGAGATAGCCACGTGCACAGCCGACGATTTTAAGGTTCTCATGTAAGTCAAGGCTATCACTGGAGCTGAAGACTCGCTCGTTCTCGAAAAGCTCCTCATTAAACTCGAGGAAGTCGAAACAACTCGTGCAGCAGCAGCCAATCCACACACAGTGCCCAGATTGAAGCTGAACGATGTCTGCGAGCTAGCAAAGCGGTTTTCGTGTCTCAAGGACGAGAAATTTATGGTCCAATACTCCAATTCAGCACCAAAAAGCGAAGTGATGCAGATTTTCAAGAAGAAAGAGAGACAGAAACAGCAAGGTCGGAAGAAATCCACACATAAATCAACTGAAAAATTGGACACGCCTCCTAACAACTGCTACTTCTGCGGTGACTGCCACTGGCATAGGGATTGCCCATACAAGGACAAAATCTGCGAAACTTGCAAGGTACAGGGTCACAAAGCCGGCAGTTGTACATCGGCGAACGAATTCCTGCGCAGATTCCGATCAAGACCAAGCAGATTCAGCCATAGATCGGAACGTCGTCAAAGTCTGGCAGTCACCACAGCATTGATGTCCAACCGCAAGTTTGTTGAACCAGCCATCGGTGATCATAAGCTTCGCCTGCAACTGGATTCTGGCTCCGACTGGACAATAATATCCAAGACAAATTGGCAAAAGATTGGTGATCCACCGTTGAGGCCATGTGAAGAGCAAGCAATCAGCGCTTCAGGCGATCAGGTGTCGATGCTCGGAAATTTTATCGCACGTTTGAAGCTCAACGGACGAGAAGAAATTGGTCCATGCTACGTCGCAGATTCAAGCTTGAACGTCTTCGGCAGCGACTGGATCGAAGCCCTCGACCTATGATACGATCCCTTCGCCAGCATCTGCAACAACATCCAACTCGACGCTTCACAGAAATTTCCAAATGAGTTGAAGACTAAATTTCCAGCTCTTTTCAGCGATTCGCTCGGCCTTTGCACCTAAAAGGCATCGCTGACGCTCAAACCAGGCGCAAAACAAATTTTCCGCAACAGCCGTCCAGTTCCGTTTGCCGCTATGGAGCCTATCGAGAACGAAATGAAACGTTTACAGCTCTTGAACGTGATTAGCCCTGTCCGATACTCGGCATACGCCACACCAATTGTTGCAGCCAACAAGAAGGATGGACGAGTTAGAATCTGCGCCGACTACTCAACTGGCTTAAATGATTTGCTCGAGCCGGAACAATTTCCACTGCCAACGCCTAATGAGATTTTTGCTCAGCTGTCGCCATTCAAACTCTTCAGCAAAATCGACCTCTCAAACGCGTTCCTTCAGGTCAAGCTCGACGACGACTCAAAGAAGCTGATGACCATCAACACTCACTGGAGACTTTTCCAAGTAAATTGGTTGCAGCCAGGAGTCAAGCCAGCACCGGGAATTTTTCAAAGACTTGTGAGCGGCATGATGAGCGGAACAAAAGGCGCTTTCCGTTCATCGACGACTTCATCGTGGGAGGAACCGATCAAAACAACCACGACAAGAACCTGTGCGAAGTTTTAAGTCGCATTCAGGAGAACGGTTTCCATCTCAAGATCGAAAAGTGTGGATTCCGTCAGAAACAACTTGAATTCCTTGGTCACATAATCAACGCGAACGGCATTAAACCGAGCCCAGATAAGATCAAGACGCTCCAGAACATTCCGCCTCCGACAGACGTCAAGCAGCTTCAGGCATTTCTGGGAGCAGTCACCTGGTACGGAAAATGCATTCCTGGTATCAAGAAGCATCGCGGCCCATTAGACAAGCTTCTTAAATACGATATCACGTTTGAATGGAAAGCAAAACACCAGGAATCCTTCGACGAGCTCAAGACAATTCTGATATCGGACCTCGGACTTGCTCACTACGACCCAACTAAGAGGTTGATCGTTGCCGCTGACGCTTGCAGCTATGGAATGGGAGCAATTCTCATGCATGGGATGCCAGACAAGTCTTGCGCCCTGTGATGCATGCCACACGCTCATTCACAGCAGCAGAAAAAAACTACCCGCAGATCCAATGAGAAGCTCTGGCGCTCACATTTGCCCTTCAGAAGTTTCACCGCTACATTTATGGTCGCAAATTCGAGCTCCAGACGGACCATAAACCCTTGCTCGCAATCTTCGGCAACAAGAAGGGAGTTCCGGTACACACGGCAAGTCGTCTTCAACACTACGCTTTGATATTGCTCGCATACGACTTCGAGATCAAATACGTCGACACAAAGCGCTTCGCATACGGCATACGTGGATTTCATCTCTCGACTCATTAGTCAACATGCAAAGCCTGATGAAGACGTCGTCATTGAAAAAATGGTTTCCGAAAGAAATAATCGCGAACCGTCGCTCTTCTCGCGAATGAAAAGAAACCTAAATCACGACTCCAAGACTCCAACTTCATTGCAAAAGTTATTGCAGAAGGCTCACTAGGTTGTTTCGCCACCGCCAATAAGTTGCCAATAACTTTTGAAGCACGAAACAAGTCGAGACGAGACGTTGAAGGGAATCACAAGCTTCATTGAAAAGGGCTGGCCACGCAAACGAGAGCAAATCCCTGATGCTGAGGCTGCAGAATACTTCTCAAGACGAGGTTCGCTCACAGTCATCAACGGTTGCATTTTCTTCGGTGATCGCATTATTATTCCGAAGCGCTACCGCAGCGAAATCCTCATAGAACTACATCAAGGTCATCTTGGCATTGAACGCATGCAGCTATTAGCTCAACAGAAAGTCTCCTGGCCATCGCTCGACAACGACATCGAAAACAGTTCGAACCTGTCTGAATTGCGCAACGAACGCGTTTTCACCGATTAAAGCTACACTGCAATCGTGGCCGATTCCAGAAGTCCCATGGTTGCGATTGCACGTCGACTTCGCTGGTCCAGTCAATGGCTTCTGGTATTTTGTCATCATCGACGCTTTTTCAAAACGGCCAAAAGTCTACAAGATGCAGAGCACGACGTCCCAGCAGACAACAGACAGACTCAAAGAAGCCTTCGCAAGACACGGCGATTGTAAAACAATCGTTTCCGATAACGGACCGCAATTCACATCGGAGAAATTCAAGGAATTCTTCGTAGAAAAAGGAATCGAGCTCATCACCACAGCGCCTTATCATCCGCAAGCGAACGGTCAGGCAGAACGGTTCGTGCATACGCTGAAACAGGGACTCAAGAAGCTTGAGAAGGATAGAAATGCTTATGAAATCTTGCGAAAGTTTCTAAAGCACTACCGCTTCACGCCATCATACAACCTTGGATCGAAATCGCCGCACGAGCCGATGACTGGACGACAAGCAAGATCGAAGCTCGGCTTACTTATGCCGACTACGAATTGTACAACAGAACGAAACCACAAGATGGAACAGCAGTTCAACACTCACCACGGTGCTAAAGAAAAGACGTTTGAGATCGGCGACAAAGTTTTCGTTAAAACCCATTTAAGCAACAACGAGTGGCGCTGGGTTTCAGGAGAAATCGTGTGCAAAATGGGAACGGTCAATTACAAGGTACAAACCAATATACAAGAGATCGTTGCTCATGTAAATAAGCTCAAGAAACGCTACACGTATCTCGACAATGGCCACAATGTTCTTTTGGACAGTTTTGACATCCGTCTCCCAGAACAGCAAGAGATTGAGCCCGAAATCGTTACAGAACCCGAGAAGGAAGAAGAGGAAGTAACAGCGCCCCAAGAGCAAGTTTCACGAAGAACTCAGCGATCTACAGCTGGAGTTCCACCTGTCTATCTCGAAGACTACGTGCGCTAAACATCGCAAAATCAAAAATGTATGTAAACAGTATTTTAAAACGGGGAGAACTGTTACGATGATAGTCTAAACGAACACCGCGACGACAGTCTCTGAACAACGAACACAACAGACGCCAGTCTCTGAACAAACCCCACTTGTCATTCCTTTGTGTAGAATAAATGTTGTGTGCAAATCTGATAAGGGCGAATAATATAATTCTTATTCTAATTGTAATCCTGTGTCTTATTTCTATTTAAAGAACCGTTCTCAGGATCACAACAAAGTCCATTCAGATACTGGCTTACGCAGACGATATTGACATCGTTGGTAGAAACCCAAAAGCTGTACAGGAAGCTGTTATCCAGATCGAGCAGGCGGCACGAAATCTGGGGCTGCACATAAATGAGAGCAAAACAAAGTACATGGTGGCCACGTCTGCGACTAGAAGATCCAACATTAGTTCCGCAATTAAAATAGTGGAGCGCCAATTTGAAGTAACGCAATCCATTAACTATATCGGGTCAACTGTAGCAGTGATAACACCATGGAACCAGAAATACGCGCACGGTTGCTTAAAGCCAACAAAGCCTTTTATAGTCTGTCAAGACTCTTCAAATCCAGGAACTTAACTATAACATCCAAGCTATTATCATATAAGACAATTGACATACCAATACTTACATATGGATCCGAGACTTGGGTACTTAGCAAAAAGTATTATGACCTCCTAGTTGCGTTCGAGAGAAGAGTCTTACGGAGAATTGTTGGGCCCGTATGTGAGGAAGGACGATTCCGGAGACTCTATAATAATGAGATCTACGAGCGTTACCGCGATGTCGACATCGTGAAGAGAATTAGCTCGGTAGGCTCCGGTGGGCAGGACACCTAGCTCGCATGAGCGAAGAGGATCCTGCTCGGAAAGTCCTTTGCGGTAGGATTTATGGAACACGACAGCGAGGCCGGCCAAGCCTAATTCGGAAGGATGGCTTAGACCAGGACGCCCCGAGTTTATGAATGTCAAACTGGATGACATCGGCTCGAAATCGGGACCGGTGGAGAGACTTTTTGCGGGAGGCCAGGACCCTGGTTTTAGAGCCAAATATGATGATGATGATGTTTTGTTAGATTCGTTGTTCAATAAAAGAATATAATTGTATTTAAATTAATTCAAGATGTCTTCACGTGGCCAGTGATGTAATACAATTGGTCTGCTCTATTTTTATACAGTGCTGCCACGCTACATAAATATAGAGTTGCATCACACAACCTAACTACAACTCAACTTAACTACATACAACTACAACAGATGACACACAAATGCACACAAATTTTTCGTTAAATGTAGATACAACGTTCATTGGCATGACTTTTATTACCATGCCTGTGTAGCAACGTTCTTAATATTCCCAAGAAATAAAAGAATAGCTAAAAGATGAACAGAATATAAAGAATAAATGAAAGAACGTTTTACGTCATATTCGGAGTATTCGGAATGTTTAGAATTAAATAAAGAGGACACTCCGTGTCAATTTTTCTTTTACTAATTTTTACTACAAAAAGTACAGGAACGGTCCTAATTTCGAATGATTGGCGTTGTTGTAAAATTATTCCTATTCGGGTACCAATAAAATGCAGGTATGGCGCGTTCTCTATATGTAGAAGGTAGTACTACACTTCTTCCAGTATAGGGACTATTTTTTTATTCAACCCGAGCGTGTAAGTATACCCTGGACTTGGTATCATTACTCGCTCGGGTTTTTTAAAACCCCAGCGTAAATCCCAGAGTAAAACAACAAAAATTCCTTTTGACATTTGAGAAACAAATCTTAATTCATGAGAAAAAAAAATTTGAAATCTGTATGTGCTTGATTGATTTAATATTCCATTTGATAGAAAACATTAAATACATTTATGTGTGTTTTTTTTATAAATAAAACTTACAATCTGATTAACGAGAATTATCCAACTGTCCGTTATTATAAATGACAGCAAACTCTTCTAAGGATTTTTACTCTGCCCAACACTCATATTCACATAACAGAAAAAAATATGAAATAGTGTATACTTGGTGTCGTTGTCGTTTCACATTAATAAAAACACCGAGAACATAGTAAAATTACCTCATGTGAATAAAAAAAACTCGGTGAAAATTATGAAGTACTACACTGTTCTTATTTGAATAAAAAAAAAGTTCAAGAAAGAAAAACGTATGCTTATACACTTGCTATATTGCTTTCAACAAAATGAGTTAGATATTTTTTGTGGTTAACGGCTGATTAAAGCAACAGCAAAAACTAACCAAATTTTGGTAAATTTTTTGTTTCATGTGTTTGCCAACTTATCCATTATAACTAAAAATTTGGTTAAATATTTCTTAACCAAAAATTTTTTTTTGGTTAACGCTAAACCTTTTCTGGTCTATCCAATGTGTTTGTTGTTGTAATTTTTATTTTTTTGTTGAAAGCAATATAGCAAATGTTATTTCTGATTTGTGTATTTTTATACCACGAAAACCTCGGAAATCCTCACACTGATATCTTAACCGTGGTTTTGATTTCGGGTTCAATATGTGCAATTAAAAAGTTTATTTTAAATAAAATTATTTTTCAAGCATTTAAGTAATGTTAACAACAAAGGTTAGTAAGGCCGGTAAAGTTCTGTTGTGTGGAATGAAAGGAGTTGGAAAGACTGCTCTTGTGGAACAACTAGTCTATGGAAATATAACATCTGACTCGGTAGGTTAGCAAATATTTTAAAGATCGTAAAATATTAAGATTTTATTAATGTGCACGTATTTATACACACAGGAAATACATTCCACAATTGAAGATATATACGTGGCTATTGTCGACACTGGTCGTGGTCATAGGGAAACTTTTCGAATTTTTGATATATCTGGTCTCCAGGTAATCTTCATTTATATAAGGAAAACTAACATTTAATCTTATGACTTTCCTGTTCTTATGAAGGGAAAAGCGCAGCTTCCAAGACAGTATTTGAGCTTTCCTGATGGTTTTGTTCTCGTCTATAATCCCAGTGACCCAACTAGTTTGGATATGTTAGCCGACATTAAAATCGACATTGACAAAAACAGAGAAAAGAAGGAAGTACCTATTATTGTTTTGGCTAATATGAGGTATAGAGGATCGTCAGCAAACCGTAGACGGGTTGGTGAGGACTCGCCATCTTCTTGCACTGCACCAGATCCGATTGAGTCGATTCTTAATCGCGCAAATAGCTGGTGCTCACGGGAGCGTATCAAGCATTACACCGTGAATGCGATGGAACGCGCTTCGCTTTATGAGCCATTTATTTCTTTATGTGTACGCCTGCATCCGCCTCAAACAAAAAGTTCATTCCCGCAACTACGACAAGTAATGCATAAAACACAAAAAGAGTGAAGTATGACTACGATTGCATACACATACTGATACAGTCATACTTTTTTTTCCAAACCTTTTTTGTTTGATTTTAACCAACAAAGATGTCTTTATTTGCACAAATAGATTCTTGTTCAAAATACAAAAATCCCAAAAAAGGATATTGATGCTGTATCAAAGACTGATGAACGAAATGACGTAATGGTTTAGCTTCATACAAATAATGGGCAAACGTACGGTATAGTTTTTGCAAAAGACTCTCAGACACCCCTTACCTAAAAGTCTCAATTGAGTCATCTTATTTTCAGGAGACGCCCTCCTTAAAAAGAAGGTGCTTGCTCACGAAATTATAGTCCCAAATCTGACTTTCTCATAAAAGTTCTGATGGGTGTGCGTTTAAAAGTAGACTGGCCTGGATATTGGTATGAAATGAAAGGTGAAAATAAGTTTTAGACAGCCAGCCATACCATTTAAGAGCGTGGCCTAATTTTAACGGGAGTTTGATCAATTTATTTCATTTCATTTTTGCATTTTTGAAAATTACCTCTTGGTATTTCATGTAATTATGCTTCTCTTATGCAAAAACAGATGTTTGGAAACCACTCACCTGAAAGGCCACATTGAGACCTTGAACACCGTCATCTAGTTTGTGGTGACGCCCCCTTAAGGGGAAGGGGCCTGCAAAATTGAGTTTTTTGTATAAAAATAAATGTTTCCAAGTGTTTTTAAGGAGGTTTAAGGGCTAATTGTTATCGCGTAAAAGGTTATATGGGTAGATATCAACGAGGAAAAAACGGGACCAATCGCACCACCCATAAAAGTTCAACTATGGGCGTGTTTCAAAGTGGCATTGCTATTAGTTTTAATGAAAGGTGAAAATTAGTTCTACACAGTGAAAGACGCTTAACCTTCGAAGGCGCTAGGGCTGGACGGGATATCCATGTTTATGTTGAAGAAACTACATTACTCTGGATTATATAGCAAAAATCTTCAACCAAACTGGAGAAAATTTCACAATACCTGTTAAAAATTAATATACTACGCCACTGTACATTGACACACATATAACTTACACAGATGAGTTGATACGCCGCACCGTTATTAAATGTAACACATTATATATTTGCTTTGTGTTATTTCTATTCAATCGCTTTTGTACTTTTAAAGAGCAAGTAGTAAAGTTTCGCAGTTTCATAAAGTCTTGGCCTTTTTATTAAAACCTACCGTATTTTTTCACATGGTGCCGAAACCAGGGAAAAAGGTGAACAGAGATTGGGAAACCGCGTAATATAATTGTTTCTATTAAAGACAAAGTACAAAACGTGGCAATCAAGCGAATTAAAAATGGAGTTATCTGCACGATCAGCCTACAGAGGACAGGTAACAAAAATAGTCAGAAGTGCTACTAATTTTCTTGATAGTGAAGATTCTCAAATCAATTCTGCGACTGACTTGGACACGATTGAGGAAGACATCGTTGCATTAATCCAGCGGTTAACGTCTGTCCATGAAAGTCTTAACGCGGCGAACCAGAAGGTGCGAAATAAAAATCTCAAAATTGATGAGCTGGACAAAGAGAAAAGATAGCCGAATATAAAGATGCAGCGATTGGTGTGCTTTCCCGCCTAAAGAAAGTTCAAAGCAAGCAGAATCCATCTATTTCAAATCAAGAAAGATCATCTCTTAGCATATCATCGGCAGTAAATTGTTCTCTCAAGCTTCCCAAACTACAGCTAAAGAAGTTTGACGGCAATTACCAAGATTGGCTACCTTTCTGGGAGCAATTTTGAACAGTTATACATGAAAACGGGAATTTATCAAACGGGTTTGTGCTACGAAGCAGCTGTCTCCCTCTTGCAAGAACAATTTGGTGATACGGAACGTTTAGTTGACAAGAATATGCAGCACTTAATTTCCCTTCGCCCTGTGCAGTCAAAGACAGATGCTGCTGGGCTTCGCCATTTGTACAATTCAATTACATCATGCTGTCGCACACTCAATGTTAAAGTCAATATTGCTCCGCTGCATACCATCAGAACTACGAGTCGATTATTATCGTTTAGCAGAACGAGAGGGTAATGCGGTGGAAATAAGCTCTTCAATTTCTATGGAAATTGGTAACAAGCAAGTGAAATACCTAATGCGTTTTTTAAAAAGAGAAGTTGAATCTTTGGAAAGGAGTAGAGTGACCGTTGCCCTCCCTTCTACTTCACACGAAAACCATCCTTCTTCAAATCATACAACAGCATCAAATATAGTGTCATTAAGTGATAAGAACATGTGCGCATTTTGCGCATCAGACAAAAACCTAACCAAAGATTGTAACTGTAATCTGTCAAATACAGATAAATTTTAAGAAAAAGTGGTCGATGTTTTCGCTGTGCAAAGCGCAACAAATTTGTTCGCGTACAATTCTTGCTTAATAAATTAAAACATTTCTTTGAAATCGGCTCGGGGAATAGCCGTAGCACCGAGTGGAAATAAATCTTTACTTGTTAGGTTTGTCATCGACGGCGGTAGTCAATACTCATACTTCGAGAGGATTTGGTGCAAAAATTAAAACTGTCAGCTATTGGTGAAGTGAATTTTTCATTAATAACATTCGGATGCAAATAACAATCTCCATTTAAGAAATTTAAAAAATTGAACGTCCATAAAAATCAATTTAGTGGCAAAAGCATACACCTGGAAGCCGTTGTTGTTCCGGAAATTTGCATTGATGTGCTGCACGCCCAGGACGCTTCATGTAAATTAATTCATAACCTAAGGTTAGCGGATTCTTGTCAGGCAGACATCGAATCAGAAACTGGATTGAGTATACTCAATAGTTCGGATCGCTACTGGTCTGTGGTCACGGGTAAAGAGCGACGTATTTCTCCAGGACTTAGATCAGTCGACACAATATTTGGTTGGACGCTACAAGGAACACATTCTGCTGGTAAGGTTCTTAAAACACACGAAAACTCATGCTTTCCATCTATCCATAGTACAACTCTACATCTGCCCGCGCTAAACAGCAACGAACTCACGACATTCTGGTCACTGGAAGCCATAGGAATTCGTGGGGAAGAGGAAGAAAACGAACACATAGCTGAAGAACTAATAAGCAAATGCATCATCAAAAAGGCGTTATGAGGCCGCACTGCCGTGGAAGAGTCCTACCATTGAAATAAAAAGCAACAGGGAAAACGCAATTAGACGACTAAAATCCCTCGATACGCGATTGTCGAGATGTCCTGAACAATTTCAACAGTATGATGAAGGTATTCAGCAGCTTCTTGTGGATGGTGTTGCTGAACCAATTCCAATATTAAACGAGAGTGATTTACGTCGAGTGTTTTACTTACCCCATCGACCAGTCTATAAAGCGGATAGTACGACCACCAAAATGCGCATCGTGTTCGACGCCTCATCACGCACTGAAAATACTCCCTCATTTAACGACCTTCTACACGTGGTAGCTAATCTTCTACCAGATGTCTTAAAAGTGCTGTTGAATTTTCGACTTGGTCGTTTTGGTATCGTGGCCGATGTGGAGAAGGCCTTTTTACAAATTCAGCTTAATGAAAATGACTGTGATAGTCACAGATTCCTGTGGTATGCGCCACAAAACAAGTCAACCCACCCCAGGCCAGAAATCGTTGACTATCGTATGACTAGAGTCACATTCAGCGTAAATTGTAGCCCTTTTTTTAACTAACAGGAAAGAACAGTTCCAGTCTACACGCCAGATATTATTGGATAGTTTCTACATGGACGATTTTGCAACGAGCGTTAATACTGAACAAGATGGCAAAAGAATAACTGAGGAAGCGGTGTTGGTGATGAAACAAGCAAGTATGAACCTTAGAAAGTGGAACTCCAATAGTGACGTTGTTCGTAAGGCTCTTAGTCAAGGTAAGCCTCCTATTAAGCAAAAAGTTTTGGGGTTATTATGGTTTGTTTGGAGTTATGAAATTGCTGTGCCATTGGATTCTGTTGAGTATTTACTCATCTCTAATTAAGCAAAGGGAACAAAACGAAATGTGCTTCAAACTATTGCTGGGATCTATGATCCCCTTGGTATGCTTAGCCCTGTCGTCATTTGAATAAAAATTATTTTCCAATCTCTTTGGAGAGATAACCTATATTGGGATGAGAAACTCACGCCTGAACTTATGCTACTTTGGGAAAATTGTGCCAGTAGCTTACAGCAGTTAAAGGATTTCGCTATTCCACGCGCAGCGTTTCAATTTCCAGTTTCTTCGTCAATAATACTAATATTCGGCGCGACAGACCATTGCGGTCCAAGGCCTAACTTCTCACGACAATTTGTGCTACGCATGCTAATTTTTGTGCACAAAATGGAAGGGACCTACAATTTAAGGCCGGATCCGAACGGCGAATTGAGAAGCTTTCCGTGACAAGGTATTACTCTCGGAACGTTTGTCACCAATTCGCGAGAGGTGGGACACCGTGAAAAATACTTTTAGTGTTGCTGGGATTCGAACCTGAACCTCCTGCTCAGCAGCCATGTGCACTTCCACTGAGCCACGGCGCCAATAGATGTTTACATTTTTGCATATGCATGTATGAAGGCGTATGGAACTGTGGCTCATATCAAAAGTTTCAACATTGATAGTGATAATAGTATCGCTTTCCTATGTGAAAAAAGCAGAGTGGCGGAGTGGAAATTCATCGGCTTACGTCAATTGAGGATTGGAGACATTGCAGCGGGAACGAAAATCCAGCAGATCTCCTAACAAGAGGTGTCACCGCCCATGACTTGCGAAATTCACTTATATGATGGGCTCATGGACCGACGTAGCTTAACAGCGATGCATTTTTTGATTCCGACCAAATCGATGCAATTTCGTCGGATACCATGGTACCAGTGCCGCTATTGGCACCTATTTCCGTTCCTGATCACACTATACCTGAACCAGTACTGGCCTACACAGAATTTAGTTCCTGGAACAGTTTATTGCGACGCACGGCCTTTATTTTGCGTTTCATATAACTTTGCAGAAAACAGGAGAAATATGAGTTTTCTCAACCTAGCACTAGCGAACTTAATGCAGCTGAAACCTATTGGATCATGTATATACAACAAAATGCATTTTCTAACGAAATTCTTTTACAGAGAGAAAAATCTGTACCCAAAATATCAAAGATAGTCCAACTATGTCCTTTTTTTGATGACGATGCGATTAGGAGGCCTCCTGCAATCGCTCGATGGTTCACTAGACCAAAAACATCCTATTATACTGCCATCTAATTCGTATATTGTAAAATTGATTATTGACTACTATCATCAAAAAACCTTACATGGAGGTGTCAATGTCGTTCTGTGTCAACTAACGTTTTTGGGTTTGCAAAGGACGTCCACTGATCAAAGGCAGAATTAAGAGGTGTGTCATTTGCCAGAAACTGTTTGGTAAATCCGTATCACAGCCATTTGACCCACTGCCAATCGAACGAATTACTCTATCAAACACTTTTGACTGTGTCGGCATAGACTTCGCCGGACCACTTTATTATTTTGACAGCTCCACAAACCAGATGCACAAAAGTTACCTGATGGTTTTTACGCATCTGGAAACTAACAAATTTGACTACTGAAAGCTGCATAATGGGACTGAGGCGCTTTATAGCCCGGCGAGGTGCTCCATCAACAATCTTCTCCGATAACGCTATAACATTTCGACGAGCTGCTGTAGAGATCAACGACACCAATGAAGCACCGAACGACGAAGATGTACAACGATTCCTTTCCAATAAACGTATTCGCTGGAAGTTTATTGTCGAGCGTGCCCCATGGTGGGGAGGATTTTGGGAGCGCTTAATAAGAATGATTAAAAATGTGCTAAAGGTAGTTATCGGGAAGGCGAAGCTGACGTTTGAGCAATTACGGACCGTAATTGCAGAGGCAGAAGGCATGGTCAACGTACGACCTCAGATACGTTTAGACATCGTGCTTTCTCGGGTAACCGAGAGTAGAGTGTCAAACGGGCGCGTTGATTACGAAGTATTAAAACACAAACGTTTATATTAATTGATTTAGTTTATTATTATATATCGATTATATTGGTTATGGTTTAAGTTTGGTTTCTTGATTTCAACTGCCGCACTAGTTATCGTAGCAGTGGTCTTTTATAACATTATGGATGGATCGATCAACCAATAGCGTTGGTTTGTTTCGATCCACCAACAATATGACAGCATTATGTGCATGCATACAAAGTGCAAACATAGAACCTGCGACATTCCTTTACATCCTGCAGTCGAACCTTTTAACGGTCGCAATGGAATTGCCCTCCTGCTGATATTACTATTTCGTAATATCGGCTATACTTACTGTTTCTTAGTATCGTATTCGAATGTGTGTGCTGTGCTCGAAACTCGAGATGCATAAGGGACCAAAGTGCCTTTACTGCACTGCCTTATGTACTTCATGAGAGAGGAGTATGGTATAGATTACCGTATAGTGATGTATATCGTGTGAGCTAATATGCAAAAGTGGGACATTTTCTTCGGATTAAAGGTCTTTTATTGGCTTTGATATAAGCCTAAGGTCATTTTGGCCAGAGAATTTTACAAAAGCTAGCTGATTAATACTACTGATCGTCGAAAGAGTGATATTAGCTAAAAACTTGGACATGTTAATGGGTGGTACATATGAATTGTGTGAAATTGTATTCCTGTTCATTGTACGAACGTAATAAAAGATCCTTGGATTTGATGTAACAATTTCCTGTTAAATTTGCATTTAGATGCGGTATGTGTTTTGTTAGCTTCTGTGCTATGTAGGTGTGTATTTATTTATATATTTTTTAATAGAATATTTTTATGTTATTGTTATGTAAAATTTTGTATTTATTTCCTATCTTGATCTCAGTGTTCTCTTCGGATATTATTTTATGCACTTCATGAGGGCCTTCCCACAACGAGGAAAGTTTGTTTTTTCGAGTGTGGTTTCTTATTAGGACTTTGTCTCCAACGTTAAATGTTTTATTGCTTGTACCTTTGTCGTAGTGCTTTTTAGATTTTTCCTTTCTGTCTTCCAATATGTTCTTAGCGGCCTGGTAACCATGCTGTAAACGGGCTTTTACCTTGATTGCGTAGTTATCGTAATTATATGATGTTTGCGGACTTCTGTTAACGGAATTTGGTATCCGTGCAGGAAATCCATAGAGCAGTTCAAATGGACTAAACGTAGTGCTGCTATGAGGTGTTGTATTATAAACAAACATTAAGTATAGTAGCCAAGTGTCCCATGGAAACTGGTCATCGTTAACGTAATCCCTAAGATATTCGGCGAGCGTTCGATGACTTCGTTCTAAAGCTCCGTTCGTTTGGGGATGATAGGGAGTTGTCTGTATCTTTTTAATTTTAAGAATTTTACATATCTCCTTAAAAAGGTTGCTCAAGAAGTTTGTGCCTTGGTCTGTTAGTACTGCGTCGGGTATTCCAAAACGACATACAACTTTTTCCACAAAACCTCGTTAAAATATACTTATTGTTGTCGTAACTAGTTGGAAGCGGACCGACAATGTCCAAAGCTATACGCTCGAAGGGACTCGTGCTCGTCGTAGTGATTTTCATAGGAATTCGCGGATTTTGCCTTAATTTGTTTCTCTGGCAAGATTCGCATTTTCGAATAAATTCTTTGGTATCTTTCGCGAGAGTCGGCCAAAAGTATCTTGTTTTAAGACGTTTAATCGTTCGGGAAATTCCTTGATGGCCTCCAAAGGGTGTATTGTGGTTGTCACGCAGAATTTTACCGATCTCCTGTGGATCATCTAGATTGATTCGACGGTCAGAGTAAAGGAACAAAATGATCTTTGTTTGGGAGAATACCTGTACTATAGCATTTTTGAGGCGACAATTCGTTGGCTCACTTGATGGAATAGAAATATCGATTTGGTTAACTTTTGCTTTTATCGAATTTCAATAAAGATTTTTTCTTAATATGATTTGTGTGCTCGGGTATATTTTCAATTTCTTTAGAATTCGGGCGAGTATAGTTAGCAATATTTTTAAAAAATTCTTCCTCTTGACGTTTTTGATGAGATAAAATAAAAATTTGAATGGCTGAACAGTTTTAGAAAATGTTATTGGCTTAAAAGTTTCAACTATCTTACATTCTATCGGTATAAGTATAATTTCTTCACTTCCTATCACCTCTATTTCATCAACACTTGGACCTTTTGCTTTACTTCGAGTTGTGACCAATACCATGCCATTGTTTTTTGTAGTTTGTGCGTAAACGTGAATGCGACTGAGCGCGTCAGCATTTGCATTAAATTTTCCTGGTTTGTAAATTATTTCGTATTCATATTCTTCTAATGATATACGCCAGCGTGCTAGCCTTGATGTTGGATCCTTAATATTTAAAAGCCACTGTAGAGGTCTGTGATCAGTGAGGATGGTAAATTTTCTACCATAAATATAAGGAAATTGTTTTACGGCAAATATTATTGCTAGTAATTCTTTCTCTGTCGTAGTGTACAGAGTCTCTGCTAAATTTAGTGTTCGACTAACGTAGTATATAGGCTTGTCCTCGCCTATTTTCCCTTGTGATAGCACAGCTCCTATGGCATAGTCGCTTGCGTCCGTTTTTATTAAAAATGTGACCTCAAAATTTGGATATTTCAGTATTGGTGAGGTTATCAACTTTTCTTTTAACTTAACAAAAGCTTCCTTGCATAGCGCATCCCACTTAAAATACATACTCGAATTTTAATAGAAAGTGTTGTCACCGGAAATATACATGTGTGCAAAATTTCAATAAAATCGGGCCATGGGAAGTGGGCTAAAAATTGATCAGAAAATCTGACAAGCCAGCCAGCCACGTGCACGCGAAGTTAATATAGAGAATTTAAAAAGAAGTGATATCTCGAGACGATTATTACTGAAAAGTTGATTTTTTTTGTACACAATACATACATTCTTCTTTAAAAGATTTTTTAGTGGTTTGGCTATTAGTGCGAAATGGGGAATAAACCTTCTATAATACCCTACAAATCCTAAAAACGCTTTTATATCTTTCGTTTTCTTGGGTCTATGATACGTTTTGACAATTTATATTTTTTCCGGGTTTGGCTTGATCCCTTCGTCACTGATTACATACCCAAGATACATGAGCTCCCATTTTATGAAATGACATTTATCCGGCTGTAGCTTCAGCTTGTTAGCCCGTAGCCTTGATAGTACATTACGTAGCTTTTTGTTATGCTCGTACAGAGTGGGCCCAGATGTCTGGAAAGTAACCATTGTTTAGGCAATTGTTGAATATTATAGTTAACATCAAAATCGCCATATTCGGCAGCTTTTTAAGTAAAAAATTGGAAGTTCCGTCAGTGCCCGATGATTTTTTAGAGTTTCCAGTTATAATTAAATCACTAACAACTGCTGTCCCTGTAAACAAATCCACGTCAACGGGTGCGCTAGCGGGATTGTCTTCACTGAACTGCACTTCAAAATTTCTTGGGGAAGTTGTGTCTTCCACAAGACTTTCAACCTGCTCTACAAAATCTGAAAGATGAGTTGGTGATTGGTCCGTAAAGCTCCTTTCGAAATGACAGGCAAAGGCTTCGGCTTTTTCAAGAGGACTGGATGCTACTTGCTCTCCAAACGAGATACTTTCTGGAATGGAAATACGTTTTCCGATCACAGAATTGAGCTTTTTAAAAGCATCCGGGCCTGGTTTGATGTTCTGAAGTCGTTTGGTCAGTTCATCTTCCTGGTAACTTCGAACACCTTGACGTAGAATGATTACTGTACAACGCAGTTGCGAAAATACAGACTGATATTCGTCAGTGTTGAAGATCATCTGAAGGCGTTTCCTTAGCCTTTGCTTGTGAGCATATATTGCCTGAATATTCTCAGGTAGATGTTGAAACCGATCCCTGCTAGAACGAACAGTTTTCTGCCGATCTATGGCTGTGTTCACTGAAGTCTCGAAATTTCTGATATCATCATCAATTTCATTATTCTCCAGATTTCTACATGCCGCTGGAATTTGTAGTCCACCTTCGACTTCTGATCTAAACCGGTTCCAGTTTATTTTCGTAAAGTTGATGTGTAGTTCAGGTGTTGGGGTAACTTGCACAATTCGCTGATTCAACCTCACTCGAAGCTTAATGGCCAAATGATCCGAATCACTATCATGTCCAAACAGGAATAATTCCTTAATTCCGGCAGAATGTTGACGAAATTTGTCGTTGCCAAGAAGAAATCCAGCATGGATGGTGTCCGAGGATATGTCTTCCGGGGCTGTGAAACAACAGCCATGGTATGGTGCTGAGGATTTGAATCCAGCCAATCTGCAATGGCCTTTCCTTGATTGTTGCACACTTCATCTTGCCATCGGGTGTGCCTAGCGTTAAAATCCCCTCCAACCACACAGTATGTGTGCCTAGAGGAGATGCCGCAGACAGTTTGCAGATCCCGTTTAATGTTTTCCCTCGTTGCATTACAGTGATTGTACATTGATATGATGCTAACAGCTGTTGCTTCCATGCTACGCAAACTACTGATTTGAACCTTTTCGCCTGCCATAGTGTCCCTGATAAGGACCACCGTCCCAGAGCAATCACTGCTTTTGTCGCCTGTAAATGTTGTATCCGTCTGGACTGAATGGGTTTCTCCCTGTGAGATTTGTTTCCTGTAAAAGAAGAATGTCAGGTTTATTAGTTTTAATAAATAATTTTAGTGTTATACGCCTAACTAACGAATAAATAGAGTTCACGTTATATGAGAATATACTTATCCTTGCTTACTTACTGGTTTTTTGCTTGCTTGGATGGTTGGTGGTGGTTTGTTTATTGTTGCTGGCTTGCTAGCAGTCCCCATAGCAGCTATACTAGCAAAGCTAACTCCTTTCACTATTGTTTTTGCAGCAGATTTCTGGGCAAACTTATGCTGCTCCATCTTTTTTTGGGCGGCTTTTACTTTTTCCGCCATTGTTTCTTTATATTTAGGACATCCTCGATAGTTTGCAGGATGTCCAGATTTCTGGCAATTTGTGCAGAAGACGTTGTCTTCTTTCTTGTTGTCTACATTTCTCGGACTTAACGCATCTGTATTTCATGCCGCAATTACTTGCGACATGTCAAAACTTTTGGCAATTTTTCCATTGGGTAATGCCGGCTGGTTTTATTGGTTGGTTGGTTATTTGGTTCATTAGGAGGGTTTTTGAGCAAACTGCTGCCTTATCGCAGTTCTTCTCAAGTTCGACAATGAAATGGTTAAATTTCCTGTCGTTCCTCTGCGATTTGAAGGGTTTGACCTCCACTACAGGGACACCCTTGTCAACGCTTCCTTGACATCCTCAGTGTCAAAGGAGTGGTGAATACCTTTAAGGACCAACAATTCTTTCCTGTCCTCCTTAGCGGTATAGGTGTTGAATTCAGTCTTTCCTGACTGTAGGAAAGACCGAATTCGCTGGTGGCCGTCTTTGTTTATGGCCGTAACGACCGATTTGCTGCTATTGATGTTGCGAATTCTGCAACATATATTGGCACTCCTCGTGAACTTTGAGAGTTCAGCGACGTTTAGTCTAAAGCAGACTATTGGCGGCATGGCAAAAGTTTTTGTTGTTGGTCCCGTAGACTGGGGTTTTTTGGTTGCTGGAACGACAGGTGGTGGTGTCTTTTTAGTGACATTTTGTGCCTCTTTTGCCTTGGCTGTTTTCTCTACAGCAGTGACATTCGGCGTTTTTCCAAAGTTTTCATTTCACCGAAAACATTCAATAGAGGTATTTCCTCAAAATATATCCAATTTATCGTTTTCCAAATTTTCCCGCCGGGAACATAACGAACAAAACAATTTTTGCTGTTTATCCGAATTTTTCGACTTTCCTTTGTAATTGTCTTGGTTTCCTAGAACTATAACGAACAAAACAAAAAAAGAATTACGCTAATCCATCGTTCGAATCGTGAGTTATGGTCGCGAGTTCATACATAAATCCTATGGAAAAAAGCACTTTCAGTTTTCGAATTTTACAATTTTCCGGGCATCTTTTCTATTTTTTTTCGCATAAACCTTATTCGGACTATGGCGAATTTATAAAATAAAAGTTAGCCAAATCGGTCCAGTCGTTCTCAATTTTTTGTTTTTCACTTTAAAACCTATTTTCATAGCTACCAAATATACATAAAAAAATTCATAATCGGTCGAGCCGTTTCGGAGCAGTTGAGACCCAAACACCGTGACACGAGATTTTTATATATTAGATAATAATAATATAAGTATAAATAAAGAAAAATACAATATATAATGAAATCTAAATAAATACTAAATTAAAAGTACCCTGTTTTTTTTCTTTTTGTGGTTTCTGCTGCTGCCGCCGTTGTTGTTGGTGCTGCTGCTGCTTATGGTGTGGTTGACGATTATGCTGTCCGCCTCCCTAGTTTGACGGGTGCTGTTTTTTTTTCTTTTCTTCCTTCTTCTTCTTTTTGTTTGTTGCTTCCTTCTTGCCAGGTAGGCTTCACGCCCTAAAGGTGATATTACGGCCTGGTCTTTTACACTGCCCAAACTTTGCCTCCGGCGTCCAAATTCGCCAGGTCTTACTGTCTTGGGTCTTTATTTACTCTATTATGCTGTTATGATTTTGTGTTCTTTTTGTTTGTTATTTTTCACTTTTTTCTGGTGTATACATTTTTAATTTTAAATTTAAGAAAAAAATATTTAAATTTCGGCACCTTTTGATCTTCCACTTTTTTTTCTGGTGTATAGCCCCAGTACGCTGTTATTATTTAAAATTTAGTTTTAAAATATTTTATTTAATTTAATTTAATAGTTTTTAATGGTAGTCGAGCCCTTTACTTGTGGGATCCCACCGCTGCCACCAAATGTTACGTTTAGACACCGTGCTTTCTCGAGCAGGAGAGTGTCAAACAGACGCGTTGATTACGAAGCATTAAAACACAAACGTTTATATTAATTGATTTCGTTTATTATTATATATCGATTATATTGGTTATGGTTTAAGTTTAGTTTCTTGATTTCAACTGCCGCACTAGTTATCGTAGCAGTGGTCTTTTATAACATTATGGATGGATCGATCTACCAATAGCGTTGGCTTGTTTCGATCCACCAACAATATGACAGCATTATGTGCATGCATACAAAATGCAAACATAGAACATAGCCGACCTGCGACATTCCTTTACATCCTGCAGTCGAACCTTTTAACGGTCGCAATGGAATTGCCCTCCTGCTGATATTACTATTTCGTAATATCGGCTACACTTACTGTTTCTCAGTATCGTATCGGAATGTGTGTGCTGTGCTCGAAACCCGAGATGCATAAGGGACCAAAGTGCCTTTACTGCATCTCGAACGGTTTCTTATTTCAACACCAGCCATCCGTACGTACCCTGCAGATAAGTGGTAGATTTAAAGACAATGATCCAGGCTATGCTGCATAAAATAACTAATTTATGCGATCGAAAGCAGATGTGGGTAAAGTGCAGAGAGACTGTGTGTGGTCAGGGGTTGAATAGTTGTGCCGGTCACAACACCTCTTATTTACGACCCTTTCACCGCTTTCACGCATAGACCGCTCACACCTTCACATTTCCTCAAAATTCAGTTACTTCATCAAGTGACTTGCATCAACTCTGGATGCAGCGAATGAAGCGAACTGGTATGCTTTGGAATCGCTGGCGCACCGAACATTTGCAACAATTGCGATCGTTTCGCCCTACAGCCAGTGGTTTTCTTCAGCACAGCTAAAACCAAATGATGTCGTCCTTGTGTTTAACTCTGCAAAACCACGAATCGCTTGGAAGTTGGCGGTTATTGAAAATGCACTTACTGGACGTGATAACAAAGTGCGAGCTTGTGAGCTTCGCTACGCGGATGATTCGAGAACGCGAAGACCCGTGCAACTGCTGTATCCTCTGGAACTTACATCAATATCTCGGGGGGCCGAGGATGTTAAAAATTAATATACTACGCCACTGTACATTGACACACATATAACCAACACAGATGAGTTGATACGCCGCACTGTTATTAAATGTAACACATTATATATTTGCTTTGTGTTATTTCTATTCATTCGCTTTTGTACTTTTAAAGAGCAAGCAGTAAAGTTTCGCAGTTTCATAAGGTCTTGTCCTTTTTATTAAAACCTACCGTATTTTTTCACAATACCAAACGTATGTAAAATTGCTAGGATAAGGTTGGGATTTCTTGGATTGATTAAACAAGTTTCAGTAATACAAATTATTGTTTTTGGCGTATCTCCAGTATAGTTATTTACGGTATTCTTACCCCTCCCCTGTCCAGCGCCCACCATCCAGCGCCCACAAATGTGGGTGGTAGAGTTTTTTTCAGAGAAATGAATTTTTCCAAGTGCTTTGAAGGAGGTTTTGGCGTTATTTGGTACCAAATGATAGGTAATAAAAATACCTATAATTTAAAATAATTCTCCTCCCCTGCCCCTTTGTTGGCTAGAGGCTTTGGGCCAACGTCAAATAAAAGCGAATTGGAGGCTTATGCCGACTTTAAAATCCGATTTTGTCGTTAAAATAAAACGCTTGGCCGAACTTTAACAACAAATTCCATAAATAGTATGATTTTAATTACTGAAATTTTAGAACAAATAATATTATTTATAAGACAATAATATTCGTCGGCCTCGCAATTCCTTCTCTCGAAATTTGTACAACAATTGAATTACTTTTTATTTTTCACGTCAAGACAGCCAAATTTGCAACAGCTCGATTAAGCTTTAATTCTCGAAAGTTTTTGGTCAGCAGCACCACATCACCTTGCATGCCTTCGCGATAATCTTGACGATCACTGGCAGATATTCGCGCTCCCAAAACCGTTGAAACTTTTGCACCAAGTGGGCTACTCGGTTTCGACTCAACCGCGATAAGTCGTTTCGTTCATTGACTGGACAAAGCGCTTGCGGCACATCTCGACTGCCAAACAATGCCAAGTTCGAAGTTAACGGCTCTTCATCTTCCGGATTGATCGGAGTGTGAGTCAACGGTCTCTTGTTGGTTATCAACTCAGCTTCGATCAGCGCGTTTCTCAAGCAGTTTTTGATACACTTTTTTATGTATCCGATTAGGCGCTCCAAACCTCCTCCTGTCCATGGCGAATAAACTGGAATGAAGCGCCAGTCCAGTTGCAGTTTTTTTTATAGTCGCTTCCGACAGGTTACGTTTCTCGGATTTCTTTCTTCAATAGGCGATTGGCTCCAACAAAGTTTGCGCCGTTATCGGAAAACAGCGTTTTCAATGGTCCTCGTCGAGCAATCAAGCGACGGATTGCTAACAGTACCTGGTCCGATGACATATCGCTCACTAACTCTAAGTGAACTGCTAGGAAGGTGAGACAAGTGAATATCATACCTCAGCGTTTGACTTCACTTCGACGTTCACGAACTACGATGGGTCCAAAACAATCAACACAAACGAACGTGAACGGTTTTTGATCAAAGGCTGTCCGTGACAAGTGGAGATTTCCCATTGTTGGCCTGATCGGCTTGGCTTTCCCATTCTTGAAACCCATTTCACGACTGATCCTGATAGCGTCGCGAGTCAATCTGAAAGCCCCTTCAACTGTTTCATGGCTGTTGAAACAATCGCCGACATACGTAAAGCGTTGAAGAGCATTTGGGGCTTCAGGATGCGACAGGCGAAATTTTTCGGCATGGAGATTGTTTACATATTGCGCTTGCGATAGCGAGCAAATTGGACCGAACATCATTGATTGCATCACGTAAGTTTTTAGCGTCTTCAATTGATCTCCATCTCGCCATATAAATCTTAGACACTGCTGGTCTTGCATGTTGCGGATCTGTGGAAACATTTCTGCGACGTCTGCATTTACCATCACACGATTCTCTCGAGCTCGACTCAACGCGGCGTGCAACGCAATTAAATTGTCCGAACATTTTAACAGACAGCTGTTAAGAGACACATTTGTTACTTCGGCTGTGACGTCGGCGACGCATCTCCTTTTGAGCGGGATTTTATTTTTATTGATGATGGTAAAAAGCGGAAAAATCCATTTCCGTGGCCACATTCTTTCCAAATCTTCCGAAGTTGCTACCCTTGCGTGTTCTTTCTCAATCAACTGACTGACGTGTTCATTCATCCACTTCAATGACTCAAAATTTCTTGCCAGCTTTCGTTCTTCGCTTCATAAACGCTTCATCACCATCTTTAAATTGTTTGGTAAGATTTCGTTGTCACTTTTCCACAGTACGCCGATTTTGTATCGGCCGTCCTTGAAGTTCAAAGTCGATTTCATGATTTTCTCGGCACGTTCGTCATCTCGGCTACGCAGGACTTTCTTGCCTACGCCAAGTCCCTCAATTGCGAAGAAACCTTTGACAAGTTCGTGAAGTTCTTTGTCTTTTTCATCAACGCACTTTACGAGTCTTGTATGGACGTTTAGGAAACCTTTTCGGGCAACATTTGACGCGGATGCTTGAGGCGACAGTAAGCATTGGCGTCCGTATACGACCCAACCGAGTTTGGTCTTGGAGGCCAGAGGTTCATTCAGATTTCCCTCGTATACTCGGGTTCCTCCGAGGAATCTTGCGTGATCAAGGCCGATTAAAATTCCCTGTTTGGCATTTTTGAAATTGGGAAGTGACAAACGATGTAAATGACGATAGCGTTTCTCCAGATCAGTACCATTTTGACTAACAGCTTCCAACTTCAAATCAGGAATGCAATAAATGTTTTGCAGAGCGAATTTTTCTCGACACGAAAATCCGGAAAGCGATACGTTGCATCGTAAGGCTTGTTCAGAGCGATTGATTCCGTTCGTCCAGCGAATGTTCAAAGTTTCAGGCGTTCCAGGAAGGTTTAATTTCTCGGCTATGCTCCGTTACATCATACTAATCATGGAACCGTCATCCAAAAATGCATAATCGTCGACAAACGATCCATCAACTCCATGTTTTCGTACGGCGACTACTTTCGCTGTCACCAAAAATTTTTCCTCGTTGTGAGTTTGATGACTAAGAACTAATGAATGCGATTTTAAATTTCTTGGACCAAAAGCTACGGCGTTACTGTTGGGCTGCGACTGGATTGGCTGCACCTCTTGACCTTCCTTAATAGCAGAATGACGAGACAATTTAAAGGAGGAGTTGGTGATGGAACTTATCACATCCGGAAGCGGGCACTCGCGAACTCGATGCTCACGCGACGCTAGGCAATTGAAGCACACTTTCTGCTCATTTACGAATGCCCAACGATCGTTGACTGACATCTCCTTAAATTTGTAACATTTTTCCGAAGGGTGGGACGACTTTTCGCAAACGAAGCACTTCTTGGACTCAGCTTTGCATGTCGAATGCACATTGACGGACTTACTTTTTGGCTTTGATGTTTGATCTGGCTGGTTTGAGTTGATAGCATCCGTTAGATGCGGAAGTCTTTGCCACTGTTGCATCACAAATTCAGCAAATGATTCAACATTTTGGTTCTCGACGACACGTTTCATATCATCCCACTTTGCAAATAGATATGGCATGTTTCCCAACTTCTCGGCAAGCATTGCGGTGAGGTAATTGTTATTCAGCTCCTTCTTCATGTTGAGTGACCTTAACTGCGCGACGTAAGTTTTCAGGGCGATCGCATATATTTCAAACTTTGGATCCTTGAAGCCACTCGGCGTCGGAAACCTCAACAGATCGTTTGTGAGGCTCTTCAGGATAACGTCCTCTTGGCCGTAACGTTGCTTTAAAGTGTCGATAATTCCCCACGGGCTCAAGCCAAATGTCAGCTGATCCAAAACCATAGCTCTTGCTTCGCCTACAAGAGCTTTCGTTAAACGACCAGCATTGGAGACGACATCGATCGAAGCCAACTTCGTCGTCCGTTCAAACACTGCCTGGAACAAAGGCCATTCCTTGGAGTTGACGAAGAACGTTGGCAGATCTTTGACTTGAGTTTGCTTCATTAATTTTGTCAATTGAATGAGGGCAGAACCAACCGCATCGTTTGAAGCTTCTAATTTATCCGCTCGCTCGAGTGTACGAAAGGCACCATCTTCGTTCAACGTTTTTGTGTAATCCTTTGATGCCAAAGATTTTAGAGGTTTTCGGGTTTAGGGTTTTCACCAAGTGATAACAAGCTCGAAAGACTGTCCGAACTGTACTCATCAACTTTTTCATCGACGCAGTTTTTCCTTTTCAAAAAATTGGAGAATCGGTCGCTTAAAACGGATTTAATGTCTTCATTATCGTCGATATTTTGATTGCGACGATCAGGAACCAGAGCCGTTTGATTTGACTCAAACATACGCTGAATCGCTTCATACTCGTTCGACAACTTTTCATGAGCTTGCCTCAGCCTCTCATTCTCTGTCGCCTGTTCCACAAAGTCGGACTTAATTTTGTCCCGTTGATTTCGCAAACATTCCTCACGTTCCTGCGCCTGTTCAAGCTCGTCCATTAGCTGCTCTGCCGTCGGCACATCACCGTCTGAGGGCTTTTCTTGATGCGAAGTGATTTTCTTTATTTTCGGCTTTGCACCCAATCTGGTTTCGTCAAGGTTTTTGTTGGATATGGCGGACCACCGCGTGATACACACTTCCATGACAAATCCTTAATGGTTTTATCAACACCAACGCATTCTTAATGCAGCCATTTATTGCACGCATCGCTTTGAACCATATTTTGTTCGCGAAATACTTGCAACAGGCTGAAATTTGCTTAGCATTGTTTTTACAAACTAACCTCGGCTGAGGTTCAAGTTCAATCGGAACTAATTAAAATGATGTTGGCCAGAGGCTTTGGGCCAACGCCAAATAAAAGCGAATTGGAGGCTTATGCCGACTTTAAAATCCGGTTTTGTCGTTAAAATAAAACGCCCGGCTGAACTTTAACAACAAATTCCATAAATGGTATGATTTTAATTACTGAAATTTTAGAACAAATAATATTATTTATAAGACAATAAAAAGAACCAACGTTCGTCGGCCTCGCAATTTCTTCTCTCGAAATTTGTACAACAATTGAATTACTTTTTATTTTTCTTTTCGAATTTAAAAAGGAAGTTGCGAAGCTTAGCAACGTAGTTTTCTTGTTTAAAAAAAATAATAATAATAATATTTGGCGCGACAGACCATTGCGGTCCAAGGCCTAACTTCTCGCGACCATTTGTGCTGCACATGTTAATTTTTGGACACAAATGGAAGGGACCCACAATTTAAGGCCGGATCCGAACGGCGAATTGAGAAGCTTTCCGTGACAAGGTATTAATTACTCTCGGAACGTTTCGCGAGAGGTGGGACACCGTGAAATATACTTTTGGTGTTGCTGGGATTCGAACCTGAACCTCCTGCGCAGCAGCCATGTGCACTACCACTGAGCCACGGCGCCCACAAAAATAATAATAGCTGAATTTTATTTGCCGAGTGAGTTCGGAATTCGAATGTCAAAACCAGCCAAACAGCAGGTTTTCACAATTCCAAAGAAGGAATTCGACAGTGCAATTGTTGTTGTTCCTCGGCAAATAAAATACGGCTAGTAATAGAAAACTTGATTTAAATTTTTTAAATTTAATTTTGGCTGATCGACACCCTTTGCAGAGTTAGATTCCAAAAACTGACTTTAATAAAAAGTCGAACAGTGGACGTGTTCAAAAGTGGGAGGGGTAAGTATTGGTGTCAAATGAAATGTGAAAACTAGCTCTACACAGCCGTACTATGTTTATGGGCGTGGCCCAAGTTTAACGAAAGCTGGATCAATTTGTATTTGGTTTATGTGCAATTTCATATAATAGAGTTTTTCCCATATAAAAACAGGTGTTATATGGCAAACTACAGTATAGGTTTCTATAAATTTGGCTTTCTCCCCTCACCCCTCCCATAAAAGCCAAAATTGAGCAGATTTTGAAAATCGCCATCTTGTTTTTGGAAAACGCTACCTTTAGGTGGGAGCGCCATCCAAAGTTTCGATTTTTTTTCCATAAAAATGCATTTTTCTTTTGAAGGAGATTTGGGGGTTAATTGGTACAAATGAAAGGTAATATAGGTAAGTAAGTATCAATGAAAAATGGGACCAATCGAACCATCCTTGCCAGTAGTAGAGCCAAAAAACTGATTTTTACAAAAAGGGGCATTCGCAAAAGTGGTCCTTCAGTAAATTAAAACCGCTCACCGTAAGGCGGTGATAAAGCGACTTGAAGCCGAAGTAAATAAAAATGTTCAGGATTAAGGAAACTAAAGCCATTTTATAGTACTGGTTCTCACCATAAGGCGGTCAAGCCGAAAGCTATTGCTTTGAAAAGCCAAGCCGGCTTTGCCAAATCAACGCAGCAATAAACTGGGGTCCCGATTTGCGTAGACTCGTTTTGCGTCCCCAATAAAATCGGTTTGCGTTGTTTCATCGAATTACGTCGCTACAAAAATGTTATCGAAACTTAGGAATAAATCAATGTACGTATGTACATACATACATACATACTAATTCACATAATATGTTTTTACCTACATCATTGTATATTTTTACACGTTAAGAGTTTTTTGAACAAAAAAAAAACAAATAAAATAATCTCAAGAATACATTTTGTGACAATTATTATGAATTCATCTTTGAGAATTAGTATTATACTGGCCAAAAGGAAACAAGAACGGATAGGATTATTAAGACGGCGGCGAGAGCTAAGGGACTTTAGCAATCCGTTTAATATTACAGTCCTTCAGTAAATTAAAATTAAAACTTTGGATGCCCCTCTCTCCTAAAGGGGTCGTTTATCAAAAACAAGATCGTGATTTTCAAAATCTGCTCAATTGCGACTTTCATGGGAGGAGTGTCCGAAAGCCCAAATCTCCAAAAACCTGTGCTGTAGTTTGCCATATATATGATATACCACTCAATTATATGAAATTACACTTAAACCAAATACAAATTTAGTTAATTGGAATTTAACCAGTGAAGTTGCAAAAGTTCTTGCAAAGCGAATAAGCTACTACATAAGAGAATTATTGTAAAGTACAAGTATTATAAGTGTTCTTGTATGCATTCCAGTAAAAATTGTGAACTTGTGTTATTATTACTTTTTGTGAATTAAAGTTGTTACTTGTAAATAAATAAACTTGTGTTGTGTTTTATTTGAAAAATCCTTTACGAACTCGAAAGCCTGAATTTTGTAACAATACTATAATCAGACATAGCCGTTCTCCATACTCAGCACCCCATTTTGATTGTGCATAAGAAGGCAGATGCTAGTGGAAAATGTAGGCTTGTCATCGATTATCGAAAACTCAACGAAATGACGATAGATGACACCCAATTCCTAATATCGATGAAATCTTAGATAAACTGGGAAGATGCCAGTAATTTTCTACACTCGATTTGGCGAAAGGATTTCATCAGATAGAAATCAATGAAAACGATATTCATAAAACCGCCTTCAGTGTCAAAGGAGGACACTACGAATTTTTGCGAATGCCGTTTGGACTTTAGACAGCTTCGGCGACATTCCAAAGATTAATGAACAACATTCTGAAATATTACATAAATAAAATCTGCTTAGTCTACTTAGATGATATAATAATCTTCGCAACCTCCTTACAAGAACACATTAATTCCATTAATTTAATTTTCAACTGTTTGAAAAAAAAAAACAAAAGATAAGATGTCAGAATTTAATAAAAAAAAAAAACCAAACCCGAAAAAGATAGAATGCGATCAAAACTTTCCAATCCAAAAAACACGAAAACAATAGCGCAATTCATCAATTGCGAAACCAATGACAGCATATTTGAAAAAAGATGCAAAGATAAACATTTCTGATTCACGATATCAAGATAGCTTTAATACCCTTAAAACAATTGCTGCGTTGCTTTGGCTAATCCAACTTGGCTTTACAAAAGCAACAGCTTTTGGCTTTAAATGGGCTTTAAATGTTCGATGTATTTTAATTGTTATGTGTGTTAAACAAAACACCGCCTTACGGTGAGCGTTCTAACTAAAAAATGGCTTTAGTTATAAAACCTAAAAACTTTTTGGATTTATTTTCGGCTTTATGCTTATGCGATTTTGTTGTAAGCCAAGCTGAATTAGCCAAAGCAACGCAGCAAATGTTGACAAACGATCCAATTCTTGTATACCCCGACTTTACAAAGAAGTTTACCCTAACAGCGGACGCTAGCAATTATGCACTAAGTGCAATACTCACACTCAAGATAACCACCCAATATGCTATGCTAGTCGTACGCTCAATGAGCACGATACAGAAGGAATTACTGGCCATTATCTGGGCCACGAAATATTTTAGACCCTATCTCTTCAGAAGGAAATTTTTAATAAAAAATGACCACAAGCCATTAACATGGCTGTTTTCGATCAAGGAACAGAACTCTAAACTAGTTAAGTGGCGGCTCAGACTGTCAGAATTCGACTATGTGATCAAGTATAAAAAGGGTACAAAGAACGCCAATACCGATGCGTTATCAACAATCGAGCCTGAACCCAGAGTAATAAACACATTGGAACCATCCGAAACGAACTAAAGAGAAACTGAATCTACAATAAACTTGTTTAAAAATCAGGTTATTATCAAGAAAATCAATTGATCGTCAAAGATAAGAAATGAAAAAGTGTTCAATAACAATCGCAAAACTATTTAGTGAAAAACAGAAAAATTTCGTATGGTTTTTGCCTCGTTTTGGCTCTTTAATTAATCACAAATACATCAACATTTCGTTAGCATCTGTGGGTTTTGGCTCTTCTCTGAGCAAAACATTCTCTATAGAAAGCCCAACTCAATGCATCCTAATGCTGTAAACCAATCCAAAACGCGTCTGTATTTTGGAATGTGAATACAGTGTACAAAAAATAAGTAGTCGCAAAGAGCGAGAAACGTAAGATGTGGTAGTGGGAAACAGACAAATTTTATATGGATTTTGCTCTTTAGTTGATTACTAATACAAATACGTTTTGGATAGTATTTGTGTACGATCGGAACAGTTGGGCTTTCTATAGAGAAGGGGTTGTCTCTGAGAGAGTTTAGTTTATAACATATTATCTTACGATTCAAACGCAACATAAAATTATGTTTTCCAAACATTTTTACATAAATGTAATCAATTCGTTTACAATAACTTCACAATTTAACCACTCCACTAATGTTATAATCAAACGCATAACACAAATCACAAAATCATATTAGGGCGCTCTCACAATAGAAAAACTTAATACTTTAGACTTACAAGATTGTATGAATTTCCAACATACGAGCAAAACAATTTTTTTGTCAAAACCAAAATCCTTGCAATCTGTAGAGTGTGGCTACACGATCAAGGGAATGAAAGTTGTCCAGCGAAGCAGGTAGGTTTTTAGTGAGTTGGAAAGAGAAAGCTTGATTCCACCGAGAAGCTACCGAAAGTCAACTACAAAAGATGACTTTCGGCGCATGCATGAACGGCAAACAACAACAAATAGACAAAAAAAACACCCACAAATGCTTCGCTAAGTGTAGCCACAACGTTCATTGGCATGACTTTCATTCCCATGCCTGTGTAGCCATGCTCTAATCTCGTTTTGTTTTGTTTTAGAAATATGGGCTCGAGTTCTGATTTTTTCTCGAAAAAACGAACACGAAAGTCAAGAATCTTTTGTTTACATTGTTTTGTTGCATGTGTTGTTGTTGTAAGTAATGAAAAGAGGGGCTATTCTCCCAAAATATCAGGGGAAATCCGATCTACCGTAGATTGATTTTTTGAAAAAAAACGAACAACTTGAAAGCTTTTTTTTAAAAACCATATATGTCTTATATATTAATTTTTTCCATCTCTAGAGTGTTGAACAAACACACCTCAAAGCTTATCACACATATGCTGCGTTGCTTTGGCTAATCCAGCTTGGCTTAGAACAACAATAAACATAAAGCCGAAAATAAATCCAAAAAGTTTTTAGGATTTAAAACTAAAGCCATTTTTTAGTTATAGCGCTCACCGTAAGGCGGTGATAAAGCGACTTGAAGCCGAAGTAAATAAAAATGTTCAGGATTAAGGAAACTAAAGCCATTTTATAGTACTGGTTCTCACCATAAGGCGGTCAAGCCGAAAGCTATTGCTTTGAAAAGCCAAGCCGGCTTTGCCAAATCAACGCAGCAATAAACTGGGGTCCCGATTTGCGTAGACTCGTTTTGCGTCCCCAATAAAATCGGTTTGCGTTGTTTCATCGAATTACGTCGCTACAAAAATGTTATCGAAACTTAGGAATAAATCAATGTACGTATGTACATACATACATACATGCTAATTCACATAATATGTTTTTACCTACATCATTGTATATTTTTACACGTTAAGAGTTTTTCATTCAGAATTTTAGTGAATTTGGCGTAAGAGGAAATAGATCGGTGGTACATAAATACAGTTCAAATCATAGGGATAATTTATGTTAATCATAATTATCTTTACACTGAAAGTTTTCATACTTTTATATAACTTGTATATGTTAAAGCGAGTGATTGGCTTAGCGCAATCAAGGTATGTAACATGAATTTATTTTGATGTTTTTCTTGTTATTAGATGATTTTCATGTTCTGCGTTTATCTTACAAAGCAATGGCGAAAGGCGATCTCCTTTCATCAACAGTAGGTAGATTCCGGTTCATTGAGATGGAATGGAATGGATTTTTCGTTTTTCTCATTTTCGTTATCTGGCTGAATAATTTTATTCCACAAATTTGTATTCTCGTTCTCTTTGCGAGATATTCATTTTAGTACTAGTTCTAATTAGACTGAAATGTCGAAAATGGAGTATTTTTGCGTGCCGTCAATTTAAATTATTTTGTCATCGAGCAAAGCGTTTTTAATTTCTATGCTATGTTTAAAAACGAAACACGAATTATTAATATATTAATATTAAACTAGTGTATGTATATTAAATTACATATTCCAAATTGTATTACGTTTATTGTTTACCTAGTGTAGTGATAAAAAGTGAATACATTTTATTGAACAAAAAAAAAACAAATAAAATAATCTCAAGAATACATTTTGTGACAATTATTATGAATTCATCTTTGAGAATTAGTATTATACTGGCCAAAAGGAAACAAGAACGGATAGGATTATTAAGACGGCGGCGAGAGCTAAGGGACTTTAGCAATCCGTTTAATATTACAGAGGCAAGATTCCAAGAGTTATTCAGATTGCCAAAGCTGTTAGCCTTAGATTTTATTGATGAGGTATCCGCATTTATTAATTAATTGTTATTAATATATTCATGTAAATTTCACAAATTATTACAACTTTCACGAGTTCACCGACAAATTCGACGACGAGAAAATTTGACATTTCATTCCACAGAAGTGGAATAATTTCCTCATTCCACAGAACCGGAATACAAAAATTGCATTTAGTACAAAATCCCATCACACGAAAAAATTCCATGCAACCGGAATCTACCTACAGGAGGATATATTTAAGAGATATGACATGAAATTTAAATACGTTTTTAATGAAATAAAAAAATATAAATTTACAGTCTTTGGAATCAATCTAAAACCAAAAGTATTGAATCGTATGGGAAAATTTGTTTCGATTTGGGTAACAAAATAAATTTTTTATAAACTTGGAACTAATATACCATCATCTACCAATCGTATTAGAATATACGAGAAAATGTGTTTCGATTTCCGTTTGTTTGTTTTGCGTGCTTAATTTTTAGAACCATTCTAAGACGCAAATCGGGACTCCATATAACTCGTTTCCATGACAGCATATAAACTATGTTTACACTTGTTAAGAATATGATGGACAGTTTCTTGCAAATGAAATGCCTGACAAACGTAATTCAACCGATTTTGATTAGTTTCATGGAAACATAATAATATAATCAATATTTGACAGTTGACAGAAAGCACATATTTTTAAATGTCTTTTTCCATTGCACAAACCATACCCGAAAACATAACCCACAGGTACGCTGTTGAAGTGACAGAGATTTCGTGATTTTTGTGATGACGCTGTGCAAATGGATCGCCAAACCGTGATCAAGCTCTTTAAACGACTCTATACCCTTCACACTAGCATACTTAAACTAGTTCAAGCCCATTTTCTCATTTTATTTTTGCTAAACTAGTTACGGAACTGGTTTATTTAAAACTTGTTTGCGGAAATAGTTTATCGCAGAACGAGTTCATTACAGCTGATTTTGAACAATTGTGACAAATTTCGATCTATTGAACAAATTAAATTCACAGCCATGGGCGTTGACAGCGGGGTAAAGGGGTAGCACTTGCACTCCCTGGCTTAAAAGAAGAAATTAAAACACAATTCAATTAATTAAAAAAGAAGTTACACTAAATTTTTATTGGTATTTGATATACATAACGTATGAAATTAAATGGTTAAGGTGGCTAATACTTAAAGGTTTCCTTGGTTAATTTCGTGATAAAAATTTTATGGTGTGGTCTATTTTCACCCCATGCGTGTTAATCCGAAGAGACGTACTTTTGACCTTACATCACTTTACACCATGTTGGTCTTTTTGTGAAAGAAATTTAATTTTTTAAGGCCAATGTACATTTTTTTAAATTCTTAAACCATTACCGATTTTTTGAGTAGAAACCATTTTCATGTCCATTTTCACCACCATTTTCATATGTCCATTTTCGCCACCATTTTCATGTGTCCATTCACAAAATTAGGTCGTTCAGTTTGAGCAGAATATGCATCGGATTGAAGTGGTAAGAGTGCATCCATTCCACGTGTAATTTTGTTGCACTGTTGCTGCAGGTGCAGGAACACTGAGAAGGCATGCAACTCTTCTTATACGTAATAGTAGTAGTAACAAAACCCGCACCAAAACGTATTTTATTTAGTAATCAACTAAAGAGCAAAATCCATATACAATTTTTCTGTTTCCCACTACCACATCTTACGTTTCTCGCTCTTTGCGACTACTTATTTTTTGTACACTGTGACTGTATTCACATTCCAAAAACACAGACGCGTTTGGGATTGGCTTACAGCATTAGTATGCGTAGAGTTGGGCTTTCTATAGAGAAGGTTTTGACCCGCAATATCTCGCTCTTGTTGACCTAATGCACAAGTATTGTATCACGGATTTGTAGGATGTATGTATGTATGTACATTATTGAGATTTTGTTTTTTATACAATTGAGAGCATTTTTTCACGAAATTAACTAAGAATCATACTTTAGTAATTGCCACCTAGACGGATACATAGTGTGACCACCTTTCCAAGAGCTCATACACGTACCGACATTCTTTCAAAAATGTTTAGAAAATCGACTAATAAACTGCATTAATTTTTTTCCAATTTTGCGTTTAATATTTTAATTGAATTGATTACACTGGCCGACATTCAAAATTTTTTAGAAAATAACTGCATTAAATTTTTTTCCAAATTTGCGTTTAATATTTAAATTGAATTGATTACACAGGCCGACATTCTTTCAAAAAATTTTAGAAAATCGACTAATAAACTGCATTAATTTTTTTTTGCCAAATTTGCGTTTAATATTTTAATTGAATTGATATCACAGGCCGACATTCTTTCAAATTTTTTTTAGAAAATCGACTAATAAACTGCGGTACCTTCGACAAACTTCCATTCTGGTGGTTGATCAAGTGCACACCAAGCGAAAATCATGATATGGTCGAATTGTTCAATCCACTTTTCAATGTAGTCGATACTTGATTCTAAAAAACAAATTAATAAAACCTTTAGAATTTAAAATGAATCGAAACTCATATACGAACCGTAGAATTGACGTGTGAGATCTTGCATTCGTTCTTTTGACACTATTTCAGCAAAAGCAGAAACTAGTTCAATTTCCTTTTGAGCTGTAGCGGATAAAAAAGCTGATTTTTTCCGGGATTTGAGCGATTCGACAAAAATATTGAGTGCGTTCCCGACTTCCATTGCATTGATGTTGTCGCCTTCGACTGCTTTGACTGTTCGGTTGAAAAGATATGCCTGGATAATAAATCAAAAACAAATAAATATTTTTGGGTGCTTCATAAATTTCATTTCTATTAACCGAGACATACTTGATCACGAAGGAAAAGCAGCCACATCTTAGCCATTGGATCCTCGAAAAATGTTATTTGGAGAGTTAGGGTCTCCCAAAAAATACTCTTTGAGGCCATCAAAAATCCGCAAAATTGATTCGACTGATGAGAACAAGCCCAGGAAACGAGATTTGCTGTAACCCAGCAGTTTTTTATACTCCACATCCACCGATTTACAAAATTCTTTCAATTTCGCGACACGCACCGTAAACAAATAGAAGTGCGAATAAATTTTGACGACAATCATCTCCACATCGAAAGGCATTTTGTCGCACGCTTTCTTTAAAGTGTTGTGAACTATGTGCGCTGCACATCCGACGCCAATCAATCCAGGGTAAAGCTGCTTCAGTTTGTAGAATACATTATTTTTGCCGCTTCGTTTAAAGTTGCCAAAATTACACGCAGCGTTATCTCCACAGAAAGCTACCAGTTTCTTGTTTATGTTAAATTTGCTCATTGCGGCATTCAACAAATGCACGATTATTTCGGAAGTTTCTCCACGCTCATCAATCAAATCGACCATTTTCACGTTGACGCCTTCCTTTTCCGAAAAGAAGCGCACTAATACGGGAAACATTTTCGTGCTTCCATGATTAGACGCGTCCGTCAATATGGTGAAGAAATGGCAGTCGTTTAAGTCATTTTGCAGCTCTCGCAATACGTACGGTGCAAACCCTCCGGTTGCGATGGGTTCGCATTTCGTTTTCGCACAAGTGAATTTGACCATTGAGAAACAACTCCGAATGATTTTGGAAACGCAATCAGCCGAACGAAAACTGTGATTGGAATTGATCACACGAAACGCCCAAACGCCTTCACACGCCGCGATATGGGCATCATGATCGGTAAAAGTGGAACTTTTCATATATCTTTTGAGTGTGTGGATGGACGAGGCAGCGTGCAATGCATCGTGGTGGTTTTTAGACTTTATATGCGACTCAATATCTCGGCGGCCACTATGCACAATACTGAAACCCGTATTGCACACTTCACAATGGACGTCACTTTCGGATTTTGCTTTCTTAATAAATGCAAATTCTTCACGCAATTTTTCATTGAACACATTTGTACCACGTTTTCGTAGCATTTCAGCAGAACGATTTCACTCTATTTATCCAAAACGAATGCAATACGACCAAACAGAATCAGAATCAGAATTTTTTCCGACTTCAAATTTAACATTAATAAGAATTGAATTTTCTGCAGCCATGATGTTGTTTGTTAGACGTAGTGTCAGTGCGAATAGCTACACCGAACTTAAGAACTAAGGGTGGAAGGAGACGGCCCGATCAACGAACGAACACAATAAAAGCATTCCACAAATGTCAATTGAGCGCAGTGATGGGAACTATCTATTTCTAGTGATGGGAAATATCAAATAAAAACAATCAAATTTTTGTTGCGTTTCGAGAAGCAAACAGAACTTTTTCTTTGTTATTTTCCTGTCGTTAGTGTACATTTCACGTACAAAAATAATTCCTCGCTTCAATTTACTTACATTTTCGTGATTTTCAGCTATTGCTTCGGTACACGGTACATGACTACAAGTTTACGTACTGTACGTGTCATTTACGTACAGGTGGTCACACTACGGATACACCATGCAGATAAGAATTCAGCAACTGAATCAACTATAAAGATAAATTTTGTTCAATGAGGCTGTTCCGAACAATTCAGAGCAGAAAAATATCAGGTTTTTGTGTTCAATGAGAAAAATTTCTTTCTGAGACTGTTCTACTTTGTGTTTAATGACTCTGCTCTGGACATTTTTTCTGCACCTTCTCTTGAGGTAGAACAGATTTGTGAGAAATGTCAAAATCAGCTGTAATTGCAAATTTTATGCTTTCTAATCGGCGTTGCTGGAACTTGTAGCACTTGAAAAACTATTTCAACTTTGCGAATCACTATCAATCACTTCTAATACTATTTGTTAAGAAAAATCGAGCTCCATTCTTTTTTAATTTATATTTCACGATTGCTCTTCACCCCAGTCAAAACTAAAATAAACTATTTGTTAATAGAAAATTAAGTCTTTTTTGACATATGGTTGTAATTTTCTGTTCTAACTTGATCTGACATTATTCACTAATTTGTGCTGTTCTGTTCTGCCTTTTTTCTCATATTCGTTTTATGTTGTGTTTTTTTTATTCGATTTTCTTGTTGATGGGATGAACATCAGATGTATAAAAAGAAAATGTCTTCTGGAATTTGTACACGGGAATCCACATTGCAACTTATTGCATTTTATGAAATGCACCCTGATTTATATAATCCAAGTCATAAGGATTATATTGATAGGGTTAAGAGATGTGATTCTCTACAGTTCATAATTGATTCACTGAGACCCACAATTCCAACAACCAACATCGAAGTCATAAAACGCAAAATACATACACTGAAGAACCAATTTACCCGTGAGTTCCGGGAAATTGAAAAAAGCAAAAAGAGTGGCGCAGGTTTAGAAGGTATGTATGCAGATATGTGAACCAAAGCTGTGGTGTTATGAACAACTGCTGTTTTTAAAAACTTTTTGCCAAACAAAACCTTCGGTTTCCAAAATTAAAAATATGAATTTAATTTGAAAATTAAACAATTTAATTGTAAAATATATAATATTGTTCTTTTTAGATACATCATGCACATGAATTGGATAGCAGCAGTGTTTCCTTGAGTACAAGCCTAAGTTGTGATTCGCCGAATGAATCCTTAAAACAAATTCCAAAGAAAAAGCCACTCCAATTGTCCTCCTGTGTGAAACATTCTGCAAAGCTTTGTCGAATCTTCCCCGCTATGCCTTTACGGGGATTTTCTACTTCTTGTGGGGAGCTGGAACTAGTTTTTGGTATTTCCATGGAAGTGTACGATATTGTTGCCATTAAAATTTGTTCATGGTGAAGCAAAAAATTGTGTAAAACACAACAAGCTTATGTCGTTTGAAGAATCTTAAATCGGTTGGAAAGGATGCCAAAACTATGTTCAATGACATGCCTTGCCCTGCATAGACGAAGGTTGTATATTCTTTTCTTGTCACATTTTGTTGCAAATGGATATGGCTTCATCAAATGCTTTTGAAGAGGAAAATCATCGTCTCCAACAATAACAAATGGAAGGTTTCTTCCATTTCCAACAATTTTACTGTCCGGGAACTGATTGGGCGCATCACCAAAGACATCCCTCAATTTGCTTTGCAACAAAACATCTGCGTCGTTGGTCCTTCCATTACACCCAATGTCTACATAGATGCTATTGAAGCCTTTGTAGTTGTGGTAAAAGGCTCCATCTTTTCGAAGGCTTCGGAATGGTATATGCTTCCCGTATAGAGCACCCAGGCAATTTGAGAACTGCCAGCGAATTGCAAATTCGTCAGCAATTCTCTCCCATTCCGATTTTGTTGAAGGAAACTTAAAGCAAAATAAATTTTAAAAATTAATAATTATAATTTTTTTATAACATATTTTTTGTCTTTCTTTTCAGTACAAAATGCAGTCCAAATCCATTTGAAAAGAAATCGAAGTTATAACAGGAAGAAAATAGAAAATAAATCCCAATACGCTTGGTTGGGGAAGCAAGTTGTCTTTAAATTGGCGAAAATAAAGGACGAACGCATTTTAAGGAACAGTGTGCAGGAAGATTTTGCGCAAAGAGAGCGTGCCAAACGACAGAGCACTCCACTTCCACCACTAGCGACTGGAAGCAGCTTTTTTTTTTTAATAATTCGCGCACGCAAAAAGGGATTCGCACCCTTATTATGTTCGGTAATATGCTTGGCACAGCGTGGGCGTTAAGGAAAAGGAGAAGAAAGGAGAAGAAGAGAGGAGATGTCTATAAGCTTGTGTCTTGAATGTCTGTGGATCATAGTGATGTGGAAAGACAGACCTTGGCAGAGCATTCCACATACGTGTTGTACGGCTAAAGAACGAATCCCTGAACTTAACTGTACGTCCGAAGATGATAAGATATTTCATGAGCTGAAAATTTATCAACGTTTCCATGACCTTGGAAAGAATGGATATAAGTGCTATGGGTCGGTAAGAAGAAGTAGACGACGGCTCGCCTTTTTTGGGTATGGGCTGGACAAAGGCTGTTTTCCAACTTCTCGGGAAGGGTCCAGAAGAATAGGATAGATAAAAACGTTTACGCTATGGTAATGCCAGCTTAGAAGAACACCTCTTCAGAGCTAATGGGGAAATACCATCTGGACCATCGGATTTGTGAATGTTGAGATCGTTTAAAACTCTTGCAACTGCACGAGTACGAATGAAGATCTTTCCCATAGAGTGTTCAATACTCGGGGGTGCATGCGGCATCAATGTAAAATCTGGAAGCGTAGAGCTAGCTGCAAAATGTGCAGCAAACAGATTGGCTTTGTCTTTAGAGTTGACAACTGGAGTGTCGTTATAAATGAGCGTTGGAATGGACGACGAGGCTGTATTTTTGATTCTTTTCGCGAATGACCTTTGGGACATTGTAGTATTTTTTGTCTCAATTTTCGGTCTTAGGCGAATTTGACTCGCCGAAGGTGAGCATTGCAATAATTTCTGGCTCGTTTAAAATTTGTTCGGTTTTCCTCTGTAGGGTTTGCTTTGTAAAACCGAAAGCATACCTCTCTAATCCTAGAAGCCTCTTTACAGTCGTACCATCCATCATCCTTTGGTTTGATAGACTTATCCCTGAAGGGGATAAACTTTCTCATACCAATAAGAATGATGTTTGTGATTGCATCAGCGGCGGCATCCACGTTGTTATCGCGAAACAATAGCGACCAGTTAAAACTCTCAAAGAAGTGGTTAAGGCCGTCCCAATTGGCTTTCTCGTATTGCCATACTGTTTTTTTGGGAGTTTTTTCTCTAATTGCGTGGTTTATTAACGAGATATTAGCTGATACAACACAATGGTCAGACGAGCCTAGAGGCGACAATACATTGACGGAGTAATTATCAGGACGAGAGGTAAGGAACAAGTCAAGGGTGTTTGCGGAATGATTTGCAATGTCAGGTATTCGTGTAGGCTCATTTACAATCTGACAATTCTTGCAATTGAGTCAGACAGTGCGTCAATCTCGTGATGAGTTGAAGCTCTGTCTAAGTTGTTGCTTCTATAAAAAAAAAACAGTAGTGGTTGTTGCGCCCCTGTACCATTACTCGCAGTCATATGAAATTTAATTACGCATTGGAACATTGGCTTAATTGAGGCAAAAGTTTGAACGCAACATCACTACGGACATAAATTGCGAGCCCGCGTCTTGGGAAAAATAATGGCACTAAGCAATACCCAGGCAGATTTAAATCTGAAGTATCAGAATTCACAAATACCTGAGTTTCGCTTAGTGCCAGAATTGCTGGACTGTGGATATTAATGTGTGTAAATACAGCGAAAAAATTCGTTCTCAGCCCACGTTTTTTTGCTGAGATCCACTCTGAAACTACACATGACTACACAAAAAAAAACACACAAAACACAACTTACCGCTTCTTTTAACCGAATTGAGAAGAGTATGTCTCAAATTGGATTATTAACACAAATTGTCGCCAGTGTTATGCCTTCACGACAAAATGAGTTAAATCACCAAAAGAAACAAACACTCACAATCCGTTATTCTTAAAGCTAAAGAATTAGATCATAAACAAACTGCCGCATGAAAAACATACGACAGTTACGTTTTACGTGGAGCACCCCACGATTTACTGGAGCAGTCGATGGAAGGGATTTTTGATGACAGCGATTTTTTAACTTAATATAATTTATGTTAAATTGAAACCCTAACAAAAATAAAATGTAAAAAATTAAACCTCTGCTCACTTTTAAATATATAGGGCATACGTTTTTCCACAGAACTCGGCAAACTTCAGGTACTGTTCTACTTAAAAAATGGCTGTGATAACCGTGTTTGGTAGTTGGTGCTTATGTACGACTCGCCTGTAGCTAGGAACCTCAAAGTAGCTGCCAGTTTTTCTGCCGGTGGGATTGCGTCCCTCATGAATGTGTTGCTTTTAGTTATGTCACTTCTGACCAACCCCAACAGCAGCTGAAATGTCGCTTCAGACATCCTCAAATAATTTAGAAATTAGATTTTGTCGTTTGTTCGAAGCTCTCTTGTGATAAAGCTGAACGAACTGTGTTCACTTCTATTTTTTCTCCCCGTCTTAACCCAGAGCCTCTTCTGCTTCGGGTTTTCACATCCCAAAGCTACTTTCTTACAGTAATTTCAACACAATGGCCTTATCTTCACTGATGTCCGTGTCCATGTGATTAATAGCAATCGATGCTAAATAAATAAATTTGAATAAATTTTCTGAATCCATTTCCAAAGTCCTCTTTATTTTGTTTAATCAATTTTATTCAACTTCAAAAATTATAGAAAAGTTAAATTAAGGCCAATTAGAAGCAGCATTCAAAACAAAAAGAACAACTGTCAAATTTGAGACATGACACTAAATTCAACGTGTAATAGCTTTTGCCCACAGAATACTAATTTAAAATGGAATGGAAAAATGTGACGTGTCTGACGAGGCAACGTGTAATAGAGGACTTAGCTCATTCAAAGGCGTATTTTAATTGCCGAGGAATAAGGAATTCGAATGTCAACCAACAAAACGGAAGTTTTTCTTATTCCAAAGATGGAATAAGATAGTGCAATTGTTGTTTTAATTCCTTATTCATCGGCAATTAAAATACAGCTTAAGTGTAGAGTAAGTCAATTAACTGAAAAAAATCTGGCGTATTTTAATTGCGGAGGTATAAGGAATTCGAATGTCAAAACCAGCAAAACAGCAGGTTTTCTTATTCCAAAGAAGGAATAAGATAGTGCAACTGTTTGTTGTTGTAAGCCAAGCCAAGTCAAGAATCCGAAACAAATTCTGTAGTCTATTTATTTAAAACTCCTAAATTAGATTTGATTATCATCAGCATAGATTTGAAAAAATTTAGCTCAGTGATTTAGTAGTACGTAAAAAAATGTCTACACCAACGATAAGACCTCAGGTTACACTAAAAGGAGTCTTTGCAGGACCAAGTGAGTTGTCTCCAAATGCTATTTCTTGCTGTTTATCATTTTATGGAACTGTGAAACTTCTAATAATTTTTATATCGTTTCTATTTTATGTAGAAACTATCCAAAGGCGTAATTTTCTCCGCGAGAATAAGCTTCATCTGAAAGAACTTGAGCGGGACAAAAGTCAAAAGCAACAGCACAGTGACCAACAAATAAATCAACAACACCAACACCTGTACACTGACAATAGGCAAAGATGCCGTGTAAGACACAAATCTCTGGACTTGCGACCGCATTCAATACAAAAGGGATTTGCTTGTCAGCAGCGTGTTAATTCAACTTGCTCCAGCACAACAACGGAAAAAACTGTTGCGACTGAAAGGGGTACTCGTTTACATGCAAAAACAGAATTATGTGACAAAGGGATACAAACTGATGACATTATCGATGAGATATTTCTTTATGAAGCCTTATCAAAGTTTGGTGTGCCACAATTTCCCAAATCTAATACTAATACTCATTTATTTTAAGGTGTTCCTTAAGTGAAGTTGAGAAAAATCCAATAAATACCCTTAGGAAAAGCGACGATCAAGCTTGTTTTGATACTCAACAAAATTACTACGGAAACACATCTTTAGAACCACTCAAAAATAATCATCAACAGAAACAAACAAACAATGAATTTGGAGCAGAAAAACCAACAGATAAACGGCCATATTCACCAATAACTACGAAAAGTAAAAGCAGCTTAAATGTAGATAGGACCAAACGTAAAAGCACCGGACTAAAGCAGGGTTTAGCAGGTAGGTTTTTGATAAACACCCTGTTATGATCATCTATTCGAAAGTAGTCCGTTCGACTCGCTAACCATAATAGTAACGTGCTTAATTGACGTTGCGTCAGAGCGAATATTTAACATAATTTCTTATGTAAAATCAAACAAGTGTAAATTTTTTTGGCTAAAGTGTGTTTTAGGGAGCATAGAGTTACGGCTTTCGGACCCCCTCCCATCTGAAAGCCCTTATTGAGCTGACATCGACAACAGCAATCTTGTTTCTCGGAAATTAAAGTTAAAGTTTTTACAACATTTTTCAAAATTTTTAGTTAAATAGAGCACAATAACTTCAAAATGCTTTTATGTAATTCATAACAATTATTTCCTAGACTATAAGTGCTTATGGCTCCCAGGATATTTGGAAAGTGAAAAACGCGAAAAGGTCCAAATTCGGCAGAGAGAACTAGAACTGGATCCAGATTGTCCACTTGGTTATTATCGCTTGTCTGAAGATGAACGACTGTCTGCCATTGATATAGCCACAAAAAGTATGCAATTAAAAATTTCAATATACATAATCATTTTTATGAATTTTTTAGATTTCCAATCCCTTGTCAGTGAACTGAACCACATGCCGATGACAACAGAAACTTTAAGAATTCGAAAAAGAAAAGTTGAAATTGAACGTGAATTAAATAAAATTGAGGACAATATTCTGATATTTTCTAAACCTAAAGTATATGTAAAGTCATAAGAATAGTCATGTCTATTTTGGTTTCCGTTTTGTTAGGATATGTAGATATTATTTGATAAAATACAATGTACAAAAAATTTTATATATATAAAGGGTGATCAATTTAGAGGTATCGGATTTTAAATTGAAATAAAACAACAAACATTCAAATTGATTGGACAATCTTTTTTATTTTAGTTTAGAACCATTTATGACATTTATTTTTTGAAGATAATCCCTTTCAAATGTTGGCCGCAACTGCGCCATAATTCGGCCATCCGAAAACACTAATTTTGAACGACTCGCTCGAGGACTTCGGTCGGTATCTCGCGAATAACTTGAGTGATGTTGGCTTCCAATGCCTCAATCGTAGCTGGTTTATCCACAAAACATTTAGACTTTACATACCCCCACAAAAAAAAGTCCAAAGGTGTGATATCACACGATCTTGGTGGCCAATCCACCGGTCCGACACGAGAGATCAATTGCTCACCGAAACGAGGACGCAGTAAATCCATTGTGTCACGGGCTGTATGAGATGTAACGCCATCTTGTTGGAACCAAATGTCGTGGAGATCACGGGCTTCAATTTCCGGCAACAAAAAGACGTTTATCATGGCGTGATAGCGTTCGCCATGCACTGTTACATTGGCACCAGCCTCGTCTTTGAAGAAATATGGTCCGATGATTTCTCCAGCCTGTAGGCCGCACCAAGCGGTAGTTTTCAATGGATGTAATGGCAGTTCGTGAATGGCTTCGGGTTGCTCTTCAGCCAAAATACGGCAATTTTGCTTATTGACGAAGCCATTAAGCCAAAAATGGGCCTCATCGCTGAACACCATAAGTTGGCCTGAGCGCGCGATGAACACTTTTCACAGAGCGTCGATTTTCGTAATATAATTGTACGATTTGTGAACATTGTTCAGGCGTTAGTCTTTCCATGATGAAATGTCAATGAATACTGAATAAAATTATGTATTTAGTTTGACAGTAGTCACGCGTGACATGTCAAAAAATCCTATTGGAAAAAGTACCTCCAATCTGATCACCCTATATATTCAACTTCTCAGTAGGTGAGAGTGCGTACACAGTAGTGACAACAATGCGAAAATAGCAATTTGGCAAGTGCTTAAGATAACATTCAACGTTACTATAAAATAACTATAACATTCGCGTAGTGTCAATCTTATCTGGCTAACCACAACTTCAATTTAACTGTAAATCAAGCGTTATAGTAACATGATATGTTATCTACAGCATTAATGCAAATTTACATTTGAGGCGTGCGAGATAAAGTGAGTGGGCCGACTATAGTTAAATTGAAGTTGTGGTTAGCCAGAAGAGGTTGACACTACACGAATGTTCTAGTTCTTTTTATAGTAATATGGGAAATGTTATCTATAGCATTATGGTAACATTGAAAAATTTACTACTCCTATCGTCTGGCTAAATACAATTTCAATTTAACAGCCGTCCCGCTCATTTTTCTCGCACGCGACAAATGTAAATTAAGCGTAAAGGTTCAACTATAATGCAATTTCGCCCCCTTACGTTAAAGTCAAAATCCGACGAAATGCTTTCCAAAGTTTCTAAAGTTTCTCATCCGACCATAATGTAATTTTGTCAATGACAATGAAATAACATATGCCAACTGTCAAGTTTTCTTAAGAAAATGCGCTCGCCAGCGCACATCTTATCGATTGCCAAAGTAACGAATCTATTGCGAACGCTATTATGGGCGCAGCATACAATTTCATTGTATTCGCTCATTTCAACGTCGGGTTTTGACACTAGCGTAAAGAGACGAAATTGCATTATAGTTCCGGCTTAAAACTTAACATTAGGCCCAATTCACACAGAAATGTCTATGGTACTATTATAAGGGCCAATTATGTATCTGTCGTATTTCAACTTACGACAAGTCGAATTTGGCATATCGCAATTATGCAAGCATGTGCGACAAAAAATTTTTCGATCTAAAACTATTGCCCGATAGCGCCATTTCGAATGTATGTTTGATGTTGTGTATACTTTATTATTTCTATGGTTTTTTTGAATATTCAAAAATATTTATATTTTTTTATATACAAAACTAATATTTTTATTATTTAAATTTAATATTCTTTGTAAGCAACGACATTTGTAGTGTCAAAATTACAAATACGTAGTTACTAAAAAAAAACGCCAAAAGGTCGGCGCTGCTCGCGTCATTCAAATGAATGTAGCAGCATAAT